>OY759157.1:8511756-9856756 GCA_963662125.1 Diplazon laetatorius | reverse complement strand
CGCCCAACGAGATGATCGAGGCCCCCGCGTGAACTGGTTTTCAAGCTCGTCTTTTGCCTTTTACGTTTTTCTGGTTTTTGTCCCTCTCGCATGGTCGAAGGGAGAGGACACGGACCGAGGGGCCCAACGATCCTTAATGGACGTCCGCACTCCTATTGGCGTAAAGGGGAATGGACATTTTAAAGGGACGATCCTTTCCCAAGTCCTCTCTCTGTCTCTCTGGCTCTCCGTCTTTCTGTCTTTCTGTCTCTCTGTCTTTCTGTCTCTATGTCTTTCTGTCTTCCTTTATCGGTATCTTTCTCTGTCTCTCTATCTCTCTGTTTCTCTGTTTCTGTGTCTCTCTGTCTCTCTGCCTTTCTTTATCTCTGTCTTTCTTTGTCTCTGTCTTTCTTTATCTCTGTCTCTCTGTCTCTCTGTCTCTCTGTCTCTCTGTCTCTCTGTCTCTCTGTCTCTCTGTCTCTCTGTCTCTCTGTCTCTCTGTCTCTCTGTCTCTCTGTCTCTTTGTCCCTCTGTCTTTCTGTCTCTCTGTCTCTCTATCTTTCTCTATGTCCTTCTCTTTCTATCTCTGTCTCTCTATATCTATGTCTCTCTCTCTATCTCTATATCTATCTCTCTCTCTCTCTCTACCTCTGTTTCTCTCAATTTCGACCGCGCTACTCGTGACTCGCAACGCATAACTATCCACTTACTCATCAGCATCAACGACCGCGTAATCTTAACATCGGTCCGCACGATTCATAGTCGTTTTTCTAACTTCTTTTTTTTCCTTCAAAATGTTTCATTTTCATTTATCGAATCCTCGAAGTTTTGGTGGAACGATGATTTGTTTGCCATTTCGTTTTTTTTTTGCTTTTTTTTGGACTATCAATCGTGGGTATGTTAGTACGACGACATTTTTTTTTTTTCGGTCAACAGAAATAATTTAATTTTCGCAAACGTCAACGGTGATTTATTTCGAGTTGGGTAAATTGTAACTCGTCGGAAATTTCGAGTAACAACTATAATTATCGAATGGAACTTTACCGCACGATTGTCGGTGTGAAACGGACATTTTTTTGCGACGCTGATCCGGTCGATAAAATTTTGTTTTCAGACGCGGGGTCGAGTGGTTTGGTCGAACGTTTTCTTTTTGTTTTGCGTACGAGCGATCGATCTACGGACGATCAACGAAAATATATTGGAAAATAGACTACCAAAGAGATAGAAGCAGTCGAGCATTCGGAAAAAAAAGAAATAAAAATAACTCGGAAAAGAAAAAAAAATAAAGTGAGAAACAAAAAAATTGAAAGGTCCGATCGATACACACAACGCGACATTACACAGCGTGGCGCTCTCGTGTCCGGACCTTCGTTTGCCAACGTATCCATGAGTTCGATGGCCCAAGGCCACTTCAAAAGTCGTCGTCCGAGTCAATATTCGCATTGAAAAAAAAAAAAAAAAACAAACAAAGAAAAAAAATAGAAAAGATAAATAAATAATAAATAATAAATAATAAATAATAAATAATAAATAATAAATAATAAATAATAAATAATAAATAATAAATAATAAATAATAAATAATAAATAATAAATAATAAATCGAAATATAATCAAGAATATAACGATGAAAATGATAAATTTTATCATCAAGAAAAGGAAGTTTTGATTATTTACCAATTAATTACCAATTGCATCATCGTAATCAATTAATATATTTATACGTATTTTTGTTATAGACTTTAATGACATTTGTACAACGATGATTCGAAGAATATAAAACATTTAAAAAAATATGTTTAACGTCGACACGCGGTGATTGCAATAATATCGAATGCACGTGGAGACGCGCATGGGGAAAGCGAGAAACTATAATACTGGACGTGGTTCGGAGTGCGTTGACTGCCCCCGCCCCCCCTCCCCCGGGCCCCCAACTCCTCGCCAGCATCTCTGCCAACACGACTCGACCATAATTTCAGTGCAGACTCATGCCGATAGAGACGAGTGAAGAGAAACGGTCTCCGCACCAACCAGCCTCCCGCTACGAGTTGGCCAAAGGTTATTGTGGGGTTACAGTATAAAACCGCACTACGAGCGACTGTGCGTTAGAATTAAAGTACCCCCACCACCGCCACAACGCGTGCAACCGCCGAGCTATACACGAGCGCCATCTTCGAACGGCCCCGTGTGCGATCTACGAACACGTGATGTACGATTTTGCCCGGCGTAAATTGACGGGTTTGCCATTCGGTTTGCACGCGGGTCGAAGTCGCGTTTATGCATTCGCGATGCATCGAGCGGAACACCGGACAATTACATCTTCGCAGGATTTTTCGATCAATTTGGATTTGGAAAAAAGTTTTCATAAAAGAAAAATCGAAGGAAAAAAAGAATGAAAAATTTTGAGGAATTGAATGAAAATTATTCATTCAATTTCTCAATATTATTTTCATTATTTTTAGTGGTTGAAAGTCATCTTGGCAATTTATGGGATATAAAAAAGAAAATTCCATAGAAGAAAAATAAAAAATAAAAAAATAATAATACAAGATTGAAAAGATTGAATGATAATTATTTTCATTCAATTTCTCATTATTGTTTTCATTATTTTCAGTTGTCAAAAGTCATATTAACAATTTTTCCACGTACTCGTTTGGGAAAATCAACTAATTTCCTCTATTATCGAATAAAAATAATTTTTATCTGATAAAATTCATTTTGGTTGAATTAAGAAAAAAAAGAGAGAGAAACAATTTTTTCACTCCCAAAAGAAATGGAAATTATAAAAAACAAAAATAATAACAAAATCCAAAACAATAAATTAAATAAATCAAATGAAAAATTCTTCACACGAATGTCATAAAATACATTTTAGTAAAATTTCACAGAAAAAAAAACAAAATTAAATTGAATTAAAACAAAATCACCGTTTCAAATGAATCAAATTTTGCGAGACGAGCAGCGAACTCCTTTTTACTTTATTTTCATTTCAGGAATGGTGAGAGAAGTAATCGGCGACAATTACGTATTTCGCAATTCGGTTGTGAATCGTGTCGTCCCTCTCGTCGTACTTTATGCACTTTGCGCAAGCACGCCGATGGAATGGGGCACATACATACGATGCTCGAGCTGCAGATATAACAATGGGAGACGATCGTCTCGTGGAATTCTGTAGAATGGGCATGGACGAGAGCGGAGGGCGGAAGGGGGGGGGGGCGAAGGGGAAGAGACGAGCGGTTCGAGAACGCAGATGCGACGAGAGAGATGGAAAGTGTCTTCCCTCATGGCCGTCGTCAATGTTCGTAACCCACAAATTCCCCATCGGTTTCAGTCGATCTCACTACAACCCCCTCCCCCTCCCCATCTTTGTCACATCGGTGTGGCGACTTCCCCCTTAAAGCCCCACCCCAAACATCCGACAAGCAGGTAGACCGAACGAGGGTGTGTTTTGTATATATATATATGCGTTTGGGTCTTTGTAAGTGCCTGAGTCAAGATCAATTTTTTTTTTTCCATGAAAATTTCAAACATCAGAATTTAAGGGAAAAAAAAATCACTGTCCTAGATTGTTTTCAATAAAAAATTGTAGGAGACAATTTTTGACGATATAGTTGATGTATGAGTTTGTTTTTGTAATTACTACATGATGAGGTAACGTCTGAAGAATATTCTAGGGAATTTTTATTAATTTTCATGAAGAAATGAGCCATTGACAGCGAAAAAAAATAGGTTTCATTGTCGTGCCCCTCATAACTCATCGCTGGATCATCTGAAATTAAAAAACCAGAATGATTTTATCAGTCGATAAGTTTCTGCGACCCACGTAGGAATCGCCGAGCTACGGATAAAGCCCACGGTCGGGCGAACTATCGGAAAGCCTCGGAGTACGATACTCGGTTAGTCGAGCCTAGGCCGATTGTCAGCCAAACATGACTTCACCGACAATCGTCATGTGAATGATCGGCCGATGCTCGTGCCGCTATGCACAATGCCTACCCTCGGCGTAGATATTCGCCCGATGTTTCGCCGATCTTCGTCTCTGGTGTTTTTTAAAATAGTGCATAATTTTAAATTAAAGCAGTTTTCCGTGGGAATACGACAATTTTTCGTAGCATTCCTTGGAATTTTGCTCTAAAAAAGGATTCGGAACAAGTTCGGTTCGTCCGAAATGAAAAAAAAAAAATTTCAAATTTTCAGTCGATTTTTTGAAAATGTTATTACAGAAGACTGAAGGGGGGAAGTTTAAAGAATTTTTCAATATTTTCCAGACTTGGTGGCGAATATAGACCAGTGGGTTGACACAGTAGGTTTAAAGCGTGGTATAACCATAAGGTGTAACAGAAGACGCAGTGGTCGAGTTGGTTTCGTCCCGGTTCCCGACCCGAGGGTCCAGGGTTCGAATCCCGGCGGGGACAGAAATTTTTCGGTGTGTTTTTTCCAGTGTTCTCCCGTCGGTTCGGAATCCACCGGTACAAAAACTATAAGAAAGTTGTACAAGGAATACTCATACTACTACCATAAGGTTGATTACCTGATGCGAGTTTTTTTTCTATTCTGTTGTTCTAAAGTTTGGCCTAGCCTGCCATGGAGACTCGGGCGAATGTCGGCAGCGAGCATCGGCCTATGGACGGGAGCGATAATCGGCCCGGTGTTATCATCCAGGGTTCGGGCGAAGATCGCGCCACCATCGCCGCGATGCTCGCCAAAATCGCGCCGAGCTTGGCCCGATTCTAAGGCCAATCTGGCCACCCTACGTGGGGAGGTAACAACGTCGAGTTTCGTTTTTTAAATCGATATTTCAATTTTTCACAGCATTTAGAAGTCGAAATACTGAAAAAAGAATTTGATGAAAAATCAGTATTTGGACTTCCAAGTGCTGTGAAAAATTGAAAAATCGATTTTAAAAAACAAAAATCCACGTTGTTAATTGCAGAAACTTATCGACTGACAAAATCATTTTGATTTTGTGATTTCGGACGATCCAGTGATGAGTTATGAGGGACACTGCAATGGAACTTTTTTTCTTTTGAGGAATTCGCGGAGATTCGCTGTCAGCGACTCACTTGTTCACAAAAATTGATGAAAATTTCATACAATATTCTTCAAACGTTACTTCATAATGTAGTAATTATAGAAACAAATATATACATCAACTGTGTCGTCGAAAAAAAAAATTATCGAAAATATGCTTTTGTTTTTTTTTAATTGAATTAACCTTACTCCCCCCTTAAAGCTATGTAGTAAGAGTGCGAGTGTGTATACGGTCGAAGCTATATACATACGTGACGCCGATACAACCGTCCGAGAAAACCCTAACCGCAGCCCCAGCTCGCACACACCAATTAACATGCACACATCGATCCACGAAGGTGTGGAACACTCGCTATATCGTATGTATGTGTGTGTTTGTGTGTGTGTGTGTGTGGTGTGAGAATGTGCGAGACTCCGACCACACCGAGAACGAGGCGAGATCGTGCGAGAGAAACGGGAGGGGGGTGGGTTTCGGAAAGAGTGGAGGGATGGTGGAAGGATCTCCTCCGGGGCACTGGCACCTGCGACATTCGGAGCCTCGTTTCCCGCAGCTCGAGCGGTTTCATCGCGGCCTCCAACCCCCTCCCCCAATCCCCACCGTCGCCCCTTTTCTCATCGTGTTTTGCTTTCACTCGTCGGGCTTATCGCTCTCACACGCTTTCCGGCCGTCTTATCAAATTCTCATGCATACGCATTCGTTTTCACTCGAGCAAAATCAACCATTATAATAATAATACATATCATACGGTCATTGTGACTCGATCGATTGATTATAATTAATTTTAATAACCGAATAATATTATAATCGATTCTTCGAAAATTATCAAATATCGTGATAAAAAAGTTATTGTTATTATACATTTATTTTTATTGCATATTTTTTGTATAACTATTGTGAAATTTTTTATCCGTTGTGAAAAATACAATTATTATTGTTGTTCTTGAAACTTTGACGATTACGACACAATTGTTATGGCTGTATATGTAAACGATGTTTTTGAATACCAAATTATTATTATAATTATTATTATAATTATTATTATTATTATTATTATTATTATTATTATTATTATTATTATTATTATTATTATTATTATTATTATTATTATTATTATTATTATTATTATTGATGTTGTTGTTGGTACAATGATAATAACAACAATAAAAAAAAATCATAATCATGATAATAATAATCATATTAATTATACGATAAAATTATTACACATTATAATCATAAACAAATTAATGACTGGAAGAAAGAAAAATAATACATTCATTTATGCAAATAATAATAATAATAATAATAATTTGTATAATCAATTGTATTATTTTTCATTCTTCCATTCCGACGTTGGCCGAGATTGGTAAATCGAATCGTGCGAGAGAGGGTAGAGTAGACAAAAACCAAAAAAAAAACAAAAAAAAAACCGACGAATTAAATAGTCGAGCACACAGTCTCGCTTTCGAGCGGGTTAAAGTTGGCTAATAATTCGCCAGATTGGCTCAGCGAGTGGGCATGCGCAACAAAAACCAATAACCCCCCCCCCTCCCCCCGTAGCGCCGCTCCGTTGGTCGCGCCGCTCTCCGGAGCCAGCCGTACACTTCCTACCCCTGCGTCAGTGCAACTTTGCCCCCCCCCCCCCCCCCCGACCCGCCGGCCAACCTTGCCGCCCTCCACCGTCGTAACGTTCAAACCCTGCTGCTGCTCCTGCTCTCGACCCCCTCGCCCATCCCCTATTCCCGCCGCCCTCGTGCGACCTCTCTTCGGCTTCAACCCCTTTCCCCATCCGCCCTTCTTACAACCTACAACGTCCTCGTCATATGGCACACGATTTTTGCTGGCACATACAGGTCATACCCTTGTTCTCGTCTCGCAACCCCAAAACTGCGAATTTGACGTCCAAACAAAAAAAAAAAAAAAATAATATATCATCGTCACGTCTGCAAAAAAAAAATTACACTTTTTATATGAAGAATTAAAAAAAAAGATTACCTGCACGACAGAATAATCGAGGAGAATAAAATAACTCGACTTTTGAATTTCACATTCACGTTATTGGTTTAATTGGTTGAATAAAAAAAATTAAAAAAAAAACCTTTATCAAATGGACGAAAAAAAAATATATTGTCCATTCGATGAAGAGTGATTGTTGGAGTTACGATAAATACTGTTTGTTCGATAACTGCATCGTTGCCCCGGAAACAACAGCAGTGTCGATTCCCACAAATGTTCAACAATGAACAATTACTGATGACTTTCGTAAGGGGTAGAAAACAATTTATTTATACATGAGTATTGAGTATATATGTATATGTATCAAATGATTGGCTTAGGGTGAGGGACTAACTTGGACTGACATTTCCGAGTGCGAGAGAGAGAGCGCTATAGGCACTCGCTGCGGAGCGAGAGACAAGACACTCGGAAATGCGAGTCCATCAACTTAAATCTGTTGATGAGCGACGTATTTTTTTTTCTTTCCGTTGGTTTTTTTTTTTTTTTTTTTTTTTTTAAAGAACACGGCGACCAAGTGTTTGTGTAATCCGGGCAACCCGATGACGGGTCGGAAACGTTCGTGAATTACTGAATCGCGTGTACGATGAGTCAACGAAAAAAAAAAATTGGATTTATATGGAGTTAATATAGAGTGACGTGACTCACGTGAATGCATAATAAGAACATATTATTAATAATCATATCATAATAACAATGATATATAAATAAAAAAAGGAATAAATAAACAATAATGACGACACAAATAGTAATAATAGTAATGTAATGAAAAATAAAAGAATAATAATAACAACACGAACAATAAATAACAATAATAATAATGATGATGATGATGAACTACCATCTTCTGTTAAGGTCTGAATATTATAATTGTTGTTCTTGCGATTATTATTTACATTATAATTATTATTAATAATAAGAGCAATAATAATCAAGATAATAAAAGTAATAAAATCTGATGAATTTAAAAATCGGTCCGGACGTATTTACGATAACGTGTACGTAATATGTATGTGTGTATATTTATATATATATATATATATCGGTAAAACGATGATCGATACGTTCTCGCTCGTGTCTCGCCGCCTGGCTAAACCCGTCCGGGTAGTAAAATATATCTCGACCGTCGCGAACGACCCGGGAAAACTTTCATCCCCCGGGATGATAATAACGAAATTTTACGCATGAAAATTGCGACATTGACGTCGAATGAAATGAAAGAAAATTTTCGAAGCATTTACAAAAGATCAAAGCGAAGATTGTTATTTCATCGAAAAGTTCGCGTAACCATTGAACATTTTCACAAAATCATTCGCGAAAAACGACGAAACAATGAATTTGATTAAAATTATGTTACAGCCTTGTGGTTGAAAAAAAAAGAAAAAAGTTTAACAAAACATGTTTTACAATACTTTCTCTGTTATTATATATTGTTGCTGTTATTGAATTGCGTGGAGAATGAACGAAAAAGGATGAGAGTTTATAAAAATCACTCGGTTTTATATGAATTTCCAATCGCGATGCACCGTTTCAATTTGGTTTAAAAATATACCTTTTTTTCTATTATTTTTTACGGTCGAATGGAATTTCAATGCAGCACCGTTGTGAACAATAAAATTTATTACTACATTATTCTTTTTTTTTTCAATTTATTATTTTTTTTCTATCCACCTGCACACGATGGTGTTGAGTGCTTCATTCGCAAATTCACGACCATTTCGCCACGAGAGCGATGGAATTAATTCACAACTTCATATTTTATTTTGCAGGGAAAAAAAATTTTAAAAAAGTGAAATATTTTATGCAATGAATAAAAATTCACTCGAACATCACTCACATTCCCGTTTCGTTTCCATTGCCGCTCACCACTGCCCACCACGCTTTGACACGTTGTGCAATTAACGAAAAAAAATGCAATTAAATGCAATGAAAATAAATGAGATAAAAATAATGAAAAAAAATATATTTATGTCACGCTGTCCGTAAAAGTGCGGTTTTACGCTCACTTCGTTCGCTTCAAACCGCATTTACGGACCTTGTGACATAAAAAATCGTACGACACTCGTACGAAAAACGTTTTCTGGACTCGTGTGATTGCAATACTCGCCTTCGGCTCGTTCTGCAAACTCGCACTCGTCAGAAAAAATTTTTGCGTACTAGTGTCATAATATACTATAAAAACAACAACTCGTAAAACTCAAACGTGAACGTCGTCACATCGAAGATGTATATATTACGAAGATTTATGAAACGAGTTATGCATTGATCAATCGAGACTCGGAGGTACAATAGATTCTCACTCGCGAGAAAAAAAATAAAGAAAAGGCGAGATTTTTTTGAAAAGGATGGAACTCAAACGAAAGAAACGACGATGAAAAATTTTGTGAAGATTTGGTGTAATGAAAAACATTAAGAGGAAAAACTTACGATTTTTCATCCGAACGACGATTCGATTGATATCAAGATCGAAGCAAAGACAAAACATTTGGGAAAAAAGCATTGTGTGTGTGTGTGTGTGTAACGTATAAAAAAATAACTATAAAACAATTATAAAATATAAAATAATTATAATTATAAAATAATTATAAACAACATGTGAAAAAAATTACACAATGTTCACTAACACGTGTTTACGATCGATCGAGTCACCCGACGAGTGATAAATGGATAACCAATCATCGACTCACGTGTGTGAATCGTCTCGATGATAAGACGAGACGATCAGCGATGACGATCGAGGGCGCCAAATATAATTCAATCGGTCTTTGGAGTTTTTCCGGATTTTTTTCAACGAGAAAATTGGAAAAAAAAAATAATTACACGAATGGCAAAACGACAAAAAAACAATGTACATAAAGAGTTGACGCGAGGAATGACGAATGTGAAAAGCTCGGGGACAAATCGATCGTGCATTTTTAGATGGTGGCAAAAAATCCTAAAAAAAAGAATCGACAAAAAAAACGACAAAAAAATTGTAGAGATTGGTACAGTGGGGCAGGAGAAGAGGAGGGGGGGGGGGACGGAGAGTCGATATCCGTCGCGTCGGTTAAAACAAACGGACACTCCAATATTTCATTTTAATACGGTTCGGGGACAGGCCGCAAAAGAGAAAGAGAATCCTGATCGACGGTCTGCGAATAGTTTGTGTGGAATTAAAAAAAAACAAAGAAAAATGAAAATAAAAGAAGACGAAGTAAAAAATTTTATTGAAAAAACATAAAATGAACGTACGCGTGATAACCGATTCAAAGATAAAAGTCGTTGGTTTATCTATCGAAAAATCCATCGCGATATCGTCAAGTATTTTTAGAATTGGAAAAAAAAAAAACGAGACACAAAGGCTGATTGAAACATTCGCAAGCACGTAAATTCGATATACATATATATATATGTGCATACGCACACACACGGAGTGTACTGTAGAAAGGGACATTCCTTTTTTTTTGTTGCAACGTTGTCTGTGGAAAATCTTCGACACGAACCAATATTTTTTATTCTTTTTTTTCTCTTTTCAATTTTGTCATTTTTATTCGTGTTTCGTGGGTTTTTTCATTTATTTATTTATTTTTTTTCATTTTTTAATTTGGCTCGTAGCAGCGCGTTACTTTGCCGACGAGAATGGCTCGGCTTCGCTCTCTCAGTCAGAGTCCCCGACGATAATAATTCTTCGACGATAAACATCTTTCCTCGGTTCAACGTTTTTTTCTTTTTTTCTTTTTTTTTTTCTTTTTTTTGCCAGCTCGGGAATCCAAGCGCTTTGCATTTTCTGCGAAACCGAGACGGACGAAAAAAAGGACAAAGAAAACGTCATACCTTGTGGCGACTTTTTTTTTTTTGTTTTTTTTAAATTAATTTAAAATTTATTTTCCGGAAAAATAGTTGCGTCATCGATGGCTGAAAAAATATATATATATATATACATATATATTTTTCTGTGGCGGAGGTCTCGACTCTGACGTCGAATTTTTAAGCGTTACGATACGATTAAAAAAAAAAATTTCCAACATTTTCAAAATTAAAAAAATATTTATAAATTTAGAAAACAAAAATTCTCTATCATAATAACAATTTATCAAAACGCACGATCTGGCTATCGACTACGAATAATTTGTCAATCAAATTACAATAATCGATCGTATATGGAAATCAGATTGAAAAAAAAAAACAAAAAACAATATTCGAAAATTTATTCGATTGTTTTTTTTTTCACAATCTCGTGACCCATCATTTTGTTTTATATATACATTTTTCGTCTCAATGGAATTTATTCTCGTTTCCGCGCGAAAAGCTGATTGGCACGTTCGTTTTTATTTCGGGCGCATTCAACCCGTTTGTCCGGTATCCGATTGGAGTTTTTTTTTTTATTTTATTATTTTTATTTTTTGTTTTATTTTTTTTCTACCAACCGCTTCGAGGCGGATTCCGGGCGCGAGCGGTTTATTTAGAACCTCGAAAACGTGGCTAACATACGCACTACGGCACCGAACGACGTGACACAAACGTTAGCCAAAAAAAGAAAAAAAAAAAAACCAACGAGCGATGTTTGTCGAAAGTTTTTTCAAAGGTTCATCAAAACGTGGTATTCGACATTTATTAATTTTTTTTTGTTTTTCATACCACAAATCCCGATCTTTCACGATGAAAAATCCGTCGATTAAACATCGTCATTGTTTTACGCTTCCTTATTACATATAACTATATTTTTCGAATCAATCCCACGGCCAAGCCAATTAGCCACTCTCCACTTTTTAATAACAGCGATTTCAAAGATCGTCGCTCACTCATTGTGAAAGTTTCATCTAACCCACTTTTATCCATCCTGGTGCAATCATATATACGTTCGATGAAGCTGATGACGAACGTCCGATAATAATAATAATAATAATAATAATAATAATAATAATAATGATAATAATAAATTGCTCTACTAAACCACCGAACAAAATATGTTAGTCCGAGAAAAATGGAATAATAATAATAATAATAATAATAATAATAATAATAATAAATAATTGAAAAATTATAATTATTTTAATAACGCAACTATTATCTTTGAAATAAACTACGTATCGTGTAATGATAGTTCGACGAAATTATTGTCGAATCGAATCAACGAATGCTTCGAAATCGAACTGGCAACGAAAATAAAAATAAATAAAAATCTCATCGTTATCGGATAAATTTGTCGACGAAATTCGTACGATGACAATGGAAGGCCTTGTGTCGCTAATGACGCGAGAGCGCACGCGCGTGTCCACTCGTAACGTTGTTTCCGACATGTGCGTGCAGATTGTAATCGATGATTTCGATGGTCGTGGAAGGGGCTAAGGGTGAACAGAGCGGGGGAGGGGGAGGCGATGAGGAATTTGAGAAAGTTTGAGGAGTGAAATTTCGTCGGGGCAAAATGAGGTATCATCCAGTTTCGTGCGAATTCGAATAATCCGTAATCTCGAGCTATCCTCGGGAGGAAAACCCGTGGAGAGCCCGGGAAATTAATCGTTGCCGGGTGTGCGTGCGATGGTGTGCGAGATAATTGACAATGTACCCGTCTCAGATTTTGAGAGAGCGAATATGGTGTCGCATATATAACATGCATATATATGTAGTCTATAAATGGTAGGGGACGTCCCGAATCACCGAATTCGAACCCTTTTCTCGTCACCCCATGTGATTGATGATTCTATTTCAATAACATTTCATTTTACTTACGGATGTTTTATTTTATTTTAATATATTGCCGTATCTTTCATTTCATTTATTTTCTTTTCGTATCTTTTATTTTATTTATTTTATTCCAGTGTCTTAATTTGGTATTTTATAAAAATTTCATTTTTTTCGTATCTTTTATTTTATTTATTTTATTTTAGCGTCTTAATTTCATATTTTAGTAAATTTTTTTTTCTCGAATCTTCTATTTTATTTATTTTATTTTAGTGTCTTAATTTGGTATTTTAGTATAATTTTATTCAATATTAGTATCTTTTGGATCCTACGACATCGCTAATTTTTTTTTTGCATACTTTTTGGAGCTCTTTCTCCTCGCCAACCATTTTTTGTTGTTGTCAAGAAATAACTGCTATTCAGACCGTTTTCATGTGGATGACATTTTCTTTCAAATACTTCATCGGAATTGCAAAACTTATCTCATAATATTGGAGCGGTCGCCATGTTCCTTTTTTTTCTTTTTTTCAATTCAATTTTGAAAAAAAAATTACAATTTTTTCCCGGAATTTCAATAATCGTCTATATTTTTCGCAATGTCTCCATGTCCCATAAGAAAGCAACGTTACATTTTACAGGGCTATACCTTTTGAACGAGTAGGTAGATCGTTTCGAAATTTTCAAATCTTTCTTCGTAAAAATACAAGCTAATGACGATTAAATTTTCCCGATTTTCTTTAATATTTTTGACACGTGTGTCCTGCTTTGCCATAGTTTGCGATCCTCGAATGGCAAAACTACAGGAAGGCGACGGCAAAATTGAAGATTGAGATAAGGACCTTCAATTTTGAAAAAAAAAAAAAAAAAAGTAATTCTTTATAAATTTTCATTCATTTATCCATTTTTTTTTCTAAGTCATTTCTAATCATCTAATCCTCCGGGAGCTCCCAAATAAAAATGAAAAAACTCCAAAATAAGAACTTCCCTCATGTGTACAGTCTTATAGATGTGTATGTGTGTATTTATCAGAAAGAGAGGTGGAGTGATAAAGAAGGAATGATGATACCCACATCCGTACATGTGTATACGTACAATAAAACACGAATTGAGGATGAAGGGTTTCAGACGTCATTTCTTTTCAACCCCTCGGACAAGGCCGGATCCTCGCTACTGCGAGCCATCCGTCGCTTGGCCAGCCTCCGCGTTTTTTTTTCTTCCCCATCGGAGCACAAGCCAGAAACACCCACGACTACAACCGATCCATCGCTTTTCGACCCTCTTTCCCGACCGTGAATTTGGCGACGGAAAGTAGAAGCGTGGAGGGAGACGAGGAAGGAGGGCGGAGGGGGGGGACTAGCACGGTTGAGCCCCCTCTCCGTGCTTGATGGCTTTGCCCCATGGCCTCTATATATCAAACCCTCTTCACCGCGCTCCTCCCGCGTGTTTTCCCCACCCGGCCGGTCCGTGACTAACCTACGGAACCCTACAGAACCCTCCGGATCCCCACCCCCCACCCCCCCGGACATTCACATTCGTATCACGGAATCTCGGTTCAATAATAATTTCCATTTTCCTTTTCTCCGACCGAGAAATACTCGTGTAGGGATTTATACATGTGTACATGTGTATATGTGTATATATATGTGTGTGTGTGTGTGTGTGTGTGTCTTTGTGTGGGTATGGTAAAGTTGGAAAAACAATTCAACTTTTGCCGCACCTCTCTCGGTTCTACAAACACGTTTCACGTGTGTTTTATATAGATATATTCCACCGGGGGTCGCAGTTTCGTTGCAAGTATTTTTGCATTGTGAAAAAAAAAAAAAAAAAAAAAAGATAGACAAGTGCGACTTTTCTGTCATCATCCCCCAGAGCACATGGCATCATTTATCGGACGTTTGTCGCAGTATCGCGAAACGCCCGCGAGAAAAACTAAGTTCAAAATAAGTTTGTTAGATTGATTTCTGGAAATTTGATAATTTTTGTTGGATCAATTTCTAGAAATTTAATAATTTTTGGCAAATTAATTTCTAGAAATCTGATAATTTTGGTTATGCTGATTTCTAGAAATCTGATAATTTTTATCTTAAGTCATACGTTCATTGAAAAAATGTAAAAGAAACAAAAAAAGTAAATAATTTCCCATCTTTTCTCTTCCTCTTGGCTTAGCTTCCAAGTAATAATAATAATAATAATAATAATAATAATAATAATAATAATAATAATAATAATAATAATAATAATAATAATAATAATAATAATAATAATAATAATAATAATAATAACTGAAAAAATAGATCTGTTTGATTGTTAATATAAATATATATATAAGTGATATTTGGTCTGGTGTAAAAGTGAAGTTGTGAAATATTTCAACGTCGGACTCACCTCTCCGTGTGCGTTTCGCCGGCCCTCGGGGGTGTTTTCGGGCAGGAAGTAGAGACGCAACGATGCCAAAGGTTGATTCGAACCCCGGCTATCGAGCCACAGCAGCTGTAGCTCGCCGATGCTGACGAGATCGGCGTCGGTCCAGAGTTTCGTGAGGAAAAAGCTTCCGAGACGTAACACACGGCCATTGCCGATGCGCACGGCCTTGTAAAACGTGTAAGGCCCGTGGCTGAAGCACGCACCGCCCAACAACTGTAACACGAACAATCACAATGATGTTTCATTCGAATAATTGCGAATCGGATTTTTTAAATTATTATTATTATTATTATTTTTTTTTAACTTGGACAATTTTTTTTTTTTTTTTTCATTCATCTAATTTTTTTCATTATTCGACGAGCACTTTGGCATGGATTAATGAGAAAGAAAGAGAGAAAAAAAACGTATTATCTATTCCAATCGATACCGATGACTTGCTTCTTTTTTTCTTTCTTTTCCTTGCTACGTGCGTGGCAAATGCACAGGTCGTTTTGTGTCAAACGCACGATTTTTAATCTCATGACTTTTGATTTTTTTTCATAACGAAAAAAATGTATTTCAACATTAGCTGACTCTCCGAGCTAAATCAACTTTGACTTCCACTACATTTATTCTTCATTTTTCAGAATAAATAACTTTTTTTTTTTTCAATAGGTACTTTCAGGCAATTTTTTTTCTGAAATGAGAATATTTCAGGAGTATCTAGTTCAATTATTAGATTAAAATAACAAAAAATGAATAAGTTTCGCCTTTTTTTTTCTGGAAATAGTCAATTTTGAGTTTTTTAACCTTCAATTTTATTTTATTTTGTTTTATCTTTAATTCAATTTAATTTAATTTTTTTTTTTTTTTTCAAAGTAAATATTGAATTTGATCGAAATGATATTGAACCTGATGTTGTCTTCAAATAATGAATATTAATGCGTGTGTGTGTATGGAAAAAAATTTAATTGATTAATTGAAATGAAGAATGTGAATCGAGTAGTTGAAAATAACGGAAAACACGTAAATCGCAAATGCCAAATAGTTTTCCGCGCGGAATGACCCATACACGAATGATATGTACATTGGATTAGGATCCAATTCCCAAACACGACCTTACGAGAATCATCGAAAGGGATTTACAATCGAATAACGAGTGAAGACTGACGTTCTCTTTTTCCTCAATGCTTATCCGACTGTGTGACGTAATTCACCTCGTACGTATACAGTACACACGCTGCAACGACGAATATACGCTGCACCCTGTGACATTGTTATTACGCGCGCCGCACACGACGAGAATGCAATACACGGCTTAGCTTCTTACACACAAGTCCATTGCGAAATTTTTTAATTAACACTCATCGACTTTCGAGTCCAATCATTTTTTTATTTCTGTTTTGTTTTGTTTTATTTTTCCATTTTTTTTTTTCATCCAACAGTTTTATAATAAATTTTAGAATATTCTTCATCACGGTCAATTGTTATTTCAATTATTACAGTTTTCAGTCGATCACAAAAATGTAATTGAAAGATTACGAAAGTGTGAAAGTGAACGTAATTGATGATTTGTTCAACAAATATTCTCAACCGAATCCCGGAATGGAACCTCGATTTTTATTACAGTGAAAAACAAAATTTCAATATACAATTGGTGTACCAAAAAATAATTGTATCGAAAACACATTGGTTTCCAATTAATTATAAAATATTCGAAACATGAAAAACTAATTTCGAAACGTGAAAATAATTAATTTTGAAACACCATGTATGAATTTGAGACGACTTATATTCATGTAATTGTCGCATTAACGCATTACACAATTCTCGAGAGCAAAAGTTATATCAAATGCGACGAAACGTCAATGGCTGAGTTGAAAAAACGAAATGAAAAAAATTGAAAAAAAGTCAAAGATAAAATAATAATAATAATAATTATAACAATAATAAATATCAATTAAAATATGTAAATTAAAATAGCCTCGCTGCGTCTTTCTAATTTTTTCTTTCCATTTTTTTTTCTTTTTCGTTTTTCATTATTATTATTATTATTATTATTACTATTATTTTCAAAATTATTCATCGCGCCAACTGTCGCAACAATATTTTCAAACGTTCGAACGTTATCGAGAGACAGAAAATGTTATAAAAGAAGATACGACAGAATATAAAGAAATAATAAAAGAGGAAAAACAGGAAGGCTATGATTAACGAAACACTCGAGAATACCGGCCGAAGCGTGTACACAACGAGCAAAAAGTTATTTTTTTCTTCCTCTTTTTTTATCGTTTTTTTTTTAAATTTATTTTTTTTAAATTATTTTTTGTCTTTTTCTTTTCTTACGTTCACGAGACCCGAACAAATTTGCGGGAGCCGAATGTGTCCGAGAAGTTTGGTATCAACGAGAACGTGAAAGAAAATTGTCCGACCTCGGTGCCCGAGCGGACTGTACCGAGCGAGCGAGCGGGAACGAACGAACGAACGAACGAGCGAGCGCGCGCGCGCGATCCGCGATGCTTTGCAGGCAAGTTTGCCCACTACGCGTCTTGCTTTATTTACCAGACATTTGAAATTCAACGGATTTCAACTGTGTGAAACTCCCGAAGAAGTGGAAAATTCGCGAAGAATAATTGCGCTTTTATATTAGTTTCAATTGGATGGAAAAAAAAAAGTTAAATTTTTTAACGAATTATCACGATAATCGCATGAATAATTGATAATAATAATAATCGAATATAAATTATTTTATTATTCTTATTATTATTATTGAAATAATAATAATAATAATGATAATAATAATCATGGAAAACAAAATGTAATTGGAGTGATTGTATCGATTAAATTGAATAATTATTCGAATTAATTCAATAGAATTATTATAATCAATAAAATAATAATAATAATAATCATCATGAATTATTTTTATTATTAGTATTATTATTATCATTATTAATGACATAATTTCAATAATAACGATCGTGAAAAACAAAATGTAATCGACGTACACAATTCCACCGATTAAATTGAACAATCATTCGAATCAATTCAATATAAATTGTCGTAATCAATGGAATAATAATATCACGATGTTAAATCGTGATATTATTATTAATTTTCGTAAAATTCGACGATCGGCCATTTATTTCCAACGAATTAACCACAAAAATGTGTAAAAAGGTTTGGCACTTTGATTAAAATCGATCGCGCAATATTTTGTACATTATATACATATACACACACATATATATAATATATATATAGGGCAAAGCTAATCAACTCGGGTTACATAATTGAATCGATAAATGGCCGAAGCGACTAGCAACGAGGGCTTCCAATCGCCCATCGGGCGAATTCGTAAACTCGAATGAGCACCGCTGCCATAACTATTTCCAATGTTTTGAGGGTACAGTCGAGTCCAAGATTTTCAACGCGCGCGCGCGGGCGGGCGTTTTCTCACGTAGTCCGTTCTGCCACCGTCGCCGTCGCTGCTGCTGCTGCTGCTGTTGCCTCGTCCGGTCTATATTTATAGCGTTAATCGCATTTCGTGTGGCAGCTGCATTCGTCGCTGCACTCTCCCCTCTCGCGGTGCAATAGTTTTGCCATTGATACCACGTACGTGACTTACATGTGTATGTACGCAAATTATTATTATTTGTTTGCTTTTTTTTTCTTATTTTTTTTTTTCATCACTCTTATTTTTCTTCTCTCTGTCTCTCTTTATCTATCCGAGATTCGCAATTAATTCGTCACAATATTCATCATCGACAATTTCAACATTATTCGCATGATAATTTTGCGTTAATGTGGCTGGTGCATTATCGCAACGATTATTATTAGCTCCGATTCGACGACGATGTTTCCGAGTGTGCTCAACCTCGTGTGAATTACGGTCATCGTTGATAAACGTTGAATCTATTGGAAACTCGTTTCTAGAAATCGACATTGGTTTGATATTTTATTTCATTTTATTTTTTTATTTATTTTTTTTTATTTAGATTAAATCGATAAATTTTTGACATTTTTTGTTTTCGAAAATAATAATCGTATGGATGAAATTGATGATTGATGAATCACTCGGAGATCGTTTATTCAACGTCGTCGGAGCTCGTCCATTGCTCTTTGATTTCGAGGCCAATTTAACATTTTTAGCAAATGATCAATCGTGATTAATGTTATTTTAAATAATTACGAAAATTATTGTCATGGCTTATTCTTGAATTTTTCCAAAAATATAAAATCAATAATAATAATAATGATAATAATAATAATAATAATAATAACAACAATAATAATAATAATAATAATAATAATATTAATTTTAAGAAATCATAAATTCTCATTACTGTTATCAACAGAAATGAAAATTATCATCGTCACTTATACTTGAATTTCACTAAAATCTAATCATGATTATCGCAACAACAACAGCGATAATAATCAAAATAATAACACCAATAATAATAATATAAATTCAATCACAACCATTGACATCGATGTTTAATTCCTCTCTATCTCTGTCGGGCAAAAAAAAAGACGAAAAGAAAAAAGAATTAAAAAAAAAAACAAATTATTTGATTCGACTTTGGAATGCAACTGCCATCGGTCATGCGGTGCATCACGAATCTCCAGACGGCTTTGCCGTCGTTTCACAGCGACGCAAGTGTTTCAACTTTTATCTTTTGTCTCTCCGATATACACACACACAAACACAAACACACACACGGACGAGCCGAGAGAATGTACGAACGATGCGATTCGTCCGAGTGAAAAAAAAAACAAAAAACTAAAAAAATGAAAAAAGAAAGAAAGAAAGAAGAAAAGAAGAAAAAGAAGAAATAAAGAGGGGGGAAAAAAATGAAAATAATCCCCTTGCATTTGTGAATGGACCTTTAAACCTGAGAGACGAGGGAGCGAGCGAGCGAGCTAGCACACACACACACACACACACACACACATATACACTCACATCGAACGTTATCTCCGTCGCTCCCTCGATTTTATTCGAGTTGTTAGCGCGTGCGAGCGAGCGAGATGTCGCGTCGCCCGGGAGAGTCACGCACCCAGGACTCGTTATACGGAACTGGTCGCAAAACTCCGAGTTCTCACACGGACACGCACACACGAACGTTGCGCAGGTAGAGAACACACGAACACACGAACACACGAACACACGAACACACGAACACACACGCAAGCCATCGTTCGTTCGTTCGACGATATCACGAGTGCCAGAGGAGAGCCCACGCACACACACACACACACGTTGAATCGCCTCGACCCCGTCGATAATAGATACACTTGACTCGTCGCACCCCCGACACCCCAACAAAGCACTTACGCCCATTTAAACATTTTGTTTGGCTATTTTTTTATTTATTTTTTATCAATATTTATTTTTTATTCTCCGCGTTGAATTATTTTCGTTTTGTTTTATCAATTGGTTTTAATTTTTTGTTGTCCTTGTTTAATTATTTTTATTTATTTATTTATTTCTTTTTTTTCTGCATTATAATGTATGGTGAATGTGTGCTGTGTGCGTTTTGTGCTCTTGATGGATATGTCCGTTTTTTTTTCTTCTCCGGATTCGAAAAAAAAAAAAAAAAAAATTCAGACGCCGGAAGATTGGTATTCGTCGATTGCCATTTTTATCATTTTTCGTCAAAATAAAAAGTTTTCATACATTTTTGATGAGGTTAAACTATTTGTTTTGTCAACGAATAATATCGCGATTCATTTTTGTTCATTTATTTATTCTTTTTTTTTTAACTAGTAATAAAAAAAACTAAATAAACAAATCAATAAATAAACTCTACCCATTCGATTTATTTTTCCAACTTCGTAACATCGAAACATTCGAACATTAGAGAAATTAGAGAAATCCGTGCTGGAGGATAATTAAAAAAATACATTTGAAAATCATGAAAAAAAAAAAAAAAAAAAAGTATCGAATGTCGTCCCAGGGATGTCACAGGGTGCTTTCTCGCCCCCGCTGAGGGTTCCGGTTGCCGCTGCAGGCAGGGCAACAACGTATACACAAAAAAACGAACACACGATCGTCATCACCAACACCATTGCACCTTTATCGTCCTCGACGTCGTGTTCGTCGTTCTCCCCACCGATTCCCTCAGTCCACCAGTCCTTGCGACCTTCTTTCTCTCTCTCTCTCTCACACACACACACAAATTCCACCCGGTCGACGTTCCTCCACCAAAAAAAGAAAAAAGAAAAGAAAATAAAGACTGGCTCTGGCATCGTTCGTTGGACTTGCCTCCGCGAAGAGGTTATTATTATCAGGGGCCCTAGGGTCATTATCGTTATTATTCCGGCACAAACTTTTCTTCGTTATTCGTCTTTCCTCTTTCCACCTACCACCAAACCCGTAAACTCCTAATTTTTTTTCAATTTTTTTTTTATTTTTTCGTTTTTCGATTTTCGTTTTTAGTTTTTTTCATTTTTTTTATCGCTAATAAAGATTCGGACGCTCGTGGGATAAACGACCGTGACGAATACACACACACGCACATAAATGAACATGTATGTGTGTGTGTGTGTGTAAATGTGGCTGACCGAAGTTTTTTTTTTTTTTCACCGTCGAACCACGAGTCAAGTCGCGAGTTCAAACGATTTACAAGATTTTTCGGAGCAACTAAAATTCTGGTTTCACAATAATTTCCCACGTGATGCTGTTTATGTACATATTACCTCCACAAACCCCTTAGAATATCTATACACATTTTCATTTCCTATTTTGTCGTATGATAATCATAATTAATATGTACACGATTTTTTGAGCTTTTGAAATTTCTCTAAATTTATTTTGGAGCTATTTTGTTCAGATAAAATACATTGTAAAGTGGCATTTCTGTTAACTGAATGTGGAATGGCCAATTTAGTTGTCTACAAAACTGATTGACATATTTTCATAGCATAAATTAATCAGAAGTGAATATTCCTTTTCGACGGTTATTTTGGGACACCCTGTATATTCGGAAAACAGCTAAAACGTTATTTGGATTAAAAAAATATATACAAATATTATTTGGATAAAAAAAATTATATATACAAATATTCCATAATCCGTACAACCGATAAAACCATCGATGCGTTGACAATTTCATACCTCGTTAATTTTGCTCGAGATAAACGTGAAAACTAGATAAAACAATTATAAAAAAAAAATTAAAAAGTGTCGAAGAGCCCGTTGCAACGTTTATTCGTCGTTATAAGTTTGCACTTGGAAGTGAAATTTATTTCCAGAATCGGCAAGCCGTGACTCACTTTCCCGGAGTGCGCTATAGACCGACCCCCCCTCCCCCCTGCCCCTCCCAGCCGCTCGGCGGTTTACACTCGACAATCTCGAGAATTCACTGTGCATAACGTATCGTTGCGTATCATCCGGCGTGGTATCGAGGGTCGGGGTCCCCCGCTGTGTTACGGCAATAACGGATTCCCGAAAACCGGAAACATTTCGACGTTTATGCGCCCGGTCGAATATTCATGGAATGCATCGTTCCGATTTGTCCCGCATCGAGGAAAAATCTTTGGGATATTCGCGCCTCATTGTTATCCGATCGATCAATCGATCAATCGAATCGAATTTTGTTTGCACAACTTTTTGAAACTTTTTTTTTTGCAAAACGATAACAATAACAACAGTTCTTAGCTTACGTATATATATATGTGTGTGTGTACTTAAGTAGTACAATACAGCTTCTACATAGCTTTTCGTGTTATAAAACATTTCTATCTTTTTATTCATTTATCCATCCTATTCTTATTATTGTTTTTATTATTTTAGTTGATAGAAGGCAAAGATGTGAAATTCATTGTTATTAAAAACAAAATTCGTGACTTATAATAATAATAATTATTATAACTGATATAAATAATTAATAATAATATTAATAATATAAATAAATAATAATGATGATAATAAGAAAAATCATTATAATTATTGATAATAACAATAATAATAATTTTTCTTATCATTAATTATCAATTAATTATTTATAAATGTCCGAATTTGTTTTATGCATGCACACGTTATTGCACGAGATGGTATTGCGAGATCGTTCGGCGTGTGCGCGCGCACGATACAATCGATGGGGTGGCCCGTGGACGGGGGGGAAGGTCGGAGGGCGACGGAAGGCAAAAAAGAGAGAAGAAGAAAAAAAGTTTTTCAACGCGACCAGACCATATGAGTCAGGAACGTTCGACCGGCGCACACAACCCGATTGACTCAAAAACTTTTTGAGTCGCATGTGTGAACGGGCCGTGACGGGGCAGGAGGGTTGGGGGGGGGGGTCCGGGGGACATAAGGGCGGACAAAAATTACGCGAAGCAATGGGGTAGGGGTGTCGGGTGGTGCAAAACAAATTGAACCGGGCAGGAGTTGAGATAAATGTAATATGAAATAAAGAAAAAAGAAAATGCAATAAATCAATGTTGCTTCGTAACAAAGCAGAAGCAACAGCAGCAGCTACAGTAGCGTCGTGCTACCTCACAGATATAGTCGTTGCTTATCTCTCAAATTGATAGGGATATCTATCAAACGTAGACGTGATTTGAAGAAAAAAAAATTGACGAAAAAATTAAAATATAAATTAAAACATGATAAAAATTAATTAAAAAATGAAAAAATAAAATAAAAATGAGATATTGAAAAAAATAAAAACATCCATGAGCCGCTCTTTGTGTGTTTCTTCCAAACCGGATGTGTCATCGTCGCGAATTCGATAACACCATTTTTTTCATTATCTTGCTTTTGATGCATAAAAAAATTTGAAAAAAAAAAGAAAAAAATGTAATCCCCGGTATCGGATATCTCGGGGCTTAGGTCGAGACAGAAAGTATACCCGCGAGGCCCTTCCTACCGTTGAATAATAATTCAAAAATTACATGCGTGCTACAAAAATGCATTGCACCATGAAAATAGATTTTTTTTTCGAACCCTCTCCACGGATGAATCGTTACATATTTCACGTGTGAGTTTTGGAAAATTTTCTTTTTTATTCTCATTCGTCTCGTCTATATATATATAATCTCGACAAAAAAATTTATATGCACGTATAAAATTTACATTTATATTATTCATTTCTCATTTAATAACTTTTTTCTTCTATTATCAATGCAATAAAAATGCAACTAATCTCCAATAGAAAAAATGAATAAATTGAGAAACGTTGATGCGCCCATACGTTCCAAATTACGCGATTATTGCGTAATTAACTTGTAATTTATGTTTCTTCGTTTGTTTTTTTTTTTTTTTCAATTGTAATAGTTTATTCGCCAAATTGCAATTCAACAAGTATTTGCTACTAATCAATTCCATCTATTTCATTTCTCAAGATGTAACCATTATCATGATTTTCATTCAATTATTCAATACACAAAAATATAATTATCGGAAGAAAAAAACAATTATTGTTCATTTCTCATTTGATGATTTTTTTTTTTTCATTATCAATTTAATAAAAATGTAATTAATCTTTAATAGTAAAAAAAAACTAAGCACCGAGCGACAAATGCAATTTTAATTCGCCAGGTGAGACCAATCTTGCCGTAAAAACGAGAGCGAGATTACCCAAAAAGAAAAAAAAACTACAGACAAAAGAGTTGGGCCACTGAAAGAAATAACGAACGACAAAACTGACTGGAGAAAAAAACACCCAAAAGAAGAAAGAAAAAAAGAGTCCGGCAGTGGAAAAAAAGTTATTAAAAAAAAATAAAAAAATGAAAAAAAATAGCAGCGTGCTTACATCGAAGCATTTGTGTGTCAGGAGGAAGAGAGCGTCTTGGCGAGGGCACCGGAAGCGCATAAGCTCGGGCATTGCGGCGTTACGAGCCCGTGAACGTACTTTGAAGAAACGAAAAAAAAAAAAAAAAAAAAAAAGAAGAAGAAGAAAAGGAAAGAAATATTAAACAACGAAACGCAAGAAACAAAGGAGTTGGGAACGTGGGGAGGTGAAGATGCCCGGTGCATCGTCCGGGGTTGTCCCGCTGAGACTGCCATAATTCGATAACGGGGACTTCGGTGACACCTGCTGTGGCGACTGTTGTAAAAGTTGTTCACCTCCGACACTTATTTCTTTAATTTAACACACACACACACACACACACATACTAACTTATTAATAACTTTGGTTACCCGAAAAATTACGAATCTAATTACACTTCGATCCGCTTGTACCATTAATTATTTATTTATTATATTATAATCATAACATAATATGATCAATAGCATGAGCAGCATTATTATTTATTAAATGATACGGGCGACATACATTGTTATTATTATTATTATTATTATTATTATTATTATTGAATTATTTATCGCGAATATAATAATAACAATAATGATAATAATAAGTTTATCATCATTATATCATACATTATTATTATATTTGTATTTTATATATAACAACAGTAATAATAATGCATATTGTTTCATCATTACAATATCACACGATCTTATTTGTATTTCCATTTCATATACAACAATAGTAGCGATAAAAACGATCATTATTGAATTTTAATTATGATAACAATCGTTATTATTATCATCATAATTATTGGTTAATGTTATTCAGAGACAAAAAAAAAGATTTTTTTTATTTTCATTTTTATTGATTTTCGGTACGGTTCCACGATGGCGAGGGCATTGCATAGTAACAATAATAAAAATACGTATTTTCCATTTGTCCAATTCCCCGCGGTAATTACATCGGATCTCTCGGTCTCTTCCTCCCCTCCCCCATCCCGCCGCGCTATATCGGGTTTTCAGCTGCCGCCTAACTCACCGCAACGCTCTCGGTACACGTAGCTCCCTCGTTCGCCCGGACCCCGCAAACTCGGCCGACTCTACACCACTATACACATACACACATGCACATTACACATACACACACGCATTCGCACAAATGCCAGTCCCGTACATTGCAAACTCCATCCGGATTCCCCATCTTTTCGGCTCCCCGTCGATTCTAAAATCGTTTCCGTTCGCCATTTTTCCCAATATTTTCCCCGATGTGTGTGTGTGGGTGAGTGTGTGTGTGTGTGTGATCGTGAAACTCGAGAACTCCCGTCACGATTATCGAAGTTTTCGATTCCGATGCGCACCTTGGATTCGCGTAGAATTTATAATTCGATTTCGCAACAATCTTGAACTTCACCTTCGCACACGTGTGAATGTTAAATAATAAATTAGATTCCAATAACAAGATGAAGAAGAGAAGAAAAAATACGCACACGCATGTTTCAATATATATATATACATGTTCGAATTTTTATGGAAATTCTTACGCAAATTCTTATTCGTCTTAAAGATAGAATTAATTTTCAAATAAAATCAATTTTCAAATTGAATTATTGAACAAACCAAAAAATTCACAGAGGCGTTAATATTAACATGAAAAATTTGTAACTTGGAGTATTTGCTTTTTTTGAGATCAACTTCGGATTGTTAAATTTGAAAAAAAAAAACAAAAGAAAGTCGATAAAAATAATGATGAACATTATATAGGCGTCCTCGAGCATTGAGATGGAGGACTCAAATCTAGACGACTTTAGTTCTATGGGGTCAACTTTTGATTTCCGTAAAAAGCATCAAAAATCTATTTTTTAAGGACCAGTCTAATATATATATACACACATATATATATGCATATCAAATTGCGCGATCGAACGTATTTTACAGATCTTTATATCTTTCAGTTTTCCTTCGTATCTAATATTCGTTCCAATTTAATTTAATGTAATTTTTCGTTACCAATTTTCCGTTTTGTTTTTATTATTATATTTCAAAGATATCAAATATATATATAAATATATATATATTTTTTTTCATTGAATAAAATAGAAGATTCTTTCATTTAGAGGGCTTTTTTGTGAAACCTGTTCCAACTTTACGACGGAAGTAATGATAATGAGGTGGCGGTGGTGACGGGGGCCCCCGGCTGGTTTTACCAGTACGGCCCTGAGGCTCCCCCCCCCCTCCTGTCCCTCGCTCCCTCCCAACCTACCGGCATATCGAGGTTCGAGATATCGTGGCCTTCCCCTCGCCCCTCCGGCTCGTCCGTGACATCCACGCCGCCCTGCTGCACCCCCCGCCCCTCCTGCTGCCCCCCTCAATGACCCGAACGTCGTGCCCCTCTACTTTTGTCGAAGTCCATCTTTCTCTCTCTGTCTCTCTCTCGCTCACACACTCGAACGCTCGCTACGAGTAATTTAAATGCCTCGTATCAGTCAGCCATCGCGTTATAAACACACCACGAACCGCTGATTTCCGTCTCTCTCTCGCTTGCTCTCGGCTAACGTCCGTGCATTCTCGCTCTCACTTCACTTTCCTTCCCCTCTCAGCCCCCGCGATCTTCCCCCACCCCCCTTGCCGCGCTTAATTTCTTACATCGTTTCTGCTCGATTGGATACGCGCTCGACATTTTTTTTTAAATTTCATTTCTTGTTATTTTTAAATCTTTTCCATTTCTTTTCTTTTTTTTAAATATTTTTTTTTGCAGTTTTTTTTTCTCCATCGCCTTAATGAGAATTCGACGATATCAATGTTGGCAAATATTTGCGCTTCAACTTCGCGGCTTTAACGAATATATATTTTGTTTTTCCACGATGTCGATTATTCGATGATAAAAGGTTGTTTCAACAGTTTTTTTTTTTTTGAGGGGGTTTTCTTTTTCAAACTTTCTCGTTTTCTCGAACGTAGAGTGGGAAAACTTTGCCGAAGCTTTTACCGACCCCATCGTCGAGACTCATCATTTTATCGAAAATAATAACAATAACAATCATATAATAATAATGATAATAATAATAATAATAATAATGAAATATTTTCAAATCTTTCAATCGACCAATCGTATGAAAAATATCAATCGAACATTGATCTAAAAAAAAATGATTATCAGCACACTCCCGATCACTTGAATTCTCAATTTTTTTTCCCAAAAAAATTCTCGTCGACTTGACCAACCCTCGAATTTTCGCTCTCGACGATTTTATTTTATCTAAGAAAAAAAATTAGCAAACACAAAATTTTCGATCAGCCAATTTTCTAAATAAAAAAATGTCAAAATGTCAAAATAAAAAATGTAAAATATCGGAGAATCGACAGAAAGAAGAAAAAAAGAAGAGAACAAAAAAAAAAAAACAATAAAAAAAACAACGACAGCACAATATTTTTCGTGGTGGTTTGTGTTGATTCATGACCAGACTCAACGAGAATAAAGAATGTCAAAAATGTCTCTCTCGGCTCTCGCTTTTCTTTATACGATTCCGGCTCGAAAACGAATATCCACCCCCTCCCCCTCGTCCACCTTCAACCCCCGCGGCCCCCTCGGCCCTCCGCCCGTTCCACCGTCGAGCTTTGTCCGCGTTTCTTACACCGCCGATGGTATCAGCGCGCCTGAGGTTCCCCGCTGCTCCAAACACAAATACACACACACACACACACACACACACACACATGTGGATTTTCATACACGCGTGCGCGAGACTTACACATGCGAATATATACGTAAGCAAAAGTAAGATGCCGAGGCACACACAAACGCACATACTCTCGTCGGTTGAAGTGGGCGCACACACACCCACACACACACATACACACATACACACACATGTCGAGGACGTACGAGGATGAAACGAACCGAATCGAATTGATATCCGTGATTCTTTGGAACGACGCGTGTGCACCGAGCGCCTCAGAGTCTCTCGGTCGAGGACGTGGAGAAATTGTCGTTCGGGCAATCGGACGTTAATACGACCGTCGCACACATTCGTTCGAATAACGATGTGATAAATAAAAGGATTTTTTATATATATATATTTATTTTATTATTATTTTTTATTTTTTATTTCTATTAATTTAACATTTGGACGTATCGTGAAAATTGATCTGGAAGAAAAGTAGTCGAGTAATATGTTGTTCACGCACATGATAAGGGTCTGTATTAATCCTGTAGTGGCCATTGATGAAACGATGTAATCTCCCCACAAAACGCGTAAACGTAAACTTTTTAAAATTGTTTTTTTTTCTTTCGAATATCTCGTGAACGAAGGGTGAAAACGGAAAAGGTCACGAAGCATTTGAAATTGTGTTTGAGGAGACCTGTCGAAAGACTCCCCACTCGATGGGGTAAAACAAACATTTCGAGTTCACTTTTTCATCTGTGGGACGGGGATCAGATTTTTTTTATTTTGGCGATATGACAATCGAAATTATTTCCAAAATGATAATTCATTATTAAAATTGGCATTATTTGAAAAATGCCAATTTCTATGCCAAAATTATTTCCTACCCCTCCTTCCACACATTAAAAAGTGAACTCGAATTTTTCGTTTCTATGCTCACCCCCATCGAGTGAGGTGTCTTTCGACAGGTCTCCTCAAACACAATTTCAAATGCTCCAGGACCTTTTCCATTTCAACCCTTCGCTCGTGAGATATTCGCTATCAAAGTCGTCATCGGCGTGTGGCCCCTTCCCCCTGCCTCTAAATTCTAAACTATCGATTCAAAAAATCGAGGAAAAAAATTTCCAGAATGTGGTTTTTAATCGGTTTACATTCAATCAAAAATTATAACGAACACTGTGGCAACAGTTTACGAAAACTACGGGACTCTATCATGTGCGTGTCCAACACGCCACTCGAATACTTTTTTTTTATTGGGTCTCGTGTGTGTCCGTCCGTCCGTGTGTATGTGTGTGTGTGTGTGTGTGTGTGTTATTCGGTGTTTCTTTTGCTTCAGTCACAGACCTCCCGGATTGTACGATCCTCGTGTTGGTGACTCTCCCGGCCCCGGAGTCTAATAAGTGACGTGGCAGCAGCGAACACACGCGGGAAACGATGTAAAAGAGAGAGAGAGAGAGAGAGAGAGAGAGAGAGAGGAGGGAGAGAGAGATAGAGCGAGACCCGGGTGCGGTGTGCGAACCGAGGTTAAGCGCATCGGTGTCTATTGCACCGGGCAAACGATTCTCCTCGAAACGGAGCATCCGATGCCAAAGGAGAAATTGCACCGTCCGGGACGATGGGATATACGATAATAAAAAAAGACGGAAAAAAAAGGACTTATAATGCGTTTGAAATAAAACGAAGGAAAACCAGTTTGGGATCGATGAAACCGCTGGTCGACGTTCTCGCAACGATTGTAAAAAGTTTACAAGTCGAAATATCGCGATGGAAAGAAAGAAGAAAAAAAGAAAAAGAATTGATAGCTCGTGGACAAAATTTTTGAAAAATTATTCATCGGATGTTTTAATTGGTCGAACATTTTGTGGAATTTTTGAAAACCAATGTTTTTGGATCATCATTGATTTAAAATATCGATGTGTGTGTGTATATATATATATATATATATATATATATATATATATGTGATATGTATACACTTTCAGAATATGTATATCATGTTGTATTACATATTTATAATTTATTGTTTATCATTCATTTTTTTTATTCTTCGGAGAAAAAAAAACAAGCAGAAACAAATTTGAAGACTGATATACTTGAAAATATAAATTTTCAATTTGCTCTCATTTTCCTGCATTTTCTTTTCTCGGACACAAAAAAAAAAAAAAAACATTAAACAAATTTTAAAAAATACTCAAGTCCTCGTCGCAAAACGTCGCAGTTTGATTCCACACAAGCGCACAAACGATCAAACGCTTCTGCTTTTTAACTCGCATTGCTGTTATTGGCACGAACGAAGGCCAGACGGGCGAGCGAATGGCGAGGATGACGCTGGACCACGGCAGAAGCAATCTTGTTGGGAAACAAAAGCATTTTACCATCGCGAACGGGGCAGAAGGCGCGAGGGGGGGGGGGGGCATTGCCCGAAGTGAGCTACGAGAAATAAAATATCATGCACAATTGCTGCACGACGTTTCGAAGAGTAATACGTTCCAATCCAAAATGGAACACAAAAACAAATCATCAAGGAGTCAATACATGAAAAATATTTTTCTTTACTGAAAAAAATCTTTTATGCGTTCATTGTTTGATTTTTCAATTTTTAATACATTTTTTTTTAAATTTATTTAGCTCGAAGTTGCGATTGGGGTATTTTTGACCCCCCAGCCGCCTCGAGGGGTTGATCCTTAGACTACATCGAATGTCCCGAATAATTCGTTTCGATAATTTCCGATGCTCCGCGACAGTTTTATTTTCAATTTCATCGACACAAGTCGACAGTCGCGTATGATCAATCAATATAGCGTTCATACGATAATAGCGCGTCTAGCCAAGCGGATTGCGCAATCATCGAGATTAATGCAGCGCGGCTGTGAGAGGCTAGGGGTCGGGCGGGGGGGGGGGATCACGATTGCATCGTAGACGCGTATAAACATAAACGTTCGATTCGCGTGGTAAACGAATTAAAAGAGAAAGTTACGTGCATCGTGATGGTACTTGAGAAAGAGAAAGAGAGAAAGAGAGAGAAAGAGGGAGAGAGAGAGAGAGATAGAGAGTGAGAGAGATGATAAACGGACGAAATAAAAGAAACGATAAAGAGCAAAGCGTGAACGAAATTCAACAATTCGATGTGGCGAGCTGAGATAACGAACACACGGCTCTAGGGGACTCCACGATTATATACATCGCTTTTTAATGCGTGTGTGTGTGTGTGTGTGTGTTGGTGGAGAACCGAGCGAGCCTGCAAAGATGAGAAGGATAATAACAGCATTTATGTTATATAGCTTTAAGCCCAGTCGGGATGTAAAAAAAATTAAAAAAAAAAAGTGAAACTTAAAAATTCTTTACGACACGCAGTCCGTAAAATGCGGTTTTTACGTACCCTGTGACACAAAAAATTTGTACGAAAAAATGTTTTCGTGCAAAAAAAAAAACGTTTTCTTGACTCGTGCGATTGCACCACTGGGCTGGTGTTTCTCGGCTGGTGTTGAAAACTCACACTCTTCCGTAAAGAAATATTTTCCGCACTAGTATCATAATGTACTATTTTCCATTCGTTCGGGTGATGGGGGGTTAAATATCGATCGTAGACGAAAAATTGTCATTACTAAAGTTGTGGAGAATCGAATTACCGACAACTTTGGTTCTGGGCATTTTTACTGAGATTTTGAAAATGAGCGAGTTGTTTGACAAAAACGAATTTTTGTAAAATTGTGAAATTTTTGTAAAAAGATGGCGGTCGTATCTGAAAGGTTGGGAGGTCTCGAATCAGAATATAGACTACCGATGACCCCCTCCTCCCTCCTCCTAACGAATGGAAAAAGAATTTTTTCGGTCACGAATTTTTTTTAATGCGAAATGTACTTCCCGAGTGGGACGAAGGGACGAAGGGCCGAAGGGACGAAGCCAAATGAAAAACACGTGGCACGTTCGACGAATGGTTCGAGTTATCGGAGACGAAACAAAAAAAAACAAAAAAAAACACTTCGCTCGTTTAACATAGAGGATATAACATTTTTCGACGAAGGTCTCAACCTCCACGACTCCATTTTTTTTTCTCTTTTTTTTTCCGTCTATTCGTATGGCTCGAGTCACGAATTCGACGACGGTCAATGGGCGTGAAAGATATTTCACAATCGAATATTCCATTTTTTTTTTAATGAATTAAAAAAATGAGAGAGAGAAAGAGAGAAAAAAATTAGAATTTTTCTCATCTTCTCTTCTTTACAATGATGAATATTTTATTTTTCGGAAAAATGATTGACGGTGATGGGAAATGGGTTTTAATCGATGGATCACTTCGCTGGTAGAGATGAAAATGACTGAATTGTTAATTTAATGTTTATGAAAAAATTAAGAAAAATAAAAAATAATTTTTTTTTCTTTGTCGAATGAATACATTATTTCGAGTAATAGGTAACGTTTATGAAGATTGATTATACAGTACAGGCAGATCATCTCGGTTCTTAAATTCTTTTTGTTTGTCCAAAAAAAAAAAACATGTCGAAATAAAGATTTGGGGATGAATCACGTTGGTCATCGTCACGCTAATGCTCGTAGTCATAAATAACACGTTCCCCTGTGCGTGACAGTCCAGTGCGACCCTATATAGTCAAGTAGGGTGTTGGGCACGCACGTGATAGGGTTCCGCAGTCATTGTGCATTAGCCATTGACCCAACGATGTAATCTCCACAAAACGCGTCAACGTTAACTTTTAATATTCAATGATTTTCGTAAATTATTTTCGCCACAGTGTTCATTAATAATTTCATTGAATGCACAAGTTAAAAGATGCATTCTAGAATTTTGCTCCGATTTTTCAAATCGATAGTTTAGAAATTAGAGTAGCTTGATGACGACTTTAAAAGCGAATATCTCACGACTGAAGGGTTAAAATGGAAAAGGTGTCGGGACATTTTAGATTGCATTTGAGGAGACCTATCGAAAGACACGTCACTCGATGGGGTGAGGACCAAATTTCGAGTTCATTTTTTAATCTGCAGTCTTTTTTTTCCAACTTTATCATTTCTGAATTTCATCTTAATCGGTGAATAAATGAAAAAACGCGATAACTCGATGCTTTCGTGACATTTGAGGGTAGCTAACGCGTGCCCACGTTTAACAAGGGTAAAACCAACCCTGAAGCACGATTTTTTTTTATTTTTTATTTTTTTATTTTTTTTAAGATGTATATGTATATTAGCGTGTGCGAGGACCTCCAGCGGCTATATATAAAACTCACGACTAACGGCCGTGCGTGTGTGCGATAAGCGGGCTGTTTCACTGATTATTATATTCCGTATTTCGAATTACCATAGTTTTGAATGCGCTAGATTCTTCGGTTCGATAGATACGAAGTCCCTGGGAATACATTAACGACCGTTCGAACGATATAAAAAAAGAAAAAAATATTTTATTGTGTAACGCTTAAATTTTGTACATTTTTTCATACGCAAATAAAATTACGTTTATCATTCCGGCGAATAATTTTTCAAAAATCGATTTATTACATTTTTTTAAAAATTCTTTGTTCGTTGAATATCAAATATTTAAAAGATACGAGCTGCTCGAATGGAGATTGTGATTCTGCAGATAAGAATGATAATCGCGACGTTCTTCGTTTTCTTCGGAACAACCGAAAAATGTTGAGAATTACGATTATTTATATATATATATATATATATTAATATTTAAAAATATATATTTTCGTGAAAGTTTGGATATTGAAAATAATTCACGTATCACACATATAATATTTTTGTTTTTATATTATAACAATTATCAACACTTTTTTTTTCATCGTTTAAAAAAGCAACGTCGCGATTATTATCTTTATCTACCGACGTGTGAGGTTACTCTCCTATCAACACCGAACGCCAACAGACACTCAACAGTTACGCAAATATTATATTTTTACACGACCGACGTTCATTTCGAAAATCACAAAACTTGGTTCGAACGGTTTATGTATCGTTCCGAATATTCAAAATATAAAAATGAAAACCAAAAAAAAATGAATGTATGAAAAAAAAAATATATAGAAACATATTCATACATTAATTCTAAATACTTTATTTTGTTATTCATTATTTTTTTTTGAATATTCGAATATTAATATAATTTTGAATATTTGAATATTTGAACTATCGTGAACGTAATTTATATATATATATATATATATATATATATATATATATATATATATATATATATATATATATGTACATACGTATATATATATAGGAATAAAAGTACGTTCACGATAGGATCAAAAAGGCATCACCATTTTCATCAAAACCCTTGGGGGTTTATTCGGACGGTAGAAGAACAAAAAAAATAAAATAAAAAAAAGACGATATCTAGAAAAGACTCGACGGATTTATGGTTGGTGCCGGTTGACTGAATTTTTACCCACGGTGGGCGGTTGCGAGTTATACGAACAGAGCATCCCCTTACGACGGGGGGTTTTTGGCCTGGGGTTCGCTTACCCCGGACGTTCGTAAGCCCCTGTACACTCAATGACAACCCTCTTTTGTCAACCGGGGGTTTCAAAAAGACCCGGTGCGAAAACGTTTGTTCCACCAAAGCCAAAATTCATTTCACTCGCACCTTTCAAATTCATTTTTCAGCTCTGTGTCAAAAATATACACTAAACATGAATATTTATATCTCAGAGATGGATATGAATAATTACTATTAACACGAGCTAAATTTATAAAAGAAAAAATGAATAAATGAAAAATAAAGAATGGAAAAATAAAAAATCATAAAATTGAAAAAAAAAAAAACATTTTTCGAAAAATCTCTTAACAATAATCATTTGTCGAAAAATAATGATTTGTCAATTGACACGAAATAAAAGAAAAAAAGTTTTGCAAAAAAAAAAAAAAAGTTTAAAAAAGTTTAAAAAGTTTTTAAAAAGTAAAAATAAATCGTTTCGATGATTATTCGTGGATGAAATAAAATTAATGTCGATGGTTCGAACGTGCAAATACGACGAAGCAATAAAAAAAAATAAAGAAATTTAAGAAAAACGAAAATAAAAAAAATGAAGGTATTAATGAGAATTGTGACAACGCGTTGGAGAGTGCGCGTCGTCGAGAGCCGATGTCGTTCTCGACCGTGCCGATTCCACGCTCGACCGCCAGTCGATTTCATAACTTTCGTGTCTCTCACGGAATCGCGGTCACCGATACTTTCGTCCACGACTGTACCGTTCCCCCTCGGTCCCTCGACGTTTCGTTCCGTCACCCGTCGTACCCCGCTGCCCCCCACCGCCCACCCGTCACACCAAGCCGACTAATTTTGCCGATTAGAATTTTACCATCACGTGCAGGTCGAATAACAAAAATAAATTAACAAATATATATGTGTATTTTGTTTTTTTTATTCGACCGAAAGATTTTATTGGAGGGACAGAGAACAAAAATTTTATATCGAATGCTGGAAAGAGAAAGAATGAGAGAAAATAAATTACATAATATAATATATAATATATAAATTATAAATTTAAAGAATTTGGAAGATTATGAATTCTTTAAAAAATTATATGTATATTGTATAATTTTTTAAACTATTTACTATTATCATTATTAGTATTCAGTTCTTTGAATTTATGATTCATAATTTGTTTTTCTCTCTTTCACTCATTCTTTCTCTTTCCATCAGTCAATAAATAATTTTTGTTACATATTTATTTTACATTGGTTTATATATTTCATTTTAGTTCCCTCTTTCTCTCATTCTCGTTACATATTTAGTTTACATTTGTTCATATATTTTGTTTCGTTTCTCTCTTTCTCTCATTCTTTCTCTTTTCATCAGTCGATATTTAATTTTTATTCTTCCTCTCTCTCTCTCTCCTTCTTTCCACGAGCCGCTGATAAATTTTAATCGCGTCAGTGTCATATGGATATATTCACGCCGTCGTCCGCCCCCCTCCCCTATCGCATCCCGCGTCGCGCTCTCTCGTTAAAATCCCATGAAATCTCTCGCCTCCCCCCCCCCCCTCCTTCTCTTCTCGCGACGCAACCGAGCCACGGATTTTCCATCTCTCGTGTTTTTTTTCCAGCTTCTTCGCTCGACTGCGCAAACGACATTTCTTTTTTTTCCATCTTTTTTGTTTGTTTGTTTGTTTTTTTTTCTTTTCCGAGTTGGCTATGCAATTTCGTACAAGAATAAATTCAATTAACGCCGAGCACCCATGACTGTAATGATAAGACGCAAGGTGTGTGTGTGTGTGTGAGTGTGGGCGGATGACGAGATATACAATTTTATCGTATCGATCGACCCCGCGAGCCAAGCCTCTTCAAACTCCTTTCCTTTTCTTTCTTTCTTTTCTTTTTTTTTGTCATTATATTTTTATCTCCCCCCCCCCCCCGCCCCCACGAAATCTAACATTAACGTGAAATGTATGGCAACTGACGAATAACATTGTTTGATAACAAAAAAGTCAGCGATAAAAAAAAGATCGATAGTAAAACAATTAATTAAAAAAAAAAAAAATGTTTACCATCTAAAACTAATTGGATTTTCATGAAAACTATGGTTGCATATTTCTCAACGATCGGAAAGGAAATTATGAACCACTTATCAGAATGTCCATTCTATTTTTATTATTATTATTATTATTATTATTATTATTATTATTAATTATTGATAACGACACGTTTCGACATCCATAGAACATAGTATGTTGATTTAAATTCATCGCAATAATGAAATACGATGTGACGATAACTTTCGTCGAGGATAAAAAAATATCAAAAAAAAAAAAAAAGAAAAACGATTCATTTTTGAGAGCAGAAATAAAATTCATTCGAAATGAAATTTTGATTCCATTCTATCCAACAAAACGAATTATCATTGAATTACGTGTTTACCAATGATAATCCCTGTCGTTGAATAAAATGGAATAAAAATTAATATACATATATGCATATATGTATGAATATACACATGTATATATATATATATTCGAATATAGACGTGGCTGCTGTCGTATAATCGTGTTTGAAAAATTGGCTTAGAAAGAATCCCCGAGGTCTCGGGAGGAATGATAATTCGACAGTGGAGAGGACGTCACGTATCGAGCGAGAGACAGCAGTCGGCGATAAGTGGGAGCGAGAGCGAGAGAGACACGCGAAAGAGAGAGATAGAGAGAGAGAGAGAGTGAGAGAGAGACAAAGTCCCTGTGTCTCACATAAACGCACACGCATCGACGATTATCCGATAGTCTGAAGAGAAGCAAAAGAAGAAGAAAAAAAAAGGAAAAGAAAAACAAACAAAAAATTAGCGAACTAATGAGATACGAAACGTGTACACACACACTCACACACACACACACACAGCACAGACACGAGTAAAGTCTACGTGTGTTTGTGAAAACGATGACGAAAGTGCGTAATGTGCAGTCGTGCGTGTAACATATACGTAAGTATATATATATATACGCGGGCCACGCGTGTCGTTGCATTTTACATCATCGTCGTCGATTCGACGTTCAAACTTTGATATCGACGAGGCGACCGACGCGTCGACAGATTACAATTACAATTACAAATGATAAACCTCTCTCTGTCTCTCTCTCTCTCTTTCTCTCCCTCACACAATTTCAAAGATTCGTGAGATTCCAAACAATCGCGTATCTCTCGACCACGGAAATAATGTCCACCTTCGATCACGTCTCGTTGTTATCTCATCGTTATTATCGCAAACAATAACAAAACATAATCAATCGCCGACAATTAAAGAAAAAAAAAAAGAAAAAACTTTTGGTTTTTTTCGCACTTCGAAAAATGCCAAATGCTCGTTCTTCTGAAAGAGAAAAGTCTTGAATCATCGGTCACGTGATTCTGAACGATGTAAAATTTATTTTTCGTCCAACAAACATATATATATATATATGTGTATGTGTGTATTTGGCACCATTGAAAATAATTGATTACAGTTTTTGTGACCGACCGAGGATGGAACACGACGGACGAAGAAACGTGGCTTCCCCTCCCCCCCCCCCGGCCTTGCCGACCCGCAACCCGAACTCCTCCCTCAATGTATATGAGGATACGATCGGCGAACCGAAAGACGTAAATGCTTTGGCTCGGTTCCTGAAAACCCGTTGGGACGTATATATGTATTTCAAACAAAGTTGGAACAGCAGAGACGAGGAAGAAGGGTCGGGCAGTGGTGGGGGAGGGGGAGGGCGAGAGGCCGGGGGAGGGGAGGAGGGTTGGTTGGCCACGGTGGAAAAAGGGCCGAGGCAAAAGCACCACCGGCAACACACGGAGCAGAAGCGAAAGCCAGAGTGTACCAGAAAATATTTTAGCCCGAGCCCAAATGGACACTTTGCAAGCGGCCAGAAAAACGAAAACGAAAAAAAAAGACACAGAGAGAGAGAGAGAGAGAGAGAGAGAGAGAGAGAAAGAGAGAGAAATGGACGTATATGTATATATATATACAAATCTTACGTTGCTATCCAATAATTCAACGTGACTCATATCTTAGTCCGAAGCTGACATTATCGATTTTAATTTTCTTCAACAAAAATAACCAAGCATACCATTTTTTTTCTCTCTCTTTCTTTTTTTTTGTTCAAATTGAATTATTATAAAGAAAAATGGAGATTTTTGATAATTTATTTTTCAAAATTCATTATTATGCATAAATGATATTTAAAATAAACTAGACAATATATATTATCTAACTAAAGGTAAAATATGTATTATGCAATAAAAATTTCCCCTCCCTCGTCTAACATTAATTTTTACGGATACTTGAGAAAAAATAATAAAATAACATTTTCAACGTTATTCACCAAACCCGTGGGCTCATGGATGGTTTTGTGTGCGTGTGCATTATGCGTTGGGTTCAAAGATCGAACTTGTGTAGTCCGTATATACATATACGTCGAAAAGAAAACAGACGGTGATAAGCGTTCGGAGACGCACGATTACGGAGCGACCGGGCCACCGTGGTGGAAACGAGGGAGGGGAGAGGGAGGGGCGGATAAACCAAACGAGAGGCGACGTGAAGAAAACAAAAAAAAAGAAGATGAATAAGAAGAAGAGGGAAAAAAAGAATAACTGAATAATACCGTCATTTCTGAAGAATAACTGGAGCAGCTCCATGATTGCATACTTGATTATATTCACTGCAAATTTCAGATAGCACTACAACAAAATTTTCAAACCCAATGTCTATGAAATGGCTTGTGTATGTATATATATATATATGCAAATAATCAATCAATATCAAAGAAAATTATTATTCGACAAACCCGTTTATCGAATATATATATGTGTATATAAATATATATATATATATATATATATGTGTGTATATATATATGTGTGTGTGTGCGCACAACAAACAAGTTTGTCAAATAAAAAATGTCGTTTCATAACTTTTTCAAATTTTCTTCCGCATAAAAAAAATGGCGTGTCCCATTTTTCATCGAATTTCAATATTCTTCATCGAAAGATCGATCAACGCATATAATCCGAATTCCCCCCCCCCCCCCCCCCCCGCCCACCTCTTTTTTCCAATTCAAATAATCCGTAATAACACAAGCGAGCGAGCGAAAACGAAAAAAAAATGCAATCGATATTTTATATTGCCATTGAATTTGTCCGTTGAAACAAATGCGTGAATTCGTGTTGGTATCGAATGGGTGTTAAGCCCCACATCTATAAATATCACGCCAACGAACAATGAGAGAGAGAGAGACGAAGAAGAAGAGAGAAAAAAAGAAGAAAAAAAAATTCGTAACAGAAAAGAGCGAGAGAGAAAATGAAAAAAGAAGAGAGAGAGAGAGAGAGAAGAGAGAGAGAGAGAGAGAGAGAGAGAGAGAGAGAGAGAGAGAGAGAGAGAGAGAGAGAGAGAGAGAGAGAGAGAGCCAGTGAGAAAGAGATAGTCGCTGCTGTGGAGCGACGTGCGAGGGGGGGGGGGTGGTTAGGCGTCGGGGGAGGCGAAAAAGATGGGAACGAGTGCGAGCGAGCGAGTATAAACAGAATGCAACAGACCGAGAGCGGCAGGAGGAACGGGTGAGGGGGGGGGGGCAAAGCGCGCGAGCGCGTGAGTTTGGCCGCACAGGGGGCGCGCGCATCTCGCTCTCGGCGGGCCTGAGCGACGTTCGGACGTACAATTTCGAGAAACAGAGTGAGATAACACGAACTAACCAGTCAATCTAATCGTATCCTTCGTTTAAAGATACACACGAGTTTATTGGTTGCCAGATGGTATAACTACACGATTCGTACTACTCTCTCGACTCCCCCTTCCCTCCCGCGCCCCACGCTGAAGCTTCTCGCTTCTCCTCCCTCGGTGACCCCCCTCCCCGCACTCCGACCGCAGCGACCTCAACATAATACTGTCATACTTGCCACGCGAAATTTTTGAATAACCAAACGACGAAAATGTGAATTATAAAAAAAAATCAACAAAGAAACAACGAAAAATAATTATTGAAACAGAAACTTAAGAACAATAGAAGTGAACGAAAAAAAAATAGTATCTAAAAAAAAAGAAAACAAACGGAAAGAATAGAATGAAAATGATTATTTAATTTGATAATTATGCAATTGGACTCACCTCTATTTTATCCATATTTTACGTTCACGATTTTCACACATCTGGGATATGAATTATCAATTAAAAAATAACACTCACACACACACAAGCACACACTCCACAGAGCCACTTGTTATTATTATTATTATTATTATTTTCTTTTTCAAAATAGTACTCCAAATCACTTCAGATTAAAAAAAAACAAACAAACAAATAAAAACAATCTTAATATTATTCCTCCAATTTCGATTTTGTTTGTTTAATTTAATCAATTTTTTTTTCTTCAAACAATCAAAAAATAATTGAATCTTTTGGAATTTTTTTTTTCTTCGAATATCCTACAATTTGTTTAAATTTTCACCACTATTGCACTATTGTTCACATTACGTTGTTTTTTTTCGTCTTTTTTTTCTTTTATACATTTATTTATTTATTTATTTATATATTCATTAGATATATAATAACAATAAATATTTATATATATATACATTTATGTATATGCACATGTGTATTTATATAAACCATATATACATATACACATACATATATATATATGGTGTATATGTGATTTGACGCGCGGGACCTGCGACTCACGGTGTGGCGCACGCCACTGTCCCATCAAGACTACTTTGTATTTACTCTAATTATGTGACGTCACGGACACACTGGCTGTCCCCACCACCGCCGTCGCCATCGCCGCCGCCGCCGCCGCGCAAAAACGAGGAATCACGGAGCAAACCGACGACGACCGAGCCCGCGAACGTCTCACCCGGTGCACAGCGTGCATGGCGCAGCACTAGTCGGCTTCGAGTTTTCTTTCGCTCCACCTGGCCATCTCATCGCATCCTCGCTTCTCCAATATCTCTTTCCACAAATTTTACTACCCTCGCACTACCCCCCCCGGCGGCTATCGTCTTTTCATTGTTATTTTTTGTCTTTGCAATTGCACTTGAAAAACCCGTTTGTTCGAAAAAATCGATTTTTTTTTGTTTTTCCTTTTTTTTTCGCTGAATTATTTATCGTTATGTTTTGGTTTTTCAATCGTGTAAGTCTGTTCGGGGATGTGGGATTAATCAAAATTGTGTTCAATTCGAGAGTGTTGGTATTTTCATTATTGTTGTTGTTATTATTATTATTATTTTTTTCATTTTCGCTTAATTATTATTATTATTGTAATTTGTTTGGGGAAGGGAGGGGGGTTAATTTAAATGTTGTTTAGTTCGAGTGTGTTATTATTGTAATTGGTTATTGTTGTTATTATTATTATTATTATTATTATTATTATTATTATTATTATTATTATTATTATTTTGGTTTTATTTTTTTTCTTTCGTGTTTTGGTGATAATTGTTGCAATCGCGTAGATACGATTTTGTGAGAACGAGACAACGCGAGTATCGAGATTGTGTCTGTCTGGATGAACGCGCGGGACCCGAATGCAGCGAGAAAGAGTGCACACGAAATTTCCTATAACATTTTTGGTGGCGCTAGTGACGCGACGATTGAAGATTCTCGACTTGGTGTTCGAATGCGCGAAAAATCGTGAAACTTTATTTATGTGATTGTTCTACTTAATTGATTACTACGAAACGCAATAGGTCCAGGCGTTCTTCAATAATAACAATAATGATAGAAATTTTATGTTGTCATTGATTATTATTATATTATATGATAATTTTTATCAACAAGATAAAACTGATATTATTATTATTATTACTACAGCTAATCAGGAATAGCATTAACGATAACAATATGGCCTTCAACATTTTTTTTTATTTTCAGACCAAAACAATTTTTTCGACTAACGTTGAGTTTTGTGACTAGAATTTCACAAAATTATTAATCCATTCCCGAAAAAAAGAAAAATAATTATAATGATATATGAAACGATCCAGTTTTTATTTTTTTAAATTGCATTTAATAATGTTAATGAAAATCGAAAATTCTCTTGTAAATTTTTCTATACTTTCATTTTTACACATTTGATATTGGTCCAGTGTTGAAGGTTTGAATAAATATATAAATAAATAAATAAATAAATAAATAATAATAATAGTAATAATAATAATCCAAATTTGAAAAGATGCTTAGTATGCAGTACGAATGGTATGCGAAAAAAAAATGTAAAAATAAACGAGTGGACGTAGGTCTCGATGGATGCGTTTTGATCCAGTGATTGGCACCCGAAACCGTCGATTCCACACAGTCATTGGCATATAGTTTTTGTATCTTTGTCCTCTTCGTTACGTTTCACATTAGAAAGTGCCTCGAGTCCGTCGAAATCCGAAAACACAGTCGTATTGCCAACATTTTCGTGAAATTTTTTTGTTTTTCCAAGATCGAACATTCGTGGGACGCGTTTGAAACTGACTAGCGCGAATACACCAGCACCGTCTCTCTCGTCACGTCGCCGCGAACGACCCTGAAAAGAAAAAAAACAAAACAAGAAAAAAATGTTGCGTTGGCGAGGCACAAACGCGCGAGGTTTGACTGTATCGGCGTCTCGCCTACGCCGACGGACAGACGGCGCCACCTGGTATACCCGTCCAGTATTTTTTCTTTTCGCTTTGTTTTTTTTTCTGCCTAACGACGATCACAATTTCCAATGATTATTCGTAATAAAATGAGTTGGCAGATAAATTAAACCTTGAATTATTATTCGTAATTGTACCACTACGGTCATTATTGTTAATGAAGAAAATCAATGAAAGGCAAAAAAGGAAAAAAAAACGTTAAACTTGGTTTATTGAAAAAATGAAATAAAATAAAATAAAATTCAATTGAATTAAAAAATTGATTGAGCGTCAGTTGGATATTCAATAATTATATCGAACTCGATCAAAATTTCAAATTTCCGTGATTTTTTCTAAAATCTTATATTTTATGATTGATCCTAGAATTGATAAATTATAGAACAAATTACGAAGATCAAAAAAATTTTTTTAGAAATTTGATTAGAGATCAGAAATTTTTCATAAACTTTCGAGCATAGCTTATCCAAAACGACGTCCCCATTTGTAAGAATAGCTCTTATACATTCAAAAAAATTAAATACATTTATTTATTCAATTAAAAATTGAATAAATAAATTAAATATTTAAAAAATAATAAAAAATTTTAATTAAAAAAATATATTTAATTATGTATCAGCCTTCAAAGCTCGTGATGACTTTGTCCACACATATATTAACAAAAGACTCCATGCACCCTCGAATCTCCCACAGATTTATATATATATATATATATATATATATAGTTAATCAAAATGGCAAAATAAATAAATTATTTATTTTGCCAAATTATTACAAAAATAAAAATCTCTGTATAATTTAATTGATATTAATTTATTTTTTGTATTTTTTATTTTTTAAATACTTGAGAAATTAATTTTGCTATTAAATCCGTGAATTATATATATGAATGCTTGAAGAAAAACCAAGATGATAAGTTGCACACAAGAATGAAAAAATTTGTATAAATAATAATTTTACTCTGGACTAAGCGACGTTGCTGCAGCTGCATCGACTAATGATCGACGACTTCTCTGCTGTCGGGTGCAAACATTTCTGTGACGAGGGGCGGGGGGTGGGGGGAGGATTATCGGGAAAGGATTGTATTCCACGTAAACGTCGTAAAATAAATAAACGCAGTGTTTAACACGGAAATATCCATTTGTTTAGTTTATTACCCAAAGCTTTGAGTCCCATTATCCACGGAATGCCTGCTCCATTATTATTATTATTATTCGACTCAATCACAATCGTTCTCACGCTCTCACTAAATCTTTTGTATTTATTTTATTCATACATTTCGTTTCGTTTCGTTTTTTTTCGCGAAGACGCGCGAAAATATTTCCGACGCACAATCGACAATAATCGTTATTCGCAATTTCGCATCCACGAAATCACATCGAAATCGTACAAACGCGAATAACCCTCGTTATTCAGAACTTCCGGTCTTCGCAGTCAAGCTCCCGAGTCAAAATGTTCACCTTGTTTCAAATTATTTCAACTTCGAGACCTACCCGTTCGAATTCGGAAGGTAAAGTGAGTTTGACATTTATTTTTCACCTTCGTTTCACCTTTCGAATGATGATAACCATTTCTCTTTCGTTATCTCACCTTGGTGTGACCTTCAGAACTTGAAAAATGAGAAATAACCAAGGCAAGGTTTTTAGGGTGAAGCGAGGTTGAAACGCGGAGGAGAAATGCTTGTAACTTCATCCTACTTTCAATCTCCTTCAGCCTAAATGTGATGTTGAAATGATAATTCGAAACAAAGGTGAAAATTTCGATTCGAGAGATTGCCCAATTGGTTCCAATCTCACCCTTCTTCTCTCTCTCTCTCTTCTTGGCTTGCTCGCTCCGTTAGAATTATTGTTATTTAAGAGGGCTGACGGACAAGTATCTTTATTTATTTGTTCAATACTTTTTTTTCATCTTATGTGTTGCATCGGTGAAGCAACGTGCGAGAGAGTTGAGAGATAGGCAATTATTTACATAAAGTGTGTGTGTGTGTGTTTATTTATTTGTTATAATAATAATAATTTTATTTTTTTCCATTTTTTGGATTTTTTTCTTGTGTTTTCGTGAATTAGGGTGTTTGATATTGTAACGCTGTTTTTTTTAGGCCTAATCGCGAGACAAAGTTTTTTTTTCATTCAATGTTTGCGCTATAGAGCTAGCAAGTTAGCTAAAATGCCGAGTTAACATTTGGTTTTTTTTTGTTTGTTCCTTTCTGTGTTTGGTTTTCGTTTTTTTTTCTCCCTTGTTCATCCATTTTTGGTAGTTCGTTGTTTTATCCACGTCTTTGATTAACGAGTTTAATCGTCTCTTTCTCTCTCCGTTGCAGGAGCATATTATTTATTTTATTTATTTATTTATGCATTTATTTATTTTTTTGTTCGTTCGTCGACAAATGCGACAATGATATTTTTTTTATCGCTCATTTTATCTTTATTGATACGCAAAATGATAAGCAAGGACCTTGGATGGTCAAAATGCATAATCGATAGCATTTCGTGATTAATCGGTGATGATAATACAGGAATTTGAATTACCGGCGGTTTTTTCATTCCGAAATATTGAATTATTATTTTTAACGATTAGGAGCAGTGCCAAGATTGAAAACGAAGCGACAAGCGTTATCGTTGAAACAAGTAGAATTATTCTCGGTGCAACAGAGAGATTTATCACGTGGTCATTACGAAAAACTCAGAAGCCGGCGCTCTATAGCTCGATTGTTGTTCGTTTTTTTCTTTTTTTGTTTCTTTTTTTGAACCAATTATTATTTTGTTTGTTCCACCGTTCAATCGTTTTATTTTTTTTTTAAATTCTTCTTCGATTTACAAATATAGGAATTCATCTATGTCTTTGGATCGTAAACGACTTTTTGCAAGGCAGAATTGGACTTTAATGTCAGCGTCGAGATTTTGAGAATTATTCGTTCACCTTTTTTTTTATAATTATTTTTTGTTTCTTCTTTTGCTGTTGCTTTTAATTTCAACTTTAGCATTCGCGATTTGACGTTCTAATTGACGCATTTATATCCGAAGAAGGTTCGAGTATCTCGTAATCACCAATCCTGTGAAGATGTATCCCAAATTCTGTTTGGATTCGATCGACGTTTAATTGATTCAAAATTATCATTATTATTATTCGTATTTATTATTTATTAATATTATTTGTTTTTTTTTTGTTTTCTCAAATTTTCTACGCGACAATTCGACAAACACAAGAAAAATCGTTCGAAACTCATAAACATAGTACAATTGGTAACACAATCTGACAGGGAATTCGTGGGGAAGACAACGCAGTTGTTATTCAAAAATGAGAAAACCAATCCTAAAAAAATAAAAAAAAAGTAACGAAAAAAAAACTGATTAACAATTGCTCGTCGTACGATTTCCAAAAGGAATTTACGATTCTCGTGTATAATTGTTTTTTTTTAATCACTGAACAACGAGTGGATTAACTCGTTTGTACTGGAAACGTTACTTAATCAGAGCGTAAAATGGATTGGGTTAAGTATCACAGCTGGCCCCCGAAATAGTGTGTGTGTGTGTATGTGTGTGTGTGTATGTGTGTCTGAACAAAATCCGATAACAGAGAAATTTTTTTTTTTTCATCTTTTTGTTTTTGATTAATTAATTAATTAATTCTTTTTCTTTTGTTTTTTTTTTCGCGGGGACCTCCGAGATGCACCTGAACCGTCCCAACTCGACCCGTGCCCATCGTTATTCCACCTTACACGTTACTCGTTCGACATTTTGGTTTTTTTTTTCATTTATTTATTTATCTTTATTTTTTCATATTTCTTATTTATCGCTATGAAATGTAGAAAAAATTATACAAGTAGTTACCTATCTAAGGTGACTAAGTTGACTAGGATATCCTGGTTGGGTCGAGCCGGGCAAATTCGGGGTACTCCCTTTGCGCGGTAATCATACACGTTTAATAATCATATCGTTAACGCTCATTGCGTTTTTTTTCTATTTCTTTCTTTCTTTTTATTTCTTTCTTACGTTTTTCTTCGTCAATTATGATAATCAATATCGTTATTCATCACGAGCCGGTACGTCGTACCCGTTGATCTACCGCGACACGCGTTGGACATGTACTTTTGATTCTTTTTTGTATTCTTTATTTCAAATTTAATTTCAAATTAATAACTGAGTCTCATGTTCGCACTACTCTCAGTGATTTCTCATTTTTCGACGCTGTACAAATTGTATGGTTTTTAAAAATTATTTCTTATTCATCATCAAACCAAAAATGAAAATCTTCATCTAATTCAATTAATCCAATAATGAATTTTGAATTGAAAAAAAATTGCCGACAATAATTTTTCGAGGCTGTACAAATTTTGCGACTCTTTAAAATTATTTGTTATTCATCATCAAACCAAAATCAAAAATCTTTATATAATTGTATAAATTTTACGACTTTTAAAAATTATTTGTTTTTCATCATAAAACCTCGAACCGTCAAAATAAGCTCACACGATATGACGATAAATCAATAATATCAAAAAATATCGCGAATCGTTCGAAATAACTCGATAAAAAAATAATCAAACTTCAACAAATGTCCGACGCATTAAAATTTATGTTTAATCATTAAAATAGTAGAAAAATTGTTTTTTCGTTAGTCAAAACGTTTCAATTCCAACAAATTTCGAAAGACGAAAAAAATAGATAACAAACAGACTATTCATTAATCTCATCCTATTTGCGTGTAAAATTCAAACTTACGAATATGTCGCGTGTAATTGCAAAAAAAAAAATTGACCAGGATCTACGACATAACGCCCGGCTCGACGATCGAAAATAAATAGTTCAAGCGTCATAGATAGGTTTGCGGCTGGCTCCGTTTGTTCATCAACATTTTTACGTACTTCATTTCTTCTTCTTTTTTTTTGTCTTTTCAAAATTTTAAATTCTTCATCTTTTTTACTTCTTTCTTCGTTTATTCAGAGAAATAATAATCACAGATTGCTTCGCCGATCCTCGCGCTAAGGTATCGCGTATCGGCAACCACCACGCGACGTTACACGTTTCTTTGTCTTCTTCTTCTTCTTCTTCTTCCTTTTCTCTTCGTCTTTTTTTATTTTTCACTCTCTTACTCTCCTACATAATTATATTCAACGATCTCGTCGGTAACGAGTTCAATCGACGACTCTCCACCGTCTACAATGTTAAACCGATGTGCCCCACAAGTTTCGCTCGTTCTCACTCGGCGACGCAGCGAGCGCCCGTGGCGCCATCTCCGTCGCTCTCGCGGTCGTCGCACATTATCTTCACCTCATCTGTTTTTTTCCACAGGCTCGTTTGGTTCCTCGAAACTACATATAATGTAGTTTCGAAGTATTTGTAATGTAGTTTCGAAGTAATGTAATGTAGTTTCGAAGTATTTTTTTCGAAATACTTCGAAAAGTATTTTGAAAATTATTTCCCAAATACATCGAAAAGTATTTCCCAAATACTTCGAAAAGTATTTTCGAAATACTGCGAAAAGTATTAAATTCGAAAATAATTTTCGAATTGAAGTATTACACTACTTTAATTCGGAGTAGTGTAATACTTCGAATTACACTACTTTAATTCGGAGTAGTGTAATACTTCGAATTACAATACTTCGAAATGCAAAGTCTTTTCATTGCGTTTTTGTTTTTGAACGACGGTATAGCGCAGCTCAAGACGATGCATTCATTTTAATCCTGAGCCTGCGACGTGGTGCACCATCTCTCCGTCTTTTTTTTTCGTTTTTTTTTCGACCATCGTTTGGTGTTCGTTTTTTTCTTTTGTTTATTTTTTTCCTTCCATCTTCCAACGATTATGATATGAGACGAGGTACGAAGAGCACCGGAATCTTCGTACATGCGTTTCGGAACCAACCGCGAACCCGCGTGCTTCGCTAATCGACGTTTGGAATACTTTATTTTTCATTTGTTTTATTTTCTTTCTTAAAATAATTATCTGTTTTTTTTTCTTTTTTTTATCATCATCTTCGTCTTCTTCGTCGCTTTTTTTTTGTTTTGTTACTTTTCCCTAATTCTTTCATCCCCATTCGTTATAGTATATCAATCACCCGAGTGCGAGGCTCTTCATCGAGGTCACAAAAAACAAATAAATAAATAAACAAAAAAATAAAAATAACTCAGACAAAAAACGGTATACTCGAAAAATGACTTAATAAAAAATCTAAAAAATGATGAAACTTCGATCTCCGATCGATCGTCGAATCGATCGATCAAAAAAAAAAAATATATCCTGTCCCCGATCGTGCCTCGTAATCGTTTAATTAATCATCTTATTGTTTCGGAAAATTATGTTTTTTTTTCTTTCTTTTTTTTTTTATCTGTTCAAAATAAAAATTTCGCTAATGTCGAATTAACGGATGTGATCGATTGCTAAAGATTACAAATCTCAATCGTCGTGACTATCGGCGATTTCCGTCGTTCCATCGTCGTTCGCTTCGTCACCGACGATTTCGACGATTTCTCCATCCTCGGCGGTTTCTCCATCCTCGGCGGTTTCTCCATCCTCGGCGGTTTCTCCATCCTCGTCGTTCGCATCGTCCGGGTCTCGCGCATCGTTGTCCGACGACGTTTCTATCCGATCTTCGGGTTGTTCGTCTATGGGAGCGAGACAATCGTCGTCCCTCGGATAACCGTCGTCGGCTATCTCGTCGGCCGGACCGTCTTCGTCGTCCTTGGGCGACGAGTCCGACGGATCTCGTATCGTTTCTTCGCCATCGAAATCGTCGGTTTCCGCCATTACCGTGGCGTCCTCGTCCAATTGAAACGCCTCGATCGCCCTTTGCTCGACCTTGAGCTTTCTCACCACGGTTTCCAAATTATCGCGTGTTATCGGGCACGAATTTTCGTCGTCCGGTTCTTCTTCCTCCCAATCGTGGGGCGTGAATGTCGCTCTTATCGTTTGATAAAGTTTTCGGAATCCTAATTTTTTGTAAAGACTTTGACTCGCGTCGTTTTCCGGTCTTATTACCACGAACGGATTGTAGCCTCGATCTGCAACTGCTTTTGTCAGATACCTGTTTGTTTTTTTTCGAACAACAAAGAATAGAGAAAAAAAGAACAAATGTTAGATTGTTATTTAACAATTATTATTATGATGACGATTTGATATTTACGATTTTTTTTCTAGTATGTCTGTGATGTTCGATTTGGTAAAGGAGAAACAAAAATGGTTACAAACTAAAACTACAAACGTATGATGTTTAATTCTTGTGAGTTGAATGATTCGATGGAACTTTTTTTTTTTTTTCAAATAAAGATTTGTCAATGATGGTGAGTATGATCTCTTCCATCATTTTGATTCATCATCATTGAATTTTTCATATAACCGATGATCCTTTTGTCATTTGAAAAAGCAAGAAAAAAAAGTCCAATCTTGTCTCCGTTGTAAAATTTTATAATCAATTTAAAAGATTCTTTTTATATTTGTAATATGTTTTTCCGTCTTTTCATACCACAGAGCCAATTCGATCTTACTCGATTTAGAAAAAAAATAAGAAGAAAAAAAATTTGAAAAGTCAATAAAAAATCACTTTTAATTAATCGTGTATAAATTTTAAATAAAAACAGATGTATCGATTATTTTTAAAAAAATTCTGTTACACAATCAGTCGAAATAAAAAAAATCGGATATTAGAATTTTCGAAAAATTACAAATTCGAATAAAAAAAAAAATTTTCAACATATCGAGCCTCCGAATTTTTTAAAAAATCTGTAGATAAATAATTAAAAGGGACTTTTTATTGATTCTTTAAATTCATAATCAATTTTTTGTTACGCATCGAATGTTTCATTATTTTTTTCTTTCTTATTCTTTTTTCAGCCGAGTAAGATGCAATTGGGAATAATGATGGACAGTTACCTCGCTAATCTCGTGCCGTATCCTTTTCTTCGATATTCGGGTCTGGTTTGCATGGAGAACATGGCACCGTAGTAAGATTGTATCATCCAGGCGGCCAGGCTGCCACTGGCGAACACACCGGCCGCTGGAAGGTTTCTTATAAGTCGTAGAAAAAGTTCGTGACACTCCATGTCGTTGGCCGGATAAAGTTCGTGAATGCCCTCGGCGTGTTCGGCTTTGAGGGGCAACACCTGAACGTCCGGTTCCTCGATCGGATCGTCCTCGATTTGCGTCGTGTTTTCGGGTTCCTCGCAAGCCCAAACGTCGCCCAACACCCGATCGACCGTTCCCGTGCCCTCGTAAAGTCTCACCAATTCCTCGGCTATGTCGCAATGAACGAAATTTATGTACAACGGTTTTGTCCAATCGATCAGCAGATCCTCGTCCCGCAACAGACGCAACGTGTCCAAACGATCGCCCGGACAAAATACACCGACGCTCTCGAATTGCAAACCGTGAGGCTGTGAATGAATGTGATTATTTCAAAAGTTAGATAAAATTACAATCGAAAGTGGTGGAGTGATAACATTTATGTTTTATCTCCTTTTTTAAAAATTTTTTAACAATTTTTTTTCACACGCTTACGCAGTCGAAAAAAATATATTAAAAATCTGTTTGTCACGTGAAATTGTCTCAGCTTTGCGATGAAAGTATCAGTTTTTCAATTCGACTCTCGAAAATCCATTAAAATCGGATTTGAAACATAAAACATGTGTTTTTCCGGACGTTGCCAAAATTTTGGAATTTTTTTTTTTAACTTTGATTATTTTGATATTCGAAAAGCTGAGAAAATTTTACAGGACATATGTATTGTTCTAATTACACACACATACACACATGATTATATATATGTATGCGCACGGATTGCGTGACTGAATATCGATCGATTAGTGACACACGTTTGTCGAATGACAAAACTAGCGAGGTCAGGCGCAACAATAATTAGTCACGCGAAACTGCATACACCCGTTCCGGAAATATATCTGTCTATCGCATATCAATCGTCCACGACGATAATTCAAATATCCGTGGTGTTTCGCTCGCGCAAACACACACACACACGTCTTGCGAATTTACGTCACGGACGATTAATATCGTTGTTCCGTTTTAATTAACGGAACGAACGAAGAGAGCGAAATAAACGTTGAACGTTGACGTTGGGACGTTGGGGAGGGGGAGGGGGTGAATCGATGTGAGAGGAAACGTGAGGGAGATGGACATATACGTGGAATCTTTGGGTGAGTGGGTCGGAGGGTGAAAGAAGCTCTGGCTCACTGCCAGTCGGTGGACGACGGTCGGATATGGGCCACCCTCATCCGCTTCCCCACCCCATCGGCCACGCGAATCCTCGGAGGGATGAAGAAAACCGTTTTTTTCAAACGTTACCGCAAGATCGGAAAAGTCTGGATGCGATTGAAATTAACAAGAAGAAAGAAACTACAAAAAGAATGTTATAAAAAAAAAAACATCAATTATCATTACGAAAAATTGTGATACCGAATTACGATAATGAATGATTCGGCTAAATTAAATATGAAAATATTACACTAATGATGATGATAGTTATTATCGATATTAGGTTCAATGAATTTTTAAGGCAGAATAAATTTCCAATGAGTTAATAATTTTTCACGTTGATTGAGATGAAACAAGATGAAATTCGTTGGTCTTGTGACTATATAGACAAATCGAATCCGCCGAAAGTTCATGACGCGTCTACGAAAATTCATTTTATCAACTGGGTAACCATTTACGACTTTTCGTCCAAAGGTCTCCCGCCGGAGGCTCACGAGTCACTCGATAGCCGAACAAACAAATTTCTTTCTTTTTCTTTTTTTCATCTTTTTTTCTTCTTCTCTGTATTACAACGACGTTGGATATAATCGTTCCAGTGAGTCGTATTATCCTTTGAGCAGCATCAAAGCCGAGAGAATATCGATTCCTTATAGATATATATATATATATGTATCGTTATGAGTGAGAAAATTGGAATTGAGATCAAACTCGATTTAATCGGATGGCATTTTTTTTGTAATTATTACATTGTTGTTTTTTTCAACGGATGGGAAAGAAAAATTGACACGAACGTGATTGACAAACCGATTGAAGCTGTCGATTAATTAATGCGAAACAATGTCAATGACGAAATTTCTTTGACACATGATCACGTGGTCTCACTGCCGATATTAGCCGATGAATGAACACACATACATACTACGAGATGTATATATGTATATATATACATTGTCAAATAAATTACGTTCAGAAGCGTCGCAAGATCCACTCTGATATTGATTATATCTACCGTAACGCCGTAAAATTGCATTACTTCACGTTGAATGAAATTTCGTGAGCAATATCGGATCCTATACAACGAAAAGGTCAACCCGATCAACGTCCCCAATTTTACGAACGTCCTTTCATCCGGTTTTCAGGGAAGTAAGGTTAATTCGATAAAAAAAACAAGCATATTTTCGATAATTTTTTTTGACGACACAGTTGACATATATCTATTTTTATAATTACTACATGATAAAGTAACGTTTGAAGAATATTCTATGAATTATTCATCAATTTTTATGCAGAAATGACCCATTGCCAGCGAATCTCCGAAGTCAAAATACTGATTTATCATCAACATTTTTTTTTTTAGTATTTCGACTTCTGAGTGCTGTGAAAAATTGAAAAATCAATTTTAAAAAAAATTAGGTGTTTGTCACCTGCAGAAACTTATCAGCTGACAAAATCATTTTGGTTTTTTGATGTTGAATTTTTTTTTTTTCATGATGATAGAATAATAATATAATTATTATTGTAGATCTTATTATGTACGATTATACAAGAGTCCCACTCCAACTCATCCGACTTTTTTGCCATCGATTCAACGTCGTCAGATCCGAGAATAGTCGTTCGCGTGTTCTCTTGTCATCGATGGCGACGAAATATCGAGTTTTAACCGATAACCAAATAATATCGAAAGTAATGAAAAAAAAGGGTTACAGAAAATAAAATACATACGGACATTTTGTCTAAATGTGTTTTTTTTTAGATATTATAAGACATACTTAACACGTTTTCATGAACATTTCGAAAAAATAAAAATGTTCACGAAAACAAAACTTCCTCTATGAGCAAGCAAAGATATAAAAAAAATCGTTGAAACCATCGAGAGGATCTCGTAGAGATTGTAACCGGCCAGCGTTGACGCAGACATGCACAGTGCGATAATAATAAGGACGATGGTAGATCGATCGTGACCTTTGGCCTCTTATATATCCACACAGATTTCTACGTAAATCTTTCTCCTCCCCCCCCCCCCTCCCTCCACTCCCGATTCGTTTATTCAAACCACACGAAAGCGTCGAGTGGTAAAAATAAAGAAAATAAAAAAAATAGAGGAAAAAAATGAAAGAAAATTGTCGAATAAAAAATATTGATGGCCAATGAAAAAAAAAAATTTGATGACGAATGTACGACAATTGCGTGAAACACGTTCGATTACTCACGGATAACGTCATTCCGGGAAAATGCAGACAGATCGGGACCTCCGGCCAGCCGTCGGCCACGTAAAAGTGAAACTCCCACACCTTGTCCCGCATGTAGGTCAGGAGCGTCTGCTGGAACTGCGGCAGAAAGAGAAAGAGAGAGATGAAAAGAAAAAAAAATTGAAGAAAAAAAAAAATTTGGTTCAGCCGAAGAAGTAACGGAAACGTCGTTAGTGCTGTACACTTTTCGCTTCGCGCGTCTTGTCCCAAGGGTGTACGATACATATATACACACACTTATATACACATATTTATTATAAATATATATATATTAGGGTGGGCGCGAAAAAAAAAGAAATTCGGTCTGAAATTTTTTTGGATTATTTTTCATCCGAATTTCTCGTACGATTATTCAGTATATAGCAGTATATATTTATATATACATATAGACGTAGCACGAGAATATATATATATGTATATCCTCGTGATTCTTCAGTCATGCCAATTACGTTGGCCGAACCGACGAGACTGTTAATTACAAACTTCGAAGCCCGTGTACGATGTACAGTTGTCCGAGACGGGACATTGATAAACGATGGAAGCGATGAGAAAAGACGATGCTAGTCCGCGATTCCGATGTTCTTCAGTCTTGTCAAGTATATATATGTATACCCCGCCCATGAACGGTTCTCTTCGAGACAATGATAAAATCTTACAATACGAATTTCTTCGAGACAATGATAATCGTCCAACACGGAATTCATCGAGTTACGACATTGTCGTTCAAACCCAACAAAACTTAATTATTATTATTGCTATTATTATTATTATTATTTCATAATTATCTAAAACTTCAAGAAAGATGAAATTCTTGTTAAAAATTATATCAATAATAATAATAATAAAAATATATTATTATTATTATTATTATTATTATTATTATTATTGATGTAATTTTTAACAAAGATTCATCTTTCGTGAATTTCTAGACAAGTCAAGACAATGAAAGAAAAATCTCAAAAAAATCGGAAATCAGTTTCTTATGTTTTCGAACCATACAAAGGGTGGAGAACTTGATTTTTTTTTCAGGTCAAATAAGGGCCACCCTAATATATACATATATATATACATATATATATACAACGATTTAAATCGAGATAACAATTGAATTGAATGACAGAAATAAAATAATTTTCCGTCATGATAAACAAAGAGTCCACCAGCGATAACGTATACCTATATATATGCAGCAAGGACTCGTGCTGCAAGCCCATTAAAACCATTCGCAACAGCCCCGGCGTAGCGTTCGAGTGTGCATGCATGTGTGTGTGTGTGTGTGTGTGTGTGTGTGTGTGTGTGTGTGTGTGTGTTCGTGTCGTGTGCAAGTGCAACCCTCTTTCGCATTCGCGTGTACTTTCCACCCCCGCGAGAGCCACCCTCGCGGCTGGGATCTCGTTGCGATGTCTGTGAAAACGCTTCGCCGGGGTTTTTTTTTTTTTTGTATTCGCGTGCCGAGTGTCGTTCGTTCGGTGTCAAAAGCTGCAGCTGTTATCGGTATAGCGAGCGGAGGTTTTCCTGCCGCACCTAACGGAGAGCCCCGGTGGCTACGCCGTTGCTGGCGGACGATTATCCTGAAACAAACCCGACAACGTCGGGTACACATGCCGACCCCTCCCCCTCCCCCGCGCCGATAGGCGAAAAGGCGATCGACGGTCAGGGTCACACGTCCTGACGCACGTGAAAGCGTTTTTCTCCAACACCCTCCCCCACCCTCGACAGAGGCGCCCCCGCGGCTCTGCGTACTTGCACAGTCCAAGTGCAGCTCGTACGTACAACAAAGACACGAGTGCAGGTCGAGTGCTGCGTCTCCCACATACACCACAGTCCGATGTTATCGAGACACCAACACTAATGACCGTTAGTGCGGTCGGAAAAATCACTTGGATCGGGATGGCTGAAGTACCCTCCATAAGAGAGTTCCTCGTCAGATTTTCATGAAACTTGGCATACTTATAGGTATTGATAAGAAAGAGGTTCAGTTTAATTGTCATGGCTTTCCGGAGGGCGAGAAAAAAGATATCAACACTTTTATTTTCACACGTTTTAACATGGAGCCTTATGGAGAATCACGCTCAATTTGATACAATACAAGAAGTCCTCGTCAGATTTTAATGAAAACACTTGAGCTGCAAGTAGAATATTCGGAGAACATTTTGGGCACTTGACGGTAGAGATCAGGAGACTGTGATGATAATAATAAGCAAATAAACATCGGGAAAATACAGTTTATATGAGGAGTTGGTCGTGATCCAGTAGACATGGCAACGTTGCGCGTTTGTTTCCCATCTTCTCTCTCTCTCTCTCGCTCTAATCGACATCATAACACGCGACGTTGTCACATCAAAGTACTACGTACCTCAATCAGGAGATGGTATGTCTTAGGCTTGCTTTTACTCTTACAGTTTGCGGGGTACTACCTTCTATCGGTCCTACTTTTCCCAGTTCTACTTTTCCCATTCCCACTTTTCCCAGTTCAACTTTTCCTCATTCCCACTTTTCCCGGTTCTACTTTTTCCAGTCATAGTTTTTTCAGTGTAACTCATGGTTGATTGGTTGGTTGGTTAATTTACCGGAGCCAGCACCAAGTAAATCAACAAACCACCCAACCAATGGCGAGTTATAGTCATGGCTATGAAAAAATTTGAAATTACGGACAGCTACAATATCCATAGAGCTCAGATGAAGCGTCGACATCGCAGTCCGGGTTATCAAATAAAGTGTTCAAATTCATACGGTAAGCCGCCGTCAACAGCAGCACCGTCGCGCGCGGACAGCGCCGGTGATAACCCGTAAGACGGTGAGAGAATGTGCAAACGACTAGCCGCGACGGCATTGCGGCGACCCAAATCCCGCGGGATAGCTTCACCGACCCGCGTCATTCAAACCCGAGTGGGATCAACATTCGAGACACGTGAAACCGCAACCGATAACCGCAGTCATGAACACAATCCAAAGTCCTCGCATCCTAAGCCAATCACCGAATAAACCGACTCTAGCGGTCGCGAAACAAACTAACGAAATAAGTTAGTTAGAAGTAACCAAAAAAATAATTCGAAAAAAAATGTATTATTTTGTTTTTAGTTGGTAAGTATCATTCTGAATGACAAATGAACATGAAATTCAATCACAATCAAAGTCATGTGCAATACTTTTGAATTGAATTATTATTATGATAAACAAGATTATTTTTTTCAACCCTTATACGTTTTTTCGACACCTTTAAACCCACTACGAGGGTAGTTCTCGTCCGGTGTTTTTTGAGCCGTTTTTTGGATCAGTAAAAGTGCTAAAAAAAAATCTGAAAAAATTCGTGAAGGTTCCTTCAACCTTCAACTTGAAGTCCCAATTGTAATATTTCGAAGATAACTATTTTTTTATGCAGTTTTCTCATGAAAATATGGAGGTACGTAATCAAAGAACCCGAAAGAAATCGAAAACGACCCTCGTAGTGACTTTAAGGGTTAATACTTTTTTTTTCTTCTTTTAACCAAATAAAGTTTAATCATAATTGTTCACAATTCACTCAATAAAAACCCTACCGACCTAATTCATCCCCTAAACGATCCACGATAATGGAAAAAAAAAAAAACAGCGCACGAAAAAAAATAACAAAATGGCCCCCAAATTCTGCACTTCGCCGTCTCATGGGTGGACTTAAAAGGACTTCACCTGAAAAAATCGGTCTGACTAACGGGGATCAAAAATAAATAATTCCCACAACACTTGCATCCCAACCCTTTCGAAAAATACAAAAATTGTTTTTTTTTTTTTCGATTTTTATAATATCGCGACAATTCGTCATTCGTGAAAGATCGAAACTACGGATGATAAAAAAAAAAAAGAAAAAAACAAAACAAAAAAAAACGGTCTTCGAGATGAAGTCGAGGTCGGGCACTGCGGCGATTCGCGCATAACGAAGAGAGAGAGTTCGCGCACGTGCGACCTTGACCTCCCTTGACTCTCGTGGAGCGGGCTATTCGGTTCCGCGGTTCACACTCGACGACGCCCGCCTACGTACGTTTGCTATACATTCTCGTAGACCCACCCGTACTGTTTTATACCCATATATATATATATATATATATGAGTACCCGTAGCGAAGTAACCTTTCTTCGTCCGGTAACGCGAGTTTCGATTGCAAACCTCCCCGAGCTCCATAAATTTACGAAACAAGAATCCCGGACAAACTCTTCGAGGAGCGATACAAGCGGAAGAACATTTATATATATATATATCTATATATCTATATATACATATATCTATTTAGAGCAACCCGGGTGACTGTGAAAGCTCCTGGGAAAGGTTTGCAAAAGCATTTCGTCGCATTGCTTTTCACCGAGCGAATGAAAAAAAAAATAAAAATAAGAAAAAAAAGGAAAGAAGGGTGGAAAAAAAGGTGAGAGTGATTAAATAAACCGTCGACGACTGTGAGGACTTTGTGAGGAGTCGCAAAACGCACGAGAATCTGCTACGCGTCGACCTTGGCCTCTCGAAAAAAAATCCCGAGGGCTGCAAGGATGCTAGAGGGGAGGCAAAGAAAGGGATAGCGATAACAGTCTTGTAATGCTGTGTAAATTCAATGATCATTCGTTGAATAAATTATATTTTGAATTGTTGAAATAAAATTCTTTGCTTGAGAGTCGGATTTTTGTTTTTATTGTCACGAGTTTGTGGATTTGTAAAAGCGTTTGAGGATAAGTTGAGAGATGAGATCGGGAGGACTCTCGAGGCTGACTCGATACTTTCTTAAACTACTTCGCGCCGGGTTTACGGATTTTTGGAAAAAAAAAGAGAATTTGATTTGCACGATTCGATCGAGTGAAGAAATGTTTCGATGTTTGATTCGGATTTTCGTTGTTGTGGAGATTGAGGTTTACGGTACTGTCGAAATTTCATTCCGACGCAATGAGTTGCGTGGATCCATGGGAAACGCAGGGCTTTCGCGCAAGCTCTTGACCTTGACCGCGACCTCCCGGGGATACTGCAGTCGCGAGCATTTCCGCGGTATTGAACCGATGCCGAACATTTGGACGATCTTTCGCAGATCGTTCGAGCTGGACGATTCATTCATTCATATATTATTTTTTAATTTTTTTTTCTTCATTAGATTTCGAATAATTTTTTTTCTATTTTTTTTCATTAGATTTCGAATGATTTTTATTTGCGAAAATGTAAATTTTTTTAATTTTTATTGTAAGAGGCCTAAATGATTCAACGAGTTCAACGAGTTATGACGCATGATGATATGAATTTGTTATAATTTTCTGATTCAAATAGATTCGAATAGTTTTTGAATAGCGATAATTATTGCGAGACTTTGTTCACGTTGAAAAAACTTTTGCGAATGAAATTCTGAGGTGAAATTTTGTACCTAGCATCTGCAATTTAATAGTCGTCATAAGATCATGAAAATCGAGTGGCCTCAATTAATTTCATTGCCACCAAAGCCTCTCGAGTTACTTTTACAGATTCTTGATTCCTGGTGCTCAGGCAATGAAAGATTGTCCTCATTCTCATTTCTCAATTTTATTATCGAAAAACGATATCCGGATCGTCGATAATCGAATCAACGATTCGACCAGTCGTTCAGAATTAAAATTTCCATGTTCGAATGTCGATAAAAGACATTTCGAGAACTTGAAGACAAACGATTTAAATAAAACAATAATTTTTGCGATAATTTTTTAAAACAATCAAACGACGAAAATTATCAAAAAGCTAATAATTGCAACAACAAAAAAATCTCATTATAAAAAATATAACAATCAAAATTTTGGGAAAATTGGAGCTTTGTTAGATTTGTTTGAACGACGTCTTCCAATTTCGTGTTTCTTCTTGGTTTTCTTCCTCAACGATCAGTCGTTTTTGTAAAGGCAAATGAGTCCTTCTAGTCGAGGGTATAAAAAAGTCTCGTCTTGAGGTAAAAAAAAAGAAAAAACACGGAGGTACATTTAATTTGCCCGATCACCGAGTTAATTAACTTCTTTTCTCGGGCTTTGACGCGTTTCGCGCGAGTGTCGTGCGGCCTTTCTGGGTTGCCGCGACGAAATTGTGCTTTCAAAAGCGTCGCGACGGTTACACGGTCCTCGTCATCGTCGACGGAGCTTAAAACCCCGGCTGACGGAGTGTCAACCTTTGACCTCCGACGTGTCTGTCACGATACCGCTATTTAATCGCACCCTCTCATCACTCGTTTGCCATTTGTTCGCGAATTAACTTTTTTTTTCTTTTTTTAAAAATCTTATTTCACAAAAACAATGTTCAATTATGTAAATCCAAGTTTGCAGTTTCAAGTGCAGTGTCAATATTTTCGTTCAAGTCGAATTTTCAGTCTTAAGAGAATCTGTCAGTAAAAAAAAGATATATATCTAATTAATATATATAAAAAAATATATAATATATAATCAAAAGAAAATATGTAATTTTGAAAAAAGTTCGTTCCATAAAAAATATCAAATGCAGTTGTAAACGTTATTTACATAATCGAAAAAGTTTCTGTCGATTTTCTTTCTTTTCACTTTCCCAAAATCGAAATATCAATATTTTCGTTCAAGTCGAATTTCCAGTCCTAAGAAAATCTGTCATTAAAAAAGAACATGACAAAACTTAAGTATCGAATAATATTTAAAAAATCATATTTCATAGAAAATGTATAATTGTTGATTTATCGAAATGTATGTAAGAAACATTTGTTCTATCGAAAATATCAAATGCAGTTGTAAACGTGATTTACATAATCAAAAAAGTTTTCGTCGATTATCGATACGCTTGTAGTTATCGATGCAAGGTTGTCCCGAAAAATAATAGAATATTCACAACGTTACCGAATGCAAATTCTTTCGCCAGTTTCTGCTTTGATGTCTTGAAGCCGAACGTTTCTTCGAAGATGCGAGATGCATCGGGAAAAGCCATTAAGGACTGGCATTGGATGACCTGGTTTCGGCGGCGAATATGTATCTATATACATATGGATGTATGTATCGTCGTGTAGCACCGCTTATAGCGGTCATGTAGCTTCGATAAAAGCTTCCACCGAGCCAATAACACTGCACAGTCTTTTTTTTCAATCTTTTTTCAATTTCTTTCTTTTTTTTTCATCCCTTCATCCTAACCTCACGTTCGGAATACGACGGACAAAGGCTGCATATTTTTAGTATTCGATTGGAAACGTGTACGAATATTATTTCCGCGATCGAGACGATGCCTTATACATATATATGTCCATATATGTATATTGGACCGTGTGAAAAAAAATTAATTCTTTTTTTTAAATCTTAATATTTTTTAATTAAATCTTTTTCTAAAATTTGGTAATCGGCCTAAAAAAATCCTCACGAAGAGCACACTCGAAAATGTTTTTTTTTTTCTGGCTGTTTACAAGGGGTTTCTCCTTTCCCATTTGAATAACATGAGAAAAATAAACTTTCCGCTTCGTTCAACTCGTGAGCCAATAAAAACGATTGGAAACTGAATCTCACCGGATACCATCCTCCAGGGAATTGAATTTTTCTCCGAAAAAGTATCGGAGCCCAGAGTCAAAAAATTTAATATCTCCAAGACTCACAGACATTTTAAACCGATTTTCGACGAAAATTCGTCTTCGAACGAGTCTCACAGCTTAGCTCTTCGTTCCACAAGAAAAATGTAGGAATACATGTTAGATAAAATTCAATTCTCCACAACAAAGGTCTCTTATGAAAATAGCCTTGATCCAATAATTTACAATTCACACGTTCTGGAAGTTTATTTTATGAGATGAAAAAATTATTCTTCGCCTATTCAGTTCTGATTATTTATTGTAAACACTGTGAAAAACTGGTTTTTTTTCAGTGTTTAAAGCTACGTATTCAAAAAATAAAACATAACATTTCAAACAAAACCATAAAATGAAGAATTGCTTTTTTGTTAAATTTAAAGTTAACTTTTTTCTAAAATAACAACTTGTCTATCGACAATAATTTTCGTGGCCGAGACGTCGTGGTCGTTTTTTTTTTATTTTCAATTTTTTTTGTATTTTCGCATTTTTTCCGACCGATGGTAAAAATTTCGTGGATTACTCACCTTCAAAGATTCCGGCAAGTATCCGGTGAGGAAGTCCAAGAGTTCGGGCAGTTCCTCGTCGGTTAGCAGGCGGAAGTTCCGGCCCCGTTCAACCGCCTCGGGGCACTCCATGCTGAAACTAATTAACCGTCGATATACAACATGAGTGCCACGAACTTTCAAAACGTCTGCCGCGCGCATCGTCTTTTTTATATATATCGGGCACTTTGGATCTGCGGCTTTATGACCTTCGCTCCATCATTGTGATCGATGCGCGACACACACGCGTGTCGCCAAACTCGAGCTACGGGGGCGAAATATATTTCTCAGTAGTGCAGGTCAGCGCTCGATCAGCCACCCCAACCCGCCCCGGGAAATAAAAATAAAATTCGTACGCGTCAATTTTTTCAATGGATAGTGTTTAAGTGCATATATAAATATATCAGACTGGTCGTTCAAAAATTGATTTTCGATTTTTAAACTTGAAAAAAAAAATTTGCTTTTTTTTAAGTTAAACAATCCAAAGTTGGTCTCAAAGAGAGTTCCTCAAAGAAAGTGAAAAAAAAATTCACGGGCACGCCACAATATTGAGATAGAAAGCTGAAACTTGAAAAACTTGTTCTCTTCGACATCAACTTCAGATTTTTCAACTTGAAAAAAAAAAACGAAAAAAAAAAAATTTTAGTCGATGAAAATAATATTTAATCGATAAAAATAAACATTATTGAGGCACCCTTAGCATTATGATAAGGGGCTCAAATTTCGTGAACTTTAGTTTCACGAGGTCAACTTTCGATTTCGGAACAAAAATCGAAAATAGTTTTTTTAACGACCAGTCTCATATATATATGAATTAATATGACGGACTCCTTATTTGCAGTAAAAAATATTTTTCGATCGAGACGAAATTTCATGGTTCGAGGTTAATTGAAGCAAGGCCAAAAAGCTTAGATAAACCAACTGAGATAAGAGAGAATCGTCGAAGGATTACGCAACCTTTACACGGACAATCCATAAGGTTTTGACAGTGATAGCGTAATTGTCACCCACACACATCCGTTTGTTCGGGGGAAAACCGTGTGCCATGAAAATTCGTCGACGATCCGTTGAGCCGGTCCATTATGTGCGACGGGAGATGTATAAATGGTCTTTGCGTAACGCTCGAACCCCCCAGACGAAAGAAATATCTAGCCGCTCCCATTGCATATACGCACAGACCACCCTTATTGGCGCTCTCGAAACGTTTCTGGCCACCCCAACAGTTTCACCGAACAGCCTCTCACACTACTTTACTGTGCACACTCAATTTCCTTTTCTCTCTCTCTTTCTCTTTCTCTCTCTCTCGCTCTCTCGTTACAGCAGCATCGCAGATTTGAATGATCCGATAACGAATTCATCCTATCGCATTTACTCATATTTTCTTAGTTCTCTTTAACACCCACTGCCTCACATTCTATATCCCCTCGTTATTATGACCTTCTATCGCAAAAAAAAAACCAATCTTTTGTCTTCGCTGAATCACGTGTCGTACCGAAAATAAATATGTCACACCGCCAAGGACCTATGGACTTTCAGGATGAACAAAAGCTTTGGAACAACTCGTTTTAACGCACGTGACACCATAAGAACATTTTCACGAAATAAAAAAAAACCTTTTTCGTTGTTTTTCTGTAATTTTGTGTCCCAGTTTGCATTATTATAATTATCATTGTCATTACTGTCATTATTTCCACTCAACATTTTTACGAAAAAAAATACTTTTTCGAGCTTATGACGATCATCATTATTATTAATTTTTTTCGAATTAAATATGTATTATTTTTTTTTGTCGTGCGTCGAGATGGAAATTGAATTTTATACGAAGTCAAGTACAGAAAATGTTGAAATTGATGTGTTCTTTTTTATTTTTCGTTATATATAACACGCAGCGATTGAGGGTGGTTGAGCCGTCGCGCGGGTATTTTTTGGCGAGGACATAGCGAGTTTTTTACGTTAATACAACACGCTCGTCACGGGCGATAAACGCATGGAAACTCCGGGCCCTGATCGATATGCGTATATTGACCGTTCGTGATCCGGTACGCTTCGTGCTAGACGCTGAGTGAGCTAACACGGGACACTGTGTCTTCTCGCGATTGTCGGTGAAAAGACACGTAAGACGCGACCGCGTACTTTGGCCCAATTTGAGTGCCAAGAATTCACGAAACTAAAACATTCGTGAATTTTATACGTAGTCAAGTAGGAAAAATTTTAACTCGCTTGAAATATATGTTTCAAACACGTCGCGAATCGATACTGCAATATAATTAACACCTTTGAAACTATAAACAATTGTCATAAATTTGTGGAATTTTTATTGATGCAAAAAAAATATATTTAAATTTAAAAAAAATCAAATTGACAAAATAAAAATGTCGTCAATTTTTCTTTAGCTTTGTATCGTCAAAAAAATGTACATCCCAATTTATAAATTGCAAATTACAAAAAATTAATATCATGCTGACATTGTTATCAAAGCAAAATGCAAAAAAAAAAAAAACAAAATACGATTGTAATTTTTTATAATAAAAAAAAATGTCGAATAAATAAATTTCTTATGTGAATACATTGATGAATTGGTGAGAACCTTGAACGACAACGAGCCTCGTTTGTCGAACAATTTATATGCGTATCTATACGAGTCATGTGGGTCAGTCTGACCGCCACGGGGTAGTTGCGAGTAGTAGCAAAAGTCCGACTAGGGTTTCTAATGTCTTGACCGCACACTCTCGCGTTGCTGCATAATCGAAGAATCGTCGTTGTCACGACACATCGGGCACAGGCTTAAACCGTGAAAACGCGACATAACCTCACGACCTCGTGACCCTGATTGTCAATCATTGATCAAAATAATGTTAAACATTTGATAGTACGCTAAATTCGATCAAATCGTTATCACCTATCGACGACGTGTTATCAAGTGAATATACATACATAATATAAATACACATAATAATAATAAAAATAATAATAATAATGTGTAGAGATTGTTTTATTTTATTTTTTCTTTTTCTTTTATTATTTATTCCCTTCAGAAGATTAATTTATTTTCCTGTAATTTCTGTTTTGTGAATTTTATGTTCCATGCCGAATTGTTTATCTCGGTTTGTCATCGATAATTAACAAAAAAACGTTTATTGGGTTCCCTTTTCTTTTTAGATTAAGTTGCCCATGTCAAAATGTAAAATCCATTATTTGTCGTTTTTGTACGGTCTTTAGCATATTCAAGGTTTCGTTTTGGCAAAATGATTGGTTCGAAGATAAACTGATTTTTGTTTGGTGTTATGCACGAGACGTAAAAGGATAAAAAATATTCAAAGGGTCTTCCATTGCCAACACTCCAACTAACCGAATGATAATACAAAGTGAAACACGACAAAAATTGGGTAAAAAAAAAAACACAACGGGGAACACAAAAAATTGGGAAATAAAAAGCTCATAACCACATCGTCGTTGCTCCTGGTTCGTCGTATAACGTAGCCCGGTCGTATAATAACGACGGCGTGGAGAATGCGCGCATCAAACAGCTGCTCCATACAGATCCGCAGCGAACTGTCGAGCCGTCTGCCGGACCATTATTTCTCACCAAAACTACCCCACCAACCGTACCCCGCACAACCCATCATAAATTTCGAATATTAAATTCCACAAAGAGAAAAAAAAACAGATAAAAATGTATTATCATAATAATAATAATAATAATAATTATTATTATTGTATAAACGTTCGAGATTTATGATCGTTGTGCAGGGTGTTATTGGGGGTGGGTAGTTTTATTGAGAAATTACGGTTAATAATGAAAATAATTATAATCGTAATGATTATTATTGTTATTCTTATTTTTATTAAAATAATCATAACGATTATAATTATTAATATTTTCATTATCAACCGTACTTTCTCACTAAAACTACCCCCAGCCCCCTCTCCCAAACCATGCACTGTACAACCCACCATTTATCTCGAATATTAAATTCCCACAGAGAAAGAAAAATAATTAAAATAATAATAATTGTAATAATGATGATTTAATTTCGTTAGAAGCTTACAGAGAAAAAAAAACTCAATGCACCGATTGTTAATATTTTTTCTTCTTCTTTTTTCGATACTTTTTTCATCCGAACGAGTATATCGCGTGACCGACTGAGGAAAGAGTGATCGCCGAATTCGAGCTCTTCATCATCCACTGCGAATGGTGAGAAGAGAGGATGAAAATGAAAAAAAAGCGAAAATTCGGACAAAAATTACGATGGAGTCTCCGAGCAAGGCTGTTCATCACGTGAGACAAGAATGAAGCGCACGAAGTTTGGGGGGAGGGGGGTGAGATCTACATACAGCTGCACGCACACGTCCAAGAGAATTCTTTTTTTCGGTCATACATATTCATAATTGTCCAAATTAAAAGAAAAAATATATTGCAATTTGTAAAAGAATGTTTGAAAAAAAAATCTTTCTAAAATGTTTTTTCCACAAAATCTTTCGTACAATCTCGAGGTTTGTGCGGTAAGGCATTACGCGATAAGACAAATTGGAATCCACGAAACCCACACGCACATGCAACGCACACAGACACACAACACACACACACACATGTACACAAGCACGAAGAAAAAAAAATACACCCCTCGGCGAGGTTGCAAGTGGGTGTAAGCACGAGGGGTGTATTATCAGCCTCCGAGGCTTATGCGTATGCACGAGTGTCGTCCCAAGACCAACGATTCAGCGATTTCACACACCGGGCTCTCTCGCCCGGCTTGTATAAATCCACACACACACACACACACACACAATACAAACACATACTCGCATATTCCACCACCAACGAAATTTCAAACATTCTTCACAAATTCGTGTCTTGTCTGAAAACATGTCAAAAATAAATTACCAATAAAAAAAAATATATAATTATATACTCATATAATTTCATATATATATTTTATATATACATATATATATATTGAACCTTATCGATTTACCTGCACGGACCTCGGACGTAACTTCGCAACAACGAAACTCCCTCTCGTTACATTAAACAACAACAACAACAAAAAACCCAAAAAAAAAAATCAACAAATTTCGTAGATTCGTATTTGCCCCTTTTTTCTTCGCAGATTCACCCGAAACCCCGGGGATGAGTTTCAGTCGCTCGTTGCACCGATGAACGTGATTTCCACGATGCTGGGGAGGAGGGGGAGGAGGGGGAGGGTCGCGTACCACGAGACCGAACTCGCCGGGGCGAGGGGGATGATTCAAACTTCACGTCTGACAGCTTCGAGATAATTTATTTATTTTCTTATCTTTCTCGAATTATTATTATTATTATTATTTTATTATTATTTATCTCGTTTCACGATTTCGCGTTGTACGATTTGACGATAACGTTGTCTCCCGAAAACTCGCGAATTTGTGCGATTTTTATTGCGGTGATTCGAAGTGCAAAGACCACCCTCTTGGCCTCCCCGATATTAACGTAAGTGTAAGTGTAAGTGTAAGTGTGAGTGTAAGTTTGTGTAAAAGCACTGGATAATGCGTGGTGCAGGATGCACGCCGGGAGACCGAGTGCGGATGAGAAATAACTTTGGGCACGTCGTGGGCAACCCGTTGTCGCCAAGGGGTTGTTTCAACGGAGGAGGCACCCGCCCTCGCCGCCCCCAGAACCCGCACTGACACCCCCGCCACGGCCTCCTTCGTCTATCCAACGAGTTGGAAAACGTTAACGGCTTATCGCGCATGCGCTGGATGGAAACCCATAACGACGCGCAGTGCCGCATTCGACGATGCGAGCACCCCCTTCGGTCAGCCTCTGCCGCCACCCTCCCTGCCACCTCCCGCCGTCGCGCCATCCTTGACACCCCCGTGTGCTGCATTTTCACAACCCCCTCCCGAAAATTTTGCGATTCTCTCGTTTCGCGAATCGTTTGTTCGACTTTGATGCGTCCTCGGGAATTGCGGAAAATTTTCAATCGCCCGGAAAATTCAATTTCACCCCCTACCCCACCCTGCTGTGGATCTTACGGAGATTTTACAATTTAATTTGTTTGGATAGGTGTTTTGAAAAGATTTATTCAATGAAGAGGATCGAAGATTGTTGGAGGTGAATTTGATTGTTTAATCGCGATGGGATTGTTTGTGGTGCGATGGTATGGAGTGGAGAGAGGAAGGCGGGAGTTGCAGATCCACCGAAGGTGGATCGCCGTTGTTACAACAAGTCAATTTGTTTGAATAATTATTTTAAAAAATATGGAGCCAATGAAAAAACTCGAAAATTTTTCGATGAGTGTGAATTACATTTTTTAATGACGAAAGGATCGTTTGTCGTGCGTTAGTGTAGAGAGAGGGGAGAGGGGGTAGGGAGTTGCAGATTTATAGACGTGAGAAATATGTGCAATGCCGTATTTTTCGAACCGTAAACTCCCGAATCGGAATGAACTTCGAAACGGGCGGTTTCGATGGCGCACGCACGCGAACTGTACCTGCGCAACACTGTGCAAGGTCGAGGGGGTGACTCAGAGTGTAAGAAAGTTGAGAAAAAAAACGAACAAGAAGAATAAAAAGAATTATTCGCGAGAAAAAAAAACGTTGTACATAAAGTGCGCCAGTATATGTTTGATGGCGTGATATTCGGTATCGTGCCGTGCAATTTAATCATATCCGTGATAATTATTTGACACGTGTCGAGCACCGAGCTTCGAATCCTAATAACCGTTATTCACTACGTCAATTATCGAATCGTTATTTATTTCTTCGTCGATTAATTTGACGTGGAATGCACGGTATATCTGCGATAATTCACGTTAATTATCAAAGACTTTCTACGATTATCGATATCGACACTTATTATTCGCGATGAAAGTGGGTCGATGTTTTTTTTAATTTTTTTTTTTCAGGGAATTGCTACGGAGATCAAGGTCGAGCGTAGACATTTTTTTGGGATTTTTAATTATACGAATGTGCTGGTAATTGTCGAACCCTCGTACAGTGCATGATCTGGTAAATCTTTGACTGTCGCAAACGTATGCTGCGCAGGCACCAGCCTCTTCGGCGCAGTCTTGGCGCCATTTCGTGAACGTTCACGAAATGGCGGTCGCGCTTGTACCACTTCGAAAACGCGATTTGCAATTACTCACAAACTATTCGACCGATCCAAACGAAATTGGTCTCAATCTACGCGGAATCGTTGCAAGAATTTTTCGTGCCCACACACGTTCAATAAACTTCACCCGTTTCTGAACAATGGCAAATTTTCCTTAGCATCTATGTCTATTCCATTGTTGCTCGACTCCAGGGATCGCGTCAGTCGGTCTTGAACTGCGTCGAAATCAGACCTTCACCTTCCTCGAAATGTTTTTCGTCGTTTTTTCGGTTGCCACCAGACCCCGAGAACACGGCACTGCCGGGGGTTCGACGCAGAGAAGCGGAACAGCCCGAGAGAGCGAGGATCGTCGCATCCGCAGCAGCGGGCAGTAGCATCATCAGCCACGGCAACCCACATCGATCGCTACCGTGAAAACCCCCGCGCTGTAATATCACGCCGTACGACCTAGCGAACAGTTGAGGTCCGCGTTTTTTTTTTACATCTAACAAATACGAAATCGCAGCCGCCATTCCGCGTTTGTCAGAATTAATCAACGAATTGGTAATTTGGAACTAGAGAGAGAGGGAGAGATAAAATCAAAGAAGAGGATCGTAAAAAAAAACAAAAAATGGTGGATCCCAACGATTACACAGAGTACATAGTGTGCACTGTGTAGTATCGCGCGTGTTTTTTTTTCTTTTTTTTTCAGGACCCTCGTGAGTGGGTCTCTCGCTTCGATAATCCATTTTGCCTCTCACTCAGTCACTCACGTGACTGACTGACGATTGCGATCGTCTCGTGACCGTACGTTCTATCGATCCTTTGAAAAAAAAAAAATTAATCATCAAGTCCATCGTCGTGTTTCAAAGAGATCCTTAAAAAAATCGGAGACCTCTTGGATCGCATAATTATTTATTTATTGACGATAAATAAAAATCTGTATAATTGAGGGGGGGGAAAATCGTTCGAATGTGATCGGGTGATCGACGGGTATACTGTTTTTGGTGAGCTTTTTTTCGTAAGGACCTCCGCAGAGGTCCGTCGCGATCGTTTGATAAGGACGAATTATCGTTCGTTCTTCATCGAAACAATATCACATGTATGGCACGTGCACGAAGCACGAAACTGCAGGAATAAATAAAAAAAACGAATGTGCGAGTGGGGCGCATGGTCACGCGAAAATCTAGGGTGGATATACTTATATCCTTTTGACCTTTGTCCGAATTGTCGCAGCTTAAATTATGTGGAGAAAGTGGTTTGGCGCAGGTACAGCTTTATTCACGAACTTTGATGGAAAATTTTACGTATAATGTGCTATCCATAGAATAAAACCTGTGTGTCCTATACATATATATTAGAATGTCCCTTATTTTGGCTTTTTTTTATTTCGCCGCTCTCAGAGGATAATATGGTTCAAAATAAATTTTAAAAAAATATATCGGCAATATTTTGAGTCTCTATCTCAATATATCTGAAATTTTTTGGTGCATTACTTCATTCATATTAAAAAAAATTCTAAAATATGAAAAAAACATGATGTTATTTAAATATGAAAACTTCGGGAGGATGTCAGCAGGGTTGGAAATTGAGATAGGGAACCAAGTTTTGGAGGATATTTTTGCATAATTATTTCGAACCATATTATCCTCTGGCAGCGCCGAAATAAAAAAAAAATAAAATAAGGACCACCCTAATGTATATTACATATATATACACCCTGAGTATGTATATGTATATAGCGATGAATATTTTTGAGCCTTTGTAGATTTAAAAATATTTGACTTGACTCGCTCAATCTAAATAAATTAACGGTTCAAATCAAAATGTTATCAATATTGATGAATATTTTAATATCAACAACAAGCTGCAACTTAAAACTTGCAACTTCCTCTGAATCTGTAGGCGCAGTGCACCAAGATTCCTCCATGAGAAAGCCATAAAGATTGACAGAAAGAAATGATTTCTCCCAGAGAAATCTTCGTCGACTCTTTGCGATTTATACGACAGCAAACTGCAAGTTTCAACTTGCAGCTTGTTCGCAAGCTGCAGAGATCAACGAAGGACTATATGAATCGATATCTTCATTTCTTCCACGAGAAATCATTCCAATCTAAACTCAGTTTCATAACATCGCGTGATATTTCATATTTCACAGTTGAACAACGTTACGTAACCATATTTATTTAAAATCAAACTTACTTACTTTATCGATGAAAACATCATTTTGATATCAATTATCATTATTACCATTGTTATTGTTCGATGTTCGATGAGTCCTACAATGTAAAAACGTATGGTGGGGATAGAAGCGTGAAATTGAGGTTATGACGCCCGATGCGCGCGCATCAGGCGTGTCAGTGGCGGCAATCTCCATCGGTCCTTGTCACACAAACGTATGAGCTTGCGACGCCGTATAACAATTTTCCATCGAGGATGATAGCACGGATGGTCGGACGACCGAATGACAAACGCAAACATACGAATTTTCCGTAGCGTGTAACGTAAAACTATCGACCGACACAATTTTCATTCGCCAGTGTGTTTTACACGTCAACTGCGCAGGACGTGAATTCTATTTATACGTTCCAATGTGCCAGTCAATCAAACTGTGCTTATCAGTCGACGATGTTACGTGCCAGAGTGTCCACACACGATGCGTCGATCATTATTCGTTTAACACAAATTAACAAAGTTAATATCGTCGAATCATAACGCCCACGCCCAGTGTGTTGTCCACGCGCATAACCTCAAAAACTTTTCACGCGTCGTAGTTATCCGTGCGTAAATCGTCGATGATAACGCAATGACGTTGTTTTTATTGCAGAAAAAATTCACAAACTGAGCATGTCGAGAAGAAAAAACGTAAACAGTGAACGACCATTCGACAACGTGGATTACACACAACTAACCGAAACCGACAATGGTTTCGTGGATTCGCAGGTTATAATCGCAGTTTTATTCTGGGAAATGAAATTCAAATCTTTCGCAGTCCTCATTCGATTTTAAAGAAATTTTCTGTTATGGTTTTTGATTTTTTAAAATTCTTTTTTATGAAATTTGATTGTTTTATCGAATACTTTTTTGATCGAGTAATTTTTTGGAACTTGGATCTGAACAATGATGTTAGTGGTCTTATATTTTGTTGTATTATGGAGTTTATTTTGTTCCGACTTATTTTTTTTGTTCGTATTTTTTTTATTCGTCGAGTAGTTTAGGTTCAATTCTCATTCTCTTACAACTTTTTCGCTATTCTCGGTCAATCGATACTTCGATCGTGACTATCAATCGTTCAATCTGCGATCACAAAATACTTGCGAATCTAATTTTTATCTTGCGACAAAATTTTTTTTATAATCTTAATAATCCGTCCATCGCAGTTTGTGACTCCGCCCGTTACGATACCATGGAAAGCCATAGGTCTGGCCGGTCTGCTGTTCGTCGGAGGAACGGTGATGCTCATCGTGGGCAGTCTCATTGTCAGCGGTCACATAGATTCGAAGGTAGATCCACGACGAAGAGGCGACCTCGATGCGTCGTTTTTCGATTATCGACCAAAATTTATATATTTATATATTTTTTGTTTCAGTACGCGGATCGTATGTGGCCGATAATAATCTTAGGCGCCCTCATGTTCATCCCAGGAGCTTATCACGTCAGAGTGGCGCTTATGGCTTACAGAAAAGTTCCGGGATATTCTTTCGACGATATTCCAGAATTCGATTAGCGCGGTTGCAAAATGAAAAAACCGAAAAAAAAATTATTTGTAAATAACAACAAGTGAAACCGTAATGTGCTTTTTCAATTAAACACTTGAGTCGTCAGATGTGTGTTGTTGTATTATATGTTTGCTGTGATGATAAGCATTTAACGTAACGTTAAAACGAATATAATGATAAATTATATACAGATTGATATATAAATATATTATAACAAATTGAGACGTGTGACAGAGTCACATTCAAACGAATCAAACGCACTCGACATTGTGAAAAAAAAAAATTTATATATATATTTAAAAATGTGTTTATTTATTTTTTGAGAACTGTTCAAATGCACGTAAATGAAATATGTTACACAGGCAAAAATATCTTGTACAATGAGAAATATTGTTATCGTTCTTATGTGTCCGAATTATTTCGATTGATGCGTGGGTCAATGGAATTACCGTTTACGCACGACGTTGTTGATCGGCGGCTGTACAATGATGTGTAAACCCGTTATTGTTCGGTGAACTGTGATAGCCCAGTAGAATGTGTGATGATTGAAAACTTATTTTGACGTATAGAAAAAAAAAAATATGCTCGGACCGCGGTCACGCGAAGAGGCTGTACAAATATTCAGTATCAAAAAACGGTTATTGATTTCAATGTTTGTCCATGAAATTATTATTATTATTTAATTTTTTTTGCTATTCTGGTTAAATTTTTCTAATGGCACCATAGAATACCAAACTGAAATTAACATCCAAAAAATTATTTGCTGGCCTCAAAAATAAATTGCTGGCCAAGATTTTGATTTTTTGATTTTTAATTATTTTTTTTCAATTTAAGATCTTGGCTATTTTTTCTTGGCTATTCTCAAGATTAAAACTAAAAAATATAAACGTAAAAATTGCTTTTTGCTGGCTAAACAAACAGCAACACATGAATTTTTGGTATCGAAAAAATTTTACCGCGACTTTTCGCAGCTTCGTCGTCGTCGTGTGTGTGTTAAAAATAATTCGTTATAAAAATAAAACATAAAAGTGCAAAATCAATGCAAAACCATTCGATATACATTGTAACAATATATATATAAAAAGAATGAAATATGTCGAATCGTTAAAAAAATTATAATCGTTATTGTCAAGGATTTTTTTTGGTGAAAAGTTTAAAAATAAAAATAATATAAAAACCATCTAATACTCCACGTGCGCCGATTTGAGATAATTCACGAGACTCTCGCTCTGAATCTTCAACAATCTACCCCGTGACCTCAGTACGATTCTTATTTTCGGGTCGAAACGGTCGAGAACGCTTCGCACAAGATTTTTCCGTTCGTTTATCGTCGTCATTGGTTTCAGACCGTGACACGCGTCCAAAAACAGTTGTCTTTCCGATGGCACGGCCTGAAACAATTGATAAACAATTGCGTTCAATAAACACGATCTTGTTGGTTTGTTAAAAAATCGATTAACGACGAAAAAAAAATCACCTCGAGTATCAGATAAACGGAGAGTTGACGAGGACCCAATCGATCTATCGCGTGGCCAATGTGACTCGAAATATCCGTTATCAATGACGAGATCATCAGATACACTTCCTCTTCCGTCCAATCGTCGTTTACGATCATGTAAGTCATACGATTTATCTGCAAAATTAATTTTTTCGTTTCTATTCATTTAACATTCTCATAGATTACATTCTTCTTAAACTTTTTTTTTAAACTCAATCTGGGTGAGATTTTATTTATTTGTGTATTTTTTTTTTTTTTTTATATTTTTTAAATTTATTATTATTTTTTTTACAAATTATCGATCGAAAAACGGGCATATTTTTTCTTACCTTTGCGGTGTTGTATACACCAAGGAACGTTGCGTACCTATGCAACTGTCTCGCGAGAATTCGATCGCTGTGAAATATCGCATTTATCAGAGCTCGGAACAACGACCGACTGACCGTTAAATGTGCTTTGATTATCAGTCGTCCGAAATCTGTAACCGATGCAATATTTTTTTCCAACAGTAGTGCACGACCTACCTTAGCCACGTGACGACTGACGTCTGAAACATATTTAGATTATTTTATTTTTCTTCGTCGTTTTGCAGACTTTAAAAAAAAAAATTTTTTTCAAGTCAAGACGTGATTTGTCAAGCTTCATAATGCATTATTCAGCCAATGAGTGTTCTATTGTGCAAAAAAAAATGAAAATAAATAAATAAATGAATCATTCGAACGTTCGATATGTTATTTTCGATATTCGATGGAAAAGCAAAAAAAAATATGTCTCACTTATGGGTCTGAAACAGTTGCACTGATCGCCGAGTATAAACTCGAGAAGCGAAAACGCATACTGAGCGTGTCCATCGCACAGAGAGCTCAGTAACAAATCCATCACCGTTGCTCTCAATGGTTCGTCGTTTTCACATCTCAATTGGTTCCACAACGTCGTATTCGTGAACACGAGTTGACTCTCTGCAATTTTTTTTATCATAGCACTTCAAAAAAAGCAACTCCAAAAAAAAAAAAGCACGAAAATGCAACTGCAACTTTCATGGGCATTTGTCCCAGCTTCCTTCGGTCTCCCGGTTGCCACGATGAAAAATTGTGACCGGAGGAAGCTGGGACCATGTCCGTTCAATATCTGCATATGACCTATATTTATATTTATATTTTATTATATTTTATATTGTTATATATATTTTTTTTTCACAGGGGAGCGAAGTTCCAACATTGTCGGATCTTCTCGAATTTGAGGATGCATGACACATACAATCCTAGCCAAAAGTACGTCAATCTGAGAAATTTCGATTGTAACTGCTTTGTGATAAAGAAATTCATAATCATCAAATATATTTTTTTTAATTCACCGTCTATTTCATGAGATCGAAAGAAATTAGCGTGCGACTAAAAAAAAGTCAAGAAAATATTTAAAAAAATAAATAAAACAACCAGTCAATCATGCGATAATTCATTAAAACTTACCTTTCAGCCCCACGATTTTATTTTTTGTGAATTTTTTTCACGATAGAAAAAAATCAGGAATTGCCGGCAAAAGCGAATATCAACGGGACGAAGATTGTCAAATTTCAATTCGAGATAAATTAATTCGAGAGCCAAGAGAAAAAAAAATCAACAACGACAACAAAACTCATCCAATGCGACGATGATTTCTTTTGGGAAAAATTAATCACGAGAGTTTTCCCAACGAACGAGAACGCGAACCGAGAATGTCAAATGACGAACGAATGATTTTTTTCCCAATTTCGAATTAAAAAAAAAAAGATAATAGCAAAGCTTGGAGAGAATATTAAAAAAACGTGCATTAAAAAAAAAATAATCTCTTATCTCCACTCACGTCTGAGCATGGCGAGTGCCTTAAGCGGTCGGTAATTCGCAATGCATATCTCTGCCGCGAGGAGAGTATACGCACAAGTGTTATAAGTTCCGTAAACGTCGAATGTCTTTAGTAACTCGTAAGCGAGTACCCAAGCTCCGATGTCCGCTAATTTCGTGAGCACGTGAACTCCCAGATCAAACACGAATTTTCGAAGAGCGTTAGAAGCTCCGGACTGGACTGAAAGGAAATAAACAAGACGAATTGGATTTTGTTTTTTTTTTTTTTCAAATATTTTTTATTTTATTCTTAAATTTTATTTTTTAATAGTAATTTCATTTATTTTATAGCATTTAGAAGGTAGGGATACATTATTTTACAAAACTATGAACTATCGTTTGGTTATTTTTTTAAGCACTCGCGCGATGCACAAATAAATCTTCTTTTAGACTGAACTAAAATGTCATTGCTCTGACCTTGCGTGTATCGTGAAATAAAAATTGTCCGTGTGTTGTATAACCGTGAAATATAAATTGGCCGGAGCCAGTGAGGCTCGAACGATGGCACGGTGCAATCATCGATGACCGAATGCAATAATGTTTTCTTGCACAAAAAAAAACATTATATCACGTGCACACCGTTGCTGTTTCAATTGTGTCGAGTTTGTGGATTTGTATTTTTTTCTGCGTCTTGTCGATAGTAAAAATAAAAAGAAAAAAAAAGAAGCCCCGAGTTTTTTTGCTGCCCCGAAATAAGTTAGCACAAACTTAAAAGTTATACGTCGAAACCCTCATTATTATTATTTTTCACACACTCCATGATTTTATGTGTCCCACGCGTGTTGGTTTGTGCAATGAAAAATATGAGAGGAACGATTTTTTTTAAAGGTCGTGTTAAAAAATTAGAAAAAAAAAATATATTACTATTCGAATTATGTTGAACAATATTATCCAGGCTTAATCGACGTACCACTATGTACAACAAGCAGACCATCGGATTTTCCGTGCCATTCAACGACCAAATAATTTGTCCAATAAAATTACGGAATTAATATTACGATTTTTTTATATTTATTTACTTTCGAAGCCTTTTTTTTCAACGGGATGACAATTCGCATGGGCTAGAATATAATCGACCGTTGTGTGTTCGAGTCATCGGCGGTAAGAATATGGAAAAATTAATTTTTTTCCAGTATAATCGGATAATTAAATCTCATATAAACTTTGCGTTTATAATTAAATACGTAATTTAAAGTTTTTTTCTTTATTTTCTTTACGTGGATAACAAATATCGTAGCACCAACGTTTTTTTCTTCTTCATAATCTTCTTCACACAACTTTATACCGTCAATTATATTTAACTTAGATTTTTATATTGAATTATTTTTAATTTTTTATTTTTCTATTCATCGTTCAATTTGTTATAAAAATTTAAAACTTTAGTACCTGTGAGCTTGACTAGGTTCGCCAGATGATGTTTCGACGACATTATTTCCTTGCAGAGAATGTTGTAAAATCCTTTCATGTACGGCAAACGACTCGGATGATCGATGTTGTGTGCGAGTATGCCACTCACGTGGGTGTAATCGGCGTGTTCCAAACCCTCGCGAACTCCTTGCAAATCCAAATGAAATTTCCAGAGGACGTCTCTGAATGCCGATTGCGGTGCGGGCAAATTGTCTGTTGAATTTTTCAACGATTGAGTCGATATTACTATCGGTTATAGCGTACAATCAAATAAAAAGACAGTACAATTGACCGGTTATTTTTTATCTCTGAAGTGGCTTCATCTCTTAAGGAGGCTGCGTCATCTAAAAAAATTGGAAGATTTTTTTTCGTGACATGATCAATCCAAATTTAAAATCGATTTTATCGTTATAAAATATGTATACGAAGCTATCGTTTCAAATTTTTTCATAGCCATACGAAGCATCTGAACGCTGTAAGATTTATCACAAAATTTTTCACTCGTCGCAGCTTTTGGACCATACGATTCAATGGATTTTCAATTCTGAAGTCTCAATTTTTAATTTGGATCGATCATGTCACGAAAAAAAAAAATTCCAATTTTTTTTAGTCAACTCAGCCCCCTCAACACCTCGTAAGTCATACCACATCTGTCGCTAATCATTTTCTTTCAAACTCAATTAAGGCGATGTGCCACATGACGTCCGTCTCTTTCAGATTATCACAAGTGTGAGGGAGATAACGAAATTTCAAAAACCTATTATTATCCGTGACGATCAAACGGTTGGATGAAAGACGAGAACGGTTGACTGGCGAATCTTCGGAGGCGTTCGAACGTTCTCGAGTTTCATCGCAAAGATCAATTGTGATCGATAACAATGATTTACAGTTTTCCGTTACCGACCGAGCGGTAGCACATCACCCTAACCATACGTACAGAAACGAAACAAGGGAAAACGAGAAAAAAAAAAATACATACCAATAGGTGGCAAAGAGTAAGTGCTGCTCCGACTGTGTTTGGATGATTGTTGACTGTATTTCGAAGACTGTTGACTGACGGTTTCCATCGACGGTCTCGGACGTTCGCGCGAAACGTAACCACGATTGTTCGAAGGTGTCGGACTGCTTATCGCACCAGCCGTCGCGTCCTCGATCACCGGATTTATTTCCGGGACCGTCAGGCACAACGATTCTTTGCACGAATCCGGCGATTCGATGCTGTAATTATCCGGCAAATTTTCCGGGGTATTCTCAATCGTCTGGACCGTCGGGACAACCTCGCGCGGACGTACAAACGGATCTTTCAACGAATCCAAAAACTTTTCCAACAATTGACAACGCACGTGAGCGAGAACATCGCCGGACGTGTGTTTTATCAAATTTTCGTAAACTTCGACCGTGTGATCGTGACTCTTGGATCCGTCCAAGCATTCGCCGATCACGCGATCGATCAGCCACGGCGGCGAAGCGATTTTCGTGATGACCGTTCTCAGAGTCTCCCAATAGAGTCCCGGAGGGACTTTCGGATGCAGGGTGCGAATTATTCCTTCGGGCGTTACGTTGTCACCGTCGACGACGATTGTCGCCATGGACGCGACTATAGCGTCCAGCGCGAGGCCCTTGCTCATGAGAACGTCGGCCACGCAAGCTATCGTCAGATCCGTGAGCAGTTGTGAATGGTAGATCTTCTTGTAGAATCCGAATATCTGTTCCGTCGTCATTTTCGGCAATATCGCCGTTTCCATGGATTCGATGAACCAACGATAACGATTGTTTATCGCGTATGCGATTATCGCGTCGATGGTTTTCATATTGTACGAATGTAATTGTCGAAATCGTGGTTTTAGCTGTTGAACGGGAAACACGTGACAATAGATTACGCAGAATGTTCGAACGATAGGTTTTTTTTTATGTTTAATTGCGCTACACGGATTTTTTTTTTATTTTGATTCACATGGAGTTTTGATAATTGAGGGATCGATTGAATGGAAATATATTTTTTTTTAATAACAAAAAAAAATTGAGAGCCAGTCCTATGATAATTATTAAATAAATGACTTTTTTTAAAATCTGAATTGCTCGTGTAATTAATGTAAAATTCTGAAATTTTGGGGAAAATTCGGGAATTAGTTTTATACTTCTTTTTGTAGAATTTGAAAGAAGCTCTTTTGACGTTTTACGGTTGTTTCAATCTTAATAATAATCGTAATAATAATAATAATAATAATAATAATAATAATAATAATAATAATAATAATATATTAAAGTTATTATTATTATTATTATTATATTTTCGTTGAATTGGATGGTAATGATGATGATGATGATGATGATGATGATGATAGCAATAAAAATAATAATGCAATCTATAAAAATAATGAGCGTAATATTGAGTGATATGATATTTTTTTTCTGATACTTACAACGTGCAAAAAGATACAATTACTTGAATTCTTGCACCAGCCAGTCTTGAGCCAGGCATAGCATTGACCCCGAAACAGAGACTCTATCTCACGATCCGGCATGACATTCAACACGCTTCTCAAATCAATCGTATTGTCCTTCTGCGCGATCGGACAAATCGCTGATATTTCGGTCTTGTTAAATATCGAAGGAATTGGGATCTTCGTTGGAACGTGTACAACGGTTCTACGTTCATTCGTACGAGATTCATCGATTCTATCGTTAGCCACCTGATCGGTGTAAGCGTCGAACGACGCTTCGCATTCACGACTGTTCGATTCTACGAAACAATCAATGTTCTCGGACGTCATTCGTTTGTAGAGCGACGATTTTTCACGTTTCGGCGATTCGGTATCCGACAATTTTTCGTATCTGAAAAAAATGGAACTGTTTAATTTTTTTTGACTACACAGTTGATGTATATTTATTTCTATAATTATTGCATAATAAAGTCACGTTTGAAGAATATTCTATGAAATTTCCATCAATTTTTATGAAGGAATGAGCCATTGACAGCAAATCTTCTCGGACGTCTCGAAAAAAAGTTTCATCGTCGTGCCTCTCATAACTCATCGCTGGATCATCTGAAATCGAAAAACCAAAATGATTCTATTAGTTGATAAGTTTCTGCAGGTAACAACATCGAGTTTCGTTTTTTAAACTAATTTTTCAATTTTTTACAGCACTTAGAAGTCAAAATACTGTTTTTTCATCAACATTTTTTTTCAGTATTTCGAATTCTACGTGCTGTGAAAAATTGGAAAATCAATTAAAAAAATAAAAACTCGACGTTGTTACCTGCAGAAACTTATCAACTGATAAAATCATTTTGGTTTTTCGATTTCAGATGATCCATTGATGAGTTACGAGGGGCACCGCAATGAAACTTTTTTTTAGACGTCAGCGGAGATTCGCTGTCACTGGCTCATTTCTTCATGAAAATTTCACAAAATATTCTTCAAGTGTTACTTCATTATACAGTCATCATAGAAATGAATATATATCAACCGCGTAGTCAAAAAAAATTATCGAAAACTTCCACGAAATCCTAAAAATATATTCATACGATTGTTGTTTCATTGTTTTTTTCTTCGATGACTCACTTGCTCTCGCAGATGGACTCGGCGAACAGCGATATCCCATCGTAATCGTCCTCGACGTTGGAATCATTTTTTTCCACGTCTCCAGCGCATTGCGACGATGCGCCAGCAGCTTCTTCCGGTTCAGGAGGTTGTTCCGGAGTCTTCGGTTGCGTTTTCGCGACCGTCGAAGCCACGCCGAGACGCGACTCATCTTTGCTCGGAGTCGTGAGCGACGAGGACGACGACGACGACGACGAAGAAGAACTCGACGAACTCGAACTCGATGAATCCGAACTCGAAGAATCCGACGAATCGCTCGATTTATCGTTTTTCACGGATTTTTTATCTTCGACGGTGCAAGAATCTTTCTCACCGAAACCCGGAACACGTCCGTCGATCTCGTCATCGTCTTTCTCGTCGTTTTCACATTTTTTCATCGTCTCATCCGGCAAATTGTTAGTTTTCAAATTATCATTTTTTAAATTCTCATTTTTCAAATTCTCATTTTTCAAATTATTATTTTTCAAACAATCATCGACAACCTTTCGTTCGTTCGTTCTCTGCGAACGATCCAGATCCATAAAACATTTTTTTTCCATCGTATCGACGACGTTAAAATTTTTCGTTTCCACCGAATTTTCATTGTTCGTCGGGAAACAATTTTTATTGTTCAAACAATGTCTTCGTATCAATTGCACGCGTTTTTTGGGTTGCGAAGTTTTTGAATTTTCGTTGGACATCCAAGTGCGCTTGCGCGAACTCGCAGACGCGTCGTTGCTGTCGATGGAATCCCTGGAACGATTTTTCATCGACGAATCGTCATCGTTCAAAGCGCTGGACGTTAAATCGATGCTTCGTGAATTTTTTTCGTCCCGATTTTCCACGAGTTCGGACATTTTGACATTGCGAATAGTCAACGCGGACTCGGTGTGACGTTTTTCCGGGTCTCTGGTGGAAATTCGGTTGGACGAACGGGCGGTTACCGAAGCCGTGAACATTTCAATGGCTTCGTCGATTTCACGATCGTCGTTGTCGACGATGGCGTTATCGTCGATGTCGTTGGACGTTTGTTTTGCATCGTTGTTCGGAGCTTGATCGCCCAGACTGTTGAGCAGACCGCTCAGAGCGTTGAATTCGGTGATGAAATCGTCGGCGAGCGGCGCGGCCGAAGCGTAAAGAGTTATCTTGTCGTTTATTTTGTTATCCGTGATCGATGAATTTTTATTTTCGTCCATCGATCCGTGATTGTTGTTCAAAACGTCTTTGTAAGCGATTTCCGAAGCGTTGTTGTCGTTCAGACGCGTTGTCGCTTCGTTGTCGATTATCATCTCGATTTCCGGACATTTTGACCAATTGTACACGACGTTTGACAAATTAACAACTTCGCTGTGATCGGAAATCACGGATTTTTCATTATTTTCGTTGATTGGCGAAATTTTGTTTTCGGAAATGGTTGTTCGTTGTTTCTTGTTCGGTTGCGTGGATTCCGTGGGAACGGAAATCGTGCCCCGAGGGAGAATGTCTTCCCTCACGATGGCCGGACGTTTGCGTTTGCCACTCGTGCTCGAATTTTCCATGGTCGGCGATGAATCCGAATAAGCATCTTGACTTGTGGAATTTTTTTCGTAATTTTCAAATGTTTTTTCATCGTTTTTTTGCGAGCACGAGGAATCCATTGCGGTACCGTTTATGATTATTTTTCTCAAATAACAATCGCTCGATGATAATTCCGCGGGGATTTCCGAATTGTTGAGACATTCTTCGGCGATCGACAAACGATTGCCCGATGCTAAATCTGTAATTTGGGATTTTTGGTTTGTTAAAATGTGGACGTCGACTGATTTTTCGGGTTTCCCTGTGTGGGATCTTTGTGATATTTACACAGCCTTTAGTGCACGTTTAGATACAAATTCCCAAATTTATTCAGATTTTTTTTTCTATTATTTTGGCAACTGTCAATTAAGGTATTTTTTATTTATTTCGTTATCTTTTTTTTTTTAAGTATTTTTTTTTCTCGTAGTTAGGCCGTTAAAAAAAAATATAAAAAATTGGTTCAGCGCGTGAAATTGTCTCAGCTTTTCGATGAGAATGTCATTTTTTCATTTCGACTCTCGAAAATCCATGAAAATCAATTTTGAAACATAAAAAGCTGTTTTTCGACCGTTGCTGAAATTTTGGAATTTTTTTCAATAATCTCATGAGAAAGCTGAGAAAATTTCACATGAAATGTGTATTTTACGAGTTGGGTTCTGCTTAAGTTTTATTGTAAAAAAAATATTTGAAAAAAAAAAGAAAGAAGAAAAAACGAAATAAACGAAAAATACCTTAATTGACAGCTGCCAAAATAATCGAGAACCACTGTGAGTGATCAATATAGAAGATTTTCGGAAACAACAGATGTGCAATTACGAATACAACAACAATATGGAAAAAAAGTGGCAGCAATATGAAACGAATATTTTAAATTACCATTTTCGATTGCTCGAGCGATCGAGTCCAAGCAGCAATGTTTTTCATCCAAATCCAGAATGGCTTCGGTCGTCGAAGCATCGAAAGTTGTTGAAAATTCTGGATTATCGCGAGTCGATTGATTAATCGCGCTTTCCGATATTTTCGACGGCGTGACAATCGGCACGACAATTTTATTCTCCGATGTCAAAGTGGAATTCGACTCGACGGAATTATTATTGGAATTCGCAACGGCGTTCGCGTTATTCGGCTTTTTCGTTTCTACATCAATTTGTTTTTTTCGCTCAATTCGAAACCTTTTCAACGCAGCCGTCGAGGATTCGGTCGAATTTCTTTGTCGTTTTACGCTCTTCGACGGGGACGTTTCTCTTTTTATCGGCAATTTTTTTTTCGCCCCATCAACGTCTTCGTTGTTCGTCAATTTTTCAACTTTCACCTTATTCGACATTTTCGCATGGATCGAAGATTTTTTTTTGGCCAAATCAACGTGTTTGTTGTTGGTCGATTTTTTTACTTTCATCGTCTTTGATGATTTCACATCGACGAGCGATTTTTTTTCGACAAAATCAACGTCTCCGTCGTTGCTCGATTTCTCGATCTTCATCGTCTTCGATATTTTCCCATCGATCGATGATTTTTTTTTTCCCAAATCGACGTCCCCGTTGTTGCTCGATTTTTCAACTTTCAGCATCTTCGACGATTTCCCATCGATCGATGATTTTTTTTTCCCCAAATCGACGTCCCCGTCGTTGCTCGATTTTTCAACTTTCAGCATCTTCGACGATTTCCCATCGATCGACGATTGTCCGTCATTGCTCGATTTTTCAACCTTCAGCATCTCCAAAATTTTCATTTCAACGTCGTTGATTGTTTTTTTACGCGCGGTCGATGACTTGTTGGTGGCAATGGGATTTTTCACCAAGTTATGGTTCTTCTTCTTCGATTTGGATCTCGTCGATGTTTTTTTGCGTTTCTTCGATCTCGTCAAGATGCTCGAGCCGTCGTTGCTGATCGGCTCGGATTTCAGATTCTCGCTCTTTATCGAGTTGGACTTTTTTAATTTTTTCTTGTGGCTCCGTGGCTTCTCGTTGCAAGATAGTTCGCTGACACTGGGCGCGGACGATTTCCTGGACCCGCAGGGTTTCGCCTCCGACGCCGTGTCCGATGGTTCGACCTTGATCCGCGTTGTCGACGACTCGGAATCTGATTTTATTTTGGGTCGTTTGGAACTCTTCGACCGTTTGCGACTCGTCACAGCCAAGTTCGAAGTGCTGGAAAACGAAAGCTCGGACGACGCCTCGGTCTTTATGTTTTTGTCTGTCGACGTCCTCGTTATCCATTGCGAGGATGATTTTCTTAACTTTTGGCTCTGACGAGCGAGCTTCGCTCGCTGCTCTCGGCTGATGAAACTCGAGTGCATCACATTTTCGAGAAGCACTCGAGCTTCCTTCAAACGAATGTCGTTGGCGATGGGAACGGTCGTCCGAACGCAAGAATCCACTTCCAACGGATCGACGTATTCCACATCTTCCATACTGTTCCCCGACGAACCGTCGCAGGCAAAAAATATCAAGCCGTTCACAACCTCGTCGGACTTCGGCGATTTTGTCCTGGTCGCCGATGACTTCTTCTTTCTCGTTTCGCTGGATGGCTTCTTCGGCCTTCCTCTGCCTCTCTTTCGTTTGTAATTTTGGCCTCCCATTTTTTTGAAATTTTCCAAACGCGATGGATACTACTTAGCTCGTAAAATTGTCGCAACTATGAAGAAAATAATCGACTGTATTAAGGGGAAAGAAATGAACAATGAAAATAATTTATACGGATGTCGTTTCTCATTCGTGACAATTTAAAGAAGAAAAATGTATCGTGCTGTACATTCCTTTGAAATACGAATTAATTCCTTGCCATTTTTGCAATGATGCCGATTCAAAGTCGGAATTATAATCGTCAAAGGCAAAGTGTCAGCTCAAAAATATTTTCGATTCAGTTTTGTTGTTATCTCAAAAATTGTAAGTAAAAGTAACAAAAAAAATTATAAATAGAATAATAATAATGAAAAAAAATGCAAACGTAATTGTTCATATATAATAATTAAGAGAAGAAAATAAGAACAACAGTATTATGGCACACGTTTGTACGTAAAACAAACACAAATGAATTTTTATAAAAATTTCACAATAACGCCAACTCAAAGTCAAAAGTGTACAATATTTTCTATTAATTTTCTTTGTTATCTGAAAAGTTGATGGTTAAAACCAAAATCTCACAAATTAACCAACAAAATTAAAAATCAATTGAAAAAAAAAAAAAAATCATGCAGACGTAACAATAAGATGCAGATAACAATTCAGACAAGAAAAAAAAACGAAGAAAGTAAGAACAAAGTATGATAGAACGCGTTTGTACGTGAATCAAAGACAAATGAATAACCTTCCCAAATTATCAATCCAAATGATACGATAAAGAATAAATCGTCATCTCTACTCTTTCTGATTTATTCATTAAACTCGAAATCGGACGTAAAAATTTCACGGTCTCATGCTGCAGAAAATTTCGCGATAAAAAAAAAAGCAACTCACAACGAAACCACAAAGAAAAAAAAACAAAAGAGAAAAAAAAACAATAATTCGCGTGTCACAAAACAATTTCACCACGTTTGTACATCTTCCATCATCCCGAAACCGAAAGGGACCGACAAGAAAAATCTCTGCGTCGACAAAATCACGTTCACGCCACGTCCTGCGTACTCTTCATTCATACGATTACATCACACACGCATACACACATTTCTTCCCCCCCCCCAATCCAAACGAAACAATGTAAACAAAATAATCTCACAAAAAAAAAAAATAAGTTGCACCACGAATGATCGAAACGTACGAACAAAGCCACAACAATAGACCATCATCGCCATTTATCAAAACCCAAAAACCGACAAGCAAGCCCAACAAAAAAAACAAAGAAGAAAAGAAGAAAAGCTAAAAACCACGTGCGTCAAAAAGTAAGGAAGAAACACAAAAGCAGTCGAATAAAAAAAAACACCTCAATGATGATTGCGAATGAAAATTTGAACAAAAATGAAAAAAATAATAATAATAACGAGACTCACTAGTGTTAAAAAAAGAAAAAGAAAAAAATATCAACGCGAAAGACGCGATACGCGAGTGTCGAAGAACAATGCAAGCGGCGATGCCGGGTAGTCGAGCGACGCGGCTACATGATACACGTGCACGGCGTATACACACGCAGCAGCGGCAACCATCCTCTCGAAATGCTTACGACCCTTTCTCCTTCGATCGCTGATTAAGATATTTCGTTTTTGTAAACACACTCCGCGTTCACAGATTGTAAATAACTTCATAAGCGGTTGTGTGGTCAGACGGATTCTGCGGGAAGTGTACCACGTTAACTATTATCAAGGAACGTTTGAATATTATTTAATTTCATATATACATATATATATATATGTCTATTATTTTTTTATCAATCGCAATAACGTACTTTTTCACGAGATCCACAACGAAACAATGAAAACGTGTGCAATTATGATCTACATTCGTATATATATATATAATACATACGTATATACATATATGTATAAGTACAGACTGAGATTAAAATTTTGCTGGATGAATTTATCAAGTAACATGACTCCCCGTGAATCATCCGGTAACGTCGGACGAAAAACATTACTGCGATCGTAATTGCGAGAACATACTTACGACGATCGTTCGACCGCAGTGAAGAATATTTCGCCTACTTCGTAAAATTTTGGTTTTCTTTTGTTTTGTTTTTTTTTTTTTTGTGTCAACGGATTATCGGACGTACAGTCGGATGTGTATTTAATTTGACGATGTTTCGTCGCTTGAAATTGAATGTTAACGGTACCGCGTTGTGGCGTAGTGCGCATGCGTCGCCGGATACACGAGATCGCGAATTGGTTCGACGGTCGGTAAGGTAGACATTTTTGCTAGGTACCGACGCATCGGCGTCGAGGGTTGGTACGATTGAATTTGTATTTACGGCGCGAATGCAACCGGAAGTGACTGTTTTATCGTGTTTTGGAGAAATATTGGGGGGAAAAAAATAGTTCGGACGAGGAATTTGTGTAAAATGGATCGTGGGATGGAGGTTCGATGCGTCTCGGAATTTTGCATTGAACAATTATCATTCGTGATTTTTTGACAATGTTACAGTTTGTGTTATTGATAGAGCAACAACGCGTTATTATTATTGTTATTTTTTTTTTTTTCGAATATATAGTGATATTCCGTTGGACCGTTGGGACGCCATCGGCTGCTGCGGCGAAGCGCGAAACTACCGGAACTCGATGTGTCACGTGGTCAACCCACGGACGCCGTACCAAGCCGCACCTCTTGGCGTGTTTATCGCGATGATCGTCCCCCCCCCCCTCCTCTTCCTCGCCGGCTTCCATAAACCGCATAACGGGCCAGTCTCTACGATTGTAACGACCACGAAGTCGCGACCATCTTTGTAAAAAAAAAAAATATACGCCGCGCTGTGTAACGCGACCGATTGTTAGCTTAAGTTATTGCGATAAAAAAAACGTTTTGCGATTGTTATTAAACGTCGAAAATTATAATAAACGTGATATATATATATATAAATCATCATGAGTACCGACAGCATTGAAAAGTTGTACAAAAATTTTGGTATCCTAGCCGACGCCAAAGACAAACTTTCCGAGGTAAGCATCTGTTTGGTTATATCGGACCACCACGTTGAAAAATATCCCCACGACCAAATTCGATTCCATTTTTGTTTTCTTTTACTTGTTTTCGTTTTTTTTTCTAACCTCTTTGTTATCATCGCGCTTGTGTGAAAAGTATTTTGGGATATAAACGAGTGAGTTATGAGATGAGAATGGAAAATTTGTCACCAAATTTGGTGGTTAACTCGAACGGAATAGCCATTGCTAGTTTCGTGTGGGCGGGCTTTACCGGTGCGCCGTAATTGTAACTCGGATGGTAATGCGGATGAATCATGTTGTTGTTAGCACGAGAAGGAGTATTTGGAAATACTGACGGCAGTCAAGGGCTCGCCGAAAGAAAAACGTTTGGCGTCCCAGTTTATCGCCAGATTCTTCAAGCACTTTCCAAAGCTAGCCGATCAGGCTATAGACGCGCATCTGGATCTTTGCGAGGATGAGGACATGGCGGTGAGTGTCTGTAATAGTCCCGGAGCGGGTGGGGAGAGCCCGCGAGAGTACGGTACTATAGTCGTGTTGCTTACAGATTCGTAAACAGGCGATAAAAGATTTGCCATCGTTGTGCAAAGACAGCAAAGAGCATACGGCTAGAATCGCCGACATACTCGCCCAATTGCTTCAAGCTCAGGACCCAACCGAGTTGGCGGTTGTTCACAACAGCATCATGACGCTCATAAAGAACGATCCGAAAGGTAATCGAAAATGTTTCTTCATGAATTCTTGAACTAAATTTTGACGTTATGGAAATTGTTTTCCTTAGACGGTCATTATTTGAGGTTAGTTCGAAGTGCGATAAATGTTATTACCTTCCCTGATTCTACTTCACAATTATTTGTTCGTCAACAGGAACGATAAGCGGATTCTTCAGTCAAATATTGAACGGCGACGACGGCACGAGAGAGCGTTGCATCAAGTTTTTAGCGACGAAATTGAAAGCCGTGGGACACGACGTCATCACGAAAGAACCGGAAGATCTGCTGATCTTGGAATGCAAAAAAGTTTTGCAAGACGTGACGGCCGACGAGTTTCACAATATAATGGAGGTGTTGGCATGGACGAGGCTGGGTTCGACCGTTGCTGGACAGCAAGAACTCGTCGACATAACCATAGAACAAGCGGAATTGTCTGTGCCGTTCAAACACACCAACGTCGAGCAGTGGAACAGACTCGTACAGTGTATCAAACACGCGCTACCGTTTTTCAATGTACGCAAAAGTTTAATTAACGTGTTTTAGACACTTTGGCAGCCTTTTTTTTTTTCCAACAAGAAAATATTTGTGTGTCCAAAGTTTTCAGAAATTTCATAGTTTCGGGAAATCAAAAAAATATATATATTAGCAACAAAGATATCTTATTAAAAAATATAGACATGAACAATTAATGTCTTATTAGGTTTTCGTTTTTCTTTAAATCTAAATTTATACGTCGTCCAAAATTAATCACGTTAATTTTATGTGCAACAGACTCAAGTAGACCCTCACAAGTTCGTATCTTACATCTGCGTGCAAGTACTGCCTCACATTTCGTTGATGACAGCACCGGACGGTTCGGACGCCCAGCTGGAAATTCTCAAACTTCTCGCCGAGCTTACCGTTTATTGCGGATCCGTCGAAAAAGCCGAAGAAAAAGTACAGCAACTTTACAACACCCTGATCGTAAGTATTATCATATTATCATCACGAATAAATTCTTTTTCGTATCCAAAAACGTCGTGTGCAAAAAATGGATAACGATAAAAATTAAATAGCGAAGTAGAATTTTCATTTTTTTATTTATTTTCTGATAATACGTTTTGTACGTTTGTTTCAGACGTACATGCCACTTCCACCAGACACGGATATCACCGAAGTGCCAAAGCTCCAATTCAGTCACGTCGAATGTCTGATGTACGCTTTTCACAGATTGTGCAAACAGGTTCCCGATTTTTTGGTCAAGGATGCCGAACAATTGAAAGAGTTCAGGCTAAGATTGCAGTATTTCGCCCGTGGTATTCAGGGCTACATAAAGAAGCTACGCGAGGCCATAAGCGGAAAGACAGAGGACGAACTCAAGACAGAAGAGAATCAATTGAAAGTCGTGGCTCTCAAAACTACGAATAACATCAATACTCTGATCAAAGATCTGTTTCACTCGCCACCGAGTTTCCGAAGCATCATACATCTTTCGTGGAAAACTCCGAACATCGACAAAAAGGTAAGAATTTGGTTTTTTTTAAATATTAATTTAAAAAAAAAAATTTTCAAACGCGATTTCAGATGGATTAAATTTAAAAAAATTTGAAGTCACATTTGCATGCAAATCAATATTTGCATTTGGTATTTGGCTAGTTGAAAGAATAAAATAATTTGCAAGACTAACTCCATCATTGTTATTTAGATGAAAGAAAAAAAAACAAAAAAAAGTATTAATTTAGTCATTTTGTGTTCATTAGTGTTTTTCTATAAAAATTTGTCAAGATTAACGTCGAAGGCTCCTGATTCGTCGCTGAATTTCCATACGATAATTATGTACTTTAAAAATAATGAAAATTGTTTTGAAAATTCAAAAAAATAATTCAGCCATTTTGTTTTTCTTGAAACAGTATTTTCGTGATTTTTCGTGAATATTTTTACCAAACCCCATTAACGTTTTTTTTTATTTTACTATTTTTCCGTGCAGAGCGAAAAATTATCGCCTGGTAATAAACGTCACACGCCGATAACTTTCGGCAGCGATACGGCTCCGAGCAAACGTATAAAGGATGAAAATAAAGGAGGAAAACGTGAATTGTACACTCCACCCAGTGGCAAATACAGCTCGAACATATCGGCGAATTACGGTGAGTCACGATTACATTTCCGAAGGATTACAAATAAATAAAAATAATAATAATAATAATAATAATTTGAAAAAATTAGAATAGTGAAATGAAATAACATTGCGAATTTTTTTCATCGATCACAGGTAACCGCGGTCGCTTCCGAGGCAACAGATCCGGAGGACGTGGCGGGTTCAGACAGCGGGGACGCGGATCCTGGCGAAAAAATTCGTATTAAAAATTTCACAAAGATAAAAAATAAAAAGAATATAAAAAAAAAGAAGAAACAACAACAATAATAATTCGAGTGTGAAACACAGAGACGTGTAAAATGATGAAACATGTAATACGATTGCTAACACGAGACGGGAAGATTACGAAGATCAATATAAAGTACATCGTGGTTTTAGCAACAACAAAAAAACAAAAAACAAAACAAAAAAAAACGTATGAACTTTTTGGTGAGTGACGAAGTGACGAAAAGTATATCTCTCTTATTAGAACAAATCGGTCCGAAAAAGCTGTTTTTTTTGCGGGTGATTTAAGACGATTCCGAAATTGATGAGAAAATAACGAAAAAAAACTGAAACAAAAATAACAACAACAACTAACTGGTCAACGATAAAACACACTTGAAACTGGCGACTTTTCATGACAAACCTGAATCTGTGGTTTTTTTTGTTATCTCGATAAATTAACTTGAAAAAAAAAACTAACGAAATGTTCGAGAGATAAAGTGAGTCCGATCGAGGCTTCGTTCTTGAACGAAGTTCATACAAGAAGATATGAAACAGCGTGGTCGATATCGATCGATCGGAATTCTTTGATGACGCGAGGTGGACACAAAATTAAGAGAGCAATAATGTGGATGACGAACGAGGATATTCGCAAAGACAACGACAATTCACGAAGAAATAAATCGGCCGCGAATTAAAATTCCAAACTCGATCGTCCCCACTCGTGCGATGTGAAAACACGTGGATTAAATAACATTTTACATCGTTAAAAAAAAACAAAATAACAAAAACAAAAAAAAACGTATAAAACAGCGTGAGACTGATAATTCGGACAGCCCGTTAATCGCAGAATATGCACGGTCGAAGTTTCGCGCGACAGAAGAAAAAAAAAGATAAAAATTCGTTTCGACAAAATCTTGAGAGCAAAAAACAAAACAAAATGTCAACTGTAACGAAATATCAAGAAAATGTTTCCCATTTCCCATCCCAGACATCTTTTCTGTTCCTCAACAATTTTTCCAATATTTCCCACTTGTTTGTCGTTCTGATTTCAATGATTTACTTTTTTTTGTGTTGACAGAAACGCAGCGGTTTGCGCAGCGATCAACATTGGATTTATCGGGAGACAAGCTGCGTTCTAATCAAAGAAACAATATGAATCCAGTTTTTTACAATTTATTTTTTTCATGTTATTAAATATTTGATATTTTTTTCGTTCGAATTTTTTTCATTTTTTTTCTCGACGTTTCTGGCACCTGCACGTTTTTTCGGTGATCGTACGTTCCAATAAGTTTGTCTATTCGGAATAACCGGTTTCAACGCGATTAATTCACACGTAAATGCGATTTTTTCAATCTTTTTTTTTCGTGTTGAAAGTGAAAAACTGAAAGTTGGATAACTATGTTTCTTTGATTACAGACACCTCATGCAATTTTTATGTGTGTTCATATATTTTTTTCAGACATTATTCCACCAGTTTTGCATTATGAACGAGACCAGGGACCTTGGATGGTATAATAAACTTTTATGTTGCAGATGCAGCGTGGCAATGGACCCCGAAGGATTTCGTGATTCGAAAAAAAAAATAAATAAATAAAAAGTATCCCGAGCAGAAGAAAAATGTATTTTTCATTTTCAGATGGAGATGGAGATGTAGATTGTGTTTAATGCGTATTTACGGTAGCTGTAACGTGTAAGGTGAGTCTGTATTGAAATATATTTTTCGTCTCTCTCTCTCGCTCTTTCTCTCTCTCATCCCACCATGTTTCTCACCTCCTCGCCAATTTTCGTCACTTCCATACGATTTGTAGTTCCTCGATTATGTTTTTATGAATAAAATAAAAACTATTTGCCAAGACATTTGTGAGTTGTACGCACACCCCGATGAATAATTTCCCATTTTATTCGATGTAAATGCAATAAAAATTTATTTAAGAAAAATATATATCAATCGAGACTATAATTTTTGTGTATGGTGTACATTTACTCCACGACGTGATGCTGTAAAAAAAAATACGATTCTTATTGCTGATTTATAAGAATTATATCATTCGACAACGATTTTTTCATTTAGTTCGTTTATGCAGACTGAGGTGATTCAAAAAAATTCTTTGATTTTTGCCACCCTTTCTCGACGTAGTTAGTCAAAAAGTTTTGACTGGTAATAAAAATAAAGTATTAACTCAAACATGGTTCATCGATTGGACTTTGTATTCATATATTTAGCCATAAATCTATTGACATTGCTTCACCATCTCGTACTCCGAGACAGCTTTATTCACATCAATTTATTTTACCGAGTTTCTATAAAGATAATTAATTTCTACATCAATAGCCCCGAAGAAGTAGGACCCAACACTGTTCAAGGTTGAGCCCCGAAGCTTCTTGTTATTGCCAAGTTCTCTATATACATCGACTTAAATACGTCATTACAGTAATAATACAAATATATCGTTAAAAAAACAAAGTTCTTACACGTCTAATTCACAAGAGCGAGATAAGGGTCTCAAAAGAATGTTCCATCGACAGTATTCTTTTTTTTTTTCTTGCACGACGACCCGCACAGTGTTTTTTTAACCAACGGAAGAACATGAAATTTCGATTAGAACAAACCGTTGGACATTGTCATGTCGTCGATTATTTTACACATAATTCTGTCGTTCGTGCTGCACGGATCCGAGCTCTGCTGTTCCGATCCCATACTATCGGTCATTTCGATAGATTCTGTGTTCATCCACAATCTGTTATCGACGTCCGATGTGTCGGGCAACATTTGCAAAGCGTGTTGCAAAATTTCTTGAACCTTGTCCAAATGCTTTTGAAACCTCAAAGCCGTTTCTATTCTCTGTCGACGTTGTTGTTCCATCATAACCCTCAAAGTTTCTCTGGCCTGATGAGGTCTGAACTCGTTCAACAAGTGATGAATGTGAATGAACAGCAAACTGAGATCTTCCACCTGAAAAGAAAGTTTGACATTATTTTACGATCGACAGGTTATGATTGACGAGAAAAAGAAAACGCCTCGATGATGAATGAAACGTTCGGTTCAATTTCGTACAATTCGAGTCGTCGAACAAGATCGGTTGACATTTAAGTAATAAACCGGACTCGTCGAGTAAAAATCGATGGAATACCTTTTCCGCTCTGCGCGGACTGTCCGGACATTGAACCAAAAGATCTATGAGATCCAAAAAATTGACGAGCAACGAATGATTGAGTTTCTTCAATTCCCTCCGTCTGTCGAAGTGTTGAGGATACAATCTCTTGATTCCCTGAGCCTCCAGAGGCCTTATGATTGTGTCATCGGCATTGAAAACATTTCCAAACATGGAATAAGTGTCGGGAATGGGTGGCGGAGGCCTGGGCGCTCTGCCTCTTCGTACATTCTCATCGACGTACAAATTGATGTACTGCTGCGGCGGCAGTGGCAACGAACTCACTTGTATCGCTTCTGGCGCAGCCATTGTCTCAATTTACCAATCTTTCACCTCAAAATTACGTGCACCCCAACGCTTACGAAATTCACCTTTACGTTGTAACGTTGAAATGCAAACTTTTTGTAGGTTAGAATACCCAAAAATTGTCACTCGAACGTCTCGACCACGATTACAGGGTCCAAAAATTCAACCGAATATCAATAAAGCACATGAGCGAACAATATTCACCGAAAAAAATTGTTATACCGTGTTTAAAACAAAGAAACATCAAAATATCATCGCACAATCAAAACAAAACAATAACGCGCGATGCTTCGCAGACGGCCATCTTGTTTTTTGCTCGATCTCCCGTGTGAGTCAAAACAAGTTTTTCACAATACACAAAAATCGTTATTACTCAACCAAAACGATTGTGCATTGAATAAAAATTCATTGATAAAATTGTTCATGTGTTTTCTCAGCGTTCGATCGATCGATAACGTTGAATCACTTTATTCGTACGAAAGAGCGAAATTTCGTGTCGCAACGATCACGGCAGTTTTTCCTGTTATTCCGGGAATTTCCGGTGCTTCGTTTGACAGATTGTCGGTGCGCATGTGTGTAAGTGCGTGCGTGCGTGCGCGCCAGTGTGTGCGCGGTGAGATGCGCGGGTGTGCGTGTCGAACGTGAGTTCCACGTGAATTTTCCGTTTGTCGCGAACCGGTCGTGTTTTTTTGTTTGTTATGACAACTCGAGATATGATCGGGGAATAACAATTTGGAGTGCATGGTAAGCCCGCATGTAACCACCGATGAAATTCTAATAACAATATTCACACCGGTGTGATTGTGTGTGTGTGTGCGATCGAGGAACATGTGTTTTCGCGTGCCAACGAAATTACTGACAAACGTCACGATAACCAAAAATATATTCAACGCCTTTCTCAAAACCAACGCTGCTTGTAACGTCGTTGAAACTCGCCATGGTTCATCGTCATGCTATTTCGTGGCTTTTCGTAACGAATGATTCGCAAACTATGCCGGCATTACGTTTATCATCGAAATTTCAGAGAATAGTGAGTAATAAAAATTTGTAAAATCTTGGATTGCAGTGTTGTTGATATTTCTTTGTTATGGAGAACCCACCATGTTTTTTTCTTTCTTATTTTTTCAAGTTCAACATTCTTTGTCATGTTGTTAAATTTTTCATAATTCTTCATCATGTTGATCAATGTCAACATTTTTTATTAACAACATTCATCACGATGCTGTTTAAAATTCATTTGCAATCTTAAATACATAATTCGATGCCATGAAAAATTTATTCGAATGATTTTTTTTATCTTTATTAATTCGATGCATCGAAATGTAATTAATTGTGACATTTGTTTTGTTATTCAAAATTATCTTTTGTTACAATTTCTCAATAATTGAAAGAAAAAGAAAAGAAGAAAAAAAAACTACAGTTTTCATAATTAAGCAACAAATGGAAAGTTGTCGGTTGCGACTGTTGAGTTTTATGCGACGCGACGGATGCGATAAAAAGTTGCTTGGAGGATCCAAAAAGAATGGAGCACAAATGTTTGTCTGGCATTTTACAATATTGTAATTTTTTTTTTTATTGTAGCGTCTCCTCGGCGGGAGTTTCATCTGTCGGGTTTTTCTCTTGGAACGTTGGATAAGTCGGTCTTGTAGAACTTTCAAATATGCTTGTAACTGATAGCCGGATCATGAGTCGGTTAAACAAAGCCGACGATCGTTACTCATCTCCTTTGTCATGGTTTAGAATCATCGAATTGTCTTTCGTGTTCCATCTCTTATCTATCTAGCAAATTTGGCGGTACGACAAAATTTCTTGAGCTTCGACTATTGTGGTCGTTGATGAGTTTTTATGGACTCTACCTTGGAACCTTGTAAAATAATCCAGAAGACCTCACCCATGTATCATCGATAACAGCGAACCGATGAACGACGATAACAACTCATAAACTATTTCACCACAAATTGAAATTTATTTGTGTTCATGTCTTGTAAAAAAATGTACGAGTAGTTATACCCGTTGACAATAGATTCGTGTGGACAAAGAATTTTTCGCGTGCTCAGGGACAACTCGTAAAAAATAATTACCGAATTAGTCGGAAAATCCCATGTTATTCAAATGGAACACAAAACGAGCTTACAGCCACGTCTTCTCATTGGACCACAGTGCTGGGGTTTCGGACATATTTTTATTTATTCATTTCGAACCTATCTGGGGGGTGCACTCGTCGAAATTCGTCAACACACCCCATTGAGGTCCACCCTAGTAAATAATATCTACGAAAACCATTAAATATTTTTTTCAATACTTTTTGCAGGAAGGGTCTCACCGAGAATGGCGGGGAAGGACGGGAAGTCGGAGCCTAAAGGTGCGGACGTGTTGAAACAAGGATTCATGGTCAAACGTTCACAAAATAAAAAACGTTTCACCCCGATAAATTACAAGCAACGTTGGTTCGTACTGACACGTCGTCATCTCGTGTATTACGACGGCGATGGTGAGGTAAGCACGAACATATATACTATCTGTCTATGACAATCTTTTGTCCGTGAACGGGGGGCAAAGCTTTCGAACCGGATAATGCCGGGTCTGCTGCTTTTCTGCCAAGCTCTCGATCACGCGTTCTTCACAACCCGTTCAAATCGCACGATATTTCGGGTTTCCGACTATTCGTGAGAGCTTCTCGTTCTGCTGAGATGTTTAAAAAAAAAAAAAAAAAAAAAAAAAAAAAAAATCACACGTGGTCACGTTCCGTTTTTTTTTTTTTTCGACAAAAATGTACAATCGATTACAATATTGCGAGGCAAACTTGTTCACAAATTTACATATGCTAATCCAACATGTATGTGTGATAAGGTGTGAAGTTGGAGAATTTTTTTAATCTTTCCAATCTTAATTTTTTAATTTATTAATTTATTAATTTTATTTTTTTTATTTCTTTCAATCGAAGTTCTTAGGGCCAGCTGAAGCTGCTTCTTGCTACTTATTCCGTTGCCTTCTTCTAAGGTCTCCCGCAACGTTGTCTCCCCCATAAGAATTGTTATTTTTATAAATTTTCGTTCAGCCTCCGACAACTCGATTCCGAACACAATTGGCGATTTTAATTCGAATTGATATAATTGATATCTCGTTTAATTAAATTACACTGTTCACTGAAACGCGCATTATTTACCGTACGCTTCAACTTTTAATAATAATAATTATTATTATTATTATTATTATTATCGTACCAATCAATTATCGGTTGCATCAGATTCACGGAATTTCCGATAATATTAAACATGAAAGCTGTGGCTTGCTTCGTATTAAATATTCGTTCCCGGTCAGCGCATGTTCAACGTGTTGTCCACATATACGTTTTAACTCGATGAAAGAAAGTACCTCTTCCAATTACATAATAATAATAATAGTAATCGCATCAGAAATTCGATATAGAGATATTTTTAATTCCAATACAAAATATATTTTTTTAGTATTTGAATTTTAAACCATGAAAATTTCAACTTAATCGTTATTACTAGTATAATAATAATAATTATTATTATTACGATCTGCTTTGATTTTATTTTCATTGAAAAATTTATTTATAAGTTATTTCAATTATAATAAATTATTTATTATAATTGATTTATCTATTTATTTTTATTTTTTTTGAGCTGAGGCGATTACGATCGATTTTTTCGTTGCTACATTTTTTAATTGTTATTATTAGTATTATGTTATATTAGTATCGAAAATCTTGAAGCCGATTGACATATATTTATATTTTTTGCAAAAAAACCAATTACCAAACATCTACAAAATATTTTTCTACGCTAAACATAATCGTCACGGTGACAATGTTTGCCAGGCGTGAAATTTCTGAGAAAAAAAGAAAACAGTGACAAATTCATTATATCATTTATACATAACGTCACACAATTTACGTCCGTCTTGCACGCAAAGAGATACGACAGTCAACCCCGGTCGCCCCTCCAGAAGCGTGTCCGTATGAATTTCCAACGGTGTACATCAAAGCCAAGTTAGCAAACCCAACAAGTAGTGCATCGCTGTCGGGTGAACGTCTAATTAGTAATTCAAAGCCCCTCCGGATGTTACGAGTAGGTGCAGCTTGGAGTAAAACGAAGTAGCAGCAGCAGCAGCAGCAGCAGCTCGGTGACTTTATTTTATAAGCGTTTGACACAAGCTCTCCGAGTCATCAAAGTGTGCATACACGATTTCCATCGGGTTTCCGACTCGGTCACGGGGTTCCGGACGATCCGGCTTCGCCGGGCTGTTCGGAAAATGCGATATCAAAGACAAAAAGACTTTGCACGCGCGTGTGTGTGTGTGTGTGTGTGTGTGTGCGAGATACCGAGAAAGAGCGAGAGCTCGTTGAAGTTTGTGAGTCAGAAACTAAACAAAAAAAGTATTAGGGTGTTGAAAAAAATTAAAAAGATTTTCGATTCTTCTGGCAGTTTCTACATTTGAAAGAGATACAATAAGGAGTCATCTGTCCAAATTTCAGCTCAATCGAACAATATTTAGAGGTTGCGCTATTACGAATTCAATTATACTTGTGATTAACACGTAAACTATTTTTTTTTCAGTTGTAATTCTTTTCTTCAGGCAAACAAAAAATTCTGGGGATGGAAAGTAAGTGTATTAAGGTCAGTTATACGTAGTATTAAGATCAGTTAAAATGTGGATATTTTTTGTTGTTGTTTTACTATAAAAGAAAAGTTGACAATTTTTATTCGTCAGTTTTCAATGATTTTGGTTGAAAAAAAATTGTTAACTTTTTTTCTTGAATTGTAAGACAACAAATATTTTCATATTAAGTGACCTGGATACTATGTAAAGCACCCACCTTCCATTCTCGTAAGTTTTCGTTTACCTGGAAAAGCGAATTGCAAATAAAAGAAGAAAAAAAAATTGTTACCTGTTAATTAGAGGCAAAATCGAATTCGTGAAAAGCGGACCCTCTGAATATTGTCCGATTGGGCTCAAATTTTGACAGACTTCTCCCGATAGTATCTACTTCAAATGCTGGAACTTCCAGGATAATCGCAAGAAAAAAAAACTCAAAAGAGACGAACGATCATAACAACTGATAAACGATTTCACCACAAATATAAATTCATTCGTGTTCATGTCTTGTAAAAAAAATGTACCAGTAGTTATACCCCTTAACAATAGATTCGTGCGAATAAAGAATTTTTCGCGTGCTCAGGGACAACTCGTAAAAAATAATTACCGAATTAGTCGGAAAATCCCATGTTATTCTAATGGGAAACAAAACGAGCTCACAGCCACGTCTTCTCATTGAATCACAGTGCTGGGGTTTCGCACATATTTTTATTTATCAATTTCGAACCTATCTGGGGGGTGCACTTGTCGAAATTCGTCAACAGCCTCATTAAGGTCCACCCTAATACCCATATATATATATATATATATATATATATATATATATGTATATAAATATGTCGTTATGTATACATAACGAGGGATAAAAGCGGAAATATAGGTAACGTTGTTGCGAACCATGTGTAAAATCCGTAGCGCAGGCGCTTTCCGTTTTCACCCTCCATTCTTCCTGGTCGCGCGCGTTCCTGCTCCTCCTCGAACCTCCCCCCCTCCCCCCTCCACCCCTGCGTCCCTCTTCGCCCTCCAACCTCTCCGCGCAACCACCTCCACCACCTTCAACCAGCAAATTTCCGACGTTCCTCTCTCAGTCGGTAGCCGCCGTCCAATCGTTCACCCAGTATTCCAAATTCGCCCCTCACTGTCGCGGGCCCCACGCGAAAGTTCGTCCCAACCCTCGTCGAACCTTACTTAACTTCGACTTCGACCACGTTTCATCATCGATATGTAATTAAATCATTTCGATCGAAATAAGTAACGTAACAAACGAAAAAAAAATTCAAAACAGAAAAAAAAAACAACGACAGCAAATCATAAAACAGAGAAATAGAAAAGAAAGAGAGAAAAAAAATAGAATTCCCATTAACCCTTAGTCTGGGAAACGTTTTTTTTGCACCTCTAAGCGTTTTGCAAACTGTTAGAGTGCTGCTAAAAAAAAATATTTGCAAAAAATTTACGAAGGTTCTTCAAAGCCTTGAATTTGAAGTCTCAATTATAAAATTAAAAAACTTAAACTAAAGAAATTCAGTTTTCAAACATATATATATATACATCTATTTTTGAATTTGAAGTCCCAATTATAAAATTGGATGAGAGTGGCACAGGTTCCTTAGGAACGAGCCAAGCGAGGCAAAACAAAAAAATCATAAATTTGTAAAAAAAAAAAAAAAATAAAAAAAAAGTTCTTAAATATATATATATATATCCATTTTTAATACAATATATAACGAACGAAAATATAAATATCGGACTCAAACGATTCAGGTGTCCGGACTGAGGGTTCATTTCAATTTACGTAATAAAATTTAGAGATAGAGAGCCAGACAGAGAGCCGGTGATTTTCCGAATTTGATTTTGAGTTTGATAAAAATCAAACGTTTTTTCACAAAACAACATTCACACGTATGGTTTTTAATTGTTATTATATTTTATTTGTTCATTTATTAATTGAATTTTTTGTTGTATTGTTGCAAGATAATTCAAATTGATTGTGACGCAAACACGCGAGCGATTCGATGATGATCGTCGAACGATCAAAGCGAAGGTTTTGAGCACGTGTTCGTCGATTTCTTTTTTTTTTTTCTTTTTTTGGGGGACTAAATTGGATTTTTCAGCGGCGTTTCCGAACGTCGTCGTTGCAGTTGATCCGGGCTGGACCGAAAAAAATCAGCGTCGGTGCAGCATCGGGCCCGAGGGGACCGGGCTGGAAGGCTACGAACCGCGAGAAACGTTTTCTACTTGCTACGTGCGATTTCCGCGAGTGTTTGATCACAAAGTTGCCACGGGCGGAGTGTGTGTGCGAGAGAGATAGAGAGAGAAAGAGTGAGTAAGAGAGAGAGAAAGGGAGAGAAAGAGAGATATAAAAAAAAGGATAAAAAAATAGAAAAAGAGGATTGTGGGACAAACGAGCTTGTTACGCGAGATCTTGCCTGTGGGGGTCGAGTAGTGGCGTTGACGAGGGGGTGCACACACACACACACACACATATACACATACACAAACGTATGCAAAAACCCCCGGCTAACTTGGCTGATAACCCGAGGTTACTCGTTCCACGAGCTTTCGATTGCCAACGCGTGTCATTACCGCTTCGCGAAGCCGCCTCGCTTCATAAATCGCGAATCCACGCGATTAAATAATAACAATAACAATACCCATGGGACAACATTGAAAAGAATACGAAAAACTAAAATAAAAATAAATAAAAATTGAAATAAATCAGCCACGTGCGAGATACCCGCGAAAATTTGAAAAAAAATTATACGGATTAAAAACGTGAGTTGTTTTTTTTTTGGACATTTTTTTTCGGGAATTATTCCCGATATTTCGAGGTCCATTCACAAATCATCAGACAACGTGGAGGTGAGTTCGAAGAAATTGAACAATCACAGTTTGGCTTTTTTTATTTTTTTTGGTCTCCATTGTGCATGGTTCTTAATTTGTGTATTTATTTTCCCTCAATTTTATGAGTGTCGAATGAGATGGTGTAATTGTTGATATCTTTGATTGATTCAACCCTTGGTGTGCTCTTGATTAAGCCCACAAAGTCGATGGGAATAATAAAAAACGATGAATCTGTCATTAAGAATTGTGAAAAAAATAAAACCAAATGCCACTTATGGATGCCTTGGTATATTTTGAACATGTTGACATCAGAATCACGATCAAACACTTGTTCGACCTTAATCTATATGAGGAAGCTAAATTGGCAAATTATTGAAATTCCATATTATGGTTATTTATTTATTTATTTATCTTTTCATTCATTTATTCATTTATTTTTGGGGTTGTCAGTTATTAGTCACGGTGGCTACTCGTTAAACGATGACGATGAATATGAAAGTGCACTCCGTCGTGATCATTCACAGAATTATGGATGTGAGTTATGCCGCAGTGTTAACGAACCATTGTTAGCCAACGACATTTGTAATGTACGAGCGAATGGCTGTCAGTAGTGTCAATTTCGTGCATCAATAACGCCTCCAATTATTCACGACAGTTTATTATTGTGTGAAAAGGAGCGAGGGGTTCGTAATGGGTGGGGTGCTCGTATTCCAACGAAGATGATAGTAAAACTTCGTTAGCCACGGCGGTATTGCCATTTCTCATTGGCCCATAAGCTCGCCCCACCGTCGCTTTGCAAGCTCGTTTCGGGGCTACGACTGTGTCACGAGAGAACGCTACGAGAATGAGGGAAAACGGTGAAATAAGCGTCTCCATCATCTTCGTCGTCACAATTCACATTATTTTCCAATGAGACAAACACAAAATATACATTTTTTTTATTGTCACGATTAAAATTATTGTGACGATAAAATCTAGAATCTCAAAACTCATTAATTCTAGGAAAACTTATCCCGCGAGATTATCTCAGCTTTTTGATAAGAGCATCGAAAACAATTTTCAAAATTTCGACAACGGTCGAAAAAACAGCTTTTCACGTTTCAAATTCGATTTCCATACATTTTCGAGAGTCGAAATAAAAAACTGATATTATCATCGAAAAGCTGAGACAATTTCACGCGGAAAACAGATTTTTAATCTATTTTTTTAACAACCTAAGCTTGTGAGAAAAAATACTTGGAAAAAAAAGAAAACGAAATAAGTAAAAAATTTAATTTTATTGACAGCTGCCAAAATAATAGAAAAAAAAATCTGAAAAAATTGTCCGAAATTCGATGGAATGGCTCCTATGTGGATGAGGCTAACGAGGCAAAGTCGAGTCGGCAGAACTGTTCCAAGAGTGGTAATACCAGAAGCGAGATGAATCGTGACAATTACGGGGTTGCTCGTGTAGCCGTGAGATGAGGTCGGTTGGTAATTTCGAGCGTCTGGTTTAAGCCGCGGTTTGATATTCACCTGGGCTCTCTCTTTGGGGGAGCCTCCCAAGGCGAACGAGCCGCTCGCGGTTTGCTTCCTTCACCTCGTGAAAATTACGCGTGTCAGTTTCGAGGTTTCACAGCGAGACGAGAATACGTTGCGGTTCGGTCCCAAGTGGGAAAAAAAAAGATATATAAACAATTGACATATTATATATAGAAGTGAGCATATGTTTATATGCAAACTATACATAATCTACATAGATACCATAGATACGTGGTATTTATGCAGATTCTGATCTATTTTTTTTTACTCTGACATTTCATTTTTCTACGTTGGAAAAAAAATGTAAATTACGATAATGAATTAAATATACTTCGAATCGTTTCGACGAATTCAAACGATAAGAAGAATATTTTTCATTTGTGATAAATCGGTTCAACGATTTGTCATTTACCTTCAAACATATTTCAATTTCGTCATTTGAAAAAATGATAAAAAATTCAACATTTTTATTCACGTCTCTCATGCTAAACGAAAAATCTGCCATCGATTTCCACCGGAATTATTCCGCAATAAATATTGTCACAAAAAAAAAAAAAAAAAAAAAAAAAAAAAAAAAAAAACACAAAAATAATCCAAACGCACAGCACCTTCGTAAAATGCCCTTCGCATTACAACGTCAATCACACGTAAAATAATTGCTCGAAATCCCGAAAATTCAATCGCAAAATTCATCGGAAATATTCTCCCCGAATCGATGACAAATGAATGTAATTCGTACGTGCAAGTATATATATATAGGTACACAAGTGAATAAGTAGGTGGCACATAGACATGCACAAATGTGCCGAGCATGTAGACAACAGTAGCGAGATAGTTGGTGGAAATAATGGATGATTAAATTTCCGGAAAATGATCGTGCCGATAGCTAGTTCTCGTTCGGTCTGTACGACTGTGTGGGTGGCTCCCTCCGTGCGCGGACCCCACGGATTAGTCAACTGTCCGTGAACCGATTTAACGTATGTGGCACAATCATTAAAATATATATATATATATATGACAATACACATATTCACAGCACACTCGGTGCACACCGCGGCACGAAGTACCAGTTCAGTGCACCGCGTCATTATGGCAAATGCTTTGGTTTCGATGTTTCGTGCTCGAGAAATCCGAAATGCCATTCCCCCCTCCCGTTATTTCGCTATTGAACACATATAAATGTGCGTGGATATGTATGTATAACACGTATTCTGATTTGTAACGATGCGGTTGTTGCATTATCATTATAGCACGTTTTGCGTTGCAATGTTATATTCCTGGTCGAAATTTTCACATTAATTTCGAATTGTCATTTCAACATCACATTCAGGGTGATGGAGATTGAACGTGGGATTAAGTTATGAGGAATTCTTGTACGGGTTTCAACTTCGCTTCACCCTAGTGGACCTGCTCGTAATTTTTCATTTTTTGAGTGAAGAAGGTGACACGAAGGTGAGATGACGAAAGAAAAATGTCAACACGTCATTTAAAAATATCAACACAATATTTTTAATTTTTTTTCAATTGTATTATTATTATTATTGTTATTATTATTATTATTATTTCGATGGGTAGTGAAAAAAATCTATAAATAGTAAAACACCATACTAGCCTCAATTTTTTGTGGTTTTGATAGCCTCAAAAACACACGAAAATACTCTCTTCTTTGGGTCAAATGATATTGAAATATTGAACAGTGTTTTTGATTAGAAATGAAAAAAAAACTGCAAGTTGTCACTGGAAAGTCACTTTCTCATGATTTGAGGCAAGCCTGCAAGGTGAAACTTGCAATTTGCTTGCTCTGAATCGTGAGTAAAGTGAACGAAGATTTCTTTATTTTTTTCTTCTTTCAGGCAGCAAGAATATGAAAGTATTTTTCTTTTTATCTTCCTCACACAGAAATCATCATTTACTACCCACGATTAAGATGAAGCAAATTCCAAGTTTCAACTTGCAGTCTTGCCTCAAATAATGAGGAAGCCATTTGCAAGTTTCAGCTTGATAACGATTTTTTTTCTTTCCTGAATTTTTTTTTTCATCTTCATCGTTAGGCTAATCAATATCTTTTGTCGTCCGAGTAACCGATTTTTCCACATCGTCAGAAGGTCCCATTCGGTCGGTCGGTTGTCCCCATAAGTCCCATTTCCTTCCTTCCGTCCAACAGCCGGCGATGGAAAATTTTCCTCCCCGGAAATCCGTACAGCGAAATCGAGTTTTCGCCGGAAGTGGCTTTTGGCTCGTGGGATTCGCGCACGAACCGGAATTTGGCCAGGATACCGATACTGTATGCTCGGTTGATGATCGTGCGGAACCGGCGGAACACCGGCTTCGGGGGTTGGCACGAAAGGACCGCACGAGGGGTGGCTTTGCCATCTATGATAATGGCACCGGGACGTCGGGTCGACGGAAGCGACTCGGCTCGATTTGCTTCGCTTCCATCGCGTACCCCATAAACTTCCTCGAAGCTCAGCTTCGTTGTTGTTATTTTAGTTTTTTTCTTTTTTTACTTTTTTCGGCATCTGGAATTGAACTAATGGCGACCAATTGTGCAATTGATTAAAATTCGTGGACTTCAACTTGAAGTGCATGTTGAGAAAGAAATTCCCAAATTTTTTCCAGATTTTTTTCCCTATTATTTTGGCAGCTGTCAAATTGAGGTATTCTATTTATTTATTTAGTTTTCTTTTTTTTTAAGTATTTTTTTCACATGCTTACGCTGTTAAAAAAATACATAAAAAATCTGTTTGTCGCGTGAAATTGTCTCAGCTTTTCGATGATAATACCAGTATTCCATTTTGAATCTCGAAAATCCATGAAAATCTAGTTTGAAGAGTAAAAAGCGGATCTTCGACCGTTGCTCAAATTTTGTAGAAATTTTCGACACTCTTATCGAAAAGCTGAGAAAATTTTACAGGACATAAATATAATTATATATATATTTCGAGTTGAGTTCACAGTAAGTTTTCCTAGATCCAATCTGGTCTGAGATGGCTCGTGTGCATTTGTATTATAATGTATATACAATATATATATGGATTGATTCATGTGCGACCCTCGGCAGTGGTTCAGGTCGGCGTGTGCCGAGCCGAGTGTAGTCACAACTTTGAGTGCAGGAGCGTCCGCGAATCTGGGTAGCTATAGCTATTGCACCGAGGGATTACGGTCCGAACTGGGGCGGGCTTGTACGGAGGCACAAGACAGGCCCTGTAGTAGTTCCCTGGGTTCGAGAGATTCGAATCGAATATCCTGCGCTGGATGGATCCCTCGTCCAGAGTATACTCCTTATCGGTGCACTGCTTGCCGCGGCTTCTGGCCTACCAAGCTCTATATACAACCTTCGCCACATCACTCTCTCTCTCTCTCTCTCTCCCTCCCTTCCTCCCTCTCTCTCTCTCTCTGTAACTCCCTTTCGCTCTTACGTTTCTCGCTTGGCACTCGCCATGAACGCCTAGGCGCTTATCCAATATCCTGATTTAACGCCCCCTCCCCCCTCCTCCACCTCCCCCATCCGATTATACCGCGTATATACCATCAACCACGATATCTCGATGCCGTTTGTGACGCCGAACCATCCGCAAAACAATCACCACCACAAACAAACACATTTCCTTTCATATGCAAAAAAAAAAATTGGATAAAGAATGTATTCAAAAGCTCGTGATCAAGGTAGTACCGTCCGTAAGAGAGTTCCTCGTCAGATTTTCATGAAACTTGGCATACTTATAGGCATTGATAAGAAAAAGGTTCAGTTAAATTTTCATGGCTTTCCGGAGCGCGAGAAAAAAGACATCAATACTTTTATTTTCACACGTTTTAACATGGAGCCTTATGGAGAATCTCGCTCAATTTGATATAATACAAAAAGTCCTCGTGAGATTTTGATGAAAAGACTTGAGCTGCAAGTTGAATATTCGGAGAAAATTTTGGGCACTTGACAGTAGAGGTCAGGAGACTGTGATAATAATAAGCAAATAAACATCGGGAAAATACATTTTATATGAGTTGGTCGTGATCCAGTAGACATGGCAACGTTGCGCGTTTGTTTCCCATCTTCTCTCTCTCTCTCTCTCTCTCTCTCTCTCTCTCTCTCACTAATCGACATCATAACACGCGACGTTGTCACATCAAAGTACTACGTACCTCAATCAGGAGATGGTATATCTTAGGCTTGCTTTGACTCTTACAGTTTTTGGGATACTACCTTAAGGGGGCTGAGTCGCCTGAAAAATTGGAATTTCATATATAAATATATATGATATGAAAATATATATACATATATTTTTTTCACCATCGTCTTCGCGTCGTTGCGACGCATCTACGTCGATAAAATGTGTTTTCGACAGACGCTTTTAAGAATATATAGATATGTATATTATCGCAATTTTCCACGAAGGAGTCTTGTGAATTAATAATTTAATTCCAGTATTCGCGGGTCGATGAACACGTTTCTGCTTTTCTCCGAATCTTTCGCATTAGCATTTACCCCGCTTGCTTTCATACTCCGCACCGACATCCCCCAACTGTCCTCTTATCCTCGTTACGCTTTACTAACATTTTTTTATCTCTTTCTTTTTGTTTTAAATTTTATTTTTTAAATTTTTTAATTTTTTATAGCCTTGCGGATAGTACGAGGGTAAACGCAGGATATGTATGACATATGTATGTATATGAGGGATGTGCGAGTAATGTCGCTGGGGTGCTGCCCCGTCGTCCGTAGAATCGCGGGAAATTGCACCACTTGAAAGGAGTTAAGCTCAGCGTGCGAGCGAACAGCCAGAGGTCGATGCCACCATCCTGCCTCTACGTATATATATATATTTGTACATATATATATGTATACATACGACTGGCAGTATCGCACCTAGCACTGCAGGATGCACGGAGCTTTGGCGGACAGTCCTCGGGCGAAAATCCAATTCCCGTTGCCGTTGAACGATTGATGGATAATAACTCCGACAATGATCGTCGTCGATCCTTCGAAACTGTCGAGATTGCCCCAACCCCTCAACCCCCCGCACCCCCTTTCATATGTGGTATGCCCGTGTTCGCTCCATCCACCTCCGGCGTTTGCCATTTTATTTATTTTATTTTGTTTTTTATTTGTTCATTTTTTTTTTATTTTTTGTATTTTATTTTTTCGTTTGTCATCCCCTCCGACGGAGACGGAGTGACAGACTGACGTTTGGCAACTCGTATCGGGAGTTATCTCGACAACCAACGACGCAACCCAATCGTTCGGGAAAAAAACTCTCGACGCTTTCATGTCCTTTTTTTTTCACATTTCCATTTCTCATAATTTTTATCCTTGTTTTTTTTCGTTTGCTTTTAACTTCTTTTTTTATTTTCAGACGTATTTACCATTTTATTTTCTCATCGATCGGCGATAACCATTTTTAATTGAATCGCATTTTTATTTCCTCTTGTTTGACTTTTATTATTGTAAATATTATTATACTATCTGTTATTATTATTATTATTATTATTATTATTATTATTATTATTATTATTATTATTATTATTATTATTATTATTATTATTATTATTATTATTATTATTAACCGAATGCAATTTTCGATGATAATATCGAATAACAATTATAAATACGTGAAAGGGAATTGAAAAATGATATTGCCGACCAATGTATAAATGAATATCAATTATTTAGTGACAAAAATGTCAGTTGTTCGTTTCTTTATAAAAACTGATGAAAAAATTCATAGAATATTCTTCAAATGTTACTCCATCATATAGTTATTATAAAAATAAATATATATATCAACTGTGTCGTAAAAAAAAATGATCGAAAATATGTTTTTTTTTCTAAATCGAATTAACCTCACTCGCCCCTTAATGTTTTGCATTAAGGTTGCGCACGAGTGTCCGTGAAATTTTCGTACAGCGGTGGTACACGCGGTTACCCGGACGCTGTTCCGTCGCCTTAATTAATATCGACTCGCCGCAGATTGAATGAAAATTATCGTGGCACGTAGTGCAGCCCGGGATTTTGTAATAAATTAAATACCCAACATATATAGCCAACGCGACGCGAGTGCAATGACGTCGGGTTTGAATGCGCTAGCGACAAAAGTTTTCGAAGCACCGAACAACGATAAAATCCGAATGAAGAAAATCTTTTCAAAATAAATTAAATGTATTATTGAAAATATGATTGATGGATTGTTGTTGTTGCAGCGACGCAAGGAACGTGGCCGCATCGCGATCGAGAGTGTTCACGTGGTGGAAACCGCGACACTCGGTGGGGGTAGCGGTACCGGCAGCGAGGTGGCCGGGAGCGAGGCCGGTAACGGCGGGGGCGGCGGCGGGGGCGGTGTACCCCCGGGCCTCCCCTTTCAAGTGGCGTACCGCGAGGCCGGACAGGAGTACACCCTCTATCTGTTGGCGGCCCGTGAGCAAGATCGGGCCGAGTGGATACGCGCCCTTCGTGCTGGTAAGTTTTTTTTTCACACCCTTGCACAATAAATATATTCGTGAATATATATAAAGGAGCCATTCCATCGAATATCAGACAATTTTGGATTTGACTATCCGGGATATTTACACAGATTAGAGTGCATGTTGAAAAACAAATTCCCAACATTTTTTCAAATTTTTTTTTCTATTATTTTGATGGCTGTCAATTAAGATATTTTTCATTAATTTAGTTTTCTTTTTTTTGTTTCGAGTGTTTTTTTCACACGATTACGCTGTTGAAAAAATACATAAAAAATCGGTTTTTTAAGCGAAATTGTCTCAGCTTTTCAATGGAAATATCAGTTTTTCATTTCGGGTGAAAATCGAGTTTGAAACGTAAAAAGCGGTTTTTCGGCCGTTGCCCGAATTTTGGAAATTTTTTCGATAGTCTTGTCGAAAAGCTTAGAAAATTTCACAGTACATACATATTTTTCAAGTTCGATTCCCCGTAAGTTTTCTCACAATTGATTAACGAACAAAAATTCAGTAATAAAAATTTAATTTTCAATTTTTTTTCACACATTTGTTATTTACGCTAATAAAAAAAACATAAAAAATCGATTTTCTTCGTAAAACTTTCCCAGCTGTTCAAAAAGAATATCAGTTGTTCATTCGGATCCTCAAAAATCTCTTAAAATCGAATTCAAACCTCAAAAAGCTGTTATTATTATCTCCTCTTATATTATTATAATTTTCATTTTACCTCCGCTAACTAATTCCGGACGATTAATGTGCATGCTAATGAATACAAAATAGCTTCGATATAGACGCTGGGATGACGGGAAATGCGGGACAATGGGTTGGTTAAAATGCGAGAGAACATTCGGGACGACACTATCGATACCACGACTCTTTTTTTTTCGCTCTTTTTTTTTACCCCCGTCGATAAAACAGCAGAACACGAGCGTGGAGGTGCGTCGGAACCGTCAAACCTTGTCATCGCTTTCACAACGTTTTCCCATGTGTATCGAGCCCCTGGGGACCATGCGAACGTGTCTCCGGGGTCGTGGTTGGGGTGGGGGAGGGGGTGCGGGGGTTAAAGAGCAATGGACGCCGGGGTACGGTTTGGATGAACTCGTCTGCCCGGTGGACCGGCGAAGGGGGAGGGGTTGGGGGTCGGCTTCCGGGTAAAAATGTGGAAACTCGATTATCTGTGGGTCACGTCGCACCTGACTTTGTTTGGTCGATGGAAAAGCTCGTGCTCCACCCTCCCCTTCCCCTGCCCCACGGTGGTGCTTCATTCTCCCTCACTTCTCTCGCGTAGGCCGAAACTCGTGGATGCAGAGTGAACCAGCGAATCCCCCGAGCGCTCGGATCAATTGTTTCCATTCGATTGTCCGAGATCTTTGTTTATCCAATGAGAACCGTATTTTCGAAACGATTTTTCGATCACCCCCCCCCCCCCCCCGCTCTCCGTGGGTCGACTTTTCAGGCCCGTTTGACTTTGTCATAGGGTTCAATGGTGGTCAGGTCAAGTCTGTTGAAAAATAATAATCAAATGTCCACAAAGCAAGAATTCATATTCATTAGGATGATTGTAGGAATTTTTATTATTATTATTATTGGTTAACATGGGTTAATTTTTTCAGCGGCTCATTCACCGTCTCTCGTTTTCTCATTCATTCAAAATATGAAAGGACGAACAAATGAAAAACAATAATAACAATAAGATAAATGAATAAAATAAAATAACCTCAAGATAAAAAAATATTTACTCGCAATATCTCACGTGATAGCAAATGAGTCGTCGTTGTATCATACTCGAACGATTGAATAATGCATAAGACGGGTAAAGACAAAGTTTCAACGACTTTCACAAATTGAGTTGGTGGGCAGATGGACCGTCGTAGACGAGAGATTCGAACTGCCAAGTGAAACGTGTGTGAGTTCTTTGGTACGTAAAAGTTTTACAATGAGAGTTCTTGGGTGTAACTTTTGCGTTTCGAACCATTCAAACCATCCGGGTTGGCCTTTTTTTTTTTCTTCGAGAATTATTCGTGGTTTATGGGCCCCCCCGACTTACTTGGAACATAGGAGAATATTACCGGCTAAGCTGTCTGATGTACACCATGTTGTACGTGTCACGTATATGCGGTGTGTATTATGCATAGTCCAGTGTCGCTTATGACTGTGTGTACACGACGAGGGTTGTCACGGGGGTTGGGATTAGTCGGACGGCCGTGTAAACGTGACCGCTATCACTTGGGACGGGGGGGAGCGGATGACTCGCCGTGCGATAATATTGTCTGATCGGCCGTCGGCCGTGTGACTACTTGCGGCCTTGGAATAGCTCGGGCATCGACGTGACTGATCCACAGGGTACACGGATTTCAGACGTGTCAAAGCGTTCGAGATTAGCCGGGGGATGACGTTCTACCCTTGCACGCAAAACGATCGCAATCGCTCTTATATTCTGTATGACCGGAAGCTTACGTGGTCGTCTCACTCGGTCGAATATAAGGGCGGGGGAGGGGGGGGGTTGAAGTGTTTTCGGCTTCGCTACGACCGAAAAGACGTTCACTACAAACCTTTTCACACCCAAATCTTGAAGATTAACGCATAAGAATCGATTTTCCCGACCCATCGATTTTCGCCAAAAAAAATGTTTTTTTCACCAAAAAACCATTTTTTTTCTAGTACAGACGAAAATACGGTTACCAGAGACACATACAAGGGTATCCCTACGTGAATCAGCCGTCAGATCACATATACAGAGCCATCCCCATGTGAATGAACCGATAGATCCGATTTTCGTCAAAATTGGGGGTATGAAAACCTTTAAAAGTCGGAAAAAATAGTTTTCGGCTTCGCTACGACCGAAAAGACGTTCACTACAAACCTTTTCACACCTAAATCTTGAAGATTAACGCATAAGAGTCGATTTTCATGACCCATCGATTTTCGCCAAAAAAATTTATTTTTTCGCAAAAAAAAAATTATTTTTCATGAAAAAACCATTTTTTTTCTTCTACAAACGAAAATTCGGTTTCCAGGGACACATACAAGGGTATCCCTATGTGAATCAACCGTTCGATCGACCATAGAGAGCCATCTCTACGTGAATCAACCGATAGATTCGATCTTCGTCAAAATTGGGGGTCTAAAAATGGTTATGTTAGGTTATGTCGATTACAAAAAGACCGTTTTCAATTATTTTAAAAAGCACACCTCAGAAGCCGTTCCAACGTTCCGCCATCACCATTAATTTAACCTGTGATTACACCCTGAAGAGCAAAAAAAAAAAAAAAAAAAACAAACTCTATTAACAGTAGTTACACGAATTTCGCTGTAAAAGTTATCGGAACGCTTTTCCAGCATGTCACGCCGGCTGACGCTCGACTCGACGTTGGGAAATGGACTTTTAGCTCGTCGCTTCTCCCCCCCCCCTCTTCCCCTCTTCCCCTCGACCCCATCCTCATTTTCCCGGAGCCACCGGTTGTTGAAATTGAGAGAGACATCGAAACCCAGCTTCGCTTACGTCGCAAGCGAATGGAGAGTGACCGGTCGATCGAGAAATGGAAACCTTACACCGGGGGATGTAATTTCAGTCTTTCGCATAGGATAACGATATAACGTCTGGTTAGCACCCGGGGTAGCCGAGTATAAGCGGTCACGATGGCCCAGAAACGTTCTACGAAAATTTATCTCACGTCTTTTCTCGCGAAAGCTCTCCGCCAAGGTCGTCCAAAGAAACACTAGAGGTTGATTCCATACAACATTTTTTTCTCGATAATTTTTTTTGACGACACAGTTATTATATATTTATTTCTATAATTATTACATGATAAAGTTACATTAGAAGAGTATTCTATGAATTTCTCATCAACTTTCATGAAGAAATGATCCATCGACAGCGAATCTTCGCGAGATTCTAAAAAAAAAAGTTTCAATGAATCTTTTTTCATTATTTTTCCATTCACATTTCTTATTTCGTTGGAAAATAAACTGTCAATGCTGATGATAATAATAATAATGACAATACGTCAATTTGTTGATTCAGATTAACGTCAACGAATTTAAGTTCTAAATGTTCGAAATTCTTATCATCCTGAAAAGTTTTAAAAATTCCATTTGAATTTTTCTCCTTTTTTCATTTTTACTTCAAACGACGAGCTATCATTGATTAGAAACTCTCAATCCGAATCAATCTTCCGACACTTCTCCCACACCACTCGTTCCAATTATTCCGAACAAATAGATTGCAATTACACACCGTCCCAGGGTTTTCGAATATCCGCGGCTAAATGATGGATTATTACCGTTAATTTATATTTTCCACCATTCACACGCAAACCGCGAGCATTAATTAGCCGACAAATGATTAATTCAAAACCCCTGGTTCGACGGATAATCGGTCATTGCGGGTGTGTCGAAAATTATAATAATTCGAGCCGTATTCACGTTTACGCGAATATAAAATATAAATATTAAATATATTTCGTTGGTGTAAAAAAAATTATATAAAAAAAATACGCAAATTGCGTAATAATTGAAAATGTGATATCGTCGATGTTAACAGACATCACCGGTTAATGCAAATTTTTGTTGTTTGTGTTATTACCAATTTACAATGGATTATAAAAATTGAATTTATTTTTCGGATCAGTTGACACTGCGAGAACAATACACACAATGCGATATAGTTAATTGGGTATTGGTTATATAGTGTAAACTAGTTTTGACTCTGTGAAACAAGTTTCGTGGTACTATCGGTCGTATTTCCCCGTTTCGACGGAAAGTTTCGCATCTTCCCGAAGGCCGAACCGTACGATTTGATTATGATAGACGAGACCGAAGTTTTAACGAGTTTTCCGAAGGGTACCAACGGCCACGAGAAAAGTAAAGGACAGACGGCGAGAGCTTCAATGATTTATTTTTGTATATATGATGAGCCATTCCATCGAATATCGGACAATTTTGGGGCTTGGCTATCTTCACGATGTATTTACACAGATGAAAGTGGATGTTGAAAAACAAATTCTCAACATTTTTTTTTGTCAGATTTTTTCTACTATTATTTTGGCAGGTGTCAATTGAGGTATTTTTCATATTTTTTTTCGTTTTTGTGGAAGGTAGATATTTCGTAACTGTGAATGCTGGCTGGAAGCGAGTGAAAAGAAATGCATATGGATATTCGTATGGCGTTGGGGTGGTCGACTGTGTGGAGCGGGAAAAGAGCGAGTATCATTGAAATAATTGATTGCGGTGAGACTTGAGGCTATAACGTGGTGCCTTGCTTTCACCACCGTTGCAATGGGCCTTTTTTTTCTGTTTTTTATTTTTTATTTTCATCCCTTCGAATTGGCACTCCAATTTACTTCTCCGCATCTGTGTTGTTTTTTATTTTTTTATTTTTTGTTAAATTTGTTTCCTGTTTTTTTTCCCGCACTGTTCAACGGTATATCGACGCTTTGAAGGCACCCTAGCCGGTAAATACGGACCATCGAAAAATTCACACGGCGCGGGGCTCGAAATTCAGAACGAGCAAAGTTCAGAAGGGTCAAAAGTTCGAACGCGATTGGTTAAACACTTTTTTTTTTAACACACAAATGAACAAACGAACCGTCGTATTTAGTTGTTTCATTTTTTTTTTGCCACATGTTCGTGATATTCTTTTCGTATATTCAATGGTATGAATAAAATAGGCCTACTTAGGGTATGCCAAGTACTTGGGGTATGCCACACGGAAAAGGCATCCAAAATACATCTCCCAACTCATCTCTGTTCGGTGACTCGGTTGTGAAAAAAAAAATTCCTTTTCCGATTTTCCGGACTGTTTATTTTTTAAATTTCACACGAGAGTTGGCCCCAGCGCGCTTGGATGACAAGCCTCGTGAACCAAGCCGGGACATTGTATTTATAATACACGACGTGGACCCACGTGAAACTCGACGACAAAGTGCGCACTCGGGGTCGGCAACTCTCGTGGGTCACGTAACAAAGCACATGTTTACTTATCGCATACGTTAACGTCCACGAATTATAACTTTTCTCATCGCTCTTTGTGAAACATTAAAACCCATCGTTGTTTTTTCAATTTTTAATTGTTCAAGGTTTGAATTAATTGTCTTGTTGTTATTTTCGTATGTGTTTTCCGTCGTGTCACATGATGGAAATGTCACATAATGGAAGTATGTGACGCGCACAAGTTTTCATCGCGACGCGACAAAAATTGTGATATACTAGAAAAAAAGTTGTGGTTCAATGTTCGACGCAAAATGAAAAATATTGTTGTTCGCGAATGAACGATTCAATTATCGGCGAGTCAATCGATCAGATGGACAGCCGTGAATGATGAAATACCAATCGAACAACGCGACCGTCGATTGATCATTCATTTCGAAAAATAATATTGATACTTCGAAAATATGTGATTCATCAAAATTATGAAGAGTTTCCATTAATTTAATTCCATTTATTCTAATTTAATTCCATAAATAAACAAAAAAAAAAGAAAATTTAATTAACAATAATGCTGGAATTTTTTTTTTCCGGTATTGATCTATAACAGTCAACGTATTAATTTATTTTTCTCAACACCGCCAGGCTTTTTTTTCGCAATGAAAAATGTGGAGAAAAAGCGTGATACTGAATTGAAGATTTATTTCGTGGATGAAAGAACGAAAAATAAATAAATAAAAATGTAGTGTGAAACGGAAACGTTAGCAAGTGCTGTGGGACGTCGATTGCTCGATTTGGCAGTGGGCAAAGGGTCGGATTGGGGTGGGGGTTATAGCCCATGGTTTCCGGTCGCCCGTTGTACAGTTTCATTGAAACTGGGACTGCCGGGCGGTGCCAGAAGAACTCTGATCGAACCCGGAACCATCGGCAGACGAGTTTCATCCTTTAACCGACTCGGTATTCCCTGCCAAATCGACTGGCACATCGAGACCTAGACAGATTCAACCGACCCATGATTCACGATGAAGCTTCGAAACGGCTTCGAAAAAAAATGACGATAACACTTTAAACACTCGGGGCCATTGAAGTTTGGGTCAACGTGGATGTAAGTCCATTCGATTGCTTTCGTATGAAAAATTGGGGGGGTTTTTTAATTAACGAGCTCTTTTTTTTCGTGGACCATCCGACATTTGGATTATTTCTTGAAGCGACACTTGAAACTTGCATTTTTTTCTGCGCTCTCTGAACATTTTGGCAACCTTTGAAGTGAATGAAAAACAAGTTTTCTGTAATTTTTTTGGATAATATGAAAATAATACAAAAAATTATTCAATAAAATTTAATAATATTCGTAAAGCAATTGATTCTAATTTTGTAAATACGTCGCGTTATTTTATTTTCTGAACATACGAATTTTTATATTTTATTCGTGGTTGTTGATTAAACATCACGAAGTGCACCAATTTGTACGAAAAGCTCGTGGCTTTGTTGAACCTTTAGTATTTTATTTCATTTCGCCTCAACAACGATGGCGCATGACGAATGTCGAACAATGAAAAAAAGAAGAAAAAAAGGATCATCGAGGCAGAATTGGGATTGAAAAAACGGATGAGGAAAATGTTGAATTTACCGATTGTGAGTGGATCACGTGAGTTTGGTGCGCGCGTGTGATCGACCAATGGGGTCTGGAAGCCCGAGGGTCTGGAATTTTTGAGAGTGTGGGTGATGTATGCGGGATCGCAAAGCGAAGTTGCATTATCTACGAATTCGTTGGGACTTCAAAGAAAGAATTTCGCGCAATCAACGTGAAATTCGAAATGTGAAAATCGATTGCCCATGGCGTGTAGGTAATCCAAAGCTTTGTGTCCCGGAATCACGTTGGCTTTGTCAACGTTACTCGGATTAAAGATATTGTTTATCATACTGTTTTATCACAGACTTCCATATTTTCCAATTAAAAAATATCGTAAAATATTTTTCGGAATTATTTCGGATCGATAAAACGTTCAATATTTTACAAGTTAATGTTTTGACATCGAACTTTTTAAAATTTTCGGGTCAACGATCACGATGATATTAATGTGAAAAATCTCGCACTGATTAAACTCATTTTTGCTTCTCATTGTAAAAAAAAATTGATTAAAAAAAAAGATCACAATTTTAGATCTCCAAAAAAGTAAAATTATCATCAAAAATTTCAGTTAAATTTTCATAATCATAATTAATTAAAAAAAAAAAAATCGCAAAGAAGAAAAAAATCGGTAAAGTTCAGTAAGTCAGACATTTTTCATATCCGAGAATTCCGTGAGTGACCGTGGCTAATTGGACAACCTTCGTGCACCGTCCGCCATTTTGTCGGATCCCAAAAAAAAAAAAAAAAAAGAAAAAGGTTTCGAAAAAACTTTCCCAAGCTCGAACCCACTTCGAAGTTTCTTATCCGGCCCTTAGTTCTCGTGTCCATTTTGTGGCGAAGAAACGTAACTTTATTTTCACGACTATAAGTCGTGCCGCGGGTCGAATTATATACATTGGCCCGTATTATTCCATGGCTCGTAGATGGAAACAGCCACACAACTTTTCGCAAAAAATCGTCGATCTTCGAGAGGATAATGTCAAGACGATTGTGTCCAGACTCGAGCTTGACCCGCACGAAGTGCAGACCGAACAAAATTACGAAATTTCGTTCGTCCGTCATTTCGAGATCTGTTTTGCAGTTGTTCTCTCGCATTTTCGAACAATTTTTTTCTCGAAAATATTTCAAACGATTTAGTTCGTACAGAACGTTATCCGTCTCTCTTCGGTCGTGCGATTAAAAAAAAAAAAAGATTTCCACCTCTCATAGTGGAAACACATTTTTTTTGTTGTTTTTCCGCTCGTTTTCATTTTTTTTTCTAATTTTTATTTTTCATCCCATTTGCCGGCGAAGCGCGACAAACGCGTCTGTGTTTGTGACACGAGAAGAACGGGTGTCCGGTTTGCCATGTTCGAGTTTGAAAAAAAAAAAATAATAATAATAAGAAAAATAAAAAATAAAAAATATTCGTTTCACGTTCGTACGTTGGGAGAATTTTCTCACCCGCCACACGATTCTCTTGTTTCACGAGAGACCGACGAGAACGTGAAAAATCTTCGCTTTGTCGATTCTCACGTCTCTGGCCGCCCTCTCGCGTTTTATCACACGCCCCCCCCCCCCCCCCCCGTCGTTCGGTTCGTAATGCTCGCTCGTACTCGCTCACAGCTCTCCGTACGATATTTTTGTACCGAGAAGAAACAAAAAAAAAAAAAAACAAATAATAATAATACCGAACGAGAGACGCGATGGGCTCAAAGGCCCGAGTACGCCTCCGGCGTTTCACGCTGATTAAAAATATGATATCCTCCACCCCTGGACCTCCTCCCCCATGCGCGGATTATTCGGATATCGTGTTCGACCCCACCCCCCCTCCCCGCACCTCCCTCCGGTGTGTACGTATGATATTTGTACATGCAATATATGAGGGGTTGTTTCTAAACTGTGTACCAACTTTCAAAGACATACTTTTTTGATTGTCGTCAGATTTGCAACATTTTATTTTGCCTATGGGACGGAAGGTCACCTTGAAATTTTTACATGTCTGCTGACACTCCTTATCAAGCTAAAGGGCATGGAATTTTTCGAAAATTTTCATTTTTTCACCCTCGTACCTTTGAGTATTTCTACCTTTCTGAGAGAAACCGAAATCCACTTTCAAGGGCTCATCTGGAAACCATCTTTCATCCTTCATCAGATTATCAAATTTATTTTCGAATTATTTTTTAAATATTTTTACAAACAAATTACGATGTGAAATTTTTATTCAACATTTTTTGCTCTTCGGTCACAATCGATAAAAAAAAAATGATATATATTTTTAAAAGAAAGCCCGGCTTTTTTTATCATTAAGAAATATATTTTTCTAATCATGAATGTCTGAAAAGTGTCTGAAATTTAATGGTAGCGATCGAACATAGCGAAGACGATGACAATAACAATAACCTGACATTTTTATTATCCTCAAATGATTGATCATCATCGCCTTTCTTAAATTTATCGTTCAAAAAAAAAAAAAAAAAAAAAAAACAATCCAAACCGAGAAGTTTTCACATTTGTGCGAATCGTTCCACGATCTTCGTGAGACACTCTGTCAGACGTTTTCGAAGTTTCGTTAATTGATCGAAAAACTAAAGTGCCAGAAGTAATGGCTTGTTCAACGAGGTAAATTGTTTAACTTCTCCGTCAGTTGAACGAGATTTGTTCGATGAGAAAGATCGATTTGCAATCGAATGAGGCCGTATAGAACGAAACGCGAATTATGCTGTAATTACGGTTGTGTGAGGAAAGAAGTTGGACCAATGGAATCGTCCCGTTGGGTGGAATTGGAAGAGTGGGGAGGGGAGTGGGAGAGGGTGGAAGCTCGTGTCGCTGCAACGCTGTCCTCGTGCCCCTCCTCCCCCCCCCCGCGACGTCGGTCCGCCGCTCTCAGCTCTCGACAAAGTTTCAACCCTTAATGGCCACATCAAGGTCTTAATGTACAACTTAAGATCTCGGAATTACGGTCGAAACTCGGTCTTCGCCGAGTCGGCAACGGCCCAGTAACTTTACACTCGACGATAATTAACATAATTCGCGTCTCGTAATTGTGCGACATGGTTTTGGAGAGAGCACGAATCAACTACAGCCCTAGGCCAACCATTGAAGCATGGCGAATGCAAAGAATCGTGAAACGCTGTGCGAAGAAAAATTTTATTGCGTGCAAAACTATTGAAACGATGAAAAATCGATACATTTTTATCTTTCCGTCGCAAACGCTGGCTAAACAACGCCATATAGACCAAAAGTTCACATGAACAATGTTGTGGAGAATTGAATTTACTACAAAAAAGTCCTCAACGGCGTATATCTGACATCGATAGTTTACACGTGGGGAAAGCTCGAAAGTCGGGCAATGTGAGAAACCGCGTGACTGGTAGACGTTCGGAATTTTGTACGTTCTTTTAAATTTTGTAATTCATTCCAACGGAATTTTCTGGGAGCTTGAATTGTTTTTTCATTCATTCGCAAATTTGTATCAACACACACGGCACACGTCTATTTTGCTTGATACATTTTTCGTTGATGATAAAATAACGTACAAGCGAATCGTAGAACAATGAGAAGTGAAAACTGGGTTTTACAGAAATATTCTCAAGTACGTTTGTGTGTGTGTTTTTTTTTTCGTTAAAAGATCGAGGCTCTCGTGTTATCAATGACGAACAAAGAAACAAAGCCAGAAACATTGGCTTTTGTTAACGGGAGATTGCGTATTTTTACGATAGAAACGAAAAAACGAGAATGAAAAAATATATACATATAGTGACGCAGAAGAAAATGGTTGGTGAAGAGGCTCGTAATCTTTTTTTAGAATTTTTTTTCCTCCGTCGAGTTTATTTTATTAGCACAGAAAGGGCGTGTCGTGTGTGTGTGTGTGTGTGTGTGTCTGTGTTTCGACGTGACTATAACCAATGTGGCGTTCGCTTTTCGCGTCACACGGAAGCAGAAAGATGCACAACGAGGGAGCAAGAGAGAGCGAGAGAGAGATAGACAGATAGGGAGAGTTGCAAAAATAAAAATAAAAATAAAATGGCATACACCCGGTATAGTTTTCCAGTTAACGGCCACGTCTATTTATACTTGCGACGAAATTCGAGGGAGCTTCAACTCTGGACATTCATATCGCGCGGTACGAACATGAACGTGCATACATATATTAGGGTGGTCCTTAACGGGGGTGTTAACAAATTTTGACAAGTGCACCTTCCAGATAGGTTCGCAATAAATAAATAAAAATATGTGCGAAACCCCAGCACTGTAGTCCAATGAGAAGACGTAGCTGTAACCTCGTTCAGTTTCCCATTTGAATAACATGGAATTTTCCGACCAATTCGGTAATTATTTTTTCGAGTTGTCCCTGAACACGCGAAAAATTCTTCATTCGCACGAATCTATTGTCAATGGGTACAACTACTCGTACATTTTTTTCACAAGACCTCACCTGTGTATTATCGATAACGGCGAACCGATGAACGATGATAACAACCGATAAACGATTTCAACACAAATTGAAATTTATTTGTGTTTGTGTCTTGTAAAAAAATGTACGAGTAGTTATACCCATTGACAATAGATTTTCGTGAATGAAGAATTCTTCGCGTGCTCAGGAACAACTCGAAAAAATAATTACCGAATTAGTCGGAAAATCCCATGTTATTCAAATGGGAAACGAAACGAGCTCACAGCCACGTCTTCTCATTGGACCACAGTGCTGGGTTTTCGCCCATATTCTTATTTATCAATTTCGAACCTACCTGGGGGGTGCACTTGTCGAAATTCGTCAACACCCCCATCAAGGACCATCCTAATGTATAAATACATACATATCGCACGTATGTATATTTTCCCGGAAAAGAACGCCCGTTCTCGTACGTACGAAAATATATACGAGCATAAATCGCGAATTCCCCGGTGAAGCGATGCAGGGTGAGGTAAAGATAGTCGAGGTAAAAGGGAACAGGCACCACGGCAGTCGAGGGGTCCGGAAACGAGGGTGGTGAGACTGTGCGAGGGCCTGCGTTGGAGCGACGAAGAACCGGAGGATAAATTCAACGCAACCCATCCAGCTCGCGGGGGGTGGGGTGGGGGTGGGGGGCTTCAACTTGAGAATTTAATGAGCAACGTGTTATAAGCTCGAACGATGATGCAGCCCTTGGTCTACATTGACGGTTGGCAGTCGTATTCTCGAGGCAGTTTATACAGAAAACCAACTCTACACACACACACACACACACACTTTACACGTATCAACTGAACACCAACGTTTTTTTTTACTTTTCTTTCTTTATTTTTTTCATATTATTTTTTTAATTAAAAAGAAAAGATGAGAAGAAGAAGGAAAAAAAAACATATTAGTGGTGAATTTCAAACGACGAAAAATCCGGATTTTTAACTACATTACTCGACGGAATTTAAACGAGACACACGAGGACCACGAAAAAAAAATATTTCAGGCTCAATCGCAAAAACGTACGACACGTTTCGAAACATCGAGTCGTTTTGCATTTTTCCGCATGTTCATTTGCATTTTTTTCCTCTCGCTCTTTCTCTTTCTCCGTCTCTCTTTTTTTTTTGTTTGTTGCATTTTCATCGCATTGAAAAAGTCGAATTTTCCGAATGCACAATGTGACGACACTGTCCTCTCGACGGTTTTACAGTAAAAAGAAAACAAGAAAAATGAGCAAACACGTCGAGTATCAATACGTGTGATAAAAGTAGAATAAAAATAAATGAAAAAAAAGAAGAAAAAAAAACAAAGTGGCTTCTCGGTAGTCGAGATAATTATTCCAGTGATTGACTGCGCTATGAGAAACGAGAAATGAACGACAAAAAAAATTGCAACTTCCGTAACTGCAGTTTTTTTTTGTTTGTTTGTTGTACCGTTGATTATTGCCAACCGTGTTGTCCGAGTGGCGCGGAGGGGTAGGGGGGTGTAGAGATTTTTTTTTTCACCCAATCGGAAACTCCGAAGCGACGGACAGTTTCAACGAATATCGGAGCAACGTTCATGGGCTTTGAGATTGAACGACGAAGAGCGACGGTTCGAACAGCGGTTGTGGGACAAAGTATTTAAAAAAAAAAAAAAAACAGCTTGCCTGTCGTTCGTCGTCGTTCAGTGATACGAGAACTTCGAGAGAGCGATATCTGTATAAAATTATCGTCGATGTTTAAGGGGGAAGAAAGGTTCATTCGATACAAAAAAAAAACAACAACATATTTTCGATTATTTTTTTTGGCGACACAGTTCATATATATTTATTTCTACAATTGCTGCATAATGGAGTTAGATTTAAAGAATATTCCATACATTTTTCTTTAATTTCTATGAAGAAATGAGCCATTGACAGCGAATCTCTGAAGATAAGCACATTTTTTTCATTGTCGTTTGAATTTGATGTGGAACTGTGGCAATTGAAAAATTAGCCACTTGTCCGTGACAAGAATGCTTTTTGGATGCACGCAATCGAGTTGTGCAATGAACATCATAATAATGATTTCTCGTTTTCGCAAAAAAGACCAGAAAATATTAATCTTTCTAATTGTTTGAAAAAAAAAATAAAAATAAAAATAAATAAATAAAACAAATTTGTGAAACATTTCTCTCGCTGCATCATCCTACTCTCAGCTTCCACCACTCAGCATCTCGTTTTCGTTATCGTATCTTTTTTTTCTCTTCATTTTTTTCATTTTTCAAAAATTTCTCACCGTGATTCACAAGTACATCGTGTATATTGGCATATATATATATCTCATTTCCCGGTATAACGTTCGTCTCGGAACGTAAAGTAAGAAGGAAACGAGTGTCTCTCGCGAGTAGAGTTTCCGCGATTCTCGCTCCCGATGGAAATTCCATTTTACGCGCGCGCGCGCGCTCATTTTTTTTTCTCCCTTCTTCTTCATCCTCTTCTTCATCCTCCACTTTGCCAACGCGCCGTGGCGTTGCTTTTCAGGCTCGCGAATGCCGAGTCGTAAAAATGTTATAAAATAGAAAAATACGCGGAGGGAAGAAAAAATGTTTCAACAAAAAAAAAAAAATCCAAGAGAGAAGATGCAACCGCGAGAGAACGTCGACTCGAGAGTCGGTTACATCGGCGTGGTTGCTCTTCCAGGAACAAACCTGAAGAGCCATATATACACATATATATATAATATATATGTACCTGCAGCGAATAGAAAAATTGAAAAACGAAGAAAAAAAATGTGGAAAGTGCTTACGACGGAAAACAATACGGGCTTGGAGTCATTTGCGTGTAGGAAGGACGAGAGAAAGAAGTTCTCTCCCCCCCCCCCCTACCCTCCCCTTCCATCCTACCCAGCAGTTGGCAGACGTTGATGCCAGACTCCGGCACTTCATCGTCAACCACCCTCCCCCCTCCTTCGCCCCTCTCCATCTGGGTATACTGAAATTACGGAAAGTAATTATAAAGTTAATTAGACCGCTGGATTAGGTTTGAAAACGTTATAGGTGCGAGAGGAAAATACGGCTGATGATGATGGCAGTGATGGTGGTTGTGCTGCTGCTGCTGCTGCAATGGGACCGCCCGAGCGAATGGAAGAGTCTGCTGTACTTGCCAGTTCAGCTTAAAAATTAAGGGGATAATTATAAGGTGCACCACTTGTTTCGTATATTCTCGAATGTTCGAACAACCGAACGTCCACGGTAGTCGACAATGCCAACATTCGAGAAAAGACCTGAGAAACGATAAAACGAAACAAGAAAAACGTGCTTGTTAGAAGATACATCGAAACTTTTGAGAAATTCGCTTCGTTCTTTTTTTGCTTCCTTATAGAGAAAGCTTTTTTTTTATTGTTTCGCAAAAAGACTTTTTTTAATTTTCTTTTTTATTTTTTTTTTAATTTTATATTTTTTATTTTCTTTGCGAGGATAAGCCGTGAAGTGGGCAGCATTTGGTCGACATCGATCAATGTGGAGGATTCTTGATGGTGGATTTTTTTTGTTGATAAAATCAATGGGGAGCTTCGACTGTTCTGTATTAATTCGAAATTCTGGGGTGGACGTGGCAGGGTTCATTGTATTAACTACAGAGTTGTGTGCATGTGTGTCTGTGTGTGTGTGTGTGTATTTTTTTTTTTTTTTTCATTTTGCTTTCTCATAGAGGAAGCTTTTTTTCTTTTAATTTCGTTGTATTTCGAAATAGCTGTGCGCTTCGTTAAATTTTAATTAGCGAATTATCGGATGGAGCAACGAATACCAACGAGTGGGGAGAGCTTTCACGGGCGTTTAATGCACGGTGCACTTGGCCGTTTCAATAATTGAAAAAAAAATTAGAAAAAACAATGAAATCCGATTATTATAGAAATTCAATTTATCACGATGAAATCTGAAATTAAATTTCAAGGGAACGAAATGTATGACGATTTCTTTTTTTGGTTATAAGGATTTGTCGAAGGACTACGGTGCATTTGTGTTTTTTTTTTTTTTCATTTCCTTCTTATTACGTTTCGCCCACTCGATCTGTAAACTTTGAATCGCGTTTTCTCGAGTTTTCCTTTTTTATGATTTTTCCAAACTGGTGATTGCGAGATAACTGGACGACCAATGAAAACGAACCAACGGCTTGTTAGCTTCAGTTTTGTATTCTCTTCTATTTGATATAAAAATATTTATGAAAGAAAAACAAATTCTAAACAACTTTTTCACCAAGTTGAAATAATAATTATATTTATTCTATTACAAAAAGCACTTTTCTTTCCAAACCTAAGAAAAACTTTCAAAAATTCAAAAATCCAATAAAACAATCTAAAAAGCTCGTTGGACCTGCTTATTTTTTTTCTGTGCAAGAAAAATCCCCCGGATAAACGCTCTTTTTTCTTCCCTTAAGCGAGACTCGTCCTCCTGTCCCCCTGGTGGTCCATAACGACAATGTTAATTGGGGGCAGTGGAGTAAGGTCTCGCCGACGAAAGAGTTTCATCTCGCGTCATGTTTCTTCGTATTTCCGGTTGTCCCAGAGGACCACGCGAACCTTAAAACCCACCAAAGAAACCGTCTTGTGTCCCTTTCTCATCCAAGGCCAAAAGCTCTGAGGTTTATCGTGAAAACGCGGTCGCGCTCGGTTTCATTCAAGCCTCATACGCGTTGGACGAGTTTCGTGTCGTTGGTGTGCCGCCATCGTGGCCACAGCATTTGCGACCGCTATCTCATAGTCCGGGTTTCGTGAATCAAACGTCAGCACATTGAATTCTGGAGCTTTTCATGCACAGACCTCGTAAGAGGCCTCGTTCTCATCCTCATCCTCTTCGTCGTCGTTTCTCGACTACATTTTCGAAGAAATAATAATAATAATAATAATAATAATAATAATAATAATAATAATAATAATCGTTCTTCGTTTATACACGGACGTCGTTACACAGTCGGTAACTGTTGATTCTTCGTGGTGTTGGACTTTGCCAAACGCCCACGAACAAACTACAATGCAAGCTCGAGTCATCCTCGTCTCAGCTTGAATGGCCGAAGACTCGTTCGTGGATCTCCCCAGCGCCGTTCTCAGCGAAGAATTCTCATATGCATATACAGGGTGGTCCACGCAACGTGTGCACCTCTTTCAAAACCAGAATATGCGTGCTGCACGCAAGCTTTTAGGTTTGGGGCTAATGAAGGTATATACTTTTTTACTCAGATTTCGATACTCTACCATAATACGCTATGAAAAATGTAACGCTTCGTTCGCAAGAACAAAGTTGACCTTTAAATCTTCGAAGGGCCTTCACCTATAGAAAAAATAAGGGCACTTCACACATTGTGAAGCCTTATAAACCATGTAACTTTTGTATATTACGTTTTTTCGTGCAACGCATATGTCGGTCGTAAAAGAGGTGCACAAGTTGCGTGGACCATCCTGTATACCGGGTGTCCCATTTGGACACTTGATTTATCTCGGAAGATACTGCTCCGATCGAGCATTGAGTATAATAAAACTTGAAGGGTTCGAGGTGGGACGTACAAAAAAAAATTTGTTCATGGTCCATGATTCAAAATGGCGGTGTTAAGGTGGCTGAGATATTTATTCTAAAATAGAAACATGCTTTTTTTACACCAAAAATATTGTCACGTTAAAACTAACAACTGTGTTTGGGACAAATATGTTCACAATAAATAATACATCGATCAACAAAGCTCTTTTATTCGTTTTTGTTTTTTTTTGTCATTCTTTTACGGTTAAGAATTGGGTTGAAGTCGTGAGAAATAAATAAAATTGTGGTGAAGTGCCACGAGTGGTTGAAGAAAGTGAGTGGGGCATGGGGGAGGGGGATGGAGGCTCGCAGTAAAAACCCATCGTACATAGCTCACCCCTCACATCCGACGGTTTTCGCATTCGCGTTGAAATACTTTTTGCTAGGATGCACTTGGCGTCGCGTTCGCGAGTGTATAAAATATGAAGTAAAACTGGGTGGGACGGGTTACCCGAACCCCGAGACACATGGATCCATCCACGGGCTCGAGAACTATTCAACCGGTAACAACACACCCTCGGTTTTTACATTCTCCCTGTGTACGACTATTTCTCTCTCTCTCTCTCTCTCTCTCTCTCTCTCTCTCTCTCTCTCTCTCTCTCTCTTTCTCTCTCTCTCTCTCACTCTCTCGCAAACTTGTACCACAGTATTGCATATAATGCATAACGTATATACTGCATGTGCAACGAACAACCCGATGGTACTACATGTGTTGCATTCCGAGTGAAATGAAAGTCAACCCGTTGTTTCTCGTAGCTATAGAACATCATCCGATGGACCAAATAATTTATTCATTCCAGAATCAATCTTATTTTTCTATTTTTACATTTATCGTTATCGTTGCTTCGTTTTGATAATCAGGACTTCTCTGAACAATTGCAAAAATCAACAAAAAAAAAAAAACAAAAAAATAATTGCAATTTGCACAAATTTATGGTGAAATCAGTACTAACTAAATGAATAAATGAATGATTGATTGAAGCTTCAACGAGACTCCTTGTTTTCGTTCCACGAATTTATCTACGAGCTTTCTTCAAAATCGCAAAGAAAACTCGGAATTCAATCTTCGGTTTTCACATATCCAAGAATGAAAGCTCATTCACGAAGCTCTGGATTTCCACACGTCCAAAGTTATGAAACTCGTTTTCAGCAGCTTGCATTTTTTACATTTTTCAGTGATATGCTTTTTCGAGTGTCTTGAAACCTCCTTAAAAATACAAGAAATACATCAAAAAGTCCGTGGTACGTTTATGGATGAAAAACAAAATCTTCCAGCTTGACTTTGAAATCGTTAGGGGTCATTTCCATTCCACCCTGACATACAAACATGTTTTTCCTTTTCTTCTTATTTCCGTATAATATTGTCAGAAAAAAATTGACATTGAAAATATTAATCCTAAAATTCAAAATACTGATATTAAAATCGCCACGGGTCATTCCGACTCAATTAAAAAAAAAAAAATAAATAAATAAAAAACAATTCGGGAAAAAAATTGAAAAAAAGTTTCTATGAATGTATTTGATATTTAATGTTTTTTTTTTTGTCATTCTTTGCAGTCTGCAGCGAGAATCCAGGTTTGAGCGGACGTTACCACGCGGGTCTTTGGAGCGGCAAACGTTGGTCGTGCTGCCGTTTGTCGACCCGCACGGCCGAGGGTTGCGACACCTGCAGTTCATGGTCGACCGCGAAAAAATCTTCGAACACGTCCAACACGACGTCAACGACAGCAGCAACGGGCAATCCACCGTCGTCAACCACGAATTCCATGACCGAGAGATCACAAACGACCGCGGCAGAGACCAACAACAATCCCATCGTTCATCCTCAGCCACGTTCGACTATCGGTTCGTAAACCAGCGCTTTACCATTTTTTTCTTCTCACATATATATATATTTTTTTGGTTTTTTTAAAAACACAAACACACACAAAACATGCGAATGATATAATGGAGCGTAGGTTCATGAAGAACCGGTGGGAATCATGGACCGACCGGACAAACGACCGAGTACAGGTATTCTCTCTCGTGTGAGATGAATTATGGCTGACGCTCGTTTTATATATATATGGATGCATATATATAAATATATAGACATACATGGGAAACTCGGAAAATCGAGATACGCGTGTAATTGGATAACAAGCGAAATAAATGGTTCGTTGGTGAAGCGTGGGCAACGTAACGTTGCAATTAACTCACTTCCGTGATTCGTTGATATGTTGCACCTCGTTTTTTTTAAATTTTTTTCTCTTTTATTTTTCTATAATTTTTTTTTTTTCCAAGAGTTGCATTTGTACGGAGCTTCTTCGCTCGGTCTTCCGTACGTCGTTAAATATTTATTAGAACGCGATAACGAGCGTGAAACGTCGTACATGATTGGATACGTTGATCGAGCTCCGTTTTTTTTTACGTTGAGGTAGCAATGACGATTTTTCGTCGTCTCATTTGCAAACCTTTTTTTACGCAAAGTTTCGGGAAAACTTTTTTAGGGATTGTGAAACGCTTGTCCCGATCGAAGAGAGAGCGTCTACTGTACCCGGGCTGTGTACCGCAACTGCAACGAGTTGTCAATTCATGCCGCGTGTTCGTGACCGAACACGGGGAAAATACGCGAGGACCAGGATTTAATTAAAAAGCTTCGAACCACGCGTTGCCCCATCGTGTTTCACGAGCTTTTGAATTATCGGTCTTGCCCGTGGCGTTTGGATTTAACGGAACTGTAACGATGTTCGTGAAGTCTAATTTTCCAAAGCTCCGAAGCACGAGAGAATGTTTCATTGACATTTTTTTGTCAATTTATTTTCTTTTTTCTATTATTTTTCGTTGTTGCATAAACGTAAACTTTGTTGACATTTCTCGTGCACTCGAATGTCAAAAGACGTGAATTGCAATTTTGAAACACAAAAATAATTCTCGATGCAATGTGAAATGTAAAAAAACAATATATTTCAAAATTTTTGAAAATAATATTTCTAAATTCCTAAAATAATATTTCGGAATATTACTAATGATATTTTATCTGAAAAAAAAAATCAACAGATTTATCTGCTTGAGACTGTTATTTGTCGGCGCCGTTACGTCGTTGTCCCAACTCGGAATCGCGTATACATAATTTTACCATATCTCGGACTTTGTTGCGTTTTTATATTTTTTTTAAATTTTTTTACATCCACCGTCGTATCTTCCAGCTGCAACCACTGTTTGGAAACCACCGTCGAAGCCCCACCCGGATGAAAGTTAAGCCGGTAATTGACCGCGCTGGTGCACTCCCCGAGGATGTTTAGCGGATTATCTCATCCGTGCTTGCGAGGGCATAAACGAGAGATTCAGATATATATGCATGTAAATATACGTTGCATTATACTCGGCAAAGTACTAGCTCGAGAAAACTTGATTCGGTTTGAGTCAACTTGTTATTTTACTTGGCCTCCAATTAAATGTAAGCAACCAACGAGTCCACACACACTTGGACAACTCTTTATCCACATTTTCGCGACAAATTATAATTATATTCGCACACAAAAAATCCACCATTCGAGCAAAACAAATCATGATCGAGTTATGGAAAATTTAATTTACAAACAATTTTCGAATTATTTTCGACGCTCGTGTGATGATAAAATCAACGAAACACAAAAATCGTCATCATCGTCGAACATTTGAAAATTAATAATAAAAGAATGCAGTCAAGTGTGCGAGTATTTGAAAAAAATTATTTTTTATTCAATTTAATATTTTTTAATTAAATTTAATATTTTTAATTTGATATTTAATTCTCAATTTAATTGCCTCACTTGAAAGCGAGGCAATTGATATTCCCATTTTTTTTTTGTAAATCATAGGTCTAATATTTTCGAAAATAAAAGGGGTGGGAAAACGTATCTTCTCAAATTTTTTTGGAACATCTTTTTTTAATACTCCATTTAAAATTATTTAAAAAAAAAACATATTTTTACAATTCACATACTCAGCCCATTCCAAATGACAACTCGGATATATAAAATCTGAAAAAAATAATTCTCTAACGTAATTTGCCCCCTCTCTAATTTTACGTAAACATATTTTGTTCGACCGTGTCCGCGGATGTTTCGTGAATTTCGCAGAGCGAATCCCCCCGGCGGCGAGAGATACGACCGAACGAAAAGATTCTATGCGTTACGGATGCATCGCTGTCCGGTTGCCACTGGAGACAGTGGCAATATTCACCGCATGGTAATATTGGCTCGACCCCGAGCAACTCGTCACGAGAACTTTCCTCGCTGGTTGGATCAAGCACCGGTACTTCTGTTGCGGCTCGCTGACTCGAACGTTTTCACTGCTCGAGCTTTCCCCGAGCTTCACCGATGAGACTTTTGCCATGTATACATATCTATGTATACACATATATATGTATACATACAAAGCATGTGGGTGTATCGTTTCAATTCAAGGAAATCGTCGTCGGGGGAAACTGTCGGGTCCGTTTTGTCGTCTCAGGCTATTTCCACTATCCTCACAATCCAACGAAACCCCCACCCCCACCGTTACCCCATAACGCCGTTATGAAACTCGGTGAAGGACAAAATATGAAAAGTTTTTCCACAAGCTCGTGTCATTGTCGCGACAGTTTGCACTTTGTACCGCAGCAAACATCGAGATTCATCGGGAATCAAAATGTCGGACGGAAAAAATACAAATGATTTCGTTCGATCGAATGGAAGACAAAATTCGTTCAAATATGCTTTTCATTATCAAAAATATTTTATCTTCTCGTCTTTTTATATTACCTACTCGTTTTCTTCCTTGTTAATTTAAAATCTCCGAAAACAGAGACAATCGGATGAAGATGATGATGAAGATGGCGACGAAAAGTAATGTGAAAAAAAATATGGCAGGGAATCCTATGCGAACTCGCACTTGTTTATATTGTTGTTGTTATTATTATTATTATTATTATTATTATTATTATTATTATTATTATTATTATTATTATTATTATTATTATTATTATTATTATTATTATTATTATTATTATTATTATTATTATTATTATTATTATTATTATTATTATTATTATTATTATTATCATCATCATCATCATCATCATCATCATCATCATCATTATTGGACATTGGTCGACCATGTAAGTTAAACCGAAGACGTGGTCCTGACGTGAAAATCGATGAGACGACGTCAAGCTCTCTCAGCCTGGGCTCTCTTTCCTCGAAACATAATCTGCCGATGATGTTGGAGGACGACCAAGTGACTAATCGTCGTGTCGTCGGCCGACGAAATATCCCGGATGCTTATGGCTCGTGACCTCGGATGTACCTACAGCAACAGCCAACGCTGCAGCGCCCGGTGCATCATCGACGTTACCAGCCTGCGAAGTCCACTGGACCCGAACGACCAGCCTCCGGCAGCAGCAGCAGCATCAGCATCGGCATCATCGTCGGAGGTTGAAACCGGGAGGACAGGAGGAGAAGGATCATGTTCGTGTGGCTGTTGAACATCAACATTGACGTTACGACGCTATACATGCGAGGACGTTAATTAATTCGGAAGATGGGCCGACAGCGAAGGTTCTTCGTTCGAGGGTTTCGGTTAATGACCGGTTTTCAAGATGGAGAACACGAGCCAACGAGAAATTTTCGTGATTATGATCGCGGGCTACGTGTAATCCGACTCGTAACTCCTCGAAATACATCGCAGACATTTTCTCCAACCCCTCGAAGTTCGTCATGTTTGTCGCGATGGATTTTTGCTTGGTCAACTAGTTTTTTATAGTTAACGTTCGACGGTTAGCGTGTTCATCGGTAACGTGAAATTATTTCGTGAATAACAGGTGAAATTCTTCATTCGACACATATAGATTTTTATGAGCTTCGATTTTGATTTTCGATTTTCGATTTCTCGCCTCGATTTTCGTTGTTGTTGATTTTTTTTTTACATTAAAAAAAATCGAAATTTTCGGTAGAAAAAATCAATGATTGTTATGATCTGACGATTTGCTGTTGAAGAGAATGAAGATTACTACAGTAACTAACAGTATTGCAATCTCTTTTTCGTGATGGATTGGAGGATAAAAAAAAATACAAAAAAAAAATAGTTATGAGGCATTTGACGAGGATATTGCTTCACTGGTTCCTCCCCCTCTATCCGACCCACACTGTCGATTTTTCAAGTTTTCATTGTTTTTTTTTTTTTGGTTTTCCGATCCAATATGGCTGACTCAGAGCCCACTGAATTTTCTCATAATCGAAATATCGACGTTCGAAATCTCTCTGGCGGCCTTCCTCTCCTCCCCTCCCCATCTTTTTTTGTTAATAGCCGACGTATTCGATCATCCGAGCTGTGCGAGGATTCCTCCACACTTTACCCTTGACACATTTGACAATCAATGCTTCGAATCGTGCTGGATATATTAATATCTCGCATATTGCATCGATACACTTTCGGATCCATTTTTCGCGAAGGGCTTCTAGTTTTTTTGAAAAAAAAAAAATCGTTTTATATTCGTTCCCAAAAACCACGACGATAAATCATAAAACGTTTTTTTCAAGACTCTGATGAACTCTTCGAGGTCTTCTTCAAAATGGGTCAGGTGGATCGAATGAAGAGTGTCTCGTTTGTTTGATTTTATTTAGTCGCAGATTTGGGATTTTGGGATATGTCGTTGGGTCGATGCTGCGAGACATTCAATCTCGGATAAACGTTTTTTGTCGATCTTTTCTTATCGCAGATTGTCGCATCGAGATAAAAAAAAAAAACCAAAAAACAAAAACGTGTTTCCGAGACAGAGGACGTCCTTTAGTAAGGAACGTCGTCAACCACTACGACCCACGAATTTGTACAAGCTCGGAGAAACCGAAGTTGTCGATAGGGCACGAAGTGTGTGGGCGGCTGCTGTAATCTGAGGGGACAGGACGACGTGGGAGGGGGGGAAGGTCGGATCGAGGTTTCGGCAGTTCCGGAGAGCCCATTAAACCGTCCACTTACGTTAGAGACGTTATTGGACGATTTAGCAGCAGTTCGTGGAACCCATTGGACGTACTACGTCATGCTCAAACGATTTCGTCGACAAATTTCGGTCCCACGATTTATCCGGATCTTGATTATCCGATCAAATTTCTACCAATGCTGATTCACCCTTCGTTTCGGTCCCTCAAGCGACATCAAAGCCCTAGAAGACGTTTTTGAAGATATTTTTTCAACGAGAATTGGTAGAAATTAAAAATCAATTATTCTTGTCATTCAATATGAATTTCAAACGAAAAGTTTTCGTGATGATAATTTGTTTATTAAAAAATATATGTATCAGAAAATTTTAGAATGTATTTTTCGAATTGGAATTATTGTTATTGAACGTTGGGAAGGGGTAGCTGTCTTTTTTTGTTATTTACCGGGTCTGTGGGGTCCGTAATCCATAGGCTGGAAATATAGGTACTCAAAAGTTTTTTTTTCAATAACCCAATTGAGTGGGGTATCTTTAAATGGGTCTCCTAAAATGAACCAAATCATATTTCAGGACCTTTCGATTTTAACCTTTCACTCACGATATATTTTTTTTTCTGAAAAAATCTGAAAAAAAATTCTAGAACGTAACTTTCAATCAGTACGTTCAATAAAAAATATAAAGAAAACTATAGCAAAAATAGTTTATGAAAAAAATTTACAAATAACTCTTTTTTTCGAAAGCGAGCGAAATTCTTCAATGCAAAATAGATCTTGATCTTGATCTTGATCTTGATAAAAACTCCACATTTCTCGATCATTTTTTCCCACCCTCGATCCATCCAACTTTCACCTTGGAACACGTTATCAACGCTCGGTCAAACCGTAATTTCGTCACTTTCCGGATTTATATAATCCAATTTGTGGCAATCGAAACTTGAAATACAATTTTTTTGTTCACTTCGTAAATGTGGGGACGAATGACGAATGTAATTTTGCAGTGTCGCGATCCGTTGATTCGTGAAAGTGGAAAAGGCACAAGCTACTCATCCGCTTTATTCGAAACAGAGACTTCGACGGACTGGGAAACACGGCGGGAGGGTGAGGGGAGGGGAAGGGGGATGCAGGAAATCAATTGCTGACTTCCGCACATGGTCTCTGCAGCCGCTCGAGGGGTCCGAACGTTCGCCGCACACCCGGCGAATTTATCGGAGCTACGAGTTTGACACGAATACATGTTCCACCACCAACACATTGCACACACAGAATATATATATATATATATGTTTATTATCGGGAGAACGGGGGAAGAACGTGGACGAGAAAGATTTTCGTCGAAAGGGGCAGCAGTGGCAGCAGATTGTGCCGCATTGAATCGAAAACCGAATGATCATACGATCAGCTAGCTCTGGAGGTTCTTGGTCCGCATCCAGATCCCATCTCGAACCCGGATTTTCACAGATTGATTATTAAATATGAGAATTCTTGAGATTGAATTCTGTCTCTGGAAAAATTTAAGACACAAGATACTTCCACTGTTTTATGCTCAACGATTTACAGAGTCTGCATATTCAATTTCCGAACAATCGAAGTGAAACATTTATTGTGCATGTATTTGTGGCAAGTGTGGTCGATGGAGTTTTTTTTTATTTTTTTTTATTTATTTTTCATTCATCGATCGAAAGCTGAAAAAATATTACGACGGATTGGTCAGGAATTGAGTATTTCGGTGAATATTAATGTTTGGCCAAATATTTAGTTGAAATAGTAATTGGTTCGAATATTTGGCTGAACATTAGGAGTTTAATCGAATATTAATGTTACGAATGTTAAAATATTTGACTAAACATTATCATTTGGTTAAAATATTAATGTTTAGCCAAATATTTTAACCGAAATATTAATATCAATATTTCAACCAAACATCAATGTTTATCCCAACGCAGTAACCAACACAGTCACATACATATATATATATATATCTATTCGAATTGTTGGCCGAGCGGTCGACCAAGTCACGCTTCGTGAACGTTAATGCGATTTACCAACGTCGATGCTTTTCCAAATGCGCCGAGTCTTATCCGAACCATGTGCTCGGATGAACAATGACTTAAGCTCTCATCCCCGGAACGTTCCGTCGAACACTATCGTCCAGGTTCGTGCGACTACCACTTCCCTCGGATCGTCGATTACGAATCGGAGATTTACATTTTCAACGAAAATCAAGAATATATATTTTCGATCACGAACTGTACAATACAATGCAACAATATCACGTATTCGCAGAAAAGATGAAGAAAACGAAAACGAAAAAATATATATATCAGAAATAAAACGCAATCCAAAATCTCGAGATATCCGTCGAGAGAGAGAGGGGGGGGGGGAAGCAAACGTGCACGAAGAAATCAAACAATCGTTCGTCCATTTGGGATTACGTGAAATGTGAAACAGTCGAGCGAAAAAAAAAAACAAATTCGATATCCCGATCGTGAATAACATATATATAGTATATTTTATATATGGGACGTGTAGTTGAGATGAAAAATACATTTCACAAGAGTAACCGATTGTTTCTCGAAAGAATCGTTCCGCGTTGCATATTGATGCGTGTGTAGTTATGTGTGTGTATTTGTGTGTGTGTAGATACATAAATATGTATAAATATATATCTATAATCTGCCACTCATCGAAACGGCGAATCGTCCAAACGGCAACGAATCGAACACGATGAAAACGAAAATATTCGAGTAGCAGTATTCCGGACTTTTATCGGAGAAATATATACATAACGGTCCGGCACGTACGAACGTCAATGTTGTCACGTCTCATTTGACGTTTTTCCATCGATGCAAACTGGAAAAGCTCTCGATCATGAGAATCAATGTCCAACGATAAACCATAAACTTCGATGTTGAAAAAATAATATGCATAAATGAAAAAATAAAAATCACGTGAACGTTTTTGAGGAAAGTCATTTTTGTTCGACGAAAATGTATCTCAAATACTTATCAGACTGAATATTTATCGACTTATTGAATATCACGATTAATATAAACAATTGTCGAACGATAATTGTTCCATCTGAGTTCTTCATAATCATGTCTGAAAATGTGAAAAACTTCAATTCTCCTCTCAAAGTATTTCGAATGTATTTTCGTCGAATAAAAATTTCATTCCAGTTCCCAATGCGCTTGACACCCGTCAAAAGGGCTAAACCGGATAAAAAAAACACAATAATAACAATAATAACAATAATAATAATGATAACAACAACTCGTGTAACACAAAACCGAGTCAACGGAAAATCTCGTGGGAACGAGAGTCCCATCTCGACTTATTGTCAGTGCCAAGAAATTGTTTGATTATTCGTTCATGAAAAAAATTTTACTTCCACTCGGTAAAACTTTGCAATCCGTGAGCTAAACAACGATTTTCCACTCAACAAAACTATTTTTACTCGTGCTTTATTCTGCCATTATCTACACACTCACAAACACACTAACACACTAACACACACTTATATGTATATTTATATTTTGATACATAATCGTTTCGTGCATCCAAAGTACTGTGGTATTAATGTTTTTCTTAACCCCGAGATGCTGTACGGTTGTGGCTTCGGGGGGTCCACAAGTTTGCGGTGTTTTGCGGTCGCAAACTTGCAATCCCAACCCCCTCACCCCCTGCCCCCTCCATCCACCCACGAGTTACCGAGTGTCTACCCTGCGGTGGTATATTGTGTACCCGTCAAGTCACTATACACATATACATATATAGGTTTTTCTTCTACGTACATACACTCGCGAAGGCAAATAAGACAAAGCCGCTTACCCCGAAGTTGTTGGGTCTGTCGACGTTGTCGTGATTGCACTTCTTGCACCCAAAATCTCGACCTTCCGTCGTGTTGTGCTTGCGTCTCCCGTCTTGACGCTGCCTCGTCACTGATTGTTATCCTGATCAACTATTAATCAAACCCCGAAACAACGTTTCTCAAAGTTTCCATTATTTCTCTACCTCCTCCCTGACCTTCGACACTATAACCTCGGTCCCTTCGTTCTCAGAATGAGTTGAGTTCGAAAGGGTCGAAATTCCGAACGCCCAGTGTTTCGAACGACGATGCTTCGAACGGTCGAAATTCAGAACACGTGTGTATATAGGTATAGTCGGCGTGCCTCGTCCGCTGGGCCCGAGACTACGAGCGCACGAAGCAAACCATTCAATGTTGTGGATTTCTCAACCGAATTAACTGAAAAAAAAAAAAACGTTTTCAATCAGCGGAAAAATCTTTCCAAAGGCGTTGATGACATCGTGCAAATTCCAAGGGTATGCAACCCTTTGAATTGTTGCTGGAAAACGATTGAAACAATGGAAAAATCGATACATTTTTATCTTGCCGTCCAAACGCTGGCTAAACAACGCCATGTGGACCAAAAGTTCACATGAACAATGTTTTGGAGAATTGAATTTCCTATGAAAAAGTCCCGGACGGCATATATCTGACATCGATAGTTTACGCGTGGGGAAAGCTCGAAAGTCGGGCAATGAGAGAAACCGCCTGACTGGACAGGCGTTCGGAATTCTGTACGTTCGAAAAATTGAGCGTTCGTAATTTTGACCCTTCTGAGCTTTGCTCGTTCTGAATCATGAGCCCCAGCCCATTCTTCGCTGCCAATCAGCGGAACTCAGTCGCATCTGGATCGCATATAACTCGGTCGACGATCCGATAACACTTCGTTGACTCGATCCTCGTGCCCTGTCAAGTTTCAACAGCTGTGCGCTTTAATGTCTCGCTATTTCTCTCTTCTCGTCTGTCCCTTTTTCTCTCACTTTTTCCATCCCTCCCTCTCTCTCTCTCTCCCCCGGTCTGGATGCAGTTTTACAGTTAAAGCCCGCAATTTCCCGGCTCAATGCAATTTTATTCTTCTTCCACATCGTCGAACTTGCAAGCTCGGGTTCATATTTCATCGTGAATTCCCCTGTGGAATACCAGCTCCGAAGTAAAAAACCAAGTTTCTCCGCCATTTTTTGGAAAAATCCACCGTCCGTCGAGTGTCTGAAGAACAAAAAAATGAAAAAAAAAAACAAGTTTGGAAACGTAGCTTGAAATTGTTGTAAGTTAAAAAAAAATAATACTTTCTTCGCGTCAGAGCGTTCGTCCAAAGTACCATTTTTTTCCTGCAGAACGTTTGGCCGAGCGAAAACAAACGAAAAAAATGAGAGGCTGGAACGAATGGGGGAGGAGGATAAAAAAAAAGAAAACGTTGAGGAAACGAAAGCCGAGTAACTCGAGCGTGCAACGATTTTCATTGTGGTCGTGATTTTTTTTTTTTTTTAATTTCATCGGCACATTAGAATATTCAAGCGTGCTAGAGTACCGGAGCTCACGAGGGACTCTATTACCATAAGGTCGCGTGGGGGAGAGGGGAGGAAGGGGTTGGAACGAAGAAGCGAAGGCATATTGAGGTGGTGAGAAAACGCAAATGTCCGTCGGTCGACGTTGCTCGCGATGGATCGACTCTCCATCATGGAGATAGATGGATCATGTTAATAAGTTTTCTCGTAGCTATATAGGCTTATGGATATGGATAAGGATATATAGCTCGGTGGATCTCAGGGCGCACAAAAGCCCATAAGTAAGAGACTCGGTTGCAGGGGCGGAAGCTGTCAAACCTCGAATACAAAAAAAAGACAAGGCACTCTTCAATTCAATACATTATTTTCTTTTCAAATTCAGAAAACTATAATTTTCCCATTTTTTTCGTTCGTATGAAAAACCCTATCGTTTCGGTACTGAAAAGGAGAAAAGAAAAACGACCCCCCATTGAACCATTAAACCATTCCCGAGTTACACACCTTTGAATTTTGGAAATTCCATTTTATCAACAAACATACACCTAAATAAATGAATACATCCGGCCATTTTCTCCAAATGTGACATTATCTCGACATTCCATAAAATCTCGAACACAATGACACGAAGATCTGGAGAAGAAAATTTTTCCCATCGTCACCAAGCTTCCCACAAGGAAGCAACATTATTATCTTCAATTGAATAAGATGAAACAACCATTTCGAGGTTTGCAGATAAACAGAATAAACCTCAAAGAGGGAAGGTAGTTGCTCAAATGATTGGTTATTGACACAGATGTGTGACGTGGAAAGTGGTTTTTTTTTGTCAGATTGATCGTGGAAGATTGCTTGGCCTGGGATCAGCCATATCGCTCGGGTTGTCCGTGATGCACGTTTATCCAGCGTTTTTCCAGCATCTTCGGGTTTTCTCGTGGTCCGTTCTCGCGTATTCGGATTGAACAGCGACGCGTGGTGAACGGCGAGCGAAACGATGCTGTATACGTCGACGATATACAAACCGACAACTTTCGGTTCTTGGAACGGTATCTACAGGGTCTTATGTACATTGGCTGTGTATCCCACTCGTGCTACCGACATTCTCCGGGGTCACCCTCGCCAGCCTCCGGCAAACCTCGGAGTAATCTTTCGCGAAATCCAATCTCGTCCCTCGGGAGTCTCTCCTTCGTTCGTCTTGCCCGTTCCTGGATCATTTTCGAACACACACACACATATATATATACAGATACGGTGCACTCACACGATACGAGGCGCCATTTGAGAGACCAAGAGCCAACATCCAGACAGCCAACGGTGGCCACCGACGTTGACCTCCATAAAATTTCTTTCCTCATTCTCCATTTTCTCTTCGCTCCTCATACGATCCTAAAATCTCGTTTCACCATCGGACATCACTTTATACGCCCTCACTCACATCGGTCCACCATCGTGACAAAAAAAAAATCCTGTTAAAAAAATATAAAAAATTCGAGATTTTTTGGAATTAATCGTCGAGTCAATGATTTATTTTTGATAATCATGTCCGGACGTATTTTGCTCGAGGATGTTGGTTTTCGAGATACTTGAAAATTATGTTTAATGGTACCTCAAAATAAAAAATAATAAATAACTCGACGGCGAAGTTTTGATCTGTAAACTTATTCAGGAAATTAAGGTTAAAAAAAAAAATATTTCTCACGTAAAAAATATTTATCTCACTTGAAAATAATTAAAATATGCTGCAGCATTACTTTGACATTGACATTGACATTACTTTGCCTACCTTCGTCTTTCGTTACGCGAAAAAAACTGCAAAATATATTTCCATAAAATGTTTTACAATTTTTCAAAACTTCATTGTCCGATTTCACGTGTTTTTTCATTTCTTTATTTTTCCACGAACTAGATTTTCCGCGGATGAATTCCGTTTGGAAATCCAGAAGAAGGGTGATCTTCGAAGCACGTCGAGAGAAAACGTTTAAACTTCAGTGCCGTATATGTACATCGTTCACTCGTGTGGCCGATTGATAAACGAATGCCGAAAGCGATGGCGAAGGTTATTTTTTTTTTCATCATTCCTTGTGTGCATCAAGTGCCGTTGGTTCCGTTGGTTCTGGTCTGCGGCGGCGGCTGTTGGCGCATCTCTCGTGGGAGCTCGTCGACGTGAAAGCTTCTGACAAAGGCGACGTTGAATCCTTTGGTGGATCGAGGAAGAAGAAAAAGGAGCAAAAGGACAAGCCCAAAAGGGTGCTAGTGGTGAGAGGATGGGGGGAGGGTTGGAATCGGAAAGATTTTCCTCAGGTTGAACGGATGTGACCCAATTGCTTTGCGATTTCACTACCATCGACGATTGCCCGACGCGTCACGATTACATCAATCACTTTGACCAAAAACCCAATGAAATATCTTCGTATCAACACCAGATCATTCCGAGATAGCTTTGAAAGTTTGTTTTCAAACCGTTTTATTTCATTCTTGGATTCTTGAACGGAATGGTAAACGTTCTCTTGCAAATATTCAACCGGCCAAACATTATTTAGGTACAAGTGGAAATTTAGAACCGTCAAAATGGTATTGTATAGGTAAAATTCCAAAGGGTTACACATCCTTGAAATTTGCATTGTCTAGCCATTTTATAGGTTTCCGTATTAAGGTTGCTGGGTGACCTTAAAAATTGGGATTTTTTTTTTCGTGACATGTTTTTTAGGTGACTCAGCGTCCTCTCGATTCGTACTCGTTCATCTCAACATCTTTCATGACCTTCCAACTTCCCTCATCGTTGAATCTCCATATTTCGTCCTGAAATAATTGTCCACGAGTTTCCCCGAGTGTTTGACCAATGGCCAAGCTTGCACCTAAGTTCAAGGAAGACCATTCGTTCCTCAGAAGCAACCGAATGCTCGAGACGAAGCATTTGGATGCACCCAGACAATTTCCCAGGGTCTGGATGCACGCAAGGAGGTTGCGAAACATCAATCGTCACGAACAAGGTCCTTCCGAGAATTCGCTATTCGCGAAGTTTGTCATTAGGTGGTGCACAGACATCAGCCGCTGTGGTCCCGAGTGTTCCCAGGTGCTGGGAAACACGCCTTTGATCATCGTGGCAGACGTTTTGGGAAATCCCATTGGGCGCGAGTCAGACTATCGAGCCGGCCACTGTTCGAGAGTGCTTCGGAAGGCGTTCACGTTGATGCGGGCCCTCGGTCTCTTCGTCCACGTTGATATTGCCCGGGTGTGTTGACGTTGAGGTTACCACCCCGTCCACGAATTAATATCGCGCACGTTCCGTCTCCAAGATTCTATCCGTGGCGTCCGCTTCCGTAGACCCGGTATATGACGATCCCTTGGGCAATGGACCGTGAGAGCTGATTTCGCTTGCCTTTGGTGTCCGCCCACCGTGTTCATGATCCTTACCGGGGTTTATGCACTGGGTCTTGGTTGAATTATTGGCAAACGGCCAGCAACACTCCTCACCAATTGGTGTTTGATGCTCGATCGGTGGTTCCCAATTTACGCTGTATTTCGGGATACTCTAAAGACCGTTGAACGTCTCCATCGGGAAATTCATCACCAACGTGATACTCGGTTGTCAAACGAATCAGCAGTGACGAATCAAGCCAGTGTGGGGTCCGTAGCAAGCGTTTTCGAAACGCCCTCTGTTTCATTGAACACTTAAGGTGATAGACTGAATTTCTGATCTCGTTGTTTCTCGCGCTGAGAAAAGTCAGTTTAATGTGGTACATCACTTTGAAACAAAACACTTTGACAAACAAACTTTTGTCGATTTAATTTTATCAGGTGGATTCTTGGGATATATATTTTTTTAACAGGAAAATATTCGGTTCATCATAATGAAACTTGATGACTATTTCTATCAATACCATTTGATCATGCTTACATTCATTTTGTCACGATATATTAAAATCCTGCAATCCATTGTCGTTCGAATCTTTGCACGTTTGGCAATTTTGACCCTTCTAAACTTTGCCCGTCCCGCATTTTCGAGCCTCAACCGCTTGCAGCTGACATTGCCACCTCGACAAGCTTCTCCCAAGTCATGACGTTTGCACACGTGGCTTACGAGCCACGGAAACAACCGGACAGATACGAATAGTCGGATTCAACGAACTCGGCGAACACGTCGGGAAAACATTTTAATGAAGGTTCTCACCCCGTCTACGGAACGTAAGCTCGGGGGAGGCCCTTCTAGGGTTTTCATATGACTCTGCAGTGTGGAATTCCTCAAGTTGGGAAGGCTCTCGGTCGACTGTAATGTCTGACCCGGCTACACTCGAGGAAACAAAGCGCCCGGAGAGTTACAACGACCCACCAATTCACTTGACTACTAATACTCCACTTCACTCATATATATATATATATAATATATACATATATACACACATATATCGCCTCGCGTTCATAGCCATGGCCAAAATTACCTCGCAGCTTCTGCATCGTGAAACTTCTCCGCCATCTATTTCATCCAATTTTAATTAACGAATAAAAAAAAAAACTTGGGAACAATTTTCAAACGTTAAAAAAAAAAAGAAAAATTGACGAAAAAAAATTTGTTACAATTTAAAAAGCCAGGAAATATTACGAACTGTGAAATCCAATCGACGAGCATCAAACTGTGACCCATCGACACTTCTGATAAATATGCAATCGTCGTCGTAATATTAAAAAAAAAACGAAAAAAAGGTACATACCGAAGAAAAAGTAAAACTGAGTGAAAGCAATGTGAATTAACGGGAAAAATAAAGCGTGGAAAAAAATGAAGGGACGAATGAGAGAAGTAAAAATTGTGGTGGAGAGAAAGAGAGAGAGGGAGACGGAGGGGGAGAGAGAGAGAGAGAGAGAGAGAGAGAGAGAGAGAGAGAGAGAGAGAGAGAGAGAGAGAGAGAGAGAGAGAGAGAGAGAGAGAGAGAGAGAGAGAGAGAGAGAGAGAGAGAGAGAGAAACATTTGCACCCTCCGTTATTACTTTAATTGGAACGGCAGAAGTAGAGGCTGACCTCTCTGCGAGGGTGGTATTTTTCTTTCTAACCGGTACGATTTACCGTAACACACGGGAGGCCACCCCCACCCCCTCCCCCACCCCCATAGTCGGGCAACGTTGCACGGTGAGCTTGCAGCTGGGAACCGCGGTCGGGGGAATAACGAAAGTACCGGTCGTGCGAGCACGTACGGTCTCCTCGGTACATACGTATTTGGACTACCCCACAAGGAACACTCATATATATATATATATGTATGTATAAACTAAACGTACGAACGAAATGAAAACGAACGCCCCGGGTCGTATACTTTGCGAACTAGCGAACGGGGGGAGATAACACATGAGTCGGGAGACACATAGCTTTTGGCTCTTCGGTTTCTTTTTTATTTCTTCCGGTTATTTTTTTTTTTTTTTTTGAATTTTTTGTTTCGTTCTCCATTTGCAACTCCAACGTGTGAACGCGGAGAACGCGAAATAATTCATTTCCACCTGAATAGTCCGGAATTAAGAAGAGCAAACAAAAAAAAATGAAAAAAAAAGAACCGAACAAACAATTTTATTTTGATGGATAATGTAAGCGTTGGACATTTTTTAAACTCGATATTTTGATTAAAATTCGATTTTTTTTCAACCAGCTGTCGTTTATACAAAAAAATGGTGTTTTTAATTTCCCTGTGGTAGATTGTAGTTATCACGTTTCTGAATGAGATAATATTTTTTTTATTCCCCAGACGATCGCAGCTTTTACATTCCAAATAAATTTGCAACTGGACACACATTTTTTTTTTTTCACGAATGACAGAAGACCGGACATTTTGAATTGCTGAATTGTTAATTGTACTTTTAGAAAATTTAGGGAAAAAATCGGTTACGTGAAAATAATTTGCAATCGTTACTCGAGGTCCAAGCGAGATCGAAAAAAAAATTGAGAAAACAAGAAAAAAAAATGAAGAAATAACAAAAAATTGTCCGGCACTTCGGTCTTCATCGTTGGAGACGAGATCGGAGTTATAGCTCGGTGGTGGAGGGCACGTTTGGCCATCCTCTTCGACGACCGCGTTGTCTCCGAGAGCTTTCGTTGAAAAATCCATCTCTCACGTGCAGCAAGAGAGTTTACTCGCCTTGAATGTCCTCCATTGCGAGTTGATAATGGCCATCGTGTAGCTTTACAATTTTTATATATATCTATATATATATATGTATCTTCTTCCCGACTGCGTTCGTCGGATGACAATGGAACTTCGCTTTCCAGCGGCAGCAACGAAACAGAACAGTTCACCGGTTTGCGTTGGAGAGATATGGCACGTGGCCCGCACTGCACTTTTTTTATTATTTTTTAATTTCTTTATTTTCTTTTTTAAACTTCTGCACAGTAAGAAGGATGACACGACGCAGGTTGTCCTTTTTTTCTTTTTGTTCTTATAGCTGACGTTGTTTCTGTCATGAACGATGTTTTGCACGAAGCTATAGCAGGTCTTGGAACGCTGAAAGTCCAAACTCATAGACGCATGTGGAACGTTTCGTGCCAAACCGATATCAATTTGATTTTTTGGGAATTTGAACTTTGGCGACGGAAGATCATAATGTTTTTCCGTTTTTATTATTTTTTTTCAAATATAAAGTTTTGCCCCTGGGGTTTGGGGCCTCTTGGAATGTTTTTTTTAATTTTAATTTTTCTTTGGATTTTACTCCACCATTTAAGTTGTTTTTTTTCGATGATGTTCCGTGCTGTCAATTTTTTTTATTATTTTCTCGGTCTTGGGTGTTGATAGTGTTCGTTGATTAGTCAAATTGCTTTTTTCATATTCGAAATTAACATTTTTTACAAATAAGTCAATCCAATCAAAAGTTTGATGTGATATTTTATGTGATTTCGTTCGTTTGTCAAGCCGTCAAATTTTCTTTTCCGGAGAACGTAAAAAAGTGTTGTCGCGAGTTACATTTTTCGTCACCCATTTTTATTCTTCGACCGAATTTTAATTTTCAAAAGTTTTTCTTTTTTTTTTTCGTATACAAAATTTTTACAAATAACATACATACGGGGTGTTTTGCTCGAAACAGGACAGGGGGAGTGTTCCCCGCTGGATCGATCGAACATGGAACGTACCACACACAACCAAACTCTTCCCATTCTCGACTCCAACTCGCAGATTCAAACTATTTCCATCGACCGTATAAACCATCCACTCGGTAATAGTTTTGGGGGGAATAGTGAGATTTTCATTCAATTTAGCAATTTACGGTAGTCCAACGTGAAGCTACGTATAAACATAGAACGGATTCGGTTGAATAACGTTCGACCGGGGCCCCGGGAATTCGGAAGTAAGGGGAAAGCGGATTCGAGGGAGGGCAGCAGCAGCAAATCTCGAGTTGGAAGTTCTTAAGAGCCCATTAAAGGTTAGGCCGACGGTGGTGCACTCTCTCTCTCTCTCTCTCTCTCTCTCTCTCTCTCTCCCTCTCTCTCTCTCTCTTTTGAGAATGCTTCGGCTGCCAATTACGTCGCTATAATACTCCCACGTCTGACTCGTTTCGGCTTGAACTACTTTTACGACTCTCTCTCCCTTTCTCTCTCTTCTCGCTCCTTCCTCTCACCCTCGATACACCATCCCCCCTCCCGACTGCGGACACGGCCCGGGAATTAAAAAAGTACCGGAAAAATTCGCGTACCGAACTGCGAATGGGGAAAAGAAAAAGGAAAAAAAATACCAAAAGCAAAATGAAGTGAGAGTGCGATGAGAAACTCCGTAGTGAGAGAAAGAGAGAGAGAAATAAAAAAAAAAGACTACTACGTTGGGATAGCTCCGTCAATTAATACAACTTCACGTGGCCGATGTCTGGTACTTCAGTCGTGATATTCAAAACTCTTACGTGAACAAACCTTAACGCTCACCCGATGGAGGAGCGGGGGGTGGGGGGTTAAGTTGGCCAAGAGTTTGACGTCCGTTCGGATTAAACAACACGCTTTTTATATTTTATTACCACTTTTTAAAGACCCGCTCTCAACCTCACCGCGTTTCAACGTCACATCTTTTTTATTTTTTTTTCTTTGTCCCAAGACGAAGGATCCGTAATGGCCGCGTTTACGAAACTTCGGACGGTGTATCGCGGGAGGTTTTACTCGACCGCCCGGTGTCGTTAATGTTTGTTTTTTTTTTTTCGTTCTCAAAGTAAAAGATTTACCACGACGAGACTTTTTTTTGCTGAGTTTTTTTTCTTCTTCATTTGTCCGGGGCTCGAGTTTCGATTTCATGGAGCGGTCGGGGGTTGGAAAAAGTGTCTGACGTGGTAAGGGGATGGAGATCAAAGTCTTGGTTCGGTGGTTGTTTGGAGAAAAACCCTTCAGAGTCTCGTTTCTTTCTCGTGGAAAAAAACATTGTCATCGAGCTTGTGCTTTAACAACGTGGCTCATACTTTGTCAATTTGTTTACCCCGGAAAGTTGTTCGAGATTTACATAATAATCGTGATCCACTGTAGACCGAAAACTGACTCTTATGCACATCTTCGAGTTAACTTGCGTCTTCGAGCTATTATTAATTTTTGTCTCAATGATTATCGTGTGAGTTTTTCATTTTTTAATCAAGAAAACTTTATATTGACTCATAGTTGGATGCTGAATGAGTCAATTTTTAGTCAAGTCAATTTTGGTGGGAGTTCGTTTAAATCATTCGAGATGAAATTGTCTTTTCTGATTGAAACTGGAATGAGTTGTTGGAATAATGAAGAAGGTAGTTTCGTTGTAGCTGCGATCAATGATCCTGTGGGTGTTTCTTGGAGTACCAGGTGTATAATTGAGCTTGTGGGAAGAACGTGTATTAAGCGCTTTGGGATAGGCTAATCACAGGGTGCCCCCGACTCCGGACAATTCAACGCGTTCGCTAAGCTCCAACGGAGTCTGTAATCGGTCGCGGTCTCCGAGTGTCTCTCTGCATTAATGCTTCTAGCCTTTTAATCTTCGTGAGCTTCGTTGTCACGCATTCTCTACGATCTTATCTCTCTGTGATTTATTGTTTTTATGTTCTGTCGACAAATTGCAGTACACAAAAATACATTTTATCCAACGAGGTGTGTAATTCATTAAAATCAGGAATATTGTATAACATTCGCATACAAAAAAAATTTAAAGGAAACCAATCGCTTGAGATTACTGCTGAAACGTAATACGTTTTTCAATACTTTTACCCGGAACAGGAGCTTCAGTCTCATTATCATAATGATGGATTTTAAAAAGGAAATGTGATTTTTCAAAATTAAGATTCGATTATTTTGATTATTTAAAATTATTCTGAGGTGTGGATATATTAAAAAAAAACAATTTATGCTAAGCCTGGGCTCGAGTGTCTTAACTAGTATGAAACATTCCACAAAATCATTAATTTTGTTTTTCTTTTGCATTACAACGTTGAAATCTCAATCGGTTGATTTTTTTTTTCGTCGTTTACATTTCTTCATTTTATAATCGCTAATTTAATTCGTTGCAAAAATTGGAAATCCAAAATTCCAAAGTCTCTTTCTCTCTCTCTCTCTCTCTCTCTCTCTCTCTCTCTCTCTCTTTCTCTCTCTCTCTCTCTCTCTCTCTCTCTCTCTCTCTCTCTCTCTCTCTCTCTCTCTCTCAGCTAAGCGCAATGTGCACAAAACTTATTGCGCAATACCAAATGCATAATCAGTCATATTCTAATAATAAATATATACATATATATATATATATATATATATGTACAACGCTGACGTAAAATCGTGACATTTAATCGTAACGTACGTTGAAATTCGTGAACGAGACTCCGAGAATTTCGTTGATAAACGAGTGCACTTGTTTGCAGCATGTGCCGTTGGAAAGTGGAAAAAGTTGTGCGCCTTGAGACGAATAAAAATACGTGAATGAAGTCACGAAGCGTCGCGTCGAATATTCAATCGTCGCACGTACCGTTGAAAAAAAAAAAAAACAACAAAAAACCGGAAGTTATAGCGGCACTTGGAATACCTATTGGATAAAGCTCGATGTGCGACTAGTCCGCGAATTCTTCTCGATGCGAGCCGAGTAGTAAGTACGTGAGCGTACGCCGGTTGTGCGAGCTGCCAAAGCTTTCGAAACATTTGGGAAGCGTCTCGCGAAACGTTCTCGTACGACTCCTTCCTCTATTTCCCACTCCCTCTCTCTCTTTTTCTCTGCACCGAAACACATCCGTCGGTGTATCGATAGATTTTTCTTTCGCACGCGAAATAACTGAAAAGTTCCGTGACGTTATTTCACCGGGCGAATCCGAACAGAAATGTTATACTCGAATTTAATCCGAGTGGCGGAAACGAAGTCGCATGCGTTGCGTCTTTTGCACGTAGTTTTTATTTTTACAACCATCGAAGTCGTCAAAAAACCATCGTCGATACGTGATTAAAGGGGGATACTCGTGTTTTTCGCAGATTCGCACGGACTTCGAAATTATCGTTTGTAAAGAAATGAAAAAAAAAAAAAAAAAAAAAAAAGATTTCCCACCACAACTTAGCTTCCTCTATGAGTAATAAAAAAATATATATATAGATATACAAATATTCAGTAATAGCTCAACGTTTCGTGATAACATTCATCTCGAACTATCGAAATGAATGTTATCACGAACTACGAATTTTTTTTTTTTTAAATAAATATATATGATAAAATTTTTTTTTTTTAATTTCGTAGTTCATCAAGAACTACGAAATCATTGATTTTTAACCGTCACCCGGCAGTTCCCCAATTAAATTGTCCCCGCAAGTAGAACACCCCACTATTTGGTCAGACGTCGTATCGTGAAATGCGTTTCGGTCGTCTCAGAGAGCTATTTTTTTTTCTATTCATTATCAAAGATTTTCTTTCGTCGAAAAATCTTTAATAACAAAAAAACTAACCAAAAAAAAAACTAACAAAATAAGCGTTCGTCATGTACGAACGTTGGTTTTTCGTTGACGTTTGAAGTGGCAACGTAGTTTTTTCTCCGAAGGATGAAAAATCTCCCGGCCGGGGTTTTCAGAAGTGGAAAATCCGAGGACCGGTTGCCCGAGCCCGGGCCCGGGGTACTTGAGGATTTAATAAGCCACTCGGTTTTCTCGGTTGGAACTTGGCTGCAAAAGAAAAATAAAAATATATGAGCCAACAGCACACCCCGGCCGAAGCTTCGAGCGACGGGGTAGCCCCGAGTGCCCGGTTCTCGTGGCTTCGCGAATTTTGCTTTTGTCGACGTGAAACACAAACGTGTACCGCCGCAACTCTGTGCTTATCCCCATACCCGACGCCGCGAACCTCGCGGCCCAACCGGGCTAAGATGGATTTACATTCAAGATGGATTTATTCATGCGGACTCGTTGTCCGTTGCCTCGCGATAACACAATGCCCACCGGCCTCACCCCCCCACCGCTTCTTTCTCGAAATTATTATTATGATGCTGCTTTTTTTATTTTTGTTTTTATTTTTTTTCTTTTTTTTTCTTTTGTGTTTGCTTCGCCTCTTCAATCCTTGCTCTTGGTACGTACGACTACGATATGAACTTTCAGCTAAATTATTCGCACGTGTTTCTAATGATGTTTCAGCTTGTGAAGCCAGTCGCGAAAGTTTTGTATTTAGACCTTTGAGCATTTTTGTGTGCATCGGCAAACGACTCTAGTTGCATTTTTTTCACTGTTGATATGCGTGTTTTTTTTTCGAAGTGTTTTTTTGAAGTGTAAACTTTTTAACGGGGGATTTGGAAAATGCTGTTCAATTCTCATGCTCTTTCGGAATATCGAATCTATTTGTTAAGATTTTTGATTTTTTTTTTCATAAACAAATTACGAAGTTAAACGTTTGGACGAAAATTGATAAAAAATAAGTAAAGATCAATGGATTTTTATCTTTTCGGCGGAACGCTGGCTGAACAACGTTACGTAGAACAAAAGTTTTCGTGAACAATGTTGTAGAGAATTGAATTTTCTACTATCCCTGATTTTTCAAAAATGTTAGGATCAGCAGTTTTGCAAATAAGAGCAGGAAGCATTACGGGTTGGTAACGCTCTATTTTCGCATATTTTCCAGCATATCTTCTCAAATACGTTTATCAAAATTCGAAAAAAATATTCTTATATTCCACATAGCCAGCTCTTTCAAACGATATCCCACCTGATACACGAAATGCCATTTATTTTTCCTCGAGTACCTCATTTGCTCCCTCTTCGAGTCTCATGTGAATATTTTAAAGTGTCAACCAGTGCAAAATATTCGAGTCAATAAGAGATATATTACCATGTCAAGCCTCAAATTTTCTTTTTCAAAGACGCACGAATATAAGGGTTTCTTTTTCTTTTCTTTTGAGGTACGGAATCCTGTAAAACAAAAGCCGAACGATACAGCCTCAGTCGGGTTAATCGACCGAACGGCCGGACGAGCTGCAACATCGTTTATAAATATATTACGACGCTCGCAGCGTCATCTACGGGCGGCTTGAGCGGCGGGGCTGACTACACGCGTGGCTCTTCCACTAGCCCACACATCGCGTTATCCACGAGAACCTTCGCCCGGCCCATAATCTCACGTTTACGGTGTTCGATAAATTTTTTTTTACCCCTCCGTCGTACATAAGCTCGTGATCGATGCGCTAGAATTTATCGCACACACACACACACGTGTGTGCTTCGTGCCGTGAATTTTTTTTTCTCGTAAACCACATTTCGCTTCGCCACGCACGATATCATCGTTGCACGAGCACGTCAGCGCGCCCTCCTCGCGTTCCCTCACTGCCGCCATTATCTCTCCACGTTCCGGAAGCTTTCGAGCTCGTTCTCATGTGTTCTTGCCGCCCTTCAGCCTCGCACGGTCCCTCACACAATTAACTCACAGATCCACGAGGTCGGATGATTCAATTTTTTTTCGTTCCGTTTCTTATTAGACTGCTCTCGCAAGTTTCCTCGGGATTTTCTTGTCCGACTGATATATTAGATACATGCAGTTATATCGTCCTATTAGACGTTGAAATATCATGGATTGATATTAATTCCCAAGTAAAAAAATTATATATAGTCTATATAATCCATACATAAACTATCGATCCCCTATAAAGCTTATATAGAATTTTTTTACTTGGGTTGTTTCAATAGTTTTTAGATATATCTGTTTTTATAATGCACTAAGGGGTTTCATGGGTATCGAAGTGTAAAAAAAGTATATTTTAATCTAATTTTAAATATATATATAAATATATTTCGTTACAAATATATATATATATATATTTCGTTACAAAAATTTAGGAGAAATTCAGCCGTTAAGACTTGATTCTCAGAGATCCCTTAGACAAAAAGTATCCTCGGGATCAAACAAAGGATTCAAATTGAATTTTTTTGCATAGTTTTATGCAAAAAAAAAAACGATACAATTTTTGGTAAAATTGAACATTCTAATTTACCGCATAAAACTCTGCAAAAAAAAAAAAATCAAACTGCAATTATTAATTTTGTTTCAAATCCTTCTTTCAATCACGAGAATACTTTTTTCCATGGCGTTTCCAGAAACCACGTCCCAACGGCTGAATTTTCAAAATGTTTCAATGAAAAATTTTTGAACGATCGTTTGAAATGTTTCTTTTTTTATGTAATCAGAATTTTGAATAAAATAATTCTCTTATTATATTAAAAACAAAAACAATAATTAGAAAAAAATATGCTTATTTTTTTAAGCATCAAAACTCATGTAAACCCCTTAACACGTACCAAGAGTAATTATCTTGGACTCGACTATCGTCGCTAACAATCCAATAGATAACACACATGTTTGTGACTGGTACGAGCAACCCCGTCATATATATCTATATATATATATATATATGTATTTCACGTCCCCGAGGAGTTCAGCTCCGTAACGAAGTGCGACGACTAATTCTTCATTCCCTTCGTTCTCTGTGTGAAAAACGAAACAAAATATTATTCGCCATATCCACGATGACTCTTGCACTTTTTTTTGTTCATCTGCAGCAGCAGCAGCGACAGTGGGAACGTCCCATCGGGACGGTATTGACACTAGACCTTTTATTCGTCGCAGTCTGCATCGCTGACGCGAATAATTGGCCACTCGAACACCGACCGCGTCACGTATTCCGTTCGGACTCTTTCTTCTTCTTCTTCGTCTTCTTCTTTTTCTTTTTATTTCATTTTTTCTTTTTTTATTTCACTCGCTCTTTCGTTACTCTCATTTTTCTTTCTTTTTTTTTTATTTTCGTTCGTACCATCTCGCTGATCCCTTTTATCACGTTTTTCTTTCGTGTTTTTTTTGTCCCGTCTTTTTTTTCCGTTCGGTTCACCGTTTTCAGTGCTCAGCAGCATCGGACTGGGGGCTTTGTCGAGTTGGCGAAGCGTTATGCTGTCGATGGTGTAACGGGCAGCTCATTGTGTTGATAAACCGGATGTACTCACAGTCACGGTCATTCTTTGTCACGAATCGCACTTTTTAACCCCCTCCCTTTTCCCTAAAGACTGTTAATTTATTTGTGGTTCGATTAAGGGGGGGAGTAAGGTTGATTCGATAAAAAAAAAGTATATTTTCGAGAATTTTTTTTGACGAAACTGTTGATATGTATTCATTTATATAAATACAACACAATGAAGTAACATCTGAAGAATATTCTGTGGAATTTTCATTAATTTTTATGAAGAAATGAGCCATTGACGGCGAATCTCCGCGGACGTCTCGAAAAAAAAAAAGTTTCATTGCGGTGGCCCTCATAACTTATCACTGGATTATCTGAAATAAAAAAATCAAAATTATTTTATTAGTTGATAAGTTTCTGGAGGTAACATCTCCGAGTTTTTATTTTTCAAATTGATTTTTCAATTTTTTACAGCACTTAGAAGTCGAAATACCGAAAAAAAAATTTGATGAAAATTCAGTATTTTGATTTCTGAGTGCTATAAAAAATTGAAAAATCAATTAAAGAAATAAAACTCGACGTTAACGTGCATGCGCGAAACTTCTTGCAATTCTCGCGACCACGTCTGTTTCGAGTCAATCACATTAGCTTGACGACAACGAAGAAAACCTTTTCTTTTTTTTTTTCAATTTTCCGGCGCCACAGCGACATCGAAACGTTTCGTTGCAATAAGACGAACGATGAGTGTGTTATTATCGTTTCGTAATCCTGCGCACCAGCGTTCAGAGTAATTGGACTGCACCGTCGCATCAAACGGGAAATCCTAGAATTCCCAGAATCAAAGATACCGTCGTCGCTATCGTTTTCCTCTGTAAATTCCAATTTCCACTCCAATACAATTTTGTTCCATACTTTTGCCATTTATTTTTGTTTTTTGTTTTCCGTTGTTTTTTTTCACGTTTCGCACGTCGACATTCGATAGGAAAATTTATATCGCGATTCGCTATCACGACAATGCACCGCTTTTGTTCGCCGCCATGAATGGAAGGAATTGTTGACACCGTTGAAACAAAATTCATGTTTTTTTTTGCTAACGAATTTTGAAACTTTATTCATTCGTGCAACAACTGTATTTTATTTTTTTCATTACCGGCAATGCTTTTACGTCGACGAACGTAATGAAAATAGAAATAAAATAAATACAATATACATACATATATAAAATACAATAATCTTTTCATTTTTCTATGGAATTACATGTTTTTTTTATTCAATCAACGTTATTAAGTCTAATGAAATTTAAAAAAAAAACGAAAATTTACATACTTTTCTCCATTTTATTTCCATCGAGTTCGTTGCACTTTGAACCCTTCCGGATAAAATAATCCGGCCGTATTGTTCCCCGAAAGTCAGCACCAACGAATGGAATTTCATTTTACAAATATCGGCCACGTCACGAGGCTATTTACTTCGTCGGACGAGAAAAAAAATAAATAAAGAAAATAAATAAAAAATAAAGGACCCCAAAAAAAAATGTAACGTTGCTCTGCTTACTTTGAATTATAAGAGGCTATTGGACGCGGGTTTCTCGAGAGTGAGAACAGCAAATTCTCCATCCCTCGGGCTATTGCTCTGTAACGAATGTACATTCTTCGTTCCACCCTTCGCTTTCATATACATACATATAAATATATACAATATACATATAAATACATATATATATAGTCGCATTCGCGATCTCCTTTTTCCATTTTCATATCCTTTGTAATATTCCCCGTCGTGGATGTCTCGCTGCAACCCGAATCCTCGATATTACTCTTCGGAGTACACACATATTGTCTTGAGCACAGTTCAGCGTCAGCAATTTCAAGTACATATATATATATATATTATATATATACAAATATATAAATAGCGACTGGGATAAAGGCGGGTCGAGTAACCCGCGGCTCCTTCAAGATTCCACAAAGTCGCCATTGTTTTACAAAGGGTCTGTGGATATCGTACGGTCCTCGCTCCGTTCTCGTCCTCTATACCGGTACCCACTGTACCTACTGTCAACTCGTCGTTACCTCCGTCGTGAAACGAAGGGCGTATTATAGGAACCCAGAACCCTTTACACAGAACTTTGAACAACTTCAGAGTTGCTAATTCGTCGTTTCTCCATCTCTCTGTGCTCGGGCTTCCTCAGACTCGATTTTCCAAATTCGACCTGGTCCGCAGCGCAGCGAAAACGGTTTTCGCAAAACTTCGTTTGCCGCTACCGGAAGTGAGCGAATCCGAACAACTCTCTGGGTCTGACATTTTTTGTATTATCGATGACACGTCAGTTGGTCTATCAACGTGCTTGGCAATACCGGAAAATATGAACGTCTAAAATTAAGGGAACGTGTCTGGCCTGACGGCTCTATAATTCAATAATTATTCATGACCAAACGAATGAAGATATTGACGATTAATTTTTTCAAATGTTCAGTGCATTCATTGAAGAAGCTTCGATATAATTTTCAAGTGAAAATATTATAAAATGCCGGAGTTATCCTGATTCCTCTGGCGGCCCTTTTTTTTGTTCGGTACTCACGATATTTTCCAAAATAAGGATCTAAAAACGAAAAACAGGTAATTGCTCATCATTTAAGAAGAGTTAATCTTGAGAATAAGAGAAGGCTTTTTTTCTAAGCAAATGGCAGCTGGATGAACTTTTTTATTTTTTTTAACGTTTTTAACTCCATTTTTCGTTAGTTTTTTTTTTTTTTAACAAATGAAACGAGAAAAACATTTTTGGTTTCCGAAAAATCTTCTTTCGTATCTATCTTCATTGGTCCAAGTGCATCGCATGGTCATACTTCGGATAGTGATGTCAAAATTCTAAGAGGGTTCGAAATATTCGAACGTAATTATCCGAGGACAGTTAAATTCGAACTTGTCCACTCGATCGAGCAGCCTTTGGGAGAACCGAAGAAGAACAACGAAGAGACCAGGTCGTGAAAACGAAAGAAACGTGTGAAACAACACGAAGAAGGCGACGAAGAAGCCCGGCGGAAGGATAGAATTTTTTGAAACGAATAAAGGGGGCCACGGGGCAACACGAGGAGTCGAGCAGCGAGTCGAGCAACCGAGTGAACCGAGCAACGTTTTACTCGCGGTGGCGAGTGTCCGGGTGGTGGTGCTGCTGCTGCTGCTGCTGGCCGAGCAACGTGTGTGCCTGCCGAGCGGCCATACGCGTTTATTGTCCACGTACACCGATTGGCTTTGCCAACGTAAGAGAAAGAGAACCGTGTGTCTGACCCGCGAGGCCTCGGGCCTTAGTCAGTGAAACTTCGCGTATCGCGACGCACCTGTTTCCAATACGTCGCTCGAGCGAACCTCGTGCTTTTTTCGCTACTGTCATTGAAAAAATTGAAAGAAAAAAAACGAAAAAATAAAAAGAAAATAATAATAATCAATCGATCGATAAATATTCGACGTGAAAAATTCCGATAAATATAAATAAATAGATATATAAATGAGAAAGTACCGATAAGCAACAACGAAAAAAAAAAAACAAAAACAAAAAAGGTTTCGAGTGAAAAATAGGTTTCGACGTTACAATGTGGATAATACGACGAAACGAATATAAATTTCGACCATAAATCTGGGTTATGGGTCTGTGCCATTGGTTCGACCAAAGTCTTCGTGAAGTTTCTTCCGCCGTGGATTGAGACGTACCGGAAGTACGTGTCACGAATTTTTCATACGTAAAACTTCTCACTTGCGTATTTCACCAATTTTTTTTTTTTTTTTTACTTCACACTTCCGATGTCGTTTGGATTTAGCTCGATTGTGTGAAATAGAGAGTCCGGCAACGAGTTTTGCTGGAGTTACAGATATTCGATAACGTGGCAGAAGGTCGTTACGTAGGTGCATCAGGGTGAACATTAATGGGGTTGTTGACGAATTTCGACAATTGCACCCCCCAGATAGGTTCGAATTAAATAAATGAAAATATTTGCGAAACCCTATGCACTGTGGTCCAATTAGAAGACGTGGCTGTAAGCTCGTTCTGTTTCCCATTTGAATAACATGGGATTTTCCGACTAATTCGGTAATTATTTTTTCGAGTTGTCCCTGAGCACGCGAAAAATTCTTTATTCACACAAATCTATTGTTAATGGGTATAACTATTCGTACATTTTTTTGACAAGACCTCACCTGTGTATTATCGATAACGGCGAACCGATGAACCGATGATAACAACAAACGATCACAACGCAAATTATAATTTATTTGTGTTTATGTCTTGTGAAAAAAATGTACGAGTAGTTCATATCCACAAACAGTCACAGTCACGTGGTCGCAGCCGATAGATCGGACACGGGCGCTCGCCAAACTTCAATCCGCCCCTTGGTCCAATTTTTTTTTTTTATTTCCGCGGACATTCGATGTTAAAACGTCACATCAATAATCGTCAACAAATAACGTTCGAAAATCTCGTGAAAAACAAATAGCCATTCAACACGATCGATCGCTCGATATTTTCGACCGATGTCGTTTGGAGAATTTCCAAAACCCCTGAAATTTTCATGCAACGTGTAACAAACATTGTATTTAGTTGCCTCTGCGTTCGTTATTGACAAAACTCCATCGAACAAACAACGATCTGTCGGTGCAATCACCGCAACCCAATCTCATCCAATATTCCACGATATTGCCTATATATAATTTTATCGTAAAAAAATAACCCTGGCATTTATTTATTTATTTATTCATTTATTTATTTATTTACTTATTTATTTATTTATTTATTTATTTATTCATTTATTTATTTAATTTTTTCCTGATTGATTAATATTATCAGCAATGCAAATTTCGTAAAGTTCTAGTTTCTTTTTTGTTTTCTATCGATGAATCCCGAATAAATGAGAGACAGGGAGAAGTAATGGATGAAAGAAATTAATAAACATTAGAAATGAACGACGACTCTTGACCTACGGACGCCTTTGGGAATCGGGACCAAGACGAAAAAAATATTCCCAGCGTACTTTATGCCTTTGCCCTGGCGGTGTCGCTTCTGTGGTGTGGTCCCCCCCCCCCCCCCACCCCACTAAATCCACCCAACAGGTTTTTTCAGACCCCCATTTGCCGTCATACCGGTTTCTCGTTACGGCAAGAAAAAGTAAATAAAAAGAGAATAATGAATAAATGCATTTTTGAAAAATTATAAATTTAAAAAAATCTGTTCTTATGTACTTTCTCATCATCGTTTTTTTTTATTACGAGAGAATCTTTTTTTTTTTCTGATTGTCTCGTTATCGCGAACCGTCGAAAGAGCGTGATTTCGCAGCGTCCCCGGGTCCAAAATTCTCGGGGACAAAATGCAAGTATGGCGAGGCAGGGGAGGGAGGAGATATGCATGTATTTTTTGAATCTTTTTTTTCTTTGATTTTTTTTCGGTCCCCGTTATTTACGCGAGAGCTAAGCTCGCGAAGTCACGGAACTCTGTGGGACTGGCAAAGCGGTGCCGAGAGCTCCCCGAGCCAAGGTTGCACCACATAACGCTTGCCTCCGACATTCCACCGGTCGGCCACTCGATCTCATACGAATGTGTGTGTGTGTGTGTACGTATATTAGGGAGGTGCTTAATGGGAGTGTTCACGAATTTTGACGAGTGCACCCCCCAGATAGGTTCGAAATGAATGAATAAAAAAACGTCCGAAACCCCAGCACTGTAGTCCAATGGGAAGACGTGTCTGTAAGCTCGTTTTGTTTTCCATTTGAATAACATGGGATTTTCCGACTAATTCGGTAATTATTTTTTCGAGTTGTCCCCGAGCACGCGAAAAATTCTTTATTCACACGAATCTATTGTCAATGGGTATAACTACTCGTACATTTTTTTACAAGACATAAACACAAGTGAATTTCAATTGGTGTTGAAATTATTTATCAGTTGTTATCATCGTTCATCGGTTCGCCGTTATCGATAATACACAGGTGAGGTCTTGTCAAAAAAATGTACGAGTAGTTATACCCATTAACAATAGATTTGTGTGAATAAAAAATTTTTCGCGTGCTCAGGGACAACTCGAAAAAATAATTACCGAATTAATCGGAAAATCCCGTGTTATTCAAATGGGAAACAAAACGAGCTTACAGCCACGTCTTCTCATTGGACCACAGTGCTGGGGTTTCGCACATATTTTTATTTATTTATTTCAAACCTATCTCGTGGGTGCACTTGTCGAAATTCGTCAACGCTCCCACTAAGGACCACTCTAATATATATACGCATGCATAAACGAGTGTCAGCGAGCACCACCGCTACTGTGACTCTCATGCATGCGTGGTCCCACATCTTTACACACATATATGCATATGTGTATGTTCGTGTGTATGTGTGCGGACACCCCGCTGGGACGGGGAAAAGTTTGAGCAAAACTCGACGCATAAAAGTTGAAAGAACCAGAACAGCGTGTTTCACGGTCTATAAAATTAAGCGCTCGTGCGAATTGCAACGAACGCGTTATAAATAGTGACACAAAAAAAAAAAACCAAATGCAAAACTCGTGGTCGTGAGTTTTTTCGCTGCGTAGAAAAGTTTCACGATTGGGCGGTGCGATTGTGCCTTCACGATTGTTAATTGTGTGTTGGAAATCGAACCCAACTGTGATGTTGCCGCGATTATACGTCGCTGGCGCCGCATTCGTACCCGAGAAATTCGATAAGCACGTGAGAGAATGGCGCAATTCGTCGAAACGAACAGCATAGAAAATGGAAAAATTTGTAGAACTCACGGCTTGGCAGTTAGAAAGTAAGATAATCGTCTTCGACGAAGTCAATGATGTTTGAAAATCGAATAAAAGAGCGAACGGTGAATTTATCGAGTAATTGTCGATGCATCGATTTGACCTATCGAGTTATCGCTGTCGATTTATCTATATATATATATATAGCTATATAAAATAATAATAATAATAATAATAATAATAATAATAATAATAATAATAATAATAATAATAATAATAATAATAATAATAATAATGATAATAATAATAATTTCATAAAAATTGAATAATTTTCCACGTGATCTCGAATTTTTTTCCATACAAATTTTCCAAAAAGTAGAAAAAAAACGAAGAACAAAATTTCGTCGGAATGACCCATATTAATTTAAAGATCAATATTTTCAATTTCAGGATTCGGCATTTTCAATCTAGATTTTTGTTTTATTAAAACTATTCGAAAAACTAAAAAAAAACAAAAGTATATATGCGGTTATAATTAAGAATAAAAAAATCATGTGTATCTCGAAAAAAAAATTCGGATTACCACCTGGCAATGGATCATTTCAAACATAGGGGGTTGTAAATGTAGGTACGTTTTTTTTTCATTATTTCGAACCAATCTGGGGGGCGACCGGATGAAAATTCGTCCGAGCCCCTTATAAGGACCACCCTGCTATATATAAATATGCACGAACCCGGAGTATGCGAGCAGTATTTGATCCGATCACCGGCTCGCACCGTTGCTCACATATTGGCCGATGCGCGGGACAAACGAGCCGATTTCTCGCATCACGGTTCCGTAACGTGTTACCGCGTTCGTATAAATATCATACATACATATATATTTATATATATGTATATATAAAGATACATAGTACACCTGCAGTCGAATAGCCATTCCGTGGTATCATGAATATTTAATGTAGGGCGTTAGTAACCGTGATGGAATTTCCATGTTAACCATTTCAGTCGGGTCGAAGTGTCGAGATCCACTAGTGACCGGTTAGGTTATCCAACCTTTTCCCCCAAAGTCCTTCTGGCAGCTTCGAGGATCAACCTGGGACGATGAGGGCTGGGGCTCGAAAATCCGAACGAGCAATGTTCAGAAGTGCCAAAATTTCGAACGCCCAATAATTCGAATGACAATGTTACGAACGATCGTGACGTAGCAATGACATTGCAGCGAATCGTCAAAATTCCCAATGACTTTCAAGCTTTCCCCACGCATTCATTATCAAAGTTAGACACATTCCTCCGTTGACTTTTTTGTAGGAAATTCAATCCTCCGCAACATTGTTTGTGTGAACTTTTGGTCTATCTAGCGTTGTTTGTCCAGCATTTGGACGGGAAGGTAAAAATACATTGATTTTCTTATTGATTTTACCTTTCCGTTCAAACGCTGGAAAAATAAAGTGAACAAGTTACCCCCGAAGGTGTTTCAGTGGATTTGCATGAGTGAAATCGGTTCGTTGAAAGTTGCACCGATGCCCGTTCCAACGAAAGGGTTTGGGAATGATGTTGAACGACGTGTAAAGTGCGGGGTCGTCGAGTCTGACCGTTTGCGTCAAGTGGCAACGTTCGATATTTCGTGATAACGTGAAACTCTCGCTTGGATTACGCGAGGACCGGTCGAAGAGGGCCACGTCGCTGGAAACCCCCGACCGATGCCTGTAATCCGGACGAATGAGCTCCCTCCTCGCTTCCACCGTTAAGTGGTCCCTTGGGATGAAGGAACGCCGGCCGGAGGACCGCGAGATGAAGCTCTTCGGATGCCGGTGGTCCTTCTGCAATTCCGCCACTAACCTTCCAGGTAATTCGTTCGTGTATGTTTCACGCACTCGCTACCACGTTGAATTACGGTCTACCACGAAAATTTTAATTATCATTGTTATTATTATTTTTTAATTAAGGGAGCCGAGTCACCTTAAAAATTGTAAATTTTTTTTTTTCGTGGAATGATCGATCCAAAATTAAAACCAATTTTATCGTTATTAAGTATGTATACGAAGCTATCGTTTCAATTTTTTCATAGCCATATGAAGCATCTGAATGCTGTAGGATTTGTCACCAAATTTTTGAAAATTAATTTTCAACTTGGATTGATCATATCACAAAGAAAAAAAATCCAATCTTTAAGGTGACTCGGTCCCCTTAAATCAATCTTGAAAAGGATTCTTGTTAAAAATATGTTTTCTGCACTGACAGCTATTAATAAAGAATAGAAAAAAACAATTCTTCCGACTCTCAACAAGATATCGTAATTTCATCGAATCTCACATAATCGTGAGAAACGATTTGAAAAGCCGGATAATTAGTTTCAGCCAATTTCCAAGCACGCACGATTAAATTTGTACAGAAACGTGGTCGCGTGATGATAAGTTTTCCGCAATTCATCGATCCTCTCGCGTCGATGCCGCGCATCCGCACGCGCGAAACGTTATTTCAATTGATTTTGTTTTCCGATGGCTCGTAACAATTATCGCACGGTAATTGTCTCATGAGCCATTGAATTTGCACAATGGCGAGAGCAATGGAATCGTAAACGACGCGATAATTCATCTCGAATAGTTCATCCCGGCGATGATTGTTACCGGTCAATCGGTTCGAAATTTTCCGTTTCTGTTTGCAATGAAAATCGGATTCAGGTACGAACCGTAAAATATAATTAACGAATATTGCGTCATCGGTCCGTGCAGTCTGCGAATGTGTTTGCACTTTCATTACACTCGAACGACGGTTAACTGACAGTCTCGTTAATCCGTTCGTCGGTCTATAAACTCGAAATAGGTTTTGCCAATGGAAAACGCCCTTAACTCTCCCGCGGTTTATGTAACGTTTCTTTGCCCTCGCACTTCTTTCGGCTGTTCGATGCAACCACCGAAACTCATTTATCTCATCGGTGTGGTAATTAATTTACCTTCGGATAATCCGTAATTTATATTCAGTCGTTAAAAAAACGAATTTTCAAAAATAAAGTGGGAAACAATAACTATCGCCTAAATCGAACGATTATAAAATGTTCGATATAAAAAAAAACAGTCATGAAATAATCATCAACGAAGGTGGTCGAAATGTGATATTAAGATCGATCGTACCTCGAGATTTTCTTTTTTTTTGCTAGATGAACGCGGACGAAAATATCGCACCTCGTTTCCATTCGTGTAAATTGCAAAGAGCGTCATAAAATAATCAGTCATTTCCAAATATACCTACCGATTGGCACGCGGTGACACACTTTACGGATTTGGATATAACTAAAGTGCGGTGAGACGAGTTCCCAATTTCCGAAAAAAAAAAGTTTCGCTGGAATCCGGAAATCGAAAAACCAAAATGATTCTATTGGTTAATAAGTTTCTGCAGGTAACGACGTCGAGTTTTTTTTTTCAATAGATTTTTCAATTTTTCGCATCACTCAGAAGTCAGAATACTAAAAAAAACATTGATGGAAAATCATTATTTTCACTTCCAAGTGCTGTGAAATAATTAAAAAATCAATTCACTTCTTCATCAAAATTGATAAAAATTTTAGAGAATATCCTTCAAACATTACTTCACCACCTAGTAATTGAAGAAAATAAATATCTCTCAACTGTGTCCCCAAAAAAAATTATCGAAAATCTCTTTTTTTTTTATCGAATAAACCACACTCCCCCCTTAAAACAAAGACCGATATATAATCGCGCATCGTCCGTTTGTGTGACGGTGTGCAGTTTTGATTGTTGTACGCGCGTGTGTGTCGTGCAGCTGTGCCCGCAGCTGTTGGCGGCTGAGACGATGGTCCGTGCGGATGGAGATACGGTTCGAACCGTAACCGGGCCATATATGGGTTGTAATTCGACGGTCCCGCGAGATCACGGCCCGCCCGGCAAATCCCGTTAATACCCAGCCGTTTCCTTCCCGGTGGAATAGTCCTTTGCCGGAGGATCGTCGTCGCGGGGTCTGTCCGTGTGTGTAAACTGGACACGCACACACGTCTATATATATATATCCAACAACGCTGCAACCTGCGATGCTGACGACGATGCTGTTGGGAAATCTCGTTGACGTTTGCGACGTTTGCGGTACCTCGCGATGACACTAAATCCTAATCCCTCGAGCTACCTAACCGATACAGCGATAACGAAACCTCCACACAGACTGCAAATGCGTTATGTCGTTGTGTAGAACGACGTGAGGTGGAGGGGGGAGGGGGCATCACGATTCTCCGATGGCTCGTAGATGGGTGTGCGTGAATACCATCGACGTCGACGATCCCGCGAATCTCATCCGGGATCTATATCGTTGCATCACAGTTGCTATGCCTGTGCTCCACGTAGTTGCAGCTGCAAACGTCTATTAGATACATTTGTACACAGGGAAAAGACGTGCCAAATCATCGGATTCAAACCCTTCCATCCTTTCATTCGGTCGATGATTTGTTTTTCACCATCTTTTGGATCCTACTAATTTTTCTAATTTTTTTTCTAAATTTAGATTTTTCAGACCTTCCTTCCCCTTAACCCACACTTTTTGGTCAGGAGGTTTTATTCTTTCTTTCATTGCCTTGTATTGCCTGAATCGATAGGACAGGATAGGATTTCGAATTTAAAAAAAAATTATTCATGTCATGATTCCGATTAAGATACGAATAAGCTGAAAAAAACATATATATATATTTACGAAAATTATTTTATAAATATATTTACGAACATTCGAAGAAATATTTAGTTATGAAAATTCGTAGGTGAATATATTTATCTACGAATTTCCACGACTATATATTTCTTAGAATTTTCGTAATTATATTATTTAGGAAATTCAGGAAAATTCGTAGACAAATATATGTATATATATATAGAAATTTAATATTCAATTCCCGTGTGCAATGAGATATATATATCCCATAGGGACACGTGCACGAGGGTAACTCGCGGCCTCGGTTACGCGTGTGTTACGCAGTCACGTGGTTGCACGAGGTTATACTCGCTGACGACGACGACGACGACGACGACGTACGCGATAACCAACAGACTTCCTTATCGGATCTCGATATGACCTGTCTCTCCCTAAGAGACCCGAATTATGCAACCTGCTCGACCACCGGACCCCTCATTACGCTCGTGCCTCATCCCTATATGGCGACAAACCGCATACGTTGCGAAACGCGGCCTCGATAACCCAGCATATACAGGGTGTCCCGTAACCACCGGACGTGGTTAGTACTGGCGTATTCCTTGATTTATTTCAAGACGAAAATCTATTTGCGAAATTTCGATCGGATCAGTGGTGTCCGAGCTAGAAGCGTTAGAAGATGACCAATGAGAAGCGAGGAAGCCGCAACAATGTGCCCCGAGATTCGCGCCAAACACTTGCGAACGAACGTCAGACGATATTCATCTCTCGTCAAGCAATCAATGATAGAAAAAAAACAAAAAAAAAACAAGCAAGTGTTTGGCGCGAATCTCGGGGCACATTGTTGCGGCTTCCTCGCTTCTCATTGGTCATCTTCTAACGCTTCTAGCTCGGACACCACTGATCCGATCGAAATTTCGCAAATAGATTTTCGTCTTGAAATTAATCAAGTAATACGCCAGTACTAACCACGTCCGGTGGTTACGGGACACCCTGTATATCTATCTATATATTTTTCAATTTCCTTCTTAAATTAAATTATCCGTTTATTTCTTATTTGCGATTTTTTTAGTTTCACCCAAATGATTTTTATACAACGCCATTTCATTTCACCTCTGGGTGAAATTATAATAGATGGACATTAATTCAATGTAAATGTATTTTAAATACTTTTTCAAACATAAATAACTATGATTGATTATCATGCAAGAATGAACATTTTCACATTTCTGTAATAATTATGACCACTTTATGTAAATTATTATTATACAATGAATTGAAATATTCAATAAATCCGCTTAAATCGATTATCATTTGGTCCGAAAAGTATTTGAAATACTCTTTCATTGAATGAATGCCCATTCCCGATAAAAAAACGGGGGACGTTCCTTCATCCCCCGTTTTTTGGGGGTGGAGAACGAAAAAATAAAATAAATAAACATTTTTAGATCGAGTATGAAGATATGCAATATCGAGGATGACTGTCAAAGGTGTGACGTGTTGGACGGTTCATCGTTTGCATCGCGATGCACCGGGATTCGGATATGGGGTACGGTCGTTGGGGGTGTCCCCATGGACCTGACCCCCGTAACCGCGAATTCGTCGCCCGGGCGCTTTGAAGCGAGATCGTAAAAGTGCACTATCGTGTTTTGACGCTTTATCGCTTGTGCTGCCGGCCGGCCTCTCACTTTTTCGTCCCGGGACGGGGGCTTTCCCTCGCTCTGAAACGCATCGCAATTTATTGCGTGTACACGCCATCGGTACTATCGCTGCCGCAAAGCCATCGCACACTCGCGACACACACACACTCGTCTGACCGTCCCGGACTCTCAACGGTGCAGCTACGTTCTGCATTGGAAAAACGTTTTTCGCGTTACAGCTTAACTGTAAAGCCGATGATAGGTTCGATATATATTTATATATATATATGACACAATTGTTCTTCGGATAGTTAACCTTCACTCGTTTCCCACCCGTAATCTTATTATTGAAATCGAATTGTCGTTTTTTCTCTCTTTTTCTCTCTCTCTCTCTCTTTTTTTTATTTTTTTATTTTCTTTTCATCGAGTTCGGTCAGCCCTGTCCGACTCCTCGGTTTCAATACCTAAAACGTGTGTAGCCTATGTAATCTATATATATATATATATATATATATATATATATATATATATATATATATATATATATAGTTTATCTATAGACTTCATACATTTTTTTCTCGAAATCATTCCGACGTTAATTTAAATATAGATTATAATATTACTGAAAATATTATAATTAAACTTTTTATTCAATGATAATATTTTTTAATAGTTGGAATATTTTTATTCGAAAATGAATCACTGAAGATGCCCATAATCCCATCGGACCATAACGCCCATATCCTGTAATTGCATAAGACGTTGCCGGGTAATGTTGAGAGCCCAAAACTCGGGCGTTTCGTTGCATTAATACACTTCGCAATCGTCTCTCGTCGTCCACGTCGTCGTCGTCGTCGTCGTCGTCTTCGATAATTTAACGGTCCACAAAGCTTCTCGATGGCAAGCCCCAAAGTATTCCTCGCCTCTGTCCTAGCTTCGCTTTGGCGCGAACAAAACGTTTCCTCGAACCTCTTTTTTTTTCTTTTTTTATTTTTTATTTTTCTTCTTCACTTGCAACGATCCGTGATTGCTCTTCAGCACGAGCCTCGTACTCTCTCTCGACGGGCTAATTATTCAAGTACCGACTAATGATTATTGCAAAAGAAAAAAAAAAGAACGCAAAGAAAAATTGAAAAAATAAAGAGAAAGAAAAAGTACTTGTCTCACGCTTCTCTCTTCGATTCGATTCGATTGATCTGGCAATCCTCGAACTCGCAAATAAACCGAATCCCATCGCAGCTTCAAATTTTTCATATCTCTGAACCACGTCAAAGTACATCGTGGTTGCAAATAAATGTTTTTTCAAGTCGAAAAAAAAGAAAAAAAGGATTTAAAGAAAATAAAATAAATAAATAAAATTTACATTATCCAATAATTTTTTTTCAACGACACGATAAATTCTTTTCGAAAAAGTGAATAAGTAAAAAAAATGCACAAACATTTTGTAGAATTTAACGAACAAATGAAATTTCGCAAAAGTTCAAAGTTTTTCTGTTCATTGATCTGAATTGTGTGAGAATTCAATTATTCGTTGATTATTCCGAAGACCGGGGTACGACATCGACGATTTAACTCGTGAGACGAGTTTTCGTAATAATTGCAAAAGCTCACGACGTTGATGCAGATGGAAACTTCGCGGTCATTGATCTTCCTACGTTTATCCGGGAACCCGGAGATATCTCATTCGTGACGTTTGGGTTGTGAACGAAATTATTTTAATGGAGTTTTCATCGATTACGGATTAATCAATCGACAACTGCAATTTCGCGTTCGAGGTATGGGCGTGCGGGACGTGGCGTGGAAAATTTGGTGACGCAATTAACGTGCAGCCCTGATCGTGCCTTTGTGCGACCAAACTTATCAAATAGTTTTCTCATGATTGTTCTGCAACTTGCGAGCAACGGGGCTCGCAGGTTGAAGAACAATATATCAGAGTCTAAATATTTGCCAATTATAATTGCTTCCACGACGATATTTCGTTCGTATAAATTAATAATGTCGACGCAACTATTTTTTATTTTACAAATATTTTTGACCCAGCTTTTCTTTTTTTTTCAATTTATTTTTTTTTAAGAAAAAAAATTAGGGAGTTATAGCGAATTTTAGGACATTCCCTAAATCTCCATAAAATTATACATGCCACGTTGGAAATTTTATTTAAAGTTATTAATTATCCATCAATATTTCCAACTAATTTGAATGAGTATAGGGTTACGCGCGTGTCCGGGTATTGAATGAATAACGCCGGGGGTAACGAAACCTATATTAATTATTTATTATGTGGATCCTAGACCTCTTTTATATATTTTCACAGGTACAAAGAAAAATGCGTGTACGTTCAAATTCGTAGCGTCGGTTAATCTCTTCTTTTGTTCTCAAACTCCCCGTTTTCGAACTGCGTTGGCACGCCTATCGTTTACGAACCACGTTGGCACGCCTGACTAGAGGTTCGTCCGCGCTCCGTTGGCGCTCTCGTCTCGCGTACGTTTTGACGCGATCGTCGCGCCGCAGCGCGGTTGATTGTGGAATGTGCGGCGAATCCGCCACAGTCACTCCCCCCCCAGTGACCTTCGTCCGTTGCGAAGGGAATGATACAGCCTTATATGTCTTCTTTGGTTTGTCCATGGTTGATCCCCATTGGTGCGGTTCGACAGTTACCGAATCCTCGTCTGTTGAATCCTCTGTGTTGTCGTGACTCGAGGTTGATCCGTCTGTTTTCGCGACGTACGCTGGTTTTAAACGGTCCACAGAGATAGTTTTTTTCTGTCCATCCACGTCAACGACAAAACGTCGATCGTCGAGTCGATTTTCGACTTTGTACGGCCCTGCGTACGGTGGTTCGAGCGGGGGTTTTACCGCGTCGTTTCTCACGTAGACGTGTGAGCAGTCGTACAAGTTCTTCAAGACGAACGGTCGGGCTTTGTTATGGTGTGCCGTCGGTGTGGGACGAACTCCACGCATGTGCTCCCGAAATTTTTCGACAAAGATCCGAGGGTCAGCTTGCATTTCTTGGCTGATGAAAAATTCGCCAGGGACGCGTAATGTCGTCCCGTACAGCATTTCTGCACAAGATGCACCCAGGTCCTCTTTGAACGCCGTGCGAAGTCCGAGCAACACGGTGGGAAGAAGTTCCGTCCATCGTATTTGTCGGTTGCACATCAGAGCAGTCTTAAGAGTGCGATGCCACCGTTCGACGAGACCGTTTGAGCACGGGTGATAAGCTGTCGTGCGGATTCTGTTTGCGCCGATTTGCTGTGCCAGTGCCGAAAATAGTTGTGACTCGAATTGTTTACCTTGATCGGTAGTGATTGTCAGTGGCGTGCCGAATCGACATATCCACTGCGTATAGAATGCTGTCGTGACTGAGTCTGCGGTGATATCCTTCAGCGGGACTGCTTCAGGCCATCTTGAGAACCGATCAATGATTGTCAGGCAATACCTGAATCCGTCGATTGTAGGAAGCTCGATCAAGTCCATGTGGATGTGGTTGAATCTGTTATCCGGTACTTCGATTGCTTGAGGATGTAGTTTGTTGTGTTTGTGAATTTTGCTGCTCTGACAGGCAGGACACGTTCGACACCACTGCAGCGAGTCTTTTTTTATTCCAGGCCAAATGTACTTTTCTTTCAGCAGACGAGTCGTACTTCGACCACTTGGATGTGACAGCGCGTGGACGGAGTCGAATGCTTTCCGACGAAGATTGACTGGAATGTAGGGTCGAACGACACCTGATGCAATGTTACAGTATATTTTAATTCCAGGTTCGACAGTGAGAAGTTGAAGAGCCACGGAAGTTTCGTTCTTCAGGAGATTTTCGAGTTCTCCATCGTCACGTTGCGAATCCTGAATGTTTTGTCCTGACAAGATCGTTGGCATTGCTATTTCGTTGATCGATTGAATTCTCGAGAGAGCATCCGCTACGCCGTTGTCGTCTCCTTTCAGGTAAACGATTTCTGTCGTATATTGGGAGATATAATCGAGTTGTCGGAGTTGTCGTTCGGAGACCTTGTCCGAGTTGCGTTGAAATGCGTATACCAGTGGCTTGTGGTCCGTTCTCACGATCAGTTGTCGACAGTCAACGATGTGTTGGAAAAATTTTATTGCAGCGAAGATTGCCAACAATTCTCTGTCGTATGTGCTGTAATTCCTTTGAGTCGGTGACAGCTTTTTTGAGAAAAAACCAATCGGTTCCCATTGATCATTTACAAACTGTTCCAGCGATGCTCCGATAGCCGTGTTGGAAGCGTCCGTTGTCAATCTCATCGGTGAGTCTGACGATAAGAACGTTGTCAACGTAGCTGATGCGACACCTTGCTTGCAGTCGGCCAATGCCTTCAGCGTATCAGGGGTCCATGGAACGGGACGTTTGTCGTTTTTCTTCGAATCGTGCAGAAAGTCGTTTAACGGAGCTTGTAAACTGGCAGCGTTGGCGATGCTTCGTCGGTAGTAATTTACGAGTCCGAGGAATCTGCGAAGGTCGACGATTGTCTCCGGTTGAGGGTAGTCAAGAATAGCTTGCACTCGTTCGATCGGTGGCTTGTAACCGTCCTTGTTAATTCTGTAACCGAGAAATGTGAGTTCGGACTGACCCAAGACACATTTGCTCGTGTTTATTGTTAGACCGTTTTGACGAAGTATCTGAAAAACGATTTTCAAATGTCGTTGATGTTCCTCTAACGAGTTTGAAGCTACTAGGATATCGTCGATATAGACGACGACGAAACTCAAGCCTCGGAAGATCGAATCCATGTAACGTTGGAACGTTTGTGATGCATTCCGAAGTCCAAAGGGCATCACGAGAAATTCGTAGAGTCCCAAAGGAGTCGTAATAGCTGTTTTTTGGACATCTTGCTCGGCCATTGGTACCTGGTGGTATGCACGGATTAGGTCGAGCGAGGAGAATATAGTCTTACCGTATAAGCCTTGAAACAAATCGTGGCAGTGCGCCGTAGGGTAGCGGTCCGGCACTGTTTTTGCATTTAGCGCCCGAAAATCGCCGCACAGTCGCCAACCACCTGATGATTTAGTCTGCATGTGGACCGGACTGGCCCATGGACTTTTCGATGGCTGAATCATGCCGTTCTCCAAAAGGTATTCGATCTCTTGTCGTAGTGCATCCAGTTTTTCTCCAACCAGCCGACGGGGTCGTTGGGCAACCGGTGGGCCTGCCGTTTCAATGTGATGCGCGACTGCGCAGTCCTTGACGGTGCGTGGTGAAGAAGGTGGTAGCGTAATATCTTCGAATTGATGGAGGAGGTCAGTATATTCACTCTGTCCGTTTATCGTTGAGATACTGTGAATCGACGTTTCGGTCATTGATCCTTTTGACTTAAGACCGGTAACTGCGTCGATCAAGCAGCGGTTTGTCAAATCGATGAGAAGGTGGTGACGAGCAAGAAAGTCTGCCCCGATGATGGGTGTTTTGACGTCTGCGATGATTAGCGGCCATTTGAATGGGCGTCGCAAACCCAAATCCAACGTGAGGATTTTGTTGCCGAACGTGTCGATCACCGTCGAGTTTGCAGCATAAAGCTGAAGAGGTCCACGTTCCAGTTTCCCCTTTATCAAGCTTCGTGGCAGTACGGTGACGACCGAACCTGAATCTATCAAGAACGTAGCGCGAAGGTTTTTGTCGAAAATGTGCAGACGGATTTCTCTCCTGATGTTGTCGTTATTGCAATCCTCGACCGCCTGGATTTGAGGTTGCAATTCTAGTTTCCCTGCTGTGGGTTTGTAGCGAATCTGCAAGGCAAGATGCAGCGTTTTGCATCATTACCGAATCGTGTGTGATAATAACATACGCCTGATTGTGACGTTGCAGACTTGTTTCGAGATCGAGATCTGCTTGGTCGATTCTGACTTTGCTGATTCGAGTTGGACTTGTCATTGTTATTTTTGTCCGATAGTAGTCTGCTGAAGCAGGTTGTCAGCGTCTCGAGGCTTTTCTCGATTGCGCTGAGGCGAGTTTCAACGGATCGGGTATCGCTGTACGACGTTTTATACTCCGCGCTGGATCCAACGGATGCGATGTAGCCGGGTCCGCAGGTCTCCAGCAGTCGGTCCGCGATTTCGGCCAGCTTTGTCAAGGTTAGGTCGCTGCTAGCCACCATGAACGATCGAATGTTCGTAGGCATACATTGAATAAAACGGGATCGCAAGAAGTCGTCGTGTACGACATCGCCACCGAGTTCCTGCATTTCTCGTAACAGTTGTGACGGGTTTTTGTTGTCCAGCTGTAGTTCGTTTAGGAACTTTTGAATTTGCCGTTCCCTGGAATCGGTTAGACGAGCGATAAGGATGCGTTTGAGCGTCCCATACCTGTCGTTATCCGGTGGACGTCGAAGCAGATCCGAGATGTGTTGAATCGTTTCAGGGTTCAATGCTTCCAACACGTGGTTGTACTTTCGCTGATCGTTGCTTATGTTGCGATTTTGGAAAGTCGCCTCGATTTGGGTGAACCAAAGGTCCGGCATACTTGTCCAAAACGGTGGCAGTTTGACGTTCGAAATTCCCTCGATCCGAACGTTGTCTTGAACTATTGGAGGATTGTCCGTGCGAGAACCCTCTCCGGGAGCGGGATTTATTCCATTCGGAAGATTAGGCGAGTTTGAGCGCGACATGGCGAATGGCGGGAACACGTGCACTTTTTGTCTGTTAGGTTACCGTGGTTGTAATCGGTCTGGATCACGTCGGGGTCACCAAATTATAGGGTTACGCGCGTGTCCGGGTATTGAATGAATAACGCCGGGGGTAACGAAACCTATATTAATTATTTATTATGTGGATCCTAGACCTCTTTTATATATTTTCACAGGTACAAAGAAAAATGCGTGTACGTTCAAATTCGTAGCGTCGGTTAATCTCTTCTTTTGTTCTCAAACTCCCCGTTTTCGAACTGCGTTGGCACGCCTATCGTTTACGAACCACGTTGGCACGCCTGACTAGAGGTTCGTCCGCGCTCCGTTGGCGCTCTCGTCTCGCGTACGTTTTGACGCGATCGTCGCGCCGCAGCGCGGTTGATTGTGGAATGTGCGGCGAATCCGCCACATGAGTAAAAAAAAAAATATTTTCCAGGTCGAAGACCTGTAAAGGTAAATAAAACCCACACGAAATACACAAAACCATTACATTTTTTAATGTTATTACTCTACGAATAATTTTATAGTGACATGAATAAATTTATAATCAGTAGGTTTTTTAACTTCCAGTTTTTTTTCAATTTCATAACCATTTTGTTCCTGATTCCTGAAAAGTTTTTGAACTCTATAATATAATTTTCAATTGTTATCCAACTTCGTTTCAGCCCAGTGAAAGAAAAATATCCACATCCAAAATATAATTATCCGAAAATTTTTTTATTACGTCAATCAAGAAATCAAATTTTTGTCAATCAAAAAAAGATCAATTTCGCCCCGAAAGCCTGTTCGATAAATTGACTAAAAAAACACTAATCTCAGATCGTTAAATAATTCCCTTGACCGTGTCTATATAAATATATTCAAAAAAATACAAAAATTACTCTTCCATTCTAAACGATTCTTTCATCAACGTTTTGTGTGGGCAAAACAAAACCCGACGATCTTCTCGTCGTTGATTTCCGGGTTCTACACGAGGCAATTTCATCTAACCGCAATTTAACGGTTTGCTCGACGAGTCGCTTCGATCGTTGCACATTTGCCCGGTACGATTGCCCGGTGAAACGTTTGCAATATAAAAGCCGTCGAGAGATAGAGAGAAAAAGAGCTTTCATCTGACCCTCCTCACTCACGCACGAATCTCAACGTCTTACTTAGAACGATTGTCTCTTTTTTTCTTTTTTGTTTCTTCGTCCAATCTTATTTTCTTCCATCGACGAGTTGTTTCACGTGCCGTCGCGAGGGGGCGAGCAATCACTCTCGCACCGTCTGTGACGGTGTTTGTACACTCGATCGCGTTCCACGTGAAGAACCGACACACTCGAGACGGATGAATTGCTGCTGCACGTTCGAGAATTACGCAACGACCACGACAGACACGTCTTGATACGTCTGTTGCATCGTAGTTCACGATTCTATATACAAGTGATGGCATCGTGAAAACTGCACACCATCATTTGCAATTACGTGTGTGCTTACGAAATAATTATACGAGGGAGACGGATAATCGACGTGGCAAACAAATTTATCGAAAAACCGTCGAAACAAATAGTTGTCGTTGTTGCTGTTGCTGTTGCTGTTTTTGTTTTCGTTTCTGTTTTTGATTTTTTATCTTTGTTTTTGTTTTTTTTTTGGTCCTTGTTTTTGTTTTTGTTTCCGCTGGTGTTGTTGCTGCTGTTGTTGTTATCTCTCTTGTTGAGATTGTTGTTGTTGTTGTTATTATTATCACTGTTATTGTTATTATCGTCATTATTACCATTTCATCAAACATCGGACAATTTTAGGCTTCATTATCTGGAATCTTTGTGATATTTAGCAAAAAGATTCCAGACAGCGAACAGCTTGAAGTGCATGTTGAAAAACAAATTCCCGAAATTTGTTCAGATTTTTTTTTAATTATTATTTTGACAGCTGTCGATTGAGGTATTTTTCATTTATTTTGTTTTCTTTTTTTTTTTAAGTATTTTTCTCACACGCAGACTCGACCAGTCTTTCAATTTCATTCGTTTTCAATTGCAATTGTTCGACGATGAATCAAATGGCCGCGAGTACGAAATCGTCGAACCGACAAAATTTCCACGAGCGTAATTAAAAATGTTTCTCATCGAGTCGCTATATATATATTTATTCATCGTCGGTAAGGATGTAAAACGTTCAAGAGGGCGCCCTCGTTCGATGCAACGAACGATTGGGACAAAAGCCGAACTTCGGACGAGAGGTGAATGAGACAAAATTGAGGAAGTGAGAATAATCCAAGAAGAACGAAAAGTGAGGAGAAGCGGGAGGTTTTTAATCGACCCATTGTGAACACCGGGGTTCGTTCATTCACCGGAGACGTCGTGAGAACACGAAGGACACGTTAAATTATCACGCTTTTGTTTGAATATCATCGTTGTTACCTTGGCTTTTGCTTCGACCATTATTACTTTTTATTTTAAATAGTCTTCTTCTTCGTCTTCTTCTTCCTCTTCGTTTTTTTTTTGTCTTTCGTCTTTTTTTCGACGTCCGGACATTCATTTTCGCGAGATGGAAGAGAGGTGCCAGAGGTTCCCCAGGTCATACCATTAGCCTTGCTAACATAGCTTACACAACGATCTATATGTATATATACGTATAATACATATGTATAGATATATATATTCACACTGGGACGGAAAATCGCGTGCCACGGAGCTCATCTGAAAAATATCTTTTGAGACCGTTTCTCAAGTGTCTCTCGGAACGTTTTTCTTCACCACCTTGGAACCAAGTGGCGGAAAGTGTGTGTCTCTTCGGGTCTCCTCTCACCCTCGGCCCTCGGCACAGGGCCGGTTCCCACGAGACTTTTATTCGTCTTTCCACGGCTCAGAAACACACACACACACACACAGTGATCTTTCGACACAGTGATCCAACTCATCCGTGGAATCGTACTAAAGACCACGACCTATCTTTGAAATATATATTCTTCAAAGAAATGGGGAAAAAATAATAAAAATGAAAGAATAAAATGAAGTATATCCACGGAGGTCGAGAAAATGATGAAGATCGCCCCCGGTGGTGTGCGAAAAAAATTCGAAGATTTAAAATCTCGAAAGAGTGATTATGAAGAAGAATATGATAAAGTTGTTGAAAAACAATTTTACAAGTTTGGGAAATTATTAATCTCGGTTGGGATATTGTGGATTTGTTGTCGAAGATTCTACGCGCATATGAAAATGGTATTTTTCACAGTTTCCAATTATCTATGTGTTCACGTAAATATTATTATTATCGAGGAAATAATAATAATAATATACATTCCGAAGGTTTGTCGATTTAAAAAAAAAAAATAAACGCATAATTTTAACGATAATTCATGAAAAAATGTTAACAAAATAAGAACAATGGTGAATATTAATAATCATTTTTAAATAAATATAAAAATAATAAAATAAAACCTGAAAATAAAATATACAATCGAATAAGAATAATTTTTCATAAATTCACCTCGTAAAAAACAGAAATTGTTTGTGCCGTCTATAATTCACTTTTGAAAATCTCCCAACATTCTTTACAATTCTCCCAACATTCTTTACACATTCTCAACGTCAAAAACTTATGTATACGTGATGCATCAAGCAATTTTACGGAAAAAATGTTCCAAGCTCATCCGGAATCTCGACACAGCGACGACGAAATAATTTCAAATAAAAGGAAAACTACGCGCTGACACACAAAAAACGAAAGACTGCGGACCGGTGGAACCCGAGGCGTCGCGTCGGCATCCCTTTGCGGTGGTAATTTTTTTTTTTTTTTCGCTCGATGGGGTACACACAATGCAACCGGGCCAACACGCGTTTGCCGTCCTCGCCGTGAAGATAATGCCAGGCGTATCGAAAACAAAGAGACGGATTCTTGGGTAGAATTTTGAAAAATGCGCGCAGTTGCTTACACCCCCGACGGACTTGTCAAAGTATAATTCGTACACACGCAACGGTACATAAGAAAAATGGGGAAAAATGAGGAAAACCCGGGAAAGTAGAATTAAAAATCAAAAAGACAAAAAAATCATAACAAACATCTTTCATTTCAACATTTTCCCAACTTTCGAGCTTTCCCCAAGGCCAAATTATCAAAGTGAGATAAATCCCTCACTGACATTTTTCATAGAAAATTCAAGTCTCCACAACATTGTTCATGTGCACTTTTCCTCTATACAGCGTTGTTCATCCAGAATTTCGACGGAAACGCAAAAACGTATATTTTTTTTCTTCAACAATTAAAATATTAATTTGCTTGGAATAATAATTTGGGAAAACGGTGACGCGGGGGGTGAAAGCGGACCCCCGAAGCGCGCCCCGAGCGTCACGGGTGGATAACGCTCGGGTGAGTAACATGTGAATCGAGGTCAGCTCGTTAGTCGCGGGCCTGAGGAAAAGCAAAACGTTATGCGTCTCTACGCTTTTGCCGGCTTCAACTGCTACGAGGCTGTGCTAGACAAAGTATCCCCCGAGCTCGGGGTACCTGTGTATACGTGAGCACACCCCCTCCCCCGTCCTTCTCCTTTCCCGTTACTTATCCTCGGTTGCCCGGTTTATTCGGTCGCTGCTACCGTTGGTTCTGCACTTGGTGCGAGCGCAAACCTTTGCTCTCTCGTCTCTGTTTCTCGTTGACCTTCGTCGATGCTGGAGGCGCGGTCACCACCGCGAATCTTGACGGAATCCCGACTTTCACAGCGTCACCTGCGAAAGTGCAACGAGTCGAAAATTTCGCTTTGCCCTCCCCCCTCGCCCCAACACCCAACTCGAAGCATTTGGGTGAGGAAAAAATGTTGCCCACTCTTCCCCGATCTCGTGAAATTATTACCGGCTTTGAAAAAAGGGTAAAGCTAGACCCACAAACCTGATTTTGAGAAAAATTCAAAATATATCTATCATGGATGATTATTCAAATCGGGTAATTTTTATGTTGCCAGCTCGTATCTCCTTTTTTTCGATGAAGGTCAATCGTTTTGAAACAACGGCAGAGTTTTGATCTAATCGGTGTCAACCTTGGCACTGAAAATCAGCTCGCTCAAAAAAATATCATTACCTTTTTTTTCAGAATCTTCAAACGGATTGATTCTAGGAAAAGTCACTGAGAACCTGACCTGAAATATATATATACACATGTCCTGTGAAATTTTCTTAGCTCTTCGATAAGAGTATAAAAAAAAAATTCCAAAATTTGGGCAACGGCCGAAAAACAGCTTTTGATGTTTTAAATTCGATTTTGATGGATTTTCGAGAGTCGAAATGAAAAACCGATATCTTCATCGAAAAGCCGAGACAATTTCACGCGACATACAGATTTTTTATGGATTTTTTTTAACAGCGTAAGCATGTGAAAAAAAAATACTTGAAAAAAAAGAAAACGAAATAAATATTAAAACACTCAATTGACACAAAATAATGGAAAAAAAAATCTGAAAAAAATTGGGAATTAGTTTTTCAACATGCACTTTGAGCTGTATAAATGTCATGAAGATTCCGGATAGTGAAGCCCAGAATTGTCAGATATTTGACGGAATGGCCCATATACATGTGAATATGTATGTGTCTGTGTATTTATGTATGTACGTATGATTAGGAGTTGAGTCCACACCCTCGAGCCATCGACGACACACAAATACATATATACGAAAATTTCAAGCCAGTCAAGTCTCCCTGACGATGGCCCCAGAAGCGTTATCCGTTTCGCGCTTCAACGGCACGGTACGTGCGGCCGCACGTGAAACGCCCCGGGAGAGTTTGCCAAACCCAAGGTGTAACCCACACACAACCAACATGCTGTTCGAAATTATGAAAAAAAAAAAATTCCCTGTATTCCACATAAACGAGCCTTTACAAATGACACCCGACATTATACGTGAAATTGTTCAAACAATATAATCGAATGAACAAAAGCGACAGACAAAATCGACGCTCGAGTGATCTGACAAGAGTTCTTTTTTTTCCTTTAGAGGTACGAAACTCTAATAAAAAAAAAGATCGTCGAATAAATAAAAAATAAGATTAGTAAAAATAATAATAATTTCCTTTTTTTTCTAACAAAAAGCAACAGACAAAACCGAAAATTTAGTGTTAGAGGCAGTGAAGCGATACGGAGAGTCAATGCGCCATGGTCGAAGCAAACACTCGGTGATTGTGCAGCCTGTGTGTGTGTGTGTGCATGCATTTGCACCGGTGAATTAGGGTCAACAGCGAGACTATGTGTGCATGCATGTGTGTGTGTGTGGGTGTGTATTTGTACAAGAGTATAGCGAAAAGGCCGTTGGCGATAATTCCCAGCGTTAATGGGACCGGGCATGTTGCGATCGAGACGCTTAAATAGGATGCTCTAAATTTCCATCGAAACACCAGAAGCCAGAGAGGTCCGGCGCAGCTGCCGCTCGTACACGAGCATCGACGGACCTCTGGACCTCTGTGGCTGCTGGCCACATCACGGCCCACCGAATGGCCGATGCACACTCGAACTTTCGAGGTCCGGTCGAAATCGGCTGGCACGTTTCGTCGTCGTTTACGAAAAAACGATTAATCTCGTTCGCACGTCGCAAAGCTCGAAACGCACGTCGATAAGCGCACGCGGATACGCTTAGGTACCGGCTGTGACGGTCGTCGATCAACTTTTCCCGCTAGCGTTATCAAATTCGCATCGATGTGCCTCGATCATCGCGAATCGGCTGCAAAATGTGAAAAATTCGTTGCTTCGTTGGGGCGGGACTGGAAATTCGGAACGAGCTGAGTTCGGAAGGGTCCTAATTCCGAACGGGCAGTGTTTCGAACGACGATGCTTCGAACGGTCGAAATTCAGAACACGTGATGTGTGTATAGGTATAGTTGGCGTGCCTCCTCCGCCGGGCCCGAGACTACGAGCGCACGAAGCAAACCATCCAATGTTGTGGGTTTCTCAACCGAATCAACTGAAAAAAAAAAAAAAAACGCTTTCAATCAGCGAAAAAATCTTTCAAAAGGCGTTGATGACATCGTGCAAATTCCAAGGGTGTGTAACCCTTTGAATTGTTGCTGGAAAACAATTGAAACAATGAAAAATCAATACATTTTTATATTGCCGTCCAAACGCTGGCTAAACAACGTCATGTCGACCAAAAGTTCGCATGAACAATGTTGTGGAGAATTGAATTTGCTACGAAAAAGTCCGGGACGGCATATATCTAACATCGATAGTTTGCGCGTGGGAAAGCTCGAAAGTCGGGCAATGTGAGAAACCGCGTGACCGGTAGGCGTTCGGAATTCTGTACTTTCGAAGCATTGTCGTTCGAAAAATTGCGCTTTCGGAATTTTGATCCTTCTGAACTTTGAACTCGTTCTCAATTTCGAGCCCCACCCATTTTTATCTTTCAAAATCTTACGTTTATTTCAATTGTACTCTTTATTCTATTTTATTATCATTTTCTAAATTTATGTTCGATAATTTTATCCAATATTTGACACAACGTTTCATTCTATTTAATTTACGTTTTTTTCCCTCATTCTATTTTTTTCTATATGATTTTATGATCATACATTTTTGTCCTTTCATTTTATTTCTCGTTTTAATTTATCTCTCCATTAATAAAGGCGTTATTGCAACCTTTCCGTTCCTCGACAATTCAAATCTAATGGAAATAATTGTGTCCGTAACGCCTGTCGAAATCTCGATAACCCTCGTTCGACAAATTGATCGTAAAAAAATCGTTTTAACACACTTTTTCAAACCCAGGAAATACGCAATAACACACGGGCAGCACCGGTTGTAATAACTAAATTGTTCGAACGGTTTTAGTGTATTCGACACGTGGAATAGTATGCGTGCAACCTGCGCCACGTTTCGCATTATCGCGCACGGCGAATAGCGCGAGCGTGTTGGACATTCTTTTTTTTTAATAACAAAAAGTAAAATGAAAAAAAAAAAGAAATTAATTGCGCGCGTCACGTTGAGCTTAACGTTCTCGTGGCGGGAGAGTTATTAGTGTCCGGTAGTTTCGCGATTGCGTTATCAATCCAGTCTCTCGTACCGTGCTCTGTTCCTCCCCCTTCCCCTCCCCCCTTTCCACCCCCTCTCCCGTGTTTCACGGCTTGGGAGCTCGGCGAACGACCGCTAAATGTCCAATCTGGCAAAAAAAAAGAACATAAAAGAATAAAATAAAAGAAAAAAAAAAATATTCGAGCCAGAGTGCGAGAACGATGCAGTCCTGGCTTTCCTCCAGATAACTTCATAGCTGGATTAGCAGTTTTTATTATTTCTCTTTTGTCTCCGTCACGACGATTCGTATCTTTTTGTCTCCAAGTCTCGACGAAAAATCCACGGTTCCCTTGCTCTTGGGCTATTTTTTTATTTTTACCGTCACAACGAGAGATCCGTTTTCCTCGACGACGTTTCTATTAATTTCTGTTTTTGTTTTCCCCCCTTTTTTCATCATTCTTTAAATAGTTTGTTACTTTTCTTTGGGCTTCTGTCAAGGCCCGACTGGGGGTTGGATGTGTTGACCGGATTTCAACGATAACGATGGATATCTAACGATAAAATTGATTGCCCCAGCCACGTGGGGTCACCTCGATTTCACAAAATTGATATTTCTTCACGTTCGAACTAATTGTGGGCCGTCGTTCGAATATGAGGGTGGGGCTCGAAAATCATAATGAGCAATGTTCAGAAAGGGTGAAATTCCAAATGATCATTGCTCGGAATGACAATGTTACGAACGGTCGTGCGGCGTACGATTGAAACGTAACGTTGATTGAAACGGAAGAGGAAGTCCCGTCTGGGTGTGGCTGACCGAAGAAACGCGTGTAGCGCCGTGGGGCATATTCGACCCCCACTCGCCGGCCGGCTCTTGCGTTTTGCCCGTGGCTCCTTCGGGCAAGCGGCAACAAACGGACAGCATTACACTTGCTAATGACTCGAAAGTGGAATGTCGAGCCGAGCGGTTGAACCACCAGCGGCAACACCGTCGATATATACAACAATCCCTCCCCCCCAGACCGAACCACCGTTGTTTGACTCAAACAACCGCCATGGGTACAATAGTGTAGTTGTAACAAACGCGAGTACAAATGTACATGCACACAGAATCATTAACCCCAATTAATCGGCGAGTCGACAAGTCGGACGTGCGTTACGGCGGGGGGGGCTAGTCCGAGCGTGCGGGTCAGCTTTGCAAAGTTAATCAGGTATTTGTGTGTGTGTGTGAGAGGCCGATGGCGTGGGACGCGAGCGTTAACTCGGTTCGCGGTGGCACGAGCACGACATTGTACTTGACGTAGGTTCCCAACAACGACCCGAAAACACGCACAAGAGACCACGAGTGCGAATTGTAATACACGTGGAGAATATAACACGATTAAATGACCTTGGAATATGAAGAATTGTGAATGTTATGTTGGAGTTTGTTTGACGGTTGGGACTCGAAAATGGTAATGAGCAATGTTCGGAAGGGCCAAAATTACGAACAAGCCGTGATTGACAATGTTACGCACGGTCGTGGCGTCCCAAGTAAAAAAATTATGTATAATCTATATATAAATCCCATATATAGTTTATATATAGATTATATATAATTTTTTTACTTGGGGTAGAGTCCCAGGTTGAAAAAAAAATGTAAACAATTGCTAGATTATATATAGAAGTGGGCATATGTTTTTTATATGAAAACTATACATAATCTGCATAGATGCCATAGATACTTATGGTATCTATGCGGATTATGTATAGTTTGCATATAAAACAAAAATATGCCCAGTTCTAAATATAATCTATCAATTGTTTATATCTTTTTTTTTTCCACTTGGGGTTATATATAGAGTGGTCCTCACAACCCACGAGGATTACGTGTGACGAGAACCTGCGAAATTGCGGCGCGCCTCGTGCATCACGTAATATTTGCGGCTCGGGTTAAATGCGGGTGAGAAAGCGGGACGGAGGCGGGGAGGGGGTGGAACATCACCTCGCTCGGATGACGCGGAAGCCTCGATGGCGCTTACTCCTCAAACTGTACAGCAACGCGAATTCATCAGCACTTTACGAAGAGAGGACACGATGGGGACACGATGAGGGACCGAGAGTAAAACGAGAACGACGACTTTACTGTGTATAACGTGCATACACACACACGAACACACACACACACACACAAACACACAAGTACGTCTACAATACTTCATCAACGTCCAATTAAATCCGCCGAGATTAGCGACGAAACCTCCGGCAAGCATTATGTACTGCATCCAAGATGCTCGGAGCCTCGTCGCACATCGCAATCTCTCGACGTGGCAAGCTGCTGCTGTCCTTCGATAAATTCCGTTGTCTCAATAAACGTTGCCCAGGTAGACAACGAAGATATTTTTTTTATTTATTTTTTTTTATTTAAAAAAAAATTATTTATTTATTTATTTATTTATTTATTTATTTATTTATTTATTTATTTATTTATTTTGTCTGATGTAACAATGTTCAAAGAGAGAGAGAGAGAGAGAGAGAGAGAGAGAGAGAGAGAGAGAGAGAGAGAGAGAGAGAGAAAGAGAATTTTCTCAATGCTCAAACGATTTTTATTCGATTTTTCATTTTCCATTTCGAGAAGACAAAAAATATTCAGTAAAAACAAATACTGACTACCTTTATTATCATTCTATCATTTATCAATCATTCAATTTCCTCAATTTTTCCATTTTTTCACAAGGAAAAGTTTCGAAGAAAGCTAAATACAAGGGAAAAAATGTAATACAATTTCCCTTACATTTTTTTTATTATTAGTTTACAAAAATTTCGAGGTCTCAACGTTGATCGAGCTCGTGGTTGTAGCATTTTCGAAGCCACGGACTCGTGACGAAGCGCGTGATGTATTTTTCGAGAATGAAGAACAAGGAGATGGGAAGAAACGTTTTGGCGCACGTATATAAAAATTTTGCCAGCACGGTGTGGACGTGCTCTCTCGTCAAGATCATCGGGAACTGAATAACCGAAGAGAGGAGAGGAGAAGAAGATACATCGCCAGTCGCCCACGTAAAACTCTGGGAGATCATTGAGTGTCGGAGTGGCTGCAGTATCTGGTCGGAAAAGCGTGTGAGCGAGAGAGAAAGATGAGCTGCAGCTGCAGCAGCAGCAGCTCCGACGGAAGCAACGCTGCCAATCGATTCTCGCCGACGGAAAGGGTGGGTGGACTCTCCTTCTATTCCTCATCTTGAAACCGAGTACCGGATATCGCGTTTCAGGCACGGCGAAGAACGTGCGGATAGCTCGGGCTCTCTACCTTTCACGATATTGCGAAATGGAAATCTCAATTTTAAAAATGTGAAAAAATGAAGGAAAAAAAATAACGCAGGAAAATTTTTCCTGCAAACGTTGCTGTGCGGCCATCGCTGTTGATGTTTATATGAAAAATTGACCAAGAGGTCCGAGAACATTATAGGGTTTCGTAGCCAAACTAATATTCTTTTTATAATCAACTCTTAACATCAAGAAACTATTTTCACACCTTGACAAATTTGCTTGATTTCGAAAAACCGTTGGTTATTAATTTTTTGTAAATCATTTTTTCGACAGTGAACGCTGTTACAATTTTTTATTTAAAGTATAGATCGAAAGCTGGATTCTAGAATTTTTCCAGATTTTTTGCATCGATAGTTCAGAAGTTAAAGGGAGGAGGAGAGGATTCTCGAAAAACAACCTTGAAAGCAACTATCTCGCGATTGAAGGATTAAAATCAAAAGCTCCCTAAAACAGTATTATTTGTAGTTTCGGGAGAATTGTACCCATTCGAAGACCCTTTCAAATTGTGTTCCAACCTAAAAATGATGGACTTAATCAAAAAAACAAATTCCCTACAAACAAAAAATGATTCCATTAAGAAAAATATATCACCCACCCCAACACCGGCATTTGGAATTTGGGACCGAAAATTCATTTTTTCTCTACGTCTCCCTTCGAACCCTTCAAGTTTTATTATACTCAATACTCGATCGGCGTAGTATTTTTCCAGACAGATCAGGTGTAAGATTAAAATGGGACACCTGGTATATATGAGGTGTTCCACCCCATTTCGAACGGTCAAAAAGTTTTGCATTCCCGAAAAAATTGAAATTTGGTCAAATGATTCAATTAGACGAAAAAAAGTAGTGTGAATTTTTTCAGATTTTTTGGATCGCATTTTTTTGAGTTTTTCAACATTTCAAAATTTTCTAAATAACGTTATATATTGAAAACATACGATTAAACAGAAAAATGTTTGAGACAAAAAAGTTGCAGTTTTCCATAAACTTTGTGAAAACATTTTTCTTGGAATTTTTCGAGTTCAAAAAATGACCATTTTCATCAAAAATATACGAAAATAATTTTTTTCGGTGGGTATGTCACCTTCGATTTATCTCAAAAAATTCCTGAAAATACTCTGAAATGTGTAAAATACACACGTATTTTTTTTGTCATGGCTCGATTAGTTGTTCCTAAGCTATGCTCTGGTTTATTAATAATATTTATTAAAGTTTTTTTAGAAAAATCCATTATTATGGAAAATCATAATCTCCCGAATTGTTTTTCTCAAATTCACAGATGAGAGAACATTTACAATAATAATATTAATGTTTTTGAGCTTATTGGATAATCGATAACGTAGATGGAACTCGATTGAACTCGTTCGAAAGCTACGCTCTATAATCACTCGTTCAAAAAATTCAATGATTAAGTAAATAATTTTCTGTCCTAACATCATATTTTTTTATTATTGTTGTGTAAATGAATCACAACGTAAGAACTGGGAAAAAGTGAAGCATAAATAGATCGTTGCGAGTTATTTATTTTTCCAGACTCGGTGAGTTACGAAGTCCGTGGCGAGCGAATATATTTTGCATTGGAGAATCCCATCCGGTCCTGGTATAATGCAAAGGTGTTTTTGGGTCTTCGGTACAGCTTTCACTCGCTCAAATCTCGATTTCATCTACGTTATCGATTATCTTACTCCAATAAGCTCCAAAACATTAATATCATCATTGTAAATGTTCTTTCATCTGTAAATTTGAGAAAAACAATTCGGGAGATTATGATTTTCCATAATAATGGATTTTTCTAAAAAAACTTTAATAAATATTATTAATAAACCAGAGCATAGCTTAGGAACAACTAATCGAGCCATGACAAAAAAAATACGTGTGTATTTTACACATTTCAGAGTATTTTCAGGAATTTTTTGAGATAAATCGAAGGTGACATACCCACCGAAAAAAATTATTTTCGTATATTTTTGATGAAAATGGTCATTTTTTGAACTCGAAAAATTCCAAGAAAAATGTTTTCACAAAGTTTATGGAAAACTGCAACTTTTTTGTCTCAAACATTTTTCTGTTTAATCGTATGTTTTCAATATATAGCGTTATTTAGAAAATTTTGAAATGTTGAAAAACTCAAAAAAATGCGATCCAAAAAATCTGAAAAAATTCACACTACTTTTTTTCGTCTAATTGAATCATTTGACCAAATTTCAATTTTTTCGGGAATGCAAAACTTTTTGACCGTTCGAAATGGGGTGGAACACCTCATATATATCGTAAAAAAAATTGGGGTCACAGCCAATTCGATGTGAAAAGAATACAATCCCACACACACACACACACACACACGATGCTTGTTTCTGTGTTAGTGAGAAACGAAGATCAGTAGTGGCCGCGAAGCATCGCTGAACGTTGAAACACACGGTGGATGAATTTGAAATTGAACTTTTCAGTCGAATGCACCGTGCGACCGTACATCGACACCGTGACATTCACGATGGACCGCGCGCATCATTCTCTCGTGTACATCGAGTCATATACATGAACCCAACCCCTCCCCCCCTCTCGCTGTTCCTGCAGTTACGTTCGTCAAAGCTCAACGGGGCGGCGTTACATACGTACGATTTTTTTTTTTTGTTGTACCTTCGTGCGTTACGGTTTGTTCGTTGCGGTCGACGTTGCGGATGATGCGTTTCGTTCGGTCGGTATTCCATCACCGTGCACATTTCCCGAGATATCAGTCGCCAATCCGTGCCGAGATGCGTAATTTGATCTCCGAAATGGATATACGCGACGAAATGATTTTTTTTTCTTGGTCCACAATGGTCAGTTGAATTTTTATTTTTTTTATTTTTTTATATGTTTTTCGGAGCAGAAAGAAAAAACAAGTGCGAGTATATAGACTCGCGCCCAGAGGGTTTTTAACTATACATATATTTTTTTTGTTGTGACAAACGGAAGAAGAAATAATTTTCATGAAACAGTTTCCAACCAATTGCAATTTGGAAATGAATTTGCAAAATTCATTTCTGGAAATTTATGAAACCGAAGACTTTCGGTATAATTTTTTGGCAAAGTTCAAGCAAGGCGTTATATATTCCCTGATTTTTTGAAGATTTAACAATAAAATAAAGAATTAAATAATCTGCACGTATTGGGAATGCAGAGTTCGTCGCGTTGAGAATTCACTCGATTCACGTTGGGAATATGTTGGATTCAGCCTCACACGCGTGATGCCTAACGTCCGACCTCAAACGTAAGGCCAGCCCCGTTGTGGGGGCTTCTCAACGACCATCGAGCCACCGGGCTATCGCGTTATCGTCGTTGACGATGCAAACCCGCCCGAGGGCGAAACCTTCTTCGGAACCTCTCACGATCTCGTCTCGCGTCCTCGATCAATAATATCCAATTTATCGTGCGGCGATCATCGCGCCGTGTTTCCACATTATCAATTACACACGGCGAAGAAAAATGTCCACGTTGGTGCAGTTCGTTCAGATCTATCATTTTCTGAAAATTCTAAATATATATATAATTTACTATAATTATCTGAAAATCTAAAATTTCGTTCGTTCAGATCTATAATTATCTAGAGATCTAGAATTTCGTTCGTTTAAATCTATCATTTTCTATAATTTACTGAAAATCTAAAATTTCGTTCGTTCAGATCTATGATTTTCTAAAATTCTGAAAAAATATACTATATAATTTTCTATGATTTTCTAAAAATCTAAAATTTCGTTCGTTCAGATTTATAATTTTCTAAAAATCTAGAATTTCGTTCGTTCAGATCTATAATTTTCTAAAATTCTAAATATATATAAATATATATAATTTTCTGAAAATCGAAAATTTTGGTCGTTCAGATCTATAATTTCCAACCGAATAGTTCGATTAGAAAATTTACAGATTTGCGCCAGCGAAGTAATAATTTCGTTTCAACGTTCATTGTGAAAATCGTTTTATCAACAATCGCCACGGACAGGAATAATGAACGATCGATCGTATACGTTCGACATTATTGATTGTCATTCGACACGAGAATCACAAAGAATGTTCGCAATTTCTTCATTGTTCGTCATTGAACGGCTTGCCTCGTTCCATTAATTTTTCATTCCTCGTATTGGGGTTTCGTCATTCGTAGCCGTGAGCTCTTTATCGAATCAATGAAGATTCGATTGATTTATGCATCATGTTTATTGCGTTGAAATTGATTTAATACAATTTTGTTTATTCATTTATTTTTATTTTAGAGGAACTACTACTAAAAAACAAGAACTACTACTAAAATAAAATTGAAAAATATTGAATTTTTTTTTCAAATCGCACGATGTAATGACCCCTTTGAGCGCGTGGGCGGCTACGTCAGTCGCAGCAGACGCAGCAACAGCAACGGCAAATGCGAGAGCGAAAAACAAAACGTGCGAATGAGACACGAGATGTGGGCAACAGAATGTTTCGAAGGTGAAACTCCGGTGAACGACGAGACCCGGTTCTGGCAGTCTCGGCTTCGACGGTCTCGCGAGCCGGTCGTTCGCCATATCGTTCGGTGGTCGGAGCAACCTAAACGCCGACACGGAGTCGATCACGATTTTCGTGGTGGGTTCTACGTTCACTACGCGAAGGATCCCTTGCATCTGGCAACCGCACATCTAATGCCAACACACGGGCCAATGAACGGGAATTATACAAACGATTTTAATCAAGCGTTTTAGAATCTACGAAATTATCGCTTTTTAATAAAATTTTATAACTCTCGAATTTTTTTACATCGCAAAATTTTCGACATGCAAACCGTCGGAAAATCAAAATGAAATTAAAAAAAAGTTACAAGATAAATAAAAAAAAAAGAAATCTCAAAAAGACAAAAAACAAAAAAAATTGATGACAATTTTTTTTTACTTAATTTTTTTTAGATGAAGTTTTCATTGGATATGGAAAATTCTTTCGCTCTCAGAATTGAAATTGATCCTGGAAAAATTGTCGCTTCACGACATTTGCACAATAAAATTATAACGCAAGATGCAACGATAAAATTGTTTTTTTTTCTAAATAATAATGATAATGATAATTAGTCTTTTTAGATTGTTTTCAAATCAACGAAAAAAAAAATAATCCAGAATCTTGAGAACGCGCGAGTCGGTTGAAATCTCGTTGCAAAGAAAATTGCCATTGGGCGTTCGGAGACACGGCTGTGGATAAATTCATAATGTCAGAGTTCAAACGTAACGAAACTTTCGAAGTTTCAATCGACAATTTTCCCGTGGCATTAAAGTAGGCATTGCCCGATGCTACCGACACTCTAGACGATGCCTTCGTGCCTGTTGCTTAATCGCTGATAAAAATCACACACGTCATACACTGTTCACGAAATTTGTTTTTTCTTTCAAATAATAATAATCATAAAACTCCTCGAAGCATAAAAATGTTAAGGTCGATGCTTTTGCTTTTTGGGTTCATCATCTGTTCGGTGCTCCGAGCAATCGCTCGATCGCTGATAAAAATCACACACACACAAACACACACGAGTCACACGCATTGTTCACAAAAATAAATTTCAAACGAAATAAATAAAATAATAATCATAAAATTCGTCGAAGCATCGAAAAATTTCGACGTCGATGTGTATCGTATTCGGTGTTCATCATCATCCGATCGGTGCTCCGTGCGATTATTGCTCAATCGCTGATAAAAATCACACACGTCGCGCATTGTTCACAAAAATAAAATAAAATAATAATAATAATAATAATAAAAATAATAAAACTGGTCGAAGCCATCGAATTTTCCGAGGTCGATATTCTCTCTCTCTCTCTCTCTCTCTCTCTCTCTCTCTCTCTCTCTCTCTCTTTATTCTTGTTATATCCGTTTTTTGATTTTCATTTTTGTTATATGCTTTTTTATTTTTTTTATTGTTATAACTATTTTTATTTTTATTCTTGTTATATCTATTTTTATTTTTATTATTTTAAATTTTTGTTATTCTACTCTGTACTTACTAATTTGCCCAAAAGTATCACTCGGGCATGATAAACAAACATCAAACATCTCTTTCTCTTTCTCTCTCTCTTCCCATTTGAATTCATCATCATCTGTGATCGGTCGCGTCGTGTTTAAATTCCATTCGTGTAAATCTCTCGCGGTGAAATGCCTGTGGCTGTACGTGGATCGTCGATGGTACATCGTGCCTCTCGCGGAGCGTTGGTTGGTTGTTAGGTCTCGAAAAAAAAAAGAAAAAAAAAATAACCCGTGTCGGTGCGGGAAGCACACCGGAGCCGCTCTTCGAAGGTGAAACTCGAAGCGATGGTGGCTCGAGAGCTCGACGGGCCTTTCTCGTGCTAGTCGTTCCTAGACGACGGTCACGAGCGGTTTGCCCATCGTGTGGCTCGTCGTCGTCGTCGTCGTCGGAATCGGTTGCTGCACCGAGTTTTCCAATCGTCCACTCCGTTGCTCTCGTCGAAACGATTCGACGTCAACGCATGGATAACGGTTAACGGAATATTATCGCGTCTTAGTCATCGTAACTCGTTTCGAATTGTCCGTATGGCTCTGTTCGACGTAATTAAATTTTACCACGTATATATAAATATATAAATCGGTGACGTTCGGAATTAAATTTTACCACGTATATATATATATATAGATATATAAATTGGTGACGCGTTCGGCTGCCACGCGTCAATCGGAATGTGTTATCAAACTCGGTTGTGACAAAAAAAAAGAGAGAGAGAGAGAGAGAGAGAGGGAGAGAAAGTGTAGATATATGTAATAAAAAAAATTGAGGAGTATCGATGAGGATTATAAATCATACGGAATAATAAAAATCGGAATAAAGTGAAAACGAAAAAAAAAAAAAAAATGATGGTGATAAGTGCTTTGAAGCAGGTGGCGACTGCTGCCACCAACGCTGTACACTCGGCCACCAACGCTGGTCACAGTCACTCCGCCACTTCCGGTACGTTTGAATCGATGCATCGCCCCCCCTCCCCCCTCCTTCATCCATTTATCTACAGGGTCATTCATGAAACGTTTTTAAAAATTTTTTTTTTTTTTCATTTTGAAGGGTTTTGGTAAATTTCTAAATAGAAATCCTAAAAATGTAGAAATGTTGAATGGTTTCTATCAGTCTGTCCGTCCGTCCAGTTTTTTTCGAAAAACTACTTTTATATACGAAAAATATAAAAATATAAAAATTTCCTTTATCTTGCGCGTGCCCAACAAGCTACATGACTTCTTTTTTTTTAATCCAGATTTCTTTTTCAATTAGGTTGCGCAATCACGAATGAAAAAAAAAAAAAGATGATTTCTGAGAAATGAGTTATAGCCAATGTGACGGGTACTTATTTCGTCATAAAAAATTCATTTCGCGTTACTCGGTAAAAAAAAACAAAAATCTATTAATATTTCTATCATCAACGAGCACTAAACAACATTTTTTGTACTTCATCTTTTCTCGTTTCTCTCATAATTCGACGGTACGCGAGAGTTCGAAATTGAATCAGTGCATTTTCCACGATAAATAAATGAAAATTGTGAATTACGTTTGCGTCGTTAATATCGAAATATTTCGAAATATATATATATATATATTTTTTTTTTACGATCGGCTAATCGAGCCTGGAACGCCCCATATATCCCGTAACTGCACAACGCCACAACACGTAATGATGCATTTCCCGTGCGACGTCCTCTGTTGCAATCACCGAGACGATAAACGACTCGCAGTTGTATTTTTTTAATTTTTTAAAATTCATTATTATTATTATTTTTTTTTTTTTTGCGAAATGACTTACGCGCAATTAAGAATCTTCGGCAGAACCATCGACCGATAATCCACGGCCGACTGCTGACGTGAGGGATTCGAAAATGCATAGCTTTCGTCACGCCGATTCTGCAATTTCGCGCACAACGAAAGCTTCGACTCGAGGACCGTTTTAACGTTTTTTTTTTTGTCAGCATTGTCGCGAGATAAATCGATCGGTCGATGGTGTGCGGCGCCTGTGTGCGGAGGCAGATGCGTGTGTCGTTTGCCACGCCGCTCTCGAACGTCGAAGCTACGCGAGACAAAGTTTTCGCAATAACTGCATCTCGTACACGACGTGCATTTAGTCTGCAACATGTGCAACGCGTATACGTTAAAAAGAAAAATGAAAAAAACATTAAAAAAATGCACCGGCTCGCCCCGTTGAATTGCGCAAGAATTTCACGAATCCATTAAAAACGTATTTCACGCGTGTTTCACCCTCGCTAGCGATGAAAATTTCATTCGCAAATGCTAAAAAAAGAAAAAAAATAATACCGAATAACAATAAAAAAAAATATATATATATGTATATATAAAAAGATTCCGGAATTCATATTCGTTGTTTTTTTTTTCATTTATTTATTATTATATTTTTTTAACGAGTTGTATATAGGTACGTCGGTGTTGCCCATAGCCCACTTTGTTGGAAATGAAAAGCAGAAAGTTGTAACAAAATGAAAAATCGAGCAATCGATTTTTTCATTTCATTCATTTGGAGCAACCGATTTTTCATTTTATTCAATTCGAGCAACCGATTTTTCATTTATTCATGAGAAATCGAGCGATCAATATTTCATTCATTCATGATAAAATCGTGCAGCCGATTTTCAATTTCCTATAATTTTTAAAATTATTATTTTATTAGTCTGTTCGTTCGTTCGTGTGTGTGGGTGTTTTTTTTAATGGGCCTGATTATACAAAAATGTAGACTTACGTGGACTGACAGGTACATGATCTATACCCCTAAAAAAAAGTAAAAAAAATAAATTAATAAATAAATTCCTCAGAAATGGAAACTGTATTTATTGCAACATACTGCCAATAAATACATTTCGCACTACAGCTACTGCTGATAATAACGAAATCCATATCCGCAAGCCATAAACCGAATTGCCGAAGCACACCAGTGGCGTTTCGCGGTCTACTGACAAGTGGAGCACTCGTCTCGCTGTCGTAGAGATCGCTGTGCGCGAGTTTCGCGCGAAAGGAAATGGCACGCGTCTCCCGTGTGCTTCGCGAGCCTTCGCCAATCGTTGCTATACGTACAATTCTTCCTCGGTCAGGTGCGTATGTTACTCTCGTAAATCATAACGCAGGCACGCGTCCGCGTATTACCTACTTGCACATGAGGGTGGTCCTCAATGGGGGTGTTGACGAATTTCCACAAGTGCATCCCCCAGATAGGTTCGAAATGGATAAATAAAAATATGTGCGAAACCCCAGCACTGTGGTTCAATTAGAAGACGTGGCTGTAAGCTCATTTTGTTTCCCATTTGAGTAACATGGGATTTTCCGAATAATTCGGTAATTATTTTTTTCGAGTTGTTCCTGAGCACGCAGGAAAATTCTTTATTCGTACGAATGTATTGTCAACGGGTATAACTACTCGTACATATTTTTTTGACAATACATTAACACAAATAACTTTTAATTTCATTCTCACTCAGTCTCAAAATTGCGAGTTTCAAGATTTTTTATGAGATAATTCAATTTCAATATGACCTGCCAAAATTCATCATAAATCAAGCACCTTAAATTACATTATTTCAACTTATAACTAATAATAATAATAATAATAATAATAATAATAATAATATAGAGATGAAAAATAAAATCTGACTAACTGAATGAATAATTTTCATGAGCATTCAAATTGACTTATCTCAATTGTCATCTACAATAAAATTATCAACAATTATATATTATCCGTAAATCAAATAATAATCGTACTCGACGAATTAATGCCCTAAACGATTTGTAACGGATTGCCATCGTGACTGTCACAAAAGACGAACAGGATAAAAAAATAAAAAACAAACGAAGAATTGTCTCGCTTATCAAGTACACGTAAATTCGCGATGCACGTCGAGATAAAAATCTGCGGTGTCTGATGCACAATTACAAGGCGGGGGAAGGGGAGGGGGGGGGGGGCTCCATACACGGTTGAAGCGTACTCGATCGTTTCAACGACGAAGACTCACCTGCAGAGCCCCAGGAATAGATGGATTGTTAATTACACGACGAAACATAAAATAAAGATGACAAAAAAATGATAATAATAATAATAATAATAATAATAATAATAATAACTAACAAAACGTTGGGATATGTCGCGCGATTCTCGAAGCGCAAAACAATTAGCACGAGATAATCACCCACGTTAGCCGTCACCGTTCAATTACACAATGTTTAGTTGTTTTTTTTTGCTTTTTTTTTGTTATTTCTTCATTATTATTTTCTTCGTCGATGATTATTATTTCTCGCGTGTTCACGATTGACAATTATCATTACTACATATATATATATATATATATATATATATATATATATAATTATCACATATCTTTTCCTCTCTCTCTCTCTGTCTTGTTCTTCCTTCTCTCTCTCTCTTTCTCGATTTTTTTCTTTCTCGTTCGCCGTTCTTTTTATCATTCTATCTCTCTCTCTTCCTCTCTCTTTCTCTCCGGCTTATTGGCTCGTTGGTTTTCTAATAACGCTGCCGCTGGCACGACACTCGGAGCCGGTGCTCGTGGCCTCGAATAATAATAACATAATCGTTATGTGCAGCGCGCGTTTCACCGGCTAAGGAAAACGAGGAAATAATTTTCTACCCCATGCATCGGTCTCTCTCTCTCTCTCTCTGTCTTTCTCCCCTCACTATTTTTTCACGTACGTATATGCATGTATATTAGGGTGGTCCTTAAAAAAAGTTCACGTTCTCCAACCTCCGTATGGTTTGAAAATATAAAAAAAAAACTAATTTTCCAAATGTCTACAATTTCGACGAAAGAAAAATATCGGAAATTAGTTTTGTTTTATATTTTCTGAACTATGTGAACGTTCGAGAACTAATTTTTTTTTAGATCAAATAAGGACCAGGATAATATATATGTTTATAGCCGCAGGGTGCAACTGGGGATCCGTCCTCATCGTGAAAATCCCGAAGGCAATGCGCACAGCGTTTTTTTATTTTTTTTCCCGTTTCGCGAGCCAGGAAAGTCGCGAGAGAGCCGTAAGCTCGTGGGGCCCGTCACGCCTCGAAGCTCGCCACCTTTTACCACGCCCATCGGGGAACTATCAGAAGCAGCAGCAGCAGCCTTGATGTTGCCCCAGGCATTTTCGAGTATCCGAGACGACTACGACGACGATGATGATTGCAGCTCGATACTCGATAACGGTACCTCGAGGCAAGGTCGATCTTTGCTGCATTCAGGCGCGGCCTGTCGGCCGCTCGCCAGCTGCTCGTGCTGCTCCTGCTGCTTTCCTTTATATTCGTCCAGACTTTCTGAAACATCCACCGGCCCCCCCCCCCATTCTAGGAAAACTCACTTAAAACTCAACTAGAAAAAATATACATATCCTGCAAAATTATCTCAGCTTTCTGACAATATCCAAGTAAAAAACATTATAAATAACAAGGAAAAGAATGTCCGAGTTAAAAGAAAACATCATATAATGAAAATACTATAAAAAAATTATATATGAACTATATATAGTCTATATATTGTCTATATATTATCTGTATATTGTCTATATATGCCCAATGCATGTATAGTTTACATAAAGACTATATACATTTTTTTTACTTAAGTAGCATTGAAAAAAAATTCCAAAATTTCGGCAACGACCGAAAAAAAATAGTTTTTCATGTTTCCAATTCAATTTTAATAGATTTTCTGAAAGTCGAAATGGAAAACTAATATTTACATCGGAAACCAGAGTCAATTTCACGCTCTAAACAGATTTTTAATATATATTTTTTTAACAGTATAAACGTGTGAAAAAAATACTTGAAAAAAAAACGAAATAAATGAAAAAATACTTTAAATGACAGCTGCCAAGATAATAAAAAAAAAAATCTGAAAAAATTTGGGAATTTGTTTTTCAACATGCACTTTAAGCTGTGTAAATATCATAAAGATCCGAGATAGTGAAGTCCAACATTTTTCAATTTTTGTTTCTTTTGGAATGAGTCATATATATATATTTTGAATATTCAATTTTGCTCCAAATTTCTGTGTCCCATCGGCACACATGTTGGTGCACGTGGGTGTATGATTTGTAATTGTATTTAATAATACGATATATCGAGGACAACGAATCGTGTGTTGTACGCTGATGATTCTTGTGTCTTTATCGTGGCAACCGATATTTATTACAAGGACTCTTGTTGGCGAGGCCGCCGCGCGTTCGCCAATTCGTCGAGAGGCGCTGCTATGGTTCGCATGTGAGAACATTCGTAATTCCCTCACGAATTTTCCGTTCACCACTTGGTCCACACACTTGTGCACAAATTCATAAATATTTTGCACGCGTATGCCCGTGGATTTATCATTCGTATCTCCATATCCACATGGGCGAATAATTTTCGAGGATACATGCACCGTTGATTGCTCGTGTGCATATATAATATATACATACATGCGTGTAGACACACAAGTGGCGAATTGAGTTGGCTGAGTCGCCTGAAAATTTCGGAATTTCATATTTTCGTTGCTTCCAGAATAAATTGTTGTTTTATGAAAAAAAATAACTTTCAACTTTTTTTTGCATCGTTCAACAAATTATACAACACTCCGAGTGATCGTGATATTTTCCATTGCGCTCACTTTCGATTCCCGAAATTTTGTATTCGGCGGAAAAGAAAAATTGATTTCGAGTGGTGAAAAACATTTTTTTTTTTTATTGGTAATTGGTTAATTGGTAATTTTGGTGGTCTCGGCTCGTAGCTTCTTTATTTTTTAATTATAGTAATTTATTTTAAATATACATCAGAGGTCTAATCGGGTTCTATCTGGGCACTGAAAATCAGCTTGGTCACAGCTTCGCAAAGTCGAAGTGCGGGTCGATGGAAGAGTCCACTGTTTTTCTTTAATTTCCGGATTTTCAAGACTGTGAAAACACTTTGGGGATCGATGAAAAATGTAAAGCTTTTTGCGAACAATTTCTCTCGCGCTTCGCACCGCGAGACTTTCTCGAGGACTCTTCGAACCGTAAATGTTACTTTTCGCTTTCGTAAAACATCGATCCGATTGTACACAACTCGTACCTGTATATGTGTGCGTGACGTTTTGTGAGGAAAAAAGGATCATCATTTGATTTTACGAAAAATTTTCAGGACGAGTTTTTTTACTCGCTTTTGGTGCTTTCTACTCATTGAACGTCACATATATATCAATTCATTTACTACATATATGTATAGATTTCAATATTATTCCACATATATATATATATGTATATATATTTAGATGCGTTTAGTTCGACACGTGCACCCCAGGGGCTTTCGAGATTGACGTCCTTCAGCGCCGCCTCAACTATATCGAGTGCACGCGTACACGGTTCCATTGTTGCAGCCTCGAGAATGTTACAGCGGTATGCACGCGTGCACATCCCTCTCCTCCCGATCATCCACGCTTCGCGCAACACACATAAGACGCCAATGGATTATTTCAATGGAAACACCGATATCCCATTGAACGTCGAAACAATAATAATATCAAAATATTTAATGATTCACTTAGATCTTAACGATAGATATTGATAATAATAACTTGATAATAATATTCGGATAGAACAATTTTGATTTTTTTAAGGGGGAAAGTAAGGTTAATTCGATAGAAAAAATAAAAAGCATATTTTCGATAATTTTTTTCGACGACACAGTTGATATATATTTATTTCTAAAATTAGTAGATAACGAAGTAATATTCGAAGAATATTCTGCGAAATTTTCATTTATTTTTATGAAGAAATGGGCAATTGACAGCGAATCTTCGCGAACGTCTTAAAAAAAAAAGTTTTTTTATCTTTTAGACCATCTGATCACTGGGCCATCTAAAATCAAAAAACTAAAATGTTTTTCATCAGATGATAGGTTTATGCAGGTAACATAACGTCGGATTTCCCTTCAAATCAATTTTCCAATTTTTCACGGCACTCAAAAGTCGAAACACTGAAAAATTTGAATAATAAAAAATCAGTACTTCGACTTCTACGTGCTGTAAAAAATTGAAAAAATCAATTTTAAAAAACTCGGTGGTGCCCCAGAAATCACTACATTGTACGTTTGAATATATGCTGAAGTATAACAGTAGAATTATCATTCCACTCCTTTTTTTCAAGTTTTTTAAAAATAGAATCTCACAAGCTCCATAAAAATTGTTATTTCATCTGTATAAAATATTCTTTGGAAAATTTAAATAAAAAAATTGAACACCGCAAAGAGATGTAAATTAATCCTTGCTCGAAGGGGCAGAGAGGGGGGGGGGTCTGGTCCATAGGAGCAACGAAGCTGTGTCGTGCGTAGAGTTTTGCTTGTGGGGCATTTGATACTTTATACCACGATTGCCCCGTGGCCGGTCGACGGATCAGAGTAGACTCCGCTGTTATTGCTACTCCTGGGCGTCATGTTCGCGTTACCGACCGACATACCCCTGGGAAAGTTCGGCTCCACCGGCTCTCGAGAACCCTGTCCGTTCCTTCGGCTCGTGGGTTACACGATGTTAGCTATACTATGTATAAGATACATTAATGACATGACGCGTGCGTCTGTGTCCGTGTCCGTATGTACATAAAATTTATACAGCAAGAATAGATTAATCATCAATAAAATGAAAATGTTACATCATTGTCATAAAGCTATAAATAATTATATTCTGTAACGCCTGTTGGATATTAGAATGCATTTTGTTAAAAAAAAATTCTAGTTTTCTTTTCTAAAATCGTCGAACAAATTGATTTTAGGAAAACTCACTGAGAACTCAATTCGAAAAAAAGATAAAACTTCAAAAAATTCGGTCAACGATCGGAAAACACCATTTTACGTTCCAAATTCGATTTTCGATAGTCGAAATGAAAAACTAATATTATCATCGAAAAACTGAGACAATTTCACGCGACAAATAGATTTTTAATGTATTTTTTCAACAGTATAAGCGTGTGAAAAAATACTTGAAAAAAAAAGAAAACGAAATAAATGAAAAATACCTTAATTGACAACTGTCAAAATAATGGGAAAAAAAATCTGAAAAAATTTGGGAATTTGTTTTTCAACATGCACTTTGAGCTGTGTGAATATTATAGAGATCCCAGATAGCGATGCCCAAAATTGTCCGATATTTTATGGAATGGCCCATATATATACATATATGTACCCAACCTGAACCTGTATTTCATGGATGTCGGTTCGTATAACGGAACCACCGTGCTGAAACCGTGCAAACTCTTTTTACCACAGCCACCCGAGTCAGGCAGCGCCTCTGGTGTTACGTTACGTACTATATACTTCGCACGGCTCGCCGCACGTGTGTGTTTTCAGCCTCCGTGTGTGTTCAGTGGTCCGACGGTTCCCCACATTTGAGACCACCCACCCCGACGTTGTTGTATTACGTACAACCCGACTCGTTCCATCATCATCCACCATCATTTTTTTTTCTACGTCTTCTTCGTTCTGGTCTTTTCGTTGTTGAAAAAAAAAACATCATCATCATCATCATCATCGTTCCGTCTCTTTGGTCTCGGATCTGTTCGGATTACAAGCATCAAAAATTTCCCACACTCATCCAAAAATGTAATCCGTTACGAACAAAATGAGACGTCCGAATTGAAGTGAAAATGAAAAATTTTGTGATAAATCTTACAGCCTTCAGATGCGTCTCATAGGTTTGAAAAAAAATTTGAAATAATAGCTGAGTATATATATGTTTTAAATGAGTGGAATCGATTTCACATTCGAATCGATCGTGTTACGAAAAAAAATAATAATAATAATAAAAATCGAAATAATAAAAACAAAATAAATAAATTACAAAAAACATATTTTTCCAATTTTTTGGTCCACTCAGCCTCCTTAACCCTCAGCCTGGAAACGTTTCTTTTGTTTGCCACCTTCAAAGTGCTTTCAAAGAATCAAAAAAATTTACGAACGTCTTTCAAGCCTTGAATTTGAAGTTTCAATTATAAAATTGTAAAAACTATAACTATAACTATATATATAAAATACTTTTCAATATATTCTTTATACAAATCATAACGAACGAGAATATAAATATCGTAATCTTGTACATATATTTTTTAATACAAATCATAACGAACGAAAACAAATATCGGACGAAAACGGACCAGGTTTCCTGACCGAGGGTTAAACGTTGTCACACTTCAAAAAACACTGTGTGGGGTCAATTGCAGACACACAAAGAGGTCGTATAATCGTCGTACGAACGTTAACGGAAATTTCATTGGGAATTGTGATAACGGAGTAAATTATCGAACGAATTTACCGCGATCGATTTTCAATAATCGAATCGTCGTGTGCACAAATTCCGCGTCTGTCGCGTTTGTTCGCACGTGCGACGTGCATTCAACCCCCCCTGCGCCCCCTCGCGATATTCAACGACCCTTATCGATGGCCAGGGAACCGCCGCAATGATCGGCGCAAACCTCGTTTTGTTTCGCGTGTCTCTATTTGTACGAGAGCCGTTAGGAGATCCAACGATATGTGAAACGACGGGCTCGGCCTGTTTCGAGCCGGCCACTGTGACCACGACCACGACGACGACGACGACGACGACCTATTACTGTTACTCGACCATTTGACCGACTGCTATCGCAGTCACGAAGCGTGTCGGTTACGCGTAACAAAAGCACTCACTTCGTGAAACATTCGAGCGATATATATGATGAAATTTTTTTTTTTTAAATAAAAAAAATAGTTCAATGCTGTAACTGTCACTAATGCTGGTGCTGCTACTGTTGCTGCTGCTGATTGTCGTATCACTAGATTTTACACACACACACACACAGACACACACACACATACACTTATACGTGTCATTGTTTTTTTTTCTTTGTCACAAGCAAACATTTTATCTCGTCACGAATGTAATAATAATGTCGATGTTTTTTTTCTGCTTTGTTTTCCAGGTGAGTTTCCAGTGAAAATTTCACACTAAAGAAAAAAGACACTGCGTTTGTGAGTATAACGATAAATCTTTTTTGTCCATTCTATTATTTTTTGTTTTGTTTTGTGTGTTTTTAAAAATGTTTTATACAATGCAAAAAAAAACAGTTAAAATAAAATGAAAATTGATAACAATGAAACAACTTTTTTTTTTAATTTTAATAAATTCGAGGACGATCTTTGCAATTACGAAGACTCGACAGAGCCGAATAATCATGAAAGCAATTAAATTTGACCCTCGGATTTAAGTTTCCCGATCAATGGTAACGCAATGTCGAAAACTTTTTTTTTATTCAAAAAAATTTGTTTTTATTTTAATTTGTTTTTAATATATACGTTTAAAAATAATTTTTGTTTTTTTGTAACAAACTCGCATGGCCAATATCAGTGAGTATAATAATTAGGCCATGATACCGATGATGTGAGCCGACGACGAAAAACTCACTAAAAGCGTCGCGAAGATCGATGGACCCGTCGACCCCGGATGAATCCTGAAAACGGTCGTTCAGAGATACCCCCGCAATTTTCTCATTCGTTTTCGCGACGAAATGGGTGGCGGAGTCTCGGTCCACGTGTCGCCATGGGGCGTTCAGTGAGAATCCTCTTCCTATTCCCCCCCCCCTCCGGAGAAAAGGTGGAAGAATTCCGTTGTCGAGGATATAACCACGTCGATCATAATGATCGATCGTGCCGGCTCGCGGAACGTCCAAGCCGGAAGAGCTCGGACGTGTCGGTTAAGAGCGACAAAAATCCACGGATCGTTCTCTGGTCTTGAATAGGACCCCTGGTATCAAAACTCCTTCGAATTCCCAGTGGTGGGGGAAACCCCGGCTCGATATATGTTTTTCTCGTGTCTCGAAACCGCCACGAACTGCCACGGGCGCCACCGAACTCATGTTATTGCGCATGCGCGGTTGGACGGGGAATAATAAACATAACCTTCTTCATAAACCACTATTGTGGTTAACTCGTGATTGAACGATTAAGGAAATTTGTTAATGATTATTTAACTTTTTGAAATTAAATAATTTAGTAAAGAATAAAAATTAAAAAGTAAGGTTAATTTGATACAAAAAAAAACATCTATTTCGTTTTTTAATTTCGGATATTCCAGTGATGAGTTATGAGGCAATGAAACTTTTTTTTTTAGACGTTTGGGGAGATTCACTGTCAATGGGACATTTCTTCGATCGTTCGTCCCATGGAAATCGACGTCGAAATGGACGTTCGGTAAGGACGGCCACATATCGTTTGGGCCGTCACGTCGACAACGAAAAAGTCGAACGCTGCATATACTTAGCGAGAAAAGGCTCAGCGTCGTCAGTGTCGACGACGTTGGTCCAGATAATGGGACGTGGAAAGAAATTTTTTTTCTCTCTCCCTCTCTCGCTCTCTCTCTTTTTTTCTCTTTCTCTCTCTCTCGGGAGCACTGCTCGCTCGCCCGATCGATCTTCCTGGCTCGTGGCCAATGCCTTGCCTCGGCTGTATTACGAAATCCATCGGTAAGAGTGGTCCATTGGCACACCGCTACTTTCCAATTCTTTCGGAGCTCGAGCGAACGCGAATCCTCACGAATGAGCAATGAGCGAACGAAAGACAAGTGGAAGTTGACAGCCAACCGAAAAAATTGCAGATAAAGAACTACGCGTCGTTGCTCAAATATATATATATGTATATCAAAGTGTTTCAAAACAAACAAAAAAAATGTGTATATTAAAACGTGCTGCAACTGAAATAGTCACGTTCGATAGAAAAAAAAATCCTCGCACAAGGCGAGCATTCTGGGTTGAATGGAAGTTCAGTTTTCATCGCATTTCATTTTTCATACTCCCCCCCCCCCTTTTTATTAAATCCAAAACCGATTGTTATTGGAAGGAAAAAAATCGTTTTCTTTCTCACAGCTTCCAAAATGTCAGAATGCTTCCTGAAAAAAAAAAATCATTATAATTACTTTCCATCGTTATCATTATAATTCCTTTGTGACATTTTTCTAGAATTATTTTTCATTATTGTTGCCTTATTATCTTTTTTTTAATATTTCAATTCGAATTGATTGTAGAATTTCAGTTACTTGGCCCGCTCATTATAATCATTTTATCCATGCATGAATAATACCCCCTCCCCCCTCCCCTCCCTCCCACACACACACATGCTTCGACTAACCAGATTGCAAATGAAAAGCCATTGACGAATACGAACTTCGATTACCATACAAATGGGCAAATGAAACACGTATATTTTCCAACACATTTTCCCAAGTATAATGAGGATAACTTTTCATTTTCACAAATAGCTGAATAAACCCGCTTTTCCATTGTATCTCACTCGACCGCACCGGTGAAATATGGACATGGGTAAACACACACATACACACACGCACACTCGTTCGATAATTGAGCTCTTGCCATGCGAAATATGAAGGTAAACGAAATGCAAATACGACGAAACAACGAAACATATTCGTTCGGTAATGCAAAATTTTTTGTATCAAACACACACACACACACACACACACACACACACATACACACACATACACATACACAGGTGGTACAACGAACGTGCTACAATAGTTGGTTCATAAATTCGTGCAACCCCCGACCGAGTCTCGTGGCACGAAGAATCCGGGCCACCGGTATTCTCCGATAACCCATTGCAAAAAGAAGATAACCAAAAAAAAAAAAAATAAGCCGATATCACTGGTCGTAGAGACGTTGAATTATTTATACGAAATACGACGTCTGTACCCACGAGAAGTAAATAAGAAAAAAACAAAGAAAAAGGGATTCAAGAGAGAGAGAGAGAGAGTGAGAGAAAGACGATGGAAATAACAGAGAAGAAGTTTTGAGAGTTCGAGAACCGAGTATTCGCAATTTCTGCATCTCAGATATAGCTTTCTCTATTTTCTCTCGTGACTTCGGTTCTTCGTCCTTAATCACCGTTTATTCCCATCAATCTCCTCGACTCCTCGGACTCGGAACAATTTATTCGCACCGATTGAACCAAGATGGCTCATTGTAATAAACAATTGACACGAGTGCCGTGAGATCGAACGGGTATCAAACGATACGAAAAGAAAAATGCAACACAAGAACGAATTAAAATGAATAAAACGATTTGTCTGAGTTTGCTTGATTGGTCAGTACGTCTGGGACGGGCAAAAAAAAATAATGTAGTCGATCGTAAATAACCTCGCAATTAGGAAAACTGGGGCAGAAAGGACGAGACTCGATCTAATTTGATTGGCAATTGATTATTCTTCAATAATCCACGAAGAAGCTTCGAATAAATATTAAATTAAATTTGGTTTATTATTGCCTATAGTGGTTATCATTTAATTATTTAATTACATTATTTAATAATTTTTATAAATTTTTATAAAATAGATAAAATTATTCAAAATTTAATTAAATTATTTAATATTTCGGACATTCAATCGAATGGTTTTTCCATAAATAATATTTTTTTAAATCAAATTTTCATAGCCATTTGAGAATTTCAAATCCAATCACTTTAGCTCAACTATGCTCGATTCAACCTCATTCGAATTCACTTTGATTCTTTGGTCAGTGCAAATTGTAATTGCCACAAAATTCAATAATCCCAATCATCGAATTTCGTTTATCTGTAATTTTTATGATAAAAAGTCGAATAATAGTTGACGACGAAAATTTTTATGAAAAATCTTACAGCTTTCAGATGCTTCATGAGACTATGAAATAAAAAGTCAAATGACAGTTGACTATAGATATTCAATAACGATAAAAATCGATTTCAAATTTGGATCAATCATGTCACGAAAAAAAAACCCTCAATTTTTCAAGACGACTCAGCCTCCTTAATTCCACATCTCGCTTGTTCAACGTTACTCGCACACCAACATCACCTCGATCCACTTACAAACTTCGGAAATTGTCATTACCACGAAGATCGAGTGATATCCCAGTCTAACACCTTTCGCAAAACTCACACATCGATGTCTCTCTCGAATAACACGTTCAAATAATACGCGATAGACATCGAGTTCTATATATATATGTAGGATTCGAGTATCTACGATCATTCATCGTTAGCCACGAGTATGATGTTCGCACGAGCTAATGCCCATTCAGTTCGACTGATAGAGACGAGAGTTTAATTTCAGGGGGGGAATTTCAAATAGCTTTGAAATTCCGTTTGAACGCATTGCACGAGCAATCCTGTATGGGCGATTCCACGTGCACGACCGTGGCTTAATACCCCAATCACCAGCGAGCTGTCACTCCCCTCAGCCCTTGGCTCTTCCCCCGAGCCCTCGTCCTTCGACAACGTCTCGATTGAACCGGCGGACTAAACAGCCCTTGCTCGATCCACTTCGAACCGACACTGTGTGCCATCTCGTTCGTTTCCACGTCGTTGCTACACACACACACACAACACACACATACTTACTCCGTCAACTAGCCAATCTACCTCTCCCTCATTAATTAACCCAGCAATCCATTCAAGGCCTTGGAAATTACATTTGTATTCAAAACTCGATCTCGTTTCGATTGAATTCAATTCCGAAACAAAATATTCAAACTCTTCCCTCCAATCCACAGCGTCAAATGTTTTTCCTTCGATCAATGGAACGCTAATGAGCTTACGAGGTTGTTGCTAATTACATTTTTTTGGATTCTCGCGAAAAGGTTTTTTTTTAATAAAAATATTTGTGGTTATATTTTTTGAGAATTTCATGTCACGGGTGTGTTCGTGTGTGTGTGTGTGTGTGTGGTGGGTATAATTTCGAGCGTTTCAAATTGCCAAAGCACGTGCCGAACGGTTTGAGTGAATTATTTTACGGGTCGAACGTAGCATCTCGCTTTTTTTTTGTTTTTTCAACCCCGACCGTGCTTGAAATCACTTTCCGAGAGCTTTTGCCTACGCAGATATGCATAAATCAGGTCGAGACCCGACGACCCACCAGAAGGCGCTTCCTTCCAACAATCTATGATCATTACGACTCAAACATTTTTTTTCATTCATAAACTTCGCACGGACTCCTCGATATACTTCTTATATTTCAAATGTGATTTCAAGACACTCAAATGAGCGTATCAGTGAAAAAACGAAAAATTCGGTGTATTTTGAAGAGAAAAAAACTACCCCTCCTGGTAATGGACAATTTCAAAAATGATGGGCTGACTATTTGGTGAAGTTGTTTGCAAATTATTATTATTTTTTATTTGTTGAAAATAGTTTAGAGAAAATCTGGACAGAGGGAGGTTCGAAATTCCACCGAGCTCCATATAAGGACCACCCTAGTGACATGTATCGTTATATATGATGTTTCGTTATCGCGACGATTTTGCTCACACGCTTGCGCGCAAAATCCGACCCGAAGAGGATTTTCTCTGGTTGTGAATTTTTGAACAGCGAATAATCATCGATGCGACGAGGGTGCTCTCGGGCCGGTTCGGTTTACACCTCGCAAGGGTTGTGGGTTTATATGGCTCGCGATACTTGTACGCTGTCCGGTTACGATAATTTATGTGGAAAAGCTGCTTAACAAGCGTGTATATATCGACCGTGAAAGCCGGCTGGGAGCTTTATCATCCACTGCCTCATCGCTAGTCTCTTTCACAAGTTACGAAACCATCCCTCACCCCTCCGCCTTCCCGCTCTCGACACCTTTTTCCAGTCTCCTGAGGATCAGGAATTCAAGCTCGCATCTATATTTGCTTCGTAGTCTTTCCTTTCTTCGTAAACTTTTCATTGTGCTCTTCAAATTATTATAAAAAAGTATATATGTGATCTAAATAAATCATTTTCAATCATGATTCGATGTTTTGTCATCTGTTTTCTTGTTGATCTCGAAAGTTTTGCCACTTTATTTGTTTCCTTTTGCTTGTTTTTTGGTTTTTTTTTATTTTGTTGGAAAATAAGAATGAAATTTTAGAATTTGCTTTTGATATTTAATATAGATATAAAAATGTAATATTTTGTATTATTTCATTTTGGGAAGAGAGAGAGAGAGAGAGAGAGAGAGAGCACCATGAGAGATGAAAATTATTGATATAACGGTTTCAATGTTTATATTTTCCGAAAAAATTATGCGAATGGAGATGGTGCGAATTTTTTTTTTTTAATGACGATTATTTGGAGTGCAGGAAATAGCTGAAAGGAAAATTTTCTTTTTCGAGGAAGTTTGTTCGCTCCTCCCAATGAAGAATCAGGCGGGGGAGGTCAAAAAATATTACGGGAAATATTTTTTCCATAACATAAAAAAAAAACATATGTTCGTGAATAATAAAAGAACGGAAAACCGGAAAACTAGCAATTTTTCAGTCTCCGGACCTGGTTCGAAGAAGGAAGACCATGTTCAGTCATCGGAAAAGATGTGTCCCTGGTGTGCCTCGTGTATCCTCGTCCATGTTTTGTTTTCGTGGCTCGAAACCCAGAACGACTTTTCCAACCGGTCCAGATGGCAAACTTTCTCGTGGCTTTGTTTTCCCGCGAGATTTCGGTAGCTACCCAACGCGATAACACAGCCTCACAAACGCGAGGGCACGTTGGACCCCAACGGTAAATGTGCGTTACGGGTGTAACCGGGTTCACGAGTGATAACCTCTCTCTCTCTCTCTCTCACTCACTCTCTGCCTCTCGCGAGCGCGCCTGATAAATGACCCAACGTTCTTCATGTCGGTCTGCTCTGCAACAGCACCAAACAGCATCACCACCAACAGCACTATACCGCAACACACCAAACCACGTTTTCCAGATTTGAGAAATTGTCGAGGTTCGAGTATAAAACCATGTTCACCCGTCTCACTGCGATGCAATGGGAATACAAAAACTATAACGCACAAGGAAATCTACACTGAAAAAAAAAAAAAAGAAAGGACCAAAAAACAAAAAAAAATAGTACATTATGACACTAGTACGAAAAAAGTTTTTCTGACGCACGGCGTGTTATAAACACCATTGATTTATGAACAGTTCGTTTGCTGACCGTCAGAAACAATTTTTTGTAATATTAATGTTTCATTTTTCAATTATACTTATAATTCGAACTGTTTTTCTATTTTTACATTTAATTAACCTTTTAGCCTACGACTTTAAATTGCCACGATGGATGTCCCAAGTCAAAAAATCGTATATAATCTATATATAAACTATATGTGCGATTCGGCATATATAGATTATATATAGTTTATTATATATAATTTTTTTTATAGTATTTTCGTAACGAATTTTGTAAAAATAAAACGTAACATTTTTTTTCTTCTTCTTCCATTTGGTCTTGATTCGCGACCACGTGTCTCAAACGTTGTTGCAGGCTAATGCGTTAACTAAATAATTTTCCCTAAACAGCCTGGCGAAATTGTATCGTCGGGAAAACAATCGAACAAACATGTTCGTTATAATTCCGAAGACCCTCCGGTTAACATTTCTCCGACGTACGCAAAATCGCGCAACGATCATGTCGCGCGTTAATTAATTAATTTCGAAACGATGGAAATTTCCATAACCATCCGTCACACATCCCCACGTTGAAGCTTTTCACGGGCAACCTTGTCGCGTTATCATTGTACACACGCCCTCGGGTTTCGAACGGGTTACGGTGTAACGCTCGGGATTCCCGGTTGTATTCCGGGTTCAGCTGGGGCAACAACGTGTCTCGAGCAAAAGAGGGGTGGTCTGGGGGCGGAGGGGTGGGAGACTCGGTGGTGGATGCAACCCGCGAGACGCGAATCTCCGTAGGAGGTTGTACGGAGTATTTGATGGCCGGGTTGAATGCAGTTAGGTAAAATTGTCGGGAGGATGTGGAATGGGAAATTTCCCCGGTCGGGGGTTTCACAGAAACGTCAGTGGTGCGGCGTTACGCTCGCGAATAATCGCGTTCCCCGGGGGAGGAGTGGAGGGGAAGGGGGGGGGGCTTTGAAAATAGAATAATAGCCTATTCTCGTGTCTCGATGTCTGAGATCGTCGGTGAACGCGCCCCGGGGGCGGATGGGGCGAACGACGTGGAGGGGTGAAAAGAGAAATGGATGAAGAGAGAAAGAGAGAGAGAGATAGAGAGAGAGAGTAAGGTTTGTGGGGAAAAGAGCAGCGGGGAAGACAGAACCAAGACGATGGCCGAGATGAGAAATTTCAGTGGTTCAACAGCGAGTAATAAGGGAACAAAGACGGGTATAGTCGGACCACTGACGTCTCACCGTCACTTTACCTCTTTCACTGGACGAGCAACCGAATCTTCGTCTTTGTCTCGTCTTCGTCACGTCCATCAGGATCAGGACCAGTGTTGTTCGTCGCTTGTTTGTCCATGGGTGAGGAAACAAAACCCACTTGGGCACAGTGCTACGGTGTTGGTACACTCTAGCGGACTCGATAGGAAGCAGCACACGAATTTAAGGGCCTACATACGTCTGACAGTGTGGAAAATGGGCTGAATTTTTTTTTTCTTTTTAGTAGGGATGAGAATGGAAATTAATAAAATTCATTTCTATACACATTTAAATTAAATTGAATTCATTTTAGTACACATTGTTTCTATTGGTTTTTAAACTTTATAAGAAGAATATTGTTTCACGTGAAATTTCTTTTTTAATTGCTGTATGAAAAATCAATTTGCTGGACGGTCAAGGCAACGTGTCTCAGGTGAATGTCGAAACATCTCAACAGATGTTATATGATTGACATCAAAATTTCCAAATTCGAAACTTAATTAATTCTTTTTTATTTTATTTTATCGTTCAAGATTTATTTTTGGTTGTATTTTGAGCCTTCTATAGGGTTGTAACTTCAGTAGCTGTCGAATAGTAAATTTTACAGAAATTATAAGCATTTATACAGTGTAAATGCATTCGAAATTATTTTTGAAACGAAACAATTGCGATTATTCATTATACCAAAATGGAAATTTCAACAATTATAAACAATTCGAACAAATTTTCAAATTATCCCAAATCTCTAATCCCAATGATTCTAAACGAACCATTGGAATCAATTATTATGCCACAATGCCAATTTAAACATTTTTTCAACAATTAGGAATAATTCGAACGAATTTTCATTCAACTATTATATTTTTTAGATTATTTTATATCATTATTTTTTTTATTTTTTATGTCCATTAGACGTCACGATAGAGCCATGAAACTATTTTGTTCACGAATGAGTTTTAAATCCATTGTACGAACGATATTTTTGGGCAATTGGTTGTAGTCCGAGATAATTGTTGGCAAGAGTTGTTATACGAAGTAAATTCTGGTGAAAATGTATAAACCGATTTGCGAACACGACGGATACACGGATAGCCCGGATAGGATCAGTTGTGGCTCGGTGTCTCGACTGATGAGAGTCGGCGTTGCACGAACGTGAGAGACTGGTGAATGTGGTAGTCGCTGCATAAAGCCTGCACAACCAATGGCAGGCTGATGCACACGCGAGAGTATCTTGTATCTTGTGAAACGGATGGAAATTAGTCCTCCGCAAAATGACCGTCTTATCCGGGGTAAAGGATCCAACGAGCCTTGACACGTCCTACCCGATTACAACCCTAACTCATCGACCTCGACCCACTTCCGGCCGTCTTCACCCTGTCGTTACATATTCGACGTCACGCAATCGCTCCAAACAATTTTCCTTCGTTCTTACTGTCCCTCAGAAATCTACCTTTCTTCCAGAAAATTGAATTCCCTACAAAAACGATTCAATAAGATTTTTTTCCTTTTTCCAAAATTTTTGAAATATTCGAAAAAATGAAATGCTTCATTTTTTAAAATATTTCAAAAACTAGAATTGGTCTACGAGGCTGTTCCTTCGGCTACGTTGAAATTTATTTTTTTCGAGACGTTTAAGCCCATGGGAGGGCTAAAAAATTGTTTGACCCTAAATAAGGACCACCCTTATATATATACATATGTATACGGTAAAAACACCTGTAATTACGGTCGTAAATCTTGGCATTAAACGTCTTTACCGGATACCGAGAAACTTGATATGTACGTGGCCACTAAGCAGTCAGGCTTTGCAACCGATCGGACCATACATCTATGATATAACGTCACTGATGGTCTCCATCCACACGAGGATCCTCCATCTACTACTCCTGCAATTAATTTTGCGACCCTGTCGCGAGCGTGTTCCCTCGACCGCCCTTCCATCCACTACACACATATATATATATATACATATATGTATGTACCATCGACTCCAGTATCCAGGGGAGACCCCCCCCTCCCCCCTCCCTTCCTCTTCGCACTCCCGATTCATATGCAAACTACGCTTCAACCCCGACGACTCCTCCGCTCGGCTCTGCTCTGGATCCCACCGCGTTATATCCATAATACATGTGCCACCCTTCGTGTCTGTGAAATGGACGACGGTTCCGCCATATATACGTCCGACTATGACGACCGAATCCCAATGTGCAAATACGTTTTGCTCGACAACGATGAGAGGGGGGTGGGCGGACGGGAGAGGAGTGGGGGGGGGGAGAGGATTGTACGTAAGATATTTTCCATGTGATAGTGCCAAACCATTTCCGGATAACCCGTCACCGAGGGAATTATTCGACCTCGTCGTAACGCGTACCAAATTTTTTTGCGTTTTTTGGTAAATTAATTAATGCATTCTTTTTCGTCTTTTCGTGAAAATAGAAATGGATAAAAATAATATATTTTCAATAAAGACGTTTAATACCACTACTAACTACTACTGAATGCGAATTTACGCTCGAACGATGTAATCAAAAATCGATTTACAATTTAATTATTTTTTATAATCGAAATTTCGATGTTGTTTCATTAATTATGGATTATTGACATTTTTTTAGTTACAATCAGTGTGTGAAATTTATGGATCGAATGTAATTATTTGAAAAATAACGAAACCGTCATCGGTATATATATATATATATATATATATATATATATATATATATATATACATATATATATGTATTTCATTTTTAAAATAAAAAATGAAAAAAAAATGTGGAAAAGTCGAATGATACTGAACGAATTGTTTTCTCGTGTGCAAAGAAAAAAAAAACTGAACACAAAAGGGGAGCCGTCATGAATTTAATCCTGGCTCCAAATCGACGTTGTTGTTTTTTTTTTAAACTCGATCGTATATATTTGTAAGGGCAAAAAACCTTCGTACTGCGAAAAAAAGGAATAGCCAATAATATCCCCATGGCTTATGTGCCCTGCGACAAAGCACCCCACACCGGCGTAACGACTTTTCGACGAAGCACACACACACACACACACACAAACACATTGGCATAAAAAAATTCCGCTTGACTCTCGCAACATCGAATATCCCTCGATTATTGCATACGTCGCTGGCAATGGTTTTCCATTTCCACCTTCGATAATCTCTCGTTTCTTTTGCAATTCCCTTGCCCGGGGAAATATTTCTCCACGACTTCCGGATTCCATCGGATCGAAGAATTAAAAATCCGAGAACGAAACTCGTCCAACCAGTTGGACACGATAATGCAACTGCCTACTGGCTACGGTTAACCCGTGGCCGACGATCCAAGGTGGGTGTGGCTTGCAAGTAGATACAGCCAGTCATGTACCGACGGGACTGGTTGCATCGAATAGCCGGAAGGATTGTATGAAAAAAAAAATTATTACAAAATGCATGATATATAATTCATGATAGTGTAAAAAAAATCCTCTTTACCAAATAACGACGAGCGGGAATCGGGGAGATTTCTTTCTTTATTTTTGTTTTATTTTTATTACAATCCCATTATTACACAAATTTCAACGTAATTCGAAACAAAAAATTTGAAAAAAGAAAAAAGAAGATAATACTTCGGAACGAATGTGTTGACTAGAAATCGACGAAGGGTTTTCAAATTCAATTTATATCCGAAAAAAAGAACAAATATTAAAATTTCGTTGAAACCATATTTTTTTTGCATGTCGAATGAAAAATAAACGACGTCGGAAAAGAATGAAAATAAATTCAAAAATTATAATCAGATACTCAAGTTTTTCGATAAAAAATCGATTTGAAAAAATTCACATCCATTAAAAAAAACAAATATTGAAATTTTGTTGAAACGCGAAATTTCGTTTTCTTCTTCCGGACGTTCAAATAATACTAAACGACGCCGAAAAAAAAAAAATAACTGCAGCACGAAAAAAAAATCATTTCTTCGCGTAAATAGCAAAAACAAGTTTCCCAAACGTTTCGAACAACCGCGAAAGCTCAGTTTTCAAGTTTTCATCATTTTTTTTCATTTCCGCCCGTCCCACACGAAATTTTCCCAGCGAATTTTTTTTCTCATCGTTACTTTTTCAATCGAAAACGTTCGTTTACGTCTCGCGTGTATATCGACTGCGACCATCAGGGCTCGGCGGAAAAGGGTGTCTTATGCAGTCCGCGGTTTCCAACTGACGGGGCCGGGGGCGGCGAAGGGTGGCGGAGTGGGGTGAGGCGAGTTGCCCTTTGATGGATTTCGCATCAGGAAGTAATTACGAAATTCAGAAGCAGAGAGATTGAACGTAACGAACGTAGTTCTCGCTCTCGCTCTCTCATTTGGCTTCAGTCGTACCCCCTCCTTCGACCCACAAGGACCCTCATGCATATTTAACCGTATAACGTCGGGCTAACGGCGTTTCTGACGGTAACGGAGGCGCTGCGGCTGATGTCTGCCTTCCATTCCGCGCCGAAACACGTAAAGAGTCCTCTTTATTCACTTTTCATCCGGAGTGACCTATAGAGCGTCTGCCCTCGTACCAATGTTTTCACTTCTGAAGTATTTAGCTCGTAGAAAAACTACGTTTCCCGTACCGCTTCGAATTTCACGATAATGTAATGAATTTTACTGAAAGACCATTTTTTATTATTATTTATTTTTATTTTTTTGAGTCTCGAAGTTTGGAATTAGTTCGTTTTTCAACATCAATTTGTCCATTTAAACGTACAACTTTCGTTTTTCGACATCGACCAAAAATCTTGATTTCAAACTTTAAAATAAATATACTTTCTGGTTCAAAGTCCATAAAAATTCTATTTTTTTTCGCAAAAATATAATATCTCAACAATGAAACAGCGTAAGATTGTTTACTGCTTAAAAATCTTAAATAGAAGACAACGACTATTGGATTATTTGGAAAACATGTTAAATTGAAGTTTGGCGAAAGATTTGAGTCGATACGTTGAAAATAACGCAGATGGGTTCGGTTATTGCGAGTGGGATTTGCTGGACCCCACGTGACCAATATTTCATTATTTGGAGGCTTACTTCAACCTTTAACAGGTTGAAATAAGCATTGTCGTTCGAAAAATTGGGCGTTCGGAATTTTGACCCTTCAGAACTTTGCTCGTCGGGCTTTGATTCTTTTACATATAAAAAAGCAAAATTCGCGTGATAACCGATCGTTAGAATTATTATCGTCGCTGTGCGACGACCAACCAAATAATGTTCATCGAAGGCAATCGCGATACTCGCAAGATCAATTCGCTTCGTGGATTATGATAACCGCGGTTCTGGTCACGTGGGTATAATCCTCTGATGCATCGTAATCCGTGTCCTTGATTGGTTTCTCGAATTGTTACCGAATCCCACCGCGAGCGCATCCCTGCTTATACGTTCAGGTCCATAAGCGATTAAGCCGTGGGTGCTCGAGCCGCTAGATATACACATATATAAATACATAACAAGGGGGTTTCGCATTGTGCCGGACCTCGCGGCGTCATAACGATCGTGAATCGAGAGAAACTGATCCTACCGAACCGCGTGCAGTTTCCCCTCGCCCATCGAGACGATATCGTCGTAATCAATGGAGCAATTATATCCAAATCATCCGTAAACCTGGCCTATTTCCTTTCTCGCGGATAACCACCGATCCGTTAATTGTTGAAAATTTTTTATTTTTTCATTATGTTTTCCAATAAAAGAAATTAAGTTACACTTTTTCTTCGTGATTTTTTTCAATGATTTTAGAAAATAATAACTTACGTAGATTGGTCGTAATTATTACGGGAATGTGAGAAAATTGATTTATGCATGATAATTAATCATAGTTATTTGTTTTAAAATGTATTTCAAATGCATTTTCATGTAATGGATGCCTATCTCTGATAAAATAACGGACGAAAACGACCCAGGTTTCCGGACTGATTGTGAGGGTTAATACGGAATATATATAACCGACGATACTCGTGCATTCGTAATTAGTCGTGCGTAACACAACTCTCCGTGTGCAACCAAGCTCCGTTAATTACTCGGTCGGCGTTCTATCTCTCTCTCTCTCTCGCGAGAGAGAGACGTCTTTGCGAGATGCGCGACCAATGTGTCACGACGCGAAGGCGGCCCGACCGGCTTCTCGCCGGCTCGACTGCACGACGTTTCACGGCCGAATGCATCCGCACAATAACCCGCCTCCGGCTACACGTATGAGGCGCTCGAATTTTTTTTCACGTTTCTTCTTTGCCCTCTCGCCATTCTTCTGCCTCGCCTCCTCTCGCAGCTTCCCTTATCGTTTCGCAGAACTCACGTGTGCACAAAATGTATGGCAATCCCCCACCCCCTACCCCCGAATCCCCTGTGGATGGTAATTAGTCGGTTTTTTTTTTGTTTCGTTTCGTTTCGGTTTTTTTTGGTTTTTTTTTTTTGGTTAGCCCAATCCGGAAACAATGCAACGGCAGTTGCATAGCTACTGCATCTCGACCCGTTACTCATATCCACCCTTGTTTCTGGTATCACTCGGTTTACGTTCGTTTCCACGAACAAACATGTCTGCCACTGACAGCAAGCTTTTTCGTTGCCACGCTATTCTTTTTCGCTGCGGTGTTTTTTTTTTTTTTTGTTTCTTTCTTTCTTTGTCGACCTTCGTTATCGTTGTTCGTTTTTTTGAAAATACCTGAAATGATTCGATGAAATAATTTAGTTACGGAAAAATCACATTTTCATTTTGTTTTTTTTTCTTTTCCCATCTTTTTTTCGCAATTGTCACCCGAAGGGAATTTTTTTTCTTTCTTTTTCTTTGTCAACCTTCATTATCATTTTTTTGTTTCGTTTTTTTTCGCATGGTGAAAAGCGTAATTGCGACTATAAAAATAACGGCAACGAGTCGAAATAATTTCGTTACAGAAAAATCACATTTTCTTGATTTTTTTTGCAGTTGTCACTCGAAGTAAATTAAAAAAAAAATATTTCTTTGTCATTTTCCCCTTCTTTCAGTTAGCCGTCATGTGCACTTGATGTTTCTTATTCAATGAAAAATTATTGTCCGACGCTATGAACCGTATTTGCATTGAAACCCACGAGCCACAATGTAACGTGCCTATGTATGTACGGATGTAAACGTTCGAAATTGAATGAATTTGAATAAGTGACAGTTGGGAATTGGAGAAATAAAAAAACTAATAATAATGAAAAATTGAAACGAGGTTAATTTTGCGACACGAGAGAGAGATTGAATAAAATCTGTATAGCGTTGGTGGGAAAATTGCGACAAAAGCTCACCGGTAGTTACGAACCGGATAATCGTGCATTAACTGGGTGCGGGCGGGAATTACCAATTCCCCGGGTTCCATGGAAACGTCATTTACGGGTCCCGTATTCTCGCATTCGCGACACTGTCTTCGCTCGAGTGTTCTCTTTAATGCAGCCGTGCCAGCCTCCCGTAACGTTTGGTTCAGCGGTTTTCGACTATTAAACCAGCACCCCCTCCCCCTGCCCACTGCTCTCAACCCTCGCTCTCGGTTCCCCCACGCCGAGAAGTACTAACGAACGGCGTACTGCGCGCCGTTTCACAGTGAATACGAAATTGAAAGATCGAGTCAGCGAAAAAAAATATATATACATAATTGCGACGGTGAAAAGTGGGAGAAAAAATGTATTTTTTATTCCGTTATATATATTTTTTTTATCTTCGTCGTGAGTAATTCAATTGCGAGCGTTTTCGAGGGTTTTCAAGGGTTCCGTGAAAATGTACGAAACCCTTATAGTTTCGGTTTGTCCGTCCGTGTAACGATCAACGATGATATTTGGTATAACGATCATTCGTGTAACGATCAACGATGATATTTGGTACACGGGCGCAGATCGATGACCCCGAATACTAGAAATGATGGAAAAAAAAAATGAAATTAAAAACTTTGTTTCAACCCCCCTCCCTCAGATTAACCCATTAAAACCCATGCCAAGCCTAGAGCAGATAGCTCCAAATTAACTATCGGATTCATAGGCAAATCAGAAAAGAAGTTACGGATATTTTTTTCATTTGTCAATTGCAATTGTTTATAAGAAATTATTTAAACAAATTGGTCTAAAAATAATTATTTCAATAAAGTGAAAGTTCAAAAAATATCGAATAAATGTATGACGCACGTTATTTTCGTCAGAGTTCAATTTGGTCTCGGAGTTCAATGGGTCTCCTCGAATGCAATTTTAAATGTTTCGAGGGCTTTAAAAAAAATCTGAACCCTCAAGTTTTATTACAAGCTTATGAAGTTTGTCAAGTTTATCAATACTTGATCGCATTAGTTTTTTTTTTTTAATATTTTTTTTTAGATGTAAGATTGAAATGGGACACCCGGTACATACACATATAAGTTAACTAGTTAGCTTCGTGGTTCATTCACGTGCGTTTCGGACCATCGAAACCGCTCTTGGATCCGCATAGCACGTAGCTGGAAACTAATCATTTTCGAATATTGTTGATCAAGTCGCACCTGATTGGAATGCACCGTCTATGCACCACCAATAGATGACCGAACACAACGTCAAAGCGACGACGAGACTCGGACGCTCGAAATCCCACGAGTAACTTGAATTCTTGACTACTTCAGTATCCTGGTGAACTCTGCATCTCTATATACATATATACACACATATATAGACATGAACTATGTGACAAACAATGATTGGAATTCTCTCGAAAATATTCCAGTCAAACTACGAGAACCGCAATCATCGTCTTCCACTTTCACCACAATAAAATGTCGTTTTTAAAATAAATCCAAAGTTTCGAAAATTTTCAAATTGTTGGTATAGTCCCAACATCACCCATCGCAATTATAGACACAAATTCTCAAATCAAAATTAATTCTCCATTTTCATTCAATACACAGCAAAAAAAAAAAAAAAAAATGCATTCAACATATTTTCCACGAAATTGTTCAATTCGCTCATCTCAAATATTGTAATTAATCCAATGCAATATTTCGAAAATAAACTCCATTTTACACTGTATTCCAACGATTTGAATATACATTCGTGACATTCTCAACGATGTTTCGTAATTCATAGGTTTCATCGAATATATTACGATGAAAAATAAAAAATAAAGTCCCGTTCAAAACAGTGTTTTTTTATTATTTTTTTTTTTTTTAATTTTCTTTTCTTTTTTTCATAAAATTATGCAACCATTTTTCGTTCATCCAACCACAGTGGTTCATCGATTCATTCATTGTTCATTTTCTCATTCCAATCACACAACCATGGACCAAAAAAAAAAACCTCCACCTTCTACGCATTTGAAAGGAACGTTTGATTATGTATACACAGCGTCGATATGATATAATCCGGATATATATCTACCGTCGGTTCGGCGTAAAAATCTCCGAGTCTTCCGACACGATCGTAAATATAATATCCAACGTTTTTCGTGATCCGAATAATTTCGACGCCGTACGTGTGGGAGGGGGGGGGGGCGAACTCGTCTTTTCCGATCGATGGCTGTTACACAAGACGAAAAGTCCCTGCACACTTTTTCCAGCCACTCTCGTTCCTCCCCGTGGACTCTCAAATCCAACGCGCGTCCTCAAAAGTTCGGCAAAGTATATATAGCCGGGCCGAAAGTATTTTCCCACGTATGCGACTATATGTATAGCGATGAGCTATAGATATATATATATATAGTCGCTGTCGCGTCGGAGCCTTTTTGCGGGATACGTGAAAACTCCGCCACGGACCATATCACCAATACCACCGACACGAATAAGGTATAAGCGTGGCTCGTCGCGTGCATGCCAAAAAAGCCGGAAGTTTTGGCTGGCTATTTTGCCGGTGCGCGTTTGGCGTACGATACTTCCGTCGAGAATGGGGGATTGAAAGTTCGTCGCTTTTCTTTCATTTTTTTTTTCGTTGTCTCTTCCTTTCTCTGTCTCTCTCTCTCTGTCGTTGTTCTTGATATCCATGAATATACGTGGATTGTGTTGCGTCACGAACAAAGTTTCTTCTCGCACGGCCATCCTGCCCAACGGAGAAATGAATTCTCGCGGAAAAATGCGAGTACCTATGGTAACACGCTATATCTACTTAGCCAGAGAGGCGAAAAAAAAAATAATAGACGAAGAAGACCGATACGATAAAAGTCGACGACTCGAGCTTTCGAATTCTTTGACCACTTTCCAATTCTCTTGTTATTCAATTTCCGATATTTATTATTTTATATTTTCCCATATATTTATTTTTTTTATATATATACATATTTTTCTTTTGCGTTTGCAATTCCACGCGTTCGAATAAAACTCACCATTATGAAATTCTTCTAAATTCATGTTGATGATCGAATTATCATGAAAAATAATGCCGGTCCATTGAAATTCCGTTGAGTTCCGTCGAGCTTTTGAAGAATTTCCCAGCCAATGTAGGAACGTGAATTTTTTTTTTTTTTTTTTTTTCAAGTGAGCTTTTTTTTCCTGGCTCGATTTTTCAGTATTTTGTTCCGACCGAATGGAAACACGTGGCAAAACGCTATACCCCGGAAACTGCACGCGTAAAGTTTCGTCGACGTAAAAGTCGTGAGTTCGCGTTCGCGAAGGTGCATAAACCATTGCCCCGAGGAATTTTTATCGTCGCTCGAGCCTTCGATTGGTTGCAATGGAAATCGTCGAGTGGCTGGCGTGCGATAGAAGAAGCAAGAAAAAAACACGACGACGATAAAAACGAACGAGAACGGGTGGAAAGTATCGTGGGGGGAGGGAGGGGTGAAAAAGGGTTGTGAAAAAGGTTTGCATGGGCAATGTAATGAAATTTCAACGGGGCCGAGCTACGTGCGAGAAGGGAATTTGGTATGAACCGTTTCTGCCCTCATAAATTCCTTTTCGAATCTCATTTTAGCTTCATGTTCTTTCTCTTTCTCTCTCTCTCTCTCACTCCCTTGCTCTCTATCGCTTTTATCCCAGACACGCGTCTGAGAGTTCACCCAATCCTAAAAGAAAAAACGAGCCCAACAAAAATTGAAAAAGAACGAACAAACGACGAAAAAGAAAAAAAATAAAATATGGAAAAATTTGAAAGAAAGAAAATTAATAAATCTGGCACGTGAGTGTCACGACCGTTGATTCAGTAAGGTTTTTTCCACGTGCATAAGCTATCGTTGAAAATACTCCAGCATCCCGGATATTAAAGGGTAAGGGTAGTAAGGTAGTAAGGTCAATTCGATGCAAAAAAAAGCATATTTTCGATAATTTTTTTTTGACGACACAGTTAACATATATTTATTTCTATGATTACTACATGTCGAGTTTTCTTTTATTACTGATTTTTCAATTTTCTACAGCACTTAGAAATCAGAATACTGATTTAATGAATAAAAACTCGACATTCTTACCTGCAGAAACATATATCAACTAATTAAATCATTAATAATCAACCTTGCTTCCCCCCTCAACACTTTCTTGTACAAAACACAGCCGAACGTAAATCTCATCTCGTTATTTCTCGTCGCGATTTCGTATTGAATCATCGACGAAATCGTGAGAAGCATCGGAAAATTTCTTCGAATAATGGAATTAGATTTTCAATGGTTTTCCGGTTGAATGAATCGTGATATTTCTCGGTGTAACTATATTTCGATGGGTTTATCCGTGATGGTGAATAGAAATTTTCCTGGCACACGAACGTTTCTCGTTGGAATTGTGTGTGTGTGTGTGTGTGTGTGTGTGTGTGTGTGTGTGCGTGTGTGTGTGTGTTATTCTTGACCTAGGAGGATTCACGAGGGCGTGGGCGGGTTCTCGAGAGTTGGAAGCGATTATTCTGGGAGATCGATGGACGTCAAACGGTCCATAAAGCTGGACCGAAGATATGAACCTGTGATAGACCGACGGACTGCGGATGAGATCTCGGCCCACCTTCGACATTATTCAGAAGCAATTACCCGTAATCTGTTGGAATATACATATATATGTATATATATATATATATATATATATATATATATATATATATATATATATATATATATATATATATATATATATATACGCATATATATGTATAATATAGCGAAACTATGGATCGGGATGACCGAATCTCGATATTAGGATTCGCTAGCCGGAATCTAGTTAGGAGCAAGGCTGAGATGATCACGATTAGTAGGTCAATGCTCATGGCTATTAATTCAGACATGACAGGAAATTCCACTTGGCACTTCAATTTCGAGCTTTGTCATTGTGCATAATCGTAAAAACATTTGGCAAACGTTGATCTCGACGAGTGTGAATGTGAAAACTTTTATTGAAGAATTGTTCGATCGTTGATCGAATCGATCGAGAAAAAAAAAGTGTCAACAACGACATCGAAGTAATTGTGTATGAGCCATTTCATCTGAAATCTTTATGATCATTTACACAGCTCAAAGTGCATGTTGAAAAACAAATTCCCAAATTTTTTTAGATTTGTTTTCCATTATTTTATTTTTTCAGATTTTTTTACAGCTGTCAATTAAGATATTTTTCGTTTATTTCGTTTTATTATTTTTTAAAAAAATTTTTTTCACACACTTCAGCTGTTGATAAAATATATTAAAAATCTGTTTTTCGAGGGAAATTGTCTGAGCTTTTCGATGGAAATATAAGTTTTTTATTTCGAGGTTCGAAAATCCATTGAAATCGAATTTGAAACATGAGAAGGTGTTTTTTGGTGGTTGGTGAACGGACAATTTGAGAACTGCATATCGCGATAAGTCGTTTGTGCCGATGGTGGGCCGAACGTTTTTCGAAGGGAGCCTACTCTTGACGAGTGGCGAGGGTGGTCGTTTTGGCTGCGGCGAGAGTAAAAGAGACGGGGGGGGGGGAAACAACAAGAAGGTGGAAGGGTTGCTGGAGGAGGGACTTGTGTGGGACAACCGGTAGCCGGGAGCCGGTAGTGCGAGCTGACTGTGGCCGTCCACCACCCTCGTTCGGACCATGCACGCACCCTCCGTACGCACGCACATATATATGTGCATATATATGTATTGGGGTGGCCCTTAATGGGGGTGTTGACGAATTTCGACAAGTGCACCCCTCAGATAGGTTCGAAATAAATAAATAAAAATACGTGCGAAACCCCAGCCCTGTAGTCCAATGAGAAGACGTGACTGTAATCTCGTTTTGTTTCCCATTTGAATAACACGGAATTCTCCGACTAATTCGGTAATTATTTTTTCGAGTTGTCCCTGAGCGCGCGAAAAATTCTTCATTCACACAAATCTATCGTCAATGGGTATAAACTATTCCTACATTTTTTCACAAGACCTCACCTGTGTATCATCGATAACGGCGAACCGATGAACGATGATAACAACTGATAAACGATTTCAACACAAATTGGAAATTCATTCGTGTTTATGTCTTGTGAGAAAAATGTACGAGTAGTTTATACCCATCGACAATAGATTTGTGTGAATAAATAATTTTTCGCGTGCTCAGGGACAACTCGAAAAAAATAATTACCGAATTAGTCGGAAAATCCCATGTTATTCAAATGGGATACAAAACGAGCTTACAGCCACGTCTTCTCATTGGAACACAGTGCTGGGGTTTTGCACGTATTTTTATTTATTCATTTCGAACCTATCTGGGGGGTGCACTTGTCGAAATTCGTCAACACCCCCATTAAGGACCACCCTTATGTGTATATTCGTGAAGTTTTATGCGTGTGCGTGTGAGTCGCGAAGCTCCGGCGAGTGCGGAAGAGAGTCGAGGCTGCATGACAGCCCGTGGGTACTTCGCCGCTGGCGGTGCAGCCTCGGCAAGGCATTTAGCGGTCTAAGGGAAGTTGGCGGGGCGAGGGGAAAGAGGGAAAGAAGAGGTGGTTGGGGTCGCATTGATTTTGTCTAGACAGGGTGGAGACTAGCCGACGTATCGTCCTTTCGCTCGGCGCGGGTTAAAGCGTGGTGGGTCTCTCCCGCGCGCCATCTCCCTCAACACACACACACACACACACACACACACACACGCACGAACATCCCCAGCTACGCCTCGAACGTCCCCCGTCGACGCCGGCTTCGCCCGCGTGCACCTGGAAACAGTTGGCGTCCTGATCTCGACGCCCGCACCGTCTCCAACGATATATATATTTATCCATTATCCTTGTTTAAGGTTTTTTTTCATCTTATTTTGCTTTGTGGGCTGTTTTTTGTTTTTTTTTTTTTTTTTATTATTTTCGTTTTTTTTATTCGCGTGTGTATAGATTGCTGTACGTGTGTGTGTGGCTGTGTATGTGCAGACGGGGGTGGAAGAGGGGTGGTGACGAAATTGTGGTTGAAGAAAAAAAAATTTGTTTCTATTTTTTTTGTGAGTCAGGCTGTAATTGTGATTCAATAATGACGAGTGTAATCGATTAGCCGGCGAGGTAGAACTTGGGTGGTGCATATAGTCGCGATGCTCGTGACACGAAGCGACCTTTGTGCGTCGACGGGGCACAGCCTTGAATAATAGTCTTCCGGGTTTCGAGAGTTCAGTGTCATCGCAGACGGGCGAGGTGAGTTCAGTGATCACGGTGACTAAACGTTCCACGACGGATTATTGAGTTTTTGGGTTATCGACGATAGTGATAATTTGTATTTTGAAAACACTTTTTTTTTCAACAATTGGTTTCACTGTTTTATTATTGTGAGACGATTTTTTTTTTTTTTGGATTTTGGGGATAATTGTTGTGAGTGATTGAGATGAATTAATCACGATGGATTTGTGGGTTTTTGATAATGCGTTTATTGAAAAACATTTATACATCAGGGTGGAAGAACGACCCCTAACGATTTCAAAGTCAAGCCGAAAGATTTCTTTTTTTTTATACATAAATGTACCACACGTACTTCTTGATATGCTTCGCATATTTTTATGTGGATTTCAATACACTCGAAGAAGCATATCACGAAAAAAATCGAAAAATCCTGTGTAGGTATTTTAGATGGGAAAAAATTGTTAAGAGCGTGTGTTGGCCACGCACACGATAGGGTTCCGTATGCATATCCTGTAGCAGTCATTGACATCTGGAATTTTTTTTTTTTTTTTTTTTCAAAATTTCAATTTTGGAAATTTTTTTTTTTCCAAAAATATTATTTCTGTTTTTTAACCCTCCGGGTAATGAACAATTTTAAAGATAGTAGGCTGCCAATCTAGCAAACTTTATTTCCAATCATTTGGAGCCAATTCGAGCAAAGGGAGATTCAAAATTCGTCCGAGCCACATATAAGAACCACCCTAATATATATATGTATTCATACGATCCGTGTACAACAAAAAAACGGAGAAAAAAAATCGAATATATATGTACATACGTAGAGACATATACATATAATATACATGTATTGTATATATATATATATAGATAAAACCAAACTGGCAGTAGGTATGCAGAGAAGCGAGGGTTTGGTCGGGACGTGACACGACAGCCACTACCATGGAACCGCGGATACCCCGAGGCACAAAGTAATGATCTCGTTACCCCGCCTCGTTCCAACGTTTTACCCCCCATCCCCCACTTCATCCCGTACAACGTTTCGCGTTGCATCTATGTATATATTTTTACCGGAGCATTGACGTTCCTCAACCTCGAGTTTCCAGCCTCCGGTTCTTCGCCGATTGCGATTATCGAGAATGCTGTTTATCCATTGTAGGTCGATCCTCTTCCGGCCGGGGGGGGGGCCTCTCTCGCTCGCGGCGTTCTTCCAGCATTCGACGAGTCCGCGATAAAGATGAATTTCCGCATTCCTTTATCAACGAACAAAACGGGGCCCCCCCAGTCCGGGGCCTGGACAATGAACGAATGCCATCGCAACATTTTTTTTTTCGGATGTCACAACGATGATTATATTCGAACGAAAAAAAATGTATTTGATTTTTGTATTTTTTTAAATTAAGGGGAAAAAAAACTCATTCGATTCTTATGATTATTTGTATTTAAAAAAGAATTTATTTGAATTTTATGATTTTTTTTTATTAAAAAAAAAAGTATCTGAATTTTATGATTTTTTTTAATTTAAAAAAAAATGTGTTTGATTTTTATATTTTTTTAAATTAAAAAGAAAGTATTCAATTTTCATTTTTTTCAATTGAAAATACACGCATAATTGGGTTTGCTTCATTTTTGAATTATTACAGTTTTCAGTTTGGTCAACATCACGGATTGTTGACGAAAAAATTTCATGACTCATCTGTAATTGTTACATGAAAAAAAAAAAACTGTTCGAAAATATATATATATTTCTTTCAATGTCCATTGATTTATTTTCTCCTTTCAATAATTTCGAATACTTTTTCTGTTGATATATAAAAATAAATGAACCATTTTTTTATCCTTCATTTTTATTCCAGTAGTCTTTCGAGCGAAATATTCTCATTTTAGTTGAATCAATCGATCGATTAATTACGTTGTCGTTGATGTTGTTTATTTTTCTTCTTTTCGCAATTATTTTGAATAATTATGTTTTCCCCACCGATGATCGCAAAATAAACAAATTATTTTCTCAATTGCGTCGTCTCGTCGTCGGGTTCGGGCCGTTCGACGCGAAATAGCTCGTTAAGCACGCGTGACAAACCGCGTTTAAACGCAGTTTCAATAACTCGTTAAAATTTTCGGTGGGGTTACAGAACAAACGCGATAATACGCACCGATTAACGGATATATTCGTCGATGTACATTCGTCGACATTCATCACCGATAGTGCGTTTCCCACGCACGATGTTCGATCGAATTATCGAACGAATAATCGGTGATAATGATTGTTCGATCGAAAACGCGAATTATGGGAGAATCATTCGAATCGCATAATTATTGTCTCGAACATGCGGAGTCTCGTTCGAGCAAACGCGATTATCCGATTTTACCAGGACGTTTGCACGTGTTCGAGGCTTCGCAAATATTTAAGTTGCATTAATTATGCTAACGTGTTTAATTTCTTTTTGTTTTTGTGTTCCAGGCACGCCATCAACACCGATAATGCCAGGGGGCGCGCCGGGCACGCCTTCGTCCAAAGCAAAGGTAATCAATCGATTGTGTCTCTCCATCGAAATAAAAAAAAAAATTCGTCACAAACGCGAATTATTTAATATTTCGATTAATTATCGATTTATTGAATTATCGATTTATATTCAGAATGGCGACGTGAAAAGTTCAGAAGGGTGAACATTTCAAACGCGCAGTTTTTTCGAATTACAAAATTTAATGTGACTTTAAAAAAAATTTCATTTTTTTTTTTTTTGTGTTTCAGGAAAAAATGATGCTGAGAACGAAAGTGGTGGTGGCGCTCTATCCATTCAGAGCGATCGAGGGTGGCGATCTGTCACTCGAGAAGGTAAACATTTGAAAGAAAAAAAAAACAATCACTTAAAATCACGACAAAAAATCAAAAAGAACGAAAAAAAAATAGTTGGTCATGTACCTTTTTTTGTCGAAAATCTCGGAACACTTTAAATTGCATTTAAAGAGACCTACTGAAAGACACCTCACTCGATGAGGTTGAAAAAAAAAAACAAAATCAATTTCCAGTTGATTTTTTAATCTGTTGGGGGAGGGGGTTGTAAAAATTTTCATTTTTATCTAAAGTATCGTGTTGCCTTCACTCCAAATTACTGAAACTCCGATAATAATTCGAATTTTTCATACGTTTGAACGCTTGAAATATTTTTAAAAGTGCAAACGATAAATCTGGCTAAAAAAAAATAATAATCGATTTTTCGAGAAATTTTTGACCCTGGCCCAACCCCTCAATCCCGTGTCCCAGAATAAAGTGGGTCGCGAGAAAACGAGACGTTTGTTCCCCCGTCGTAGTTGCGACCGTGGATTCGATGAACGAGGCTAAAATGAAAAATAAAAAGAAAGAAAGAAAAAATTGCGTTGCATTACGTGGCAAAGTAGGACGTGAGAGAGGGTTGCTCGTGGCAATGGATGGTTATGCGGTGTGTACTTGTTGCACGCGGGGGACTCTCGTAGTGACTTTCAAGCGCCACCCCCCTAACCCCTCCCCCACCCTCTCCCCCGAAGCCTCGTATGCTTCGAGCGTAGATGCCATTTCCTCAACACCTTCAAACACGTCGAACTTCGAAAATGAAATTTTTTGTCCATTCATTTATTTATATTTTTTTATTCAATAGATGAGACTATGAGGGTGAAAAAAAATAAGAATTTTCGCGAGACTTTCGTGCGTATTAACAAACACTCGCGTGTTTAATCCAATGTGTTACGTCAATGATGAGTATGTGATTTTAGGGTGCCGAGTACGAGGTGCTGGACGATTCCCAAGAGCATTGGTGGAAAGTCAAAGACGAACATGGGTAAGCTGAAATATTAAATATTATTATATTAAAAAATGTACAGCTACTCTGATAACTAATTATTCAGTAAATTATGTATTTTTTTTTACTATTATGTATTTTTTTTTTATTTAAAAAAATTTGTCTTCCCTATGAAAAATCCGAAGATGAAAAAATCTCAGCTCTCCATCACAATATTAAGCTGTGCCTGTGAATTTTCTATTTTATTTGATTATTCGATTTGTTTTTTCACAGAAATTCACAGTCACACCTTAATATTGAGATGGAGAGCTGAAATTTTAAGAATCTTCTTTTTTAAAAGTCAACTTCAGATTTCTCGAGTAGCTGGACATTTTTTTTTTTTTTTTTTTTTTTTTTTTGCCCAGTCTGATATTCATGTATATATTTATATTTAGTTATTTATATACGAACTTGCACACCTCTGTGGATGTATTTATCTTATATATATATATATACATATATTCAATGTTCCTTTATATACCTGCATGCCATCGATAAACCACTTTGATCTCGCTCCCTTAATGAACCGCCGACCGAGATCATATCGAATACCATCGAAGCACTGCCACCTAACTAGGTGGCGCGACCCCCTCACCGATCCCACCTCAAACGCTGTATGCCTCTCTCGACCGCTTAGTTACCGAACATTCGAATCCAAACCCCGCACGGAAATACGTCGTTAATTCGCGTGTTAACGTACGGTCACGATGCGGTCGAAACTGGTCTGAACTTCCGTCCGGTAGCCCACCAATTCGTATGCTTTGACACGTCAACCGGGTAATGGAGTATGCCCATGCAAAAAAACAGAAAAAGTAAATAATGTATCGTTCATTAAAAATCGGTATGTTTGCAAATTGCGAAAATAAAAAAAAAAAGAATTTTTTCCGTCGTTAAAAAATACATCGACAAAATTGTTTTCTGGCAACATTATATTTATTTATTTCGACTTTAACGCACTTTACCACAATAAATTGCACATACGTGATTGAAACAATAATATGAAAGAGGAAACGAAAAAAACATGTTCAAACAAATATCCAATTGCTTGAGGCTAGAAATAAAAATTTCGAAAATTATAATTACGAATTATAAAATGAGGAAAATTCTTTATTTTGCATCTAATTCGTGGTCGAGTATGGCATTGCAGAATAAGATTGAATTAAAAGAATCAGTGATACGAAAAAGACGTATATTTGCCACCTGCGAGAAACAAGTTTTTCTCATTTTATAATTCGTACTTTAAGTTTTCGAAATTATTTTCGTAGCTTCAAAAAATATTCGGTTGACATTTTTTTTCCCCCGAATTATCGTTTCAATCACAAATGCCATGGTGATGTCGTGTGGTAGAGTCAAAATGAATAATTTGAATTTTGTCATAACACAATTATCAATTAAATTGTAAATCGATAATCAGCTACTTTGGATTTTTATCATTAAATTCTTCGGATCCATCCACACTCACGGAACTGATTAAATCGAGAAATTCGTATTCGTACAAATTTTCAAGCATAATTGACCCAGAAATGTAATTGAGAAAAATAAATCAAACCCCGAAAGTCAATTAAACTGATTCCCAAAAAATTAATTCAATGAGAGTTATTGCCTCATGCAAAAAAAAACATGAATAAAATAAGAACATCTTTGGTTTCCCTTTCAAAATGTCCACTGTGCCATGATCATGACGTGCCATGATCACGCTCATGGATCACAAACAAATTTTATAAATTTTTTCATTCGATGACCGAATAAAACGAAATAAAAAATGTCATGCGAAATCCTGCTTTGCAAAAAATGCATTCAATTGCAACAATCGATTGCTGTCACGTTCGCACGAATAATCCTTACTCCCCCCCCCCCCTCCCCCCAGAGCTTTGATGCACTATCGATAATTGAAAGAGTTTCTTACGTACATCTTATAATACCGTATAATCTTCTCCGCCGTCTGCTTTCAGATCGATTGGATATATCCCAAGCAATTACGTAAAGGAAAAGGAGCTTCTGGGTCTTCAGAAGTACGAGTGAGTATGGAGGTTTGCCATTGGCCCTATCCAACTACGGATTTTCCATCTTTTCCGGACGACTACATCGACGTTGCCCACGGATTTCAAATCTTCCTGGCCGTGCAAAACGAAAATCTTTTTTTTTTCCGAACTTCGCCAAAACTGATTCTCGAAAATCTCATAATTGTAGCCTAACTTACATCCGCACCAATCTCTCGGTCTTTCATTTTTCTTCGTCGCCATTCACGTCACATTATTTATTTTTCATCACAGTTAATTCTGTGTGACCAGAAAAAAAAGACAATCATAGAAAATTTTTTAAACAGTCCACAAGCTGTTCCGTATTTTTTTTTCGATTATTATTTCCACAATTGTAATGTTAACGATGACCAAACGTTTCTATAGCTATTCGCAACTCGAATCGTCAACTCATTATTCAAATTTACAAAAAGACTGAATTCATTTGTAAAAATTATTTAAAAATGAAGAAAAAAAAATTAGTGAAATATATTCTTTTTTATTTGAGTTTCGATAATGTATTTTCGTGTATGGCGAACGAGATGATTAACCGAGTGAGAACGTCAAATGCAACTATAGCTGTCCGTCAGACTGCGAATCTGATATCCGTGTTTGCCGGTTTGATTATTCATGACAGCGATTCCCGAAGGTACGACGAGCCTATCGGGCAACGCCTAACGGTTGGCTTTATAGGTACCCATTTATCGCCCCCCGCCCTCCTCCTCCCCCTGCCCCGTGAAAAGCATCGAATTTCCCTCGTCGAGGTTTCCCCACGTCGTACAACCGGTTTCACAATCAAACTGGCTTGACTGCATCAATCATCCCAAAACTCGGAAACAGGTTCGGAGTTTCGAATCGTCAAACTTACGAAACGTTCGTCGTCGTCATTCAAATTCGTTTAATTTGCGAAAATTCATTTGCGATTATCGGAAGACGATATTTTACGGTCACGATACAACGAAATTTTGAGATTATATTCAACATCAACGTCTTAAAATTTTTTTCAATCATCCCCTTTATCGCATTATCACTGTATCTTTAATTTTTTTTCTATAAAAAAATATATAATCTCACGATATCGATTTATTTTATTTATTTTATTTATTTTATTTATTTTATTTATTTTATTTATTTTATTTATTTTATTTATTTTATTTATTTTATTTATTTTATTTATTTTATTTATTTTATTTATTTTATTTATTTTATTTATTTTATTTATTTTATTTGTTAACGATATTTGTTTTTTATATTTGCAGATGGTACGTTGGTGACATGTCCCGACAACGAGCCGAGTCTTTGCTCAAACAGGAGGACAAAGAGGGCTGTTTCGTCGTGCGAAATTCATCCACAAAAGGACTGTACACCCTCTCGTTGTACACCAAAGTGTGAGTGCTTGAACCTAGTACCCCGGTTCACGATCCAAGCCACGTTGTGGGTGGCGGCGACGTGCTTTTCTCGGTTGGTCGGGCTTGCGAAAACACACGCGGTGACTTTGAAGTCGTGGTCGGACTAAATAAGCTCGAGTGCACGGCTGCGTTTAACCACAATTTTTTTTACATTTGATCGTTTGAAGAACAATTGTGCCAAATCGACGTGAGAAAAATTTGTTTAAATTAGTTGGAACGTATTTGGGGGCTTAAGTAATTTTTATTTAAAAAATATCCCTTGCTGAGGACCACCCTAATATTTTTATATATTTTTATATTGATGTGTGAATAATTTGTTTCTTTTTTTCTTGTCCAATTAATTCATCAGTCCCCATCCACACGTGAAGCACTATCACATCAAACAGAATACTCGAGGAGAATTTTATCTATCGGAGAAACATTGCTGCGGTTCGATTCCGGATCTCGTGAATTATCACAGACACAATAGCGGAGGTTTGGCGAGTCGATTGAAAACGAGTCCCTGCGATCGTCCGGTGCCACCGACCGCCGGTCTCAGTCACGGTTTGTGATAACGATAACTATAATACATAATAATAACGATAAACATAATTCTTCGACTTCACAGAGCAATGAAACCAGAGATGGACATTCATTCAATGAAAATGTATTTCAAATACTTTTTCGAACAAATAACTGTGATCGATTATCACGAAAGAATCAATATTTTTACATTTCTGTAATAATTATGATCAATCAACGTAAATCATTATTATACAATCAATTAATAAATCCAAAAATATTTTATAAATCCGATAAAATTCATTGTCATTTTGTCCGAAAAGTATTTGAAATACATTTTCATTGAATTAATGCCCATCTCCGAATGAAACTTACCGCAAAGTCGTATTTTTTTCAACTCCTGTGTGTGACCTTGTGCCAACAGATAAATGGGAAATTGATCCGGCGGAACTTCATCTTCTGGAAGAGCTTGGATCCGGTCAGTTTGGGGTTGTGCGAAGAGGGAAGTGGAGAGGATCCATCGACGTAGCCGTTAAGATGATGAAGGAAGGCACGATGTCCGAGGATGATTTCATCGAGGAAGCTAAAGTCATGACGTGAGTGTCGCTTTGTAATTAGACCATTGCCAGTTGACAAAACAATTTCCATTCATAATTTGGGATATATGTATATCGTTATTATTTTTATTTTTTGCTTTTTTACAAATTAATTTTTACAGGAAAGCTTGAAATCGACTGGTTTTTTTCAATTATTTTTTGTCTTTTCAATATCAAAATAAAATTGTAAAAATTGCATCGATTGTTCGAAGAAAATTGTTATTTAAAAAAAAATAAGAAAGGAAAAAAGATATTCGAAAAATGCTAAGCTAGGTCGAAGAAAATTTATTTAGAAAAATTTGTAAAAAAAATTCGAGCCAATAGTACAATTAGCTTGGGGTCGACAACATCGCCCATCGACTCATTGCTGTAACTCGAGAAATTATAAAAATTTTCTTTGTAACCGGCTTCAAAATTCAAGAAAATAATTATTTTTTAAATTGATTTTTTATGAATTTTTTTTATAAATGTTTAATTTGTCGATAACAGAAAGCTGCAGCACCAAAACCTAGTCCAATTGTACGGAGTTTGCAGCAAAGACAGACCAATATACATAGTAACCGAATACATGAGACACGGTTCCCTACTGAATTATCTGCGTCGTCACGAAGCGTCCCTCGGTACAAACGTCGGTCTCCTTCTTGACATGTGCATACAGGTAATCGTTTTGAAATGTTTCTAAATTCTTGTCGTTCTGAACACAGATCGTTTGTGAATTTCCACCCTCATCCCTATCGTCGGCATACGGCCCTCAATTTCAAACTCCTAAATTACAATTTGCAGGTATGCAAGGGTATGGCGTATCTGGAAAGGCACAACTACATCCACAGAGATCTCGCAGCTCGCAATTGTCTCGTGGGATCTGAGAACGTCGTTAAAGTTGCGGATTTTGGGCTTGCCAGGTAAATTTCAACAACGATTTACTAAAAAACAAATTGTCGTGCTAAACGAAGAACAGCAGTGGGAACCTCGATCATGAAAAATCGTCGTGACGTTTCTCAGTAGATTTTGATGATTTTGACATTTTTTTATTTTTTATTATTTTTTTTTTTTACTTTTTAAATAAAACACATTTTTCGAATAATGTTCGTCGATCATGAACTCGCGTTTTCCACTTCGACGAATAATCAATCAACGAATATACATCGCAGGTACGTACTGGACGATCAATATACGAGCAGCGGCGGCACGAAATTTCCCATAAAGTGGGCACCGCCCGAGGTCCTCAACTACACGCGTTTCAGTTCGAAATCCGACGTTTGGGCCTACGGGGTTCTCATGTGGGAGGTTTTTACTTGTGGAAAAATGCCATACGGACGTCTAAAGAACACCGAGGTCGTCGAACGTGTGCAACGAGGAATCATACTCGAAAGACCCAAGGCTTGCTTCAAGGAAGTTTACGAGGTTTGTTCGCTCATTCGTATTCCATCGAGACAATGTGAGACCAGCCATAAAAATGGTATTTCATGTACTTTTACAAATGAACGAGTACATCTAACTATGAATTATTATCATAAATGTTCCAAAAAGACCTCAAAATTATGAAATCTCGATTCGATTGTACGTTGAGAAAATTAAATGAAACGTTTATTTGGTTACTTCAACAGGTAATGAAAAAATGTTGGGCCCACGGTCCCGAGGTGAGACCGTCGTTTCGCGTGCTGAAGGAACAGCTGATCAACGTGTCACAGGGTTTGCTCAATGATTGACTCAACCTTCTGCGGTGTTTGCGTCTATCGTCTCCCACCGAACGTTCGATAATGGCCCCGAAATCACCGTCAATCGAACGTTCGCCATCGTTAATGCCTTCGCTAACCTCATCGTACAACTCCGCAACGCTACCAGCATCACACAAAATCCGGGGTCCCGCCTCGCTACCCTCGTCCGTCGAATTCTCACGTATCGCTTGTTCCACGTGGAAATTGAAGAGAGAAGGTTCGTCGTCGCCGAGCACACCCGGCCATCTAGCTAGTCAACCATCGTCGAGCTCGTCCAACGTTTGTGAAATTTGCAACTCCTATGGACAACCGTGGATTGAAATTTGCAACGCTATACGAGCCACCAAAGGCAAATGATCATCTCTGAACAATTGAAAAATCTATTAACGACACAAAAAGGAAAAAAAAACTGAGCCACAAACACCGATTCTTTGGGTTTCAGTATTTTAGCGATTGAATGTCATCGTGGCACGTTATTTTCGGTCTGTCTGCATTTTTAACGATCGTTCCTTTCTACAATATTTATATTCACGTCCGAAGGTGCTAAGTCTCATGTCGAGCGAATTCTTCGAAGATTAACCCGTTTTCGTCCGTTTTTAAGCTACACGCAAAAATCAAACGATTTTATTGCGTTTTTTTTTTTTAATTTTTTATTTTTATTATTATTTATTCTTTATTTGGTCCATCGATCAGCGTGGCACGTAACGCTGATAGGTTTTAAAATCAGTAACGAATCAACGAGAAATGATAGATTCAAAATGTCGTGTAGACAGTGATGAAACTTTTTTTTATTCTTTTGTTTTTGTTTTTTTTTCTAAAGCACCAGAAGACAATGAGCGTGCGAATTCGGTTTGGGGATAGATCAGCAAGCTCAGCAGAATTGTTCCTTGCGAAAAACATGTCAACGCGTGAAAATTACGTGTAAACGTAATTTACGTTGAAAAAAAAGAAACATTAAAAAAAAAAGGTTTTTTCAAAAAAAAAAAAAATATGCAATAATAGGATTAATCGAATAAATTTAGATTTTTGCCTTACGAAGGGACAGAGACCCCGGTGTAAATATTACTTAAGTTTAGCGTTAAGCGTGAATAATCCCATTGGAAGAGTCCTCCGATCTGTATCGTCATAACAGTGTTGTTTGTTTTTTTTTTTTTCTAATTTTTATCCGTTGTTGTTTTGTTTATTTTTTAATTTTTTTTCATCCCCTAAATTCGCAAATATTTCGATAGATGATGATTCGTCGTGAGTAAACGCCGACGAATATTTGTTCCGGTTGAACGGTGAGCTGTTACAGCCGAGAGAGAAGCCACGAAGGCAAAGCGATTGGTTCAAACGAGAATCTCACTACGCATCGATCTGAATTGACGTTGAACGAATGAAATTGACTGGCACTCGTTGCCTCGTGCGGATTTTCCAATTGTAAGAAGATAACAATAAAGAAAAAACGAAAAGAAAGAGAAACAAACAGGCAAGCTCAGCGCTCGAAAAATGAGTGCAATTTAATGGATCGACAAATAAATAATATGAAAGAAGAAGAAGAAGAATTAAAAAAAAACGTAAAAAAAAAACAAAGTCGGTAAATATCTACAGAACTGTAATGCGCGTTATAATAATATGGACCCTGTCAAGACAATATACATATGCAAGTCCTTTTACAGCATAAGCTAGTCCTCTACTAATAATAGAAAAGAAAAAAAAACAACATTATTGGATATAATGCGACTGCTCCGTGTTTCCCTTGCATATCTCTTGCGTATGTGTCTCGACGAATGTAATCTCCCGATGGTTATCCAAAAAAAAAATAAAAGTTTAAAATAAAACAAATAAAAATTAATAAATAAACGAAAGAGAAAAAAATGAATAAACTACGAGAAAGTTATTTTCACGAGTTTATAGACACATAGCTGTTACTGATAGTTTTCGGCTGTATGTATTATTAACACGTAAGATTTTTATCTGACAGATAGTAACGAAAACGAAAACGAAAACGAAAACAGAAAAAAATAATAAGAACAGATAGTCCTTCGTTATTAATCGAGAATGCTTTCAAGTACTATATACGAATAAAGTGTGTGATTTTTGTATATTATAAGAACAATGTTCTCAAGTTTAAATATTCACAGTGTATTGTATGGGTCATGAAAATATAAAGTAATGTTTCGTTCGAACATTAGCCAGACACGCTTATTTCAATCTTTTAAATCTTTGAATTCGATTTATTCTTCTTTTTCACAATTTTAACGATTTTGGGTAACATTTTTTTTTCTTCTTTTGGTTTGTTTTTTTTTTCTATCATCAGAAATAAGATTCGAGTGTTGGGTCTTCGTAAATCAATTTTTCAATCAACAAAGCGACGGCGAAAAATCGAAACAACTCGCTCGAAGTTTCCTCGGATTGCCTTTGAATTTGATTTTTTTTATTTTTTTTTAAACAACAATAACGAAAAGGTGGGAACAATGTGTTTAAAAATTTTACAAATTCGTGCATTCAGGCCGACCCCACTCCTCTTTGTGTTGGCCTTTGGTTCTCGTCGGTAGATTTTAAGCTAGGATTAAACGTCTTCAATAATAAATTCATAACTCGTGACTCGAAAAAAGAAAACAAAAGTAAATAAATCACAAAAAATTCACATCTATTTTTTAACACATTAACTCGAATTACGTTATAAATATTTATCTGGATCCCTTTTGATTCGTGAACCGCGTTTTTTAATTCGAAACAAATCAGAACAAACACAAAAAAAACAGACTAGCCTTTGAATTAATCATGGAAACGAACAAAAAAATTTGTATGGCATCAATTGAGAATGCTTGACGTAATATAGAACATCACCGAACGGGATTTCAAAAAGGTTGTAAAAAAATAACGAAACAAAAAAAAATAAAACAAAGTAAAACAATAATATAGAAAAAAAATTACTCGTCTAAAAGCACTTCGTAACTGCTTCTCGGGGCTATCGCTTCGCAACGAAACGAATAGTTTAGTACGATCGTGCTTGAATATGAATCAATGTGTATAGAAAAATTCGTAGCAATGAGTGAAACGTGTAATAGGATCGAAAAGGATTTTAGATCCGAATTTCATCTGTCAAACGATTATCGTGTTAAAGGTCACAAATCCACATACATGAAAAAAAAACACACACACACATACACAGAAAAACCCACGTGATTAATTGAGAAGAAAAATCAGTAAAATTGCTACGACCGTTCGAACACGTAAATCCTCCCTAGTTCATACAATATCTCATGTTCCTCATGTATAGTTTGTTAATCAAACAAATCACACATCCATACGCGTCACCGACAGAATAAATAAATAATTTTTCGCGCGCAAACCTATATCGTAGTTATTATCAAATGAGTGTACAAGAATTTTGTATCGTCCCGACAAATTGTACGAAAAATCAAAACGAAAAAAAAATAATAATAATAATAATAATAATAATAACAAAACCAAAAGAAGAAAATAATTATAATGATTATCCAACAGCGACAGACACAAGCTTCAAACACTTTCATTGTAAATATGTACGGACTGCCATTTTCATTGTATGTGATAAATAAAATGTAATGTCTTTAGTGTATATTCACGATGGTCATTGTGTCATCGATGGAAAATATTCTATCACTTTTTTCCTCATTAAGTAATTGTTGTCTCCCGACTGATCATCGTTATGGAGACGAATGTACTGTAAAGTACATCATTGATTTTTTTATTTCGATTGATAACAAATTTGTGTGGGAAAAAAAATACTTATTCGATACCTTTTCGCCTGTTCGTGAAACAATATGGATTATTCTTCTGTTTCAACTTCTGTGACTTTTGTCATTTCCTTATTTTTACTTATTGTTAGTAATAAAAAAAATTCGAAGCATTTACTTTGAATCAAAAAAATAAACTCGAAATTTTGATTTCGCTCACCCCCATCGAGTGAGGTGTCTTTCAATGGATCTCCACACATGCAATTTAAAATGTTCCGAGATTTTTTCATCCAACCCTTCAGTCACGAGATATTCGATTTCAAAATTAAACCATGAATTCGAAAAATCGGAAAAAAATTCAAAATGCAGCTTTTAATCAGTACGTTCGATCAAAATTATAACGCACACTGTAGCAACAAATAGTTCACGAGAAAAATTAAAAATAACTCTGTTTCGGATACAAGCTATAATTTATGATATCTAATCAACAATTCTGATTGCACATAATAAACGTGAAAAATAAAAAAATTGATCAGTCGTGCTGGTAAATTAAACACCTGCTGTTCGCGATGTGCCTTATCGTCGTGAATTTGTAAATTCCTATGTCCACGAAGTTTCATCGACGACGATAAAACGTTCGGGGCTTCATGAGCAGCCGCTGGTTCGTATCTATATCATATTCCCCGCCTCCTCGTGCCGCTTTATCAACTTGTTATCACGCTCGTCACACGTTCCGCACATTTTTTTTAACAACATTGAGTTCTTACAAATGAATTTTCAGTAATTGTACATTGCTCGAAGTATTGTTTTTCATTGTCGACCAACGTTTTTTTCTTTCTCGAGGCAAGTGGAGACAGTTTTTTACCCGAAAAAACAAATTACCCACATTTTCACTAAAATGTTTTTTGTTTTTTTTTTTTTTAAACATTTTCTTGAAAGATAAATATCGATCGACTGGATAAATAAAAATGTCCAATTCTCGCTTGTTTAGAAAAATTATTTTCGTAATATCACGTTAGTGACACGTGACATTGTTTGTTTGTTAAAAAAATGTTGTCAGGTGATACACACGTCGCGTAAAACGATCATGATTCGATCGTCGTTAACTATGACCTGTTCGATAACGAAAATGCAACTCAGGTAACAAACGCGTCGTGTTTTATCGATTAATTTTCCAATCCGACAAAAGAAACCAAAAAAAAACGCTGAGGTCTTGGAAATTTAGAGTAGACACGTGCATGTAGTTCTGCCCTTGATCAATTATTATAACAATTAATTTAACACGGCTCAATCGTTTGTCAGTCAGATAAATCGTGCGTTATCAACGATGCTCAATCCACTGGTCGCAGTTTGTCAGATGACATCGACTTCGGACAAGATGAAGAATCTCGAAATCGTTAGCCAATTGGTCGTTCAAGCCAAACAAAGAAACGCTTGTGTGAGACTAAATAAATTTTAGATTTGAAAAAATCTATAAATCCTTTTTTTCTAAAATTTCTAGAATTCCTAAAATTTCTAAAATTTCTAGAATTTATACAATTTTTAGAATTTATGGAATGTATAGAATTTCTAGAATGTCTAAAATTTCTAAAATTTCTGAAAGACGAATTATTTTTAAAAAAAGTAAAAAATGGAATAACAAAATTTAATATTCCCACGATTGTTGTTAATTTTCAGATCGCATTTTTTCCGGAAGCTTGCGATTATTTGGCCGACAATAAAAAGGACATTGTGGCATTTGCCGAACCGTTGGACGGGCCCACAGTTAACTCGTACAAGAAACTCGCGGCTGAGCACGAGATTTGGCTGTCTCTCGGTGGATTGCACGAGAAAGTACGTATCAATGTGATCAACGATAGAAGAGTTTGACATTCTTTTTTATATATAAAAATAAAAAATTGAATTTTTCATATTTCAAAATTAGTAACGAATAGTTTTGTTATTTTGTTGATCGTGCTTTCAGAGTAACGACGATTCCGAAAAAATTTGCAACACACACGTGTTGATCGATGACAAAGGTGACCTCGTGGCGGCTTATCGAAAGATGCATCTTTTTGATATGGAAAATAAGGAAACCGGTGTTAGATTAATGGAATCGGATTACGTTGTCAGGGGAAATGAAATTGTTCGGCCTGTCGTCACGCCAGCCGGATCTTTGGGTCTGAGCATTGTATCCTTTTCGTTATAAAAGCAACGTGTTATCATCATGGACGCATATACATTATTATTTTTTATTTATTTTAAGTTTTGCATAATTCAATTGTTGGGAATTTCAAACGATTTTTCGAAGCTGGGAAAATTGTCGAGACGAAAAAAAAAAACATTCATATCAACTTTGACCATGTACAAAGTGTTACGACATGCGTTTTGCGGAACTTTCGCTCGCGCTTCGAAACATGGGAGCTGAGATTTTGTCGTTTCCATCGGCTTTCACCTATCAAACGGGAGCCGCACACTGGGAGGTATTGTTACGAGCTCGAGCCATCGAAACTCAATGCTACGTCGTAGCCGCCGCTCAGACCGGAACCCACAATAAAAAACGAGTCAGCTGGGGTCACGCCATGGTAATTATCATCGACAAAAAAATAATTAATTACAGTTTGATGATTTATTAATAATGTGCCACAACGATCTTATGAACAATTTTCAATTTTTTTAGATCGTCGATCCGTGGGGCGCTGTTGTAACTCAGTGTTCCGAAAAAACAGGAATTGCCATAGCCGAGATAGATTTAAAATTGTTGGAAAAAATTCGTAATAATATGCCGTGCGATAATCATCGTCGTGTCGATTTGTATCCGACGATGAAGCCACTCAATTGATAGTTTCATTTTACATAATAATAATAATTGTATTAATAATAATAATGACAATAATAATAATTACAATAATAATTGAAAAATGTCTACTACCTAATTATTTTTTTTTCGTTTTATTAAATTCATCATAATTTCACGATGGAAATTTTGATATTTCGTTAATTGAGACACCTAATTTGTTTTGCTTTGGTGATAAATGTTTTCCACGGCGTCAGCTTTGCTTCGCAAACCCATGAGTTCGAGATCGACGCCGTTGAGGGCCCAATTGTGTTCGCATATCTCCAAAGCTTCCCACTCCGATTTGAAAGCGGCTTTTGGATCGGGCGGCATGGACATTGCGGCCCCTGATACCTGATCCTGCATCAATCTGGACGTGTCGGCGGCGTTGTTCTCGCCCAGCACCAGAGTGTAGATCGAACGAAGTCCGAAAACGTTGAGAAAGTACCAGGACGCCGACGATACCCACGCGGCGTCCAGAGTTTGCAGTTCTATGCCTCGTTGCAACATCGGCTTGAAACGCAGAGTCAGCGGGAATGGAACTTTTGCTGGAAATGAAAAATTATGTGTAAGCTCTACGGAGTTCGAAAAAAATTCATTTGCCAGAAATTTAAAGGAAAAAGTTGTGAAAATGAATTCCGCAGCGTCGAAAGTGAAATTTTGAAACGATTCTTCGATCGTTACTTTCAAAGATTTCGAAGGTTAAGTTTATACCTAGAGTTCTGTTATTTTTTCTATCAAACTGTTACAAAAACCAATATTTGAGTCTTTCGATGGTTCTCGAGCATTGTCAATAGCGATGAATGGTTAGGATTTGAGAACGAGATAAATAAAACATACTCGTGACGAAACCGGAAAACATCCAATTGATCCATCCTCCTATGAGCACCATGGGCAATACGTTGGTGACGTTTCCCTTGAGCATGTCGGTCATCATGCTCGGGTCAGCCATGGGATTCTGCGAAACTGGCGCTCGTTTCTGCGTCTTGAAATAACCGGTTTCGCCGTTGTTGAAGAAATGCCGCCTCATGAGGAACGCCGATTTGGGAATGTAGTGACCGTTTTCTCGCAATAGCCTGGAGCGAATCATCACTTGGCTGCAACAATTCAACAAATTCACTGTACATTCGAATATTTTACCATCCAATTGCAATATAGTCGATGTACAACACAAATTATCATCTTTTAGCTGTGAATCGAGTGACAAGATGAGTTAAGTCAAAATTTTCAAGCAAACAAGCAATCGTGTCATAACCTATAAGAAAAAATTGTTCGTTGACACTAACCTATCTTGCACCTGATGTACCTCGACCTTTTTCTGCGAGGCCAGTAAAATTGACACGTAATGTCGTATTATTCCTACGAGGAATGTTATCACGACGATTGGCAAAAATACCCATCCTCGGATATTAGGGTCGAGTAATAATTCGGCCATGATGACGACTGACGACAACTAACAAGATGACGCCTAAGCCCATGGGTTTACGAAATCTTTGATTATGGACAACGATAAATGTTTCACGGACAAAAATCATCAAAACTTGATAAAGTTTCACTCGCAAGAATATCCGATAGGTGGCGCGGCCGTGTTGCATCAAGGTGGGGGAAGTCGTTCGTTGTCCGTTGTAGATGGCGGCACTGCACGAGAACCAAGCACGTGGTTAATCACATTGGAGCAAATCTCTCGAGTGTCAGGATACAAATAAATAAACAAAAAAATAATAATCGTGCAATCAATTATCGAGAAGACCCCACACGAGAATAAAAGCTGTCAAAGGTTTGAAAAAATACCTAAACGCTGTGGATCAGTTATTCGAGATAATAGAAAACTTGTGTAAATTGGATTGACAATGGGTCGGCTCGCAGAGGTAGTTTATTCTATTTCGGTTTTCTAATAACATTTTTAATTTGCGTTACTCAGTGAGATTATTAACAACATTATAAACGTTATTTCAGCTCGCAGGTGACGACGCGTCCGGCGAAAAGTCTAGAACATTCGTTTTTCAGGACGAGGGTCATACGTTGGGAAATGTTTTACGTTCTATTATCGCACAGTAGTACGTATTTTTACAACGAACAAACAACAACAAAAAACACTGTAGTATCTATTTGTTTTCTTATCAATAAGAGGAAATTATTGCAGCCCCGACGTGCAGTTCTGCGGTTACACAGTTCCCCATCCGGCGGAAGCAAAGATGCACTTTAGAATCCAAGCGAAGCAAGGCAGAGCGGTCGATGTATTGAGAAGAGGTTTGAAGGATCTCGAAAAAGTGTGCGATCATACGAGCGAAACGTTCACATCGGCTTGGGAGAAGTTCAAGTCTCAAGATGCCATGGAAACTACGTGATTTATATGAAATATTAAAATATTTAATTTGTACAGAATAAGCTTTGAATAAGGTATGACATTGTTTTTAAACCCTGCATTGCATTTATTAGAATGTGGCACTGATAACGACTTTGAAGGCAAATATCTCATGATCGAAAGGTTTAAATAAAAGGACCTCCAAAAAAAAAAGTACTTTTCAACACATGCGTGAGGGGTTATTTTTTTCTTTTTTCAAAAATTGCATCTTTCTGAATTTTTGGGTCATCATGGTGTCCAGTAAAATGATCAGCAATCTAAAAACCTTAAAAACGTGGGAATAGGATGTTTGGCAGGTAAGAAATGAAAAATTCGAATTGTTTTCATGTTTCCATGGAGTGTATGCGGTTTTTTATTGTAATCGCTTAGTTGACTTCAGCGGGTCTCTGACTGGCCACGGGACGATGATTCTTGGACAGCCAGTCGGCGTGTTCCTGGTAGGGCGCCGACGACAGTGGCTGATCCTTCCACAGATCGGGGGTCAAATACGCGTACGTCTTGGCGATAGCGGCGTACGTGGCTTTGGCGAAGTTACCCAGGGTGCAGGTCGATCCTCGGGCCGAGGTGTAGCAATCTTCGATACCGGCCATGTGCAACAGCTTCTTGGGCACGGGAGCGGACACGATTCCGGTACCGCGGGGCGCTGGAATCAGACGCACCTGTACGGAACCGCACTTGCCGGTGACCTTGCAGGGCACGGTGTGAGGCTTTCCGATCTTGTTTCCCCAGTAACCGCGACGAACCGGCACGACCGACAGCTTGGCCAGAATGATAGCTCCGCGAATGGCGGTGGCCACTTCCTTCGAGCACTTAACTCCGAGACCGATGTGTCCGTTGGCATCTCCGATCGCGACGAATGCCTGCAAAAAAAAAGAAGCATAATCTCACTAATATTTCATACTATTGCAATTGTTATGAATATTATCGGAAAATGGATCGTTCCGAATCAGGATGAACGAAGAACAAAAAAAGAACGATGATACAAGACTTTTCTCCGATCCCGAAAGATTCTGTGGCTCCAAAAAAAAGATAAACCTTTTTTTACATTATCGATCGAGCGTTCTTAGTGCGCCCGGCAAGGCGGCTATCGAAAACACGAATGCGTTTGAGTGTCATAGGGTCAGAAAATTGCAAGAAAGGGAAAAGAAGACAAATGGAGTCGTGGAGATTGCGAACCTTGAAACGAGTACGCTGTCCAGCGCGGGTTTGCTTCTGAACGGGCATGATCTTGAGAACCTCGTCCTTGAGGGAAGGTCCGATGAACTGATCGATGATCTCGTACTCCTTGATGGGAAGGGAGAAGAGATAGATGTCCTCGAGGGAACGAATCTTTCCGTCTCTGACGAGGCGTCCGAGCTTGGTCACCGGAATCCATTCTTTCTGGTCCTCCTTGCCACGGCCGCGACCGCGACCGCGTCCACGGCCACGTCCACCGCGACCACGGGGACCTCCTCGATCACCGCCACCACCGCGAGATCCAAAACCTCCGCGAAATCCTCCACGAGCGGCTGGAGCAGCGTCCGCCATTCTGTCGACAAACACGAAAAGTATTAAATCACGCGACCTAACCTCGAAAAAAGGCACGCCGCACGTGGCGTTATGAAAATGTTCAACTATAAAACTTCAAACAAACGTGAAAATTGAAATTTCAACATCGAGGAGTGTTGGAAAGACGTGAGAATGTGTTTGCAAATTTGTTTCGTCGAATAATTGTTGTTGAACAACGAAAAATTGAGGATCGTACTTACGTTAGTTCTTTTCTGTGAGTACGGTCACGAAAGAAAGAACAATGGCGCCATCTACTTCCCTCATCGAGGCCATGTATCTCGACTCCATGACGTCTCGATAAGTTCAATCTCGATTCCCACCAACTTCCGGTTATTCAAAATTAGAAATATGCATTTTCTATCCATTACACGTTAATTGTTGCGTTTAATTCGTTTTATGTCTTTGTTGTTGAATTAACTTTGCTTTCAATGAAAATAACTTTACGAGATGAATTAGAATCAATTAAATTAAAATCAAATGGTTCACGATAAAACTAACTTTCACGAGCAATTGCAATTTTTTTTCCTTTTGGATTATTCACCGTCTATCCGTGTAGATAACTAAAATAATTCATTCAAACAATTTTTTCTGCAGCCAAAATAAAATGGAACATCAAGTAGACCAGTCTATTCTCTTTATTGAATCAATTTTGTTTTTCCTTTTTCGTTTTCGACAATTTTTTTCACTTTCGATCAATAATGAATCATTAATCATATCGATGCCACTCACATATCTGCGCGTAAAATAATATCAATCATCTTCTGTCAGACGTTCACCGTTTAGCTTATCATCACTATATTCGTATCGTACTGAACGACGCGTACGTAAAATTGTACATTATTAAACACGAGAAAACAGTCGAACGAAATAATAACGTTTCCCCGAATCCGAGAAATCCTTCGCAAAAAAAACATAAAGTCACTCATCGAAGTCTGATAATTAATGTGAGTCGAAATAACACGACAATCTAAATATACTACAAAAACGTCAATGTGAATGAAAAATCAAACAGTCCTGCGCATTGAGTAAACGAAACCGTGAAATATCTAAAACGTTAAATATTATAACATTCAGCCAGCGCGACGATCTTAAAAATCGATCGATCAACACATTTTTCATTTGTACTTTACAATAATTTTTTCATGATTTCAAGGCGTAAAATTGACGACGTTCGTGTTGTTCGCTGCTTTCTTTTTTTTTGAAAAAAAAAATAGAAAATAAATAACAATAATAATCGATGATTGAATATGATGAAACGAGAAAAAATTCATATCGGTGTGGGAGAATCGTTTTTCACGTCGACGTAACGACCAAGAAGCTCTTCCACGGACCACCATTTGAGGGGCGTCCCCGAGCATCCGTTGACAGTCGAAACAACGTGCTTCATGTAGAATCCGAGAAGAAACGATATTATTATGCACCAGAGCATTGGTTTCCACGGTAAATTTGTGTGAGTCATCCAAGTCATCGATGTTCTTATTCTGAAAAAATCATGAAAGACCCAACATTTTTATTCACATAGGACAATTTACCAGCTCGATGGATAATCACGTTTCATCGAATTACTATCATCGAAAACGGTCGAGTGATGAAAAAAACATTTGCAAAAAAAAATAAGAATGAAAAAATAATAATAAAAAAACAATTAAGTGACGTACCTTGATTCTTGACATCCGTCGACGTTGGTTATTAATTCCTCGATCGGTTCCTCCCTCGTGCTCGTCCAAGCGTCTCCCTCCGCGCTGTTTTCGCAGTCGCGAATGCTCAAGTTGCTCGAATGCAGTCGCAACACGTTATTATTTTCTTCCCTCGAATTTCTTCGTGACTCCGCTTGCTCGAATATCTCACGTAATTCGCCTATGCTGCTCGAACTGCTGCTGGAACGAAATGGAAAATTGATTGATAACAATTTTGTCACAGTACACGATAACAGACACATTTTTGTTTCCATATTTTTCAATCAATCGAAAAATCCAATATTCATCGAGACTCTTTAGTCGCATTTAGTTGAATTGCAATAATACAAATTTTTCAATCGACAAAATAATTTTGAAAAACATTTTTGATAATATTTCAAACGATTTTTTACAAACACATATTTTTATGATAGCCAAAATGTTATTTTTTATATGCTAAAAAAATATTTTTCGAAAAAAAAATTAAAAGACAACTTTTATGCAATTTAAAAAATATTTAATCTCAAAATCTCAAAGTTAACGTGACATATTTTTAGAGAAGGGTTTATCAGAATGATATTTTCTACGTCAATAATATTTGCGTTAAATAAAATAAAGAATCAGTCGAGCCTGATTTTGAATATTCTTTTTTTTTTAATTATTTTTCGTAATTGCAAAAAAAAACATAAAATGACTAACTCGGTTCGATCTAGCTTGTCGACTTCCCACTTGTGAGATTCGGCGCTCAATGACGGTCTTCTCAACGTCACTCTTCCGGACACCGAGTTTCGTTGTCTCACTCCGTCCTGCGTGTAAGAGTAACGCAAATTAAAAAAAGTGCAATAGAGATATTTTTCAAACGAGTACGCAACTACTTTTCATAAGCATATCGAACAAATTCTATATCATCGAACGACGTCGACGAAGCTTCGATCGTGCAAGTTAGACCCCTGCGGACGCCAGATCTGTGCGGTCAATCATTATTTTTTCCCCTCGACAATAAAAAAATAAAAACCTAATCGAAATAAATACATGCGAGTGTTAAAAAAATTATTCCAACGATAGAAACAAATAATTGCAGTTACAAAATTAAGGATTACACACAAAAAGCAGAAACATTGTCGTTCCAGAGTCGGCCAAATTTGTTTCTTTTTTTGTTCATTTCTGATTAGTGAAAAAAGCGTTGACTATGGTTAAACAATATATACAACGAAGCAAACGTTAAATCGACTAGAGTGCATAACGTATAATCTTCTCGTTGCCTTTGTGACGTCGTGAAAGTTGCCCAGCGGTCGGAATATCGTCGCTATGCTAGCTCTTCTCCTAGCCATCTAGAAAAAAATTAAACAATTTTTTTTTGTTTTTTTTTCTGGTTCCATAAACCGAACTAGCGTTCGGACAGTAAGAGCGATGTAAAAATAAGATAAAAAAAGCCTTAGTCGAGTGATAATAGCGTGTGCGAGGCGTGTGGAGTTCATGCACAAAGTGTTGGAAAAATCTGTGATGAAAAAAAATTGTGATGAAAAAATCTGAAATTTATTGAAAACAGGAATGGCCATTAATTCGATGAAAATGTGTATTTCAAATACTTATTCAAACAAATAACTATTTTATCAACTATAATTAATAATGTCAATCATTCTGCAATGATTATGAATAATTCAAATGAATTATTATTTTTATTATGGATTTTTATATTCAACAAGCCTTCTGATGTACGGTTAATTGAGTCAGATAAGTATTTCAAACACATTTTCGTCGAATTAGTGTCCCCTCAACCCCGATCAAAAAACAAAAACTATTTAAAAATGGAACACGATACAAAATCTGAAAATAAAAAATTCAACGATCGTGAATAATAAAGAAAATAAATTAATTTAAAACAAAATTGCAACGAAGTGGAATGTGAAAAACGTGAAATACGATAGCAAACAAAGCAGAGCATTTCACAAGCAGAGCGGACGAAATTTTCTTTGTATTTTCGAACCATCGTACGATTATTGGTGGGCATTCCGCGATACCGAATTCTCGGCAAGTCATCGCCCAGTTCCCCATTATTTTCCTCAACGACAATATTGTTGTCCGTGAGTATACGTCTGCGAAAAAAAAAAACAGAAACCCAATGACGCATTTTCACATAATGCGATTTAAAACGACAAGTTTTTCGTAAAAATCGAGTCTCGCGATAATTTGTCGAAGGAAGAGGACGTTGATCGTTGGAACTAGTGGCTGGGAAACGTTGGGGAACAAGTTGATGGAGACGACAAATTACGAGACCGCGAAAAATGATCGTCGATGATTATCTCACTTGGTCTCGGCGAGATTGGACGCCAATTTTTCGCACCTCGAACGCAACAACAGAATGTATCTGTCGGCGAGAAGCACAGCTCGTGAAATTCTGTGCTCCTGACGAACGGCTCCGAGGGTCTCGGCTGTGCAGGAGACCCTGTGAGCGCACTGGGTTATCATTTCGAGCTGATGTCTTACCCTCTCCACCCTCTCCAGGGATTCCCTATCGATGCACAGCGGCGCTAGATCCTAACGCATTCGGTTATCAAACTAATGTCACATTTTGAACGACTCGAACCTCATTTTTAGCTCGGCTTTGGGGATCGAAATTCCAAACGCTGGCTAAAAAACGCCACGGAGACCAAAAGTTCACATGAACAATGTTGTAGAGAATGTAATTTTCCACAAAAAAGTCTCCTTGTAAAATCTACGTAACATTGATAGTTCACGCGTGGGAAAGCTTTTGTGGGAAAGAAATTGTCATTCAAAAAATTGCGCGTTCGGAATTTTGACCCTTCGAAACTTTGCTCGTTCTGCAATTCTATTTTCAACCCCAACCACGATTGTCATCATTATTCTTTTTTTTATAATCATTATTAAATGATTATAAAAAAAAACGAAAGCAGTGATTCTGCGATTAATTCTTGCCTGAATGTCCTGATGCATCTTTTGTATTTCCGAAGCGAGATTTCTTTCCGACTGATCGCGCTGACGTATCGACAGGGCCATTCTTCGTGGTAGCGTGATTCTGTCTGTAACGAGACCCACCGACAGTGCCGTGGATCTACGCTGAAATATAAATAAAAATTTTTTTTAAAATGTAAATATTGAAAAAAAATTAAAATAAAAAAAAATCATGTGACAAAACAATATGTAAATAATAATAATTATCGTGACTGGTGAATGTATAATCGTGATTTGAACATTTTCATCAACTATACCTCAAGATCGGCTTCCGAAAGGCTTCCACTGAAACACATTAAACAATTAAACATAAACGACTTGTAAAACAAAGTTTCTTGCGGTTTAAAATGTAACACGGTTTATCGACGTTATTGCGAGCAGTTCATCGATCATTATTTTTTCAGGCAACAAAGTTTATTTGGTTCGCTTTTTTTTCTATTTTTTTTTTTTTATTCGTGAATTTCGTGATTTTTCTTCATTGACCTGCTCTTGTCAGAAGAAAAAAATGTATAATAGTAAAAGAGCAAAAAAAATTGTTTAAAAAAACGTTCTCACCCAAGATCATCGCTGCTCGACAGATTAGCGATTCCGGATTCGTGAAGTCTCGCATCGGTCAGACTGGGAAACGAACTGGGACGAATTTCTTCCTTGTTGAATTCCGTTGGTATCGAACTACCGTTCGTACACTGACAACTGGATTCCGAACGACCGCATCCGCTTTCCGATAACGATCTTCGAATTTTGTAAATTCGCTGAAAGCACAAAGTTTCGTTCAAATTTTTTTTTATTTAGAAAAAAAAATTTCCCACAATAAGCAGGACACTTGTCAAAGGATTTCACACGAATAAAGAATTGTTGTTAAAAACATCGTTCGCGATTGACGATCGGCGATCGATTTTAATGAAAAATAAGTCATCGCGGTGGTACACAATCAACAAGACCTCTACATTAATTTTCTCAATTGATTGCATGATCGTGCAATCTGCAATGACGATTATTTTTCGTTGCCCGGTGAATCAACGTGACAATTTGCGCGATGAACCGATGAAATAATTGTTCGCGTCAGATTTTACGGTTATTATTAAAACGTTTGTGCGATGAATGCGATATGGGCGTTCTCGGTAGTCGCGTTTCGGTTCATTGGGAGGGTCAATTGGACCGAGCGCGATTGTCACGCGTGTGTGTGCGTGTTCCCTGTGTACGGGGTTTCATGGGATGACCAAACAAGTTTGTGATTAACGAAAGAATTAAGTTTTAATTGAAGATCTTAGCGTGGAGAATATTCTCGACATTTTTATATTTTTAAAAATTCTTTTTCGTGTGTGTGACGTTTATTTGATGGAAATATATTGAATATACTTTTTTCAAACGAATAACTGCTATCGATTGTCACGAAACAATTGCATTTTTAATTTTTAACCTCTTTGCAATAATTATCAATAATATTTATGAATTGTGTTTTTTTTTTTGGTTTTTCTTCATTATGTTTCTATTCAATTGAAAATAAAAAACAATTCGTTTACAGTGGCAAGCATGTATTCGAACAATTGCCACGCAGTGGCAATCATGTATTCGAACAATTGCATTTTTAATTCCTTTCCAATAATTGTGAATAATATTGATGGATTATTTTTTTTTTTTTTACACCAGTTTCTAATTATTGATAAGCGTTATGAACCACAATCATTTAGTCTCGAAAGTATTCGAAATGCATTGCTATGTATTTCAAAACGTCGACGTCGATCGAGTCGATGCATCGATTAAAAATATCCACAACGCATCAACATCGAAGCTAAACAGTGGTAGATAATAAAGATCCGGTAATGATCGGTTTGGCAACGATTATTCGCGACGAGCTTCGAATATTCCGACGTTCGGCAAAAACGACCTTCGGTCATCCGATGGTGCAAGCGCCGATGCACAAGTATCGACGCGGGTTGAAGTTAAAATTCTCAAATCAACAATTTGAGAATCAAAATTCAATTTTTCTTTTTTTTCTTTTTTTTTTTTGTCGAGCCAATCGCATCTCTCGGGCAAATATTATTTCTCGTTTGGTATTTAGGGAGACCCGCGGGGGCGAAGATACAGTCGCCGGAAAATCTTCGTTTGACTTGGCTCGACCGTCATTGATATAATATTTACTCGATAAAATATTCCAAACGTTTACGAGTTTACATAATGAAAATATAATAAGCCAAAAAAGTTTATCCATATGAATTATGATCGAAAGTTTATTTGGTTTAATTTCAACCGCATCGACGAAATATCCATTCGGTTTAATCGTCCTTTCAAAGCGATTTTTTTTTTCTTTTGGACTCGAAGCCAATTTTTTTTTCACTGTTCAGATTTCGTTCGTATATCCGGGACCTTGGTTTCACCTCGTGACGAGGGCTCTCCGCTCGTGTCGAGATAGAATTCGAATGAAAAATTCGAAGGTCTTCCAAGGAGATCACAGATGAATTTAATGCACTCGCGATGGGGTTTGAAAAAAAAGAAGAAAAAAAAATAAGAAAACGGGCTTCGATGGCTATGTAAGGCTACCCGGTCTGACCTTGCCCCGGGGCTTCTCGGTTTCTCGGCAATTAGCCGTACATTAGCGTTATCCCCGATAGCCGTTGCAAATTATTTCATGTATCGGTTGGTCACCAATCAATCTCACTGTATTAGGGATTCGCGTTTGATCGAACGACGGAAATATTTTTTTCGTTTAAATAAAAAAACCATTATATATAAATAAAATGTTTATATTAATTTTTTTCAACGCCGTCACGCCCGTCTGTAAATTCTCATCGGGGGTTCATGAATCATGGAAACAGTTTTCGATTTTTTTCCGAAAATTGGCAGATTTTTCTTTTTCAACTTAAAATTTGTTACATTTTTGAGAATATTTTTTCATGTCATATAAAAAAAATGTCTTTCATGTATATTTTTTGATTTTGAAACAAAGAAAAGAAATCACTTTCTTCAAGCGAATTGAATGTCACGAAAAAATTGCATTTTCAACTTTATTACAATAATTATGAATAATAAAAGTTTTGGGAATATTTTTTCATGTAATAATTGCAACAAAGCGTTGGAATTGCAGTGACTCTTAAAAAATTACTATTTTTTAAAATAATTTTTGTTTTGAGAAAAAAGAAAGAAGAAAAGAAAATGATGTACGATTTAGAATTCATCGCACTTTCTGAATTTTTGAGAAAATAAAAGAAAAACGCTGTGCTAGTTTTTACCTATTTTCATCGTTCACGGAAAATTGTTGGATCTTGATGAATAATTGAGGTGTAATTCATTACATATTAACCATAGCGTAGTAATAACGGATGAAACCGCGTGTTACGAAACAGGAGCGACCATGCGATTGGTAAGAATCGGCACCCGGGTTCCCCCCGCGCGGACCGAACGGTTTCGACCTCGATTCGGGCCACCTTCGACGACACAATCGCTCGTTCTCCATGGATATTCGAGATCGAATGGCCCCCGGCGAAACGCTGGTAATGGCGATGACCGCGGTGAAAAATCGAACATCTAAACGTCCGTGGATCTCCTAGTCAACGTCGTGATCTTGATCCTAATCATCGACGAAGGCCGGAAATCGTTGCAACAGCTGCTTCATTGCTTGCTTTATTTTTATCGTTGTATTTAATCTTTCTCGAATTTTACGAATTTTTTTATTTGTTTATCTTTATTTTTTATGTATTATTATTCTTTACGTCTTATTATTTTTTGTGTAATATGATTTTTGCCTATGTATTTGTCACCTATATGCAAAATTGTCTGTATATAGTTCACAACTTGACAATGATGGTGTTAGTTTTCATGCACGGTGCTTTGAGAGGGTGCACGATCCTGGAGCACGAAATAAACGCATCTCCAATCAATCAATCCCTTTCTCTCTTTAGCGCCGTCTCTCTTTCCATCATTCCCTTTCCTTCTCCTTCGTCCATCGATGCACCTTCACTTTTCGCTTTCTCGCGAAGAATCCTGCATCCCAATTGTGCGTTCTCTTTGTCGATCTCGTCCATCGATCGAACGACTTTCCACGAATAAGGATTGAAAAAAAAAAAAGTGCGATTCTCGATGCAGACGCACAAACGGGTGAGTGATCGAAATTGAAAACGATCAACTGGCAATACGCGTTGTCCGGCGATTCGTCAATCGCATTACCGTCCATCCACCTTTCGCTCCTCATCGGTTTTTCCACGCCCGATAACCGCGAGCTTATCCCGCGACTACACTTGACCCCCATACGCGTGAACTTTCGAGAGTTCAAGCCCGCGAGAAGTCTCAAGGTAACGATATCGCATATCCGTAACAAAATTATCTATTCCTCAAACTTTGCAGATCAATCGAATTCAATTCACACATCTGTTTTTCCGAATGGGTTCGCCTCATAAAAAATCAATGAAAATTTCATCTAATATTCTTCAAATGTTACCTCATCATATGATAATTATATAAATAAATAATCTATCAATTGTGTCGTCGTAAACAAAAAATTATCAAAAATATATAATGTTTAATGAGTAAATAAAGTAAAGTAAATAAAAAATATATTTGTTTTTCTTTGCATCTGATTAACCACCCTTGAAAATTACTCCCCCTTTAAAAAATTAATAAAATTGTAGATGAGCTGGTTTTTAGTGTTGTTGATGTTGTTTTTTTTATTTTTATTTTTTTAAATTTTTTTACCTCTCTCGGTTTTTGGGCAACCGGATTTCCGTGACCGTTGTTGACCCGTTCGTCCGGGGTCGAACGATTGTTGACGATGGTCGTCGTGGTGGCGGGAGTCGAGGACCCGAGGATGGCCCCGTTCACGAAGCTCATGACTCCGGGCGATATGGATCGCGTCTTGTCGTTCACGATTTTGCAAAGTTCGTCGTCACTGTTCCTCCGCCTCGTCGCAATCGGATCGCACTCGCTGTCCGAACTGTCCTCGCCGCTTGACATCGCGAGCGCTACTGCCGGCAAAACGTTCGCTTTTTCGTCGGACTTGCGAATAACGACGAAGCCTCCTCCGCTGCCGTAATTTCCAACGCTGCGACCGATGCCGCTGCTGCTGCTGGTGCTGATCTTGATCGCGTTGCCGTTACGAGTTTGGTAACCGTCGCCGGAGACGACGACGGCACCTCCGGTCGGGCCCGAGTCTCGGGATTTCGAAGGATCTGCCGACAATGGAAAATAAAAATGTGAACAAAATAAAATAAAATTATTTCACAATAGACAATGAGATTCCGTTTGTGACCTCTCGATGGTCCCCGATGCAGGCAATAAAGTTTCCGACGAAAGAAATTCTTTTTTTTTCGTTTTTGATGGTTGTATGTAAATTTTACGATTTTTTTTTGATCAACGACAATAAACGAAATGAACGAAAAAACAAGCAAGTCGGAACTTGCAATTTGCTTCCTTCGAATGATGAACCGATAGCTGACTATAGGTATTATATATTTCATGATGATAAAATTACGATTATAAATTTGGATCGATGATATCACGAACGAAAATTTGATTGGTTTAATTTAGCGGCAAATAAAGCGTCAAAGGTGATTTATTTGAAAAAATTCAAAATATCATAAAATGCGAACTCCTCGAAGAATTCGGCTTAAATGCAATACCAAACATCCTTGGGTATGGCTCTGTATTTGAAAAACTATTTAGACGAATATCTGAAAATTTGCGAACATTACAGTGGTGACATACATTTTTGGAAAATTTTATAATGCTGTTGAATCCGAACGGATGGGTCAATTATTGCAAAAATTGGAGATGACATAGAGATTGTTGGGCACCACATGTGTGCAAAATTTGAACGCTGGAGCGATGGGATCGTTATTTCTAAAAAATGTTACATTTATTTCTAAAAAAATAAATAATTAATTGAAAAAACGCATTGCGACCGTAACGACCGACGATCGTTCTCGAAACTCACCCCTTCGCGTGTAAACCCGTTCGACGTTGTTCGGCTTCCCGTAATTCGACGCAAGCCGATCCAAAGCCGCGACGTTGGGTGTTTCACGTTTGGGCGAAGAATCGCATGAAGTGGATTCGCCGTCCGACGACTGCACGACCGTCGACGGTGTCTCGATTTTACCATCGCCCACAAAATTGTCAAGGGTAGAATTTTCCGTGGGCGACAGAAGCGAGTAGGACGAAAAATCGAATTCACGATTGAACGATCCTCTTCGGAAAGTGACGCCACGTTCGATTTCGTCACCTGGTCTGATAGTTTCACGCTCTTCACATTTTTTGCTCTCATCAACGTCGATCTTATTAATTTTCCACGCGTCGTACGTCTCACATTGGCTCGCCATCGAATTTCCATCGTGCTCAACGTTCTTCGTTACCGTTTTGCAATCCTCCATCGCAAACTCTTCGTCGTCGTTGAAGCTGCTCGCCGATTTTTCATCGAGCTTCGCAATAAAACGCGTTGAATCGTTTTTCAATGTTAATTTTAATTTTGGCGCCAAAATTATCGGCCTCTTGATTTCTGGACGCGTTGAAATGTTCGTTAACGGCGAATCGACGTCCGCATGACGATTCAAAGAGGTCTCCGGTGACGATATGTCCGAAGAATCGCTCGTGTTTGCATTCGTGCGATACGAGTTTGTGAAAAAATGTTTTTTCATGCAATCGTGATCTAGTTCCATATTATCATCGTCATTATCGATGATTTTATCGTTTTTGGCGTTTGGGGTGCTCATGGAACGTTCGGTGAGTCTGTAAGTGTCCGGTCCACCTGCTTCACCGATCGCTTTCAGCGTGTCGACGTCGAAGGAACGATGAAAAACCGAAATTTTACGTTTTGGATTTATCGAATCCGATTTTTTCGGTGTCACGCGATAAGTCACGCCATTTGCGTTCGAAGCATCTTCGTCCACGATGATCGACGGTTCGTTGGTTCCTCGTGGTGCAGATGGGTCCCCTTCAGAATTTTTTGATGATGTCGACAAGCCCGAATTTTCGAAAATTGATTTTCCACGGTGAAGCTTTTCGTCGATGGAATATTCGTCGATGTACGAACTCTCGCTTATTTCGGTTGTGTTAGAATCGTAGGTTTTCGTCAGTTGGCACGAATTCACGGATAATTCATCGGATTCGTCGGGAGAACACGTTTCTACCATCGATTCACGCTCCGACGTGTCGTTTGCACTTGCAAAACATTTGTTCTTCACCATTCCGCGTGAAGGGGCGTCTCCACCCGATGCGATAACGTAGGTCGTCGCTAAATCTTGTTTTCCAATTTTCGGCGATGGGTTCGTCGATTCGGTCGTTGAATAATTCGAATCCGTCGCGTGTTGGTCCGTTGTGGATTGAGCGCAAGTGTAGATGCACCTGAATCTGCAAAAGATTGTACGGAAAAAATTATAATGCATCGTTGCGACGTGACATTTTTTTTTTGTTTTTTTGTTTTTTTTATAAATCGATTTTTTTTAATTTTCGTCAAAAGTGTTTGAGGACTGGATGGATATGAAAAAAAGGTTGATTTATGTTTAAATTTGGGAAATGATATTTCTTGTTCGAACAATGATACGTGAATTATTTCAGAATTTTTTACTGAATAATTTGGTAGTTATGAATTTATCAATTTACCAGGCTTTAAAGCCTTATACACGCGATTTCGTCGATATTCGAAAGTACTTTGCGAAAAAAAAAAAATACAGTTATTTCCAAGTTAAGGTACTTAGGATTTTTCGTGGGCGAACAGTTGGAAGGCAGATCCTCGGAGCGATTGGTGCACTGAAGAATGCGATCGAGTTCCTCGACGATCGGATCGATGATCGTGCGTTCCGGAATTCCCGGATTCGTCGTCATTGATCCGTTCGTCGGGGATGTGAACGTCTCCCGTTGATTATCCGTCACGTTCGTCGGTTCGTTTTCGTTCGCGCATTCGTCGCCGATCGAACGACGATTCATCGAGTACGCCTCCGCGAAAAAACCGATTTTCCGACGATCGTTGGCTCCTTCCGCGATTATCTTGGCTTCTCTGTCTCGCTTGTCGCGTCTGCGAACGTAAAAAACGATATATAAAAATAATGTTATCGAAAAAAACACAAATGTCTCAAAAAATTGAATTCCAAAAAATTTCCTCGCACTATTCGGAAATTCGTGATTAATATGCAATTGAGTTCAAGCTAATTGAATTTTTATTAACTGAGTCGGTAAATAAAAAACTAAACTTTTTCAATCTTTTTTAATTCAATTAGCTTGAACTCAATTGCATATCAATCACGAATGTTTGGATAGTGCTTGCAAGTTTTTGGTGATTTCAAATTTTTACAATATTTCTCGATGAGAAAGACACAGCGACGAGGCGACAAGTCATACAGAGTGGAACGCGATTGTTCGAAGGTAATACAAAAGCGTAAAACGTTTGAAACCAGTCTCATGGAACTCGTACAATATCAAGCTCCCTGCACTAATCAGATTCTTGCGCAACACGGGACAGAACGACCCTGTTGAGATTAAAAAACCGTGGATGTGCTTTTAACCCGTCTTCAATGGAGTTATGACAGCAAACTATCCGAACGTATTAATTAATATTCAATCATCAATCGCATTAATTTAATCATCACTATTATAATTATCATAAATCAAATGATATTATTTTAAAAAATATATATATTTGGGAAGGGACGTCTCAAATCGGCAGATTAAAGAGAAAGAAAAGTATAATCTGTCTGGCAGAAAAATTTAATCCGGTGATTGGGGACTAAAACAAATTAATCAACAAAGATAATTGATTAATGGCAATTGGTAAATAATATGAAAATAAATTTTCGGTGGTGATCGAAACCCCGTTTATATAATAATAATAATAATAATAGCATCACAAATATTCGAAAAAAATAAATCAATAATTATACATTATAATCATATAATAATTTTCAAGTAAATTTGAAATCAATTTTCAAATAAATTGTCGGTCGGATAGCGAGGAGAAAAAACATTGAAATTTCGTGCAATTGTCATAGCTCACAAACGCCACACGTCAGTTCCAGACCTTCGCGAAATTTAATTGCACAAACAAACGAATCGGTGCAGATGCACGAGCGTCGAACTAATTATCCGTAACTCGTCCCGGGACACGTTTTGCGCGGTGACCGATTCGAGCGGAACTATCAAACTATCAGGAGGAGCAAATGAAACCGACCTTGTCTCGTCAATCAAAGCGACGCCGTATCATGTAAAACGACCGCGTGTCACATAAACCACCCGATGCGTGAATTCTGTCTTGTGAATTCACTGTCAAAAAAATTGTCGAAAATTCAAATTTGAAATCGAAAGCATTGGATCGATCGCATCATGGAAAAAAAAACTTTTTACAATTTTTAAGGTGACTCAGCCTCCTTAAAAATTTTTTAAAAACAATTTTCAAGGTGGCTCAGCCCCCTTAAAATTTTTTAAAAAATAATTTTTAAGGTGACTAAGCCCCCTTGAGATAAAAAAAAAAAATTTAAGGTGACTCAGCCCCCTCAAAATTAAAAAAAAAAAATTTTTTAAGGTGACTCAGTTTCCTCAATAGTAATTGATAAATAAACGGATGAACACGATCGGAAAACGATTTCGAGAAGTACTTGAAAACACTCGAACGTGATCGAATGTCACGTCACTGACGCAAACGTCCGAGTTTGTTCGCTGCGAGAGATTTTACTGTTGATTCAGGCGCGTGCGTCGAGACACTGATCGGCAATCGACGAAGTTCAAAGATTTTTCTATCCGAGTCAACACGTCGACACGTGGAAAATTGCGAAATTGTGGGAAAGCACTCGATGTGAATATTTCATTGAGGACGTACTCAACCACACCACGAGACTCCGGAACTGAGAGTACCGCACTTATATGCACCGGATTTTTATTTTCCCAGTCTCTGGCTGACAAGACGAGTGTGCTTTGACAAACTGATAAGTCACTGTCGCAAGCTCTCGTGATGAATCTTTCACATTCGTCGCAACGACGAGATAACTATACTGCTCGTCGTGGATTTTCACAAAAATTCGAGTGACGAAAAATTCGAGTCGCAAGAAAAAAGAAACACAACGTCACGTTCATTCGTCAAATTTTCAAAATTATTTATTTATTTATTTATTTATTTAGTTATTGATTTATTTATTTATTTATTTATTTATTTATTTATTTATTTATTTGTTTATTCATTTACTTATTTATTTTTCATCTGCAATACGAAGACGCTGTTGGAATTGAATGTTGAAAGAACGAAAGTCAACTCGACGAAAAAAGAAGAAACTGACGAATCATTTGTTCCACGTATCGCAAAATTTTTGTTTTTATGAAGCAACATTGAAAATTATTAAATATATTTATATGACATTATTATTTTTTTCGTAGTCTGCAAAATTCGTACCAAATTTCCGGGTCTCTCGATTGGTCAGGAACTTTTCGACATCTTCGAATTTTCATTAACGAATCACGAGACGATGTGCAAAAAAAATTGTCGTTGAAATTTTTGTGAAAAAAAAATTCCTAACGATAGTTGATAAAGCGACGTGTCGTTAGTTGTGTTTCGCACAAAGCGCGAATGGGGATTTGGCGCGTTGGGTTCGAGTTCCGACAGCACACTGGGCTGGTCGTACGGCTGTGTGTGACGCACACCGAGAAATCCGCGGACTGGTTGAACGACAATGAATTTTCTCGATAAAGAGAAAAACCGTGTGGAGGAGGTGATGCGGTCTGAGCGGTCGTGGATTTCGTTCGAAACCCGTAAGGGTGTCCTTCGTCGGGTGTGTTGCACGTTTCAACGAGATTGTTGCTTTAAATAGAAAAAAAAAATGATCCATCGACGATTCGTTGCACTTCCACGAAGCTACTTCCGGTTCAAATGCAATTGTCTTTCATAATTTTCGTAGCAACGTAATATTTCGCCGAAAAATCTCATTAATACCCTAATTCGTCATTTGCCGGAAAGTAAAGATACAAAATCAATAAAATGTATGGAACATGTTAAAAACGCACACGAATCACAATCGTCATACTTTCTTCGTTCGAGCGATCATAATAATAATAAAAAAAATACTAAATAAAACGAAAATTACACAAATTAAAAAAACCAAAAATACGCCGAGAAATAGAAAGAAGAAAGAACGAAGAAAAAAAGAGAAAATAAAGAAACCGAAAAAACGAACAATCCGTGGATATTATTTTTCAAGATGGAATGAGAGTCGGAGTGAACGAAATGCGAGCTATGCAGCCGTGTATAAATGGAGCAAGGTTTCGAACGCACGACCGGACGCGAATAAGTCGTCGTCTCGGTGCTAAAACATTAGCGCCGTAGTGTCATCCTCAAAACGAAGAACAAAAAAAGAAGGAAAGAAAGAAAAAAAAAGGAAGAAAAAAAACGGGTGTCGTCCAGGAACGAAATTGGATGCACAATCGAATCACAAAACCGAGAGATTTGGGTCGACGCAACGACAATGAACCCCAAAATAAAGATTGAAAAAAAAAAAATTGAAAGATTATAATAATAATAATAATAATTCTACAAGGCAGGAGAAAGGACAAGAAGAAGAAAGGATGAGAACCAAGATCCATGGGCTCGACTCTTTTTTTTCCATCTGGTTTGCATCGACATCGAATTAACCCAGTTTTCATACAAGCACGAAGACAATTTCTCAACGTTCATCACCGTATTATACAGCCTCTCTCAAGACAACACCGACCACGAATGATTCCGAACGCGTGTGTGGGTTTGCAGACAATGATCGAATCAACGAAAATGCTGTTTCGTTACTGCTTTCGGTATAAACACACGCGAGATAGATTATAATTCGTCGTTTCGATCGGTGATGACCACCGAGACGGAATAATTTACCGGGGTACAAGACGAGATCGTAAAATTGTCTGCGCGCTTGACGAATCACCGTCTCGATCCCATCTCATCTGTATAAACTATGAGACTGAAAAAAAAATAATAATGAAAAAAAAATAAAGAAGAAAAAAATTAAATTAAATGAAAAAAAAAATCAAAAAAATAATAAAAAAATTGAAGATGAAAAAAAAAGAGTTTACCGGCATCTTCTGATGCGCGTGGAATACGAAATGAACATTTTGCTACGTTTTGGATTATAGAAGACTGAGATGTGTATACATGGACACCAGCACACACACACACGTGCGTGGATATGGTCGCAAGCCGCTTAGTTTGCTCAGTGCAAACGGGGCAATGTTGAAAATGGTCACGTAATAGTTTCGAATGACGTCGTGGTCGTCGAGAGCCCGTTTGCTGCAAGTCCTGCTAAACGCATATGTTTCGAACATTCGTCGATCGTAGACAAAAGCAGTGGCGAATTTACACGTTTACTACTAGAATTGTCAAAATTCGAAATGACATTGCAGCGAACGTACGAATATTCCGAACTACCAGTCGGCGCGGTTTTCAACGTTTCTCCGACTTTCGCGCTTTCCCCACGCGTCGATTATCAAAGTTGGATACATGCCTTTGGGAACTTTTTTATTGGAAATTCGATTGTCTATAACTTTGTTTATGTGAACCTTTGGTCTATATAGCGTTGTTTGTCCAGCGTTTGGACGGGAAGGTTAAAACAAGAAAGTGAATGCATTTTTACCTTCCCGACGACTGGTAGACTTTCGAAATATTTTACGTTCGCCACAATGTCATTCTGAATTTCAACCCTTCGTAACAATGTCTTTCGAAGCATTGGGCGTTCGGAACGTTGGCCCTTCCGTCACACTGCTCATTCTCGATTTTTCAGCCGCGCTTTGACTGGACAAAAACGTCGCGAAAATTGGACCTCGAAAATATTTGCAAATTATTTTTTTTCACGGTTATTTCTGCACATTTTTCGGCCGGACGCATCGAGGCCGAAGCACAACGACACAATCTGGAAATTCTATTTTTACAAGGGAATCTCGGTAAATTGCATTGCATGCATCGTGTGCACTCTTCACGATGATGCCGAACGACACAAATTCATGATTAACGAGTAAGAGATTTTTTTAATTTTATTTGGTTTGTTTATTTGGTTCGAATAAAATGTGGGGACCGGTTATATCACGATTGTAAGATTTCATAGACGTGGTTTTTGAGATTTGAATGTACATAATAATAATATATATATATATATATATACTCACGCGATAACCGGACAATCCTCGAACATCAAAATTCCATACCGATCGCAAATTTTACGTTCCTCGTGCGTCGTTGAATCGACGATTATCTGACAACTCGCGTCCTTCACCTTGGGCTTCCAGATCATCTCGTTTACCTGTAAATAAGTCAACGAGTTTTGCGAGAGCGTCCGTGACAAAGACGATGCGAGAGACCAGACGCGATGAGGGGAGGAAGGAGGGGAAGGAGGGGATGGATTGTCAAACGAGCGGAAAGGATGTTGACGATGCTGATGGGTCGTCCGGTTTTTGTTATGAAAATTTCGTGACGCTTATCTCAAACGTTTATCGCCGACGAAATGCGTATAGCGATTCGTCGGGTCAAACGAAAACCCGAAAAAAAAAAATATATAAAAAAAAAATAAATAATAAAAAAATAAAAAAATAAAAAAAACCGAAAAAAGCAAAAAATCTTCAACCAACCGCGATGGCTTACCGCGTTAGACAATTTCGATATTTTTTGCAAAAGTTCGTAGATATCGGGTGTCTTGGCGATCGTCGATGAGTCCAGGGTCAAATTTGGCACATCGGGCAATTTACGATGACAATTGAGACTTTCCAGAATGCTAAAAAAAATTGAAGAAAAATAATCGAAGAAAACGAAATTATAATAACGCGATTTTGGAATAATTTGAAAAAATAAAAAATAAAATTGATTTTGAAATTGATTCAAACTTTTCAATCTGTCCAATGGCGTCGCAAATTTCCTCGTTGTACCAACACAACTCTTCCTCGAGTTCTCGTATCCTCGAATCGTTGGCCGTATTTTCGATCGAAAAACCCTGAAAAACGTGATGATCGATGGTTGATATTTTTTTTTTCCGTTTTTTTTTCTTTAATCGTACATTTTTATTGAGTGGCACGTGTCGATGAGTCACTCACGGATGCTTTCAATTCGGCGTATAAGGAATCCTGGAGGTGGACGTTCTTGGTGTCGCTGTACGGTGTACTCTGAGTGAGACAATTCAACAGACTCGCCGGTGGTGTCGAAGTCGGAAGCTGCGTTTGACGTTCCATAGGAAACACGATAAAATTCATGAAATTTATACACTGACAATTTTTTTTTTTTCATAATGGAACAAAAATTATGCTCACTTCATCTGACAAATTGTGCTTCGAGTGAAGATCGAATATTTGTTTCTTGAGTTCTTGATTTTGTTCGCGAAGATGCTGCAGAGTAAAAAAATGATTATTATCATTAGTTGATTGACGTTTGTCATTGTTATGAAATCTATTCGTTGGTTGAGGTAAATTCAATTGATTTGAAAAAGAAAATAAAATCGTTGTTTGAAAATTGATTGAATTAAATTGCACTGTTTGTATCGCCAGAAAATAATCTTAAAAACATGATTCTTTTTCACCGAACTAACCTTACTCCCCCCTTAAATTTTTTCGAATACAAGATGAAACATGCTACAAGATGTAAAAACATGTATATAACGATATTCGATGATTATAAATCTCTTAAGAATTCGCGAAGCATAGTTTTAATTAAGATTTTATTAGATTTCCGTACTTTTTGCTGGGATTGTACGTGCCATACATCCGCAAGAACGTAGCTTAAAAAATAATTAGATCGCATTTCGGCAAAAAGCTTCGTACAAAATGAATTAAGTTTCATTTTGCAATAAGCCCGAAAATTTGCTTTCAAAAAATGTCTAAAAATCTATCTGACAATTTTTAAAAAACTCCTCCCCCCTTAATTGATGTATATTTCATACCCGAAGCGTTTCCTCGTACGATTCTCGCAAGCTGTCATTGCTTTCCGCAATCTGGGCGAGCTTTTCACGCAGCATTTCGCACTCCGTTTGCCTGTCCTCGGCTTCATGACGGCAAAGTATGGCCTGTCTAGCGCAATCCAGTTTTTCTTTCTTGCAAGTTTCGAGCTCCGTAGTCAAACTCGCGATTGATTGTAACTGTGAAAAATAATCGCCACACACGATTGGCACGATTAATTTTATTCGCTAAAACCATCGATCACCGAATCATCGGAGCGTGTGAAAAAAATTCTTCACTCACTTCCGCTTCGGCTTCTTCGAGTTTTTTCGCCAGCAACGCACGCTCTTTCTCGGCTTTTTGCAACGCCCATCTGCAGTCACGTTCCTTTTGCTCGACCTCGTGCAAAATTTCTTTGTGCTCGTCGTTTTCGCACTCCAACATTCGGCATTTCTCATTCGTGTGATCGCTGCCCGAAAAAAAAAATGTCACAAGGGCAATTGAGTCACCGAAAAAATTAGATTTGTTTGTGCTTTTCGCGTGACATCATTAATCCAAATTTAAAATCCATTTTACCCTTACAAAATACTTGTATAGATATTTTATAAGGTTAAAATCGATTTTCAACTTGGATCGATCATGTCACGAAAAAAAATTCCAATTTTTCCAGTGACTCAGAAACAATTAACATTTCATTCAATTCAAGTACATCGTCAATCGATTAAGCATATTTACGAATAGTTTAGAAAAAAATTCATCTCGAAGCGATCATCTCAATCACGGCTATTAAAATGTGAGTTTTTAGAGTTGAAAAATGTCAATCGCAATATTTTCTTGTATTGGACGATAGACTCACAGTTTGCGTCGAAGATTGTCGAATTGTCGTTGAAAACCGGCGGACAATTCTTCGGCCCGCACGAGTTCCTCGCGCAACAAAGCATTTTCCTCGTCGAATCGGCGAACCCGCAGCCGAAGATCAACTTGACCGACGTCACCGCAACTACCGCCGCTTCCCACGTCCGTGTCGTCGGCGGAATCGGCCGTTGTGTCCGTCGACATGGTACATCTGATAATAAATTTAAAATAAATAAAAAACCAAAAAAAAAAAAATAGAAAAAAATTTTTAAAAACCAAAATGAATTTAATTATTGATATCGATCGGTCGTAATTATTCATTTCATTATATTTCTCATTGAGACAACATGTCGTTCTTACCCGTGAGTCGTGTCGCTGCTTGGACTGTAGCTCGACACCGTTGAGAGATTGACGAAATCTAAAACGTAGATTATTTATTTGTTGAAACTTTTTTTATTATACATTCAAAATTCTAATTGTTTATAAGACGTAGATCGAACGAAAAATCGATATAAAAAATGTTCGAAACAATTATTCACACTATAAACGCACTTCCCAATGGCTCAATCAATATTATTCGCAAACTAATGATCAATAATGTTATTCATTAAACGATAACGATAAAAAAAATACGAAAAATAACAAAAACAAATTCAAACCAACTTGTTGAGGGAAAAAAATAACAATAATTCACTGACCCGCGGTGACGAAACGCCGGGGTGTCTTCGGTTTTCGGCATCGATCGACATTATCGACGATTTTGTTCCGATCGCGTTCGCTCGAGTCTTCGGAATTTCCTTTCTCATCGTCGGACCTTTCAATCAAATCGTCGCTGTACCACACAGACGTATAACGATACATAATTGCATCCCACACACAGTGTCGATATAATAAAAATAATATATATTCCCAAACTGCGTGTCACAATCACAAATGCGACAAACACACAAAACCAAGCGTCTTACGAGATAAATTATCACAAACGATTAACATTTTGGATTTCGGTGACCGAAAAAAAAATTTTCAAAATTAAAATAAATAAAAAGTTAAAATAATAATTTCGATAAAAAAAAAACAAATGCACGCGCGTACATTGACTGCCACGGAATATTGTTGGTCGATTGGATAGTACGTTGCCGATGCAGGTGAACCCAGGGGCGGGGGGGGGGGGGATATTGGCGATACGGGGAGGTAATTAATGTCTCGCACTCGGCTGACACGTAATAATTAGTTCACGCGATAACACGGAAGTTCCGTTTGTCCGGATATTTAAAAAAACAAAATTACTTTATAAAATGAAAAACAGAATTTTCACAAATTAATTTCTACAATCTTGTTTTTATTGAATTTGGAAATTTGAACGAACGTCCGAAAAAATAAAACGATAAACAGATGAATAGTTATTATTATTTATTATGCGATGAATATTTATCATTATTTATTGTAAACGATAAATAATTGATAAAAGAGATTCCCGAGTGCAGCTAAACTATTTTCGGGCATTCGCGAGGTACAGTGACCGGCACACTAACCCAGAGACTTCTCATCTCTCTCTCTTCCTATCTCTCTCTCCCTCTATCTCAATCTCTCTCTCTCTCTCTCTCTCTCTCTTTCAGAGTCAGACTGCGGAGGCTTATCGTTCGGTTAAACCGCGACGCAGGATAATACAAAGACCGACAATGAGCTTAGAAAAAAAACCAACAAAAAAAAAAGAAACAAAAAAAACAACAATTATACGCGAAACGGCTTTGACACACGCACAACTGTGAAGCTGTGTGGTGCTCACACACTCACACACGTGGTTCAACTATGCACCTCCGATAGTACGCGGTATAAGTGTACAAACACGATTGCGATGGTGAATAAAAAAAAAATATCGTGCATATAAAACCGCCGCTTGATAAAACAACGCGCAAACTTTACTGTATGTATATGTGTGTATGTGGAACTCGGCAATAGCGAGGTCATCGTGTGAGTGTGCAATTACACCGGCTGCGTCTAAAAACCTGCAATCGTCTCTTTTGCGCCTCCGTTCGACTTTGTTCCAAAAGTTTTTGTACTTTTTGTAGTTGCGATAGCCAAAAACCGATTATTCCCTCGAATCCTACAAATGTCATTGTAGTTGTTCGCAATCAAATAACATGGGATTTTTATCGAATTAATTTTTGTTATAGTTGAAATATCAACGGGAAAAAAAAATTGCCCAATATTTTGTCATCGTCAGAAGCGGCTTTTTAAAATTTTATTTTAATCCTCAAAAACGAAAATATTTTAACAAATTTATTAAAAAATAAATTTGGCGTCTTGAAATTTGAAAATCATAAAAAATTACGGTAAAAAATTTGTTCGTCGTTTTTTTCGGTCACTGGACGTGCATTTGAGACTCAAAATGCAAAGTACACTTAACTGGAACTAGCATAACAATAGAACATATAAAAACTCGTATTATATAAATGTTCGGCGAAAATTTATTTAAAAAAATTGTATTTAAAAAAAAAAAAAAAATTTCCTTCAAATTTTTTCCTACTTTCGTAAAATTGTTGAAGTGTGTATGAAAACGTGTCGAGATAGTAATTGGCTTACTTGGAATAATTTTTTTCGATGTTATTGTTGCTGTCTTGCCAGTGACGAACTTTGTCGACCCATCGTCGGGACGCTTTCTTGAAAAGCGTCCAATTTACGTGACCGTTCGACGATACATCCTCCATGGCCCTCTGCAACTCAGCGAGAAGTTCTTCGGACCTGCATAATCAACAATTTTCATTCTCCGAATGATAATAATCCTCTTATCGTTGATTAAGAAGTCGCCGACAGTCTCGAACTAAAGAATAACCGATTTACAGTTTTCATTACCGACCGAGAAAAACGCCGAGATAGCCGAATCTCTAAAACCCATTATTCTCCGTCACAATTGAGTAGTTTGATCAAAGACGAGAACGTTTGACTCGTGAATCTTCACAGGCGGTCGAACGTTCTCGAGTTTCATCGTAAAAATTAATCGGGACGGAGAACAATGGTTTACAGTTTTTCGTTACCGACCGAGCAGTAGCACATCACCTCAAAAAACATTGTCTCGCTCGACCCATGTAATTACGACAAAAAGACTTATCATAACCTCGTATTCGTTACGGAATGATCGTTGATTATTATTACCTGTAACTGCCAAAAGCATTGTCACGGATGTATTCGACGAGGGTGGACACGCGGACCTCGCTGGTCGTCGATGGCGACGTCGTAGACGACGACAAAGCGAGACATTCGAGAAATATTCTTCGCAGCACCGCTGCTCAAAATTCACGAAATGCAAACATTCAAATCAATATAGCAACGAAGGATCGAAGAAGAAGAAAAAACAAAGAAATAGATCGCGATCGATCGATCAATCGGTAAATTTTACCGTCATCCTCGTTCTCCGAAAAATCTTCGCTCATCGTCGATCATCCGGAAGTTCTTTTTTCCCACCGGAAACCGCGGCCACCGGAAGTCTTCGGCAACACGCATGCGGGGCGAAAAAAATCACAAACGACGATACGTCGTTACGATTATCGATAACCATCTCATCTTTCGACTATCTCGATGTCACGACTGTTTCTTCACTCTTCTTTCGCAAAAATTTTAAAAAATAGTAATAATAATAATAATAAATAAACTGTTTAAACTTTTTTAGGTCGTCATGAGTTTCACAATGTTTGTCGTTGATTTGCGGTAACTCGCTTATTGCTGATTTTGCGATTGGACTTTTCGCGATTAACATCACATTTTGGTTTTATGGTGTCTAATTTTTCGGTCACGACTCGATCGATGCCGATTGATATCGAAGGGTCGCGATTAATCGAATCGTATTTATCGAAGTACGATCGTTCGCTTTTTTTTCCACAGTCCTACTCAAATGTTTGTATTATTTTTGTAAAGTTATATTCTTATTCACTAGTTGTTTATATTTTGTTTGCACTTAATGAAGTTTGTTATGATTGATATGAAGCAGCTTGTGATTTATTTTGGCTCATGTTTGTCGAATTTTCGGGCCTGAGTCGTTTCGCGAAACGTGGGAAAATGAAATAATAGATGTTTACATTTGAAAATATCGCGACGTACTGACCATCGATTCCGATGTCAACGACGTTACGATGATCACAAAAGCATTATAGCTTTCTCTGTTCGATAATATAGTTCGGTCGTTCGTTCGGCATTCATCCAATGAAAATATACAGATCAACCTCTCAATAGTCCAAAGTCGGGGGGGGGGGGTACTGGACTTATTGTCCAGTAATGGACGGGACTGGACTTATTGTCGGGTTGATCGATTGACCAATCACAAAACAACTCAATGTGTTTGTTTTGGTGCCAAATGACTTCTATTGGACGATTGCTCCATCCGATTGCAAAATATTCCGCGAGGGGGCGCCCCTATTTTCGACTATTGGGAGATTTAACTGTATTTCCAATAATTGTTCAAACAAATAATTACGATTCGTTATCACAGATAAAAATATATTTTGTCACAATTATGATATAACCAACAAGAATTATTATTTCACGATGGTTCATAATAATTAATAGATTCTTCAATAATATCGTTATCATTTTATGAAAAACAAAACGTTATTATATTTCGAATACACTTTTTTTATTGCATCAAAATAGCACATCCTTGCTTCGGCCATTGTTGAATTTTGTAATGTCGTTCTGGAAATAAAAAATTGTTTCTATCGGAGCTTTTTTTTATTTCTTTATTGAAGTACAATTGGGACATTGATGAATATGTAATATGAGATTATTTTCAGTTTCATTGTACTGTCGTCGTTTTATTTTTGAAATAATATGTTAAAAAGTTAGAAGATTTATAAATCGATAGGTTCGAGGGCAGACAAACTACCAGACATCGAATTTTCAACGGGGGGGGGGGGGGTAGATTGTGATATTTGGAAATAGCGATAACGAAGACCATATATTTATTCATATTTCGAGAAATTTATCAATTCGTATAAATATATTCGTGCCATTAATATGTACAGGATCCTTAAACAAATTAAATTATTTCGTCACTAATCATTTTTATGTCAAAAAAGTTTTTATTCGTCGTTGGAAAAAAAAACAAAAAAAAAACTTGTCAAACCATAATCTAAATCTACTTGTGACCTTTCAAAATCGCCGTACAGATACACGAAAATTTACCAATTCCAAAGATTCAAATTTTTAAAAAATGTTTTCGTCAAACTCACGCTGCAATGGAACGAAAATAATCCGGACACTTCCGGTTTCGTGAATTATCGTTTATTACGTCGCGGATGATAATCCGTCACAATCAAAAGATATGTATTAAAATATCAAATGTAGAAAGGAAATTATCGGAGATTCTCGGATGTTCGTACACAACGAACGGCGTCCATCGTAACAACGAATTTTTGAATATAATAATGTTATCGGCGTATATCTAGAGCGACATTGACCGCGGTCAACAGCCGCACGCGTTTTCATTTATTTATTAATTTCTTTTTTTTCTCTTCGTAATGCTGCCGCCAAGCGTAACCAGCGCTTGTACAAAAACTTCGTTGCAATTATTCGAGGCAACGATTTTTCTTTCGACGATGAGCAAAAAAAAAAATTGGTTACACGACCTGGTGCAGTATTTCGGTGGGTACGGTCATTGTCTGATCATCGACTAATACAATGTCGAACGCTTCCATATAAAGTGGCAAACTTTCTTCTACCTGAAATAAAAAAAATCGAATAATTAGACTCAAAGAGGACTTCATTGCAACGAATTTTTTTAGAAAATAAATAAATAAATAAATTAATTAATTAATTAACAAACAAGAAAATAAATACATTTCACAGCAATGATCTTACGTGTTCGTAGAGAAAACCAATTTTGAGTACATTTTCGGCATCTTTTACACCATCGACCATTTGTGCATCACCGGTCATGTCACCCATGAGAATTACATTGTTGCGTCCTTCCAAAACATTGAAATAATCATGATCAACTGCATGTTCGTTCTTGTTGAACACGTGAATCAATCTCGTGCCCTTCAATCCCGCCAATGTGTTGCCATTGTATTCCAAAAAATTCGAAATAATTTTAACATTGTCCAGGTGAACATTGTTGTATTTTAGAACGGCCTGGACAACGTCACCCAGACCGGCGCTGAACACGAGAACCGGAACTTCGGCCGCGTGAAGTTTTTCGATAAGTTGCTTGCAACCGTCTCTGAGAGAGGAACCGTATTTTTTCGCCACTTCCATGAGTTCATCGGGATTGAATTCGAATCCTTGAAGAACTTTGTTGGACTCTATCATCCATTCTTCCATTGCGTCGATTTTTTTTTCCATCGATATGTTTGGATCTTTTTCGATCGGACGATATTTGTCGTACAAATCTTTCGCCGCTTCCTGATACGATTTTGGAACTTGAGAACATTTTGCGAACATTCCTACGAAAAAAAGAAAAAAATATATTATAATCAATAATCGTTTGATTTACAGGTTACGAAATAATTTTTCTTTTAATGATGAATTAATTGTAATTATAAAAAAATGTGTAAAATTCATTAAATACAACAAAATGCATGGTCATTGGTAATTCAATTATCATTGTTAAAAAGATTTTGTTACCAACGAGCACTGATTTACCGACGGATAGTCGATACACACCGCCACCTGCCACACCACGGTCGGTCGGTAACAAAAACTTCAAACAATTATTCACAAAAGTGCAAAAACAAAATGTCTCGACGTGATAAAAATCATAACGCATAATCACAAGACAAATAATTTAAAAAAAGACGTTCTATCGATTCAGAAACTCTCGACACCATTGTGAAAAAAAAATCACGAATCGACGCATTTCCATTACCGACCGAGTCGCGCCTCATGAAAATGTCACAAAACACAAATCACAAATGTCACAAAACCTCCGCGTTATCGATTTAAATCACAGAATTTGTACAATCACACGATCAAACTCACCGAAACTCGACAATACGTGTTTTCCATTGACATGTTGCTTGGTGAGGGTCAAATCGAAGTCCGTCACGATCTGCGAAGTGTTGCGAATAAACGACGTTAGAAGGTGCTGATTGCACGATTCGAGCAATGACCCATTGGTAGAAAAAAAAACGTAAACACACTTACCTGAAGTTTTTTCGCGCCACCTTTGCGAATATTTGCAACGGCCCGTACAACGGCATCACTGTCACGCATGTATACGTGCTTCGCTTTTAGTCCGGGAATCTGGAAAACCGTGGTAAAAAAAAAGAACGCTGTTAAATTTTACGATACGATGAGAATCGTTGATTGGAGGTTAGGGCGATGGATACTCACGTCGTCGATGGTCAATTGCGATGGCATGATTGAAAATATTCGATAATCCGATTTTTTCGATGTGGCTGATGTGGTCGTTGTTGCTTTGGCCACTCGTGCGAGCACAAAGAACCTGAAAAACAATGTCAGCGGTATCCCGTTACGGACGTTGTCCCCGTTTTTTTTTCTTTTTTTCTCTTTTTGTCCGTTGCATATGACAAGAGAAGGTTGTTTATCGTTGATTACTTCGTGCTCGTCTATTTCCCGGTTGCGAAGGCTACGAAATTTCATTTATCAACGCCCAGTCGATCGGACCAATGCTATGGCGAGGTCATTGAACATTTTTCTGGTGAAACCGTGAGCCGAGACAAAATGGCCGTCGACCGACGCTCGGCGCGTTGATTGGTCGCGTTTGTTAAGATTGACGGCGATCGATGAGACAAGGCTGCCAACTTGCATTATTCCATTTTGATTCATACACACAAACACACACACACATATGTTCTTTGCAAAACGGACAATGCACTTTTTAAGCTGCATGCAACGAACATTAAATTGCATAATAATCATGAAAAAAATGTATTATTTTCGTCTGCTTCGAAAATTGATGAAGGTTTTTGTTTCCACAGTTTTTGGGTTAGTTTGCTGGTTATGTAATCTCGTCACAAAGGGGAATCCCATCGTTAATCACGACTTACAGTTTTTTCAAGATCCTCAGGCCTTTCATCGTTTGTTTATCGCAAATATTGTCGGATAATGTTGAGTGTAAATATGTATTTACATGTATTCAGGTTGGTAAACATTATGCACATCTATATACGCGATACGCGAACGTCGATGAAGCGGTAATTTTGAATTGTGGGAGTAAATATGAAAAAAAAAAAGTATTGCGATTAAACATTTTTAATCGGTGGCTGAGATTACGGGTTGTTCGATGAACGAAGAGCATTTTAATCATCAGCATCGAGATGCTATCGCGACAGTTCATCGATGGTGGATCGTTTACGTGTGGAATCTAAGATTTCAAAGCAGAGATTGAACACGTAAAAGCTTTTCAACGGCGTGTGGATATTCTTCAGCGTATTCGGCAGCGACTTTCGTCAAACAATTCGTAATCGCGTTATCGCACATTTCGAATATTTCCAGCAATTCGTTTTCTTGGTAATCGTTCAAAGTGTCCAGCCAATATCTTTCCAAGTATTTCACGAGTTCGTCAATCGTTTCGTCAGGCTCGAAGAACGACTCCGATTGCAAATCCGATTTGGCTGGAAAAATAATGTAATCGTTGCATCCAATGTCCAAGAATAAACGCTTGGCCGATCTGTTCGCTCGAGAATAATAAAATTTTCGTACCGACTCGCAATTCGTGCATGATCGCAAAGATCGCACGAATCACTCGAGCATCCGGAAGCATCTTGTTGCGCCGAAACGACCATACGATTTCGACGCATTCGTGAATGCACACCGCAGCCTTTTTTTCGAGCGGCAATAAATTACCGGAACATTTGTAGGGTTGCAATATTATCGAAAAAATATCCATGATTTTTGTGAAAGTATCGTCGTTGGAAAGTATTTGAAATTTCGATTGCATAGCGTTCGACAATATCGTTAACCAATTTTCGATGAATTTCAACGTTGCGTGCGAGTGAGCGATGTCTCGCTGGTCGGGCATCAGTTGCAAAAATGATTCCACAAGACCTGGCATCAATCGATCGACTTTGAACAGACGAAAGAGCAAACAGTCGTCTTCAGGCATGGTAACGACCGTCATCAATTGCAACAAATCGGTGGCTGCCATTAGAAGATGATCTGTCGAAGACCATATCATGTTTACACGCTTTTTCAGACTATCCCGGAATTCGCGAAGAAAAAAATTGGCCTATGTACCGTTGGTCGAACTCTGCAAAATGAAAGTTATCGCGTCCCCGAAAAATCCACAATCACTCAAATGCCGCAACCATTTTGTTTCCTGATTCTTATGGATGTCCCACACAGCGGCTTGCAACAATCTGATAATCTGAACGAGCGTCTCTGTATCGTCGGTGGACAGCAATCCAAAAATCATGGATACCAGATTATCATCGTTTGCCACAGCCTCGAGGACCGACGATTGGCAACACATGTTTCCGACGATTCCCAAAATTATTTCCTGCGATTGTACCAAAATTCGTTCACAATTTCATTATTGTCGACGAACAATTTGACGTTCTGAGGAAGTTATTATTTTTAAATTGATTGATCTGCTTGGTTTCTATAATCTCCAAACTATTCGTCAAAAGTATAATGAGCGAACGACCAAGTTCTTACGGTCAATCTGGGCTCTATCGATGCTCTGAGCGTAAATTCTGCTATTTTGATAAAATCATTGTCCATCAAAAAATGTACAATGTCCTTCTCGGCAGTCATGTCCCATAGCATGCAAAGATTGTCCTCCAACGACTTTGACCAGCCGTCGTCGTAAACCTGCAAGTGCGAATGATATTTCAATCGTCGAAATCCTCATCGAAGAACCATGGAAATTGGCAAGAACAGCAGCACCTTGGACAATGAAATTAGAGTGTTCAAAATCCATTTGGCACTGTAAACAGTATCGCCTATCGTATCTCCTTTCATTGCATTCAAATCGGCTTCGTCCAATTCACGTGAATCGATCGCTGACATTTCGTTCTGCATCGTAAATGTCACTGTTATGATCCAATAATTCTGTTTGATATTGAGAAAAGTTATAAACAAGAATTCACTGTCCGGTACGAAAAATGTAAACACAACATTTTTGATGACTCGTTTGCACGTAAGATCGTCCTGGACAAATCGAGTTTTTCGTCCTTTTGAGGTTATGTTTTACATCGCTTGAACATCGCAATGAGTGCGAACGAGACAGCGTTATCAGCGATCGTTAGAGAGCGAGAGAGAACGAGAAAATCGTGTGACACATAACCTCAAGACGACATCCGACAGCTCGGTCGGTAACAAAACTATAAACCATTTTTTTCGGTTATGATTCACTTTTTTTTACAAAAAAAAGACGAGAACGATCGACTGCATAATCCTCGGACGATATGACAACCAAATTATATTCTCATTGTCCAAACAAACGTCGTGAAATAAATAATTATGCGAAACGTTGATTTGAAATTAACATTATCACATCGGCCGTTTATTTTTTAACATCGAAAAAAAAAAATCATACGAAACGATAATTGTACAATGATCCGTTATTCAACTGTTTTTTTTTTTTCAAATCGTATGTAGGTTTTACGTGTTAACGTGATAACGCAATCCATCGTTGTCAACTCGAAACAAGTTCGTCCCAGGGAAACTTGTGTCAAGTGATTAAAAAAAAATTGAACCAAAACAGACTACAAAAAAAAACAATTCATTGAGAAAGGCACCGCGGTGAGACATTCGGTAGAATCATACGAAAAAAAAAAATGGGACGACATTGTACACATTGGCCACAATTGTTTTCCGACTTGCGGCCGTGTCGATGGATTCGATTGGAAAAACAAATCAAACGACACGACCACAACGAAAAAAAAGAAAAACAACGGCAATAATTGTGGGTGCACCGGCTTTCCAGGGCCGTTGATCCGTCGTCACATTTTTTTTTCTCCATTGACTATATAAATAGCGTAAATTGGTAACTTTGTTGTGTAAATAATCATTAGGTCCAGCTTGCTATATTGTACGTTGTAACGTAAATTCGAGACCAGCTCGATCACGTATAGTATTTCCCGTGGGTTCAATGCGGTTAAAACCGACGACCCAATTGATCCGACACTAATAACGCAACTAAACAAATTCATTTTATCATCGTGTCTCATAAAAATTGAAATAAACAAAATAAATAAAAAAGAAGTTCGTGAAATTTGAACGTTTCGCGATTCGAAATTTCGCCGGCTATTTTCAAAAACCGCATTTTTTTCTGTCTTCGACGATTTTTACGTTAGCCACCCTCGCGGTCAATCCGGCCACGGTCCGTTCGTCGTCGCTCTGCTCGTTGGAATTTGGCGATTTTTCCGATCGATCGGTCGTCACCGAGCTTCCGGTGTCCCACGATTTCGCCGGACGCTTCGATTCGCAACCGCGAGCCGGAGGCGAGACCGAAGCGGGCGACGAACCCGCCGAGAAATATCCCATCATGTCCCACTCGTCGTCCTCGCCATCGGAATTCGATTCGCTGTCCTCATTTCCACCGTTTTCGAAATATTTCAATACATCCATTTTGTAACTGGGTTTGACGTCTTGCGTGATATCTGCAAAGTCGAGAATCATCAGTTTGTCACTCTTGAAATGTTAATTCGTGAAATTTGAAGAAAGAAAAAAAAAGTCCAAAGCGGACTTGAAAAATTTGAAATAAAAATATTTTAAGGTACAAAAATGTAAATTGTGATATTTTTCTAGGATTGTAAGGTTTATGAGATTTTAGAATGATGGATATGACGAACCCAATTCATCGCTCGAGCATTCCTCGGTGTTCGGAGCTTCGCAACTCGATGTACGTCTGGGCATTCGTCTTCGTCTCGTTGCGCTTCTTTCCGGCAATCGAATTGTCTTCTGAACGGGTTTTTCCTCGACGATTTCGAACGGTTCGACGGGATTCCACGTTTGTATCGGCACGTGTTTGCGAGCCATCAGCTGATGCATTTTGTAATTGCTCAGATACTTTTCTAGCAAAAAGTCCGAACCGACGCAAGCGTTGTTGTCGTAACAATACTGGATGAGGGTTCGCCAATTTGGGTCGCGTTGAAGAATCACCGGATTACCGACGACTATCAGAAGCGCCTTGGCTCGCGTCACCGCGACGTTGAACCTCTGAAGACCGGGAAAAAAACATTTTTTCAACAAGTTAAAAGATTACTTCAGCGATTTTGTTATCCCAACAATTTTTGTCGTTGTGTTTCTTCAGTTTAAGATTTTAAAAAAATTGTGTTGTCCTTCAATTACTTTGGGATTGGACAGAAAACCGATGTGAATACGTCCACCGTGACGATAGATGACCGAACGAACGGTCGACATTATTATTATGTCTTTTTCCTGTCCTTGAAAAGTTTCCACGGTGCCCACGGAAACGTCTTTTAATTTTTTTTTCTCCAATTGATCGTGAATCTTCTGTCTCTGAAGTCTGTAAGGCGTGACTATGCCGATTTCCTTCTCCAAAACTTGACTACCACCGAGTTTCGTGCGCAACAATTCGTTCACGTACGACATGATTACCGAAACTTCTTTTGAATTGTAAACGCTGTGGAAAAAAAATGTAAAAAAAAATGTAGAAAAAAAACAAAAAACACATGATTGACAATTAATTCGTGCTATTTATACACAGATTATTGAATCTAGCGAACCGAACCACAGGTTTCACCTTCAATATTTTACAAAACGAATTCAAAACCTTTATTTTTACTGTAAATACAATATATATTTTTTTTAGACTCTAATTGAAATGTATAAAAGGGAGGCGTTCCGTTAAAATAAATAAATAAATAAATAAATAAATAAATAAATATTACTTCGAAACTCATTATTTGGTGATAGACAAATAAATCGTGGAATTCGGTAAAAAAAAATCATTTGCCCACCTGGGCGATCGTGCGTCTCTCTCTTCTTGTCCATCGACCGCGTGAAAGATAACCGGAAAACCGGGTTTTGGCAAACGTGTCCAGCTCGACGCTCGCTCGGTGTGGGAACCCCCGCAAGCGTTCAATTCACCGTCGTAAAACAATTGATTTGGCACGTGAAGAATCGCCGGATGACAACGATAATTCAACACGAGTTTCGTCACGTACGTCGGATTGAACACGTTTTTTTCATTTTTTTTATATACCTCCCATTCCATCAATCTTTCCAGCATCGATCGACCTGCAAATTTATCGCAAATTTATATTTTTCGTCTCAATGTTTTTTTTTAAATCCTACAAATAGTCGTGACGTGATAAATTGTGTAGTCGGCGAATCGATGTACCGAGTAGCGGTTCAGCGATTCTCGACGATATGCTGGGTCCGAGCTGTTTTGGATCTCCGGAAATCACGAGCTGACCGTGAATTCGACCCTTGTGACCGCTTCGCTCGCTGGTCATCAACGTCAATGGTATCAGAGTCTCGGGCTCGGTTGCCTGTCCGGCTTCGTCCACGAACACGTATGAAAAATGATTTTCCCGCAGCTTGTAAGATATCAAACTGTGAGAAACGTTGAAATTAAACCAAAAAAAAAAGAAGAAGATTACGTGTCAAACAGTATAATTACAGTCAAACAGCAGAATTATCGTGAGCAATGAAAAAGTTTGTCTTTTTTTAGTCACACTGAATAAACTTCACCCCAGCGATTTTTCAACCGTAAATATGTCACGTTCACTTTAAGAAAATAAGACCTTAGGATTAAAAAAAAAATGTATAGCAATTTTGATGAAAAAAAGTCGTTTGACATTTTCTTTAATAAAAAAAATATATATTTCAGCATGCTAAATTTATATTATGGCTATTTTAAAAATGTATACTTTTGGGAAAATGTTTGAAATATTTTCGGAATTTGAAAAAAAAAAAAAAAAAAAAATCATTTCGTTGATTGCAAAATTTTTTTATCAATTTTGCAATTCAAAATTGACGGGGTGAATTTTATCCAGTATGACCAATTTAAGTTCACGTGAAGCGTGACCAAAGAGGATTAATCGTCGTGTTTGTCTTACCGATGACACGCGATGAGCGTCGTGATAACGACTTTTTTCGTTACCATAATTTCCTTGGATATGTATAAAGCACCGTCCTCACCGAAATTGGATGATGGTTTTAGTTCATCGCTGATGTCTTTACTGCGATAAGAGCGATTAATTGCGTTAAAGATTTATTTAAACAGATCGTTTATTCAGAAAAATTATCATAGTAATGATTTATTACTTTATCATTATGATTATGTTATGTTTTATTTTTTGTATTTTTTTCTTTTACCCGTTTCTGGATGAACTGTACATTCGATGAATTTCAGAACCGTTTACATAGCCTTTCAATAATCTTAGCGCAACCTCGTCGGCTGCCGCGTTTGACGGTGTACAAACTAAAACGCGATTGGATGGGTTCTTCTTGAGGATCTGAATTTAAAAAACAAAAAAAAAAAAAGAAAGAAATAATAGTAATAATAATGCAGAAATTATATGAGACGAAAATGAAGAATTAAAAAAAATTAGGTACCTTAATAAATTAATTAACTTAATAAACTTAATTTAACTGGAAAAAAATTGTGCGTAAAGGTTGGATAAAAAATATAAATGATGCAGCAACGTGAAAAGGGTCAACTATACGTTGATGTGGAATTACCTGACCGATAGCTTCCACGAGAGTCGAAGTTTTTCCGGTACCGGGGGGACCGAACAATATGTAGGGTGCGGGAAAAGCCGATCTGCTTAATATTTGGTGAATAGCCTGTTGCTGTTCCGGATTACTCATGACAGACGGATTGATCCAGACGAGATTTCTAAACGCGCGTTGATTGAAAAAAAAAAAAAAAAAAACGTGGATTGATTGAAAAAAAAATTCATATCTTTTTAATCTCGTACAATAATAATAATTCATCGATTTGAATTGAAATTTATAATTGTGGAAATCTCACTGTTGCGACTGGAGTTTGTGAACCGGTCTTTCGGCGGGAAAGAGAATTGGCAGAAGATCGCATTTGATTGCCCTGTCCACGGCATAGTGCATGCAGTTCAGGGAGTAATCGGGATAGAGAAACGAGACGTTGTACTCCTGATCATCGTCTAATAGTTGAAAAAATCTGTGAATCGTATTAATTCAAACAAGCAGTGGTTAATAAACGATTATCATTTATCTATCGGTAAATTCATTAAAACTACAATTCACCAAACTCGAAATTAATTTCAATCAATCGTGATTCAATTTTTTTGATTTTTCGAAAAAAAAACTTTTTTTTTTTTTTTTGAACAATGAAAAAATTCGAGCAATGAGGATTGAAGATAGAATAGCAATCAACAACGAATATACGTGGACGAAATATTTTTTTCAAACCCGCAATCCGCACGAATGGGAGAATAAAAAAAAATCTTACTTGGGAGTCACTTTTGCAGTTACGTATTTTTCACCCACAAAGTTTACAGTACTCGCAGTGACGTTTGTGCCATTGACCTGTCTCAGAACCACAATGTCTCTTTCTTTGACGGACGGTCTGTCCTCCGCCAATCCGGGTACGCACACGACGACGCTGTGATTGGTGAATTTGGACCTTTTGATCTTTTGATTGTAGAGAGTGTATTGCGCCATGTCGGCCATGCACTGATGATGTTCCAGATAAATCAACAATTTCATGAGAAACCAATAATGATTCCGCTTGACGTCCCTGAATTCTCTGAGACGAGGAATTATCTTTGAATATTCCTGAGCCGGTACGGACAGACTCTCGTCGTCCTTGGCCAGTTCCAGCGCCATTTTCAGTTCTTCCGGTATGGGATAGTAAAAGTCGCTTATGTTGCGAGGACCCGTGGGAATTCTGTCGCAACAAGAGAATACAATTTGTAAGTCCTGCGACGTAGCGTCGATCGACGGGTCATTGTCGTCTCGCGATAGAAATCAGTCGATATCAAGAAACAATTGACAAACACCATGGCACTAGTCAAATTTCAATTTGTCATCGGTATTATCTTATCCAGAGTTTCAAATAACGCTCTGACTGACTCGCACCGTTGTCCAGTTGAATTTCAATCATTTTTACAATCCGTCATACTGTCGTCGACCCGAATTTTTGTTTATTCGCAAAAATCATACTCACACGTTCCGCGAACTTTGGAAAGCTATGTGTTGCGCCGTTTCCTTCTCAGGATCATACTTCGTGTCTGAGTTTGGCGCGTCCATGTCGCCTTTGTGTACCATCACCGAACGTTTTGGAACAACAAATTTTCGTTCGTCGTTATCTGTGAACAATTTATTCAAACGAATTACAATGCAATTGTGGTAATTCGCCACATTGCTTGTGACACAAACGATTTCAGGCAAAAACCCTTTGTTTTTGCCTTTTAAGAAAAAAAAACAAAAGGCGGGTGGGGGGGGGGGAACAAAAGAATAACGAAAACAAAGGACAAAATAAGGACACGTTACTTACTTGGAATTCGTGGCAATCTTTCTTGAATTTCGTTGATGTTTTAACGGCGGATATATTTGAAATGACTGTCGGCATTCCACCGAACTTGTTTGTAAGCGTACGTTAACGTACAGACGCTAAAAATGCAATGTTTATCTCAATCGGTGAATCCCCGAGCGCTGTAAACTGTTTTACGATAAGGCTATAAAAATATATGACAGTGAAAATCGGTCATGTGGTCGTGTCGTGGTGCACGAGCCTCAATCCGTACTGGTCGAGCTTGGTCGGGTTTTCTGGTTTTCGTATCCGTTGATTTTCCTCGACTGCTGGATCATCGGCCAATACGTTTTAACGTATTGCGAACACGAAACGTTCATTGGTCCGTTTTGAATTATCAAGGTCAATGGTTGTACGCGAATTCGGCGGGATGTCGCGGAAAAATTGAGGTCGTTCATAACCTCGACGAAATGTTGTCGATCGACTGCAAATGGAAATTATTGGACTTTCGCGTGACAAGTCGACCTTGAGATCATGGAAAAGTTGATGCCGTCTGCTTTTTCGCTAGGTTTTTCACTGGAAGCTGTTAAGTTTGAGCGTATTGTCTGGTATTGTCGGAAAAATGTCGGCTCTAGGGCGCGAGCGTAGTCGCGCTGTCATGGCGCATGGATCGCACGTTTCGGTCACTTCGAAAATTCAATTCGCAATTTCTCAAGAACGGAAGAACTTATCGGGACGGAATAAATTTTTAGATATGCACAATTGTGGCGAGAATCGAAAGAGCTTTGAATCGTTCGAAAATCTTCCGTCGTTTTGGCGTTGTTCTAAATCTCGATTTGCGATCATTCCTGTCGTGCTAATGGCTGGAAGAGGGGGGGAGGGCTTTTTGAAATATGCACAAGAGAATGCTCTGATATCGGTTTGAAATTCTTCCAGGCGTATTTCACGATGTTCTTGTGCCACGAAGAATAATCTACAAGAATAATCTTTTAAGCGTTAACAATGTTTGCTATCGATATAAGTGAGGATTTGGTTACATAGCAGCATGGTGAAGTCGATTGAAAAAACTTTTCAGTATAATTTTTAGTCACTGTGTCAATCATCGTATGAACTAGATTACAAATAATAATAAATAACCTCATTTCCTACAATAAAAATAAACGTTCCGCTACAAAGATCAATTGATTTTCAAAATAATTTTTTTTTATTTCCAACGTATTACTGTTTTACAGCCTGATTTAAATTTGGGATTGAATTGAATTCTACCTACATTGTTAATCAGCAGGCGATAGTACGGGTGCTTAAATCGATCGAAGCATTGGAAAATGCCGGGCGATGTTTGTCGAATAATTTTAAGTTACGGAAGTGTTCGCTGTATTCGTTGGGATCGTTGTTTCGGACGTCGCGTCCTGATTCGAAGACTGAACCGTTGACGCATCCACATCCACATTTTTCACCAGATTAGCGTGCGATATCTGAGCTTTCGATGTATCATCATGTGCGATAGAATTTGTGGATTTGGAATTTATAATGAGTTTGTGATAGCAACTATTCGTGAGAGGCAAGTGAGGAGCTATGCGACTCGGTTCGATGAAAAGTGCTGGCGGTACCTGGAAACCAAAAAATTGAGTAACAATCTGTCGTTAAAAAAAATTGGACAATTTATCGGGACCTGATGTATCAAACTTACGCGCAAATCGTTGACTTTGGCTTCCCTCGACGTGAATTCTCTCAACATGTAATCCTGATCGAATTCGTGATAGATGCGCGTGTCGTTGACCCGTATCATGACGTTGTCGACTCGCAGAAAATAACGCAAAAGTATGAACAAACTATTCGGCATCACCCGCTGCGCAAACACAATTGTTCGATATAACGACTTATCATCGACGATTTATTCTGTTTATGGATTTTTTGTCCGGGTCTTACGATTTTGACGGACATCGCAGCTATTCCGTGATCGTGCAGCTCATCCTCGTAAAGCGTCAGATCATGATAGAACATAATTTTTTCTTTGACTTTTAATTTGTCGACGTCTATTCTCTCGCGAGTCTCTTCGACCTCGAAACCCGACATTGTGCCCATGTAATCAGTGGTGAATGTCCAGTCGAACGGTTTGATCTTTTCTTCCAGATATTCCTTATTTTCTAATCTGCGAATGCACGAATAGACGGCTATCGGTTATTTCAAACTGCGGAAGAGTTATGCGAAAAGTGGAGGACGATACGAATACCTGGACTCTTTCCAAGCCTCGGCGCAAGCCAGTTGCAAATGAATTTTTCCGTTGGATACGCGTTTCAATGCATCCAGCGCATTGAATTCTATGAAAGCTCCGTTGCTGTGTTTCAGACACAAGACATTGTTGGGAAATACCATATCGGGCATGTGCGGCATTTCCAGAGCCCGGTTGTATCTGAAATGGAAAATAATTAATGACGAAACATTCGGTCCGTGAGCTATGATGTTAAGTCGCTTTCTTCTCGTATTCTCATCCACGTACACGCAGAATTGACACGAGTTCTCATCTTCGGCGCAACCTTCCTCGCACTTTGAACACTTTGAGTGCAGTATATGCGACTGAGTGTACTTTACGGACCATGGTGGAAAATTGTGCTCTTCCTCGTTCACGGGTAGTCTCAGAATGTCAATGCCACCGTGAACTCTGACCGTCGTCATATCTGTGAACTTGGGGGGAAGGTCACGGTTGCAATTGGTTGCAATCGCAACTGCACGATTCAGTTGTTGTACGATTGTTTGTCGTTATTAACCTATAATTCGACGAGTGACAATTACAATCATTTATCGAATAACAAATGTCAATTCAAAAAATTCGATTCTCACGATTATTTGACGTGGATTTACGTGCGATCTTACCTACGACGAGATAAACAAAAAATTGTTACATCGATTCAATTAATCGAATTTCGATGAGCACCGATGAAAATCGCCGCCATTGCTTTTGACCGATAGCGTCACGAAGTCTAAGTTACAATCGTAGAAGGCTAAACGCTGGTTCGAAAAAGACGTTGGGAAATAGTTTCGGGTTCCACCACCAGGATCGCTCTACATAAAAATACATATTTTCGATCCATTCAACGGATTTAATTCAATTGATTATCGATAATCTGTTGCAAATCGTCAAATTAATTAACTCATTTGTTGGACGCTCGTTTTTTTTCAAAAATAAATAATGAAAAATTTGCGAAAAGTTTACTACAAAAAGTTGATACGAAATGGAAGACAACGGCGACGAAGCTTTTATCTGAATTTAATTTCCCGCCACCGTGAATTTTTTTAATACATGCGGTCGATAAGAAAGCTACCTTTTGTTCCATCACGACAACTATTGACGACAATCAATTTTCGAACCGACAGTTTCCACTCTGGCAACAAATTCGTTGAGCTTGGTTCACCGAGCGATATTTCGTTCTGTTGCTTTATTCCACTCGTAATTCACGAATTATTCTTTATTACCTCGCGTATTGTGAAGTGTGCAATTTAACGAAAAATAATGTGACTCGTTGCCGTTCATAACCTTGATTCGAAAAATTTCATCACTGCTGGTGTTTTACAATTTTGCAATTGACTCGTTGCAGCTCGCGCCTGCTCGACGGCAATATTTTTTTTTTTTTTTTCATTCCATCCGAATGTTCGTGAAAATGGCATAACAAGTACCATATTGTGACGAAACAGATTTTTTTTTCGAATTATTTTCTCTCGCTTCACAAACAATCGCCTGTCGTTGCTATAAATCGTGATTGAGTGAACAATAACGTTCGGATTGACGAAATTCTTTCTAGTTCGTGGATGGACAAAAAAAACCGATAAACACGCAAAATGTCAGACTCCGAAGCGAGCAACTATTCTGGCAATGAGAGCGAGCGCGGCGGAGGCAGCGACAGCGAAGCCGAGAATCATTCGGCAAAGTCGGGCGCGGCAAGCGACGCGGGAAGCCGCAGATCTCGGAGCAGAAGCAGATCGAGATCCAAATCTAGAAGTCGATCCAGATCCAAATCCAGAAGTCGCTCGAGATCGAGATCGCGCTCGCGATCACGTTCGGGTTCCGAGTACGTGAAACTTCCGAGAAACTGCGTCGCAGCTGTATCCCGCGATGGAATTTTATCGTTGTGTATTTTTTTTCAGATCCGATGGTCCCAAAGCCGACGAAGCCGAGGAAGCGGGCTCGGGAGAGGAGGAGAATGTGGAGCCTGAGGAAGAGCCGGAAGGTCCGCCGCAGGGACATTCTTATCTATATCTATATCCATTGTACCATTCGACTTGCTCCCGGTGACGCTCGATAGAATTTTGTTATAGGTTAAGTTGGTTGCCGATTCTGAAAATGAAAAAATCGTTGCAGGAGAGGATTTGGACGGTACGGACGAAGAGGAGGAAGAGGACGACGAGGATGACAGACCGTCCAAGAAACGAAAGAAGGACCGAATGTGCGGTTTCATAGACGACGAGGCCGAGGTAGACGACGACATAGAAGACGACGAGGAGTGGGAAGAAGGAGCCCAGGAAGTCGGAATAGTCGGAAACGAGGTCGAGGAGTTGGGTCCCACCGCCCGAGAGATCGAGGGCAAACGACGTGGCACCAATCTGTGGGAGTAAGTATCGAAAATCTTAGATAACTTGTTGAACTTCCCATCTCGCAGCAGGTCACAAGATAACCATCACAATTCTCGAAGTTTCAGTCTTAAAAACAGTACCGTCGATTTAACTTTTCAGCACTCACAACGAGGAGGACATCGAGGATTATTTGCGCAAAAAGTATGCTCACGAATCCGTGGCCACGCGACACTTTGGCGACGGCGGCGAGGAAATGAGCGACGAGATAACTCAACAGACACTTTTGCCCGGAGTCAAAGATCCCAATTTGTGGATGGTAAAATGTCGTCTGGGCGAAGAAAAAGCAACGGTGCTTCTGATGATGCGAAAATTTATTACTTATCAATTTTCCGGTAAGTTTCCATTCACGTTGATACTATAAAAAATAAAAAAAAATAAAATAAAATAAAATAAAATAAAAATAATGACCATCATTTTTCATAAACGCAGGAGAACCGCTGCAAATAAAATCCATAGTATCGCCGGAGGGTGTGAAGGGTTACATCTACATCGAGGCGTACAAGCAGCCCCACGTGAAAGCCGCGATCGAGAACGTCGGAACCTTGAGAATGGGCATTTGGAAGCAGCAGATGGTTCCGATAAAAGAAATGACGGACGTTCTGCGAGTCGTGAAGGAACAAACGGGATTGAAAGCCAAACAGTGGGTCAGATTGAAGAGAGGAATGTACAAGGACGACATCGCTCAAGTGGATTACGTGGATTTGGCGCAAAATCAGGTTTATCTGAAAATAATGCCGAGAATCGATTACACGAGACCACGCGGACAATTGCGAACGGCCGACAGCGAGGCCGAAGCTTTGAAACGGAAGAAGAAGAGACGAGCACCCGCGAAACCCTTCGATCCCGAAGCCATTCGAGCAATCGGCGGTGAAGTCACGAGCGACGGTGATTTCTTGATCTTCGAGGGAAATCGTTACAGTCGTAAAGGGTAAAACATTTTATTTGTCATTCATTCATCGTGAAAAAAAAAAGAATTCTCACGATTAAAAAATCGATAAATTGTTATTTTAATTGTATCGTCAATTTCAGATTCTTGTATAAAAATTTTATGACGAGCGCGATAATCGCGGAAGGCGTGAAACCCACGTTATCCGAACTCGAGAGATTCGAGGAGGCGCCCGAAGGCATCGACATTGAATTGAGCGGTGCACCAGCGACGGGCATCGCAGCCGGAAAAGACGATCAAACGGTCACGCATTCCTTCAGCAACGGCGATAACGTCGAAGTGTGCGAGGGCGAATTGATGAATCTACAAGGAAGAATAGTTTCCATCGACGGAAACATGATAATGGTCATGCCGAAGCACGAGGAGCTCAAAGAGGCGTTGGAATTTCAGGCGAATGAATTGAGAAAATATTTTACCATGGGCGATCACGTTAAGGCGAGTATCATCACTTACTGGATTTCACTCGTACTCGTATTACTCGTACATTTTTTTTACAACACCTCACCTGTGTATCATCGATAACGGCGAACCGACGAACGATGATAACAACTGATAAACTATTTCACCACAAATTGAAATTTATTTGTGTTTATGTCTTGCAAGAAAATGTACGAGTAGTTATATCCATTGACGATAGATTTGTGTGAATGAAGAATTTTTCGCGTGCTCAGGGACAACACGAAAAAGCATTTTTGCATATTTTGCCCTGAAACGGACGTTCGTACGTCAAATCCTGCCAAAGATACAGCCATTTGAATGGAAAAAAAGAAAAAAAAAAAAAGCGTTAATTAACCGTAACTAACCGTCAGAAATTTTTTTTTAAAAATCGGCACTCGGTGAATATATTGCAATAAAGCAACTCAATTTTTTAAAATTATTTGTGGAAAATTTTTTTTTTCCCAGTGGCTGAAGTCACGTGGAATCGCTCATATATATTGTTAATGGTACAATTTGTTCGTGTTGAATGTCATCAGGTCGTCGCGGGTCGATACGAAGGTGACACGGGTCTGATAGTTCGAGTAGAGCCCAATCGCGTGGTCCTGTTTTCCGATCTTTCGATGCACGAGTTGGAAGTGCTTCCACGTGATCTCCAACTGTGCTCGGACATGGCAACCGGTGTGGACAGTTTGGGTCAGTTTCAATGGGGCGATCTCGTTCAACTGGATCCCCAAACCGTCGGAGTCATCGTACGTCTGGAACGTGAAAATTTTCACGTATTATCGATGCACGGAAAAGTCGTCGAAGCTCGACCTCAGGGTCTGACCAAACGTCGCGACAATCGCAATTGCGTAGCTCTTGATCATCAACAAAATACAATACAGAAGAAGGATATTGTCAAAGTCGTGGATGGTCCCCACGCCGGACACGGCGGTGAGATAAAACATCTTTATCGAAGCTTTGCTTTTCTACACTCGCGTTTGTACGTCGACAATGGGGGTATTTTCGTTTGCAAAACTCGACATCTTCAACTTGCCGGTGGTAACAAATCAAGTATGCCATCTATGTCACCGGTTTCCGGTTTTATGTCGCCGAGAATCGCCTCGCCCATGCATCCCAGCGGGTAAGTTAACACTATTTCATTAACCCTGTTTCTCAGAATCTGCGTGTGTATTTTTTAAATATTTGTTTTTAACATTTTTTATTATTATTGGTTTTTAATACTTGAAAAAATTAACTGGACGTCTTTAAAGTTTTCATAGTGAATATAGTAAATATAGTTCGAAAGATCTTTGAAAAAAAATTATGCATTACGCTTGAACTTTGAACCTATTGGTCAATGAAAAAAAAATATAAAACTATAAATTATGAAAAAAAAATATGAAAAAATTTATTTAAAAATTGCTACTCATAAACAGCGGCGGTGGCTTCGGCGGTCGTGGAGGAGGTGGCCGTGGACGAGGCCGAGGTGGAAGCGCGAGACGCGATCGCGAATTGATCGGCACGACGATAAGAATAACCGGTGGGCCTTACAAGAACAACGTTGGAATCGTCAAGGACGCAACGGAGAACACCGCACGCGTGGAGTTGCATTCGACTTGTCAGACCATTTCCGTCGACAGATCGCACATCGCCAATGCCGGTGTTCCGAGCAAGGACGGTGGTTTCAGCAGTTACAGCAGAACTCCGGCTTATACGGCCGGAAGTCAGACTCCCATGTACGCGAGAGACGGATCAAAAACACCGATGCACGGTTCACAGACTCCTATGTACGAGAGTGAGTATACAAAAACAAATTTTGAAATTTTTTTTTAAGAATAAATAAACGAAAAAATAAATAAATAAACGAATAAAAAAATAAACAAATAAATAAATGAATAAATAAATAAATAAATTAATTAATGAATTATTGAATTATTGAATTACTGGATTATTGAATTATTGAATTCTTGAATTAATGAATCAATGAATTAACAAATCAATAAATCAATGAATCAATGAATCAATGAATTAACAAATCAATAAATCAACGAATCAATGAATCAACGAATCAATGAATTACTTAATGACAATTTTTTTCGGCAGATGGCTCGCGAACTCCGCATTACGGTTCCATGACACCGTCTCACGATGGTTCACGTACTCCTGGACAATCCGGTGCGTGGGATCCGACCGTGACAAACACGCCCGCGAGAACCAACGACTTCGATGCCTATAACATGGACGAAGCTGGTTCACCGGGTTACGCTCCGGGTTATCCGTCGACGGGCGGGCCTTTCACGCCTCAAACTCCGGGAACTATGTACGGTTCGGAACAGAGCTACAGTCCGTATCAACCGAGTCCGAGTCCAGCCGCGAGCGCGGCTGCGAGTCCGAGCCCGGCCGGTTACGTGGCCACGCCGTCACCGTCCGGCACCGGTTATACGGCCAGTCCACATGGTCCATTCGCTACCCCATCCCCGATGGGCTACAGCCCAATGACACCTGGTAATCTCATTCGTTTTACTCAGTGACGATTTCTTTATTCGAAATCCGCTTTTTTTTTCCCTTTTGCATTGAAAAGTTTTGATTCCATTGATTATTTTCGTTGGATTTAGGTGTTTCCGGCAGCCCTTACAACAATCCACAAACTCCTGGATCCGGATTGGACTCGAACGTCGGTTCGAGCTCGATAGGCAGCTCGGAGTGGCACACCGTCGACATAGAAGTCAGAATCAAGGATTCTCATCAGGATCCGGCTCTGGCTGGACAACAGGGCGTCATTCGGGGCATTTCGGTAAATATTTTGTTTTCTTTTTTCGAGGCAGACACCATTTATCGTCTTTGGAACAATCTTAAATTCTCATTTATTTTTATTGTAATTTTTTTTTCTTTTTTTCGCCAAAGGGTGGAATGTGCGCGGTGTTCCTGCCCGCTGAGGACCGTGTCGTCAACTTGGTGTGCGAGCAGCTTGAGCCGGTTGTTCCGACCCGCGGCGACCGCGTCAAAGTCGTATTGGGAGAAAATCGCGAAGCCGTCGGAACGTTGATTTCCATTGACAATCAGGAAGGTGTCGTGCAGCTGTCCACCGGCGAGGTGGACATGCTGCATCTGAGATTCCTGTGCAAGATGAAACCACCGACGTAAACACTCGTTGAATCTTGTATCGTGAACAATGACGACGCGGCAAAATCTGTTATCATCTCTTGGAGAAGTACAATCGTAGCGATCGAGTTTGGAACGACTTTTCATTCGATCGAACAGACGCCGCAGAAGAGCATTACTTGCTCAATGAATCTGGGATCTGGATCGATGTGGCTTTAGCGATGATTATACATTAATTTCGCTCATAAAGTTCTGTATTTTATTAACAATAAATGCAAACCGAATAACAATGAAATATTTCGATTTCTCATTGGTTATGTTACGAATAATCCAATAATTCGATGGGTCGGGAAAATCGATTCCTATGCGTTAATCTTCAAGAGTTGTGTGTCAAAAGGTTTGTAGTGAACGTCGTTTCGGTTGTCGCGAAGCCGAAAACATATTATTCCGACTTTTAGAGGTTTTTAGACCCCCAATTTTGACGAAAATCGAATCTATCGGTTCATCCACGTGGGGATGGCTCTGCATGGTCGATCCAACGGTTGATTCACACAGGGATACCCTTGCATGTGTTCCTGGAAACCAAATTTTCGTTTGTAGAAGAAAAAAAAATGGTTTTTTTATGAAAAATAATGTTTTTTTCACGAAAAAAAAATTTTTTTCGGCGAAAATCGATGGGTCGGGAAAATCGATTCTTTTGCGTTAATCTTCAAGAGTTGGGTGTCAAAAGGTTTGTAGTGAACGTCGTTTCGGTTGTCGCGAAGCCGAAAACATATTATTCCGACTTTTAGAGGTTTTTAGACCCCCAATTTTGACGAAAATCGAATCTATCGGTTCATTCACGTGGGGATGGCTCTGCATGGTCGATCCAACGGTTGATTCACACAGGGATACCCTTGCATGTGTTCCTGGAAACCAAATTTTCGTTTGTAGAAGAAAAAAAAATGGTTTTTTTATGAAAAATAATGTTTTTTTCACGAAAAAAAAATTTTTTTCGGCGAAAATCGATGGGTCGGGAAAATCGATTCTTTTGCGTTAATCTTCAAGAGTTGGGTGTCAAAAGGTTTGTAGTGAACGTCGTTTCGGTTGTCGCGAAGCCGAAAACATATTATTCCGACTTTTAGAGGTTTTTAGACCCCCAATTTTGACGAAAATCGAATCTATCGGTTCATTCACGTGGGGATGGCTCTGCATGGTCGATCCAACGGTTGATTCACACAGGGGCACCCTTGTGTGTGTCCCTTGGAACCGAATTTTCGTTTGTAGAACGAAAAAAAATGGTTTTTTTCACGAAAAAAAAATTTTTTTTGGCGAAAATCGATGGGTTGGGAAAATCGATTCTTATGCGTTAATCTTCAAGAGTTGGGTGTCAAAAGGTTTGTAGTGAACGTCGTTTCGGTTGTCGCGAAGCCGAAAACATATTATTCCGACTTTTAGAGGTTTTTAGACCCCGAATTTTGACGAAAATCGAATCCATCGGTTCATTCACGTGGAGATGGCTCTGCATGGTCGATCCAACGGTTGATTCACACAGGGATACCCTTGCATGTGTTCCTGGAAACCAAATTTTCGTTTGTAGAAGAAAAAAAAATGGTTTTTTTATGAAAAATAATGTTTTTTTCACGAAAAAAAAATTTTTTTCGGCGAAAATCGATGGGTCGGGAAAATCGATTCTTTTGCGTTAATCTTCAAGAGTTGGGTGTCAAAAGGTTTGTAGTGAACGTCGTTTCGGTTGTCGCGAAGCCGAAAACATATTATTCCGACTTTTAGAGGTTTTTAGACCCCCAATTTTGACGAAAATCGAATCTATCGGTTCATTCACGTGGGGATGGCTCTGCATGGTCGATCCAACGGTTGATTCACACAGGGGCACCCTTGTGTGTGTCCCTTGGAACCGAATTTTCGTTTGTAGAACGAAAAAAAATGGTTTTTTTCACGAAAAAAAAATTTTTTTTGGCGAAAATCGATGGGTTGGGAAAATCGATTCTTATGCGTTAATCTTCAAGAGTTGGGTGTCAAAAGGTTTGTAGTGAACGTCGTTTCGGTTGTCGCGAAGCCGAAAACATATTATTCCGACTTTTAGAGGTTTTTAGACCCCGAATTTTGACGAAAATCGAATCCATCGGTTCATTCACGTGGGGATGGCTCTGCATGGTCGATCCAACGGTTGATTCACACAGGGATACCCTTGCATGTGTCCCTGGAAACCAAATTTTCGTTTGTAGAAGAAAAAAAATGGTTTTTTCATGAAAAATAATTTTTTTTTCACGAAAAAAAAAATTTTTTCGGCGAAAATCGATGGGTCGGGAAAATCGATTCTTTTGAGTTAATCTTCAAGTGTTGGGTGTCAAAAGGTTTGTAGTGAACGTCGTTTCGGTTGTCGCGAAGCCGAAAACATATTATTCCGACTTTTAGAGGTTTTTAGACCCCGAATTTTGACGAAAATCGAATCCATCGGTTCATTCACGTGGGGATGGCTCTGCATGGTCGATCCAACGGTTGATTCACACAGGGGCACCCTTGTATGTGTCCCTTGAAACCGAATTTTCGTTTGTAGAAGGAAAAAAAATGGTTTTTTTATGATAAATAAATTTTTTTTCACGAAAAAAAATTTTTTTTTGGCGAAAATCGATGGGTCGGGAAAATCGATTCTTATGCGTTAATCTTCAAGAGTTGGGTGTCAAAAGGTTTGTAGTGAACGTCGTTTCGGTCGTCGCAAAGCCGAAAACATATTATTCCGACTTTTAGAGGTTTTTAGACCTCCAATTTTGACGAAAATCGAATCCATCGGTTCATTCACGTGGGGATGGCTCTGCATGGTCGATCCAACGGTTGATTCACACAGGGGCACCCTTGTATGTCTCCCTGGAAACCGAATTTTCGTTTGTAGAAGGAAAAAAAATGGTTTTTTTATGAAAAATAAATTTTTTTTTACGATAAAAAATTTTTTTTTACCGAAAATCGATGGGTCGGGAAAATCGATTCTTATGCGTTAATCTTCAAGAGTTGGGTGTCAAAAGGTTTGTAGTGAAGTTCGTTTCGGTTGTCGCAAAGCCGAAAACATATTATTCCGACTTTTAGAGGTTTTTAGACCCCCAATTTTGACGAAAATCGAATCTATCGGTTCATTCACGTGGAGATGGCTCTGCATGGTCGATCCAACGGTTGATTCACACAGGGGCACCCTTGTATGTCTCCCTGGAAACCGAATTTTCGTTTGTAGAAGGAAAAAAAATGGTTTTTTTATGAAAAATAAATTTTTTTTTACGATAAAAAATTTTTTTTTACCGAAAATCGATGGGTCGGGAAAATCGATTCTTATGCGTTAATCTTCAAGAGTTGGGTGTCAAAAGGTTTGTAGTGAACGTCGTTTTGGTTGTCGCGAAGCCGAAAACATATTATTCCGACTTTCAGAGGTTTTTAGACCCCCAATTTTGACGAAAATCGAATCCATCGGTTCATTCACGTGGGGATGGCTCTGCATGGTCGATCCAACGGTTGATTCACACAGGGGCACCCTTGTATGTCTCCCTGGAAACCGAATTTTCGTTTGTAGAAGGAAAAAAAATGTTTTTTTATGAAAAATAAATTTTTTTTTACGATAAAAAATTTTTTTTTACCGAAAATCGATGGGTCGGGAAAATCGATTCTTATGCGTTAATCTTCAAGAGTTGGGTGTCAAAAGGTTTGTAGTGAACGTCGTTTCGGTTGTCGCGAAGCCGAAAACATATTATTCCGACTTTTAGAGGTTTTTAGACCCCGAATTTTGACGAAAATCGAATCCATCGGTTCATTCACGTGGGGATGGCTCTGCATCGTCGATCCAACGGTTGATTCAAATAGGGATAGGTCTCTAGGAACTCATCTTCGATTCCTTTATCCTCTCGTTTGGCCTATTCGCGGCTGGCTGCGAGGCGACTCGTACACCTATTGAATACAAGAAGTCATCAATGACCGATCATCACATGCTTCCCGCCAGAATTTAAAATGCATCGAAAATACAATAAGGTTTTCATCAGCGTGAATGAATGATAATGTCAATCGGCTTTAATCAATTCGTTGCAAGCTGTGAATGTGAGCATGTGAATCGATTAGTTTGCTTCGAGATTTCAATGGTGACCTATATTCTCATTATTCTCATTTCAATTCCAGCGCCAACTGTTTAAACACGGCGAAAAGTTATAACATCGAATATTTTTTTTATTCTTCTTCGTATCAGTTGCAATATCGAGAAAGCGCAAAGTTTTTCTGGCTTTGCAAAAGATCGAGATCCTTTGGGAATTATGGATATTCGGGGGAAGAAAAAACCACCGATAACCAAAAGGGGTTATTATTCAGAAGTCATAACGGGTAAATATTCGACGGAATAAAATCGAATTTATCCAGTTTGTTGGTTATTCGTGCGGCAATGAGTTCTGTGATTTAACATTATTCATGGGGGTAATGAATGATTTAGGGACATCCGCACATCCGGTAAAACCAAAACTGAAGATAATGTCGACTGCTCCGAGAAGAACTATGCTAGCGTGGCAAATGTTGACGGAACAGCATACCGCAACTGTGGGAAACTTGTCGATCGATGAAAATTCACGATTTCTCGGCGCATCCGAACGTTGGGTTACCTTTCCCGAAAATCGATCGATCGTACGTTTTTTCAATGAATTTAGTTGCAAGGTCTGCCATTTCCATCGAATTGATTTTGAATAATCATGGAATTTAATTTCCACAGAACTGAATATCATATTTGTCATTATTACTTTTCTTTCTGGCCTGATACGACTAGAGTCGTCTCTTCGTTCTTTTTTTGCCTCTTCGATCAATTTCACCAATCTCGTAGGAAACGAATAATTTTATCGAATTTTCAAATTTATTCCTACATGACAAATTATTTTGACGTGACTCAGTGAGACTGATGAATATTTCAATTAAATGTTAATGTTTACAACAGAATAAAATTTTAAAAAAAAATTTACAGTCGTTTCCAGCGGAAACATTGGCACCTAAAGTTCAAATGTCGAGAGACGTGGAACCGAAACAATTACCCCGAAACGTGGAAATGGAACGTAGACGACGAATTTATCGTAAATTGCGTATCCAGGATTTGCTTAAAGAGCGAGGTATATCACCCCGCGAATTACTGCCACCGGACGTAATTCGGCGATTTTCCAGTCACGAAGAAAAATACGGTTTGCACGCAAGCGTCAACTACTTACCTCTCGAGATCTTCGACGATGCAGAATTTGATTGCAGGTACGTGATCGTAGCTTCGTGTTTTTTCAAAATATTCACGGCTACTCGATTTGATCATTCCTTCGGGACACCTTTTTTTTTTTTTATTCAGAAGCCATTATTTAGAAGCTGACAATCTTCATTTGTATTAAAAAACCGAGACCATGGCAACGCAACGGCAGCTGAAGTTATATTTTGAAATTATTTTTCCCAACGAACGACGAAAGAGAACAGAAAGTTTCGCAAGTTCGAGTCATGTACAATTTGTTTTATTTACAAATCATATGATGTAAAAGAAAAAATATTGAATTAATTTAAAGTTCACTGTAGTGGAATTGTCCATAGTACCACGCGAAGAAAAAACATTTTTCGAGTTTCTTCGTGAAACTTGTCGAGAGCATTAAGATACAACTGAACCAGGTTTTGACATTTTTATAGTAGTCATGTGGATCAACGATAACAAATTCAAAGTTTAATTAAAATACGACAGAGACAAAATAGTCCAGTATCGTTACTGTTGCGGTAGCCAGCGGCATTTGCGATTTGCTTCGTGCACACTTGTCAGTTAATATCAAATATTAATGTAGTCGCATAATTACCTCGCGAAGTCTTCTCTTCATTGTTCCAGAATTTATTCGAATATATAACGAACGTTCCGCGGGTTTTTGGACTGCGTTACGAAATCACAACCATCAGTGGAAATTATCATTCACATTTACTTTCTTCCACACGAAAATGAAATATGATATCTAACGACATCCCATTGCTGTCTCAAGTGTTTAATACTGTAACGAATTTTCTCTTGTCGAGAATTTATTAATAAAATTCATATTTAATTTATTGTTATATTTTTTTTTTTTTGGGGGTCTACCGAGCAGAGTCAATTTCATGGATTGTTTTCTCATTTTTTATACAAATCGGAGTACAGATTTTGAATTTTTAAACGTTCAACATTCGATTTCTTTTCTTTTCACCTCTCACAACCGACACATTCAATTAATCCATTGTCCTTAAATCATTATCCTATTTCGTCGCCAAGTCATGTCCACATATCAATCATTATTATTATTACAGTTTCGACCACGCAGGTCATATATCGCCAACGTCCAACACACAAATATAATCGCCGCAGCGAACCGAGGATTCGCAAATCCTTTCTCAATTTTATTGCCGTAGCAAACACGTGATCCGCAGATCCTTTCCTCCTTTCTCATTTTATTTCACAGTATTTTAAATTACACGATTTTATCAATTTATTATTATTCTTTTAATATTTTTTATTAACGTGGGTGCCCAGCCGCCCGCAACGCCCTATTTCACATATGATGTTAGAAGATAATTTCGATGTTCTGGTTAGAGTTTTAACTTCGACGTGAACCCGACGAAATGTGTCGAGCGACTGGGACGAGTTGAGATGCGAATTTCTCGCCGTTCCAAAAATCACGCGCCATCGACCGATCACTTGATTGGCCCAATTGATCACGCGATGATATTTTCATTTCGAGTAAACCGCGTGACCACGGGAGGGGGTCACGATCGTTACAATACAAATTCTTTTTCTACGTGAACAAAAGGGTTTTATTGAAGATTGAACATTGTCCCATGACAAACGTTCATCACTTCTCCTTCGTATTAGGTCCATCGGTATTAAATGGATTTTCTTTCGTCGTTTCGAATGTTAAAAAAAAAAAAAAAATCGTTAATGGATTGCAAAACAAATCCATCGAAACTTTCGCAGAACAGAAAATGATTGGATTGATATGGGAATCGTTGATGGTACACGACATCCACTTCCCGCGATTGTTTTCGTGGAAAAACCATCGATGGACTCATCGTGCACGAGAATTCGAAAAAATCTCGACGATATGTTCGATTGGCAATACGCTGCCGTTATGGATTACGATTGTGATGCAAAATTATGGAAAGTTGTCATTCTCGAAGGTCACGACAGAACGTTTCATCTTCCCCGCATTTATGTTCGATTCATCGCCGAAGATCCTCGAATATTTGCGAATCGCATCGTCGCCGCTGTAAAAGCTCGTAATCGAGCCGAAGCTTTGATAAGGTTTGTGAAATTAATCGTCGAAATAATTGAAGTCTCGCCGGATGGACCGTCTGGCAAAAAGTTGGTCCAAAATGAGTGAATCGTGGATTTAACAGTCTTGACTGTGTCTTATATATTTATTCTTACAAGTAGCTATACTAATGACGAATTGATACTCAGCAATGACAATTTTCCACTTTTAATAATAATCAAAGTCAAATTTAACGATATTGACGTGTGCTTGAATGAGGTTTTGTCAGTGACTGTACAACTGGGTCAGCTGTGAAAATTCACGAAAAGGTGATATTCCCCACTGCTTTAATTAATTTCTCGACGAAACCACGTAGTCGATTAATTTGAATCCCATCGACGCACTGGGAATTTTAATGAGCGTCTAGGTATCTTCATTTTAATTTTAAAAAATTGCAATATCTCACACAAATCGAGCTGCTTTTTTCGTTGAATTCTCAGCAACATTTATATCAATTCAGTTTTGCGTTAACGAATATTTTTATTTAACGATGTGAGATGTATAATAATGAAGTATATCCGTTTCAGATACAATCTCTACTTGGATTTCACGGACGTTGAAATAATTCCATCGATGTGCGATAATGAAAAATCAGCAATTATAGATTCGGCCCTCGCACACGGTCGACTGACTTTTCCATCTACAAAAATTGCCAACGTTAGAATAATAATATTGTTGAAATGAAAAAAAAAAAAAAAAAAAGATAAATAATTCAGCCAGACAATTCGATAAGTTTGAAATTGCGTAAACAGATTTTTGCGGAAATTGAGTTGGACTACAAGCGAACCATGTGCGATCTGGAGTGGCGACAAATGTTACGCACTTGTCCGAATACATTTAAATTCGTAATCTCGACGCCCGAAGATGAGTCGTCGAGGGTGACGCGCTGCGGTAAAATCGAGACAGGAATGGATGATTTCGAGGTTAGATCAAATCGATTCGTTCACCCTAAGAGGAGTGTGGGACATTGCTATCGACGAAAATCAAGTTCATATACTATGTCACAGAGAGAATTGTGTGTTCCGATGAATTTTTTTGGATTTTTTTTGTCGAAGAACAATCTTGGGCAAAATTAAAAAAAAAAATTTAGTCAATGCTCGGAAACTTAATATCGATGAATTTGTCGCGATTGCGTATTTTATTTCTCGATGGTTTAATGAAATGCGAATATATCTGATATTTTATTCTTTTATTTTCAGCAAACGAAAAATTATTTTCATTGGCACACTTTGTACGTTTGTCCCGAAGTTTACGAAGCTGCGGCTTGTGTAGTTCAAGCGTGTATCGGAGTCTCGTCGATGAACGTATTTGTTTCGAACTACGGCAAAGCCATGGATCTCAACGAATTCGAAGCTCAACAAAATCAAACGACCAGTACAGTGATAAAGTATCTGAAGGCCCAATGGATCGAGAAGATAGTACGTTCGATAAAAATGTGGTTGAGAGACATTGGCAAAGGATGGTTCTCACTCGATCAAAAGAATTCTCGAATCTACGATTTCACGAAAATAAAACGTTTTGTGGGACTGAAAATTCTTCTCATGCAGGTTGTTAAAATAATTGGAAAAAAAAAATAAAATGATTTTCGTGAAAACAAAAAAGACGACAAAAAAAGAAATATTTAAAAGGATATAAGGATGTGAAGTGTTATTACAGAATGCACTGAGAATGCTCGTTGAAAATTCCATGACCCTCTATCGATCGATTCTGGAAACTCCGGCCCTCTGCACACTCGAAGTTAACGACGACTTTGTGTGGGGTAACGATATAGTCAACACGCAATTTCCACCATCAACGAATCCGGTATTTCTGCTCGAAATGAAGATGTTGGACGAGGGTGCTTACTACTCAACCAGCCCCGAGCTCTTTGAGGTCTTATTTCGAAAGTTTTCGTAAATTATCGGTAACCCAGATACAAATTCTCAGAATCATTCATAAAGATATATTTCCATGAAATAGAATTCCATCGAATCGACTAAACTAAATGTATAATTGGCATGCAAATTTCGAATGGAAAGAACGGGAAAAAAATGACCTAAAACCGACGCAGTAAAACGTATAGTTATCAAAATGTCTGTGTTATCGACAGAGTAGATAAAAAAATACATTTCTAAATGGAATAAAAAGTAATTTCATTGTTGAAAAACGATGACAAAATAATATTATAATTTTACCGAGCAGATCAATAAAAATTATTATTATTATTATTTTTTTCATAATTCGTCACAAATTCGTCAGAGGCTCGCTCGTTGTGAAATAAAAAAAAATGCCACGTGACATTATCATGTTTTTTGCAGCAACGTATTATCACCGTGTTCGACGAGGCGTTAATTCAGTGTCATCACATAAAACAAGCTCATCCTTTGTTTCTCACCGGATTGAAATTTCCATCGGATCTTCATTTGAGCTGCATCGGTCTGATGGACGAATCCGTTTGCGAGGTGCGACATCGTCTGGCCATGGCTTACAAAAAATCCATCATACCGCTGGTCGCGTACGCAAAAGAATATAAAAAATATTTGGAACTCTATTCCATGGACGTCGTCGATTACATAAAGTGAGTTTTATTCTATTTATCAAACACACATCTCGAGGCGATATATCTGGCGTGACGGCCCGAAAATTCAATAATTTTTTTCGCCGTGTGGAAAAAACCGATTTTATTTTATAGCGAAAAAAATGAAATATCGTCGGACTATATACTCATATTTCCCACGAGAGTTGACACACGCATCAGTGATGACATGGTCGGGAGCGTCAAATCACGAACCACACGATTTATTTCACGTGCAATGGGTTATCGAATATTTTCCATTGTCATTGTCATTCGAGTTACGTTCGCTCGATAAAAAGAAAAGAAAAAAACCAAAAAAAAAAAACCAAAAAAAACAATGCATCCGCAACTGCATGAGCACGTGGAAGAGTTGTAAAATTATTGTCGCCGCGTTTGCGGCGGCGACATTATATGCTGGGGACGAAAAAATACGAATACTTTTTATTATCGCGACAATTAGTCGGGCACGAAGTTAATTGAAGTTGATCCAACAACTTCCTACTCTTTGTCACAGATATGTTTTCCGATCTTGTAGACTGCAGATGAAGCTGAAACTGGCAGACGTTTCTGGCAGACGTTTTGCGGCCGGGCAGTAAGTTTTAAATGGGACTGTACCCACTAGGCCGTGCCGCGCTGCCGTACGGTGCTCGACGCACGGCGGCCGCCCTTTCTCCCGAACGTTCATTTGAAAAATTCATAATAAAGAGAAAAACGTTTGTCGGAGGAAAAATTTGTGTTCTATGTGATTGCTTGAAATCTCTGCAATATTTCCGTATGTCCGAAACATTCTGCATAAATGCGTTCTAGTATTTATGAAAATAAACGTAAAATAATTTCAATTCCAACGAGTAAATATCTCGTTACAATCTTTTTTTCTTCGTATGATCCTGGTTATTCCCCGGAATTAGACTATTGCTAATCGTTTTATATATGAATAAAGAGTATTCATGAAAATTTGCAACATCCGCAGGACGGTCCTTCGATATTTCATATCAAATTAACAACAATTACGATCGCGCGCTCGAAATATCGAGCTTAATCTTTTTTTCTTCGTATGAACCTGGTTATTCCCCGGAATTAGACTATTGCCAATCATTTTATATACATATAAAGAGTATTCATGAAAATTTGCAACATCCGCAGGACGGTCCTTCGATATTTAATATCGAATTAACAACAATTACGATCGCGCGCTCGAAATATCGAGCTTAATCTTTTTTTCTTCGTATGAACCTGGTTATTCCCCGGAATTAGACTATTGCTAATCGTTTTATATATGAATAAAGAGTATTCATGAAAATTTGCAACATCCGCAGGACGGTCCTTCGATATTTAATATCGAATTAACAACAATTACGATCGCGCGCTCGAAATATCGAGCTTAATCTTTTTTTCTTCGTATGAACCTGGTTATTCCCCGGAATTAGACTATTGCCAATCATTTTATATACGAATAAAGAGTATTCATGAAAATTTGCAACATCCGCAGGACGGTCCTTCGATATTTAATATCGAATTAACAACAATTACGATCGCGCGCTCGAAATATCGAGCTTAATCTTTTTTTCTTCGTATGAACCTGGTTATTCCCCGGAATTAGACTATTGCTAATCGTTTTATATATGAATAAAGAGTATTCATGAAAATTTGCAACATCCGCAGGACGGTCCTTCGATATTTAATATCGAATTAACAACAATTACGATCGCGCGCTCGAAATATCGAGCTTAATCTTTTTTTCTTCGTATGAACCTGGTTATTCCCCGGAATTAGACTATTGCCAATCATTTTATATACATATAAAGAGTATTCATGAAAATTTGCAACATCCGCAGGACGGTCCTTCGATATTTAATATCGAATTAACAACAATTACGATCGCGCGCTCGAAATATCGAGCTTAATCTTTTTTTCTTCGTATGAACCTGGTTATTCCCCGGAATTAGACTATTGCCAATCATTTTATATACGAATAAAGAGTATTCATGAAAATTTGCAACATCCGCAGGACGGTCCTTCGATATTTAATATCGAATTAACAACAATTACGATCGCGCGCTCGAAATATCGAGCTTAATCTTTTTTTCTTCGTATGAACCTGGTTATTCCCCGGAATTAGACTATTGCTAATCGTTTTGTATATGGATAAAGAGTATTCATGAAAATTTGCAACATCCGCAGGACGGTCCTTCGATATTTCATATCAAATTAACAACAATTACGAACGCGCGCTCGAAATATCGAGCTTAATCTTTTTTTCTTCGTATGAACCTGGTTATTCCCCGGAATAAGACTATTGCTAATCGTTTTATATATGAATAAAGAGTATTCATGAAAATTTGCAACATCCGCAGGACGGTCCTTCGATATTTAATATCGAATTAACAACAATTACGATCGCGCGCTCGAAATATCGAGCTTAATCTTTTTTTCTTCGTATGAACCTGGTTATTCCCCGGAATTAGACTATTGCCAATCATTTTATATATGAATAAAGAGTATTCATGAAAATTTGCAACATCCGCAGGACGGTCCTTCGATATTTAATATCGAATTAACAACAATTACGATCGCGCGCTCGAAATATCGAGCTTAATCTTTTTTTCTTCGTATGAACCTGGTTATTCCCCGGAATTAGACTATTGCCAATCATTTTATATACATATAAAGAGTATTCATGAAAATTTGCAACATCCGCAGGACGGTCCTTCGATATTTAATATCGAATTAACAACAATTACGATCGCGCGCTCGAAATATCGAGCTTAATCTTTTTTTCTTCGTATGAACCTGGTTATTCCCCGGAATTAGACTATTGCTAATCGTTTTATATATGAATAAAGAGTATTCATGAAAATTTGCAACATCCGCAGGACGGTCCTTCGATATTTAATATCGAATTAACAACAATTACGATCGCGCGCTCGAAATATCGAGCTTAATCTTTTTTTCTTCGTATGAACCTGGTTATTCCCCGGAATTAGACTATTGCCAATCATTTTATATACATATAAAGAGTATTCATGAAAATTTGCAACATCCGCAGGACGGTCCTTCGATATTTAATATCGAATTAACAACAATTACGATCGCGCGCTCGAAATATCGAGTTTAATCTTTTTTTCTTCGTATGAACCTGGTTATTCCCCGGAATTAGACTATTGCTAATCGTTTTGTATATGGATAAAGAGTATTCATGAAAATTTGCAACATCCGCAGGACGGTCCTTCGATATTTAATATCGAATTAACAACAATTACGATCGCGCGCTCGAAATATCGAGCTTAATCTTTTTTTCTTCGTATGAACCTGGTTATTCCCCGGAATTAGACTATTGCCAATCATTTTATATATGAATAAAGAGTATTCATGAAAATTTGCAACATCCGCAGGACGGTCCTTCGATATTTCATATCAAATTAACAACAATTACGATCGCGCGCTCGAAATATCGAGCTTAATCTTTTTTTCTTCGTATGAACCTGGTTATTCCCCGGAATTAGACTATTGCCAATCATTTTATATACATATAAAGAGTATTCATGAAAATTTGCAACATCCGCAGGACGGTCCTTCGATATTTAATATCGAATTAACAACAATTACGATCGCGCGCTCGAAATATCGAGCTAAATCTTTTTTTCTTCGTATGAACCTGGTTATTCCCCGGAATTAGACTATTGCCAATCATTTTATATACATATAAAGAGTATTCATGAAAATTTGCAACATCCGCAGGACGGTCCTTCGATATTTAATATCGAATTAACAACAATTACGATCGCGCGCTCGAAATATCGAGCTTAATCTTTTTTTCTTCGTATGAACCTGGTTATTCCCCGGAATTAGACTATTGCCAATCATTTTATATACATATAAAGAGTATTCATGGAAATTTTCAACATCCGCAGGACGGTCCTCCGATATTTCATATCAAATTAACAACAATTACGATCGCGCGCTCGAAATATCGAGCTTAATCTTTTTTTCTTCGTATGAACCTGGTTATTCCCCGGAATTAGACTATTGCTAATCGTTTTATATATGAATAAAGAGTATTCATGAAAATTTGCAACATCCGCAGGACGGTCCTTCGATATTTCATATCAAATTAACAACAATTACGATCGCGCGCTCGAAATATCGAGCTTAATCTTTTTTTCTTCGTATGAACCTGGTTATTCCCCGGAATTAGACTATTGCCAATCATTTTATATACATATAAAGAGTATTCATGAAAATTCGCAACATCCGCAGGACGGTCCTTCGATATTTAATATCGAATTAACAACAATTACGATCGCGCGCTCGAAATATCGAGCTTAATCTTTTTTTCTTCGTATGAACCTGGTTATTCCCCGGAATTAGACTATTGCTAATCGTTTTATATATGAATAAAGAGTATTCATGAAAATTTGCAACATCCGCAGGACGGTCCTTCGATATTTAATATCGAATTAACAACAATTACGATCGCGCGCTCGAAATATCGAGCTTAATCTTTTTTTCTTCGTATGAACCTGGTTATTCCCCGGAATTAGACTATTGCCAATCATTTTATATACATATAAAGAGTATTCATGAAAATTTGCAACATCCGCAGGACGGTCCTTCGATATTTAATATCGAATTAACAACAATTACGATCGCGCGCTCGAAATATCGAGCTAAATCTTTTTTTCTTCGTATGAACCTGGTTATTCCCCGGAATTAGACTATTGCCAATCATTTTATATACATATAAAGAGTATTCATGAAAATTTGCAACATCCGCAGGACGGTCCTTCGATATTTAATATCGAATTAACAACAATTACGATCGCGCGCTCGAAATATCGAGCTTAATCTTTTTTTCTTCGTATGAACCTGGTTATTCCCCGGAATTAGACTATTGCCAATCATTTTATATACATATAAAGAGTATTCATGGAAATTTGCAACATCCGCAGGACGGTCCTCCGATATTTCATATCGTAATTGTTGTTAATTTGACATGAAATACCGAAATACCGTCCTGCGGATGTTGCAAATTTTCATGAATACTCTTTATTTATATACAAAACGATTGGCAATAGTCCAATTCCGGGGAATAACCAGGTTCATACGAAGAAAAAAAGATTCAGCTCGATATTTCGAGCGCGCGATCGTAATTGTTGTTAATTTGATATGAAATATCGAAGGACCGTCCTGCGGATGTTGCAAATTTTCATGAATACTCTTTATTCATATATAAAACGATTAGCAATAGTCTTATTCCGGGGAATAACCAGGTTCATACGAAGAAAAAAACATTAAGCTCGATATTTCGAGCACGCGATCGTAATTGTTGTTAATTCGATATTAAATATCGAAGGACCGTCCTGCGGATGTTGCAAATTTTCATGAATACTCTTTATTCATATATAAAATGATTGGCAATAGTCTAATTCCGGGGAATAACCAGGTTCATACGAAGAAAAAAAGATTAAATTCGATATTTCGAGCGCGCGATCGTAATTGTTGTTAATTCGATATTAAATATCGAAGGACCGTCCTGCGGATGTTGCAAATTTTCATGAATACTCTTTATCCATATACAGAACGATTAGCAATAGTCTAATTCCGGGGAATAACCAGGTTCATACGAAGAAAAAAAGATTAGGCTCGATATTTCGAGCGCGCGATCGTAATTGTTGTTAACTTGATATGAAATATCGAAGGACCGTCCTGCGGATGTTGCAAATTTTCCTGAATACTCTTTATTCATATACAAAACGATTAGCAATAGTCTAATTCCGGGGAATAACCAGGTTCATACGAAGAAAAAAAGATTAAGCTCGATATTTCGAGCGCGCGATCGTAATTGTTGTTAATTCGATATTAAATATCGAAGGACCGTCCTGCGGATGTTGCAAATTTTCATGAATACTCTTTATATGTATATAAAATGATTGGCAATAGTCTCATTCCGGGGAATAACCAGGTTCATACGAAGAAAAAAAGATTAAGATCGATATTTCGAGCGCGCGATCGTAATTGTTGTTAATTTGATATGAAATATCGAAGGACCGTCCTGCGGATGTTGCAAATTTTCATGAATACTCTTTATTCGTATACAAAACGATTAGCAATAGTCTAATTCCGGGGAATAACCAGGTTCATACGAAGAAAAAAAGATTTCGCTCGATATTTCGAGCGCGCGATCGTAATTGGTGTTAATTCGATATTAAATATCGAAGGACCGTCCTGCGGATGTTGCAAATTTTCATGAATACTCTTTATATGTATATAAAATGATTGGCAATAGTCTAATTCCGGGGAATAACCAGGTTCATACGAAGAAAAAAAGATTAAGCTCGATATTTCAAGCGCGATCGTAATTGTTGTTAATTCGATATTAAACATCGAAGGACCGTCCTGCGGATGTTGCAAATTTTCATGAATACTCTTTATATGTATATAAAATGATTGGCAATAGTCTAATTCCGGGGAATAACCAGGTTCATACGAAGAAAAAAAGATTAAGATCGATACTTCGAGCGCGCGATCGTAATTGTTGTTAATTCGATATTAAATATCGAAGGACCGTCCTGCGGATGTTGCAAATTTTCATGAATACTCTTTATATGTATATAAAATGATTGGCAATAGTCTAATTCCGGGGAATAACCAGGTTCATACGAAGAAAAAAAGATTTAGCTCGATATTTCGAGCGCGCGATCGTAATTGTTGTTAATTCGATATTAAATATCGAAGGACCGTCCTGCGGATGTTGCAAATTTTCATGAATACTCTTTATTCATATGTAAAACGATTAGCAATAGTCTAATTCCGGGGAATAACCAGGTTCATACGAAGAAAAAAAGATTCAGCTCGATATTTCGAGCGCGCGATCGTAATTGTTGTTAATTTGATATGAAATATCGAAGGACCGTCCTGCGGATGTTGCAAATTTTTATGAATACTCTTCATATGTATATAAAATTATTAGCAATAGTCTAATTCCGGGGAATAACCAGGTTCATACGAAGAAAAAAAGATTAAGCTCGATATTTCGAGCGCGCGATCGTAATTGTTGTTAATTCGATATGAAATATCGAAGGACCGTCCTGCGGATGTTGCAAATTTTCATGAATACTCTTTATATGTATATAAAATGATTAGCAATAGTCTAATTCCGGGGAATAACCAGGTTCATACGAAGAAAAAAAGATTTAACTCGATATTTCGAGCGCGCGATCGTAATTGTTGTTAATTTGATATGAAATATCGAAGGACCGTCCTGCGGATGTTGCAAATTTTCATGAATACTCTTTATATGTATATAAAATGATTGGCAATAGTCTAATTCCGGGGAATAACTAGGTTCATACGAAGAAAAAAAGATTAAGCTCGATATTTCGAGCGCGCGATCGTAATTGTTGTTAATTCGATATTAAATATCGAAGGACCGTCCTGCGGATGTTGCAAATTTTCATGAATACTCTTTATATGTATATAAAATGATTGGCAATAGTCTAATTCCGGGGAATAACTAGGTTCATACGAAGAAAAAAAGATTAAGCTCGATATTTCGAGCGCGCGATCGTAATTGTTGTTAATTCGATATTAAATATCGAAGGACCGTCCTGCGGATGTTGCAAATTTTCATGAATACTCTTTATATGTATATAAAATGATTGGCAATAGTCTAATTCCGGGGAATAACCAGGTTCATACGAAGAAAAAAAGATTAAGCTCGATATTTCGAGCGCGCGATCGTAATTGTTGTTAATTCGATATTAAATATCGAAGGACCGTCCTGCGGATGTTGCAAATTTCCATGAATACTCTTTATATGTATATAAAATGATTAGCAATAGTCTAATTCCGGGGAATAACCAGGTTCATACGAAGAAAAAAAGATTTAGCTCGATATTTCGAGCGCGCGATCGTAATTGTTGTTAATTTGATATGAAATATCGAAGGACCGTCCTGCGGATGTTGCAAATTTTCATGAATACTCTTTATTCGTATACAAAACGATTAGCAATAGTCTAATTCCGGGGAATAACCAGGTTCATACGAAGAAAAAAAGATTAAGATCGATACTTCGAGCGCGCGATCGTAATTGTTGTTAATTTGATATGAAATATCGAAGGACCGTCCTGCGGATGTTGCAAATTTTCATGAATACTCTTTATTCATATACAAAACGATTAGCAATAGTCTAATTCCGGGGAATAACCAGGTTCATACGAAGAAAAAAAGATTAAGCTCGATATTTCGAGCGCGCGATCGTAATTGTTGTTAATTCGATATTAAATATCGAAGGACCGTCCTGCGGATGTTGCAAATTTTCATGAATACTCTTTATATGTATATAAAATGATTGGCAATAGTCTAATTCCGGGGAATAACCAGGTTCATACGAAGAAAAAAAGATTAAGATCGATATTTCGAGCGCGCGATCGTAATTGTTGTTAATTTGATATGAAATATCGAAGGACCGTCCTGCGGATGTTGCAAATTTTCATGAATACTCTTTATTCATATACAAAACGATTAGCAATAGTCTAATTCCGGGGAATAACCAGGTTCATACGAAGAAAAAAAGATTTCGCTCGATATTTCGAGCGCGCGATCGTAATTGTTGTTAATTCGATATTAAATATCGAAGGACCGTCCTGCGGATGTTGCAAATTCTCATGAATACTCTTTATATGTATATAAAATGATTGGCAATAGTCTAATTCCGGGGAATAACCAGGTTCATACGAAGAAAAAAAGATTAAGCTCGATATTTCGAGCGCGCGATCGTAATTGTTGTTAATTTGATATGAAATATCGAAGGACCGTCCTGCGGATGTTGCAAATTTTCATGAATACTCTTTATCCATATACAAAACGATTAGCAATAGTCTAATTCCGGGGAATAACCAGGTTCATACGAAGAAAAAAAGATTAAGCTCGATATTTCGAGCGCGCGATCGTAATTGTTGTTAATTTGATATGAAATATCGAAGGACCGTCCTGCGGATGTTGCAAATTTTCATGAATACTCTTTATTCATATATAAAATGATTGGCAATAGTCTAATTCCGGGGAATAACCAGGTTCATACGAAGAAAAAAAGATTAAGCTCGATATTTCGAGCGCGCGATCGTAATTGTTGTTAATTCGATATTAAATATCGAAGGACCGTCCTGCGGATGTTGCAAATTTTCATGAATACTCTTTATTCGTATATAAAATGATTGGCAATAGTCTAATTCCGGGGAATAACCAGGTTCATACGAAGAAAAAAAGATTAAGCTCGATATTTCGAGCGCGCGATCGTAATTGTTGTTAATTCGATATTAAATATCGAAGGACCGTCCTGCGGATGTTGCAAATTTTCATGAATACTCTTTATATGTATATAAAATGATTGGCAATAGTCTAATTCCGGGGAATAACCAGGTTCATACGAAGAAAAAAAGATTTAGCTCGATATTTCGAGCGCGCGATCGTAATTGTTGTTAATTCGATATTAAATATCGAAGGACCGTCCTGCGGATGTTGCAAATTTTCATGAATACTCTTTATTCATATGTAAAACGATTAGCAATAGTCTAATTCCGGGGAATAACCAGGTTCATACGAAGAAAAAAAGATTCAGCTCGATATTTCGAGCGCGCGATCGTAATTGTTGTTAATTTGATATGAAATATCGAAGGACCGTCCTGCGGATGTTGCAAATTTTTATGAATACTCTTCATATGTATATAAAATTATTAGCAATAGTCTAATTCCGGGGAATAACCAGGTTCATACGAAGAAAAAAAGATTAAGCTCGATATTTCGAGCGCGCGATCGTAATTGTTGTTAATTCGATATGAAATATCGAAGGACCGTCCTGCGGATGTTGCAAATTTTCATGAATACTCTTTATATGTATATAAAATGATTAGCAATAGTCTAATTCCGGGGAATAACCAGGTTCATACGAAGAAAAAAAGATTTAGCTCGATATTTCGAGCGCGCGATCGTAATTGTTGTTAATTTGATATGAAATATCGAAGGACCGTCCTGCGGATGTTGCAAATTTTCATGAATACTCTTTATATGTATATAAAATGATTGGCAATAGTCTAATTCCGGGGAATAACTAGGTTCATACGAAGAAAAAAAGATTAAGCTCGATATTTCGAGCGCGCGATCGTAATTGTTGTTAATTCGATATTAAATATCGAAGGACCGTCCTGCGGATGTTGCAAATTTTCATGAATACTCTTTATATGTATATAAAATGATTGGCAATAGTCTAATTCCGGGGAATAACTAGGTTCATACGAAGAAAAAAAGATTAAGCTCGATATTTCGAGCGCGCGATCGTAATTGTTGTTAATTCGATATTAAATATCGAAGGACCGTCCTGCGGATGTTGCAAATTTTCATGAATACTCTTTATATGTATATAAAATGATTGGCAATAGTCTAATTCCGGGGAATAACCAGGTTCATACGAAGAAAAAAAGATTAAGCTCAATATTTCGAGCGCGCGATCGTAATTGTTGTTAATTCGATATTAAATATCGAAGGACCGTCCTGCGGATGTTGCAAATTTCCATGAATACTCTTTATATGTATATAAAATGATTAGCAATAGTCTAATTCCGGGGAATAACCAGGTTCATACGAAGAAAAAAAGATTTAGCTCGATATTTCGAGCGCGCGATCGTAATTGTTGTTAATTTGATATGAAATATCGAAGGACCGTCCTGCGGATGTTGCAAATTTTCATGAATACTCTTTATCCATATACAAAACGATTAGCAATAGTCTAATTCCGGGGAATAACCAGGTTCATACGAAGAAAAAAAGATTAAGCTCGATATTTCGAGCGCGCGATCGTAATTGTTGTTAATTTGATATGAAATATCGAAGGACCGTCCTGCGGATGTTGCAAATTTTCGTGAATACTCTTTATTCATATATAAAACGATTAGCAATAGTCTAATTCCGGGGAATAACCAGGATCATACGAAGAAAAAAAGATTGGAACGAGATATTTACTCGTTGGAATTGAAATTATTTTACGTTTATTTTCATAAATACTAGAACGCATTTATGCAGAATGTTTCGGACATACGGAAATATTGCAGAGATATCAAGCAATCACATAGAACACAAATTTTTCCTCCGACAAACGTTTTTCTCTTTATTATGAATTTTTCAAATGAACGTTCGGGAGAAAGGGCGGCCGCCGTGCGTCGGGCACCGTACGGCAGCGCGGCACGGCCTAGTGGGTACAGTCCCATCCAAAACTTACTGCCCGGCCGCAAAACGTCTGCCAGAAACGTCTGCCAGTTTCAGCTTCATAGACTGCAGGACAGCTCTGTATCGATTGATTGGGAATTCATTTTCAGCGAATAAATCCTTTTATGTCGGGCTGTCCGTAAAAGTGCGGTTTTACGCTCACTCCGTTCGCTTCAAACCGCATTTACGGACCTTGTGACATAAAAATTCGTACGACACTCGTACGAAAAACGTTTTCTGGACTCGTGTGATTGTAATACTCGCCTACGGCTCGTTCTGCAAACTCACACTCGTCAGAAAAAAATTTTTCGTACTAGTGTCATAATATACTATTGATTTAATTTAATTTTCGTTATCCGCAAGTGTCCTTGATTTGCAACGATTTCGAAATAACCGTTTAGCCGCTTTAAGGTCAGCCCGTTTTTCTTGGCATTTCCTTTTTTTCATGTCAGTTCCACTCCTTTCTATGTTCCTCCCCCCCCCAATTGACTAGTCCTCCCCTTCCTCTTCCCCCCCCCCGCCGTTTCCGTTTTCGAGCTGCTCAGCCTCGCGAAGGCCTTCACCTCTTCGCACAGTTCCGACCTTATTTTCCCTCTGAAAGTGTCCTCTGTTTATCGAGCCGGGCCCTCATATACCCTTTCGTTTCTCCATGTCGACGCCTTCTGCTCACTTCCTGTTGATTTCCTCTCCAGCCTCCCGACAACGCAATATGCCTTTCAAGTCCTCTCCCTCGGTTTCACGCACTCCGCGTTTTCAGTTTACAATTTCTTCACATCTGTCTTTTCCAATATTCTCGGGTCTCATTTTGGCCCACTGTTTCTTCAACTCGCTCACCTCACCTCACGACGCGTATAACGCAAAGTATTGCATTTTCCATGGAGGTACGTCACCCACGAATGAATCAGAAATAAAATTCTTATTGTCAGCTGTGAACCGTGACAACTAATTAATTAATACGCTTAAGGTAGTACCCTCCATAAACGAGTTCGTCGTCAGATTTTCATGAAATTTGGCATACTTAAAGGTATTGATAAGAAAAAGGTTCAGTTACATTTTTATGGCTATCCGGAGCGCGAGAAAAAATATATCAACACTTTTATTTTCACACGTTCAACATGGAACCTTATAGAGAATCAGGCTTAATTTGATATTATACAAAAAGTCCTCGTCAGATTTTAATAAAAACACTTGAGTTGCAAGTTGAATATTCGGAGAACATTTTGGGCACTTGACAGTAGAGATCAGGAGACTGTGATGATAATAATAAGCAAATAAACATCGGGAAAATACATTTTATATCAGGAGTCGGTCGTGATTCAGTAGACATCAAAGTATTACGTACCTCAATCAGGAGATGGTATATCTTAGGCTTGCTTTGACTCTTACAGTTTGTGGGATACTACCTCAATAGCATCGGAATAATAATGAGATATTCGATATTAAGAATATTCACAAATGTTTCATAGAAATTTTCGAAACGCGAAACATTCATCCGCCGAGACGAAAGAAGAGATCGCTCATCATCTGCGGATGAAACAAAATCTCGAGGCAACATTGCCCAAAACCATATGGATCGGACCGTTCGCGGTCAACGTTCAACCCCTGCGAGACTTTCTTCTCGACAAGCGCAAAGATCTGGCTCAACGTTTGCTCGTCACGTTCACGGATTCTCTTCGCGATCAGGTCGAGGAATTGTTGATGAATTACGGGGATATCGAAAAACGCATGAGGGAAGATCCCCGAAGCATCGAGCACATATTCGAGATACGCGATTGGATGGAAACTGTTCCGTTGACGGTGAAGAATCTCGATGACACGATGCAGAGGATAAAACTCGATTACGACATGCTCGACGCGTTTCTGTGGAACTTGTCCGACGAAGATTTTCAAGCGAAGTGGCAAGCCATCGGTTATCCTTTGGAGATCGAGCGCCAGGTACTTGTCTGATTATCTAATTCATTTGATACTCAGTAGCAGTAATTTTATTTTCCGGTATATTGTATTGAGGAGTTTACGTAAGTCCCCCCCCCCCCTCCGTACAAATTGTTCCCTTTAGATCTACATCGCATTTCTTTATTTCTATTATAATATCCATTTTCCTTGAATATATTTTTACTACGTAGTAATGATACGTAATTACAGTAGAATAATATTGAGCATAACATTTTTTTTTATTATCATCAATATGGAATAATTTTAATAGGAAAAAAAATTGTCATTTGGGCACAAAATCTCGTTCAAAATTTGATTTGCTTTTTTATCTTTTTTTTTACATTTTCCAAAAGTTCCATGTTTCGAGAAATTCTTCTTTTGTATTCGTCTTATCAGACAATTTCATTTTTACCGGAAGTGTTGAAAAAAAAATTACGAGTCCGTCGTTTTGTTAATTCTTGAAATATTAACTTTTTTTTTGTATTACGCGTTGGTGTAAACTATTCATCTTTGTGTTGCATAATTTTACTCGTCATTATTCCGAATTACACGAAAATTAAATCGAAAAGAAAATCCTAAACATTTCAAGTTCCACTATCAATAATAATATCTAACAATAAAAATATTGCGACTTTCGAAAATCCATCGTTCCTACAGATCTTTAATTTTTGCGATAAAAAAATATTTCCACGGTCATATTTCACAGACCCAAGTCACGTTGTCGTGTCACGCGAGCGATGTGGAAAAATTCTTCAAGATACAGGCATTGGACGAGGCGAATTTGCTCGACAGAATCGACACCCTCGTCGGCAACGTGACGAACATTGGTTTGCAAAACGACGTCGATAAGGTTCACGAAACGGCAATAGACGTCAAAAGAATTTGGAAATCGATGATGGATTGTCAGGAGCAAGGACTTTTGCTCAACGAGCGTCAAAAACTTTTTGGCGTCCCCGTCGTGCCTTTCGATAATCTCACGAAACTCACGAGAGACTTTGAACCCTACAAAAGTCTCTGGATCACAGCTTCCGGTAAGCAAAGTCCCGAAATTCCAGCTCTTATATTACGAGAAAAATATTTAAATTTCAATATTGCAACTGTCAGAAAAAATAATTTTTTTTTGCTTCCACTATGTCGAACACAATGACGATTATTCCCATGGCGAAATAATTTTATTACGACTATTGATTGAAAAATTACTGGCTGACGAATAATAAACAAACAATGAAATCGATTGAAAAATTTTTTTTTCTGATTTTCAGTCGATAAAAAAAAATAAAAAATCTTTTTATGACAAGAATAATAACTTTGTTCGATCGAGATTATAATTTACTTTTGGCCTTCTTTAATTTGATTCATTCTCAAGGCTTCTATAATCAAGTCTTGGTTCCAGTCCGAGCGAGTCCTACAATACCGACGTTATTGGATTCCTTTCCTTTCCTTCTATCCCGTATGATAATAATTTATATCAATCATTGTTCGTTGAATCAACCTATTAAGAGTTGATGAAACAAAGTACAATAAACTTTTTCCAATACTAATTAAATCGTAAAAATTAAATAATTCGTTAAATTATTGTTTTTTGAAAATAATAATATTTACGAATTATTTGGAATTATAAACAATGACGTGGTTCGTTGTTGCATATGTGTGCAGATTGGTTGCGTTGGTACGACACGTGGATGGAAAATCCATTGATGAACATTGACGGTCAGCAAATCGATGGTTTGGTCACGGAAATGCACAAAACGATGTCGCGATGCGCCAAAACGTTCCAGGAACATCCCAGTTGGTTGATAACCCAATTAGTCGCGACTGTTTCGTCCATCATTCGGTCACCCGATTAAATCGTACTATATCTAATCACACTAATCGTACCGTCGCGAAATTTCGTAGAAGTCGCGGCAATTGCATTGGATATGCGCGATCGAATGGAAAGTTTCCGACCTTACGTGAGTTTGATGCAGTCGTTGAGAAATCCCGGAATGAAAGCTCGACACTTCGACGAACTGAGTTCGCGCACGGGTTTGCAATTATCACTGACCCCGGCTCTGACTTTGAAAGCCCTTCTCATTCTCGGTATCACGAATTTCGAGGATATCGTCAATGACATTGCCAACAGCGCGGCCAAGGAATACACGATTGAAAGCACTTTGGACAAGATGATAAACGAATGGAAAACGATAACGATGGATATTTTGCCACACAAAAACACAGGTTCGCCGATTCGTCGAATATCAAAGTTCGTGTTCGTGAATTTTCAAACTTTTGTTTCAACTGTTTGCAAACTTAAAAAAAAAATGTTCTAAGGAACTTACATAACGAAGATAACGGACGAGACTGTGATGCTGCTCGACGATCACATTATGAACGCTCAACAGATCGGTTTCAGCCCGTTGACAGCCGCATTTGACGACAGAATATCCGAGTGGGAAAACAAGTTGAAACTCACTCAAGAAGTCATATCGCATTGGATCGAAGTTCAAAAGTAAAATATTCAACCCTCCCCCAGTCAGACTATCGAACGATAGAAGTTGGCAGTCACACTGGCTCGATTCTAACCAATCTGTTGAAAAAAAAAAGATTGTGAGCAAACTATCCGTCGTGATGATTTTTTGGAGAATTAAATTTAGTGAATAACGGTTAAATTTACAGTGTTAGTATTTCACAATCACATTTATACATATTTAGAACATCTTCAACGTTCTGAAAGATTTTTTTCCGAAATTGTACAAGATATTTGATGTTGTGCAGGTCATGTAGCAAAAATTCTTTAGCAAACTTTTTTTTAAAGTCCATTCTTTACGAACGTGGTTATCGTTAGGTCCTTCTTTTTGTGCCTTCTCTTTGGGCGAGTCAGAAAATATTTGACGCCGAGAGTAAATCGACTGGATCGATTCTACCCAGTGTGACTGTGGAGGGTTAAGCCTATTTTTTTTCCCATTCCTCCTCAATATTGCGTCTGGCGTAATTTTTTTTTTCGGTTCTATGGCTTGAAGAGTCTGGCTGTATCTCGAACCTATATTCACGTCGGAGGACATCAGTCGGCAATTGCCGGTCGAAGCAAAAAAGTACAATACCATGGAACGCAATTGGAGACGGATTATGAAGAACGCCAAAGATTGTCCTTACGTAAAGATCAAACGATGTCGTTAGAGACACAAATTGATTATTGAACAATCGACTGATTCGTGCTATATATATACATATATTTTATGTTTGAATGGAATAATTGAGAATAAATCTGTTGTACTTCGTTCAGATAATGGAAGTGTGTCCGGACAAGAGTCTCCTCGAGAGTCTAAAGGAATGCATAACTCTGCTCGAAGTCGTGCAAAAGGGTCTGTCGGATTACTTGGAAACCAAACGCATGATTTTTCCAAGATTTTTCTTTCTCAGCGACGACGAATTGTTGGAAATATTGGCACAAACGAAAAACGTACGAAGTGTACAGCCACATTTGAAAAAATGTTTCGAAAACATGAAGGAATTAAGATTCGAGGAGGATTTGAAAATAACGCGAATGTATTCGGCCGAACTCGAGGAAGTTGAACTCAACCCGTCGATATATCCCATTGGAAACGTCGAGAACTGGCTGGGTCAGGTGGAAGAATCCATGAGAAACACTCTGAGGGAAATAATTCGGAATGCTCTGGCAACCGTGGAATTAGTTTCGCGAAAAGAGTGGGTCTACATGTGGCCCGGACAAGTCGTGATTTGCGTCGGGCAAACTTATTGGACTGCTCACGTCGAAGAGGGAATTCTCAATGGTTCTCTTGTTGACTTTTATCGACTGATGCTCACTCACGTATGCGCAACCCCATTCATACATTTATCTGGGGAAAAAAAAAAGAAAAAAAAAACAGTTTCGTCGACATTTCGACGAAACTGTTTTTGCACGAATATCTTGCGATTTCAATTAGATTTCGATCTCCCATGGGACGGCCAGGATTGACGACAAGAGTTAAAATTACTTTTTTTCTCTTTTCCTTTTTTTTTGTAATCCACAATCAAACTAATTTTCAAATCAACGTCGTACCGTTTGTTTTTCTTTTTTTTTTTTTTTCGTGGATATTGAATTTTCGATTTTCTTACTTTTGTTTCTTACAATTTCACGTGAGACAAATATAATTAACACATCCATTGATCATACGATCCATCAGCATTATTATTTCTCTCCTCTTTTCGCATAATTCCAAGCATCGAGTGTTTCGAAAGAAAAAAAAAATCTTCGTTATCGCCATTCGAGAAGTAATAAAATTGTCGGGGTAAATTAACCGCTAACACAAGCGTAGCTTCTACGAGAATATATTGTGGTATTAATCCTCGAACGCGTTGGCAAACAGTTGGACGCCCTTCGGGATTTGGTGAGAGGCGACCAGACTGAGATCCAACGGATGATGCTCGAGGCGGCAATAACGATCGAGGTACACGCCAGAGACGTTCTGACGAAGCTCATTGATGAAGGCGTAACCAATGTAAACGACTTCGATTGGATATCCCAGTTGCGTTACTACTGGGTCGACGATTCGAGTCTCATTGTTCGAGCGGTCAATGCCGAATTTTCATACGGGTACAATTGTTGATGAAATACTGATTAGAGATAAAATACTGCTTATTTCTCCACGCCTTAAAACTTGAAAAAAAAAATATATATATAGATACGAGTATCTGGGCAACAACGGAAGGCTCGTTATCACACCGCTGACAGACAGATGTTATCTCACCCTTACCGGTGCGTTGCATCTTAAATTCGGCGGTGCCCCGGCGGGTCCAGCGGGCACTGGTAAAACCGAAACTACCAAGGATCTCGCAAAAGCATTTGCCATTCAATGCGTTGTTTTCAACTGTTCGGATCAATTGGATTTCATGTCGATGGGAAAATTTTTCAAAGGTTTGGCGAGGTAATTAATCATTCGTTTTATCGTTGGTACGTGTTTACGCGAGATAACGAAACGGAAAAATGGAAAACGACAAACATTTGACGAACAATTTTGTTTATTGATGAAATTCGTCGTTACAGCGCCGGAGCTTGGGCGTGCTTCGATGAGTTCAATCGTATAGACATAGAGGTGCTGTCGGTGATTGCTCAGCAGATTCTCACGATTCAAAAAGCCCAACAGATAAGAGCCGATAGGTACTTGGTATTGATTTACTCGTTATTGAGACTTACGGACGGACTTTTGTATTTTATTTTTCGGAAAATATATAATCGTCAGCAAAAGAAGTATCAAGTATCCCAACGCTATAATAATAATAATGATGATAATAATAATAAAATTATTACAACTATTATTATTATTATTATTTGATCGCTCAGAGCGATCACAGCTGTAATGATCATATTACACGAAGGATACTCGATCGGTCGAATTGGTTTAGCTTCATAAGTTCTGCCCTGTGAAAGTTTGAAACAAAATACCATCCATAACTGAGACGTAAAACGATGGAAACCATGAACGTCCATTATTCGTCCATAAAACTGCAGAAATAAATGTTCAATGAAAAATTTCAAACACTCGCGAATTCAATTTAATAAACGATGCAATAACAATGATTCAACTTTTATTGATTTTTTTAAATTTTATTTTATTCCGTGTTGAAAGGTATCGTGGTGATTGCTTTTTTTTTTCCTTCTCCGTAGGTTTCTATTCGAGGGTTTGGAAATAACTCTGAAGCCATCGTGCGCCGTCTTCATAACCATGAATCCCGGTTACGCCGGCAGAACCGAATTGCCCGACAATCTCAAAGCGCTTTTTCGTCCGGTTGCCATGATGGTTCCCAACTACGCTCTCATTGCCGAAATTTCATTGTTCTCTTACGGTTTCACCGACGCGAAGCTACTGGCTTGCAAAATAACTACGACATTCAAATTGAGCTCGGAACAATTGAGTACACAAGTCAGCATAACGAAATTTCAATTAACTATGGGTTCCAATAAAAATTCATATATATATATATATATATATATATATATATATATTTGATTATTGAATTTTGCAGGATCATTACGACTTCGGAATGCGTGCGGTGAAAACGGTTATTGCAGTTGCGGGAAATTTGAAACGCGAACAGAGAGACTTGGACGAAGCTCAAATATGCCTGCGGGCTTTGCGAGACGTCAACGTTCCGAAGTTTCTGAAAGACGATCTGAAACTTTTCAACGGTGAGACAACGTTGTGAAATTTTGAGAAAACAATTTTCGTTACCGTTTCACTCGTACATGCGATCCTTTGTTTTCGCACGGCTCTTCTTGGATTTTCCCCAAGCTCCTCTTATCTGCGTGTAATCCAGGAAAATCGATGACAACATGGTACATTTTGTTTATCATACTACACCACGTATAGATGTCACGAAAAATGTTCCTCAAGGGCGTTCGATCCTCTCACCTTAATCGTTCAACCGCGTGATTGATCAGAGCCCGAGTTATAATTTTGCGTTGGATCGCGAATTGAGCTGTAAACGTGATTCGAAACGACATCGACGGATAAATATAAATATATATATATATAAATATGTATAGATATATATTTATATATGTACTTTTTTTACTTTGTAGTTATTGATCTAACGTTGACAATGACACGTGTCGATTTATAAAAATCGTGTACATCGAGGGTTGCATGCAAAAAAAAAAAAAAACAGTTATCAATGTCGACAAACGGATTATCGTTGTATCCTTCGATGTCGTTTCGAATCACGTTTCACACCGCAATTCTCGATCCCACGCAACATTGTAACTCGATCGTGAACGAGTTGCACCCCTTTGAGAATTTAATATCTTGTGAGGTGAGAATTCCTGTAACGTCCACCAGTATTGACAATAGTAGTCACCAAGTTTCATTGCAATAAGTCAAAAAAAAAAATCTTTAAAAAAAATTCTGAAATCGACCCTTAAAATTGACCGAAAAACTGACAACTCTTCCCTCAACAACAATTAGAATCTTGCAGATGAAAAACATATTTCGTTTCGATTATGAACGAGCGACTGAAAAATTAGAGGTACCATCGAATATCGGTAAATCGATTTTTCTTCGCGTTATGTCGCTTCTCGCGCAATTTATGTCCCACATGTTGTTTGATGAAAACAAATACCGGTTATGAGCTTCGACGTACGATAATGTCAATACCGTTTGTTCATCAACTTTGTATGTGTTTGTTTAGGTATCGTTTCGGATCTGTTTCCAAAATTGATAGAACAACCCGTGGACTATGGAATACTCGAGGCTGCAATAAGAGTTAGCATCGGAGAGATGGGATTGCAGGATGTTGATGGTGAGTGCTGTTTGTTCCGTATGGAAAACGATGCAGAAACGATTTTTATTAACTATGTTTGTACTGAGTTATAAAATTCAGTTTCATAAATTTCTCAAAGCTTCAAATTCTACGAATTCATTGCATTGCGGCAATTATTCATACATTGTTGATAATTTGAAAAATTAAAATTCATTCCAATATGTTCCATATTTTTTCAGGGAAATAAAAAAAAATGACAGAAATGAAGAAAAAAAAAAAAAATCCATTGCGTTATTCAAGACTCTCTTTCTAATTTCAAAAATATTAAATTTCAACATTTTCACCATTCGATGAACCTTGACAATAAAAATTATGTGCAGAGTGCTTCTCGTGCAGTTTTCACTTTATCAAAAAAAAATTATACGGTAGATTATTCAATTATTTAATTGATGACGAGGGACGACAGAGACAATTACTGATACCCATTAAAAAGCCAGAAAGGAGCCCTAAGCCCGTCGGGATTTTGGCTCAATGCTTTAAAAGCTTATTACCGTTAATTCTCTGAAAAAGATTTTATAGTCCATTAGCTAATCTACTTACTTCCCAGTTTACCTCAAAAACTTTTTTTTCTCCATTAATCCATCCATTAATAATTCACACCGATTCTACGAACGTTCGGCGGTTTCAATTTTTGATTACCTCCCGTTTTAGGGTTCCGTAGCCAACTCGGAACCTATATGATTTCGATCAGTCCGTCTGTCCGTCTGTTACAGCCCTCGCATTTTCTCATTTATACACCAATTAAGATGAAATTTGGCATACGAACGGAGATTGATGACCCAAAAACAGAAATTATGAAATATTAAAAAAAAAACAAATTTTATTTACCTCTCCCATAGACTGAACATTTTTTTTCCCACGCTGTCAAAGTCGTTATCAGAGGTCGCCCCCCCCTCTAATTTTTTTAAACTATCGATGCGAAAAATCGGTAAAAATCCCAGATAGTTCATAGAAGTACTTGGATTAGTATTTCTCATGAAAATTATAAGGAACACAGTAACAGAAATAGTTTACGGAAAATCTAAAAATAACTCTTTTTCGAAAGCAATAAAATTTGTGAAGTTGAAATGGTTATTGATACGTATTATGAAAAATCGATCACGTGTGTATCCAGCACGCTTCGAAAATGTTTTTGAAATGTCGTTGTGGATTGCACATCGGCACTCGTCTAAATTGTTTCATTGGTTGCGGTTGCAGATTACGTGAAAAAAGTGATACAGCTTTACGAGACGACTGTGGTCAGACACGGACTCATGCTGGTCGGCCCAACTGGTTCCGGAAAAACTAAGGTAAGGCTGTGTAACTTTTGATCCCAACCCTTCGACATCGTGAGTCAAGGCTCGTGAGCCGAGCTTTGAAACCCAGGCCCCCTCTCCAAAAATATTCGTACCCAATGAAATTATAAAACCCGTTGTCTTGGCAAAGACTTTTGTATACCTTTCAATTGATTGAACGGATGTCACTGAATCGATTCGTATTTGTGCTACGCTTGTAACAGTAAATACTGCAACTTGTGTACTTTTTGCTCGGTTTGGTGATGGCAAACTCCGCTCGTGATATACGTCAATTACTCATCAGTTTACTGGCCGCAAACATAAATTCGCACACAATTGCTAGAAACATATTGCTATTGATTACAATGCTGGGAACACATCAATGCCAGAGTCTGATTTCAGCTATGACGTTTCAAACATTCGTGTTCGATTGATATGCATTGCACAGAGCTCGGTGCAATGTCATGTGCACGAAACGTCTCACAGAATCTACTATTGAGTATTTGAATTTCATACAATTCAACGTTATCGATACTCGAGTTGTTTATATCATAACTCAGCAGACCTCATTACTGCCTCAAAAAGGTTATATCACAGTTAATGAAAATATTCAGGAAAATTGCGAAATCAAAGAACACGGACTCTATAAAATAATTATCGTATATATCTTAATTAACTCCAATTTTTTATTTCATTGCATCGGGATTTGATTGGCCAACGCAATTGTGTTTCGGCACCAAGCGATTCTTGAATTATGAGAATTCTAAACAATTAAGTTGATAAAACATATTTTATTTACCGGTAACTAAGTTGATTTTGTTTTCACGCGTTATTGAATTGCGCCAGGTCGCGAAATTTGAAAATTCGATGAGAAGCTAAAGGATTTTCTATCTCAACGTTTTCGGTTATTTTTTCGTTCGACGAAGATTCCCACCTCTTATCGTCGAGCACCGTGGTTCCTTTCACGTCTTGCATAATATATTTTGCTTCATCCAAGCTCGTCCGTTTCACCAGCTTTGATATCCTGTTTTTTTTTTTTTTTTTTTTTCCAAACCAATCTCGAGCCTACGTGAATTGAGATCAATGGGATTGTCCTGGACCCGGAAGTTAGATAAATTCGTGTTTATCTTGATAATCCGAGACCCGGTGAAGATAATCACAAATATATAGGGTGGTACGTTGATAAACCTGTGACAAGCGTAGTTTCGAAACAAGTTTATTATCGTATAATCAACCCACCGGCAAATTTTTTATCACGACAAGTAAACAACTTGTGACAAACGTAAATTCGCAACAAACCTCTTTTTTTATCGTAAAATCAACATGAGACCCCGTTTTTGCTGTCACAACTGCAAATATTCGTAACGATGAAGCATCCGCATTGCGCGAAGTTAGAACTTTTCTTTCACGTGTACATCTCCGCATCACAGACTGCGGAGTCAGTCCTAATTGACGCTTTTTTTAGTCAACTCGAATCTGGGTTGGGCCATGGTTTTTGAACGAGCTTTTATTCGTAGAAAGTTATATTAATATCATCATTATTTCTGAGAAAAATTTGTTCTTAGGAAAAAAAAAAGAAAAAAAAACAAATTATTTATTTCTCCAGTTACACGACTATGAGCACTACTTCGACTTCATCAAACTTTTTTCGCTCGATTGAAAAAAAAAAAAAAAAAAATTTCCCCGAATTTATTAAGCACGGTTCGGTCGGTTGACGTAGTTGCCACATTTTGCAAAATTATCCCGTCAAACTAGGTATTTCAATCGACTCCATGCCTCCTGTAAGAAGAATCTTCACACAAGGTTTTTTAACAACGAACAACTATGCGATTCACGTTTCTTCGATCTTTTTTTCATCAAACATTCATTTATTGACAACAGTGACAAATTTCACAATCGATGAATGAACGTAATAAATCCAATCTTCGACTTGCACATCAGTCAAATGATATTTCAACGTGTCGTATAAAAATATATGCACATGCTACACTGCGATATCGAAATAACGATATCAACCGTGATTTCCGTGTATAACAAAATTTACCGTGAATCAAAATTATATACGATGTAACGTGTATTTTGAAATTAAGTATTTTATATATTTCGTAAAACATGGTCGTTTGCGTTTTTGAGCAAGCAAGAATATATACTTTCGTCGAAGCACTAAATTAATTGATCTCAAAACTAATTTATCTTATAATCATGAACATTGATATATTTCGAACTTTTTAACGTCCGGTTGACGTGTGTACTTTTCTGTTTTAATCGTATAGACGAAAATACTTAACAATTTTACGAATATATCGTTGACTTTCGTTCACTATGTTATGACGATTAAACAGATTATACTTATTGACACACGTGCCTATCGTACCGTGTCAATCACTTGACTCGCATTGAATTCGTTATGTACTTGATCAACACGAAACTCCATATTATTTACACATTCACAGGAATGGGCAATTTAATGATATTTTATATCTGTGGTATTTTTATCGTCGTTGCTGTTCGAGCATTATTTTACAAAATAAAACGATATCATATGGGCACGTACTTACTCAGGAATGCCAAGTATATTTATTATGCTACAATGAAAAAAAAAAAAAAAAATGTGGACTGTTTTGATAACGTTGCCAATGGTTCGACGAAATTAATTTCAAGTACATAAGTGTTATCGAAAAATCGACGTTTTTTTCATTCTATCCGCACACACCAGACTATATACACACATATGTATGCATAGTACACAGAGTACTCTGCATATATATGTGTACCTCTGTACATACAGAGTACACTTATTTTACTTTCCAAATCCCTGCTTGACAATCAATTATGAATATTCATTTGAATCAGATCTCGAACATAATATCACCCAATGAATTTACGTCGAACACCCCTGAACGTTTTTTTTTTTCTGTCTTAGGTAAAATTTTACTACATTTACGATCAAAATGAAAACTCGTATTTTGTTTATTTTTTTTTTTAATCATCAGCTTCACGTTGATCAATCGATCAACAGCTCGCGGCATCATTCCCTTATTCATGACCACGAATAAGTTTCGTGCGTTAGTTTTTTCGCGAACGAGCACCGTGAGAATTTCGCAATATGGAATTGGCGATGTTTTTCTTCCTTCATTTCTTTCCTCTATATTCTTGTTACACAGTTGGCGAGAACATATTATTTATATATATATAACATTAATTCGTTCAGTGACAATCCATGTCTAGTTATTTCCGAGAATCACGAAGGAATGGTGCAAACCGAAATCTCAACAAACATTTGTGTGTCTTTAACATTGAGCTTCCACCTCAAACGTATTACATACACGTCGTTCCATTGATAGAATTTACATCTTAAAATCTAGCGTGAGACTCGTACTTCGACAATCACTTCCAGCTGGAAATAAAAAAAAATTATATCATTTTTATTCCAAAATTATTTATAAGAATAATATGAATTTATTTATTTATATAATTATTTATTCTTCAACCGCACCCTTCCAGCCTCGTAAAGCTCCGGAGCATCAGCTATAGCGAATAATTACTTTTGGTGACCGCATGTTCGAAACCATCGGAACAATTTTGTTCATCCTCAGAATTGTTAAATCCAGGATTGAACGAGAACCGATCTCTTCGTTATAACGATCGAATTATGTATAATAAAATTGTACGGTCAATAAGATTGACTATCTTCACGGATTTACGTACTCGGTCGATAATTTGCGTAGTCGCAACTTCGTCGCACGTTCCTCGGATCATCGATCCACTTCGTTTACGAATTTTCCGAATCTCTTCTTTCCCTTTCGAGATATCTGCAACGACCAATCAATTACGTTTCACAATATTAGTGATCTTCCTTTTTTTTGTCGGTTTTTCTTCTTCGGAACACACGCTGGCCAAAATAGCGTTGCGAATACTCGATTTGAAAAAAAAGTTAAACTTTAGTTGATCGACATTTTTTTTTCAGTCGCTCATCAACGATTGCAAAATTGTGGCCGAGCTACGTCGATTTTTCGATAGTTTATCATCGCCATTGCGGTCGTGGGATTATGTTCAATAACCGATATATGTATCGCGTGGGATTACACTGATACCTGGTGATGTTCTTCATGGTCTTGCGCAGCAGTTGATCCAGACATCGACGAAACGTTATTCCGCACATCGCGTACAATAAAAAATTAACGCTAAAGTTGGTGTAGTAGAGAATCATGGTGAATTGTTGTATGCAAGCCAGCAAAGCCGGTGTGTCCTTTTCGGCTAGTGTGAAAAAAAATATGCAAAGTCGTACGACGTAACTGTAACAAACGAAAAAAAAATATATATAATTGAGGAAAATAATGTTTTTTGTTAACGAGTGTGAATAAGCTTTACAACATATTTATTTTGTTTTCCTCAGGACGATCGACACGTTGATCTTTGGGGGGTTGTGGTCAAAGTTGATTTTATTTCGAGCCTCACGAGAAGTTTCATTTTTTCAATACTTATTTATCTATTTACATATTTATCTGGTCACTTTTGACGACCTCGAGTCATTTTAATCGAGCTGCTTACAATTACGAAAGAAATGTCCGATAAATTTTTAACAAATCGAATAATCGAATTACCTAGGCAAGTTGAGAATAATGAAAACCGTGCTGATGAGGAGCAACATTTTCGTGATGCTCTGTTGATTCTTCGTTGACACGAGATTTCTCGACGATGGTCCTACATCTGAAAATAATCGATCGTGAACGATGGTTTTTCGTCATCGCGATTCGAAAGATAATTTAATTTACGCTCGAATGTTTTTTTTTTTTTTTTTTTTTACGAACAAAAAATTGTTGCCACGTGTTTAATTCTGTTACACCGCGTGAAAATTCTGGACTCACGTATGCATCGTGCTGTTAATTCCGGTATTTGTTTTCCATTTCGGGGTGTTGACGATACCGGTGTGACATTCATGGGCTGGTGCTGCCGTGAATGATGAGCATTATTATTATCTTTCGTAGTTTGAAACGACTGTTGGGAGGGTGGTTTGCGCCCTCCGATGTTTCCCATTGGTATATCCTCGACTGGATTATTACTGCTGCTCCCACTCTGTAATCACACATTACAAATATTTTACGAAGGCTTGCGGTAATTGGAACTCGTTATTCGTTCAACCTTACACTGAACTCGGTTTCGCTCGTTTAATTCATCAGCTATGGCTAAAATCATTTTCCTCGATACAATTACACATCTGTATTCAATTTTTGATCGACATAGCGAATGATGGCTTGGAAAATAATAATTCACGCACAATCGAAAACGTATTAATATCAAATATTTGACACATCTGGCAGCGTCATAAAAACAATTATATTAGATGATGGTTGATTCAATTTTGTGGTATTTTTCACAAATTCAAATTGAAGTAAGTCTTACATAAAAAAAATCGAATGAATCATGGTCATATTTATGATCATAATATTACGATTGAGTCGTAGTCAAGTTTGGAACTTGTTGAAAATTTTATTATTTTTGTATGGACTTTATTACGATGTGTCAATTCATCTACACAAATTTGATATTTTGAAAGCAGTCTTTTTTTTTGTCCCCAAACGATTTTGTGTATTTGATTGATATACGTTTACAAAGCGATTTATTGCGACAAACATATTATTATTCGAAGGAAATTTCCAAAATTTCGTAGTCCGTAATCGAGGATAAAAATAAGTCATTGATTCGATTACAGTGTGTTTACCAGGTCGCTTGAATAAAGTGAAGCATCGCTTTGTTTACTTCTACTCCCATCGATGCGTAAAAGTCGATATTGGGTTCCAACGACGATAATCAGCTTCGTTACGTTTCGAATTTCATTTGCGTACGGTTACTACGCGTTAAATTTAATTGAGCTTATTTCGATACCCTTCCGATCATCGCAGTATAACCAGACCCTACACGATAAATACCACACGATCATGATTAACTTCATTTATCCCTCGAGTTTCGGTCGTGTCATATTTTTATGTCTCATCGAATGCAATTATTACTCACGCGAAATAATTTTAAGATACTCCGATGAATATCTTACGGTTTGATTTCGTGCAAAATTGTTGAAGCTGGAGATGAAAATTTAACACACGTTGGCGACAAAATATTATGGAGTTGGTGATGTTTTTCTTCCTCTCCTTTTTTTTACCTAGTGCTACTCAGTTGGTGAAAAATTATGTATAAACCATACATATGCCCAATCTCATATATTGTTTGCATATATTTTTTTGGGGCACTTGAACAGCTTGTGATAACAAAATGAAGAGCAAAATAAGTTTACACCCAGAGAAAAGATTTGTTAGATTTAAAGAAATCACCATATTAGAATGAAATTTATTTGAATACATCTTTTTTTTCTTTGTCGCAACAAAATATTTCTTAGACTTGAGCTTTCAGAGATACTTGCATGAACTAAATAAATTTATTCAAGTATAGAGAAGTGCGCAAAGAAAATTTCTTTAGATATTCAATCAACGTGATATTTAAAATTAAAGATTCAAGTAAAGATTTCTTTCTTTTCAATAAAGATTACATTTAAATAACGGAAATACTTAATTGACCGACCAGGCGACTGGTGCGCTGCGCGCTTTCCTGTGCCTCCCAGTCAGTCAGTCGGTGATTGAGTATTCCATCAAGCACGTCGCACGTCTCGTGAAATCGTGAAAATTAGTGAATACGGTGCGCAATGGACGACGAAGTAGTCGGGGTATTGACCAGTGCGGGTCTCTCCAAGTACGATTATCGTTTAGTCGCGTCGATCCGGAATCCGGCGCGTCAATAGACGCTATATTAGCACGTGTCTATATGAAATACTAAATTCGTGTACATGTTAGATTGAGTAATGGCCATTCTAGGAGAGCGTTGACGCGGATGTCTTCGAAAATATATATATATATATATATATATATATATATATATATATATATATATATATATATATAAGAAATCATGATTTATTTGTATACAAAGCACGCGAACTAGCGGTTGTGACGAAAGGCAAGTTCGCGTCGCTCTCATGCCTTTGTCCTCATCCAAACAGCCTATTTATTTACCGCTAATAAACAATATTTAATTGTAATTCATTCTAATAAATAATTCTTTATTTGTTAGAACTACAATTTCTTATTAGAAGCAAATAAATCCGGAGAGTCAACGTTAAATATGCAGTTGAATAAAAATATATTCTTGTAACAAATAAAATAGTACTAGGCCCATATACAAATAAGAAAATTTGTTTGTCTTAACGCAATTTTATTTGCTGCAAAGTAATCTTTTCTCTGGGTGTACATGAAAATTAAAAACAGCAAGCACTTGTGCTGATTCGCGTCTCCGATTTCATTCGTTTTGTGACATATCATGTCTAATTATTTCGAAGAATCACGAAGCAATGGTATAGAGCGAAACCTCAACGACAAATTTGATTGCCTTCAATATTGAGCTTCCACGCCAAAAATATCATAAATATATCCGTCGTTCTATTTATATAATTTCCATTTTCAAATTTAGCGTCAAACAGATAATTTTAGAATTACCTCCAGCTGCGCAAGCACCACCACCCCTTCAGATTCTGCTTTTTTTTCATATCATCCCACTACACCAAATATAAACCGTCTATATATATATTGATTGTATAGTTTACGTATATGATCTATATATATATATATATAGACTATGCAATAGGTTTGTCGGCGGACGATAAAAAAAAAATAATTTCGCAAAATTGAAATTAATTATTATCATTATTAATTTTTCATCGATCAATTTTAGAACGATTTTAACGAGTATTAACAAATGCATCGATGCTTTTACATGTATACCTATATCCTCCGCTATTCAAGCTACATATATCAATGGGCTATGCAAAATACGTATTAATAGAAAAATTTGCGGCGGGCTATTCCCGACAAAACGAGATTAGCCGTATCGAGCTAAATTGATATAACGATTATCATCGTTGAATAATCGATGTTCCGAGGTAAACGACCCCGTGACGATGTCGTTTGTCACGATGGATTTTCGACGCGATGAACCACGTGGATAGGAAAATTCCAAACGTCAGTCAGTGGGACAATTCGCGACTCCGATAATCTATTTTCGTTGTACGCGTCTCACTGGAAGCCTTTCCACCGACGTTTGAAATCTCTTTTGCCACGCGCGCATACCGACGGTTCAACCTTCGGATAACTCCCATAGGTTTTACTTATTTTCAACACGCGTCAATGCGAAATCCACGTGAGAGCCGAGAAGAACGGCACACACATACACGCACTAAGAGCGGTGTAAGGAATATCGATGGAACGCGAAAAAAACAAAAAACTGAATCCCGGTGACTTCGAGTGTACATGACTTTGCAGTCGTGTGGTTTTTTTTTCGTGAAAAGCACGGCCACTCTCGGCGGGCTTTAAAATTCAATTGGATATTTTTATCCGTCGCTTTTTCTCAATGAAAATTTTTCGTCGACTCGATAACATTTTTCCTTTCAATATTCGATATTATACTTCAAGCAAAAAGAGTAACAGTTTGTTTTTTTTTTTTTTTTTTCTTTTACCGAAGGTCTCGATAATTATTACGAGTTAGACAGAATTTTTGTTTTTCGACACTGTTTTATCGGAAAAACGATTTTTGCTGTTCTATATATCGGAAGCCATATGGCACATTCACGCCACCTTACACACTGGAACGAGTAACTGGGAAAAAATCAATGTTTTACTAGCGTTTACCATTAACCAAATTGTGTGGGATATTTCGTAAAAAATCTCAGGGAAATTGAAAAAATATGGTGCGATTGAATTTGTCTCGATGACAGGCACAACGTCAGAAGTATCAAAAGTGTTGTTGCTATTCGAATGAGAATAATTATATTATGCTTGGAGCTTAGAAAACATGAAATGTAGTAGCCTGGATTTCATCAGCACTGAGTTTCCCCCCTTCGAACCCCACATCCTTTCATCTGGTCCACTTCGTCGTCACTTCTCCATCTGAAGAGTTATTCAACCGTCCTGTTTCCACACCCTGTACATATATGTGCTGGGTAATCCGAGTTTAACGCCTCCTCCCGAGGGACGTGATTAACTCTCGAGCATCGTCACCGCAGAAATTTCCAACATCTCTATAATTATTATCATTGCACTCGGAAGAAATTGGAACGTAGCAATTGCACGCGTTGATTTTCGAATTTTATTTCACATAGTTAGTCTTGGAACTTTGATTAGTGAAATATAAATGGTAAAATGTTGAAAATAATGTTTTAGCAGAGGATTTGATCGTCCGATTTTGCATGTAATGTAAAATTAATATATTTTATTCGCAATTCAAAGTTTTCCACATATATTTATGATCAACGTGTGAGCAAGGAACCGTCGAAGATCTTGCAAGGTTAGACGTCTGCAAATTTCGCTGATGCATGGGACCACCGAGATCACCAAGGTCACCAGGGTCACCACCCAAGTAAAAAAATTATATAAAATCTATATATGGGATTGGGCATACATAGTATATATATATTGATTATAGACTATATATAGTCTATAATCAATATATATACTATATACCCCCAATCCCATATACATATATATTTTATATAATTTTTTAACTTGGGTAAGGTCACTTTGCCCGCGCTTCAATCTGTGACAGTGCGATGTTTATTACTATTTCTTCATTTTTTAATTCTAGTCAGTCCAGATCCGTGGGTCCACGATTTTTTAACATTGCACGTTCGTTTTGGAATCGAGAACCCATGTCGTAACTACGTATATGCCCGTAGATTTTTATTTCATCATTTTATATTAATCATACGATCTCAAGAAAAACAATTGTTTAATACAGTCTATATATAAATTGTATATGAATTCGAGCATACATAGTTTATATTTATATAGATTGTCCATATACAATATAGTTTACATGTAGACTTTGTATAGACCATACAGTTTATATATAGACCATAGACTACATATGCCCAGTTCCATATATAGTTGATATATCTTTCATTTTCACTTGGATAACGAGTCAGAACGTACGCGTCACTGTCGAATCGCATACATGTAGATAGCATACACACGTACTTCGCGGCCCGAATGATTGGCCGCACTGGCGCATGGTAAATGCATCCCGTGGATGGACGCGTGCAAGCTCACGTGAAATTTCGTATTTACGAGCAGTACGTAAATATATTCGGGGCGTTGGATCAACGATGCAGAACCGATGAAATATTCATGGACAAGCGAATCTTGAAATTCCTGACTAACCAAATCTGCGTATATAGCGACTCGACGAACCATCTTCTCACGATAATCATGGTGAAACAAATATGCCAATTAACAAACTCACCGATCCAGAACTTGCCAATTGAAGAGGAAAAACAATTATGTGCAAAAAATAGACAGATTCTGGATAGTATTGGCCTCGGATTTTTTATATACAAAGTGCATGTTATCCGTATACAATCCGTTGAAAAATCGAACGTATATGTCAAGTGTATGCGGTCGACAAACAATTTTTATAAAAAATGTTAAATCACGACGTAAAAAATTGGACTCTCTTCTAGTCCTCTTCAAATCTAGCGTGCCTCATAATAGCCCCAGTGGACGGTGGTTTATGTACTTTTTTATCCGACACCCCTCGAAAACTCGTCATTCCATGCCTGCGAAGCGGGTGCAAAGTGACCGATTTCGGCCGAGAGCTTCACATGCATGAATTGAGCGTTTTCAAGGAGGGTCGGACAAAAAGTATCCCGTGCATGACATTCCATCAAAATTGCCTTCTTTACGTCCTTGTCACACAATATACCGTTTTCAATTTTCGCTCGGATTATTTTCATGGAAATAATTCCATGTGGACGAATGGTAACCGGACACTTGACACGATATGCTCCGGTTTCGATAAGAAAGCTTGGGATATCACGTCAGACGGGTTCTGGTTTTACGACGACGGATGAAAATATCACTCGACGGTGGCACATGTTCATGCATATAAGTTTGATGAAAATATTGAAAAAATAATCGAGTATAGAATATTTTTGCGAGTGTCAATTCGTCGACGACGAACCTCATCCATTCGATCGTAAAGCAGCCCCGTAAAATCGCCAGATTGACTCTATTTCAAAATTCATCTGGAGACGTCACCACCTCGATTTCAAACTCATCTTCATGCGATCGATCATTTCGCTTCACGTCATGTCGTTCGAATCAACTCACTCGAGCTAGTAATTTGTTTTCACTTTCAATTTGTTTAATCAAAATCACACGTGTGAATAACTCGCTCGTACAATCGACGAACCTCTCATTAGCGTTGACTCTTCTCGAGTCGTAGATTCCGACGATCGCGAAGATTTATTTATCGAGAAAAAAAAAGTTACAGATCGATAAAATAGTGATGCACATCGAAAGCTCGAAGCTGTGTACGATAATTTGCCATTGGCTTTGCGAAATTGTGTAGAAAAATTAGATCGGAGGTGCTTGTTTAATTTTTCCAGATTTTTATCTCATACGAAGACGCAATAATCTTAGCAAAAATATACACATGATATGTATCCACAATCGTGCAAAAATTGAATTGATCGTTGGAATGTAATCGAAAGTAAACAAATTATGTAAATTCTACATATATAGTTTATATATATATATATATATGTATATATATTTTTTTTACTTGAGATAGAAAGCATACTAACATTTACGTTTGTTACATCGTAACGAAAATGTACGAGCGATATATGGGGAACTCCCGAGAGTCATTATCTCGACTCCAAAAGAGCTTATCTGTGTTAAGCCCGATCTACGATCCTCTGATTTGTACCTTCCACTACCCACATCCAAGTCATTCGAAGTGACACGACTGTTTTTTGTTTCTCTTTTATTCGTGTGTACTTTTCGTTTGTTTTTCACTGTGAACTGCACTTTCATTCTTGATCCTCAATCAAATATATTTCCAATGACAACCGCACCAATGTTTCGAAATTTCCATCATTTTGAATCACGTGAAAGACCCCGATTATGTAGATCGCGGATGATTTAACAATTTCGGGAAAAATTTCGGATTGTATTTGATGCATCTCTTTTTTTATTTTTTTCATCCCCCTTTATTCACTTCAATTTGTGTCACTCATTCACCCCGGCTGGGTTGGGACTTAACTGTACACTCACGTTCACATTGGGGTGTAACGGACGGGGGATGAAACATCGATGTTTTGATGGGGGTGCTTAACTCGGAAGCGAGGTCCATAAACCGACGGATGAAACTTTTGTCGTTGCGTGTGAAATATAATACTTAATCTACGTGGGTCGCAATAACGTTACGGTATCTCACATGTATGGACGTTTCGGTTACGATGGTCACTGTGATATCGCAGGAGGAATTTCTTAGGGTCCGCCCAAAGTCTCAAACTGATGGACTACGTTTGTATATATCGTTCTCTTGCGAGGGCCTATAGCGCTATTTCTCTCGCACTAATAAATGTAATCCATCACCTTAAAGTAGAACCATCGTCATGTGTCATTTGGCAATATTCATGCGAAAACTGAAAATCTAAGAGGAAAATAATATTCAACGTTGGTCCACTTGATCGTCGGTTTAAGATTTAAGAAAGACAACAACAAAACTTTGACGAAACACAATTTCCACGAAATATCATCTCAGTTAACGAGATGATATTTTGTTATTCAATATTAAAAGATTTTTCAAAATTTCTTGAAAACTTATGTCGTATGTTTTCAAAAATATCCATGCGTCAACAGTGAAAAGTTTTAATTTTTAGCATTATAATATTGTTTCGTCTGGAAAACATCAAGGACATTCGGGGTAAAAATAATTAATTAGGCAATGGCTCTGTTTTCATACAGTTTTTTGTGTAATTCTGTTTTTAATTAGTTGAGATTGTTTCCTTTTGGCTGTGTTGATTACTTTCCTCGTTATTTCGACGCTTTGTTGTTCTCAAGCAAAAAAAAAAAAAAAAAAAAAAAAACAAACTCGGTTATTCCTACTGGCAGTGAGATTATCCGTCTCCGTCGTCGAAGCACGTTACACATAATTGAAAGCAGGGTAGCAAAATTTACGCGACGTTAAAACGCAATAGATGAAATTCCGTGTGCACCAATCAGCTCATTTCGAAAGTTTCCCATTGTTGTTTTGGAATGATTATTTACAATTACATTAATGGTATACGGTGTTTTGGTCGTTAAATACCAGGTATGGGCGTTTGCGATGTCCGTCCGTTTGTGAGTTCAGCAACGATGACATCAAAGACATTTCATCGGACGGGTACAAACATTTTCCGCATTGTTTTATTTTCGTCGGTAAAAAAATGTCTTTTAGCCGGATCAAACATTCGGAAACAATTAGTTTCACAAACGTTCGACCAATTTGTGTTTATCAAAGAAAAATAATCATAATAATAAAATAAGATTAAACATTCCTCACATTCTCCGGACATTTTTCAGTCCCGTGCGATTTTTGATCGTGAATTGGCTGGAATCTCTGCTGAAAAGCGCACCTTCTAAAAAATGTCACTGCTATAAAAAAAAATAACACTTGCCTAAAGTAATAATTGTTATTATTATCATTCGTACCGGATCAAACATATGGATCGGCTAAGAAATTGATGATCCCATCGCACGTGACCAAATCAATGACAACAATACCATTCCATCAGAACCAACCAAGTGCAATGAAGAAGAAAAAAAACAATAATGAAACAACATAAATATTGAACTAAATAAAAAAAAACTTTGATTCCACGCGAAAGAAAACAACGACTCACCGGAATCTGATTGAGATTGATGTCGGATTTGTCACGGCTGTTGCATTGGCTGGACGTTCCCGGGCTGCATCTGAATTTTCGGCTGAATTCAAGCAAATTTCGCGTTATCATCGTGTTCATAACGACGATGAAAATAGTCGGAGCTATGAGACTGGCTATACTGTCGACGATGCTGATTATTTTCATGGCTTTCCAATAATCGTTTCTCAGTGCACAAATTTCAATGCCATCCGGAGACACGACAGCCCCGGCCGTGACGAAAGCGTAAGAGTGGCTGGTCAGTGCCAAAACGGCGAGCACGAAAACTATGGTTTTGGCACGGGTCACCGTGCACATGTGGGGACGATGCAACGGATATTGCACGGCGATGAATCTCTCGACGGTAAACGCGACGATAAGCCAAACGCTCAACGAGCTGCAAACCGCGCTCACGTAAACCCACATTTCGCACCAACCGGATTTGTTGAACACACGCCATCCGATCGAGTAATTCAACCAAACGTGAAGCAACGCCACCAAAAATCCCAAATCCGCTGTAGCCAGAGCGGCCAGATAATAACTCGAACTTCGCATCTTAAGATGGGTACCGAGAAACACCACGCACGACAATATGTTGCCCACGAAACCCAATAATATGATAAACGGAATGTAATAAGCGTTGAAAAAATCTAAAATGAAAAACACGGAATTGCAAACGTTTTCGTCGTCGTTTTCGAAATATTCGTAAGTACGATTGTGTTCGGTGTGAACGTCCGTTATGTTGATCAGGGTTGTGGGGGATGAACGTCGAATTCGAGTCAATGGATTTACGATCGACGACGGTTCGTCGATGCCGCAGTAATACATTATTCGATCCACAGATGTGGCACTTGATACTTCTCTGTTCATGGTTGTTTTTTTTTTTTTTTTTTTTTTTTTTTTTTTTTTTTATTTGCCAATTTTCTTTGTCTCACACGATCTTTTTTCGTGCGTAATGGTTGTTCGAAAATGTTGCAATCAACGATTCGGAAGCGATTTCAATGTTCCATGCACGAACGAATCGTTTCTTTCGGTCATTGTTTCGCCCGTTGGATCAATCGGTAACAACTTGGTTTTTTTTTCACAGTTGGTTAACATTTCAATCCTTTACTGTCGATTTTTTTTTACCCCAATTATGATTTTACGTTGAGCGAAAATATTTCAAGGTCGATTCGTGAATAATATCGAAATCGATTCGAAGATACGTTTATCACGAGCTGACTTGGAAAACTTGGGCTCGCACAGTCCACAAGTGTTTAAATACCAACGTTGCGAACTGCCGAGTTCGACCGGATAAAAACGTACGATGACGCCACGGGTGAATAACGCAAGATCCAAACATCGTGAAAACTTGGTTGCGATGCGCGAACAACTCGGGATGATGAACCGACCATCGAAATCCATAATTCCATTGTCGTTGGTGAAAGTGTGCGACAGTGATGAAATATTACGAACGTTTATTATTTTATTCTTCGATCGACTTTTGGTCAATTTTGTTGTGAGAATGGTTTTTTTTGTTGTTGTTGTTGTTTTTTTTTTTACAGTGTTCGATTTGTGTGCGATTGAATGAAATCTCGTTAGAACAAATCGTTCGATTACCAACTTCGGAAAAAGTTCAACACGTTAATCCTGTGATGCCGATGAATCTTGTTCGCAATAATGTCACAATGTTGATCTACGAACCGCAGCTTTATTGCTTTCCTCGTGAACCGCGTCCCGCAAATTGGGGAAAAAAGTTTCATCGATGAATCGTTGAATTCCACACGAGATTCGATGTGAGATCTGGGATTATCCCGTGGAACGGTTCGTGATCAAGTTTTGCACGTGTCGAATCGAAGGCAATCGGGAAACCCATTTCGAACACCTGTTGGCTGCGAAGCCGCCAAAGTTTATCCAACTATCGCGTTTCGTTCATAATCTTAATCGGTGCAAAAAAAAAAAAAAAAAATAAATTAAAATTGAAAAATTAATGAATTTCAAAGTTCCAACGAAATAATGAATAACGTTGTTAATTCTTTCGAGATTTTTTTGTTCCGTTGTGTCTCATCGGAGTTTTTATTACTCAGTGAAATAATATAATTCTTCTTGTTTCCTTTTCTTCAAACTTATTTTACGATTCTCATGGACTACGTTGAAACTTTAAAACTTTTTTTAAACAATTTTATGAAATAATGTTTTTATTTCGTTTTTAATATTTATTATCGTGCAAACGTTGACGTTTGTGTGCGAAGCATTCGATGAGGTTACAATTGTTTGAGGTGTTGATTTGATAAAAACAAACAAATACAAAAAAAAAAAAATTTACGGAAAATTTACGCGCTCGTTCGTGCGAAAGAATTACGGACGTTGTGACACGTGGAACGGTGCGGAATAGACTGAACTACCGAGCGTCGAAGTTCGTCTGTGGCTGACGAGACAAGTCCGTCCGCATGCGCCCTGAAATTTCAACACGAAATATCGTCGCCGCTGGGCTGCCGCTTAAATGGGGCAAAAAAAAAAAAACAAGTTATTGCTTTCGTCAAAAATGTCGATGGTTGGGAATGCTCTGACGGTTGTAAAAAAACGAATTTCAAGCTCGATGAAGAATTGTCCGACACAATTCAAACGAAGAAGCTTGGAGCAGTTAAAAAAACCGTAAAAAATCGTGGGCACTCTATCGCACTCTTTAATTCGATCATTTGAGCGAGGATTTTTTCCCCCTCTATTTATTTCTTATTTTGACGAAACCGATTGGCAATCATAAGTAAATATAATTATACTTTTATAATGCTGAAGGATCTGTGATAACAGTTTTGAGTTAATATTGAGAATCGAATACTATGCAATTTTCAAAAATGACACTGGTCTTTCTAAAAGACGTCATAGGATGGAAATAAATAATAAAATCAATGAGAATATAATCATACTTCATCCGAATACAATGTTTTCTTTCTATTGCCCCATGAGACGAAGAAGAAAAAAATCGTATCAAACTTTTACCACCGAAAAATGTGATTTGACATTTTTTTGTTGTTGTTTTTATATATACGCACAACGCACTTTATGTCAACTCAGTGATATAGAAGTTTTTTCGATGTGTTGGGGAATGAATTTGCGACCCTCGTCTCATTCGAATTGGAAATATGGTGATACAGATTTTGAATGTCGACGAATATTTTATTCCACCGACCACGTGGCAGATTGTGGTCTGGGCACGTTGAAAAATTCGGTACCGAAAGAATTTATTTATTGTCGAATGTTGTTCCCGAAGACTGCGATCAATCCTCATTTCAAATGGACTCATCATCTTCGATATTGAATATATTGAAAATTAATAAATCTGGCGGGCTAGCGTCTGACTGCATGTTGACTCGCACTACTGAAAAAACGTTCAATGCACATTATACCTGCTCTATGAACTCGTTATTATATTATTAAACAATTGAGGCAAATTATATCGACAGCTGTCATTTTAATCAACGTTACGATACAATTATTAATCAATCGTGTGATTAGAGTATCGATTTTCTTCGAACGAGTGAGAGAGAAATATATTTTAACGAGTCAGTATCCATCGTCGAAGACTCCGATTAATATTTTGTTTAAATTTATTTATCGTCCGCAGTATTAAATATATTGAAAATTAATAAATCTGCTGTGCCAGTGTCTGACCAAATGTTGACTCGCACTACTAGAAAAAAAAATTCTCTCCACCTTATACCTGCTTTATGAATTCGTTATTATATTATTAATAATATAATTATTAAGCATGCTGAGTCACCTACAAAATTGAAAAAAATTAAAAAAAAAAAGTGTGAATGATCAATCCGAATATAAAATCGATTTTACCCTTACAAAATACTTACACTCAGCTATCATTTCAATTTTTTCCATAGCCATACAAAGCATCTGAACGCTGTAAGATTTATCACAAAATTTTTCACTCGTCGTAGCTTTTGGACCAGACGACTCAACGGATTACAACGACAGATTCCTGGATGAGTTTGGGAATTTAGGGTGCGAGGTGAAATCCCACACTCATCCGAGAATGAGAACCGAATGTAAATTTTTCAAATTATGTTAATAACCGATATTACATGGATGATTTGTCTCCTCGAGGAAAGGCATAACACAGCCCGAGAGGTCTGCCCGCGGGTAAGACGGGACCGGTAAGCGGTTACAGCATAGTCCAAGTACAATGTCTCGTCTGGGTCGAATCCTCGAGAGACTTGCCCCGTTTGTAATATAAGACGCGGTTATCGCAGCAGTCGTCGGCGTATCATTATCTTACTGTAGCAATCTCACGGCCGACAGGTGTACGTGATATCCCTCACAAACGCCTTTGATTGACATTCATAATCTCAATTTGTTTCATTAAATTTAACAAGTTTGAGTTTTAAGTATTATTCTATAATTTATCTGTGTATCGTTCAACCATCACAACGGACTTACGATCTCGCCCACGTGCAATCAAAATTCTATTGAAACTAACTATAAGCAATGAAGATCGTGATTGTCGGTCGGAGAATTATTTTATACGAAATATGTGAAAAAATAAAATTGCAAAAATACGAACGAAGACGAATTTGCAGCTTCTCATCGTTGATTTTTCTTTTGATGTAAAATTATTGACGTTATATCGTTTGTAAAGTTGATGGGTCCAGTTTTTTTTTTTTTTTTTCATTACGCTGTCATTTCAAACTTCTTCTCGTTCTTATGATTGGCCTGCTCAAGCTTTCGTCCCATCGACGACTACTTCAGTAAAATAAAGTGTATCGATTATTTACCATCCCTCCATGTAAAAACTTATGACGCTGGTAGGGATAGAAAGTGTATGTGTGTGAAGAGAAAAAAATAGAAAAACTTTTAATCCACTCAGATATTTCCAGAGGGATGGATCTCCAATGATACTTATCTTCCTCTTTTCATGGTGCAAGGGACGAAAAAGTTGCTGCAGAAGAAAAAGCTACTTTAAGTTGAAAGCTACTACACAATGGTCGTAGCCCGTAAACCACTCAAGAATGTCGCCTCTCAGTGTCATCTCTGTATTATCAGATTTCATTCACAATCAGTCCAAAAAAAAAAACAAAAAACAAAAAACAAAAAAACCCCGCTAACTAATTTCGAACAATTGAGATTGCATTATAACAAGTTTCCAGCTGGACGAATCGGTGAAGGAACACGCTTACATGCCCGAATGATGAAAAATTATTCGAAACCCACAATTTAAAAGATCACGCTATCACGAAGCGACATGTACGTGAATAAAATTATCAAATACGTGAATAAAACCGCATGAGCTTACCGTGCTCGTCGTCACCGTGCAAAAAAACTCTTTGAAATGGTCTTTGAAAAAGCTCTATTTCGAAGGGCTTTTTTAATATTGTATTGTATTGTATTTGTTTTAATATATTATATATATTATATATATATAATCATGATAACGAACGTCCAATAATGATGACAAAGTTGAAAAAAATCATTTCGTCTATTGAAGTCTGGCACAGATTGTCCATTGACCGGAGTTAATTAATTTCCACGTGCCCGTTAGTTCGTTTGAAAATATATACTCAAATTAATACTTTTTCGGATTACCTTTCAGACGCTGAGACTTTTAATCTCGTCCGACACACGCTCGTACTTCAAACGAATTTAATTGCATGTCACGTTTCCACGTGCGTCGAGCAACTGAAACATTTCGCCCTTAGTTCGTGTTTCCCTTTTTTTTTGTTTTTCGAAATTTCGTTTACGTTTGAGAATATTTTCGAAGCTGTCACCTTTTGATAATATTCATCATATGAAAATGGCAAGATAAAAAGGTCTCACGACTATATCGTGACGATTATTTATAATTGGTCTGGTACCTGGTATTTAAAGAAACGAATAGCTGAATAATATTTTTATGATTCATCAAAGAAAAAACATGTCTGGCTCCGGCTCAGAAACGTCTCTGTGTGTTTCACATAACCACCTGTCGGCTGTTATCGCGGTATCAAACCTGGAACTCATGACTGGGGTCCGAATGCACCCCACGCGAACTTTATAAAAATTAGCTTTTTACTAATTTCTTTCGGTTTTCAATCCTCAAATGGGTTTTTTTTTCATCGACTCAATGTTGATGAAATCAAATTTCTCGTACACCATCCTCTTTCTTATGTAAAAAAAAACGAAGAATGCCATGTACGAGACGGTCAGTTTATGAGCATGGGATCGGTTATACGATCGAGAAAAGCGTGGGGTGCGTTTGGACCCCCGGTCGTGCGTTTGAAGGTGAAATAATGAAGTCATGAGTTGTAGGGTTAAATAATCCAAGTTTTATCGAATTTAGATAAACGACTCGTTTATCTAAATTCGATTTAAAAAATCGATAAACGACTCGTTCACACAGCGTATGCGAGAAGCTGTTGAAAAAGGGCAAATTGTTCATTAGAATGTAATGTAGTCGGAAAAAATTCCTTTCGGGCTTGGAATATCGTTTTTCCACGGAATGTGTTCCACTGTTCATCATAATTTCAACGACGTGCCAGAATCGTTCGGGAATTGAAATGTGCTGTAGAAATGCTCACAATTTATCTCCGCAATTCCGAATATTTTGCCATTACAATTCATTCAGCCCGAGCATCGCGATAAAATCGCTCAACCGAAAAAATGTTATCTCCCGAAAAGGTGTTATTTGAAAATAATATTTATCACTTATTTTTTTTTTCTTTCTCTCACGTTTCAGTGTTACGAGATTCTGAAGGTCGCTTGCGGAAAGTTGGAGGATCAACTGCAACCAAATGGAAAACCATTCACCCCGGTTCACACGTTTGTGTTGAATCCAAAGTCCATTACAATGGGACAGCTTTACGGGGAATACGACCTGGATACCCACGAATGGTTGATTTTTCAAATTCTTTCATTCGTTTTTATTTTTTTTTTTATTTTTTTTTTATTCACCGTCGCAAAATAATCTGTAGGGACAAATTTCAAAAGCTCGACGTGGGAAGCTCATTATGTCTCTCAGTTTATGTCGCAAAAGAAAATCTGTTCCACGATGATTGCCATATTTCCAGAAGCTTGCACAAAAATTCTCTGAGCTGACTATATAAGCCCCGTCCCATTTCGCCATTGGATCATTTCGGTCAATCGAAAATTCCGGGGCTCTCTTAAAAAAATAAATACTGCTTAGAATGCAAAGGCTGATGGTCGTTTTTTTTTTTTTTTTTTAAGGACCGATGGAATTCTTTCTACCCTCATACGATCCGGCACTGGTGCAACCGATTTTGACAAACGATGGTACGTTTTTGACGGACCCGTTGACGCTGTGTGGATAGAAAATATGAATACCGTTCTCGACGATAACAAGAAGCTCTGTCTGTCTTCGGGCGAGATAATGAAGCTGTTACCGACTCAGTCGATGATTTTCGAAGTTGCGGATCTCTTGGTTGCGTCTCCTGCTACTGTTTCCAGGTACGATGACTAAGCTGGACATGCAGCTTGTTACGCTCTGCAGTGTGGTAATCTTTCTGACGCAAAAAAATCGCCCTCAGAAATCTTTCTGACGCTAAAAAAAAAAAGTTCATATAATTATAAAGAAGAAAAAAAAACATAGAAATCGTCAGACTTTTCAATGCAAAGTCGCATATTGGTCTTGAGAAATGACCAAGCAAATAAATAAACAATTCAATGAATGAATTATTCTAGGAGCACACGTGTCACACTCATATTGCATACATGTACATCACAACGGAATTTTTTATACAAGTCGCTCCCCATAAACGTTCACATCTAGAACTATCGAAATAAATGATAAACGTATTTTTAAAACTGGTTGAAGAACAATCGATTTGAATCAATTGTCGATTCAGAATTTTTCGAAAACTCTTAATCACGTACGTTCTATGAATAATAAATATATATATACACATTATAACTTTATAGATGCGGTATGGTGTACATGGAACCGGAAAACCTTGGACTCAATCCACTGATCGATTGCTGGCTGAAACAAATTCCGGAGGTAAGCGCGGTGCGACGAATTTTCCAAAAAAAAAAAAAAAAAATAGTCAATAGAGATATTTTGGAACGTGCTGGACCTTTTTTTTTCAAAAAATACATTTTTGATAACGACGGAGCTCCTCAACAGCAAATTAATGGACGGACGAACGCATCGTATAAATTGACACCGATACAAAAAAACTTTATCGACAAACGAAAACCCCAAAAATGTTATATCGTCATAATCCTTTTTTTTTTCTTTTTTCTCTTACGACAACGTTTATAACACGAGTAACGTTCACAGAATATGAAGGATCACGTTGAGAAGATCGGTGATTTGACTTATCAGTTGGTTCCGGACGGTCTGAAACTGCTTCGTAAAAGCATGCGTGAAATAGTCGCAACCGTGGATTCGGCTATGGTTAAATCCTACATAAATCTCATGAACTTTCGAATCGGACCCATGACCGGCAGAGACGGAAAAGCGCCACCGGCTTTCGTTTATCAGAGAACCATTCGTGAGCGCGATTATTCGTATTCCAAACGTCCGCCGTTTTTCGTGGCGCATTTTCTTTTTTTTTCACCTCCCATCGAATCCACTGCTAGTTCCACGTGAATAGAATGAATCGTACTGGTCGCATGGCTCTGTGTTTGCTTACCCGTGGCATCGTTATCGAATGAGAGCCTCGGGCTGTACACAGCCATTCGTTCTTCGATGAATGTTCAAACTCATGGAAGAACAATTTTTTACCGCACGCAATTCTTCGAGTTTCATTTACGTGAAAAAAAAAAAACGAAAAAACATAAAACATCAAAGAAAAAAATTGAAAAATAAATTGCAACGGAATTTTTTTTTTTTTTAATATAATTTTGTCAACCTCCATTTTCATTGCAATCGTCCGCGTTGACAGCCGGGCTTTTAACACCGTGGGCGGCTTTTGCGTTGGTCTGGAGCATCGGTGCCAGTTGCGATTACAGCGGACGTCGTTTGTTCAACGAGTGGATGAGAAACAAGCAAAAGGAAGGCAACCATGAACTACAATTTCCAACCCAAGGATTGGTATTCGATTACCGGTCAGTCCAATAATACGATGAATTGAGTCAGTTCGAATGAATATTATTATTATTATTATTGTTGTTGTTGTTGTTATTGTCGTTGTTGCTGTTGTTGCTGTTGTTGTGATTATTATTATCATTATTATTATTATTATTATTATTATTATTATTATTATTATTATTATTATTTTCGCTCAGATTGCACGACGGTGGATTCACTGATACGACGGAAGAGAATGTGCCAGTACCGCCAAGATGGTGCAACTGGCTCGAAGACATCCCACCGATCAAGATTACCCCGGAAACGAAATTTGCAGGTTCAATATATTTTTTACAAGCGACGGTTTCTCATCAACGAAAATCATTCGAAAGAAATTATGTGCCACATGCACTTTCCCGGCTAATTCAATCGCTTTGATCCGCTTCCAGTGGTAAAAATCGTTTTTCCGCAGCGTCAACGAGCCGACGATGACCTGCGAATTTTCAAATCCAACAAGCTCCGATGAATTGACAACAAGAAAAATTGAATTCATATAAATATGATTTGTCTTGGTCGAATTCATTTGCTTATGTTGATGATTTAACGGTGCGAGCTCATTTTTTAGAGCTGCATTTTTGAGACTTCTATATATTTGACTTTCGGTTTGAGTTAAATTAATATTTAAATGTATGCATCGTTATTTTTTTTTCTTAAAATTAATAGCAATGATTATTGGAAAATATTGTGCATAATATTATGTTTATACATGTATTATATCGGTCTTTATCAGACATCGAGGTGCCGACCATGGATAATGTTCGTAATTCCACTCTCATTGGATATCTGCTTCACAACGGAACCAACGTTCTCTGCGTCGGACCAACCGGAAGTGGAAAAACTCTGACCATCACCGCAAAACTATCGCGGAATATGGCGAAAAAATATATATGTGACTTTGTGACATTTTCTGCGAGAACGACGGCCAATCAGACCCAGGTACGTTTTCGCGTTAATTTTTACAAAAAAAAAAAAATGATTAACATTTTTTTTATGATTCATCAAAGAAAAACAAAATTTCTATTTTTGCTCGAGGGCACAAACAATATTTCTCGAAAGTTTCAATCGATAATTGTGCTCAATCAAGGATGTGATAGACTCGAAACTCGAAAAAAGACGAAAGGGAGTGTTCGGACCGCCGACGCTCAAGAAACAAATAATCTTCATCGATGATCTGAATATGCCAGCTCTCGAGATTTACGGTGCCCAGCCTCCGATCGAGCTGATCCGTCAATTCATGGATTTTTGCGGTCAGTTCACGATACCCGGTTGATAATTGTCGGTAACAACTTATTCGATATCAGAAATATTAAATGAGTTTGTTGAAAAGTTTCTCGGAATAAGTTTTTTTTCTTCACTTTTCACTTCACGTACTTTACTTGGAAAAACGTTGTACACGTTTCATCATAAAATGTTAAGCATTACATTGCCGAGATATCGCAGAGCCTTACAATTTACTATTTTATATCAAATTAAAAATGTTGTACGGATTTGGCTTACTACTTTGATAATGCAATACCTTCCAATTGCTTTTATCAATCACCGTCAAATGAAAATTCTACGGTCATATCAATTCCGTCGATATTCGTCGAAATGCGATTATGTCTTTTAATTTGAAATTAAAAAGAGAAAATCGTTCAACGTAGAAAATCACGGAAGCATCTGTTGTAAATTGAAATTCAATGAAAATATCCCAATAAATCGATTGTCGAACATTAAATTGGCAATCGTGTACCAAACGTAATTCTTTTTTTCACAATTATCATCCTCATCGATTGGGATCAAGTTTCTGCGATTATTGAAATATCTGAAGTATCATTTTATCAATACGTTGATACTCTATTCATTTTACGAAATTGTTCGAATTAAATCATTCAAAAAATATGTAAAACTGTGATAACTCGACCGAATTGTTTCGTTCTCTTCGTTAATTATGTAAAACCCAATTATCATATTACGTTCCAGGATGGTACGACAGAAAGGAAATTGGATCGTTTCGAAGAATCGAGGACGTGAATTTCGTGGGAGCGATGGGTCCACCAGGAGGTGGCAGAAATCCCGTTACCGCCAGACTTCTGCGACACTTTCATTTCCTGGCATTTCCCGATATGGAGGACGACGCAAAAGTAAGCAACAAATTAATAATCAACTGTCGGCACATCGTTTTGAAAAAAGGGGAGAAGCTCTCACAATCATTCATTCATAAGGATGCACTTGCAGTGCTCGTCTTCGCTGCTTATTATGCTGCGTTCGAAAATTTCATCAGTTTTTTCGTATTTCAATTTATCAATAATGTTTTTACGAGGCCCCATTCCTCGGAGTCATCGTGAGGTCCTAACATAAATAATCAAATCGACACGAAAAATGCAATTAGAAAAAAATTTACCGTGCGAATTATTTCATTCCAACCCCGAAAAATTCCGTACAATTCAGATGGGGGAATGTTATTTTTTTTTTCTTCACTTTTCTTCTTTTTTTTCTTTTCTTTCAACGTTTCACATCTCCATCTCGAGTTTTATTCCATGGAAACTCTCCACACCCAGAAGGCATAATTAGACCTCTTGTGGGCTACTCAGTGGGGGCACTATTCATGGGTAACAATACTAACCGAGGTGTCTGTACGGGTGGCACGGGGACAAAGTTTCCACAGAGCTTATACGCGTCAAGAAAGTTCTGTGGCTTGATAACCCGCCGAACCCTCCCTCAATTATGCCTCGTAACTCTACAACGTAACTCTCGCACGGGCGTACACAATTTGCCTTTACGACGCGAAGCAAGGATTATTGTGCGTCAACCCCAACCTTTAGCCGGATAAAGCACATATTTAATGTGGGTCTTTTTGGTCGAGGTCGACTGCCTCGTCTTCGCCCCCCCCCCCAAAATATATATATATCATCCGTTCAAGAACAATTTATTTGCACATTTTTTCGATATTGGATGTGAGCTTGAAAAAGTAAATTTAATATGAAATAACTATTATCGGTCATGTTGAAATTAAAAAAAACTCGATTTCTGCAGTCGACAAGTAAATTGATTCAGGATCAATAATATTTTTTTCATCAGTGTACCTCGTCACATATTGGAAATATATTTTTCCACAGCTGCACAGTAAGTTTAAAAAAATTGTCACCTGAACACGATTCGTAATTCTTAATTCGTAAAAAAAAAAATCAATGAGTAAAATCAATGAACCTATTTTCCATAACGATGTTATTTATTCATTTATTTATTTATTTATTTATTTATTTATTTATTTATTTATTTATTTATTTATTTATTTATTTATTTATTTATTTATTTATTTATTTATTTATTTATTTATTTATTTATTTATTTATTTATTCATTCATTCATTTACATAATCATTTTTTGTTTTTTTTCACAGAAAAATATTTTCGGCACGATTCTCGGTTCTTGGCTATCGCGTACGCCGACATTCGTCAATCTCGTCGATAGCCTCACCGAAGCAACGTTGGATGTGTTTACCACAATCTGCAACGACTTACTTCCGACCCCGGACAAATCTCATTACACTTTTAATCTTCGAGATCTCGGAAAAGTGTTTCAGGGTATCCTCATGGCAGATCCCGCGAGGATCGATGTGAGTACACATTTGTTCTGTCACGTGCATCACGTTTTTCATCACGTGTATACACCTTTTCACGTATCGTGAAGTATTTCCGGGAAAACGTGTTGCGTGATTCGAGATCTGTGGTTTTCCCCCTTGGGATTTTTTTTTCTCCTGGCCTGTACGATTTAAGTTTCGTCGGCTCGTGCCACAATCATTTTTTTCACATTTAAAAACCGAAAAAAATCGAAAAAACAAAATAATTTTTAAATACAATCAATTAGCGTTCCACTCCCAAACTAAAAAAAAAAATAAAAGCCTCGTTAAGAGCACAACATTTGTAGAGAAAAAAAATCCCAAAGAGTAGTGGAAAAAATTCTGAAAAAAAAAATTCTGGTTCTTTCGGATCGGAACAAATAAAAAAACAAAAAACAAATGCGACTCATGCAATCTTTTCAGAGTCCATCAACGTTGATTCCGCTCTGGTATCACGAAAATGTACGCGTATTCAGCGATCGTTTGGTAAACGAAACCGACAGAAAATGGTTCGACGAACTTTTGCGTGGAATTGTCAAACACAAATTGTCCCACATCGTTGAAATTCACGAAGACGTAATTGGAAACGAAGTTTTGTTTTACGGCGATTTTGCGGATTCGGGAGGACAGTACGAACGCATCGTTGATCTCGAAAAGGTTCGTACGTGCAATACGGACACATCAATGGACGCACACATCGATCGACAATTTTCAAATTTTCAAATTTTCAAATTGTTCGTCGCTGAACGACGAAGCAACGCGTAAAAACATAAGACACGTTTCGATGTGACATCGTGATCATGACTATGACGATCAATGGATTATATCGATTATTTCGCGGAGCAGATGAAGCGAGTTATGATGGAATTTCTTCGTGATTACAACGGTTCCACCACTTCGCCCATGAAACTCGTGCTTTTCGAGGACGCGATGAGTCATGTTTGTCGAATCGCGAGGATATTACGTCAGCCTCGTGGTAACGCGCTGTTACTTGGAATGGGTGGATCGGGTACGTGTTTGATTGCTATGGACATTTGATATCATTGACCATCGAAGTCCTGGAAATTTCCGTCACTGGCGTGGTCGTCCAATTGGCTCACCCGTATCTCGTTGGTGGGACAATGATTATCCGTGAAATTTCAGGACGGCAGAGCTTGACCCGGCTTTCGGCTCACATTGCGGAATATCAGTGCATGCAGATTGAATTGAACAGAGGCTACTCGAATCACGACTGGCGCGAAGACATCAAGACCGTTATGCTCGAAGCTGGATTGCAGAACCGTTCGATCGTATTTCTGTTCTCGGACACTCAGGTGAGCATTGTACCTGGTTCAATTTAACGTTGTTGTATTTATTGTCGTTTGATATTCTAATACGAAGTAAGGGAAAATCAAATCGTCGCATTTATACGTTTTGACTCAATCGGGTGATCGTAGTTTTCAACCGTGTGGAACAATGAATTTTCAGTTTTTATCTAATAATAATTATAGTAATTATAATAATCATAACAATCATAATAATCATAATAATCATAATAATCATAATAATCATCATAATCATAATAATCATAATAATCATAATAATCATAATAATCATAATAATCATAATAATCATAATAATCATAATAATCATAATAATCATAATAATCATAATAATCATAATAATCATAATAATCATATTAATCATAATAATCATAATAATCATAATAATCATAATAATCATAATAATCATAATAATCATAATAATCATAATAATCATAAACGAGTACATATATATATTTTTTTGTATTAGAATCAGTGTTGAATTTCCGAACAGAGCCAACGTAAGAAGTCGATTAACGTGTATCTAGATTTCAAATTGCACGTCCACGAGCGACCACGAAAAACATTAGGGGAAAAATTTTAGGGGGATTGGATTTTTTGTTTCCCAAAACTATCGGTACTGAATATTTCGATGAAAATTGGACATGGGGTGTGTGTTTTTTTTTTTTTTGCTCCGTACATCAGAATGTTCGCAAAAACATACAGAAACCCACACATACATATGTATGTAAATTTATTCGAGTCGTGGATCGTGTCGATAATCTTGTGCTTGGGGGAAGCATCCGTCAGACATCCCCGAAGACTTGATGGATTATCCGAAACCCGTTTGCGGTGCATCGCGGGAGGTCTTTCGGCCCATTTGTCTGACGCAACGTGACGCCCATTGCTCGATGGGGAGTAATCGTTGGCACATACGATAATGGGATTAGACACAAGCCACTCCGTTAGGCATACGCCGCGTATCACGAGGTGACTGACCTCACGGAATTGATGACGACTAAACGTCTATTCACTTGGCCCTCGTCCTCCCTCGTTCGGACGAACGACGGAAAATCGACTACGCAAAAGCTCAGTCATCCACCTACACACACGATACAGACATACATGTGTTCACGGACATTCCTGGATGGTAGTGGGCCTCGGATCGTCTTGTCCGTCCGGATAATTATCTGAAAATACAATTTGCAATTGTGTTGTCTCACGGATCCAGCCGCGCAATTTATCGACTTGTTTTCGACACACTGCCGTCTCATTGTCACACAAATCGCTCAATTGTTGAACACGAAAAAAAAAAAAAAAAAAAAAAAAAAAAAAAAAAAAAACAGTTGCTCGTTAGACGTTTATCGACGTTTCGAAATACTTTTGATAGTCGAAGATAGAAGTCTCGAAAAACTTGACTTCTATTGAGCGACAAGAAAAAGAAAAAAAAAGTTTATAACGTTTGTAAAAATGTGAATAATGTTTTTTTTTAATTTTTTAAATTTTGCTTCGACACCTCCCGCCTGTCTCGGTGATCACTAAGGCTTCGTATCATCTCACAAACTCGAATCCAATCACGTTCGTTTCAGATAAAAAACGAGCAGTATCTCGAGGATCTTAACAACATTCTGAACAGCGGTGACGTTCCGAACATTTATCAACCCGACGAATTGGACAAAATTTATCAGCTTATGCGAGCCCCCGTTCAGGAAGCCGGTTTGCAGATCAATCGAAGCAATCTTTTCGCCGCTTATCTCAAAATTCTTCGAAACAACTTGCACACCGTGCTCGCCATGAGGTTAATTGTTTATCGCTCGATTATCAACGATTTAGTTTTTCGTGCCTTGTCACGGTTGAAATAACTGACCGAGTTCGATGCACGTTTACAATATATTTTCCACCGTCCAACGATGACGAAAAATTGTCCATCAATTTTATTTTAATTTTTTTATTTTATTGTTTATCTATTTATTTTCAAATAAAATTGTAAATGAGATGTATTTATGCATGTTACAACTAATATTGGCAGTCCGATCGGTGAAGCATTCAGAGCTCGGATACGACAATTTCCGGCACTGGTGAATTGCTGTACCATCGATTGGTTCAGTCCTTGGCCGGACAGCGCTCTTCAGGTGTGTACTGAAACTTTTAATGGGTTTAACTGGCTGGACTGACGGAGCAACTCACTAGTAATTCGAAACAGTATTTTCACATAGGTCATCACGTATGATGCGAATGAATAATCACGCAAGTCAGTTCCAACAGAGTACTAATGGGTTCTACAAAAACAATTTTTCTCTTCGCCAGTGTAATCTGTCACGTCATTCCGCTGTCCTCAATCTCGTATTTAGTTCGAAAATTAAAAATATTATTCCGTTATATTATTTAAGAAAAAAGAAAAAATGTTAAAAACGCATTGCTCGTAAGCTGCTTAACGTGGGAGGTAATCCATTTCCATCTGTAATGTCCGACGGATTGTGCTGTGGCGAATGTAAATGTGCGTCGACTGTTTGAATTCGCAATCGTTGAATTTTCACGACACGTGTGAATTTTCACGGTCGTTTTATCGAACCTAATTTTTTTTCGTTTCTCTTTTACAAAAAAAAGCACCATCTCCGATGGTGTTGTTTTTCATGGTTCCAACAATTCCATTCGCATTCACTATTGCGATTATGACAATCAAAAATATAACAAACTATATAAAAAAAATTGTCGTGAAAATAATGAGAGATTTATGATTTTTCGTAATGGGCAGAGCGTGGCTGTGCAGTTTCTTTCGGAGATGGAAGACGATGCGATTGTCGGTGATGTATTGAATTCGATTGCCCGAACTTGTCAGTACATGCACTCGAACGTCATTGCAGCGAGCGACAGATTTCTCGCGGTAAGTCCGACGTTCTGGAATTATTACTCGTAATAAAAATAAATGAATAATAAATCAGCCCGAAAACTCGGAAAATCTCAAACCCAGGCGTACGATTTTTTTAAGCCACGAGCCGATCAATCGAGTTAAAGTTTTCCAAGTTTTTCCAAGATTATCAAAGCAACGATTTATAAAAAAATGTATTATTCTTATTATTATTTCTTAAAAAAAAAAACAAAAAAAGCAAGTCGATTAGTTCATTAATCTTCGTCGCTGCCTCAAACGCGAATCATTGTAATTACTCGCGGACAAATATCAGAATTACCTAATTCAAACGAAACCTCAATAAGAATCGCTAAGTAAAAATAAATTTATTGAAAAAAATCGTCGAACGTGCGAAATTGCTTCGTCACGATCGAATTACTTGCTCGATATATTGTCATTAAATAATCATAACGTGCATTTTATTTATGTGCAAAATTAAGACACTCAATCGTCACAATTACGTAACTCCGACGTCCTACTTGGAACTGTTATCGAGTTACGGCGAACTTCTTGCCAGGAAGAGGAACGAACTTGCGTCCGGTATATCGCGATTGACCACGGGTAAAAATACAAAGCTAATATTGAGTCACGATCACAAATCGATCTGACAATTTTTTCACCGTCTGTCCTTTGCCCTTTTGCTTCATATTTATTTTCTCCGTCCGCTCTCGCGTTCTTCGCCCTTTCGTCATTGCATCAACTCGATAACCAAACAACGACGAACCCAATTTTGTCGATGTTGCGAAATTGGGGTGGAGCGAGTCACACGAAGAAATATTATGATACTTAACTCGTGAAACTCTTTATTAACACCGTACATTTCCTCAAACCATTTGATTGATATTTGATAACGTCAATTATTGTCGTGACTTTTTTTACAAACCCACGTCTGTGTTTTCTTCATAACATCTGTTTGTGCACTAATCAATGCCATATGTGCAGTATTAATTGCTAAATTAGTTTTGTATTTACAATATGAATTTGTCATTCACGCTGTTTTGCTTAAAAAACTTTTTGTCCTACACGAAACATCATCGCATAAATAATTATCAGTTGAAAAAAAAAACAAAAAACAACAACAACAACAACAAAACAGCTGATAACGCATGCGCATTTTTGCGTCGATGATGCAGGATTGAATAAGCTAGCTGTAACCGAAGTGGAAGTGAAGGACATGCAGATTGTATTGATCAACATGAGACCGGAATTGGAGAGAGCGGCCGCTGCGACCGCTCTCATGATCGATCGAGTTACTCAGGATACCGTAAGCTGCTCATTCACTTGAATGATCAATAATTTTCCGAATAATTAATTTCATTTTTTCTTGTTAGAAAAAAAAAAAAAAACAATTACTCGGATATAAAAATGAATGTTAAATCATAATTTTTCACTTAATATTTATTTTCAAATAAATTATCCACCCGCTCGTAAACAGGTTGACGCGACACCGTTTTCCATTGTAAATTATGGTTGATGTAAATAATGAAAATTAAACCGGAAAAATATTTTTCATTTCGTTCAGGTGGAAGCCGAGAGAACGAAAGCCCAAGCTCTGGCACAGGAAAGAGAAGCCACGAAGCTACGACGGGATAATCAGGCAATCAAGGACGAAGCCGAGGCTGATTTAAGTGGGTACTCTCGAAGTGACGTAGCAAAGTTTATATCGAGACCTCAGATTTTTCTCGTAACGTGAAACGCAGTGTAGAACCCATATAATGATAACGTAAAAACATTCGTGTTTATATATATATGAGTCCAGTGGCAAAAAAAAGTCCAATTCCAACGTGGAATCGTTATTTCCAAAGCTTTCGATTTTTCATTTCGATTCACAATCAAGTTTCGAAATAAATGTCATATTTTCTACAACTTCATTTTTTTGGCGAATTTACGTCATCATTTCGAATCAGATTGAAATTGTACCGAATTACATTTATCCGGTAATACGCTGCAAATAATGATACAACATTTTTTTATTTATTCGACTGTTGAGTTTGAAATTAATTTTTGAAAAAACCAAAGTAAAGAAAAAAAAATTGATTTTTTTTTAAATTTATTTTGGTTGACATTGTAGGTGAAGCAAAACCCATGCTGGAAGCCGCGGAAGCGAGTCTCAAAGCACTCAACAAAAGCGACATAACCGAGGTGAAGGCTATGAAGAGACCACCGGTAGGTGTTGTACTGGTTATCGAAGCGATGTGCATCGTCAGAGACGTCAAACCCCATAAAGTAAAGTGGAATTCCAATATTTCACCTTATTTCGCATTGAAAAACCACGGGAGCATTGACTCTACGACGTTTTCATTGTTGTGTCAGCTTCCGGGAAAAATTCCGGGTGAAAAGATTCTCGACTATTGGACACCGGGTAGTCAGATGCTGGCCGATGCCGGACATTTTCTCAACGAACTTGCCAACTTCGACAAGAACAATATCACCGAGGAAATGATCAATAAGTTGAAAATATACGTCGATAATCCGGCCTTTCATCCGAGTAAGGTGAATAAAGTGACTTTCGGAAATTTTGCGTCGATAATGTTACCCCCCGAACGAATGAAGATTCAGTCCTAGCATTTCGTAAATAATTATTAAGGTAGTACCCTCCATGAGAGAGTTCCTCGTCAGATTTTCATGAAACTTGGCATACTTAAAGGTATTGATAAGAAAAAGGTTCAGTTAAATTTTTATGGCTTTCCGGAGCGCGAGAAAAAAGATATCAACACTTTTACTTTCACACGTTTAACATGGAGCCTTATGAAGAATCACGCTCAATTTGATATGATACAAAAAGTCCTCGTCAGATTTTAATGAAACCACTTGAACCGCAAGTTGAATATTTGGAGGACATTTTGAGCACTTGACAGTAGAGGTCAGGAGACTGTGATGATAATAATAAGCAAATAAACATCGGGAAATGCAGTTTATATCAGGAGTTGGTCGTGATCCAGTAGACATTGCAACATTGCGCGTTTGATTCCCATCTTCTCTCTCTCTCTCACTAATCGACATCATAACACGCGACGTTGCCACATCAAAGTACTACGTACCTCAATCAGGAGATGGTACATCGTCGGCTTGCTTTGACTCTTACAATTTGTTGGATACTACCTTAAGAATTATTCATTACATTCAAATCCATTCGTGAGTGGGATGCTGATGCTTTCAAAGGAGTTCCGGACTTATTTACAAATAAAATCGAAAGATCTAGTCCTCCTGCATCTTACGGAAAATAATTTCCGTCGCTAGCTCTCCCTAATGAGGGTTGATAAATAATCAAATGAAATAACATTTCAAGGTAATTCAAGTGTCGAAGGCTTGTCACTCGTTGTGTCTGTGGATTCACGCGATGTACAATTATTACTTCGTGAATCTGCGAGTAGCACCGAAAATGGCTGCACTGGCGGAAGCCGAGGAGTCACTCGCGAGGACCGAGGAAACTTTAGCCGCAGCTATGACACGGCTCCGAGACGTTGAGTCGGGTATCGAAGAGCTGCGGTCGTTGTTGCGAACGGAGGAGGAAAAAAAAGCTGAGCTCGAGCGGGACAAACAGCTGTGTGAGGACAGAATGTCGAGAGCGGTGAGACTGATAGACGGATTGGCGGAAGAGCAGAAGAGATGGATCGTCACGGTGAAGGATATTGAAGCATCATTGAAGAATGTTGTCGGAGACATTCTTTTGTGTTCCGGTGAGCTTTTTGCTTCCACTCAATTAAATAAATTCTCGTGCGACGTAGTAAATTGAAATTCGACGTCATGATACACATCTCATTAACCCATATCTTTGTACTGGTGAACACATTGAAATTTTCACATGAGACTCGAAGCCGGAAAAAATGAGTTAATCGAAAAAAAAAAAATTAATTTCACGTATAGCGTGGGATATCATTTGATTGGGCTTGTTACGAAGCACCACGTTGAGTTAAGAGTCAATATCTCAAAAATCAACAAAATGGCGAAACTATGAAATTAAAAAAAAAAATTAGGGTTTCATTTTTCAAGAAAAAATAAAAGGCAGTCATAAATTTGAAATTTCTTACGCGGTGTGTGGAACGGAGAAAGATTATGCTGGTTGAAATTATACTTATTTGGCCCTAAGAATCACGATTGACCGGAGCGATCCACTTTTTATTCATTCAGGCGCGATCGCTTATCTGACTCCATTCACCGATGATTATCGAACGAGCCTTTTGGCTTCCTGGTACAACATTCTGGGATCCGGAGTGCCTCATACGCCGGATTGTAATCCGGTGTCGATCCTCGGGGATCCGGTGGAAATCCGGAGATGGCAAATCGACGGTTTACCACGTGACTCCCTGTCCGTCGAAAATGCGGTATTGGTCAAACACTCGGCTCGTTGGCCGCTCTTTATCGATCCTCAGGGCCAGGCCAACAAGTGGATACGGATCATGGTTGGTGAATCTCTCCGAGTATACCGTAGTCACACAACAATTGAAATCCATGGGTCGAATGACAGTTATACGCTCGGGGAAAACGTGTAAATTACTCGTGCTGGTATTGAAAAAGTGGTGAAACTATTTTTTCGTTATTTCCATCGTCGGTATGTTGAATATTTTTTATTTTTCACATTCATTCTGCCTGAAGCAAACCCAGCCAGTGAGTTAATTAATGGAACTTACGATCCGTGTCACTGTAAATAAAAAATGTTTATTTCATCGCTCCAACTCTTTTTGCCACTCTTCCATTAATTTGCAGTACAAAAAACAATAGAACGGTTATTAAATTCCAACGTTGAAAAAAGATAAAACTGAATTTTTCAATGTTTCCAGGGCAAAAATGCTGGATTGTCGATTGCAAAAATAACCGACAAGGATCTGTTGCGAGTGATTGAAAATTCGGTGAGATTCGGAAGGCCTTGCCTCATCGAGAACGTGGGAACGGAGCTCGAACCGGGTCTCGATTCCATACTCATGCGAATAATCTTCAGACACGCCGGTCAGCTCAGCATTAAAATAGGCGACAACGTTGTGCCTTACAATCAGGACTTTCGGCTTTATCTCACGACCAAACTTTCCAATCCTCATTACACACCCGAAGTCGCTGTCAAAGTGTTGCTCGTGAATTTTACCCTCACCGTCAGGTAATTGAAATTCTTGTCTCGTCGAGGGTCGAATTCGATCTCATTGTCGCCGTTATCAAAGGATATCTAACGACATTCGAGTGTGTTGGGCGGTCCATGCATTTAACTTGACTTTATTTTCGACTACTATGAGAAAAAAAACAAAAATCGTGCAATGACACTTGTTTTCATTAATTCATTAAAAAGAAGATTTAGTTTTGAATAAAAATGTTTCAACTAATACCGGAACACGGTTTTACCCAGTTCCTCGATGGATCTATGTTCAATATCACGTCGATATTATTATTATTATTATTATTATTACTTATATTATTATCATTATTATCATTGTAATAAGTTAGACAATCTGTTCTATTAGGTACGATGGATATATAACCATTCGCGAATGATAAATCATGCGGGTTTGTTAAAAGTTATATTTTCATCTTGTTCAATGTCAAAGTGGGATGCTCGATCAAATGCAGTCCCTGGTGGTGATGCAAGAACGACCGGATCTCGAGGAAACGCGAAGCGCTTTGATAATTTCCAGCGCGCAAATGGCAAAGGACTTGCGAGACATCGAAAACAGAATATTGCACAAGTTGTCGGCGTCCGAAGGTTCGGCGGTCGACGACATTGACTTGATCCTCACCCTCGAAGCGTCGAAGATAAAAAGCGAAGATATAAAAGTAACGACGAATTCACATTTTCGAGTCACAGAATCGAACGAAAACACGAGATAAAAATATACACATGACATATTCGTTTATTCGAAATACCGAATGATTCGTGGAAAATTGTATTATTTTCACTTTTGTCACAGATGAAAGTGGCATCGTCAAACGCAACTCGAACGGACATAGACGTCACGAGATCTCTTTATATTCCGGTGGCAAAACGAGCACAAATATTATTTTTCTGTCTCGCCGATCTTCAATTCGTCGACACGATGTATCAGTACTCGCTCGAATGGTTCGTCAATATATTCGTCTCGAGTATCGCCAGCGCTGAGAAAAATCGTGAGTCCAACTTTATCCCCGAAAAAAAAATAATAATAAATGAATAAGCAACAAAATTTGCGAAATTTTAATTTTATTTCTTCATCCATTTGCCAACTGTAAACTGCGTCGTTACATAAATAATAATATTCATTATTATTTTTAATAGTTTTTTTTATGTTCGTTTTTTTGCTCTCATTAAAAATATTCTTTCGATTTCGCATGAAAACTTAGCCGACACGACGAAACGCGTTAGCAACGTTAACGAACACTTCACGTTCTCACTATTTTCCAACGTATGCCGAAGTCTCTTCGAGCGTCACAAATTGCATTTTGCATTTCTCGTTTGCGCACGTGTGCGAATGAACGACGGGCTCATAGACTCCGCCGAGTGGCGTCATTTGCTTTCCGGATCCACGCCACCTCGGGTGAGTAATTGATCAAAGTTATTTTCCAATCGTCATGCATCACCGAATTAGTCGGATTGTCAAACTGCGTCGAGATCGTGAAAACCGTAGATCAACGAAATCTTGATTTGTTTTCGTAAGTTTAGTTATCGAGGGGTTGATATCTAGTTGTTGCATGAACTTAATATAATGATCAACTGCGTGGATGTATATGAATCAACACATTAAGCTTGTAGCCGATCATGAGATTTCCGATCAGGCGTCGTGCTGGCGCGGGGCGGTGACGACGCCTGATCGGAAAGTCCACTGTCAGTCCCCAGGGATCGACGCCTCGCTCGGGCCTGTTAAATTGTGATATAATCTAATCTAATAAACCGACCGGCTCCGATTTCACTCTAATGGAACTCCCCTAAATACTGCGCTTCACAAATTGGAACTCACGTTCGTTATTTATTTTTATCTTCACCCACGAGTTTCATTATTCGACAGATTATTCGACAGATTATTTGACAGATTATCCGACAGATTATCCGACAGTTTATCCGACAGTTTATCCGACAGATTATTCGACAGATTATCCGACAGATTATTCGACGGATTATTCGACAGACAAAAATAAAATAAATAATCATTTACAAGTTCAATCGTTCTGTGATCAACAGGAATTGCCAAATCCAGCGTCGGAGTGGATATTGCCGAGATGCTGGAAGGAAATTCAGGCGCTCGAAGTTCTCACGAAATTTCACGGATTTGTGAAATATTTTTCAAACACGCCACAACGATTCAAAATAATATTTGATTCCGCGGAACCGGAAACGTGAGAATGAAATTTCGGGAAAATTGGAATTTACAATTTTGTTGATTTTTTCTCATGCTTCGACTATTACGATCGAATTTTTATTATAGCCACGTTCTTAAGAGGATCCCGAACGTTTCGCGTCCGCAACGAGTGCGAGAGAGATAGCGCCGTGGACGCTCGCGGCGGAGCGAGAGAGACCGAGCTTCAAACGTTCGGGATCCTCTTGAGACTGCTGTATTCAACTATATTGGTTCAAGTTCGAGAAAGACCTCGAACTTTTATTACCATCGATGTTATTGGATAGCAAATATCCTTTAATTTTATTTCTTCTGGAAATAATTTTTATTTTCAAATGAAAACTAAATCGTGAACAAATTTTCTCCACAACAACATTTTACAATTTTGTTACGTAAGATTATTATTATTATTATTTTTTTACTGTAGTGAAAAATTGCCAGAGCCTTGGAACGATAATCTCGACGATTTTGAGAAGATGCTCGTGCTAAAGTGTCTTCGACCGGACAAAGTGACGAACGCGATGCAACTCTATCTCGGACGTTATTTGGGACAACGTTTCGTCGAGCCACAAACGACGGATCTCGCGGAAATTTACAAAGAATCGTCTCCGATCACGCCGCTCGTGTTCGTTCTGTCGACCGGTACCGATCCCGCGGTCGAGCTCTACAAATTTGCGGAAAAATTGAAAATGGGCAAAAAATTGCACACCATATCGTTGGGACAGGGACAAGGTCCGCGTGCCGAACTCATGATAAAGCATTCCGCCGAGATCGGCAACTGGGTGTTTTTTCAGGTGAATTTTCGCGCGAAATTTCGAACCGCGCGATCGCGAATGCTCAACGAACAAAAATGGTTAACTTTAAAAAAAATGTGTAGAATATACTTCAAATAGCGATGGAAAAACTTTCTTTTTCTTTATTTGACACACCGTGATATATATTTATTGGGATAAAAACCATATGCCAAGTTTACAACGCTAAATCCAGAAAATAGCGACAAAAATACGTCAATAATAAAATAACAGTGAGTAACGTATTGAAAAATATTATTTCCATGGACCTCGACGATTTTTATTCGTGAAACATTTTTCATCGTTACTTGATATTCCAACGTTTCCCTTTTTTCTTTTTCTTTATCAATATCTATTTGCTCCCGTGAGACGGGAGTTCTTTTCTCGTCGAAAGAGATCAAACGTTAACGATACTGGGAATCCACGTTATTTCACAACTTTGCGATCGGACCATCCCCAGCGTCTGGTGAAAAGTTCCACATAATCGAGATTCAGCCAATCTTATTCGATAGCTTCGACGTTATCGTGCAGATCCGATTGGCCGTCACTCGACGATGCGAAAGCAATACCCCAATATCGCAATATCCGCGAACACAGCGAGATAATTGATTGATCACATTCAAACGTTTTTTCACATGTAACATTTTTTTTTTTTTTTTTTTTTTTTTTTTTTTTTTTCATTCGCGTGATTTACGTCGATAAATATATTTTTTGTTCATCTCTGTTATTCAAAAACTTCGCTTCTATCGTCACTTCCGTAACTATTTATTTTTAATTGCCATCGTAAATGTGATTGATCACGTTTTTCCATCAGAATTGTCACTTGGCACCAAGTTGGATGCCGAAATTGGAATTGCTCGTGGAAAATCTTTCGCCGGACACGACGCACCGTGACTTTCGTATGTGGTTAACGTCGACCCCGTCGCCGGATTTTCCGGTCAGCATACTTCAGAATGGATGCAAAATGACGGTGGAACCACCCCGAGGCATCAAGGTACGAGCTTTGTGAATTTTCTATCCGACCACACGGAGAATATACATCGAAGTGTAGTAAGAAGAGTTCGATCATTGCGTCACAGGCAAACATGCTCCGGGCATATTTGACACAATTCGTGGAAATGCAAGACTTTTTTCAATCCGAACATCCAAAGGCCGAACCGTTCAAACATTTGTTATTCGGTCTGTCGATGTTTCACGCGATACTCCTCGAAAGACGAAAGTTCGGACCTCTCGGATTCAACATACCCTACGAATTCACGGAAGGTGATCTGACCATTTGCATGTCACAGCTGCATATGTTTCTGTTGGAGTACGCGCAACTTCCGTTCAAGGTGATGAAACTGTGTTTATTTTTCACGCGAGAGACATGAAAAGTGTTTTTTACGTGACGATTGATGAAAATCGTGATTTACTATTCTATTTCGATGTACTTAAGTATGTAGTAGATTATTAAATCTCCTATTGTGATCGTCTAACCACAATCGACAACATTTTGCGAATGGACAAAAAATGATTTTAATCGAATAAAATTAAATTATGGTTGATAAGAAAATCTGATACACAGACAATAAAAAAAAAATACTTCCTTGAGTCAGAGACGCAGATCCGAGTTTTTCCACGTAGTTTGTTATCACAAGAGAAATGCAGTCGACGCGTTGGTTCAAAAATTTAAAAACTCAAACTTTACTGAAACGTAATTATTCAGGTTCTGGTCTACACTGCCGGTCACATAAATTACGGCGGAAGAATAACCGACGATTGGGATCGTCGATGCGTACTCACGATTCTTCGGGATTTTTACAATAAAGACGTAGCGAGTCCCGACTATCAGTTCGACGACGAAGGACTTTATCATCAGGCGAGTCTCACAATAAATTCCATCGATATTTCTTCGTTGCATCATTGAAATTCTTTGACGCTCATAATTTCAAATCCAAGTTTATGATAGTTGTAAAAATTGTTTCGCCATTGTGAATTATCGTCAACAAAATTATTATTCGTCGAGAAATTAAAAAAAAATATATTATCATTACAATTTCGGTGTTGGACAAAATAATTGGTCAAGTGCGAGTTGAAATTGCGTGCAGAGGATTCCGTACCTCTTTGTAAAATTGTATACCCCCGCAGTTACCGGGAAACACGAGTTTTCAAGACTACATCACCTACATCAAGCAACTTCCGTTGAACGATCGTCCGTCTTTGTTCGGACTTCACTCAAACGCCGATATAAGTTACGCACAGGCCGAAACTTACGCGTGTTTGGACACGTTGCTGGCATTGCAGGCAAAAGACGCGGGTGAATCCGCAGTGAGCACGGAAGAGGTTGCCGAACGTCTGGCCAGAGACATTCTCGACGCTGTTCCCGAACTTTTCGATCTTCAGGCTATACAGCAAAAGTAAGTTTCATCGAATAATACCATAAAACCACTCTGTATCAATTATATTTCATTTGTGAGGCGCAAAACGATCAACGGAAAATTTCGCCAGATGACACAAATCAGTCGCAGTCGGATTTTGTTTTACGTTACGTAATAACAATGACGAACTTTGCATTGATTCAGATATCCGGTAATGTACGAGGAATCTCTGAACACGGTTCTGCTGCAGGAAGCAAAACGTTACAACGGATTGATTCGCGAGATCGTGGGAACTCTGAGCGATTTGTTGAAAGCTCTGAAGGGCCTGGTCGTCATGTCGGACAAATTGGAAACCGTGACGACGAGCCTGTTCAACAACAAAGTTCCAAAAATTTGGCAGGACAAAGGCTACCCGTCGTTGAAACCTCTCGGTGAGATTTAATCGAGTTTGGAATTTTCGAATTGGACGAGTCGTTGAATTTTCATGAGTAGACCGACAGGGATGGGTTATAAAAACTAAAGCATCGAATTAAAAACCATTCGGATTAGGACGAGCACCGGAGGATTACCGATATCCGGAACAGCGATTCGACCGTTGAAGCGGTACTCCATGCTTCGATTGATTGACGATGCACGAATAAATTAATAATTTATGAAGGATAATTTTGATTAGCATTGTAGAGCGAACCAACGCACTGTTCGCCAATTTCGTAAATTTAACAACCGTTTTGTTCGAGCGAATTCAATCGTACGTTTTGTGTCGCCTATTTAGGAGCCTGGGTGATGGATCTGAAGGACAGAATTGGCTTCATCGGTCACTGGCGAGACGACGGAATTCCACCTGCCTTTTGGATATCGGGATTTTATTTTCCACAAGCGTTTCTCACCGGAACCCTACAAAATTTCGCACGAAAGCACGTTGTCTCCATAGACACCATCGATTTTAGTTTTCACGTATGTATTTCATGTCGATTGCAAATCAGGAAAAAATAACCCGCAAATAATTTTTCATTGTCTGAACAGAGACTTCTTTTACCACAGATTCTGCGAGCCGTGCCAAAATCACGGCCAACCGACGGTTGCGCCGTGTACGGACTTTTTCTGGAAGGATGCCGATGGGGTGGTAGTGTCCTAGCTGAATCCTTGCCCAAAGAACTGTACACCGGTACGCTTTACGATAAGAATTCAGTCGAACTAATTCGATCCATCGACGTTTAATCAAATTCACGAATTTTCATGTCCACGTGCCGTTGTGCTCTTTCTCAATTTCAGAAATGTCACCGGTACTATTGTTACCCGAGCTGAACCACAAATCATCGGAAATCGGTGTGTACACGTGTCCGGTGTACAAAACGATAAAACGCGCGGGTACTCTTAGCACGACTGGTCATTCGACGAATTTCGTTTTGGACATGGAAATTCCCAGTGACAAACCTCAAGCACATTGGATCAAACGAGGCGCAGCGATGATATGCGCCCTTGATTATTGATCCGTTCGATTTTTACCTTTCGCGCAGATTTTTTTCCAATTGTACCAATGATTGTTCATTCAATTAAGTAATACAGTTACAGCGATTATCGTTGAATCAAAAGAAACAGATTCGTTGATCAATAACGATGATGTGTTGAATGTATATGTTTAGGGAAAGGGTATCGTAACATAGATCCAAAATTGCAACGTATCAACGTATGACAGCCGACTGGCTTAGTCCGGTCTCTAATATGAGGTTTGAGGAATTCAGCTCGGGTTTGGCGTAGTTTCTATGAAGTCTTTGGTTGCGAACCGGTACTGTATAAATAGGTTTGATTCGAACATTAATATCGGAACTATCGCCAGAATCTGAGCTTGTCTCGTCATGTCCAGGAAGTTCCGATGGAAGCGTTTGGTCGTTCGGGAAACCATCAGCAAAATCTCATTGATGCCCGTGACCCGTGCTTCTCCACCGTCAAAGCTAGACTTCCGGTGGTGCAAGCGATCAACCGTCCGACTAATCATTTGCTCCCTCGGTCCTAACTTTCTCGCAAATCCCAAAAAGGAAACCATATTTCCGGCTGGTTTGCGTCTACAAAATGCGTGAATAAGATGTTCGACCGGGTGATTTTCGTCACTGCGTAGTGTACAAGTGAGGAAACGCCCACGGCTGTATTTGCGGTGTTTGTCCCTCGTGCGGTAAATGGGTCAGGGTGCTTAGCACAAGTAGTGACTTACCAGCACGACGATAAAGACGAAGGTACTTAATGGTTGACCGCACCCCTGCGGGCAAACCATTTCAACGTCTTCGTGTATTCCGCCGTTTGTCCTGCAATGTACGACAACGCGGAGATGTTGAACCTCGACGACTGAAGAGAAAACGATGATTGAGGCGATTCTCGTCGATACTACGCCTCGGATATTACAGAAACACCGGCGAACTGCCTGTTTGTTCAATAAACACACTTGAGGACGCAATAATTCATCCCATACTTTCGGGTTCCGTCAATATGTGGTTACAATACCCAGAAATTATCAATGGAATTATACACGAATGGAAATCGTGTCTCACACATTCATTCATGATTAACACGCGCTACGGGTAAATAATTTATATTTCAATGGCAAATTGATCAGTAAAAGTAAATGGAATTTGTGAAAAGAATTTCATACATGCGAACGGGCTTAAATATTTTTAACGCTATGGTTTTATGTGTTTTCTTCTTTCGTTACTCATCGTTTTCGTAATCCTTTGGATTCTTGCGGAGCAAACGCTCGTGAGTACGATTGGCCCAGTGATAAGTGCCCAGTGTCATGACGAAACCTATTCACGAAAAATGATTTCTATGAATTTAACGTTCACTCCATAAACGTGAGAACGTGATCCTTCGGTCAAAAAAAATCTAACGTAGAAAAGTGTTTAATAAAATGGATTTTGGTGAAATATACCCGGAGCCATGGTCGGTAAGGCGGCGATGAAACGTCTGCCCAAATTTGGCAACCCTCGTGAGACGGCATGGGCCCAAACATCTTGCTCGAAGGGTGAAATACTGTAATAAACAACCCGACGAATGTGAACGGGAAGCGAACCGAATTCGATCATGATCGTTCAGAGGATTCGAGACTTTGTAGTACCGTAAAGTTTGTCACTTTTGACTAAATCTTTTGAGTCCAAGTCGGCGTTCCTCTGTTTCGGATGATTACCGAGTTACATGATAACACGGTCTTGTGGGAAAATCGGGAAATTCGTGGGCACGTGAAATATCGAAAGACGATGAAGACGCTTTTTTTAAAGAAATTATAAACAGGTTTTCTTTATGGGGTTCGTATTACAAGTATGCTTCAATCATCACTTTCTAGCCCTAATAATGTCATTGTCACACACATTATGTCTAACTACTTTCTACGTGTGTGTCTCATTGCTAGGTTCTTGTAAATACAGACCCTCTTGAGTTTTCGAAATTCAGTGGCTTGGCGCTTTCATTGTTCTATCTAAGTTTTCAAATATCGCGCGTCGGGTGGAAGATGCGCGACGACTATGCGCTCGTTACAACCCCAGCGACGCGCCTAATCGTAGCGGTCAGAATGTCGAACTACGAAATATGTGTTCGTCGTCTCGGGCGATGTTACAGATTCCGAGATCGTTGGGCAAAAGTGTATTCACTTTCTCCGTCGATAATACTGTTCCGCATATATTTATGTTTCAATTGAATACAAAATCTTGCGATTAATTTAGATCAAAAACATTCACACAACATTTCTCAAAACTTGTTTACACGCCGTAATTTTTTTCATTGACAAAATGCACGCGACTCCAGTTGAGACACCATGTTATAAAAAAAAACGTGGAAAACCGTAGGGGATCAACCGCGCGACAGTGGCGCCCTCCGTGCTACATCGAAAACCAATGTGACAACGGTTTTCCGGAAGTTCCTTGATTTCTACACGGTTTCCAATCACTTTGCGTGTACTTTTCGCGTTCTACCCACTGTGCGGAGTATCCAGAGGTGTTTATGGGTGTTTGCGCGGCACGCTGAACACCCCGTGCACGAGAGAGCCTATCGATTGTTCGACGAATTGTTCATTGTTGATTGGACCGGTCGGAGCTCGAACATTTGTTACAATAAACCGTCGTTAATTTCGACAATTTACCGTGTGTTCATCGTGAATAAGATGAGCAGTAGCGATGAGACGGAGTGCCAGTGCGAGAGGACAAACGAATCTCGCAAAATCGCAATGGGTGACATTCTGGCCAGGGGTTATTGCAACCATGACGATTCAACGACGAATCGTAACGACGATTATCGCGGTGACACGAGAACAATGAACGAGACTACCGATGGCAATTCGGAAATCGTTAACGACCAAATCGTTTCATCACCGACGAAATTTCACAGACCGCATCATTCGCCCAAAATATCGAACCAAGTCAGTCGATCATCCACAATTTTTTTTTTTTTTTTTTCGTTTTCCCTTTTACTTTTGCAATTTTACATCCATGTGCTTTTTGGCCGTTAAATCGTTACCGACCCTTTGCTCATGTTTGTTTTTTTTTTTTTTTTTTTCTTATTTTTCAGCCCGACATCGGTTCCGAACACAATCGTTCAGCTAATTGCGCTCTCAGGATAGAAGCCAAGACGGCCGGTCGCAGATCGCGCCACATAGATGGGAGTTTAGGTGCGATGGATAGCAACGACAAGCGCAATTTGTGCAAACTCAAGAGGTCCGGTTTTGTTTGTGTATTTTGTCTTTTTTTTTTTTTTTTTTTTTTTCCAATGCTTCGAACGACCGCACAAAAGTTCAACGAGTTTATGGAATCGTCACGGTTCGTTTTTCTGTTTTTCTTGTATCGCGCAGGGTGACCATCAATGACGAATTTGTGAGAACGATGAGATTGTGCAGACTGTGGGAAGACCTCAAGGATCATGTACGATTGGTTTTTAATACGGCGCTCGCGGCTAGCGAGGTGCAAAATACGGCGCAATATCGGTGCGATCCTCGGAGATTGAGCCAACTTCGAGACAATGTTGTTCAGTGAGTGTCGAAACTGGACTTTTGAGAATTTGTCGAACGATCGAAGATTGCGGTTATTCGACGATCGAAGCTTGTCGTGGCAACTGGGGGACTCACTGCGCGTATTTATTTGTTTTTCATAGGATATGTAAGACAAATTCGCAGAATCTTTTGCTGATGTTGATATCGCAAGCTCAGTTGTACGTCGCCGAATTGAAATATCGCCTCAAGGAGACTCTGTGCGATCGCAGCGTCACCAATGTCGCTGAAATATTTCTCACGAGTTAGTAAATTCGCTGCTTGTCGTGTCTAGCGTTGATAAATTATTTCAATGGTCGTTTGAAACTTGTTTGCAGGAATGCTCGACGGTTACGACGCGTTTGTTTCAACGGCCAAGCAGGTCACGGACCTGCTGAAACCCGTCGAAGACAAGCATCTGTCCAAATTCAATCTGACTTGGGAATTTTTGAACAAAGCGCTTTACGAGGACGAAATTTGGATGTCCGATCCGTTGATGCGCAACGTCACGGATTCATTCACCAGCCAAGTAAGTCGATGATCATTGACGATTATTATCGAAACCCGTTGAAGTGCCCTGACACAATTTGCTGTTGTGTTCTGGAAATCTGCTAGAAATTGGCCTTGAATATCCTTGAATTTCATACAAACTTTTTACTGGACACCATAGCAAAGTTGTTTTTTGAAAAAAAGAAAACGACGAAAAACTTCGACGAGGTTTTTTTTTTTTTTCATTTTTTTTTTGGTCGCAAGGCGTTCAATCCTGCTCCCGTGTTTTTAACCATGCGTATTAATGACAAACAGTTGAAAAAGTCGCGAAAGCGCAACGGTTACCAAACGCTTTTGGACCGTTACGTCGGATTCGTCGACGAAATGATGAGAGTTGCCGAATTGTGGCCCGACAATGAACGTCTTATAGTTCAATGGAAGTGAGTTTTCATTTTTCTCCCCATTTTCAAGGTGATGGACTACATTCGCGAGAGTCGATAAGCGCTGTCTCTCTCGCACTCAGAAACGCGCGAGTTAAATGTGGTCCATCACCTTGATTCGTCCGGTTACAATGTCGAATCGACGATTGACCGATTATCCTACGATTCAAAATCACAGCGAGAAGCAGTCGGCCGAACGTAGACGAACGGCCGATTGTTCGGATTCCGGCAATGTTTCGTCCAGTTCGGACATCGTTGACAGAAGGTTCGACGATTCGCGAATTTTCAACGGAAACGATTTGTCCGATAAGATCGAAAATTTCAGCACCAAATGCAGAATCACGGATAACGAGAAAAATGTGGATTGTCGGAGATTGACCAACGGTATTGACGTCGATGCAACGGTGACAAACGGTTTTGATTCGTCGACGTGTCAATCACCGATTTCCTGGGGTGAGCGATACACGAAAAATAACTCGTGACAATTTTAACTTGCTGCGTTAAATATTATCAATTGTTATTTATTTTTTTATTTTTTTTATTTTTATTTTCTTTAATTTTTATTTTTTTTATTTTTTTCTCGTTTATTAAAAATTTGTTATCTTCAGTACCTCCCGTCGTACCGCGTCCTATCGTACCGCGAAAACGTGTGAGCCTGACGCGACCAACGACCGTCGGCGACATAACGAATTCGTTGAAGGATCTCGACGCTTCGTTGCGACAAAAGGACGACATCGTGCGTGAGATCGCAAACAATCTCGCGGAAAGCATGGATCGCGAACCCCTCAGAGAGATGTGTCAATGCATATTCGAACATTTGGGAGAAACTTGGTTTTCCGACTCGCTTTGTCTGTGCATGCTCAATCTTCGAGGTTTGTGCGGTGGCGGTAACACGTGTACGTGCTTGGCTGCTCCAGGTTCGTTGATTTTTCTATTTTTCGTGTGTTCGATTGGAAACAAACAACGATCTTCGGTTTTTTTTTGCGATTCTAATCGAAAACATTTTTTTTTTCGTTGGTCTTGTTTTTTCGTAGCCGTCGCGACACGGGCAATCGAGACGAACGAACGTACGTCATCTCCGTCGTTGGCGACAGCTCCGCCTCCTCCTCCTCCACCCCCGCCACCACCCCCACCTCCCCCGAAAACCGCGGCGAGAACGGCAACCGGAAAATCTGCGACAACGCACTGTCACAGCGATGCAACGTCCGATCAGGATACGTGTGAGTGTTAGATGGCCCGTGTTTTTCAATCTGTGTATATAAAACTGTTCCGTGACTGACTGACTGACTGACAGACAACACACAGCCCAAACCACTGAAGATGAAAACATGAAATTCGGAACATATGTTCCTTGGGGGGTGTGGAGGTCCACTAAGAAAGGATTTTTCGAAAATCAACCCCTGAGGGGGTGGAATAGGGCTTGGGCGTAACCACTAGTTTCTCATAGAAGAAGCTATGTGTGACAGTAAAATCGAAAAACTTTATCGGGATTTTGATGTTACCATGTTTTAAATGTCATAAAAGTTCCAGAAATCATATTTTCAGATAATTTTCGGATAAATGTTTGTGTGTGCGTGTCCGTGCGTGTGTGGACCTCTGCTGATTACATACATCACACATGAATCAATAATAATGAGAGTTACTTGATATAAAATGGTGTGAAAATCCACTCACGAGTTGAAATTTGAGGTGACATTGAAATGTTATGCTTCCACTGGTTTTTCAATGTAGAAATATCGATACGAGCTTCGAGTTGAAGCTTGCAGTTTGCTTTCTCTATGAGGAAGCCAAAGATTCAAAAAACAAACAATGCTGGCTCATCGAATGACTTCGTAAACTATTCACAATTCAGAGAAAGCAAATTGCAAGTTTAAACTTGCATCGTTATCCATTCATTCGTTCCTCGTGTCTCGTTTGGCATTGTGTTTTTTTTTGTTCTCACGTCTCTCGTTGTGGTTGTCCCGTGTCTCATTTAGGTCAGGGCCATACGCACTTTCGTGGATCATCGAAGGATCTCACGAAGATCGCGGAAACGAATCGTCGATCTCAAACTCGTAACAATCACGGGTCACACGATTGTCACAAACAGGCCAAAGTCGAGCACATCAAACGTGTATTGTCCAACGACCGTGAGTATACGGATTATATTTTTCGTTGATCGATTGTCGAAGAGTTTTTTTTTTTTTTTTTTTTAAGAAAAAAAAAAGATATTTTACAATATATTTCGTTGGCCAGTGAGTCCCGGAGACGGTGATTGCTCGGATTCGGGAAGCAGTCAGGGTGATTCGTGTTCAACGGGCAGTTCAACACCGAGAGATCCGAGTCGTCATTGCGATTGTTGCTACTGCGAGGTTTTCGGTCCTGGAATTGTGAGTAACGTGAGATTTTTCATATCGCACTATCGACAAATTTTCTAAATCCATTAGTTTTAATGATTAACGACGGAATTTGGTACACAGACTTATCTCGATGACCCCAAATCAGAAATAATAACATTGAAAAAAAAAAAATCGATCCCCTTTCACAGATTAAAAAGTAAACTAAACATTTTTTGCCCACCCCATCGAGTGAGGTGTCTTTTAATAGGTCTCATCAAATGCAACGTAAAATATCCTGATACAATTTTCATTTCAACCCTTCAGTCTCGAAATATTCGCTTCCAAAGTCGTTATCACAGCTTTTCTCGACTTTCTTGGACTTTTTTTTTTCACAGCCATCGGTCGCACCGGTCAGTAGAAATTACAACGAGATGCGTGAACGTCTCCGACAATTGTTGACCAAGAAAAAAGCGAAAAAGTGCAAAGTTCCGTGCAGCCCGTCGAAGAGTCCGGCTGTGTCGTCGGCAACGTCGACGATCGTTAGCACGAGTGACGATCGTGGACCGATCGGTTGCACGACGAGCCACACAGATCCACGTTCGAATACGCCGTTGCCCTCGACCGTCGCGGTTCAATCGGACCAACGCGATCAACGCGATCTGGATACTCTTCTTGAATTCATCGAGGGTAATCAAGGTACAAAAAGAGACAACAAAAAGACTGAGAAAAAAGCGAGACAGAAGCAACGAAAGGTAAGACACCTATTTATTCATTTGTTTAATAACTTAGTTATTCATTTAATTATTTATTTCGAATTCACAAATAAACATTTCGTCGTTGTTTCGCAATAAAATGTTCATACTTTACGGTTGTTCCTCGTCGTTTCGCGACAGCTCGAAGAAACTTTGAAGAAAGCCAATGACGAAGCCGAGAGACAAAAGCTCATAGAATTACAAAAGAAAACTCCGGAAGTGACAATCACAGTCGTTGATCCGAAAAAACCAATTTCACAGAGATTATTGCCACAGCGTAATTTACCGGAAGTTTCGATATTGCCAGCGATTAATCCGCGAATTCCGATGGTCGCGAGTTCCAAATCCATCGGTAAGAAAAAGAACAACAACAACAACAACAAACAACAACAGCAACACGATAATGTCGATAATATAGTCGCGATAACTGGTAAATCAAAAATTCCGACGATTTCGTCCACGTCGATAAAACCGAACAAAGCTGTCGATATCCCATCCAAAGAAAGTCCAGTCAGGCCCAGTTCCAACATCCCCGATCCTGGAAAAACCGACAAGACCGCTTTATCGAAAATCACCAAAATTTCGACAAAATCCATCGTCGATCCGACGGAAATCATAACGACCGACGTTCCGTTGACGAAGAAAGAACGAAAAAAATTGCGACGAGAAATGAAAAAATTGGAAGAATCGAAAGCCAATGAACCGCAACAGCAAAGCGTCGTGCAACAATTGGACAATCAACCGCAGATAGTTACGATAAAACGTGTTATGGAATCGAACAATGCCGAGCCAACGGTGACGATAACGCTGAAAGGTCAAACCCCGGCGGAGGATAAGGTATTGTTCACGTTGGTCAACGGACAGACGAAGGATCCCGGATCCGCCAAGTCCGAACAGAATCAATGTCAAACGTCCAATGGCAAGAAGAAAAAGGGAAAGGGCAGCAACGGTAGCAACAACAATGCGAATAACGGCAATCAGCAGCAGCAGCAGCAGCAGACAGCGAAGGCTCAGCCGCAACAGGCTGCCAGCACCAAATCTCGAACGTTGCCAAAACCTAACGACGCAAAAATCGGAAAACAACAGCAACAACAGACGAGTGGTGAAAAATCTAAGGGAAAAAAAATTAAAGATAAAAAAACTCAACCGCAGCAGCAATCCCCGTTGCCGTCGCCACCGCAGCAGCAGCAGCAACAACAACAACAACAACAACAACAACAACAAAAACAACAAAAGCAGCAACAACAGCCGACCATTAACGAACCGAAAAGTGTTAAATCGAAGAAAATGCAAAAAACCGTGATCACCGGGCAATCGACGATCGAACAAACGAACATCGTCGCCAAAAGTAAAAACGTACAGCCGCAACAACAAAAAATTTCAACGAAAAAACAAAATAAAACCAATGCGAATAATCAAACGCAAGTAACTGATAAATCACAGCATAACCAAAATATCACCGGGATCGAGTCAAATGTGAAAAAACACACGCTACAGCAGCAGCAGCAGCAGCAGCAGCAGCAACAACACGATAAGACTGATCGAACCCCGTCATCGATGAAAAATAAAATAATCGAAAAACCGTGCGTGAACAAACAATCCGTTAAAATTGAGAAAAATGATAAAAATCGTGTGATCGTGAATCAAACGTCGTCGAAGCACCAGCAAAAATTGATCGACGATTCGTGTAAGAATAACGTCGAATCCAACGGAATGTCTCTGAGCAGTCAATTGAAGGACGTGAGTTCGACCTCGAAGATCAACATAGAGAATCTCAAATTGCCACCGGGTATCACGATAACAAAGGTCGACGCACCGGCCAAACCGTTGCCGATGAAATCCGCCCAAATGCCAAAATCCGTGGCAACGGCTAAACAAACGACGATAATCGCAGCACCGATGAGCGGTGTGCAATCGAATTATACGAGTTCGCAAACCGGTGGTAACGTTATCGTTGTCGATACCGGAAAGCTCAAGCAGGATTTGATACCGAAGAACGGCGACAAAGGTGAGAACGCGTCGATGATTTTTTTTTTCTTTTCTTTTTTTTATTTCGTCAATTATCGGGCCAATGACATTTTATTGATTTACATCGATCAACAAAAGTTTCAAACGATGCTTTGTAGGTTTTTTTTTTTTGGAAATTGTCCTTGAATGTCTTTGAAGTGCGTACGAACTTTTTACTGGACACCATGATGATCAAAAATAGTTTTTGGTCCTTTGACCATTTTTTATTCTTAAAAACTAGAGCCAATCAATTATTTTCGCATCCGAATTCGTGTTCTACGATAAAAAAATCCTTTAACAACCTGCTGTCGCGTCACTCAACTTTTTTTTTGTTCGTTGTCATTAGCCTGTCCAATCAATGATAATACAATGAAACGAATAATTCGACTGACGCGTTTCAATTCCTAAATTTACAGAAATGACCAAAGATTCACAAACGGGCCAAAATTCATCGTTGGGTAAGAAAAAAAAGAAGAAAAAGAAGAAAAAAATGACGGAGACGGATGCATCGTCTGTAAATTGTTCGATAACGACAAATCGATCGAATCGCGGTGGCAACGATTCGGGCAAAGAAAACGTGGACGAACCGGCAAAGATATCGCGTAATCCCGGATCGAACATGGTAACGATAAGAAATCCAGCTTTCGGACCAACCCCGAAAATCGATCCGACGCCACAAGCGGCGATTATCAAAGTTTCGGAAAATGGAATGGTCACGATAAGAAGTCCGGCTCTTCAGCAAGCGATCAATGCCGGATTGACGCCACCGTCAAAACCGGATTTCATCGTAAAAGATGATCCGTCGGTTTCCAGAATGGGCAACCCGACAATGACGATGGGAAACAACAGATCGACACTCGGACAAACGAACAACGCGACGAATAAAAAAAATGTCAATACCATTGTTTCCGGAAATCTCGACGATTTGAGAAACCGAATAACATCGGATTACACGACTATTCCCGGACTCGCGAATATTCACATAAGCAAAGTCACGAACGGACAAATGATTCCGGAAAGCGGTATCAATCTCCGAGGCACGAGCGTCACGCTCACGAAAGTTCGTAATCCCGAAATTACGACGACAAACGGTTCAACGTCGTCGGTGAACAACGCGAGTCTCGAGGAAATACGACAAGCCAAAACGGCTGTGAGAGAAGCCATAGGCGCGACAATGAACGTTTCCGGTACTGCCAAAACCAAAAAGAAGAAAAAACGTGGAAACGGCAGTAGACAATGCGGCGATGACTGGAATCTCGTTGGTGAGAATTAAATATAACTATTATTATTATTATTATTTTTTTTTGTTTATTTTCTTTTCCGTATTATTTTTCATATTTTCGTTATACGATGTTTTTAACGTGCTTTGACGATGTGCGATCTTGTTATAGATGGTAATTTCGTAAGATTATTTTTCTCTCTTGGTTTGAGACCGAAAATCCTACTTTACCGATATTATTTTTTTCCCCCTCTTTCCGGTTTCCTATTTTTAAAAAATTAAATGAAATGCTCAGTTAGTTTGCGAGAATTAACTATCATTGTATTATCACTCAATATTTTATAAATTAAACGACAATAACGATAATTATAATGATAATAATTTCTTTGAAAAAAAAAAAAAAATTTCGAAAGACTATATCGAATTATGTGAGTGAGCCAGCTGGTTTTAATCCGTTCATTTTCATTTATTGTTTTCGTTAAATCGCGTTATATTTACGTTCGTTCGATTTAAGTGAATCGTATTTACGTTAATTCAGTTCATTCGATATAGTCTCAATTTGTTACCATGAATTCAATCAAATAGCGTTATGACAATAGGGTTCGGACGTCTTTCCGCCAATGCTCACTACCACGAACGAACAATTGAATATTCAACTTTAGCCAGTCAATTTCGCGCAATCGAGACCGGTCGTGAAAGATTTACGGAGAAATGGAAAGCACATGGTAGGGTGATAGAGAGGCTGAGAGGCGCCACGTTCAGAAGTCGTTGACACGTTACAAACTCATTGTTTTCTTTTACCGGATTATTTGTAAATAAATGATAACGTACAAATTTTTTTCGATAACGACAAATCGATTGTGATATTGAGACGTTTACGGAATTATTACACATTTAATTATCGTTAGGACAAGCATATATATTTATATAGATTTTTTTTTCCAACGATGGACGATATTTCGATGAAATAAAACGAAAACACATACACAAACAAACAATATATATATATATTTTTTCAAAGGCTATACCTTTCTCTCTTTATTTTCCTGTCGGACAATTAGATTACATATATATATCCTGATTCAATACATGGGCTCTTGTCTGTCTGCATCTCTCTCATCTCGGACTGTACGAAATTCAAATAATTCTCTTCGTCACTCGAATCACGAATAAAAATCGCATTTCACATTATAATCATCGATATTATTCTTTTCCACGTACGTTTCGGTAATACTTTAGTCGTTTCGGCCCCTATCTTTACCTCCTAAATCCACAAATGCAACAAAAAAAAAAAGTTTATAGTTGATCTTTATTTTGTTCTACTTCTCTTCTCTGCATCATCTGTGATAAAATAATTATTTATCATAATTAATCGACATAAACATCATCGTCAGGTTATGTGGTTATTCAGAGCGTATATTTTGCAGAAAGCGTATTCACGCCAAAAGACATAGACCTCGAGGACGGCGAGATGGACGACGCCGAACGCGAACTCGAGGCCTTCAAACGTTTCTGTCTGCAATCCGTGCCGCCCCCGCGTAAGGAAAAGGTTAATCTCAACATCAAGGACATTGTGCTCAAGAAGAAATCTTCTTCTTCTTCGTCGTCGGCGGCCGGCTCGGCCATAGCCGCCAATTAATTTTAATTAACTAACCGCGCACGCCTATATATACGTATATATATGTACATGTATATACGATAATTACGGCCGTGATCGGTTAGCCGAGCTTTAGCGCAAGAACGAGATGGCTTTGACGATCGATGGACTCGGGTTGTGGACAACGAGAAGAAATAAATTACGAGGACACGATGAGGAGGAAGAAAATCGCAATGAAGTAACGAAGATGGATGGAAAAGCGACATTGGATAATCTCGTTTAATCCGATGGACTGTGTATCGATAACCGATCGCTCTGATCGATCGTAAGACTGCGTGGGTGCGTGTAAAAACGCAAAGTCCCGACATATCGTGCATCGTATAATCGAAGCAACTTGTGAAGCTATGTTTGGTGTTATGCATCTGCGATTATCATCTACGCGTCATAATTAACGTTATGGATTATATCATGAACGATAAAATTGCCTCACACACGCTCGACAACCCCGCGTTTCTTACATTGTACACGATGATCCCGAAAAAAAAAGTTTGTTGTTGTCTCCTTGCGTTAAAACGCAAATTTTTCAATGTCCCCGCCCTCCTCCCCCCACACGAGACCTATCGCGTTTGTTCATGTTGGACAATTAATGCGCCACTACGATTCAATTTATAATTGTAATAGGATTTAAACTAAACCGCGAGTGTCGACCGATTAAAGACGAATATATATATATGTATGATTTATGAAAAAATCGTTTGACGAAAACAAAGACGTTGAATCGAATTGAAAAATATGAAACAAAAAAAAAATAACGCTCGTAGCGATTATTAGACGAGATAATTGGTTGGTACGAAAGAAGAAGAAAAAAAGAAGAGAGAGAGAGATTTTGCGAGGAATTGTTGGTTGTAACGAATTTTCTTCTCTCGAATTTATTCGTTGTTATTTTATTTTCGTTATTTTTGGGATTGCCGGAGTTGGATCTGTTTCGGGTAACTTTTTTCTTTTTTCTTTTAAACAGGAACGCGAATCTTACATACTCTCGCCGTTCAATATTAATTAAATTTGTGTTTTCTTTACATTTTGTATTAAAATCGTTTCTTCGTTATCACATACCGAAATACAGTTCTCGTCAGGATAATTCATTCATAATCATTTTTCTTTGCTTTGGTCAAATCCACAAATCCATCGAGTTATTTGGAACAATTACTATTTTTACAATTCATTATTCGTAGTCCGAGTCCGTCGCAGGGGTCAAATCCACAAATCCATCAAATTATTTATCAACAATCATTATTATCACAATTCATTATTCGTAGTCCGAGTCCGTCGCAGGGGTCAAATCCACAAATCCATCAAATTATTTATCAACAATCATTATTATCACAATTCATTATTCGTAGTCCGAGTTCGTCGCCGGGGTCAAATCCACAAATCCATCAAATTATTTAGAAAAGTTTATTACATCAATTATTATTTTTACGAGGTGTCCACGCAGGTACACTAGCCAAGACTCATCCGAGCATAACACAATCGCCGCAGCGTATTAAAGCAGATCATCTTTGATCGATGATTCTGCCATCATTTCATCATTAATTTCATTATACACTTCTTTTATCATTTACATACTCGTGTCCTTTGAACCAGCCATTATTCCATTATTCCATTTATGCACACGATTTCACGTTTCATTAGATTTATCATTCTTTTTGTTTTTATTAGTTTAATTATTTCGATCGATTAGTTTATTTTATTTCTATTTGTTTTATATAATTTACCAAAATTCAACGTGGGTGCCCAATCACCCACAACGCTCGGTTTCACGGGTTGAACCACGTTTTTGGTTTTGTCCCACACGCGGTTGCTTTTTAGGTGTACGAATTCGGCGTGAATGTTACTGTTGTTATGATTATCGTATTAACCCGACGACGCGTGTCGGGCGACTGGGGTGAGGCGAAATTCCTTCCTCTCCAAATCTAGGGCCACAGATCCACGATTGGCCCAATTTTCGACCGCGTGATCGATAATCGATCACGTGTCGAACGCGTGCCCACGAGAGGGGGTAACGACCGTTACAATGCCCCCCGAATTCAGTGTAGGAGGGGTGGGCTCCATAGCGCGCGAGTCCGACACTGAATTTCTTGATGACGATGATACGTTCCTTCGATTGTTTACACGATCACCGCGGATTTAGGAGGATTACCACGAAACCTGATGTCAACAGCTCCGGTCCCTGTTCGGGCGCCATTTGTAACGAATTTTCTTCTCTCGAATTTATTCGTTGTTATTTTATTTTCGTTATTTTTGGGATTGCCGGAGTTGGATCTGTTTCGGGTAACTTTTTTCTTTTTTCTTTTAAACAGGAACGCGAATCTTACATACTCTCGCCGTTCAATATTAATTAAATTTGTGTTTTCTTTACATTTTGTATTAAAATCGTTTCTTCGTTATCACATACCGAAATACAGTTCTCGTCAGGATAATTCATTCATAATCATTTTTCTTTGCTTTGGTCAAATCCACAAATCCATCGAGTTATTTGGAACAATTACTATTTTTACAATTCATTATTCGTAGTCCGAGTCCGTCGCAGGGGTCAAATCCACAAATCCATCAAATTATTTATCAACAATCATTATTATCACAATTCATTATTCGTAGTCCGAGTCCGTCGCAGGGGTCAAATCCACAAATCCATCAAATTATTTATCAACAATCATTATTATCACAATTCATTATTCGTAGTCCGAGTTCGTCGCCGGGGTCAAATCCACAAATCCATCAAATTATTTAGAAAAGTTTATTACATCAATTATTATTTTTACGAGGTGTCCACGCAGGTACACTAGCCAAGACTCATCCGAGCATAACACAATCGCCGCAGCGTATTAAAGCAGATCATCTTTGATCGATGATTCTGCCATCATTTCATCATTAATTTCATTATACACTCCTTTTATCATTTACATACTCGTGTCCTTTGAACCAGCCATTATTCCATTATTCCATTTATGCACACGATTTCACGTTTCATTAGATTTATCATTCTTTTTGTTTTTATTAGTTTAATTATTTCGATCGATTAGTTTATTTTATTTCTATTTGTTTTATATAATTTACCAAAATTCAACGTGGGTGCCCAATCACCCACAACGCTCGGTTTCACGGGTTGAACCACGTTTTTGGTTTTGTCCCACACGCGGTTGCTTTTTAGGTGTACGAATTCGGCGTGAATGTTACTGTTGTTATGATTATCGTATTAACCCGACGACGCGTGTCGGGCGACTGGGGTGAGGCGAAATTCCTTCCTCTCCAAATCTAGGGCCACAGATCCACGATTGGCCCAATTTTCGACCGCGTGATCGATAATCGATCACGTGTCGAACGCGTGCCCACGAGAGGGGGTAACGACCGTTACATGGTGTAACGCGAAGAAGAAAAAGAAATTGAAAATATATAAACAAAACGTTTTGCAGTTAGTGCAGTGACAAGAGCTCGTGATGAAAATAATAATAAAAAAAATCGTTGATTTAATCGCATGTAAACGATTTCAAAGGCTGAACCAATGGATTTTCGTACTATCGACGTTTAAATCGTAATCGATGGATCCGACAAGATGCATTTTGTACGTCGTGAGAGAGAGAGAGAGCTTTAGTTATAAATTGTATATGTATGTATAATGTATCTGTGCGTGAAGGGGAGATATGAACGCCAAGTGATTCGATGGCTTTCCGAAAGGGTCTAAAATAATGAAAAAAAAAAATCGCACTGCTCGCAGGTAAAATTGTCAACCGGAGCTCGTTTAAGTTTTTTCACTCTGGCCGAGAGTCGAATTGTTCGATCGACAAGTCTCGGGTAACTCGTTCACGAAATATTCACCGTCGGTTTTGAGGAAGATGAAGAAAACGGAAAAAAAAAAAATACAAACTAATTGTAGAGTTTCCGAGATTTCATTATTTTACTGTCACACCAGAATCATTTTTTTTTTTTTAATAAACAAAGAAAAAAAACAACCGATTATAAAATTGACTAAACGGTTATTTGAAAATATATATTTTTTTTATTTGTGTGAATCCTTGTGATTCGTGTGGATCGTTATATTAACATTGATGTATGTCGTTGCTTACCGACTGAACAACCGGTCTATTCCCATTGTCATTCATCACCGATTACAGAATACAGTATGACCTCTCGATAGTCCAAAATCGGAAAATAATAATATAATGATGATTGAAGCAATAAAAAAAATGTGTGAGGTAAGTGCACAGAGTTATCGAAAAAAAATTACAATTTCTTATAAATTCTTCCGAACTGTCCAATGTCGTAAAGACCTTAAACTACAAAATTATCTTCTCAAGAAAATTAAACTGCACAAGCACATTGAAAAAATATGAATAATCCTATTTAATATACGATGAACCTATAATTCTTTCATTCAAATCTATAAGTAGCTGTCTGTAGTAGAGTTGCCAAACATTTTTGAAAAAGAACTGAGTAATGCTTGATGCGAATTCCAAATTGCGCGTTTTTTTAAGATACATATTGAATTATACTTCGGTCTGAGAATTACTGCATTCAATTACAAAATATTCCACAAGAGGCGACACATTTTGAACTATTGCGAGTTAACAACAGCTCAAAATAAATAGTTATTTTGAACAAAACTATCGAGAGGTTTAACTGTATCCCCATTGTTATTCATCACCTATTACAAAACACATCTGACAATCTCGAGACAGAACAGGCGCCAGATTGACGAAGCGATTTCTCATTCAAACGTCGCATCCACAATCGACTCCTTCCTTCCATGAATTATTCCGCTGACCCGCGAGCTTTCCTTATATATATATACGTGTGTATATACAACACCCCCCTGACAAGTTGATAAATTAAAACATAGCTCGTCACGTGCCGCTGTGTTCTAGCTCACCAGCTTTCCCCCGCGTGTCTTCATCGGTCCCTTCTTCCGTCAACGTTCGCCTTTTCCCATACGTGTTCCAGTCTCTTCATCGACTTTTACCACACGATTCCAACTGTCTCGTTCTTCAACTTCTCGACCTTCTTCAACGTTTGTCGCATTCGCCCGGCGATTACTCTTGACCCGAGCCTATCTGGATTCGGCGTGTGGTGCGGATGAAGACACTCCGAACTTGAGTGCGACAGCAGCAGAAGCAACAGAAGCAGCAGCATCAGGCACTGGCAGATCCGATGGCGGGGCATGTATGACCTCTTGACGACACCATTGACTTCTAAGATCCACTCGAGATCTCGTTATTCCCAAAGAGAACTTTTCACGAAGAAATTGTCACGAACATCGGAAACTCTGAACTGTCGTCGGAAGTAACTTCGAACATGATTAGCAAGGCCCATTTGATTTTTCTAAAGCTTTTTTTTTTATTTTCAAAATCACGGGAGAATTAAAAGTTATACGACAATCTTCATTCGTGTGCTTGCTCGTAGAGAAAGCTATGCTGTGGGTGGACATTTTTTTGTCGAGATTTTCATGTGATCATTTTTTAAGCATTTGCTGAAAAAAATGATTTTTTTCTCGTCATTCTTCAAGATTTGGGTGCGAAAAGGTTTGTAGTGGACGAGTTTTCGTTTGTAGTGAAACCGAAAAAAAATTATGGGACTTTATTTTCGAAAAGTCGGGAAAACACATTTGGAGAAAATGTGTGACACATTTGAGAAAATTTCGTAGGCACAATCAGCTCTACAATCCTTTCGCTGACTACAATTTCCGTTATGATTACAGTCCGGAATCCGATTTTATGGTGTTTTTCAATTCCCAAAAAAAAAAAATATGTTGATATTGAATCAGAACTGTTGAAAACTAATGTATGATATCATCCTCATATTCGAGCGTTAACTATATATTTATATATATGCGTAAGCATGAGACTGTATATATGTATTCATAAAACCAAAATTTCATAAATACACGTGTCATCGGAGCTTTTCCAGAAGCCCAGAATCTCACGAAAGCGAGAGACTCCGAAAGATGAAAGCCCACCGTAACCACGAGGTTCGCCCAATACAAACAAACTCTTGGAATTTAGAGCGTGTATCAATACGTTTGGGTTTATAGATTGCGAAGCTGGGCTGGGTTCCACCTACCCGTTGGTTTATCGAAACGAAAAATACAGATGATTTTCTCAAACCCGTGGACACGCAAGTCGTTAATGACCAATTGGCGCTTCATCGACTTCCGGTCGACACATATAAACTTTTCACCACCAACAAAAAAAAAAGTCATTCCAACAGTCGATACTTTTTTTTCTTTCAAAAACTGATGAATTGTGTAAATGACTTTGAAAGTCTAGAATTAGAAAAAAACCAGCGCAGCTTGCAATCTATTTTTATAATATCGTTTAATATCGATTTTCAATATTATTTCAATAATTTTCATATTTTTTATCGAAACTGTGAATTTTTTTTTGGCAACTTGATGAAACTGTGAGTAAAATTTCAGCGAGGCAACGAAGCAAAGCCGAGGGATATTGAGGGCGAATGAGTGGAGGAAGAAGAGAGAGAGCGAGAGAGAGAGAGAGAGAGAGAGAGAGAGAGAGAGAGAGAGAGAGAGAGAGAGAGAGAGAGAGAGAGAGAGAGAGAGAGAGAGAGAGAGAGAGAGAGAGAGAGAGAGAGAGAGAGAGAGAGAGAGAGAGAGAGAGAGAGAGAGAGAGAGAGAGAGAGAGAGAGAGAGAGAGAGAGAGAGAGAGAGAGAGAAATAGCTAATGGCGGGAAGATGTAGTCTCGTTATTTTAGAGAAGATCAAACGTGAGCCAGAAGCCAAATCGGCATTTATGGCGACGGGTTTACACGTATGGATGCTTCCGGAGGTGAAAAATATGATTCGTGGAACGTCGCATCGCCTCTTCGAATATCTCGGAAGATTCTTCTTTGCATCCGATTTCCGGTTGCACGTTGTCGCACGAAAGAAACGTTCAACGAACGAGGTTTGGACATGAAAAATTCAAAGACTTCGCGATATTCGAATAACCATCTGTCATGAAGGATTATGAAATGGTGTTGCATTTTGGAAATTTGACGTTGTAATTGAAAATTTTCGAAAAAAAAAAAAAATTGCTCATTGTCCACAGCCCGACAATGATTCGACTTAGCTATAGTGTTACCAGTTTGCAAACCTCGACCACGATCGTTAGCCGAACCGAGAGCTTCGAGCTTTTGTCGGTGCTGCCATTATCGTTATACAGCCCGACACCTCTTAATGCCCAGAACAGTTATAATTATAGGTGTCCCTCGGTCTCATTAGTGGCGTTTGTCAGTCACTTCCAGCATCTATGTGTGTGCTTGTGTCTGTACATATATATATATATATATATATATATATATATATATATAATATTTTCCACGGTTGCCCCGACTACACGCAAATCCGTCTATGTTTCCTTTATTTTTCCTCCGTGAGCTATTCTCGTTTGGCACATTGCTCGCACGTACAGTTCGGTGTCTGTTATTGTTTCTCAGAGGTAAGTTGGTTTTCCGCGAGGTTATTTCATTTCACGAAGCTTTATCGCTTCGTGCTCGCGAACGTGTTACGACCGAAGATAAATTTTAGAAATACACCGATAAACCGATGTTTTTGAAAACATCGTTACAATATATTTTTGTATGATTTTTTTAACGCATCGACATTGAGGTTTCGTGTGGTATTTGTGTGCAATAAATTGTAATGAGGAATTGCGAATGAACGATGTATAGTGCGTTTTTCACAGCGATCAATTGTAATTCAAATATAATCACATTAAATGTTATATCTATAAAAACTTTTGGCTTTGTCAGGTCAGATCAGGTTAAAAAATAAAAAAAAAAAGCAAAATCAAACAATATTCGATAGATATCGACTTATGCAGCAGTTTGTCATATAATTCTAAAAAGATAGTAGAATCTTGTGGATTCGTTGGACTCAATTCGAAAAAAAACAACCCCTAAAAAAATATTGAAAAATCGTTTAATTTTAATTCAGTATTTTGTACAAATTTTACCAAAGTTAAGATTGCATGAGTTGAAATTGAGAATGCATCGAGATTGCGCATGATAATAATTTGCATGGACCGATGATGAACGGAGCGTGCGACACACGTGCGTCGTTGCACTATAGGGGGTTGTAAATGTATTTGAGGGTCGTTGTCGTCGGTATTTCAAATAGACGAAAATGAGGGTTCGAGTCTCGTGGACCGTGCCGCGATACAGGACGTTTACTATGGAGTCTAAAAGCGTTTGAGTCGCGTTGTGTGTCATCGTCTGGCATCGCACGCAACTGCTTCCACACACTTGTGATTCTCGTATTTATTTTGCCCTAACGCAGCCTTCTGGCTTTTGTATAATGCTTTGTAACAAATTTGGAATTGACATGATATAACGAACAGATCGATTCTGCGATAATCGGGCATCGATGATGAATATTTTCCCGAAGGTTCATATCGTGCAATCAGTGGATTACTGAAAATACACTATCAGCGTTGTGGGACAATTTAAATGCATTTTTTTTCCATTTTTTTCCTTTTCATTTCAATTATTTCCAATTATTCAATCTTTTCAATTATTTTTTTTTTTTTGAAAGAGTCCTAACGCGCCTTGACTTATCTGTACATAATATTAAAACCTATATATACATTAGGGTGGACCTTGATGGGGGTCATGACGAATTTCGACGAGGTTCGAAATAAGGAAATAAATAAATTTGCTAAAAATGTTTTCGAAAAACAATAATTGAGCTCACAACGATTTTCACCGATTCCCCGACGGATGAAAAAGAATTTTGCTTTTTGAAATCTTTTGACAAAGACTTTTTGAAATCGATAATAAAGATACCGGGAACGAAATTACAGGAGAAAAATTAATTAGAACCAATTTATTCGCTCGAGAAATAAATTTAAACTTGAAAATTACAAAAAAATAAAAATAAAAGGTCATCCCTAATAATTTGGCTACCCGCTGTATATTCCAGCTGCATCGGGCAAAAACAAAGTGTAGCATAGTCGGTGTAAATTTGGTTCTCCCATCCCCCGCCCCCCGCGATTCGCGAATAGCGAGGGATCGTTTTCTTCGTCGTTGCGGTCGTGTTGGTTTGTCGTCGTGGAGAGACGTCCAACTGTCTGGTGCTCTTGCAAAAATAGGATTGTGTCGCTGTGAGCAGCACAGCCGGGAGAATATTTTGCTGGTCGTTCGGAGGTGAATGCCATGGAGTTCCAAACTCCAAATTTGATACACACAACGAGACGAGAATAGCCCGCGCGCATCGTAATGTTTCAAATCTCTGGCGCACGCGCCGGAGCACCGATGCGACGAAGAAAAAAAAAGAGATCGTGAAAACGCACATTAAACATGTCCTTCAATGTGTTGACGGTTAATCCGCATCGTGGAATAACACGATCTCGTGAAAAAGAAGTTAAAATCGTGAGAAATGGAGTCTTGAGTGTGATTCGATGTTTTTCGAGTTGGGGCCACGGACGACCGTGATATATTTTATTTTTTTGACGTTTCGCCACTTGGGTCTGGGGCCTCGTGTGTTGAAATTTTTTATTTTATTATCAATTATAATCAATTGAATTTTCAGTGATTACGAAAATTCAAATGGTAATAAATTTTAATTAGAAATTTCAACATACATGTGCTATAGATTAAACATGATATTTATGTTATTACATTAAAATAATTTTGAAAATAAGATCGTTGATATATATATATTCATTGCACTTCGTTCCATCAACTCTTGATGGTTTAATTGAAAAAAATATAAAACAATATTAATTATTTTCAAAATTGAAAAAGAAGAAAGAACTCATTTATCTGCTACAACAATTAGATCTCGCTTCTCTAAAGCTTTATAGAATAAATAAATAAATAAATAAATGAATGAATGAATAAATAAATAAATAAATAAATAAACAAATAAATCACCAAATAAATAAATGGCCAAAACAAATCACAATCATTAATTGAAATATTTTGCATAAAAAAATCCAAAAAAAAAAGTGTCAACTACCGGATCAACATTATTGAAACCTACGTTGGTTCGTTGGGCGACCTCACTGTTTCGTCGTGAGGTCAAAGAACGCTCCGCGCGAAGGAACGATCGGTGAGACGAACGACCGGTCACGTGGAAGCTCGTTTCCGGTTAATAAAATCCCATCTATCGACGGGCCCGCGCGCGCGCGCGTGTATACGTGGATGGCAAGCAATTTGTATTGCCTGAGGACACACGATGTGTGATATAGTTGCGTATCGGTTGGTCAGGTGCGAGAAGGAACGAGAGAATAAGTCCCGCTCGTACGAGGCGCGTGCAAGCGCAGTAGCTTCGCTACGGGACATCTCGATACGGAAAGTTCCCGTCGTACATGAAAAATACGGCTTCGACCGGATGTACGGGCTATGGTAAACATTGGAACGAGGCTGTCGTCGAGAGAGCATGCGCTCTCACACGTTTAAGCGATTTCCGAGCGACAATCGGGTGCTCACCGTCACGCGCCCACCGATCACACAAGCTCATCCACCTGACCGAGCTTTTTCATTCGTCACGTTTCCGTGAGCTTGCAACGTGATTTATTTGTCGAAGCGTGTGTGGTGCCATTGAATTTTTTTAACCTCTGCTCGAAAAATCATTATTTATCAGTTTTTCGTTGAGGCTGCCACGATAAGTTTGTTACAAGTCAGAATACACGTAAATATTGTTGACAACAAGTTGTTACATGAATGAATTATTACAATTACGCTCTTTGCAGTCTGGCTGCCTCTGATGCACAAACACACTCACACACACGATTTTAATAATTGAAAAAAAAAATTTAAGGTAGTACGCTCCATAAAAGAGTTCCTCGTCAGATTTTCATGACCCTTGGCATACTTATAGGTATTGATAAGAAAAAGGTTTGGTTAAATTTTTACGGCTTTCCGGAACGCGAGAAAAAATATATCAACACTTTTATTTTCACAACTTTAACATGGAGCCTTATGGAGAATCACGCTCAATTTGATATAATGCAAAAAGTCCTCGTCAGATTTTAATGAAAACACTTAAGCTGCAAGTTAAATATTCGGAGGACATTTTGAGCACTTGACAGTAGAGATCAGGAGACTGTGATGATAATAATAAGCAAATAAACATCGGGAAAATACGGTTCATATCAGGAGTTGGTCGTGATCCAGTAGACATGGCAACGTTGCGCGTTTGTTCCCCATCTTCTCTCTCTCTCTCTCTCTCTCTCACTAATCGACATCATAACACGCGACGTTGTCATCTTATAGAATTCGGGATAGTTGATAAAAACCGTGGGCCCGGTCTCATTCACCACGATTATCGAAAATCTCGCGTTGAAGAGGAGCTTGTCATACATTCGCCATTCGATAGCCAGACGAACCGAGTGTGCGCAATCAAATGATAATTCATCACTGGTATAATTGAATCAGGAGTGGCGGTGCATTCATCCGTTGCCGGTGGAACGAAGAGTTAAATGTGTCCGGAGATTGGGAGTAGCGCGTATATACGCGAGGTGTACTATTTCGGGACCGAAGTGGCTCGTGCTCGATGGCCCCCGGGGGCTATATCGTTCGGTAGCGTTGCAATAGTACGGACGTGCGTGCGTGCGTGCGTGCCGGCGGGCGTTCACGAAAACCACGCAAATGTTGTGTGCGATACTGCGGAATGAGCAACAGCGTGAGAGGCTCGGGGTCTTAGATTAGCGAACCTCCCTCCACCCCCCCCCCCCACCCGCCCCGCCGCCGCGCGCCCTGCGCCCCGTCGGGTGGGTAGAGCCGCGCGAGTACCGCGCTGGAGGGTGACAGGTGCCGAGTGGTATCATAAATCCCGCTCGAGCAATGCTGGAAAGAAAAAAAAACGAAAAAAAATACGAGAAAGTAAAGTAAGCGATATGGTAAGGGCAAAGACGTGGCTAAGGGTGGGGACGAAAAGAGGAGGGCCAATGCACCCTCTATCTTTAGATTGCAGCTACACGAGACAGTTGAGGATTCGTACAGTCGTCAATCTTATTCCTGAGACGTACGTCAAAGTGTAATCTCATGTATCTGTGATTTGTGGGCAAAAACGAATGAGTCAATTTTTTTTTTTTAATATGATTGAATCAAATTCTTGTGATTTAGGTGGGAAACAATATTTTTTTAACCCTGGGAATCCAAACTTTACGTACGAAACGAAACTGTGGGGTTGTGCCAACCCCAATAGTTTGAGGACAATGCTGCAAATGTAATTCTCGTGGCATTGACACGAATAATTTTTAACTTTGAGTAAATATGATGAATAATTTGATGACGTACTCGAATTCAGATGAAATATTCATTCTTCGCTCTTCGAGATCTGTATACAATATATGTATACGTTGAACAAGCACGGGAATGTCTATTATCGAACGATTTGAAGTCGTGTGTTGATTATCAATAATGTAAAATTTCAAGGTTACACGATTTAAATATATAATATAGAAAACAATTGTAAATAGATTTCACTCTGTACAATAATAAATTTACGTTGGTTATATTTCATGAATGAAACTCGCGTAAATTCAATGTACAAAGATGCACGATGAATGAATTGAAATCTGAAATCATGAATGAAGTTTCTCGCTCGTCGTGTCGGGTCATTTTTTTTTTTTGTTTGGGGTCAAAAAAGGGAGTGAGCTAGAAAGTGACTTGGCACAACGGTGAAGGGAGACTGGGGGTTGAGGTGGATGGAAAATTGTTGTCGTAACTCTTCTAGCTAGAGTTGAGATGGAGGAGACAGCGGTGAGGCGAGCGTGTCGGTCGTTCGTCCATTCGCGACTAGACGAGAACCGGGATGCTGGTATATATATATATTATATATAAATATATATATATATATATTTGCTGAATCCCCGGAGAATCGCGAGTGAGCGTGCGAAATTTGTGAATCGGACGATTCACGGTTGTAGCGAACGAGTTAACGCGATGAAGGGAGAAGTGAAGCTTTAGCACAAACCTCCCTCGCTCACCTCGACGTTCCACCCCGGTTCTCTCCCTCCCCCGCCCCCCCCCTCCCCCATTCGTGAACTATTTCCAGCCGCGTTTAATTAATCTTGAACCCGAAAAGGTCGAGCGGGGAAAATGGCAAGTCCGTTTACCGAGCCACCACCTGGCATAAATAGCTACGGCAAAGCGAAAACCCGGAGAATCGAGAATGGTGAGAAATAAAACGAGTTGTCACTTGGCACCTGCGTCTCTCCCCAGAATCGCGGGTGACGCGAGGAGGGAGGGGGCAGGGGGGTCTCGGTGGATATACGACACGACAGCCACACGACTTGTGTCACCGTCCCGACTTTCGCGGATTTGAACTATCCACGATATTGCCTTGAATTAGTTTTTTGAATCGGCTGAAAATTTGTATATTGTGCATCAAGGACGTGAATAAGCGATTTTGATGAGTGTCGAGTTGTAATCGCACGAGATAAAATTGCCTTTTACGTCCGTGATGCTAAGGGGTTAAGCCACTCTGGGATACTTTGGAAAATCAATTTTTTTCCGGCTAGATTTATCGTTTGTATCCTCAAGAATATTTTTCAGCGTTTAACTATTTTTATTGTACTAAAATAATTCTATTTTTATTGTACTAAAATAATTTGAAAATGGGTATAAATTTTCAAATTATTTTAGTACAATAAAAATAGAAGATAAACATATTTTAGGAGTTGGAGCAGCTTTGACTGAGCATTTTCGTTTTTCTCGAAACTTGATACATTTTACAAGTCGGCCGGACTCACAACTCAAACGAATTTCTACTGATTCGCTTGAAATTTTGAGTATATCTTTAAAATTATTTTTTCCAAAGGAATAGGATTTTTTATTACATGGCATACTTTTTTTTTAATATAAACCATTTTCCAAAGATATTTTATGGCATTCTTATACTTTTTTGCTTTCTTCGAAACTGCGCTATTTTCGTGAAAATCGATTTTCGAAAAATTGACCATTATCCCGTGCGTAACGTTCCAACGGACACTCATTCTTCGTGGAAGTTGTCGAACCGAGCAACGTCTTTTATCGATAAAAAAATCGTGTACTCACTCGCGTCTTGAACCGTGATAAATGTACCGGTACACGAATTATCGCGTGGATACGGAGTTTCATACGGTTCGGGCTCGTCCGCGACGTACGAGATTCACGCTAATAATAAATTGTCCGACACACGTGCAAGTCCGAACTATTTTCGTACAGAGTCGCGTACCTTTTCGTCATTAGCTATATGCATTATGAAATGAATTCGGCAAACGCGGATACGAGCGGCGAGCGACGGGAAAACGGGGACCGGAAACCATTCGCTGAAATGGTCCGAACCGCGGGATTGCGGAAATATCACGAAGGGAGGATTGGCCCGTGCGGCTCGAGTTGCGATTCGCGAAATTTTCGTCGTTGGTTTTGCAGTTTTCCGCGTTTTTGGTACGCGGATTATGCGTGCGTGCGTGTGCATCACCGGACGTTTCGGGGCGGTACGTAATTACGTGGGGGCGGGGGGGGGAGGGGGGAAGTCCACCCACGGTTTGATCGTCGTGTGAGCTCTCGGTCGAGGAACCCGGCTTTTCAAACAACCCGGTGTGCGACAAATTTTGGCACGATCGCGGTAAAATTATTCGAGCAAAAAAAAAAAAACTACGGTCGCACGAAGCGGATGAGACGCGGTTCCAGATAATTTTTCCGGCTCCGGAAGTTTGTCGGGAGTTTCTCATTCATCGTTGTCGCTGACGATTGCGACATGGCCGGGGTTCATTGATGCCGATGATGATTTTGGAAACGGGCTTGGATGTTTCGAACTGTTCGAGTGTTTATACCCGAGGATGTCCCGTTTCAATCGGCCACCTTAAATATGTCGTTTATTTTCGAAGATGGAATAAAATATTGTGAACGAAAATTGTTCGCCGTCCGGGGACAAATATACTGGTCCATGCAATTATTTTTTTTTCCAAGGTCGTGATATTTGATATATTTTATTTTGTTTTTCGACTCGATATTTTTCAATATTTTTTTCAATCACAGTGTGATAGTGAAAGTGAAGACCTTACCAATGATCTTCATGTGATCTTGAGCATGGAAGATTTACGTGTACAGCGACAGATACTATTTGTACATTCATTTTCGTTCGATAATGTTAAAAAAAACATTATTCTGTTTATTCAATGTTTATTCAGACAGTCCTTTGCGATGAACTTTTTAGCCTTATTTGTGGCATGGCTGCCACGAGATAGTCCTCAATAGTGACGATAATGATACACAGTGGCCGCAGTTTCATATTTGTATATATATATAAATATATATGTAAGACCGTAGTTTCGATACAGCGATGATACACTCGACTCATACTATTATCGACTGACAAACGACTTGCAGCTTGCTTCAGTTCTTTCCATCATCGTCAATAACAGTTTCATTCAATCCAAATTCTTGTAACTGAAAAGCCGAAAGAAAATCTCATTGGAAATGTTAACAACCACTAAAACAAAAAAAAATTATCGTAAACTCATTCGCAATATAAAAATTCAAATATAACGAAACAAATAGAAATAAACATAATCAGCAGCGACAAGCAATGGACTAGACGATTCGGGTTATTGATGTCCGCCGACGAGGAAGAAGAAGAAAAGCTCACGAGCCACGTCAGTTTAACGGCAACGGATGTAGGTTAGTGAAAAAAAAAACGAAAAAAAAATTGTCTTCGCATTTGGTCGTTGGACTATGCGACGAAAATTCGAAGCCAACCGACGAAGCCAAATTCATTTTGGCCGTTGGATCGTAGCGTCTGGAAGAAAAATAACATTTCAACGTCGAATCCACTTAATTTTCCGGTTAGGTGCTACGGTAGCATCGTTGACGGAAGTCGAGGATTCCCCGGGTGAAGGAGCGAGGCTAACGAGCGTATCCTCGTCGTTCACCGACGATGAGGAAAATGTTTCGGACGCGTCGATGGAAAAATTTTCGTGGAAATTGGGCGACGAGATCGCGACGAATATTCTGTCGATTGAATACAAGACCAACGGAAGTTCGACAAAAATCAAAGACGACGGTAATAGAATTTTCGCGTATTGCAGTGAATTATATATATATGTATATTTATATATATATTGCGTATTATAATTTTTATCATTAATGATGTTTACAATTTTATTTCTTTTTTTTATTAATGATAATATTTATAATTGTTTGTTTTGTTTGATTTGTCGAATTTGTTTGACGTTAAAAAAAATAAAAATAAATCATTATCAGGTTCGTGCGTATCATGCACCGGTGACATATGCAGAATATGTCACATGGGAGGATTTCCAACTGTGACAGGCCACCGTCCAATGTGGGAGTGGCCCGAAAGAGGAGCTCGTAGACACGGCAGTCAGATATCGACATTGTCGTCCTATGCCTACTTGGGACCGTTGATATCGGCTTGCAAGTGAGCCTCGTAATCGTTTTCACAGCCCATGACGATCTCGAAGCTATGTTGCATCGAATCTTCGATTCAATGTATACCAACGTTATTAAAATTTTCATCGATCGTCGTTATCATCGGAAACAGATGCAGAGGCACCGTCGGTCTCGTTCACACGGAATGTCTCGAACGTTGGCTCACCGAATCCGGACACACGAGATGCGAATTGTGCGGTCACAAATACTCGACCAAGCGAGTGCCGCGTCACGGAATTTTTCGAAGTATCGCCATATGGTTCAACACCGTGATTGCAACGCGTCAGGCAAGTATTTGAAATCGTGAAAATATTTATTTACGTTCGAAGTTAAACCCGAAAATATTTTACATCACATTTCAGCGAAATACGACAAGAATTTTGGATTTTTGTGATATTTAGAATTGAAAAAAAAAAACAATCAACTTTATCACTGTAACTTCTGTCAACCTTGACCGATTCAACCACGACTTTCTACAATCATACAATATCATTCAGCTGTGATACTTATTAAGTTTTGCAAAGATCAGCAAAACGATTCGGATTTTAGATCCATTCGAGTTTTTCCAAATTTCAAACCTTTGACGATTGAAAAATATTTGATTTGCCACGTTCGATCTCTTGGATACACAAAATTGTTGCACTCAACGATTTTTATTTTCACAGATGCTACTGGACATCTTGTATCTGGTAGCGACCACACCACTCGCATTGTTTTCCTGCTACGTGTGTGCTCTTGCCTTGAAAATGATTGTCGAAAGCGGATTTCAAGATATACCGTGGATGATAGTCGCTATGTTACCGACCTGTTCGCTCACTCTCGTTGCCTACTGGGGCTGGTTGATCACTCTGGGAAGGTACATCAGCAGGTACCAATGTCGTACCCAAAACCGATCAAAAGCTTCACCATTTTTTCTTTTTCCGTTTCAATTTATTTTTTTATTTTTGTTATATTTTAACCGAATTATGTTAATTCCCAGATTGCACGGCAGACGTTGGCACAGATTCTGGCGTAACAATTTCATCGTCAGACTGATTCCCGAAAACACGAGTTTTCTGACAAACGACAATGGCAACGATGCCGTGAGAGACAGAATGGAATATCGCAATACACGAGGATTGAATTACGACGACAACGATTCACTATTTGAGAGATTAACTCCGGACGATCAGCTTGAAGATTTTTTTCAAATTATGTGATTATATACATATATACGGATATATATTTTTCCAATTTCCTCAGCAATGAACCTGGACAAATATAAATTCCATGAGCATTATGAAATGAAAAAAAATTGCTTCATGAATTTTCCATTCGGTTGCCAAATTTTAGGGTCAATAAATTTGACTGCATTTCCTATCAATGACGATTATTTGACAGAAAGATTATCGTCAAGTGCCGAACACATGAAATGGATGAAAAGAAAATATATATCGCTCGTCAGAACCGTGATTTTGAACAATAAAAAAAATATGTTGCAACAGCGATGTATTTGCGGAAAGACGGGAGGTGAGTTGGTAAGTTAAGCTCGTGAAAAATTGACCACGAAAAAAAAGTGTCACGTTCGTTAATCCGCTCACACAAGCCAACGTTGCATTTTGGGGTCAACCGTGTGTGAAAACTAATCCGTGAACGATTGCGCCTACGTTATTAGTCACGTTTCATTCGAAATACATTATAAACAAGACGATTTATATATTCATTACTTTTTTATTCTCGTTCACGATTGTTGAATATGGACACAGTTAACGATAATTAAACTTCCATCGATCATATTCGTTTATCAACGAGTCGTTGGACGAACTCTACATACGAGGAATTCAACGATGACTGAATAAAAACAAAAGCGACGAAAAAAGAAATCAATTTTCAAACCTTAACATTTTTAATCAATTTTAAATCACCTTTAAACCTCCCAACGAAAAAAAAAAAATATATATATGTATATATCGATCGCATGCAATTTACATGCACTCCGTTTGCTGCGAGCAAGCAAGACGGATGAGTTGTTCAATCAACAAACATCCGAGTCAGTTAACAATCCAGGAAACACAAGCACTTTGACTCGAGTATCCACAAAAACAAAGCGAGTATCAAGAATGACGGATATACTCCTTCGGTTAAGCCAGTTGGCGTGGGTGAGTGGGGTTGGGAGGGAGGACGGCGGGCGGATAATTAACCAACTGGAACTGTAGCTTAATACCGTGGACGGTGATTTTTCCGGCAGGCTTCGTCGTGTTTCAATGCCCTGCGTTATTTCAGGAACCGACTGTGCAGAGCATTATAACCCTTCCGGCTGTTTCTCGCCGTCGCTCATACACGCACGTGAGCCACACGACAAAAAGGGCGGATCCGTAACGTATAAAGCACGGCAGCAAAAAAAAAAAAAAAAAAAAAAAACTACGTGACGCGTGTCATAATTCCGGTGTAGCTGGTGCAGTGATATTCGACGTGTAATACGATGCTTCATATCCTTGCCTAGTCACAGTATTCTCAAACGATCTTTCCCGTCGTTATCGTTGACCAATAATTTTAACTTCTCAAAATGCAAAGATTCTTATATTTTGAAGATTGAGCATTATAAACGCACACGTCTTCCTTATCACAGACTGTTAATCATTTCTTAATTTTTTTGTTTTTTTGTCGTTGCGAAATATTAATCATCAGTCGTTTAACATGCGGTTCATTCCCTTGTCCAAACGTTCTCCCGCTGCTTTCATTATTCGTTCATATGATTCTGTTGCTTGAAGAAAGCATTGTTTCAGCAATACAATTATTCGATCCTTTTACTGGGACAGTTCATAAGAATTTATGAATTTTTTTTTGTTGAATTTTAGAGAGCATTAGAATTAGAGTAATTTTCAAAGTGCCAGGTACATGTTACCCCGATGTACAGAGTAAAAGGTGATGAAAAAATCGTTACGGATTAAGGGGTTGGATGCGGGGTAAGGAAAATTATTTTTTATTGTGTGAATATATATGTTGATGAAAAGTGTCGTCTACGAATATGTAGATGTAGATAAAACAGTACTTTTAGGAACTAGTCTAGGGAGGCTTAGGTTCTAAAGTATGAAATAAACGTCTCTTGCTTTCTCTCTGTCTTTCTCTCTCTTTCTATCTCTCTCTCTCTCTCTTTGACATCAATGTCACATGTCACTTATCCCGCAAGAAGAGAAAAAGCCCCCGGCCTAACGAACGAAGAAATGAGATTCGAAAAAAGAAACCTCTCTCCCCACACCCCAAAAAAAATCTAAATCGTAGGATCCATGCTGAGTAGATGACGTTCCGGAAAGGTACCACGTGTCACAGTAGAAGAAACGTTGGATCTCGTGACTATTAGGGTGCGCGTGGAGTTTCAATCACCGGGGTAATCCAGATGAAGCTGTTATTGAGAGTGAACGGAAAAATAAAAAGCGGGGAACGAAAATAGAAGTTTGTTGGCATCCTCGAAGTAACGATACTAACGGAGACTCGTATTTCCGGAAGTTGACATACCACGAGCCCCGCGGTCGCATATCGTTGAATACACAACTATTCGAGTAACGATATTCATATATATGTATATATATATATATATATAAATATACAAGCATTTTAGACTCACCTTCGATTTCATTACAACCTCACCTCATCGTCAGTGTCGATACGCTTATTACCATCCTGTCCTCCTCTCATCGACGATAAATTACTCGGTCAACCAGAATCCTCACCACGTCAAACCGGTTTCAATTTGTCATTTCGCGATATTGATATCGAGGGCCCACATGGGCGTGTCGCCATTAAACACCCCAGCCAATCCGGCAAATTAATTTCCACGTGAAAATAAATGAAATGTGATAATTACAGAACGAGCTGACGTTTTTTGCGACGGGGACCGTGGTGCGTGGCGAAGAAACCGAAAAAAAAGAAGGAAATGTCACAGGACGAATAAGTTGACTTATGTGGGTTTTAGGGCGACACGCGCACCGATCTTCGCGGTCGCGTTGCACTCGTGCAGGGGGGAGGGGAGCTCCAAAAATACATCTCGCAATACGAGACAACGCGTGAAAGACCGGGTCGGGTACTGCGTGTAAAAAATAAAAAAGAGGGCACATGCGTGAAAAATAATAAAACACAATAATACGAAGCGCGTGACCGCTTTGTACACGAGGGGGGGACGTTGATGTTCGTAACTAACACGTTTGAATTATACCACATATCCGTGAGTTTTGTGAACTTGAAAAAAAAAAATGGGAAAATAAAAAATTCGTGATATATATAGATTAGGGTGTCATGAAAAAAAAAAAATTCTCCAGAATTTTTTTTCTAAAATTCTGCAAAAAGATGATTTTGCAGTAAGGATTGTCGTGTTGATCGGACGAATACAACTTCTACATACGGGACGAGTAATATAGCTACGCGGATATGAACGAAGATGGCGAGTCGCTTGATCAAATTGTGTCGAAGGCTATTTTAATCGTGATCAATTTATCGACCATCCATTTGTACACAACCCGTGACGTCGGACGGTAATTATTGTTTATTTTTATTTATTTTATATTCCCCACGGGTTCGCGTTCAGACGTTCGAACGGATTTATCGATGGCGTAGTAAATCGTGCAGGCTTCCTGGTGATTACAGTCGGATACTCGTTCGTGATGAAATTAAATTGAAAAAAAAAAAAAAAAAAAAAAAAGTTTAAAGAGATCGGATCGGTTCGTCGATGAATCCTTGCGATGAGCAAACGATCGAACGACAAAAGTATATACGATCGGCACATGCCACGTTTCAACTCGAGACGGAGCTATTTATCACAGAGTTTATAATATATTATGACATTTGGGGCTGGTGGTAATACACGTGTCGGACATTTGCTCGTCATCGTGTGCTAATGATAGTATCGATGATTTCGTATTCCTCAATGTCCTCGTAATTGACAGCTCACCCGTTTTTATTCGCCATGCGAATTGTGGACGGTAGTGGAGAACGCTTTCTGCGAGGCTTTATAATGAAAAATATGAAAGAGATGAAAAATGGATATCGAAGCTTCGAGTGAAAAAAAAACAATTTGCAACGACTCGATATTAACGTTTTTTTAATCGTTTTATCGAATTTATCATAAGACAGAGAATTGTTTAATAAACTTTTTTTTTTACATACATATAATACATTTTTTCACGTGTTAATAAAATTTGAAATCGAATTCGTGAGAGCGAAATCTCCGAATATAATCCGATTGAGCTCAAATTTTCACATATGCCATCTTGCACTATCCGCTTAAAATCTAGAAGTCGTCATAACAATCGAAAGACCTTGCCCATTTTCAACACACCCCAATGTACATACCCGCATATGTAATACGCTACGAATTCACGAAGCGAGCCCTCATATGTCGGAGAGCTCAGTTATCTCGAGTGGATTATCTCACGTCGAGTGGGTCGACTCGCCAAATCGTGATTGCGTTGTGTCGAATGATGAAAGAAATTGTAACGACGACGTAAACCTGAACAAAGAAAAAAAAGGAAAAATAAACATTTCCCAGACACTCGTTGATATTGAGACAAGTTGGGAGGACTTGACGAACTTTTTTCACCCTAGCACTCATAACGGGGGTCCGAACGCACCCCGTCGCAACAAAAAATGAGATTTTTGGTGATTCTTTTCGTTTTTCAGTCTTCAATTGGATTTTTCATCAACTCAATGTTAATGAAATCATATTTCTCGTCCATCATTCTCTCCCTTTCGAAAAAACGAAGGAAATCATTCATCGGAAAGTCTTTTTATCACCATAGGACCGGTTATACCATCAAGAAAAGCGTGGAGTACGTTCGGACCCCAGTCATGCGTTTGAAGGTACAAAAAATGACGTCATTGTAGGGTTAAAAATTAGCTTGGATACTATGTGGGGTGTGCACATTAAAATTTCAAAATGATCTCCGTAAGGACCACTCTAATCTACATTTATATATGTGTGTGTGTTCGTATCTGGTACGAGAAATTGCAGTGATAGAACGTGTATGGCGGTCAAGAGTTTCGAACTGCGAACTCGGTGAGATGCATGTGCGGACGATTGTTGATTAGATTGTGTGAATTTTTTAAAAAAGGACAATCATTTGATAAAGCCATACGGGGTCGCCGACCTCTCGCGACCAAAACCCCCGTGTGTTACACGAATTACGTGCATTGACAGACCGGGGACGCGGTTACGAAGGTTGTGGCGGTTACAACAGTTTGTGGGCTATGAGTGACGAGTGAGTGAGCACGGTAGTTACGCTAACTGGCAATCACGGTAATGCGGTCATCACCAGTGCCGCTGAGTCTTCTTGCTACCGTCCGACGCAATAACCTATCCTCATATCCACGACCATTTGTCATCACCGCGCTGTTCCACATACCTATATACTGCACTTCTGTGCGATATCTAACGGGCTCATGCAGACTTGGCACTGAGAGTGCGATATCCATCTTTCTCCCTCACTCTCCTCATCTGCGTATCTCCGTTGTCACAGGCACTGTCATCCGTGGAAACGTATTGCAACGAGATTTTCATTGAAGACTTCGAGGAACGTGTTGGCCATTACAAATTGTCGAGTAGCCCTTCTTGTGAAAATAAATAAATTTTTTTTTCGTAGAATCAAATAAATAATTTTCTTTTCGTAGAATCGAATAAATAATTTTTTTTCGAAGGATCAAATGATCAATTTTTTTCGAAGGATCAAATAAATAATTTTTTCCGTAGGATCAAATAAATAATTTTTTCCGTAGGATCAAATAAATAATTTTTTTTTTCGTACGATCACGAAACATCTACATCATGCAAATATTATGATTTCGTGGAACGAAGACGTGTTTTTAATATTTTTTTTTTCGATCGAATACGCAAGCCACACATTACCTGAATAATTATTTTCTAATCAATAACAATTGTTTAATGTTTATGAGTGTTTGAATTTTCGATTTAATATAATTTTGTATTGGAGATTATTTTTCTCGCGTAGGTTTTAAAATGGTGAACTTAATCATTATTATATCAGACACAATCGTTGTGATTTTTCATTTGAAACACGTGTAATAAATAATACATGTATATGATACAAGATAACATGGAAATTAAAACCAAATAACGTGTTGACAGAAATTACGAATGATAATAACATGCCTTAGGGTTGAGATGGAAAACCTGACGATTTACAGACGGTTTCAACTATTCATTTGAAGTTGATTCGGTCGTTGCCCGTGCAGATATTTCTCGATACCCAACGAACAACCCACTGCAAGGTATATTGCGTACATCGCAATGCACCATCGCAGAAAATGATCGTCGATCTTCCATTCAACCCCCGGCAAGGGCTCGCACGGATATTTCATTGAAAAATTTCAACCTCCGAGTATTATCCAACATTACAGATATTTTACTCACGAGAGTTTTTGCCTTTAGCGAGAAGTAAAATAATAATAGAAAAAAATATACCTCAAGGTTGAGACGGGAAACCTGACGATTTACAGAAATGTTCGACTATTCATTTGGAGTTGATTTCTCGATACTTCGACGAACAACCCACTCCGAGGCATATTTTGCGTACATCGCAATGCACCATCGCAGAAAATTATTATCGTCGATTTTCCATTCAACCCCTGGCAAGGGCACGCACAGATATTTTATCGGAAAATCTCTACGTACGTGTATTATCCATTACATAATATTACAGATGCGTTGCGTTATGGATGCGAAACTTTCAAAGCCTTTGGCAATAAACATATGCAAAATTTCCATGCAATTTTCACGGTACTATTACGCCCGGCGAAATACTAGAATCCTGCGGTCATCGATGGCGTACAGTATACGTGTATCGTTACGGTATATACACGATCGCGCGACACGAGTACCTCTGTATCCCCCATGTGCATATTCATGAGAGACGATACATTGTTGACCCGAGTCACGTTTGCGACCGCAAGCCCGGAGGAAAATAGATGGGGCGCCCTATGCGCGAACGTTGATTTCTTAGCACCTTAGCATCGGGAAAGAGGTAAATGTGGAAAATTTACATCCACTCAAATCAGTGGTCACGAAGGTTAATCTCTGACACGGAATCCGGAAGTTCGGCGGGATAAGATTAACCGTGTATGCGCGCACGTAGCACGATATCACGATCTTACCGGTCTTTCGTCCGGTAAAGACTCCGTGACGTTGTTAATTACAATGCAACTTGCAACATTCGAATTGTTTTTTTTCTTTTCTTTCGTAATGATTATTCACAAAACGTTGATACGAATTTTTGTTGTTCGAAGGGTTTTGTGCCGACGCGAAAGAAAAAATAAGGGAATCCTCACAAGTTTGTTAGCTTTTCTGTCCGTTTTTTACATCCAGTTTATTTTTTTGCGCGAAAATAAAAAAATGATCCGAAATAACCACCCTGTATTATATTATATATCTAGGGTGCTCCTTATTTTGGACCTTTAATCTATTTCCGCACTTTCCGAGAATAATATGGTTCGCAATAAATTTTAAAAAATATCCTGAAAAATTGAGGTTCTTGTCTGAATTCTTAACTCTGCCGCTAGCCTACCAACGTTTGCTATTCCAATCGGGAGGGTTGAGGATTGAGACAGGGACCTCCAATTTTGAGGATATTTAAAAAAAATTTATTTCGAACCATATTGTCCTCCGACGAAGTCGCCAAAATAAAATGAAAATTCAAAAAAAGGATAATATAATATAATAATATAATCCAGGCTTGTCCTGGATTTCAATTGAAAAAAAAAAAAATTTGCGCTTTCAGAGGATAATATTTTTAGAAATAAATTTGTTCCAAATATCCTCAAAATTTGAGGTCCATGTCTAAATTATATTAATATCTCAATATTTTTCAAAAATTTATTTCGAGCCACATTGTCCTCCGAGAGGCATTAATAAAATGAAAATCCAAAATAAGAGCCATCCTATTAACGCACACGTGTGAATTCCAAGATGTAATTATTCGATGGGTTTATCGCGATGATTGTGAACACGAGAGTTATGTATCCTTTAGTTTTATCATGAATATCATTGTCGGGTTGATGAGCAAACCGCGCTGGCATTAGTTGCGGCAAAGAATAATTCAAACCGGATGTTACATGCAGATGAGAAAAGTTATTGCGGCGAGAGAGGGCGCAACGGGAAGAACGAACGGAAGAAACATCACTGCCACCCCTCCCCTCTCCGCCTCGCACCGGTTGTCTCGAAGACCTTGCCGACTCTCGTCGTTTTTCCTGTGTTCCGAGAGCCTCGAGCGGCCTCGTCGACAGTCATCTGTTGACTTTTTTTGTCGAACCGACAATCGACCGTGCATAGCTCCTCGAAGCGTGCCGAGCGTCGACTTTTCTCGTGCATTTCTGTGCACACAACCAAAGTGCATATGGAAAAGAAACGCGCGTGTCGTGAAATTTCGTCACGCCGCGCGTACACACGCGGAGAATCTCAAAGTGTTTTTTTTTTTTTGTTTTTATTTTTCTCCTTTTTTTCGTTTTTCACTTGGAAATTCATTTTCACGGTTAACCGTGAACGATGAGCCACATTAGCGATGAGTAATCATTCGTTTGAATGTAAATTATTATTATTCGGTAATCACTTGGTTCAAGTATGCAGCTTCTTTTTTTTTTCAATCATAAACATTGCTCCAAAAATGTTTTTTTTTTAATTTAATCAATTAATTATCAAGAGCCGAATATAGAACAGTCTTAGGAATATATATATATTTTTTATATAGCTTTTCCAGTAATTAACTATAAGCTGCTATTATCTTAGGAATATAGCTAAAAAAAAAATTAAGGTCGCATTTGGCCAAAGCTTTATGCACGAAATACAATGTTTTTGATGAATATTTCAGTTAGGCTATTGTCAATATATTAAATAAATAACCGATTTATATATATATAATTATATATCGATATAGTGTCTCTCGGTGATGCACACGTACCGAGTGGTCTATGATTATCCGAGTATAGGATCGGCACGAGCTTCGGCGAACCGTTATACGCTGTTAAACTAGCGGATCGCAACTGGCTATCGGAGGCGGCACATCTGGACGGAATAAATGTGCGGCGCATTACGCTACGTACACGGTTAATCGCGAGGACCGACCGGCAATCCGATCGAACCACCATTTGAGAACGGTTGACTCGTGCATCGCGACGAAGATTTTATATAGATATATATATAGTATGTTTGCTGTACTCGTAGACTGCATAAAATAATCGAAGAATCGATTGAACGTTCGAGGAAGACGAAGAGGATTGAACCACGAAACGATCGAAGATTCGAAAGGGACGGTTGAATCGCATTGGCGACAAACGATACCGCACTTGGACACGAAATTCCAGCTACTGCGGTAGCACGATAACCGTGTGAATACAAATTATTGTGATGCACGAAAGAAAGAGAGAGAGAGAGATAGATAGAGAGACAACGAATGATTGTACGTCGCTGCATGGTCCTTCGAATATATAGCGAAGACGCGAGGAATTGACTATAGCCATGGGTTGCACGTTTTGATCGATCGTCCGAGTGACAAAAATCGACGTTCTTCAAGAAGTCGCGTTTTCTTCGAATTCAAAAATTCGCGCCATTTGATTATTTTCAAAGAAATGATTTTTTTAAGAATTAATTTGGTTCACGATTGTCATCTTGTTTGGAAGATATTTTGAATTAAGTCGGATTCAAGAATTTCGAAATTTTCCAACATCGTCGAAATTCGATGATGTTGGAAAGTTGGAATGAGGAATTGACTTATTACAAATTTCGTCCTTATACATATAATTAAATACATTGTGTCCTACTTTTGGCCCCAGCTGTTTTTGCATAAGTCTCTTAATTATATTGTAACAAATGTTTGATATTCGTTATCTCAAGGCAAAAACGAATATTTTATTTTAAATCAAAGAATCAAAAACTCCTGTAGTCGATTTTAGAATTTTTTTTTTTTCACAACAAAATTTTCAATTATTTCGTCTCAATTGATTCGTGCGATCGGTGCACTTTAATGAGATGCTTCCCAACATTTATTCTTCTGGCGAAGATTCGCAAAAAATCGCAAATAAATTTCTGGGTTAATTTTTTTCAAAGAATTCGGATGATAATTATGTCGAAAAAAAAGAATCTTGAATGGAATTGAATTTGTGCTCGTTTTGACGGGCGATGTGTCATCTAGCCTCGATGCCAGCAGCTCGACCGAACACCAGATTCTCATCCAATGGAAATGACCGCTAATGAATCTGTCAACGCAGCATGCGACTATGATAGCCCATATATTTATCCGTAAGGTTATTGACAGTATAATCACGAATGTGTGTAGCAACTATAACGCCTGTAGGGTGCTTTTTCATACTTTGGTTTCTTACGCACGAGCGATGCGCTACACGCCACAAGCACACATATATATATATACATATATATGTACATACACATGTATATACATACATAAATTCTAGTACCCTTGCAATTATTTCTGGGCGTGTTTGCTTCCTCCGCTCGTTTCCCCGTTAATATGTCCGGAGCTGCGTTTCGCTTCGGGACTTCGAGGCACACACCATAACCGAAGCTCCCCCTATATACATATATGTATGTTAGATATCCTTACACATGTGTTCGACTACATTATCGATAGAACGGTATGCAGTACCGCACGAGTCGTAGTGCCTATAGCTACCGATTACGATCGACAAGCGCCGTGCCTCGTTTCGAAGGTACATATATATATATATATATATATATATATATATATATTTTTAGCTTCGCGACGAGAAAATTACCATGAGATCGGAATATCCGATGCACCAGCCAAAAAAAAAAACAAAAAAACGACACAAAGTTCCATGGAACATTTGTCGAAGAAATAATAGAGACAAGCAGCGATTTATTTCTGTCGGGAAAAAAAAACAACAGCAAAGAAAAAAAACGAAAAAATCGTCGAGTCTTTCACCTCGTTACTCTCGCTCTGCTCCATCGAAAAATTGTCCTGCCTCATCAAAATACTTTTATGACTGAATGAACATGGATTGAAAAAGTTTAACATCGAATATCAGAATTTAATGTGAGATAACAATTTTTAAAAGTTATATTTATAGGCAAAAGTGTGAAAATTGGTATTATTTCATAATAATTGATCAGTAATTATTCGTTGGTTGAAGTATTTTATACACATATAATATGTATATCTATATTTGTTTTTTTCTTTTTGGAAAAAAAAATGGTATCAACGATAATTTTTTTTTTCATATCTTTTCCTTCACATATGTACGTCCAGATTTGTAGAAATATAGACGTTTCCGATGTCAAGCCGAACGAGATGTCGAGGCGCACGATAAACGTACGTCTGGTGTCACATCGGTATTATATGTGTATATAGTTATGATTGAGTAGTGGGGGAAGGAAGAGAAATGAGTACGTGTGTCCGTTGATGCTTCCTGCAATAACTATCGCGATCGTACATTCGTATGAGAGTCGTCGGCTGTTCGATATCCTTTTCTCATTCGTGCACAAAATGGCACGGATCGTTGTCGCAATTTAAACACTATTATTATTATTATTATTATTTTGAAAAAAAGAAAAAAGAAACCATTTCGTAATCCGTCAACGTGTATCGTTCGCACGAATGTTTACACACAACGCGTTCGATCAAATGTATAACGCATCGGAGCTCGTGAATTTTCGTATACGTCAGTAATAACAATGCCCGATGCTGTATTTAAAAAAAATAAATAAAAAATAAAAAAATGGGATTTTTTTTTCTATCTGCTTTAATATATTTTTTTTTTTATTTTTTTACTCCGACAATCGTTCTTCGGGATTTGATTGGTTATATGGGTACCCCGGCGGTATACGACCGGGGTTTGTCTTGTTCGTTGTCGTCGAGCCGCGTGCAACATGCGCCGCGGATAAAATCACGAATGAACAGAACGGTACGTTGCGAATAATTGATCGAGCGGCATATATACGATTCGGCAATCGACACCCAACGAAGACGAAGAAGATGCGGCTTGTCGGTTATATCCGCCCTCTTCGGGACCTTTCCCTCAGTCATCTTCGCGTCGCGTACCGTCCTATGCGCGTTGAATAAAAAATCACTTCGACGTATAACGCATCGCCACTGAAAAAACGACGAAAAACACGTTTGGATGCCGAACGATCCAACGATCTCGAAACTGATCCAACTGCTGTGTTATGAATGTGAAAGTTTGGAAAAATCGATTGTCGATCGATCACGCTTCAACGGATCAACGAATTTGGATTCAAACTCGGTGGATAGATAGTCTGGGTTCTGGATCAGCACACGGGGAACCTTTTATCCGGGAAAAATGTATAGTTACTTAGGGAAACATAATTAATATGCATAAGAACGATTTTCTGTTTGTATGTTTGTTTGAATTTTAAATCTGAACGACCGAACCGACTTGGATTAAACTTGCAGGACATATTTCAAGGGTGGTCGACTCGGAAATTAGGTTGTTCGAAGGCCCAAATTGGGAGGGGGGGGGCGGAGACGGGATTTCTAGGGAGTGTAATTTGTTTCCATCGAATTCGGGTAAAACTTTTAACACTTAAAGATTTTCATACACAGGACTAATATCGAAAATTTTTTAGACAAATTATTTATTCGAATATTAACAGAAGGGTCTGAAATTTAGTCGTAGCCAAACAAGACTGAAAATGAATAAATAACTTCTTAGAAGGTTTAAAACTACCCAAGTAAACAAATTATACGTATACTATTTACAGGACCGGGCATGTATAGTCTATATACAGATTATATACAGATTAAAGATGACATTTTTTTACTTGGGTACATACAAAAAAAAAGTAATCAATAAAAATTCTACCTAGAACATGATCTACGAGCAGCCCAGCAAACTGAGTAGGTCACTTATAATTTTTTATTTTATTTTTTTTCAATTTTTCTTCTCTATATTTACGTTCATCGTAAAGTGGAGCTCACAATGCAATTTAAGACAATTGATTCGAATTGTCAATGTCGTTTGTTTTTCCACCTTCTTTCCGAATAAAATCAGTCATTGGGGAAAGTGAAAATTTTGATGTATCATCATCGAGGTGGCGATGAGGTGCGTGGGTTGAGGGACGACTAGGAGGGAAACCGGTCCTTTCAAATTCGTAACGTCCCTTCGGACTTCTGAACGACGAACGCATAATCAATTTTTCGTCGAAGCTTCGTACGTATTGTGCGAGAACGAAAAGAAAATAACAAAATTGAATGAAGGAAAAAAAAACAAATAAGAATAAAATAAAATAAATACGTTATGCATATATATGTATAAAAGTGTATGAGAGATGTGAAGCCGGTGGGAATGGAAAGGAGAGAGGAAGCGAGCGACGAGGGAACATCCGTTGTTGCCAGGCTGCCTATTCGGAATCTAAAGTAGGAGCTACACTTGCCCCAAGTGCCATATAACGCAAGTCGAAGATAAGTTTTTCAGCTTCTTCGTTTTATTATTCTTTTCGTGAGTTTTTTTTTTTTTTTTTGCTTTCGTGTTATTGCGGAGACGTTGTACGTTTCATTCGTGAGAGACGAAGATGCTTCATCGTCCGACACGATTCGACAATCGCGTCCTTCACCGACAGCCCTTTCCGACGAGATTCGCCGAATTTCAAATTGTCGAAACCTCGCACGTTTTTGAAAAATTTTGTTTTTCTCTGATTTTTCCAACCGGAACGTAATCCGATAGACCATACAAAATATTTTCAGATACGCACCTACACAAACATATATGATAAACTCGATGACACATGATAACGAGATAAGCTCGTTCTTTATAGATTAGGCTAGTTTTTCCAATCATGGTTATCTGGGGAGAAAATAGATAAACTAGAATAGTGAAACTTTCGTTTTTACACAGTCGACGAAAAATGTGATTGAAATAATGACAATTTTAATAATCATCTACTCGGAATCCGTCAAATTTCAGAATATTGTATTATAATTCACGATTTATAATTTCAATTTTTTTCCCTGTGTTACAGATTCGATGAAGCATAATAACAGAATAAATCTGCGTAATTTTTTTTTCTATACTGAATTAAAAATATTTACCTATGAAAATGTATCAAACTGTATCGCGTATCTGAGCTAACAGCCCGAAGTCGATTAACACGAGAATTTGTTTAATTTCAATAGGAATATGGTGATTGAAACCAACTGTTGTATGCTTAGTAAAACATTTTGAACGTGATGGATCTAATTGAAGCCATGCAAATAGTCCTTTCGAGCGTAATGCTGTTCTCTCACAAATTTGATTTGTGTTGTCAAGGGAGCAAGTATGACATTCATTCGACTTTGAGCGTTTCTAGATACATGGAAATGAGCTTTATACGCCACGGGTAGATCTGATCGATATTCATCCTACTCAATCAGCGGGCCAATTGTATTCATCCAAGCGTAGTCATGAATCATGATCATGTCATGAGTCACAAATCAACGATCGAAATAATTTGGCTTATCTGTCATTGACATTCATTTTTTTGCCGAAATATTCAACGAGATCGGGGTATAAAGAAGTCGTGGCATCGTTATTGTCACAAAAAAAGAATTTTCAACTAGTGAAACGCGCGGTTCAACTGCACGATATCGAAAATCGTGAAAGGCTCATCAATGACTATTCGTATGGGTAAAGTAGTTCAAATGTATTATAATCTCGTATTTTAATAACAAGCGTATTAATTAAGTTGCAAGATGTAAGTTAAAATGTACCTCGTCAGTACACGGCGATTTAATACAATAACATTGATCAATTCAAAATGGCAAAAATGTACTAGCTTGTGAAAAACAAGATGAAAGTTCAAACTTACAGCTTTGGATATTTTAATATATTTTAATATCCAAAGCTGTATGGGCGTATAACATTTCAGAGTTTCCTAAAATTAGGCTCAAGGTTTCAGACCGGACAGACGAACCTAGTTGAGCCAGGGGCGTACTTTGAATGTCCCGTGGGGTTACGTATAACCCCGATTACCCGTTCTAAGGTTCTAGTCTTAATTAAACAACAAAAATGATTTCCCTAACTTGTCCGCAGCATTGTCTACGATGCTGGGCTCGATGTTACTGGGTCTGATCGTGGTTGGATCAGTCAGATCCGACGAGACGGAATATCCCGCTATATATCGCAACGTCAGTCTCCAATTGAATCCGCCCGAGGGCATTCTCTTTGGGGAAGATACTCCCGTGTATTTAGCCAGATCCGATGATGATTCGAACATCGGATATCGCATCTGTCAGAACACTAATGTAAGTTGACGATAACGCGACTTTGCGAAACGAAAAAAAATAAATAAAACGATCGATTTGATTGAGAGATTTTGTCAAACGTTAGGCGATGCCCAGAATAAAAGCTTCGTTGGAAAATTCATCGAAAAATTCGACGAAGGATCCGGACGTTTGTGTAGACCTGAGTGAGTTGAAAATTTATCGATAGTTCGTTGTGACCGATTCGCCGAATAATCAATTGGTTCGTTCACGTTGCCAGGTACCGATGACAAAACTCTAAGTAACGATACAAGCCCTTCGAAAGACAGTGCGACAGCGTTGAACGACAACGTCGTACATCCAAGAATCTTCGTCGTTGTCGATTATGCAGCTTACAAGTAATTTTTAATTTGAAACATGTTTTATAAATAATCATAATTTTAAACATGTTTTAAATTAAATTCAACGAATTAAAACTAAATTCAAAACAAGGAACAAAATTATACGAAAATCGTTTGTTTCAGATCCATGGGTGAGAATTTGGATCAAATGTTGAAATACTTGATTTACTTCTGGAGCAGCGTCGACATGAGATTCAGATCTCTGGAAAATCCAAAAGTGCGACTTAACATAGCCGGAATACTGATCGCCACGGTAAGTATAAAAATAATTACCATATAGTTATATATTTTCTAATTATCATATAATAATATGTTTTCGAATTAATATATATTATATAATCTAATTATATAATTATATATTTTCTAAAATATGCGATAATTCGCATAATTCAATGATGAATTGATTCATCCGACATCAGACATGTTCAATCGTTTTTTTCAGGATAAAAACGCAATACCATTTATATCCCAATACAAACTTATGTCCGATGAGTCGTCCACTGGTATATCGATGTTCGCGAGTTACATGAAATCTGCGAGACCTTATTTTTCGTCGATCAAGAAGGACATGGTAGTTCTGTCATTAAAGTAAGCATATTAGCATTCGAATGTGACAATATAAATTATTTATCGTCGTGATCAATTGAAGAACAAAAAAAAAAATTCCAGATACGAAAACTGCGGCGGTAATCCGATCGATTGCAAATATACCAGAGGTAAATAAATCAATAGGAACGTATGAACTGACTTTCCACAAATTCAATGACAATGAAGATGATAAATGGTTATTTATTTTTTTTTTTTTTGAAGGCATAAGTTCGGGCCATGGAACTGTTTTTTATGACAATGGAGCTTTCGGAGGGGTGAAAGACGCTGCTCGTTACGTCGGAAAAAGGTAAGTCGTTGAACACAACGAGACAATTTTCCTCGTGTACGTAGTTTTCCATTTTTCGATGAACGATCGAATAAATTATTGCAGATTGGGCGGTGGCAATGAGCAACATCAGTGGGATTATAACGCGGGTTATATAATGTCCTCCGGATCATTGTGGTTTTACGAGAACACGGAAACAATGCCGGAATGGACTGACGATGAATTGAAGACCATGAAAAATTATTTACGGTAAGCGTTTGTTCAACGAATGATTTATTAACAACTGTATTGTAATCACAGATTACTCGAACAGATCCGAGTCGGCGAAACATTTTTACGAAAAACCGAAAACGACATCTCCGTTGCCTCGCGTGTTGCCAGGAAACCGACTTTCGTTGAACAAGCAGTGCGCTATGATTGGCGGAATGAAACCCTGCGACGTAAGTTCCCATTGATGGAACGAAATATGAAGGTAGACTAAATAATAAATGAAACAATGATCTGAACTCTTCGCTTGTTCGTTACGTTTCAGACACCGATGTCGGATAAAGAAGATTTTTGCAGCCGTTATCTCGATTGCCAGACCGTGTGGGATGAAAAGTTGCAGGGCGACCGTCCTGTCGCCGATGGCACACCCTGCGATACCGAAAAGGCATGTCCCACTTTTTTTCGAAATTTTTTAATTTTTTAAACAAAATTACTGTTTCGCAATAAATTCTATTTTGGTTTTCTTTTCGTTGTTTTATTATTATCATATTATTGAGATTTTAGTGAACTTTGATTGATGGAATTGGTGGGGTATCTGTTGCAGATCTGCTTGAACGGTGTGTGCCGGTTCCTGGAGGATATAAAATAAAAATTCGCCAACGTCTTGACGTTAAATAGGACATAAAATAAAAATTCGCCAATGAAGTGACGCACTTGAAATACGTCCGGTGAACAGTTCGTCGTGTCGGTGTTTGAACATGCTCAATTTATGTTTTATGTTCACGAATAAACGCATAGTTGTACAGATATTCATAAGATTCACGAAATCAACGCGAAAATTGGGAGGAATAAATACAAAAATGTTAAATTTCTTCGCGCTAGTTTTTAGTTCCACCCTCTTCTTCCCTCATCTTCGCACTTAGGTGTGTGACCGTCGATTTCTTGGATTACCGAGAAAATCAGGGAGCTAATTAAATCCGATTCATCGTTGAAGTTGAAGTCCCGTCATAGTCGGTTTCTCGGCAGCATCACAAGTGCGAGGACAGTCATTCCGCATTGAATTCGGATTGTCGTGATTGTTACCTACGGAGCAACAGCTGCCTCCCCCCCAGCCACCCCCGTGCGTGTGGAGGATTGAAAAATAGTTTCGAACGGTCTGGTCCGTTGAAAACGAGATCATTCAGTCGCGATGAATGAGGAACGAGTGTTCAATGAGAATTGAATGGACCCGCGGGTTGTCGAGTTAGGTACGAAAAAAAAAATCAGCACGAGGTTCGGAGATACATGTACCAGGTGTAGAAGTATGAAACCGGAATTTTCCTGTAGATGGTGCCAGCCATTAGTTCAGAAACCGTAAGACCGCTTCTGCAGCGCCATATATTCTCTCTCTAACAGTTGACGAAGATTTTTAACACTTTTTTTTTTTCATTCTCAAACAACAGACGTGTAATTTTAACAAAAAAATTTCGGTCTCATACTTCTTTGATATTTACGTCAAAAATCTTTTCGCCAGTATCAAGAAAAATGCAATGTGGTTCTTACCGAATAATTATATAGAATCATGCATTTCAATATCAATCTGGACGTTGGTACCGTCTATTTGAAAGAATTACCATACCTATACATTTGAAGCTCATTAGGGAAACGCTCGAATAGAAAATTTCTCCATACCGTCAATAATAACCAGTCCAACTACTCGATACGTCGATCAGCTATTTGCGTTCGATAACCCGGTATCGAACATTCATTTTATCGTGTCGCGATGATGAGTCGAGGATATTCGCAGTTTTTCAAAAGGCAACTCGACTGGGCTCCGGACAGGTGCGTCGACGCGCTCGGTCACGCACGCAAAACTCTTACGAGGGCCACCATGCGTGACGAGGTAATTGCGCGCACGAGCTCATACCGACACCCTTAACGCACGAGGCTTCATTATACCACCACTTTGCATCACTCACAGTTTTTCATCAAGGGCATGACGATATTGCAAATGTCACCCTCTTGGTGGTAATTTGAAAAAAAAAAAAAAGAAACAAGAAATTGAAGCGTCGGAATAACGAAATACTAATCGAAGCTTCAAACTAATCAACACGAAGACAAATAAATATTGCTATTATTTCTACAACGTTGTTTCACCTGCGAAGTTGTTTTATTTTCGAAATTTCATTTTATCCAATGAAAGATACATGTTCACAAGAATATCCTGTCGATAAAATTAACGTCGATAAAAAAATGTTGTTATGAAACGATTTCGATTTCGAGAGTTGCCAATTCGAGGCCACCTTGTATTTTTTATTATGAAAAAAATCCCGTAAAAATACATTTACTCTTCGTACCATTACCGTGATCTTGGCCCTTCGAGATTGACCCCCCCCCCATCCCGCTGTGCCGCCCTATGGCCCAATATGAGCTATTATTATCTCTTTTTCATTGAAATATTTTGCTTTGAAGAATACACGAGGGGACTCGGCGACGAGTCAACGAACGTGTAACCAACGAAAGAAGAGACTAAACAGCGATTCCAGGTACCGCGATGACGACGAATCCAGTTCGTTGCAGAAACTGCATTCATAAGAAAATCACAAACCCAAAGCAAATGCATGCGTAAAACCTCTGTCCAAATAATACACGGTACTGTAACTGCAATGAAAGCTCACCAGAGTCTCGTCAAAACGAATCGTCTCTTGCCCCCGTTTTGTGTCACATCTTCAGCTGCAAATACGCAGCCTCGTCATTAACGAAAATACAAAAATCGTCGGTTACATCTGAAACTTCTTGTGGAAATATTATTGTCGTCGTTCAGCGTCAATGACAAACTAAACTTTCACAAATGTGAATGCATTATTAATATTTTTATTAATTTCAAAAGCTCGCATTGCCGAATGATGGCCACCGATTTTTTTTTGTTATCAAGGTCATTCGTACGAGATAAAAATATAAACGTGTGTTGCATAAAAGAAGTCCGAACATTGTGTTTCGAAATTTCCATAATTATTATTATTATTATGGTTATTATTATTATCACTATAATCATTATCATTAAATTATCATTATTATTGTTATTATTATTATTATTATTATTATTATTATTATTCACATTGCTCGTGGCATTCGGATCTCCTTCCGTTCTAATCATTCGGCTGGGTCCATATGGACGAGCGATGAATGGGTAGAAAAAAAAAGCTACCCAACCAATGTGGAATACAGGAAGAAATTGAAAAACTCCAAACGAGAATTCCCATGCTCGTCCCAACAGCTCCAAGTGGGTCCCCTTTGTGCGACACCGGCTCTCTTTCCAATATATGCGCAAGCTTGTGAACCGAAATGCCAGGACAAGTTTGTTACATGTGTACAGTGCCTGTTTATAAGCAACGCCTGTTGTACGAGCTTCGAGAATCATCATTGAGAATGCGAAGGAAACCGTTGACCGGAAACCACGCACCAAACTGTGACGGTTCCGGCGTCCTTTCGTTATTTTTTTTTTTTTCTACCCTCGCCGTTCTCCGGCCATCAGCGGGTGTCTGCAAGAAGCTGCGCATGGTGCACTCGCGATGCCACGAGCTTGTGTCTTCCGACGTCAAACCGGAAGACGCTGTACACCGCCGGAGATTATGGCACCATCACACCGAAAACTTCGACAAATTTGATTTGTATTGACGAATTTTATTTTGCATAATTTTAATTTCCAGTCTTAGATATTGAAACTGATATTACCGAAAATCGTGGCCAGTAAAACAATTGTCGTCAAGCTGCCTCTCTGTGCTACGTTTGATCCCGAAAAAGATTTGTGAAAAGAAAAAAAAAATCTGTCTGGAATTTGTCTGAAACGAAATAGAACATTTAATCGATGCAACAATTTTTTGTTTTTCGTTGAATCTTTTATTCTAAAAATTGTGAAAAAAAAAAATGATTGAAGGTTCAAGATCTCGTTCGACTGAACAAACAATATCAATGTTGATTTTAACACTCCCCGAACTGTCAACGACTCAACGCGCGGACCAATGTCAGTGTGGCTGGTATCTGACCTGCGACACGTTGCGTGAACCTTTCTGCTTTTCCACGCGCTACACGACACACGACACATACACACGCACACGAACTCGCACACACACACATACTTATAAGAATGACCAACTGTTGCCGCGAGTCTAAGAGAGCAAAACACATATCCGCTCCCTCGTTTCCCATCGTTTCGTCGACCGATCCTCGTGCCGAAGGATCAGACAGATAAAAAAATATCATCTCGCAGGATCGTTGAAAAAAACACTTCCTTCCACAGCTTCGTCTCTATCCCTCTCGTCCATTTGCCACGATAAACACTTCGTTTTCAAACATCCTCAGCGTCTCCTATTTTATTGTCCAACGTCCAAAAGGACCAAAGTCCGATTTGTGAGGATAATAAAGCGAGTTAAAAATATTTTTATTCATCCTCGTTCCAACCTCAATAGGGTGTCCAACCGGAAGTATCCTGTTCTGGTGATCAGTGAGTCAAAAAAGACAATAAATCATCTGACGATTGTACATAGAATTAAAAATATTTTGAGATTCTGGATCAACGAGAAGTACTGTATAGGTTTTAATGATCAGCGAGTTGACGGACGGACAACAAAGTCGTCGTACATGTAGTTCGTTTTTTTTTTTTTTTTTCATTTACAAGTATGGAACCCTGAAGAAGAAACAGAACGCGGTAGTTTTGGTTTCACGTTGTTTTTTTCCTTCTTTTTTTATTTCTCAAAATCCCACAGTAATGTAAGAATCGCCGCACCGGAAGTTCTTTCGGAACTTGAGATCGAGGTCCGGTCGAACGCGGTCGAGGATTCCCCAACGACCAGGATCAGATTTCACGTTTCACGCCTCCTAAACCTTGGGAACTGGCTTTGGGCAAACCTTTTTTTTTCTTCTTCCTTCTTTTTTTTTTCTTTTTTTCGAAAAATCGACCGGCTAACGATTTACGATCCATCGAATCACTGGAACCCACATGGGTGGGATGAAACGCATGTTTTGAGATTAACGATTGACCGCCGAACCGGCGATTTTTTTTTTCTATGGGATGAGAAATAATCGCAATGGTTTGCCACGGGATATTTCACAGGTCGATAATTCCCCCCTAGAGTCGAGGTACAAATTGATTATTATTGTATTATCGTATCGTTCACGATCATCAAACACAATCATCCGAATGTGTGTTTGAATGAGGTTTGAACAACCATCGCGAGGTCCATCAAACTATTTAGAAAATTCGTCTCTGCATTGGATCGAACTTTATCAGCTCTATGACTCTTATGATGACGTCATGGATTCGCTACAAACGCGATGTGATCCTTGATCCCGTGTCACACGTATACGACCACCCGTGACCCACTGACTCTTGGTCCTTTCATTTCTTCTACTCTATCATTTGTTAATAATCCTGTGTGTGTGTGTGTGTGTTTTGTGTGTCGAGCATTGTTCTAGTGGCTCAATCAAAAACTCAGAGATAATAGCGATCTATATTGGACTTCGACTGTGCTCTCTCACATTGTACAGCAACAAATAAAATAAAATAAAATAAATATTTGGAAATAAAATTGACGTTATACCAAAGATACGTTTCAACGATTTTTTTTGGACGAAATAAAATTTTTTTTAAAATCCAACACACTATTAACCCTCATTGATTTGATATTTGACATGATATGAAAGTGTGATTCATAATTTCAATCGAAAAGCCTAACATTTGTTTTCGTCAGCCGACAATCGAGAATTGTTCTTCGATCAATGATTGTTGGTTATCATATTCTTACGTTTCTTTCATTATATCTACAAGTGCTTCAGCGAGTCGTTCAAAACGGGGTCGTACACATTCACTTTTGTCGTTAAAACGAAAAAAAAAAAACACATTTATTGTGAAGATTGTTTACTCTGCAATATATTCAAGTACGTCGTCGCGAACCGTGTTAAGGGTCGCGTTCTTCCTGAAGAAAGAAAAACAAAAAAGAAACACTAAGCAAGTAGCCGTGACGCTACTGACGAGGACTATTATTCCGGATTTTCCGGGTAAAACGATGTGGCAAAGACGAAGAACGATGGAAAAACCGTGGTTCTCCATCAACCATCACCCACCACCATAACGATGTGTCCCCAGCATTATCCACGCAGCCGCATCGCTGTTGGAATAAGTTTTTCCAATCCTGCGGTTTCCGGTGCTCATTACGAATAACGAGTTTCAATGTTCCACGAACTGATGAACCGCCACGTTGCAGGAAAAATTTGGCTCGACGCTGACATTCAAAACTGTCAATTTTCAGAACGACCAAAATTTCGGTCATTGAATTGGCAATTCCTTTTGATTTTTTTCGACCAAATTTCAAACTTACGAAAGTTTTTGTTTAGCTCGAAAAATTATTCAAAAAGCGTTAATAACACCATGGAAATTTCAAGATTGTATGACCCTTTGAATTGCTGCAAGAAATAGTTGAAAGAACAACAAAAAAATTAATAAATTTTTATCTTCTCGTCTCAACGCTGGCTGAACGCCGCTAGATGGACAAAAATCTTGTACGAACAATGCTGCGGAGAATTAAATTTTTCTACTCAAGAGTCCTTCACGTTGTGCACCTAACATCGATAGTCAACCCGTGGGAAAGCTCGAAAGTCGGGCAATGTGGGAAAAACCGCGCGACTGGTTGAAGAAGAAGAAGAAGAAGAAAAATAAAACTACTTGCATCTTGCATCCTCCCGAGCTCGACGAAACTTTGGAAAACGAACGACGGATTTATTATTTCCACTTCCGGAGGGACAACGAAAACATAAGGAAATAAACGGGTGTGTGTGTGTGTGTTTTTCGTCGAAACAACAGGTCGAGGAAAATATATAAATTTGGGGAAGAAAACAAAAAGAAAGAAAGGGATTCTCGAGTCACAAGTGCGTGAGGGAAGCTGGGATGGAAACTAGGAGAATGGGATTATTGTTCGTGTAAGATCCTGTGACAACACAAGTTGAAGAGGTTACAAATTTTCGTGCAAATTTTGGGCAATTGTTTTTTTTTCTTTTTTTTTTTTTTTGAAGGATCATTCGGCGGGTTTTACGGAAGGCGGAAAGACCGCAGGCCGCAACCGTCGGCTAGGGTAGCCGGTGCCGAATGCCGAACGACTGGTGGGAGGAGAAGTCTGATGTATCATGGACTGCATATGTGGACCGCGCCAGAGTCTACGAGTATCCCATAAACTTTTATATTTAGACGGAGTCTTCCATAGGGAACCACAATGGCCTCGTAACTTTCGAGTCAAGTCGAAGCCGGTGTTGGTTACACGTTCGAACTCACATTTATATATATATCTGTATATATATTTATATTATAGGGTGGTCCTAATTATACAATTTTATTTTTTTGGAGCTCCCAGAGAATAATATGGTTCGAAATAAATTTGAAAAAAATATCTTCAAGATTTGACGTTTCTATCTCAATTATTAACTCTGCCCCCAGCCTCCCGAAGTTTGCCATTCGATCAAAATAGTGTTTTTTTTATATTCTAGAATTTTCTTGTATTATGAGTGAATTTTAAAAAAATTCTAGAATATGAAAAATATTATATTCGTGACGGAGAAACTGTATAGTTATATTGGAAATACCAACTCGCTTTCAAATGGAGGCAAGATCAAACCAAATTGAATTTCCTGATCGTGTAATTCGACGGTAAGCTCGAAATAGAAAAAAAAAAAAAAAAACTAAATGAGATTTTTAACGTTGAAATAATTGACGGCCGTGTGTCGAAGGTCGGACAGGTCGACGGGGCAGAGCAACACGTGTTCGGAATATGTCTCTCGGTGAGATATTGAAAATCGTGACGGCAGCCTGGGTTTCGAAGAAACTACGGTTCTACGTCGCAACGTGTTTTTGTGAAATCTCCGGGTCGTTCTACACCCGCGACGGGGATGGTCGTTTGTTCAATGAAAATCCGTTCGAAACACTTTTATGAGGTAATTTTTTCACGAATTTTAACGACGGTGAAATATTTAAAATTCATTCTACATTGACGGTTCATGAATTATTCACAATTTCGTTTATTCATTCATCGAAATTATTCATAAGTATTGAGAAAAAACACGTGAAGGTTTCCATTGTTTCATTATCAAAATTATTTGTTTAAAAAACGAGTATTGTAAATACTTTTGTATTTTAAATACAAATGCAACAAGTAATGAATGTGTATCCAAAATAATATCAATCATTAAATGATAATCGGTAATTCGTTTCGCTCATCAAAAGTCTCGAAATCAATTGCAAAAAAAAACAAAAAAAAAAACATTCCACCAAGCATTATAAGACTTCAAAAATCTCTATCGTTTCTAGTTAATCAATCACAGAAGTTCTTATCTATTAAAAATTAAAAAAAAAACATTTTCACCCATTTCGATCACGTAAAAAATGTTCTTAATCCACCATGAATTGAATACCCGACTGTCAAATATCGAATATTAACATCCGCGATAAGAACAACGATCCACCAGAAACTATCATTCCAAAATTCCCCCGGAAATTATCAAATTACCCCCAACGAAAATTTTTCATCGTTCGATTCCATCGATGTAGTACGTTGAATGAATTTTCATCGTGCGAATGCCGGATTTGCGATTATCGAGTGGGCGAGCCATCGTCAGGTTTTTCCGGACATCGTAAAACCGACACCAAGGACCAATGGAGAGCTTGCCGGGACGCATGGCTATTGCACTATGGGCGAGGGTACTGAGTGTGTGTGTGTCGAAGGTTTGCAATGTTTCTCAATGCGCCGTGTGCTTACGCGACTATGTATATGTATATATATATATATCTACGTATATATTTATGTATATATATAAATATATACGTAGATATATGATAAATATATACATATACGAACACACGTGGAGCAGAGGCGGCCGGGAAAAAGGGTGGGGATAACATTTTGCCGGGTGTCGAGTGTGTATGGAGAGTCTCGAGCACGGTGGTGTGCTGCTGCTGCAGTGCCGGTGGAGGTGGGGCAAGAACGTCGGGGGTTGGCGGAGGGGGATGTGGGCGAGCGGTTATTTCAAGCATCGGTCTGGCACTTGGCCCCGAGCTTCCTGAGAGCATCCTTGGATAAACGTCGGTCAGTGTCGCTCCACGACTCGCACGATATCACGAAATTTTTTGTCGTTCCCGCGATTCGAAACAACTCACCCTCTTACCCCGTGAAAATTTTATTTTTCGCTCCAAGTCTTTTTTCATCGTCGTGAGAAAAAAATTTGAAAATAAAAAATACGACGACGATAGCAGTTTGAGAAAAATTCAATGATTTTTATTACTTTGTTTTCTTCATATTTGAATTTTTATTAATCAACGAGACGTCAAAAAAAAATTTGGGCAGTGTCGATCGTCGGACGTAATTAAAAGTGTCGAAACGAAAAAAAAAAAACACATAATGTTTTGATAAAATTTGCCAATTAAGAGAGAAGAGAAAAAAATAAATTTTTTAAGAACAATCTGGCGAAAAAATTGGGAAGCAATTGAAATAGTCGATTGGTGAATGCTGTTTTTTTTGTTGTTGTTGTTGTTATTATCCGGACTCTGGTGCGCGAATCGTTACGGTCGATCTCAATCGAAATTGCAATCGACGGTTCGAATTGCCGATTCATTGATCAATTCGTCGGAAGAAGTTTTTTTTTTACACGTTTGTTTGATGAAACGATGAATGTACAATAAATAAAGACGGATAAAGTGCGAGTGAACGTTCGAGTGTCAGTTTGTGTTTTGGAATTTTGAGTTTTTGCAAACTCGTTTGTCCAATCGATCCGATTTAAATTGGATTCGTCGCAGTGCATACACACACACACACACATATATACGTATGTATGTAAATATATAAATAGTGGCTACGAGATTGGGATGAGTGGAAAAATTTGGGCAAAACGACTTTCACTGGTTTTCCAGTGGTGAACGATCGAAATAAACAAATAAATAAATGAAATACGAAAAAATTGAGCAATCTTCGAAATCTCGAAATATTAAAATCGCGAACGAAACCGCGTGAACGAACAACGATCGTGGGCAGTGGCCACCCACGAAATAATCGAAATTATTGTGTAGTAGAGAATTGAAAAAAAAAAAAAAAATAATAATAATAATAATATTCGAGAAGATCGTGCGACGAGTGGGTGCTCGTTTGACAAACGATCGAAGAGAATCATCGGTTTAACGAAAGAAAACGAAGAATAACATTTTTGTTCGTGAGGACGATTTATTCGAGGACGACGCCACAACTTTCATAGAGATTTTTTCTGCTCGATCCCAACGGAGATTGGTAAGTCACGTGTCTCGTAATTATTGGATAATAGCCAACTACAAAAATAATTCGATTCGCACGTATAAAAATAATACGTTTCTTCATTGATATCTATAACAAATTATTGTTAATGATAATAATAATAATAATAATAATGCAATAACAATAATCCGATTATTAACGATTCTAATAAAAATCTCGATAATACTAGAATCATAATTATTAATTAAAAGTATAAATATGTTATATCAAATATTGAATCATAAAAAAAATCATTTTGAGTATTATTATCATTATTATTATTATTCCATCAAATCCCACGTAAATACATGTAACCAACTGGTATATATATATATATATATATATATATATATATTATTGTGCGAGTTACTCTGAGAAATAAATTAAACCAATTGCGATTATTATGCGAATAATAAATTGACGTAAATGGCAAACGATTGCCAGTTAAATGATTATCACATCGATGCGAGCCATTGGGCTGTGTCTCAATGGCGTTCGTGGATTAACAATAAAACCGGGCTTGGAGTTTGAATGGTCGAGTTTTAATTGGCGAACGAGTGCATCGTACGTACTTAAGACCGAGTCTCAACGACCGATAATCAAGCACGAAAGAAAGAATGCGGTGTGGTGTGCACGAAGCCGACGACGCGCAAGACGTCGAACGGGGGGGGGGGGGGGGGCATCTGTGTCTCTTATTCTATTTCGCGACTTCGTTCGTTCCGATCGAGCGCGCGCGCCGTTTCTCACGATCGGGACATGTCGATCCCGTCCCCGCGTGATTCCGATCGTCACAGCGATGCATGGTATCGTTTATGACCGATCGTAGATACACAACGAAAAAAATTATATTGTAGGGTGAAAATATAAATTATTAAAAAAAAAACATAATAAAAAAAAAGAATTCGTCTGATTTTCACAATGATGATCAGGAATACAATAATTTCGTTGAGTTTAATCGAATTGATGAGAGATCGAGACGTGTGTAACGTTTTATCTCACGTTTCCACGATAATCACGTCGAACTATATATTATTATTGCACATATATATATATATATATATATATATGTATCTACATATGTGTGCGTGTGTGTGACAGTCGCGGCGTGCCCGTCGACAAAGCTGACTCACCCACCCCGGGTTTAATTGAACCGTAAACCGTGAATGCGTTTATAGAGTGACACGGCCGACCCGTCGACTTATTCGCTCCGGACCCGAAGACGCTACGCGGGGGACGCGAATAAAAAGAAAAATTTATGATGAAGAGTACACACACACATATACATATATATATATATATACATATGTGTATGCGGGGAAGAAGATTGAAAAGACCGCCCGGGATCGTCAGCCAAACGATGATGATCGATTTTACGAATCAGCGAGATTGAAAAAAAAAACAACAGAAAAAAAAATTCTAAATGAATAATCACGTATTTTGCCCTCTCGTAAATTTGCGAATCAAAGTTTACACGGATGCATAGCGGAAATTTCATCCGACTGCAACAGTATCATTTCCGGTATCAACGATAACACGACGATTAATCACCTCAATCGTGTAAACGTCACGTGTTTACAAGACTCTTGTAACACGGACGATAATAAAGACGCGTTACTATCTGATGTGTTAATTAACGGTTGTTTACAATAAAAAAAAAAATTTGCACATTTTTATTTCATTCATTCATCGATCAACAAGTTGTTACAAACAGAATTGTGGGGCCCGATTCCATAATTCATATATAGAGACGTGGTTCGCTCGATAATCGATAAGTTTCAATTGGTTATTCGTTTAATCTTAATACGGGATAAAACGAATGAACAAACAGACGCCATTAATTCAAATGCTATGCTCCCGATTATTATTGTTATTATTATTATCATTATTATTATTATTATTCCTTTTCTTCTTCGTTCGCGTTTTCTTCGTCACATTATGCTTCTTATGCTGCTTCTCAATGTGTGTGTCTGTGTGTGTGTAATGAAGGGGTTGAAAACAGTGTACCGCGTTGTTGAAAGATGTTTGTTTGTTCTTCATCGTGTATGGTGGCTATCTTTATCTCTTCTTCGTTTTCTCACCCGAGGTCTCTCTCCCGGTTCTCGATTCATTCGTTTTCACGGTCACCTTTTCCGTCCATCTCTTTCTCTCTCCTTCTCTCGTGGGTGCATATAATTTTATATTAATCCACTCCGTCGAATAATCCTGGAGAGTCTCCGGGCTCTTATCGGACCTCATTCATGGTCTCGCCATTACTTCTCTCTGTCTCCCACTATCTCTCTCTCTCTGTTTTGTTACCAATGTATTATATTTATATTATTTTATCTATTTTCATATTTTCGTTATATGTTTTATCTATTTTCAATACTTTATATACATATAGCTATATATTTTTGTTATTGTTGCTGATTTGCTATCCGTAATTTTTCATTATTTTCTTGCTTTATTGTTATTGATTACTATCTTTATTCTTGTGTTATATCGATACGTCGATATTCTTATTTTGTTGTTATAACCTTATTTTACTTATTGTTTGGTTCCATTGCCAAAAGTCTAACTAAGGCATAATTAAAATCAGTCAATCAATATCTTTCTCTCTCTCTCTCTCTCTCTCTCTCTCTCTCTCTCTCTCTCTCTCTCTCTCTCTCTCTCTCTCTCTCTCTCTCCCTCTGTCAAAATAACAAACTTACTATAGCTATCATGTAATGTAAACACTTTTAATATCATACTGCCCGTGCAAACTTTCCCAAATTTGTCCCAAACTACCAACTAGAATACATAATAAAAAGAAATATCTCTTTCTCTCTCTCTCTCTTTTCCTTCAACTCGCTCGAACCCCGTCCACACATTCGTATCTCCATACTCGCGAGGCGGCGCGGGCGCGCGACTATACATTCCTTTTCGACGATGAACCAGATGTAGAGATACGGAAGAGCAATCCCGGGTGGTTGTAACTTCGATACGCGAAACGGATTGCGATTTATTTGACAGATTGCCGGGAGAATGAACGAAAACGGACGACGGTGAAGTCGTGTCCTTGCACACGGTTTACAGTGGGACAACGCGGAACGGGCGATACAACGGAACGTAAAATTTTTACTCGCCGAACCCGACGAATGGTAACCAGTCTCTTGAAGCACTTTGATTTTATAAGGCGAGATTGTACGGGGGACCCTGTCGGTTGTGCTCACGGACGCCCGGCGCGTCGTTGCTTCTGTCGGAATGGAATAATGGGCGTACCACGCGGACACTTGTGTAAAATACATCGACGTTAATATATTATATAAATATATATATATATGTATATACACATATATATATCGCATGTATATATTTGTTTATGTACAGACACATACGGGGACCGTCCATACCGCTCTGATATTTTTACGTATGGGACACACATGGATATATATGTACATATATATGTGTGTCTGTGTATCTGTATGGCTCTGAGCAATTTGTCTCACGTGTCCGCCCGAAGCGGGTAACCCAGACGTGGTGGCTGACTAACATATATATATATATATAAATCCGATGATGCGGCATAACATTTTTTATGTCTTCTTCTATCACTGGAACGGCAATTAATGGAGATTTGAAATTTTTCGTGGAGGTTCGGATCACACGGTGGGTGTTCACTGAGAAAGGTTTTGAATATTGACCGACCGGAAGTAGGTTGGATTAATTTTTTTATACGGAATCGACGGGATTTTTTTAACGGGACGGGACAAGACGGGACGGGATATGGGACACGGGCGAAGCCGGTGCTGGGCAACCACTGGTACACGTGCACCCCACGATGCGCCATCGTCTTGGCGTGAGCGCGAAATTCGCTCACGCGAGATTAAGGAGATGGCTGATACGCGATTCGTGTGAGAAACGATCGCGTGGCCGCATCTTCGCGTCGCGGTTTGAGTCACGCGAGATTATTTTCCGACGAAGATATTCCGAGTGTGGGCCTCGCGGTGAAAAATTTCGCTAAGCAATCGGCACGGCGGAGCGAACGTTCGACGAGGTAACGATGACGACACACACACACTCGCACACACACACACACACACACACACACACACACACACACACACACACACACACACACACACACACACACACACACACACACACACACACACACACACACACACACACACACACACACACACACACACACACACACACACACACACACACACACACACTCACACGGTCGCTGCTACCGATCAGCCTCGAGGAATTTCGCGGTTTGGCGACAATTTTTTGTATTTTTTATTTATTTTTATTTTTTGTTTTTTTGAATTTTTTTTTAAGCTGACAACGATATTTAAACACGTCAGATATATGTTGCACGTCGTATTTGTATAATTCGTCGTCGATTTCGCGGCTTGGCGATAATTTCTAGTTTTATTATTTTTTGAAAATAAATTTATTTAATTTTTACTTTTTCATTATTATTATTTCTTTTTTACAACTCACAATGATGTTGAAACACGTTCGATACACGTTGCACATCGTATTTGTGTAATTCGTCGTCGATCGATGTGCGTTGATTGTCAGATGGTTGCATTTCTGACCATCGAAAAAAAAAAAATAATTATCAATCCCATACGTGCGTGGCGATCAATTCACATTGAATTATATGATCGTAATATCCGGTTTTAATTGATGGATCGCGTTATTCGCGCGATAGTGTAAAACCCATCATCAACGTCGAGTAACGTAGAAATTTCAATATCCCGCGAGCAAATAAGCCGGATAAATCGCGTGGATACGTGCGAATCAGGTTTTCACATTCAACGTGGACGTTTTCCTTCTTCATTCGATTTTTTTTTCTTTCTCATCTCCCGGGGCGGCCGTACGCACGCGCGCGCGCGCAGGTACGAATATGAAGATAGATGGATCGGATGCATCTCGCCAGCGGCGACGACGACGGTGGTGGCACTATCGCGGACCGTCGATCGGGAGTCCACGATTATCGAAAAATAGGAAAAAAATATGTGCATATTATAACGACCGAAGCTGCGCTCTGGAAACGAGCGACAGGCTGTATATGACGCTTGCACATTAAATTTATTCCATCAATGAACTTACGACGTGAAATTCAATCTCAATCAAATATAAAGGTGCAACTATATTTCATCGATTACAAAATTGAGGAATGATGGGAAAAAAAATTCTTGCTTTGGAAATAATATGCATACATTGTTTCCCATAATTTTCACTCGGCATCGTGACCATGAATCGTAGAACAGACACGTGGGGTACATCCGGACCCCACGATTCATCGTCACTGATAAGATAACGAACGTTTGTGACATAACGGAATAATAATTAATTCGAAGAAAAATTCGAAGCGTTTCACGCCGAATCTTCGCACGGGGGCCATAAGGACCCCACAAGCCCTGCATCTGGCAATTCAAAGTCATCCGCATATTTTCACGATAATAATCATAGAAATATTCGCGAACGATACTTATCGATCGATCAGAACTCATCCATAGTTGTAATTGCCATTGTCACAGAGCGCTAATTAATGTGTGTGAGAGTCGACGAGCGATGGAGGAAAAATGAGGAACCGTGTAAATTACGAATACGAATCGGTATGAGAGATCTTGATAGCCGTATACGAAGAACCGGTAGTCGTTCGTCATTGCCTTGTTCGGACGAGCGCCGGGCCGCCACCGTCTAGCTGTGCCGCAGTCCCGGTATTAGCCATACGACAGCCGTAATGTAACGTCGGGGATTCGTTTAATAAAGCCAATCGCCTTATTGGTTTTATCCTCATATAGGCTTCAATTCCGACTGTTCGGTCGAACAATAATTGCGGTACATACAATGTGTGCTCCGTAGCGAGTTGAGGCATCTGCTCCGAGTCGTGTGTTCGTGTGTGTGTGTGTGTGTGCGCGCGCACGAGCCAGAACAGGGCGTGTGTAACCTCATCGAAGACCGGTAGCAATGCATATTATTAATTTCAAATTACTATATACGCTCTCGCGCTTCGTGAAAAAAAAAATATTCATAAATATACGGGACATTCCAAGTAAAACCGTCGAATCATCTCTCTCACGTTTTCAGATCATTGAATTAATTTGCACTTTTGAATTTGTTTCCACCTGACCAAGGTCCACCCCACGTCAATAAAAATTGCAGTGACGACAAAAACGTTCGAATTTTTTTAAATCAACATCGTCTAGAAAATAATCACACAAAATTTTTCACAATTCACAGATGTCAAGAATTGTAAAAAATAAAAACTAAAACAAAATTTAAAAAATAAAAAATTCATAGAAAATTTGAAAAAAAAAATCAATTGTACAAATTTGCACGACGTCACGTATTTTTAATCAGTGAATCCATTTATCATAAATCTCGATGCCTCGATCAAAACTGTCGATGGAAAAAAAAAAAAAAAAACCAGTGGTTTCGGGTACACGTGCGCTCGTCGCGTCGCGCATGGCATGTTATCATCGCAAACGAACACGTGTAATCCGCGTCGATGCAATTCATCGTGATGAATCTTTTCTTTTCGTGTGGCAGTTTTTTTTTCCACGCTAATTACTCCAGCTCGTTGAGCGTAATAATGGCTCGACGTGAACAACCCGTGTCGTATATATATATTCGGACCCACGCCGGCAAAACGCGTAAACGAAAAATTCACGGGACCGTAACGCGAATATACAACGTTATGCCATTACAAGCCGTGTAATAAAACACAACCGGCGTTTCTCGTATATTTATCGTTGGCACTGACGTAGACCTGGCATTGACGATAAAACGCGGTTGAATTCTTTTCATCGCGATAAAGCCGTATTTTATTCGTAATTGAGAGTCCCGATATGATACTATATATGTGTGTGTGTGTGTATATATTACTATTTCGATGCGGGTGAGCGAAGCGCGGCCAAGTTCAAGTTGTCCCGCTTTATATTCTGGCTCACATTCTGCTTCAACCAACACGGGGTGACCACGTACTCAACCATCTTTGTCCGACGTGTCCAACGTACGTATCACTTGTCTGTGTGTGTGTGTGTGCGTATGTGTTAGTCACCCGGGAAAACACGTTGCAACGGTTTAACCTGTCGGCCAGAGTGTGCATTCCACGGTCATAACGTTTTAGGTGCGCCACACGACGTTTACGCTCAGGCCACTCTGTCCAAGTGCTAAGTACCATCTAATATGACGTTCGATAAGCCGGACAACTGGGATCATCGAGAAAAATTGTCAATACGCTCGGTTCGTCCTAAAGAAACGAACAAAAAAAAATAAAAAATAATATAAAATAAAATAAAATAAATAATAATAATATTAAAATAAGAAAGGAAAGTAAACTAAGCTCTGGTTTTAAATTATTCTTTTGAAATCCTCGTTTGGTCTCAAACGACTGTCTCCGTTGTATTTTTTTTCTTCTTCTTTCTTCAAAAAATAAATACAGAAAAAAATGTATATTTGTTTTTCTTTTTCTTTTCGTTTCCCGCGAAGATTACGGTGTCTCTCTCTCGCTCTCTCTTTCTACCTCTCCCTCTGTGTGTGTGTGGGTTTGAGATACGTTGTGCAACAAGACGAATGAAAGAAAACCGTGCGAGACGTTATTGGCGCGTGCGCTAACGAGACGAATATGGGAAAAAGAAAAAGAAAAGAAGAAAAAAAATGAAAATAAAGAATAAACAGAATGGAAATCGCGTGAAAGACGGTCCAGAAGAGGTGTATTCAAAAGTGGAAACTTTTGCGTGTGTTAGGGATACGTAGCATGCGAATATAAAGGTCCGTGCAACTATACACATATATATGCAAAGCACCAACGGGTTATTCGGTCACCGGGGCTCGTGGGTCCAGTTGCTTCAGCTCCCTTTTCACGCGGTCCAATGCACACATTACTGAACCAAATTCGAATGAAAGAGAGAAAGAGACAGAGAGAGAAAGAGAGAGAGAGAGAGAGAGAGAGAGAGAGAGAGAGAGAGAGAGAGAGAGAGAGCGGGATGGAGAGAAAAGATTGCTGGATGCTGCAGCCACAGATTTCGTTTGTTACCAAGTACAAAAAAATGTATATGTAACTTATATAGATAGACTATATACGATACTGGGCATATATGGTCTATATATAGATTACAATCTATATATAGACTTACATGCTCAGTCCCATATGTATATATATATAATCGATGTATATTTTTTAAATATTTTTTTCACTCGAATTTTTTCACGCCCTCCGAGCTCGGAAAAATGTCCTTCCCATTGGAGTTACAATTTTCTCGCTATCCGCGTGTCCGCTACATCGCATTAACTCGTGAAATTCGTCGATGAGCAATTGTCGAACGAATTGTTCGGATTATTATACTCGACGGACCGCAAATCGCCGCGTATTGCGGTTTGAATTTATCGCATCCGGCGTTGCAGTGGTCGCTGCAATTGCAAATAGACACACACACACACACACACACACACACACACACACAAACGTAAAACATCTACATCTACGTGTAATATCTATGCATATTAACGAATGCCCGAGGGAGAGGAAATAATCTATATGATTCGAATAAACAAACACAACGAAGAAAATGTTTGATTTGTAATTCGAGGATATTATCCACGGTCGGATTTAACCGAGGTACGTGTTATTTTAACAGTCTATGGTATGTGTAATGTGTATATTATGCGTTGCAAGTCGTGATAAAGTCGACCGGTGTGAAACGGCCGCGCGTCGTACCAATGGGCAGTGGTCCTTTGATTACGCAATCACGGTGGATGCGATTTCATATAGCTATCTGCGGACCATCCTCCACAAAGTTCCCGTCTTTAATTTGTACGGAAACGCGTATACTCGCGTGTTAGTCGTTATGGTGCAAAAAACAAATGGATATATATGTGTATATATATACATAACGTGATATATACACGTACATACATACGAGAATGATAATTTACGACACTCGCGTAAAACGCATTAAAAGCAATCGCTCCATCTCGAGATCGACTCGTCGCGAACAAAAACAAAATGATTTTTAATGTTACGCGTCAACGGTGCATCAAGAGCAATGCTATACTGATGTATTATATATATGACAGATATGTATGAGAGGTCCTTAGGAATGATCATTTTTGAATTTCAATGTTAACGCCCTCCACATAGGTTCCAAATAATTTTTTTTTAATAATGTTCGCGAAGTCCCCCCAACTTATCAATTTTTTGTAATCAAATAACATAAAATGTTTATCGAGTTCAATTATTGTGGCTAGAATATCAACATCAGAGAAAATTTGGGCAAATGTTGTTTTCTTCATCAGAAAAACGCGTTTTCTTTGAAAATGTGCAATTCTCGAGGACATAATGGGAAAACTAATTTAGCGGTTTGCAAAAATGAAAATCATTGAATGAAAAATATTATTACCCGTTCTAGGGATGACCGCTCTGATAAGTGTACACGTGTGTTAGTCCGCGTTGCGATGGTTGATGATCCCGTCCGTCTCTTCTGCGATATATATATATAGTTTTGTTTCAGTCTCCGGGGGATTATCCGTGCTTCGTGTCCGAGACAATCTTGGCTTGCCGTGTATCACGATCTTGAAAGATTGTTGACGAGAGAGAGAGAGAGCGAGAGAGAAAAAGAGAGAGAGAGAGAGAGGGGGGGGGGAGATAGAGAGATCCGATAATGCGAAGATAGGTTTGACAGAGACGCACCTATGGGCTCTGTGGGACACAATCATACCCGTCGACCTCGTTGCGCTCATTGCGTCAATTAACGAGAGCACGGAGAAGATCACGGAGAGTGGAAAACAAAAGAAGAGCCGGAATTGAAGAGGTTCCGAGAACAAATCGAGGCTCCTGGCTATGAAGATCAAGTGTGTGTGTATGTGTGTGTGTGTGTGAGAGAGAGAGAGAGAGGGAGGTTGTATAGGGGATCTCGAAGAGCTATCCGCTCTCTCGTCCGTCAATTCTCGAGGTCTGGGGTTTCAGGACAGAGCGGCAAAACCGAGCGGTTCGGTGCATTATAAACGGTGCATCGCGTTCACGGACAACGACCAGACCCCGAACATCTTCGCGTGCAATATACTATATCGGTACAAGTACCACATCATCGTCAAGTGCTTCCAGCGAAGTTGGATTACACGGAAATCTCGTAGTATAACATATATACATACGTATATGTATATACATATACATACGTATATGTATATATATATATATATATATATATATATATATGTATATCCGTGAGCAAACGTGGCGAACTTGTCTTTCATAATTGTTCATTAACGCTCAGCGCACATCCATCTCGGTTGGGTTCACCCGCGTCGTTGTAAAAAAATATATGTACGTATATATGTATATGGGGCATTCCAAGTGAAACCGTGCGGTCATTACTCTTACGCTACCAGATCATTGCATCCATTTTTTTTTGGCTTTGTTTTGACTCTGAATGGACCCTAATTTGTTTTTCAGAAATTCCACGCTACTGTTGAAGGCGGCTCACCCGTCGGTTTTGAATAAATAATAAAAAAAAAAACTAGGGAAACACCTTTTTTGAAAATTTTAATTTTATTGTCTGAAAACTTTGTGTTATAAAAAAATTAGGGTCTATTCGGAGTCGAAACAAAGCGAAAAAATAAAAATTGATGGCAATTGATGACAATGATTTGTTGAAGTGAGGGAAATGTCCCCACGGTTACACTTGGAATGCCCCATGTGCATATGTGACACGGCCGACATGTATTATATATATATCTATACATATATAACATATATATATATATACATCGAAGATTAATTCGAGGATTATAAAAGTCATTTGAGATTCTAACGACGATAATATACGATACGCGTTATCATCAATCACGAACACGGCAAAGAATGAAAATAAATTTTACAATGTAATAGCCCCCGAGTTGCATTTTATTGCAACGACGATAGACCCGGTATGGTTATCGGTGCTACTACACCCGGGCTTTGTCCAATCATTTTATACGGTCTCTGGTACATATATATATATTATATGTATATATATATGTATAAATCGATTCGTGACTACCGCGTACGTGTGTGGACATTTACGCGTGTGTCAGTGCGATCTCGAACCGCGAGGTGGATGTAACGACTCATCGTCGTTGAATTGACTGCATTCGCGTTGGGTTTGCATTATAATCGCGGGGTCCTATTATGCGAGAAGCTGATCGCGTTGGTCGGACTACGTAGCCATAACGAGACACGAAGAATTGGTCGATGCGAAAAACCAGTTGCATTAAATTCTGAATTTATTATTGTTATTAATATTATTATTATTGTTGTTATTATTATTATTATTATTATTATTATTATTATTGTGCGGTGTTTTTTTTCGAATTTTTCGGTAAGTTGCTTCTGATGGTTGAACAAAAAGTGAATGTTGGAGAATATGATGGACGAGATGAAAATTTATGATTACGATTCAACCGCGTTTCGCACGAAACCCTGGACGGTGTCCCGGTCCGGACGATCCCGAATATCATTCGATAAAATTATACTATTCGAGAGGGGGCCCCCCGAGTTCAAACCTACTTTAACGATGGTGCACGTGTGGCACAATGACGATGTTGCCGTCGTGTTCACGCGGGTCCACTGTGTTCTGGGCCTATTGAGGATGAGAGAGCTGCTCAACGATCCCCAATGGCGATGGCCGATTTCACTCATCTTTCTCAGTCCAATAGCACAACGACGAATTGTTACACGGTGAACTATTCACGAGCTGCAGTGGGGAGTGGTGAAATACATTTGTTCGCGATATGTGACATTTCTTTTTTTTTTTTGTTGCTACTTCCAAAAAATTTAGTATAGTACTGCGATTCGTTATATATATTGTGTATTGCCGAAGGGCCATCAATCGAAGTCCCCCAAACCATTATTTAAGATTTGTATTATTTATTTATTTCCTATTTTTTTATTTTAAAAAATTTCGTTTTCAAATCGTTGCTCAATTTTAGTGCATATATATATATACAAACATATGTAACTGAATGATTCCGTATATGCTATCTAGTGATTGCGAGACAGAACGTTACTGGAACACGATCAAGATTCGGCTCATGAGTGATACAAGGCACCTTTGAGATCGGAAATAACTATGCCAGAATCATTGTGGACTTTTCTTCCAAAGTCTTTAACCAAAATTCTCTATCTTCCTCGGAACGTGATTTCGAATACAAAGCATATATCTTTATATATTGTATATATATATCTATAAACTTTGCTCTGGCGTGGAAATCTGCCAAAGTCTGGTGGGATATGTGTAAAAGGTGCAACCACACACACACACACACAGAAAGAGACACGCACAGCGAATGAAACCTTGTGAGATTAAAATAAACTCGCACAATTGCATCACAAGTCGATTTGTAATATATGTATGTCACGGTGGTCAAAGCCGCATTGATTGAGGATAAATGGAGGAAAGTTCGGTCGAGTTATTCCGATGGGGGGGGGGGGGGGTTCGCGGACTATTGGAGGAGTTTCGTGTTCGTGCCGTTTGTTGGTCACGGTTCGGAAACACGGGACTCGATAGCCAAAACAAATCCAAAAATATTCTTCAACGGGCCACGTCGGTATGGTATTAGTCGCCTTTCGACCGCTGGACATTCATGTAACGACACACGTATATACATATATATTCGCAGTTTGTACACAAGTATACAATTTTTATGCAACGATTTTTATTTTTATTAATTTTTTTTTTTTTTTTGAAAATTTAACGAAAGTTGTTGACGAACGAAAATGTGAATAAAGGGTTCAAAAAATTAGAGTCAGCGTGAAAATGGTTGCGTGGTTGAAGCACACGCACGCTACTTAACCATGTTCTACGGTACTTAGTTGTACGTGCGCCACACGTTTCACACGAATAATCTGGGGGAAGGCCCCGAATCACCAGCACGGTCCACGTGTGTGCCCGCTACATGTGGGCTCATTCTCGATGCCCGGAAAGATATTCCGTAACCTCTATTCTCGTCGGATTATGAAAACACTTGAATGAAAGAATGCACGTACCGAACCGAGGCAACGATGATTTTTTCAAGTGTATTCTCGATGCGACGGGGGAATAAGAAAAAAAAACAAAGGAAAACAAAAAACGAACTTTCGATCGAATAATTTCACATTTATCATTCCCGATGTCTTTTCATCAGTCATTTTTATAGTTCTCATTGATTCGAAAAAATACGAAATAAATTGTACCATCATAATTATCAATTGAATTTGAAATTCAATTGATAATCAATTCAATTACAACACAATTACGATAATCGTTCAATTACAAAATATCACAACTCAATGCAAATCGAAAAATACGGAGCTATTTTAAAATCGACAGATCACATATTTTGTATTCACGCTTTTCTCAATCTTTTGTTCGTTCGTTTGTTTTTTTTTTTTTTTTCAAATTTGAATTGAATTTTTGAGTCACGAACTATGGATGTTTGTTTTGTAAAACAATCGCTCATTAATTTCATTGTTATTCAAATAGAATTCAAATAGACTCATAGAAAAAAGGAAATATCACATATTTATTTATTCTATGGACAGCAAATGAAAAATTTGTATTTTTCGTGCAATCCGCGATCCTGACGACCATATACTAAACGTCAAATTTCATCTTATTTAATTCACCTTCGAATTTTTATTCTAATTATTATTATTATTTTTTTTTTTACATGTCAAATATCTCGGGAAAATAAAGGCCGAAAAATTCACGGCACCGATGAAAAATGGTGCACGTTAATGAGTCATCGCGTTGTCAGACGCCAATACACGGAGCCGATGGAGAAAGCACCGTACAAACACATATATATATATATATATATATATATATATATATACGAAAGATTATATATGTAAATATACAATCTTTCGTACGGTGTGAACGCTCTCGAACGATATTGCGCATGTACTCTACCGAAACGCCCACTCCTTGCAGTCTGCGATTGCAACATCGATAGACACCGTCTCGTTCCCGACGAACACTATTGCAACTGGTTATCGCAATAACGACTTGACACGAGCCCCTTGCCCGGTGAATCTCTGATTTTCATTATCAGATTAAAAGCCCAAAGGTGCGAGACCTCGTGCGACGAATGAACAAAGACGCACAAACGCTCACAACGTGAATTACTCAAGCGACGTATATATACATACGCTACAGGTTGACAATACACACTTTGCGTTTCTCTTCCACCGTCTTATGACAATTTATCAAAAGAATCTTAAACAAATAGAAAAATTAAAAAAATAACATCACGCAACAAAAGTTTTATGAAAAAATTTGCCGTCTCGTTCGAAGACCTTGGCAGTCAAGCGTTGTTGCTCGAATTAATGAACATGCTCTCGACGCTCCATATGGCTCGTCGGGATCGGCGACAACATTTTTCGGTCCGACGGTGATCATTTTTTTTTTTCTTCGTCTAAAATCTGGACCGAGTTTCGGATGGTGTCGCGGATAATTAAGAGCACCGGGATTCGACAGTTTTTTTTCTTCATTCTTATTTTTCAACATTCACAGAACCCATCCCCGATGAAAAAAAAATTATATACAGTCTATGTACATGAACTATATATATGGGACTCGTTGGTTCGCCACACGATTTCCGCAAGCGGTCGGAAAAATCCATTCCTATGTGTCATTTGTACCCCGAATGTGAAGGAAGTAACGTCCTTCCACGAAGGAAGCACCAACAGCAACATCATCGATGAACGTGTCACGTTGTTGCGCGTGTGTGTGTGTGTAATGCGCCACAGATGTCGAAAACTTGTTACACATAGTTTATTCACACTCGGAGCATGGCTATACGTTGCAAACTCAGTATGTGCCAGGGACTAGTAGATGTAGACGAAAAATAAGAAAAAAAATGCCTTGCACGTGTTTCCCTCCCACTTGCGACGTTGCTTCTTATTGGTACACACGCACACATGCACGTTCATCCACATGTGGATATATGTGTATTGGGGTGTGTTGAGAAAAAAGGCAAAGTTTTACGATTCTTCTGGCGGTTCCTGAAATCGAAGTAGATACTATTTGGAAACGTCTGTAGAAATTCCAACCCAATTGCACTATATTTGGAGGTTCCGCTTTCACGAATTCGATTTTTGTCTTTGATTAACACGGTAAACATTCTTATAATTTTTTTTCAGCTGCAATTTATTTTTCCGGCAAATGGAAAAATTCCGGTGATGGAAAGTATTAGGGTCACTGGAAATAAGGATGTTTGTCGTTTCACAATTTTTTATAAAAAGTAATCATTTTTTTTCGTCAGTTTTCGATGATTTTTGTTGAAAAGAAAATTGTTCAATTTTTCTTTAAATGGTAAATGTCCCCATTTTGTGGGGCCTTAAAACTGTGTATTGCACTTATCTTTCATACTACGAATACTTCATCTACCGGAAAAATAAATTGCAGCTAAAAAAAAAAAAATTTTTTTACGTGTCAGTCGAAATGGAATACGTGAAAGTGGAACCTCTAAATATTGTCCGATTGGGCTGAAATTTTGACAGATGTCTCCCAATAGTATCTACTACGAGTGAAGAAACTGCCAGTAGAATCGAATGACTTTGCCTTTTTTCAACACACCCTTATATACATATATACATACATAGTGTGAAATCACAAAAGGTCAAGAGTTCGAAGAGTCCCGCGGGCTTGTGAAGGTACTCCAGGGCTGCTGGTGGTACATACATATACATACAAACATATACATATATATATATACACATATATATATATGTCGTAGCATGTGGGTTGCTGGTTGGCCAATTGTCTTATTCGCTCATCGTGGCAAACGGCCCGTTTTTGGAAGCTCCGTGGTCGTGTGGTACGCGTGTCTCGCACCGGCAATGTAGGTAGTTGAATTTTTGCTGTCGAACACAGACCGCGGACACATGAGGCGTAGCACTCACCGAGTCAGCGACGTCTGTACCCGCGTCTGCTCAGGAAACGGTCCATTACGCCGATCAGACGCCGACGTAGCAAACTCGGCCGTCAACCGAGACCGCGTCTCTCTCTCTTTCTCCCTCTCGCTCTTTTCCTCTCTTTCTCTCGCGCTATCTCCTTCTCTCGGTCTTCCACCCTCTTGCGATACGTGTGCGCGCGTGCGGACAACACGACGTGTGTATAAAAGAACGTGAAACACTGCAAACCATCGGCACTGGCGACGTATACACCGACGTGTGTTTAACACACTCGAGCAAACTAAATAAGCTCGACACTCGTACGCTATGAAACTTTCGATAAATCTCGGTCGTATGGACGAAAATAAAACGATCGCGATCGCACGAGAGTGAGGACTGCAAAAGTTTTGGGAGTATTGTATGGAGAAGAAAAAAGAAATAAAATCGGAGGTGCAAGTTGAAACTTGCAATTTGCTTTCTCTGTATATCTATGCCAGGTAGTGAACGAATAAACGTTCTCTATGCAGAAACATTTTTTGAAAATTCCTTTAGCTTTCTCATAGAGGATTTGCTACCTCACGATTCAGAGACATCAAATTGCAAGTTTTAAATTGCGGCTTGTTTTGATATTATAATATTCTTCGGTGGGTGGATATGAAATTTCGATTCCTCCCCAAATTTAATCGTGTAAGTGGGATTCCACATAATTTCTTGAAAAACTTGGAAAACTATTTAGACGAATATCTCAAAATTTATATATCTTTTTTTTTTTTGGGAATGTGAAGACGACATAAAATCCGAGCCGCAGCTTGAATCATGACGAAAATTACAGTCAACGGAGGGATTGTAGAGCTGCACATGTCTGAAAAATTTTGCGACTGTAGCTAAAACCGTTCTCGAGTTGGGAAGTCATTACACACACACACACACATGCACATTCTGTCTACACACACACACACACATACATCCGGACATTTTGTCCAAATGTGAATTTCGCAACAAAAAAAAAATTCCGACCATCACATAGCTTCCTCTATGAGAAAGCAAAAAAAGAAGAAGAAGCAGACGGGTGAAATAGATTTTAATAACCAAAGAAGTCGACGAATTTGCCGTAATAATCGTCAGGGGATATGGAGAAAAGAAGAAGAAAAAAAAATGAAAAAAAAAAAAAAAAAAAAAACGTTTCCAAACTCATTCACTTTGGGAAGCTGCTTTTTTTTTCTTTGGCGGCGGTGTCACCGTAGAATTTTTTGCAAAGGCAGATGTTTCGAGTGCGGCGAGACTGGGAAAAGCAATGAGACGGAATAAGAGCAGCGTGAATGAAGAGGGGGGGGGGGGGCGGGGGAGAGGGAGACAAGAAGTGTCCTCGAATACTGCGAATATCTTAAATCGTATTGCCCGGCGCCGCTGATTAACTCATTCAAAAAAAAAAAAAAAAAAAAAAAAAAAACAACGACGAAAATGAAAGAAAAAAAATATTTTAAAGAATTTGTCGGGTTGTCAGTTTGTTTCTCTTTCTCTTTTTTATCATCGACGACGAACACGGTGAAAAATTCAGTCCAGGCCCAAAATGCCGGCGTGTTTGACGGTTGAACTTGAAAAGTTTCGTTGAGTACGCGTGTACGGGGGAAAAAAAAAGATATCGACCCGGCGACCCAGACGACGAAAAGTGATAAGAATAATCACACGGTAACCTCAGAGAGATTACACGATTATCCAGACGGAACCTCGTGAACACGCTGTTGTGGTTTCACTACGTGGAAATACCGATCGTATGCAACGTTAGGTGGTTCCGTTACCTATGTGAATCTCGAGTGTTTGCGCCTGACGATAAAGCTCATGGGGAAGAACAGATGCGATAATACTTGGTTATCTCGAATGCACTCGTAACGCAGTTGGGTATGTGAATGTTTGTTATACGATTTCTTCGTCAATATCCGCGTCTTGAACGAGATAACGACAATAATGACGAAATATAACGTGGATGCTGAGAGTTTGTAAGAAAGGTGGGGGGCGAGAAAAAAACGAAATTTGCCGCAGGAGATAAAAATATTCAGGATTTTCGATTTATTTATTTATTTATTTATTTATTTATTTATTTATTTATTTATTTATTTATTTATTTATTTATTTATTTATTTATTTATTTATTTATTTATTTATTTATTTATTCATTTATTTATAGTCAATCATAATTGTTTCACCGACTCTCATATTGTATCGGTGAAACGATCGAGATAGACAAAAAAAATTAGGTGAAAAAAAAAAAGAACATGAGTTAATGTTTTTAAACGATGAGTTAAAAAATATCGTGCCCCCTCTTCAAGTCTCATATAAATATTTCAAAGTGTTAACTGGAGTTCAAAATATGTAGGTCAATGAGATGCATTGCTTGTGACAAATTTCAAATGTTTCCACCTTCCATATGGTTTGAAAAAAAAAAAAAAAACAGCCGTGACAGACGGACAGACGCGCAAGTTATTTTATAAGAGTTCCCGTTTTTTCTCTTCATCCGGAGTTGGTAAGGTATCCTTAAAAATCGGAAAGAAAATAACGTTGAGTGTAGGTGCGTAAAAGTTGTATGTCAACCCAAGTAAAAAAATATATATACAAACTGTCTATGGGATTGGGCATATATATAGTCTACGTATAGTCCATGTAGACTATATATTCTCAACCCTATATATATATACATAGTTTCTCCACAGATAATATATAATTTTTCACTTGGGCGTGTTATAAACGGTTTGATAATTTTATAGCGTGTCTGACCTCATGAAAAATGATGGCCGATTGGAAATTCGATATTCCATCGTAGGCCAAAGCATAGTTTGCGCCCGGAGGCGCCCGATAAGTATTCGAATCTCGTTCGATCGGGAGGCTCCGTCGTCGACGATACGAAAACGCGATGGACGCGGCCTACAAACTCACGCCATCGACGAGCTACTCTACGCACGTTTTTTTTCCTTCTTTTTCTTGTCTGTTATTTGTTTCTGTTTTTTTTTTTTCGTCTTGCTTCGATATTCCAAAAACGCTTGCTATGCGAGTCACAGACGCGCGTGCGCGCACGGAGCCTTATCCCATATGCATCGTCGATGGTGTATTCCGTTAACGCACGTTGGCCATCGTCGACGTTTCGAGTGGGCCCCAACATGGCGAGGTCGATCCGACGAATCGGTAAAACGTCGTTGCGTTATAAACGAGGACTTCTTCGTACGGCGCGATATATTGCGCGATTTAATCGTTCCCCGACTTGACGACTGATCCATCGACAAATAATTTCGCATTTGGTATAACACAAATCGAATTGCGAATTAACGTTTTCGTTAATTCGCAATAATATTCGACGATGTATTTCGATGTGATTATTATCGAATTATCGAATTATCGAATATAATTCGACAATTAATAAGTCAGTGTAAATTATCGTTTTATCAATTTGAAATTTATAAGAACGTCAACCATCCATATGCGTTTTAATCATTATCTAACATCAAATATTTTATTTTTCAATTATGAAAAAAAATATTGGATTTTAAAAATAATGTTTGATTGTTTTATATAAATACTAAATAAATATTGTTTTTTTTTTTTTTTTTTCATCGAATCGCTCTTCGTTCAGGCGCGATGAGAACGATCGAAAAATGTTTTTACAGGCCTGCGAGAATTTTCGTCAACGCTTCTTCACCGATCGACATAAATTTTCGCGCCACTCTCACGCTTTCCAACCGACCCTCCGGCTCTTTTTTTTTCTCCCAAGCCCTTGCACACCCCGTGCGCACACAAACACGGTTGGTAATCACGTACATGCGCGTTTTAATACACCGTCGGACGTTGTTGCGGCATGTGCGGAGCGAGAAAACCCGGGGCCTCCGGAAAACCGGCTGGGAACGATTTATTTTCATTTTTTGTTTTTTCATTTCAACTGCGAGAAACGAACGGTGAGGATACGAACGAGTGCGTTCTCGCGACGATTAAAATAAAACGCACGAAGACCCCGTAAGTCCGGGCTCGTTCGTCGTGGACCGGTGAAGAACCGATTGCGACGGGAAAATCGGCCATCTGGCTTTGGCTCGAGCCACAACAATTTGAAGATCTCGCGTCGGCTCTGTGGACCCGCGCGGCCCAGCCTTCCGGATGCGTCCTCCGTGCTGTAGCACCCAGCAATGGCCAAGTTTTATGAATGCCGGTGCAACGCACGTGTTCTACGACTTCACTCGTTCTTACACATCTGTGTATTACGCACGTACACGTGTACGTATATATTTACATATATATATATATGTATATGCGGGTGTGTGTATACTTGAGCTTCACCTCAAATCACTGCGCCCGCAGTCAATACGCCTTTTATTTTATTTTTTTTAGTTCTGTTTTTTTTTGTTTTTTTTAATACTTTTCTTACGCTCCGAAAGGAAGTCGTTAGTCTCGAACGGGTAAAATTTACAACGTAATTCGGTGAATGAATTTTCGAGTTATCACATATGTTATATGTATGTGTGTGTGTGTGTGTGTTTTTTTTATATATATATTTTTTTATTTTTTTCATTAATGAATTTTTAAAAATTTCGTTTGAAGAAAATTTTCAAATGCAAATGCAATCTTCGGAACGTAAAATATTATATTCAATCGCGAGCACATTAAAATGTGGGCTTTAAAATTTTTTGTTTTCAGGATTTTCTTCATCTGTAACGATTTTATATCAACGAGAAAGGTTTCAAAATGTTAATAAACGGCAGTTTGTTGTTGTTTCGTAAATTCATCGTTGATTGAAAAATGATCGCCATTAATTCCATTGAAATAACATTTATCCACGAGCAGGCCGTTCATCTTGGGCGCATTACTGTGAAAACAAGAGAATCCTTTATTTAATGTGTTCACGTGTTCTCATGACTGATATCATGAAAAAAATATATATGCATATACACAGTAATGCTTAATGTAACTGAAATCGTGTACTCGCACTCTTTTCGCGTTGAAAAAAGAACGAAAAAAAAAAAACAAAAAAAAAATCGTTCTAATAACCGTAAGCACCGAGAGTTGGTTTGTCGAGCCCCACTCGTACATTTTATTTATCACCGTAAACACATTGATTTATTGTAATTTCATAACCACGAGAGTGACATGGAACTTGGCTACTAACGATGTGGATAAAAAAGTTAAATGGTCAGAAAATAGTAGTTATGAATCTCGGAGTCGTGCCGGACTGACACGTTGCAGAGACGAGGAGCCCGGAGTCTCCGAAAGTCTTTCAAGTGCCTCGTGGCTCTCACTCGTGACTTACGACCTCTTTGTCCATGCGCGATGCTTCTGCTGCTGCTGCTGCTCCGATTCCTCCCACAGTGGGTGGAATGCACTTCGTCTATGTGCAACCTCGTGCATATTCCGAGATGACATTCCTTATATATTATATATATATTATATATATATTATATACATCTTGGCTCGCTTCTGCGACACTGTCACGTTTATTATAATCCTCATATATTTTTTCTCATCATATTTTAAGCCGAGCCGCGACACGAGTAGGCGACTTGAGAAGCATAAAAAGTAAAAAAAGAAATTGTAAAAAAGTCACGATGAAAAGACGAGGAAAGAAAAAAAATCGTAAAAAAATTGGTGACCGGAAGGTCTTTCGAAAAGAAAGATGAAGCCCGAGGACCAGTTTACCATGGTCAAGATGATGCCCATGGGTGACGGCGGGGTTCACGGTTCTTTTGTATTTTTCCCCCGATATTCGAGAAGTCGAGGAGAAGATGCGCGTGCATCGCCCACAAAGTGGACTGCTAACTCATTTCAAGCCGATTTTACAAACGCTCGGGCGACGAAAATTCGTCGAGAATAATCTTCTCTTTCTTACCTCTCTCACTCTCTTTTTTCTTAATTTCTTTGTGTTTTTTTTTCCATTAATTTTTTTGGTCGACGTAGGGCGAAAAAAAAAAATTGCTGTCTACGGTTCGTCTGCCGAATGATATTTCGGCGGTATGAAAAAGAGCCCGTGCAACATTCGTCAACTCGAATCCGTTCAGCATCTAAGTCTTTTGGAAATAATTATTTCGATTGTTCGCAAATTAATACATTTTTTTCGCCTTTTTTTATTTTGTTTTTTTTTTATCAGCATACCGCATCATTTTGAAAAAAAAAATATCATACGTTTTTACTGAAAACTACGTATGAATTAATTTACCATTTTAAATTTGTTAATTTGAAATCTGTTCGGCCCCAAAGTCTTGTAAATGATTATACTTCGATTGATCGCAAATCAATTTTTTCTTTTTCTCGCGTTTTTTCATCGGTACCGGATTATTTTGAAAAAAAAAATATATATGTATAAATATACATATATATACAGTATGCCATACGTGTTAAACTGTACATTGAAAATTCCGTATGAATCAATTCGTTATCAGATGAGTTTGCGACAGAGTGTGCGTTTTTCGAAAGTTTTTACACTCGTGTCGCACCGGAAATTGTGCGCGCCATCCCCGCAGCGCTTGCGCACGAGGGCGTGCGCGCGCGCGCGCACCGTTCACGTAGGCCACCCACGTGTCACGTACGTGTCGCAGACCTTGTCTCGGTAACGTCGGCGGTTAAAGACAAGGGGGCGGGAATCACACGGCGAGCTTGGAAACGAAATTCCTTTTTTTTTCTCCTTTCTTTTCCTTCGCTTTTTTTTCTTCTTTTCCTTTTTTTTTTTGTCGGTAAAGAAAAAAAGTCTCTCGGGGCGAAGAACGGATATGGTTGTTTCTGGTGGTAAACCGATTAGCCCTCGGGATCGAAACCCTTCCGGCTCGTGTACATAACTCTCCCCCCCCCCCCCCTCCTCCTCCCGGTCAGGCACCTCCCACATCGACCTGGTTAACTAAGCGAGAGTTAAAAAGAAAAAAATTTTGAAAACGACATAAGAACCGAACCGCATCTTCAATCATCACGAAAATTATAGTCAATGAAGGGATCATAGAGCTGCACATGCTTGAAAAATTTGGGGCCTGTAGCTAGTACCGTTTTTGAATTATACACGTTTGAATTTTGGGAGGTCACTAAACACACACACACACATACACACATCGGGAGATTTTTTCCAAATGTGTTTTCTCGAAGTTTGAGCACATTCTAAATATCGTGACACGAACATATCGATAAAAAAAAACGATATTTCTCACCGTCACATAGTTTCATCTACGAGAAAGCAAAAACAAAACGAAAAATAAACAAAAGGTAGTTAATGCACAAGATCGTATAGTGCAACGAGAAAATTTTGAGAAATACGTGACGATGGATCGCAGTGTGAAATAAAATATGTGTGAAGCCGAGGGCGAGCGGGGGAAGGAAGGGGTGGGGGTGGTTAAAAAGCATGCTACAAGGAAAGATTCATAAAAATGATATTGAGATTGTTGAAGCTGTTTCAAGTGGAGCCAAACTAATATTTACCACGTGGATGACGAATATAGTGGTTCCATAGTTCACACGAGAACATTCGTTCATACATACATATATATATATATATATATATATATATATATATATATATAAGCTCAAAGTCGCTTTTGTTCCAGCTCGCGTCTCAAATATACTCATACCGCACGAACACCCGCGCACAGACACCATCACACACGGTCCACGGGTTTATTTGTCTCGTTCACCATCCCCGCGATTGAATCTTTTTTCACTTTGCACATTAACGCGCAACGCGTTCGCGTTGAATTAATATATATATATATATATATATATATATATATATATATGTAACATAATCAAAACACAAAGATCACGAATCTCGGTTCGACGAACTCGAATTTTACGGGGAGGGCAAAGAAAGAAGATAAAAAAACAAAAAAGAATCTCGTAATTGGAAGATCCCAACGATGATCATGTAATTATTCAGTCGATTATAATCGCGTGTGCGGCACACGTCGTTTAACGATTACATTACATAAATCTCGTTTGTCGATCGGAGAGGCCATTGGATTAACATCACGACCGGGTTCTTATCTTCATTAATATATATAGATATATATATTTTGGTCTCGTTCCTCGTTCGGCGGTCGCGCGCACCTTAATTAACATAATTATCGTTCATTCACTGCGGTCACCTGTTTCCCAATTCATTCTCTCGCTCTGTCTCCGACTTTCTCCATTACTCCACCTCACTATCTCTCTCTCTTTCTTTCTCTCACTCTCTGGTGATGATTTTTATTCCTCTCGTAAAAAAAAGAAGAGAGGGGAGGACAAAAAAATAAAACAAAAAAATAACAAACCTTCCACGCATTCTCGCAACGCTTCGCATTATAACATCTTAGAGAATCTTGTCGCGGAGAAGCATAAAGGGTGCCGACGTTTCGTCCGGTGCACCGCCGCCGCCCGGCAAAGGATATTCAGCTTTTCGAGCCCTTTGATGCCAGCACTCTCACGTGCGCGTACCGCTGACGCGGGCGCGCGGGCGATCTTCGTCGTTCATCGTTATACCATATACCCACGACAGGTCCACGTAGTTTTGAATAAACCATGTAACACACACACACACACACACATCGACGCACATGCACATGCACGTGAAAACGATACTCGAAACGAAAGTCCAGAAGCCATGTGCACGGATTTCTCAAATTCAAGTTGAACTACTTGAAAAAAATGAAAATAAAATGAAAAAAATAAAAATGCCATTTCCCGTTCCGAATGTCTGGAAAATGTCTCAACTTCGAACACCGGACAGTTCGAAGATCCGGAGAAATTCTCTTGGCTCTAGTTTATTTCGAATCTTCGAATCTTTTTCACTCAACACAAATCACGTGACACGATTTGTAACTCGTCGTTGAATACTGTATTATAATTCATGAAATGTTTTTGTTATAATTATTTTTATGTTCTTATGATAATTAGTTAAATGTTTTTATTATAATCATTTTAATGTTTTTATTATAATCATTGTAATGCTTTAATTATCATTATTCTAATGTTTTGATAAAATTCAATGGAAAAAAAGTGTTTCATATGTTTTTATGCACGTGAGAACGTAGGCATGTGTATGTGGAGTGAGGGGAAGAGGGAGCGCAAACGAGGTTCGAAGCACTCGACTCGATTCTTCTGCATAATGAATTCGCGCGCGTGCGCATTAATCGGGAGGGGGGGGGGGAGAATGGTACGCGGCGTAATTGCGTATCGAACCGGAAACACGAGCAGCGGGAGAAGCGTCGAGGGCGCGAACAGCAGCCCGTGTTTCGCTTCATATCCGTGCCAGGCTCGCGCAAGCATAATAATATAGTTACACACACACGCGCGCACAGACGCACATCGCACATTGGATTGTGGTGGGCATTGGTGGTATATGCGCGGCCGCAAGACGCTATAATCCTCGATTCACGTACGTCCGCTCGGAGATTACATAATGCATTTCGTATCCTGCAGTCGAGGAATTCTAATGGATCTAATTTGTAGATATCGAGCCTTATTTTATTTTTTTATTTTTCAACGTGGTTTACGCTTGTGTTTCTCTTTCTCTTCGAAACGTACCGGAGGTCCGACGAAACGGAACTCTCTTTTCGAGCCGATTACTCTGACTCCAATGTTTTACGTTTAATTAACGATCCATGAGCGATTTACATTTTTTATTTTAAAAAATTTTTTTTTCAATTCTACGTGGACTGAATGATACGAGCTACGAAGCAACTGTGTTCGAGAAACTTTTTTTTTCAATAAATTAATTAATTTATTTTATTGTTATTTTTTTTACTGTGAGAGTTAATTCATGAATCATTGTGGCTGTGTAATTGGCCATTCCTGGTTCCATCTGTTCAGAACCATCGATTCGAGTTACTCGTCAGACTCGAAAATATATTTTTTTTATTTTAAACTGCAGAGTTCTCGAGCTTTGGTTTATTTTTCAAGCTCAACCCAATGTGACACATCGTAGTTCGAGGAATAATTCTGAAGGGATTTGAGAGAAAAAAAATACACAGACACACACATCTGTTGGTCCACCCAAACGTTAACTATAAGAACATTGATCAGAAGATTAATTATATGAAAGTACGAAAGCAATATCCATTAGTCGGATTATCGTGAAACCACGATCGATCGATCAAAAGCATAACACATGTACCTTGAACGGCGTTGAATTATCATTTGATTGAATTATCAATGAAAAATCATTGAATAACAAAAATTAATCTAAAACAATTGATGAAATTATAATTTTTAATTGTTTTTTTTTTCCTTGTTACAGAAGTTCACACATGTATCATCGGCAGTGATCGAAACTCGACGCGACAGTATTCGTAGTCGAGACTCGAGTAAAATGGAGACGAAGATGCAAAATTTGTGTGCCTTCGGGTTTTGGATATCCATCTTCGTGATCATCGCCGGGGCTCAAGGACGGACCGTTCGACTCGGTGAGTTTTCAGCCATTATTTTTTTATTCTGATAATCCATTAACCGACATTGCACCCCGGAGAGAAAGATAGAAAGAAAGCGAGATACAGATAGGGTGGGAAACATTCGTGTCACTGGCAGCTTTACCATCTCGAAGATTCTTCGAGCAATCTGATTTGTCGACATTCTGTTCAACCGCGAACCCCTTCGACGGTCATTATACTAATTCGTGTCTGTTAGGGGGAAAAAATCTCAGCGGGTTATTCGTCCGGGTTTATTCCCTTCGGTAACCACCTGACAGCCCTTGGGCGGTCCGTTCGTTCGTTTATATATATATATATATATGTGTGTGTGTGTACATGTGCCTCTAACCAGGTGTGACTTTCACTCTTCGGATTCTCTCGGCTTCTTTCTTATTTATCCAACCCTACCAAAGTTCCAACACCAATTTGTCTCTTTGTCTCTCTTTCTTTCTCTCTCTTCCTCTCTCTCTCTCTTTCTCTTGCAGCTCCCATTACGTCTTTTCTATCGAAGGAACAACCGAAAAAAAAACAAATAATTCATCCCAATTTTTAACCCGATTCTGATTTTACATTCCAATAGAATATAAAATAAATTTAAAAAAATTAAAAAAATTCCATAAAAATGTTCAAATTATCGCAGATCGTGTTACGCCCAATTGAAAAATTTGTAAACTGATCTTCGACGTGATAATTCGAGCCCAAATAATTCTCCTAACTGAAATTTAAAAAATATATATTCAAAAATACATTTGAAAAAACGAGTATTAAAAGATTAATGATGAGAAAAAGAAGAAGAATAAGCAAAATAAGAAGAAGTGGCAGAGAGTGTGAGTGAAGAGTTTAGAATTTCGTGTCTTGAGATATCGTACGGTCAGTCGACGATTGTCGTATGGTGAAGGGTTGGGGGAGGGGGTTTTGGTTGCGACGAATAAATTATGTCTCTTCCGATTAGCATAATCGAGGTGGTCCGTGTATCGCCTATGGGCTTGCTAACATTCGCGAGGGTCTGTTAGGACGTCGAGCCGGGTGACGAGGGGAATGAGGGGGGGTGGGATGTGAGGAAAAGAAGAGCGAAGAAAAGATTAAGCTTGTCGAGTGTGATATAAAATTGTCGCGAGATTGTTCGTGAGCGAATGTGCCGAGAGACGAGGAAGGAACGAACAGAGAACGAATAAAGAATGAAGAAGAAGAAGAGAAGATCGAAGATGGTCGACTGGGGGCGTCGTGTCGAGAGATATTTTATTGTTTGACGGTAAAGTCGAGGGGGGTGGGGGGACGGGGGGACGGGGGGGGTCCTGGCGTGTATGGTCCGTGACATCTGGCGCACAGATACGAATCCACCATGCGCCCTCGGTAGGGTCCATCGGGATGGGTACGAAACAACCTGACAACCCATATAACGGCCTACGCTCCGTAAAACGCTCGTCAGCGGTGGTGGACTGGTAGTAGTAGCAGCAGTAGTAAAAGTAGCAGCGGTAGCACCAGCAGTCCATCGGAAAGATGACTATAACGAAATGAAAAAAAAAAAAAAAAGAAAAAGAGCATTCGTCTAAAAGCAAACGTCACGAACGGGATTCACGGAAATTCACCGGCAGCCCAAGGTTCCGGACCCTGCGGGTTTGAAACATAACGTCGTGTCGTCTTTGTTCTGTGTGGACCGAGGAGCCCCCCCCACCCCCCGCCCCCAATCGTCTTTCAACAACGCGTACACGCGCACAACCGTAAAATGAAACTTTTAATGTGGGCCCACACGTTATACACACAAGGACGTACGGTGTTTCACGATGGGGGAGGAGGGGGGGGGGGGGGGTAGAGAAATTGGTTGAAATTACTACGAGCTGTCGAGCACATGGCCGAAACCCTCCCCCCCCCCCTAGCCGCCCATCATTGTGCATCTCTGACTACGGAAATGCGATAAATGTGTGTGTGTGTGTATATATATATATATATGTATACTATACATATACACACATTAAAATTAAACAAATCTCGAAATTCAAATAAATACGTTTTAGGTGTATAACTAAGTCATTTGAATTAATGGATTTAATTGTATTTCGTTATAACATAATTAAATATTATACATATTATAATTATTAAAAATGTTATAACATTAAATCATGAGTTTTTTTATTGTGTATATAGATATATATATATATATATATATATATATATACGTGTATATTTTTTTTTAAGTGAATGTAATATATATCTACGTACTCGAAAAAATGCTAGAGCTTACGTTGTACGTATTGGTATTATTATGATTGGGGGCCCAATTGTCCAATTGCGAGAGCGGTTGTTGAATGGCTTATCGCGGTAAAGCTCTCGGCCGTAATATCTCTCCTCCTATCCTCTCGTCGCGTTGTTATTAACCGACGAGTACCGCATACACGTCACACATGAACCCACGAATATATATATATGTATACATATATATAGATAGATTCGTATTGACGCACGTATGACGACGATAACGATTGTAAACTAGCGATACAGTTGAACGGGCTGGATAACGTAGAAAGCCTCGTCGTGATCCATCATCGAGTTCCACAACTCACATCTACTTTGACCACGAACAGCTGATGATCGATTCGTTCAATGAAAAAATGTTGAAGAAATATTTTTATGTATGAAAGAAAAAAAAAATTATGATCAATAATGATTTACTGATCATTTTTTCAACATAGCTGCGAAAATTATAAATAATTTAAATAAATAATTATTTAATCGTGGATTTTATGGTGTTAAATTGATACGAATTTGGATCGTAAATTAATTTTGATTTCGATCAACTGGGCTACTTATCGTGTGCCAAAAAAAATGTTAACGGACGACACATCTGCGACTCGAGACGGGAAGACCCTTTTGCCCGTTGCCGAATTCTCCACTCCGTGGGTCTCGCTTCGATGGGGCAAGAAAAATAATTTTACGCGAATGTAATTATCGTCGTCCAACGTCCGGTCCGGGCGGGCGGAGATTTTTTTTTCATTTGGCAACGTGACAAACATCCGACTGTTCGTATTCGTCGTCGAATTATCGGGCGATAACAAGTGCGCCGTATTATTCGCCGAGCATCTTCATCGAGTTGTCTCTCGACAGAATCAAAATGATTCGAAATTTTCATAAACAAATGATTTGCAAAAAAAAAATACCGAATGATAAAAAATAATTCAAGAAAATCTTCAATTGGTTCGTCATTGCAAAATCTTCAAACCCGAAAAACGAATTCGCGGTTCGGTTGGGTCGTGAAAACAGATTCGATCGATCGACGAGAAAGTTTGAGTGACTAAACGATAGACACGAAATTGCGTGTTTGTATCATATGCGAAGAGAGTGGATATATATATATATTAAGCGTGCGAAAGAAGATCGCGAGTGCATGTGCATTAATGGGAAAAGGGACCAAAAAGATGATGCACCAAATATGCAGTAGCGGCTATGCACACACGAATGCGCGCACATATACATACACACACACACACACAAACGAAGAAAAAAAGTTCCGAATTAATTTACGGCCGGCGCGTGCCCCGAGGAGTGAGTTGTGCAACCTATATATAGAAACCTATAGAAGCTCTCGGTTTCGATACTCGCACGCGCGCTTTAAACTGCCACAAAACCGCACGTGTTTGCCCGCCACATGTATATATACAATAAGGTAGGAAACTGGCATCTCGTATACCTGTGGCGAAAAAAAAAAAAGAAAACATTTTAAAAACACAAAATTGGCGGTCGAAGCAGTACACCGCGATCTACGGGCTGAAAAAAAAAATATATATATATATATATATATATATATCGACGATTCAAAAATAGTTTGTTCGAGGGTTGCTAAAAATAAGTATTCTCATTTTGACTCGATCCATGATTTTCTACGATTTCCACCGTCAACCATTTTTTTTTTTTCACCTTTATTTCGACTTATTTCAACATGACCTTTAGGGCGATGAAGGTTGAAAGTAGGATGGGGTTGTTGAAGAATTTTTGTGTGCGTTTTAACTTCATTTCACCTTGAAAAACTGTTTTTTAGAGTTTTTTGTCCATTTTTCGAGTTTCGAAGGTTAAACTTGAAATACTTGAATTTGAACTTTTTGAATTTACAAATTCAAACTCCCGACAACGATAATATCAATTGCACAGATTCGTAAAAATATAATTAAGTAAACGATGAGTCGAACAACGCGAAGTTTGCATAAAAAATATCAATATCAAATATTTTTTCATTGATTCGGAAATTTTTTTTTCGCAATTTTTCACACAATCGTCGGATAATCGACAGCCGGACGTTGTAGACCCCCGAGGCCGACACGAGGTTTATGTTACAATAAGAAGATTATATTTTTGGAATTTCCAGTTATTCGTACAAACGAGTCATAACGTCATAAGCTGTAAGGAAGAGAGAGAGAGAGAGAGAGAGAGAGAGAGAGAGAGAGAGAGAGAGAGAGAGAGAGAGAGAGAGAGAGAGAGAGAGAGAGAGAAAGAGAGAGGACGAAGATCGTCGGCGTTTCGAAGAATCAAAATCGCTCACATCGCACGAGCTTTCGAATGTGCGTTCTTGTTCGACACTGTAAGCATCGACTTCCGAGGTCGACGAATAATCCACGTCGAGATAAAAAAAGAGAAAAAAAAATTCGTCGGGGGTGTGCTGGCCGATCGGGTTTGAAACTCCGACACGAAAAAACAAACATTACCGGATACCCGGTATACAGATATGAACGAGGGCCAGAGCTTTTGGCCGACGGTGCGAGAGCTTCTCGATCACACCGCGGAAATTAAATCGTTACACTCCGCAGTCTAAACTCGCAAATTTCAATTGCCAATGCTGTAGCTACATACACACACATATGAATATATATATATATATATACTGTTATGCTTCTGCGCAGTTCGTTCTTCGATGTTTTGCTCAACGTCGACTCGCACACTTTGTTTGTCCTTCGTTATTCTTTAACCCATTTAACAATAAGTCAATCGACATATAGATATGGACTGCCGATGCCGTAGAAAAAAGTGTAATTCCAGTTAACCCCACAACTCATGACTGAAATCCGAACGAAATCAGGTGTCAACAATCCATGCGGATAATGCTCGACCGATTTCTTCGATAACGAAATTAAATCGTCGAAATTATCGTGAGGAATCTTGCTCACGATAGTTTTTTTTTTTTAACATTTTTTTTTCTTTTTTTTTGTTCTTCTTCCGTTTTACAAAACCAAACCGTCTCGAGACCAGGCTCCGGTACGTACTTTCGAAATACTCCGGCGGGGGGGGCTATTCCTGGCGCCCCGGCGTCGACCAGATGGCCCGTGACGTCACCCCCCGCCAATGATTTCTTCGCTTCCTTCCCCGATCTTCGCCGGCCAAACGAATGAATCGCCAAAAAAAATTTTTTTCACAATCTCGTTGGTATTCAAAATTCACGGAAAACTCGCATCCACGTAGCTCTGTGATGTGATTAAAAAAAATAAAAATAAAAAAAAATCGTGTATTTTTTCCCGTGTCAAAGTTGTTGTTTTTTTGTTTTTTGGTTTTTCATTTCCCCCGAAAAATCGTTGCTACCTGGAAATCCGGAAATCGTCACAAGTTTAGCTGCAGCGTCATAATTTTTTCGCCGACGATGGTCGCCCGAGCGCAGAAGCGTTGATCGATTAATAGCTCGGGGGTTGAAAAACGAAAAAAAAAAATAAAAACGAAAAAAAAAAAAGAATTTATAAAATTCGTGGCAATGCCAGAGAAGCGAAATGCAAATGTTTCGACGTTGGTGGGAGGATATGAGTGGAAGGAAGTGAGGAAGAATGGTAAAATAAAGAAACCACCCCGAGAGCTTTTGCGTGAATTTACATGAAGCCCCCAGCACATGGGGCCCAGACGCGAGTTTACCATTGCGGCACTAGAGATCACAGAGAAACGACGAGTACGGGCGAAAAGAGAGACGGAGAGAGAGAGAGGAAGAAAGAGAGAGATGGAAGCACGAAGAAACTTACAAACCGACAAACCTCACTGACTGAAAGTCTGGTTCACAGACAATTGTAGCGACAAATAAACCTCGAATCGATTTTAACCCACTCTCTCTCTCTCTCTCTCTCTCTCTCTCTCTCTCTTGACTGTTAAGAGTCGAACAATGAGGCATCTGTGTCTCTCATTCCTCAATCCTCTCAGTCTTATACACATATACACGCACAAGAGCATCCATCCCCGTATATGCACTCCAACCAAGATTCAACAGGATGTTTGAAACGCATTGCCGACAAAAACCTACGCAAAAGCTCTATATCCGTTTACAACACGCTATCGTACCATTATTCGCGCCATTATACCTCCCGGCTCATCCGTCATCCACATCACCCATCATTATTATCAATAATAAGAAGAAGAAGAAGAAAAAAGAAGAAGAAGACAAAAACAAAAACACAAGTTTTTTTCGTTCCTTTCAAATTGTCTTTGCCAATCAAGATTCTCGAAAGGTAAGCTCTCGACGGCAGATGTGAGAAGAAGATGAAGAAGAAAAAAACGTCAACGATGTGTAAAAACGTCAACGATGTGTATATCGAGGCTCAAGACGCGGCCAAGACGTAAATGACATGGATCACGCGACGAAGACGAGTTTCCGATGTTTTTCGTCTCTTCGAGAAAACTCTTCAACATTATTACGATAAAGACGTGAGACTAACTACGGTACATATATATATCTGTCTCTCTCTCTCACTCGCTCTCCATTCCTTTCTATGCGACTGCGTCGTTGATCCTGTTTGAAAAAAAAAGAAAAAAAACGTTTAAAATAAAAAAATAAAATAGAACACTCCGAGGCTGAAGTTGTGTACGGCGGGGCTGTAATGTGCCGAACGATTTTTTGCCGATTCGGAGTCGCGGTGCGGCTGGCCGCGCTGCATCAGCCAGAGAGACGAGAGCGGCATCTAGCCGGGATCTATAATTAGCGGTGTTGTTGAGCATTCTGGGGACAGGAAGGAAAGCCGCGCGCGCGCGACGATGACGACGACGAAGACGAAGACGAAGACGAAGAGGGGAGAGACCGAGACTGAGATTTGGACCAAGACACCGCCGCGACGACAACGACGAAGACGAAGACGGAAACGACGGTTGGGAGCGGGGGGTGCACGTCGGTGGCTTAGAAAAATGAGAAGACTGGAAGAAACGGAACGGCGAGGAGGGTGGGACTGGCAATAAGAGAAAGGGAATGAGGCGCGGGGCGAGGGGCAAAAGGGAAGGGCGGGGGGTGGGGAGGGGGTTCGAGACCGAAGAACGTGGATTCAAGCGGGGCAACGAAGGGAGGAGGCGATCGCCCGTCAACTCGAGAGGAAGAGACAGTGTCGCGATTCAGTCCTCTCTGGCTCGAATCCAAAATAAACGGCTGCGACGCGGTGAATCTCCGAATCGCGATATATCCCACCAACGAGGAACATTCAACACTCGTCTCATACGTCCGACGTATCGTATCCATGAATGAGACCCCTCCTCCCCCTCGAGGTCCACCAACGAATCGCAATGAGTCGCCAAAATCGACAATATCAATTAGATTTGCAACATAACAAATTTTATTTATTTTATTTATATTATTTATTTTATTTATCTTATTTTATATTATTTAATAGAAAAAAATATAAGGAAAGCAAAAATATGATATATATATATATATGTATTTAAGATGGACCATTAGTTCAACGTGTGGAGGCGAAACGAAAGGATCGTATTAAGTTTTCAACGTTGCCACAGGGACGCGAAGGATAAACGTGTGTGAATATAAAATCTCAGCGATTTGTCTTCCCCCGAAACATAGTTATTCGTACGAACTCGGGGGTGAGAAGACGGAATAAAAGACACGAGGGACTCGTCGAATCGGGTTTGAGATGGGATTTTGAAATTGTCAGTCGCCACAGACACATCGTTGGAAACGTCTCGACTCATCTCACCTATGCGTCCACAGCTCTATTCTGGCACAAGCCCTATCATCATAGACATTATCATCCACTCCAACCCCATTATTTCCTCGGCGAACCTTTATTTTTGGCTCTCGTCATATATTTTTTTTTTGTCTCGAAACGAAAAATCAAGGCACATTGAAGACAAAAAAAAGCAGAAAAAAAAAACTTATCGAATCTCTCATAATTATGTATGTTTCATTTATGTGAAGATGTATTCGAAAAAATGTTTTGTTCAATTTTGAAGACGCCCTGAACATATTCAAAATAGTACTTATCGTAAAATGATCATTAGCCTTATTTACTCATTTTTCTTTATTTTTTCTTGTAGAATCGTCGAATCTGAATGTGATTGTCGAAGCGGGAGATCGGCTGACTCTTCGTTGCGAATCCGACAACGAAGACGCAAATTCCACGTGGTACAAGGAGGGCGACCGGATTCATCAGTTAAGACCGAAAATACGTATACTCAAGCAATCCCTGAAATTCAAATTCGTCGAGGTCAGCGATAGTGGAAATTACGCTTGTCGTTTGGACAGCGAACACGCGTTGGAGTGGAGAAACGTGACCGTCGATGTCGAACCCATTCAGAACGATGGTTACGAGACCGAAAGCGGCGAATTGGGTGGCGTGCTTGGGGCTCTGCGACCGGACGAAGAAACGAACGAGCTCGACCTTGGATCGCAAAGTAAGATTGATCAAACGCACCGATGATCGAACTGTTTGACAAAAATATTGGCATCCTGACACCGCGGGGCTGTGTCCGAGACGATGATAAATTTGAGATTTTTTTGAGAAGATTAAAATTGAGAAGAACCCAAACAAGAAAAAAAAAACTTGTTCACTAATAAACGACGAAAATTTAACCCCTAGTACCAAAAAACATACTAAACAAAATTATCCTGATATCATGGAAATACGCTTCATTTCTTATTATTTATAATTATTATTATTATATTATTGTTATTTTTTTTTTCAATATTCTTCTTCATTGTTAGCTCAGAATATTTTCAACGTTTCAAACGTTGGAAATTCAAAAAAAATTGAAAGAAAGAAAAAAACGATAATATGAAGCTTATGTTGTGCAGGAACTTTGGCGAAGTGTGACCCAATTCTTTTAGCTACATTCTCAAGAATTCTATATTTAACTTCTAATTCGAGTCCGAGTGAGTCCTACATTACCGACGTTATTGAACATCGAATTCATTTTTTTCTCTTTTATTTCATTCGATAAATATTTATATTAATTATACTTTGCTCAATATAAATTATTTAAGAGTTCAATATATATGAATCTTTAAAAAGTAGATAAACAAAATTAGATCGAACTCCGCCAAGGTTCTATAAAAAATGAAAATGAAAAAAAAAAACTGCAAAAACAAATAACAATCAATAATATTAAAATTCGTTTCCTCAGATCTGCCGGAGACGCGATCGCTCCACCTGGACGCCGATCTCGAGAGTGAAAAATCCGAAAACGGTAACGCCGGCTATCACAACAAAACCCTGCCGGAAAGTCCACCGTTGTTCAACAAAAACGACGAGATGCACAGTTCGATAGTCAAACCGGCGGGTAACATGTTGCGTCTGCGTTGCGCGAGTATCGGTAATCCACGACCGAACATAACGTGGTTGAAGAACAACGAGGATCCCAAACGTGCAGTAGGTCCGATCGTGATGACCAAATGGTCACTGAGAGTCGAGGATCTCGTGGTTTCGGACGGTGGCAATTACACGTGCATCGTTTGCAACACTTTTGGTTGCATAAGTCACACCTTCAAAGTCGACGTTATCGGTAAGTCATGCAAAATCAATAAAAAATCATCATCGTGTACGATTTTTTTAAATCGAAATCCACCGAACCTCTTCTATCGAAAAACCAAATATCTAGAATTACGTTCGAATCGTTAAAAATCTCGATAATTAGTTTTTATATATATAAAAAAATCACCAACGACAATGATTTAACAAAAAAAAATGACAACAACGAAAATCGAAAAAAAAAACCCCGTTCAGAACGATTCCCGCACAAGCCCTACATCAACGAGGGTTTTCCGAAGAACGTGACCGCACTGATGAACAGCACGGTGACGTTCAAGTGTCCGATAGTGTCCGATCTAGAGCCCTACATTCAGTGGATCCGAGTTGCCGAGTATCCGGACGATCTTGACAGTTCGCCAAACGGAACTTTGGTTCAGGTAGACCCTGTTATATGTCATCAAGGGCTTTGATGGTGGGGGATCACGGTGGAGGTTTCCCAAATTATCAACGTCAACACATATAAACGAAAAAAATGGAAAAAAATGTATATAAATATGAAATCTCAATCCTAATCACACTTGATGAGATTATTATTTCACGTGTTCGAACCGAGGGTCGGTCAACACGGTTTTATGCACACCAAGTAAACATAATTATATATAGTCTATGTATAAACTATACACTGGACTGGGCATATACAGTGAAGACCAGTCCCATACATAGTTTATATATATATATATATTTTTTTTTACTTGGATCGTTATGTGATAATTTCCATATTTTTTATCGTTTTTTCTCGCTTTGGTGGTAGCTCACGGTGTGAACTATAATTCATTGTATATATATATATCTACAACTATATACATGTTATACGTGTTTGAATTGACACTATAGGCGTACTAATTTTAAGACACTGGTGACATGGTTCTGCGAAATGGGGAGACGAGCTTACTCGATAAATCGGACCAGGCCTTCTCTATGTGCTTATATATTTATATCCATATGTGTAAATACGTATATAGTTCCTATGTATCTATGTCGATAATTGTTTCAACCCTCCGTCTGCACACTGTCTTTTTGGGAGCACAAAGTCGCGTCGAAATTTAAAAAAAAAAGAAAATTTTAATTCAAAAAGCATTCGAAAATTTTTGATCAGATGTTGAAATACTATTTTATGTTGCGATACATTTTTTCAGTAATTCATTGAAAATTTTATTTTGCCACAACTTTTTTGAAAAATGTTGCGTTTGTTCCCAAAAAGATTGTACGGACGAAGGGTTTAATTCCGATTGGTCGGATTAAATGCGGTATCTCGGTGTCTTCTTCTTGTCACGACAATTCATCTGGCTTCTTTTTTCCATTGGCACATCTATGTTCCGTACAAATGGTTTTCCATGGGCTAAACTTTTCTGTCGGTGAATGAAAAAAAAAATGTTGAAAAAAAAAAAAATTGAAGAAAGGAAGAAAAAAACGTCTTGTAATATCGGTGGTTGGTGTGGGTCTATGTTAATTCAGAAAGCGTGCAGCATCGGCCAATCCTGACGATTCCACCGAAAAACACGACAGTCCTGAGCGGGACCAACGCAAGTATGACGTGCGAGGTGCTCTCGGACGCTCATCGTCATCTCGAGTGGTATCACGGACGTCACGAATCCCTTAAGACCGTCAACAAAACGAGCGATAGCTTGAGGGTCGAGGTTGAGGTGGGCATGCAGTTCTCATCATCGTCGCATGCATTTTTTTTTTGTTTTTTTTTTTTACAAACTTTCCATCTTCGTTCGTCCAATGTAAATCATAATGTTCTACTCGATACTTCTCTCTATCCATCTCTTTCTGTTTCCTTCACGCTTCATTACTCGTCTCGGGAACGGTAAATTCTCGTTACTAACGCTCGCATGTTTTATTATGTAACTCGTATCGCGTTTGTGTTAATCGTTCGTTTATATTATTTTTGTCATTTGTTTTTTCTCTTATTTATTTATTTACGTTTTTTTTAATTATTTCGTAAAGGAAAATCGAGAATTCCTAACATTGTACAATGTTACGGAAAAGGACGAAGGCTGGTACACTTGCATCGCTCAAAATACTTTGGGCGAGACGTTCAGCAGTGCTTATCTCGCGGTTGTGGAGAGTGAGTATTTTTTGTTTCCTTTTTTTTTTCGCGAGACGATAGATTTTTCATCAGACACAGATTTAACGATGAGATTACAATTTATCACTTTGAGAAATAAATATAATCATAAGTTGATTATTGGGGAACAATTGAATAATTTTACAGTTCATATGACTAATTTTCGTAAGTAAACATTGAAATAAATTTTCTTCTTTTTTTTTGTTTCACGATTAATTTTGATATTTCACGAGCTTTTTTTCCATAACTATTGAGTTGCATTCGTTATAACGTTCGATCGAATGTACCAATGAAAAGCTACATTCAGGAATTATTCCCGATTTTTTTTCGTATTCTATAATTTTATTTTTTCAAATTTTCCATTTTTCAGGCATCGATCCACCACGAATTCCGATAGCAGCGCAATCACAGATCTTCATGTTGGACATACTGGCCGCGCTTCTGTGCGGATTCTTCGGCATCGGTGTGGTCGTGGTTATTTACATATTTCATCGTTTGAAACGCGAGAAGATGAAGAAATTGTTGGCGATAGAGACGGCACGAGCGGCTGTGGTCACTCAATGGACGAAGAAGGTCATTGTGGAGAAGCAAAATCTCGTGAACGCGCAAAACGTTCAGGAACCACTTTTGATGCCGATAGTGAAGATCGAGAAACAAAAATCCACGGTCACGACCGAGGACAGTAACGGTGGTGGCAGCATATCCGAGTACGAATTACCGCTCGACAGCGCTTGGGAATTGTCGAGGGAACATTTGGCACTGGGCAATACACTTGGCGAAGGTGCTTTCGGCAAAGTCGTCAGAGCTCAGACGAGCACCGGCAAACCTGGAATTCCTTGCGTCGTTGCTGTCAAAATGCTCAAAGGTAATTTCCAACATTCATTCAATGCCACCGTCATTTTTTGGGAATTTTTTTTTTTTTTTTTTTTTTCCAATTTATTTTGTATGAAACTTTTTGGCGAAGTGCGACCTAATTTTTTCAGTGACATTCTTAAAACTCTTTGTTGAACTGTTGATTCAAGTCCAGGGGAATCCTCACATTACCGATATTATTGGATAGCAAATATATATATTTTCCCTTTTTTTTTAATCAATAAAAATGTCTTTGCAATACACTTTTTGACTGAATTAACTATAGATAATAGAACCAAATGACTATTATAATTCATTGTATAATAAGAAGTCATTAAAATTGCTTATAATCATCAAATATTTATCGTAAACATATTTATCATTATAATGAATTATAATAAATTATAATAAGTATAAATAATCATAATGAATCGATTAAAATCGCATAATAATTGATTATAATTATGCGTTTGAAAGAAAAGTATTCGAATGACATTTTCATTGAATGCATTTGCATCGCAATTAAAAAAAAAACGACTACCGTAAAAAAAATCAATAAAATAAAATGAAAAATATTTATATATTTTGCAGAGGGACACACGGACGCCGAGATGATGGATCTCGTGTCCGAAATGGAAATGATGAAAATGATCGGCAAACACGTGAACATAATAAATCTTCTGGGCGCGTGTACACAGGGTGGACCTCTGTACGTTGTCGTTGAATTCGCTCCGCACGGAAATCTTCGTGATTTTTTGCGCGATCACAGACCATCGTCGGGATACGAATCCACGATAAGTCACGCGGAAAAGGAAAAGAAAACATTGACGCAAAAGGATCTAGTGTCGTTCGCTTACCAGGTGGCACGGGGAATGGAATACTTGGCCAGTAGACGATGCATTCATCGTGATTTAGCCGCGAGAAATGTCTTGGTCAGCGACGAATACGTTCTCAAGATCGCCGACTTTGGTCTCGCGCGTGACATTCACTGTCACGATTACTACAGGAAAACCACCGATGGCAGATTGCCAGTCAAGTGGATGGCCCCCGAGGCTCTATTCCATCGGGTGTACACGACACAGTCCGACGTGTAAGTTCAATTGTTGATAAACAAATTACGGTCTCATTCGACCGTCGTAAACGATTTTTATTTTTATTTTTATTTATTTTTTTGTGAAATTTTTGTAAAATTTTGTATCAACGATCAATCAATCGTTTTTCATTTGCACAACTTTCTGAGATGTTTTTTTACAAAACCATCCCTTTCAACATGCATATTCTATGTCTTGTCAACTACCCCCCCCCCCCCCTCCTTTTTTTACACTTCGTACTTTTTACCATTTCTCTCTTTTTTGTTATTCCTTTCTCTACTCCATTTCTTCCCTATAAACTATTCTCATCCTTCTACATATAATATCTTACTTATTTTCTCCCTCCTAACCCTGAAATTCCGTTTTTTTCAGCCATCCTTCTTTTCGCCCAGTTCTAATGTAAAATTTGATATTTGTTGATTACAGATGGTCGTATGGAATTTTGTTGTGGGAAATCATGACACTCGGTGGTACACCCTATCCGTCCGTACCGTCCGTCGAAAAATTATTTCAGCTTCTTCGGACTGGACACAGAATGGAAAAACCACCGTGCTGTTCGATCGAGATGTAAGAATTAGATTTTTCATAAAAAAATAATCAATTTCCTTGTTACAAAAGACATAGCTAAAACCTACCGATAGCAGTTTTTTTCATATGTTTCAAATCGAATATCAAAAAATGCTATCGCATCGAGTTTTAATCGGAATAGCTTTCGTTATTAACAGTATCGTATTTTTACGTTATTTCAGCTATTTGCTAATGCGAGACTGCTGGAGCTACCTACCCAATGAGAGACCCATGTTCGTCGAACTGGTTCAGGATCTCGACAGGATACTCACGATGACGGCAAACGAGGTAGACTCAAAAATTAATTTTTTTAACATGTTTCTTCGACGATTTTGTTAAACCTTGTTCAGTCGGACTTCAGTAACATTCCGATTCAGTCACACTGGGTATATAAAAATATTTAAATTTTCGTATTGCAGGAATATTTGGATTTGGGTCTACCGCAACTGGACACACCACCGTCGAGTCAGGAGTCCAGTGAGGCCGAGGATGACGACGACGAGGCTGACGAAAAATTTCGTAATCTGTTGTGAGATTCCATCGTCTCGATGAATAAAACCAAATCGAATGAGCGATAATTTTAAACGCGTGTACAATGAAATACCGTAAAATGCCTCAAATTACAGACAACGAACAATGGAAAAGCGTTGATGACGAAGAGTTGGAGTCGATACGATCGACCAATGCGAACGGCGAAATTTCGAATAATTTGGGTTTCGTTATATTTGTTTGTTCGTTTGTGCATAACGCGTGCACTTATCAGTATCTGAACGGGGAGGGGGGGGGGGGGTGAGAAGGGGAGGGAGACTATTGTTCGTTTATCAATACGACTGATGTGACACGAGCACGCCAAATACATACGACTAATGTGAATCAGTATTGAAAAACCCCGTAGCTCGTATTCCGTAATGTTTAAGGAAGCTAGCGAGAAAGAACGAGAGAGAGAGAGAGGGAGAGAAAGAGAGAGATGAAGGACCCTAGAAGGCCAATGAAAACGATCAAATCGTGGATGAACCAATTTGATTATTATCCGAGAGCGTTAATAATCGCTAATTGATAATCAATGTGTCCCAATTAATCAACGTTGTGCCATTGTGGAGTGCCTATCACACGATTTTCATTAAACGACCACGCGAAGCAACGAAATTCGAAAGCCGAAAACTTAATATTAAACTGATAACGACATCCTGATATTGTATAAATTAAAATCATGACCAGAAGAATGTATTTTTTTTAAAATATATTTTTCTTATGAAAATGTATTTCTTTTTTTTAACATCGGTGTACCACGTGACAAAATTTTAATATTCCAACGGGGGCACGGAGGCACAATGTTGTGTTTGTAACTAGTCATCAATTTATACAGTTTTGCGTATCATTGTAATTCTTTTTTTTTTTTTGTATAATATACCGTTATTGCAATGTATTTTGTAATGTGAATGTGTGGAAAAATTCGTGACGAATATCGTTCACGAAATAAACGTAATGTAATTGAATAAATATTGAATGCACGACGGTGCTCGAGGTGGGCATTCGTAATGAATGAAAAGTTTTAGTACAGATGGATTGGAGAAAAAAAAAGAAAAAAAAATATCAAGTTATTTAACTAGCACTAGATTAATATTTATTGTCTGTTAAGCAATTATTATCGTTCGAACTTTGTATCGACTAATTTTTTACGTACCAATGTTGAAGTTTTTACGAGGCGAGACTAATTGCTGAACCCCGTCGATATCAAAGCGAATAATATTGTAAAACACACGTGTCTGCATGTTGTAAAAAGCTTAATTGTTAACGAGCTATATATTGTATTAGATCGAAATATTTAGCTTATAACGAGAACGAAGAACTGTAAATAACGAGAATTTGTTTAATATTTATAGATTATATTGTTGATTCAACGAAATATAATTGTAACACTACCTATTTCCGTATTCCCATCGTAAGCTCTCTATTTAGTTACGATAATCCGTAGATCAGCATTTATATAAAATTGTATCGATAGAAAAGAAGAAAAAAAAACCTAGTTGCTAATCCTTGTAAAATGATTGTATATTGATGCAAACGCGAAAATTATAATAAAAAACAAATTCTGTGAAAATAAAATAACGTTTATTTAAGAATCGATTTTAGAATTCGAAAATTCGAAAAATGATGTAACTTACAGCAATTCGTGGAAAGGCTTCGCCATGATGGATCGAGTAAGTATTTCGTTCGCGTTTTTTAACTACATTTTCTACTAACTACATTGTGGCAATCAATTGAAAATTTTCAAGTCAAATAATTACGTCCATAAGACTGAATATTCGGAAATTATTATTTCGAATCGATCAAGTTAGCGGATTTATTCAAAAATAAAATAATAACACAACTTGCACACTTGCACAACTTGTAAAGTATGCATCTTATGGAAAAATGTTGCATACATCATTTGTACGAATATAATTAATAATTAAAGGATGCGTTATGCAATGCATAATTTTTGTGGTGGGGCTGTTTCGGGCATTTCAAGGTCAACGACGTGCTTTCAAACAGAATGCTCCATTTTTTTATATCAAGTTGTGAATGAACGTTAAATTTGGAGTAGAAAAGTAATTGCGTGTATTGAACGTAAACCTAATAACTATAAGGAGTAATTTCACGTTGTTTCTTGAAAAAATTCGTCAAGTGTGCAAGTTGCGTGGGCCACCCTGTATACGAGAAGACTCTATCCATCGGTAAGGTAGGGATTTTCGAACTCAGATCAAGAGGGGACGATAATGAACACGTAGCAACATTATTGTTTATAAAAAAAATATGGTCGTTTTTCGCCAAAGCTCTCAACAACTCGTTCAGGAATTATCTTTGTATGACGGTTATTCACAAATAACCAACCTGGCAGGTAAATGGTGGACGAGCATTTTTTTTCCTTTTTTTTCATGGACAAGTAATTTCAGCACAGATTTGTGCCTAATCATTTCGTAATAATGTCCCATTGTTGGCACAAGAGCTTGCTACTGTCAGATATGATCGATTAAATGTCCACTTGGTTCGATAACACCGCGTGGCTTTGGCTAATTCACGACTCGACCGCCGCTAGCGTTGCAGTCAGTCCGTTTTGTTGTCATCATCAGCCACATTTACAATTAGTTGTTGTTTTTTTTAGAATATTTTTCTTCCTTAAGTCCTTTGAATTACGATAAGATTCACACAGTCCCGTGATAGTGCGACGAAAATGTATTCAACTACGAAGAATTGTTCTTCGCTATAACGAATGTAGCTCGTGAGAGTCATCTGTTTTGTTCGCTGTCTACCGTGTTGAGGTTAGAATTCTATAACCCAGTTTCCAGGGTCACAAATTGTTTAATCATCGATCAATGGAATTTTTCATCGTTATTCATCAGTCCACATGTGTGAACGACGAATTTTGTTGGTTATAACTGATTTTATTTTATGCAGCTCGATTGCAAAATATATTTTCCATTCGCGTTGTCTCATCGGCTAGTAGCATTCGAACTACGAGTCTAAATTGAAATGTAAAACTTTTCATTCTTGCTGAAACCCACATTTTTTCATCGTCCAATCGCAACTAACCTCGTAGACGGAACTAAAATGTAACAAACAGTGGCATCGGCGTTACGGTTGCAGGTAAACACCACCCAGAGCCGATAAATGGTGCTCACCGGTGCCATGGAGAGAAGGATCAAACTCAAAACCTTAAACAGCCACATAACTTGTAAAATATGCAGAGGTTATTTGATAGACGCCACAACCGTCACAGAGTGTTTGCACACATTCTGCAAGAGTTGTTTGGTAAAACATCTGGAGGAAAAACATACCTGTCCGACATGCCAAATAGTTATACACCAATCTCATCCGCTTCAGTACATAAGCTTCGACAGAACGATGCAGGATATTGTTTACAAGCTAGTTCCCGACCTCCAGGACAGTGAGTACTACCCTATGCAATTGTTCGTCGCCCAATTTGACGAATATCCGAAACTCGCACGCTCATGCCGCATTTAAAAAAAAACAAAAAACCTTTTCAGATGAAATAAAACGAGAAAGAGAATTCTACAGGGCGAGAGGTTTGCCGTGTCCCAAAGACGTTTTGCCCAACGCCGGCGAAATAGAAGAAGAAAAGATCTCCGCGGATACTCATGCAGAATCCGACTACCACAGAGCCGACGAGCAGGTAATTTTATCTACGATATTCCACGTATTCTCTTACGCTAATCCTCATTGAACATTTTGATGAACCGTTGATATTTTTTTTTTCTTCCATTTCTACAGGTGAACGTTTGTTTGGAATGTATAAATGCCAGTCTGAAAACTTTGAAGCGCAGATTCATAAGGTGTTCGGCTCAGGCGACCATAACGCACCTGAAGAAATTTATTGCCAAAAAAGTTTTAAACGGATTGGAGAAATATCGTGACGTGAGTATAATTCCGTCGATAAAAATGTCCAATATCGATGCTCGTGGAACATATGGCAAAGCTATTTATTTTATTTTTCACTCGCAGATCGATATTCTCTGCAACGACGAACTACTCGGAAAGGACCACACGTTGAAATTCGTTTACGTAACGCGATGGAGGTTCCGGGATCCACCTTTGAGGTTACAGTACAGACCGCGCATAGACATTTAAGCACAACCATTTTTTGAAAAACTTTAATCATCGTTATCATCAAAAAGAATGAACACTGAACACGCGTTCCAACTCCAACACTTTTACGCATTTCGATAATGAAACGAAATTCAATCCGACATGTGTGTGTGTGTGTCTTCGTCACTGCCGAATTTGTCTTCTTTTTTCTCTTTTTTACTTTCCAAAAAAATATGAAAAATTCAATTATATCCGATTTTGGGAGATTGGACGTTACTTACTGACGGTAATCAATCCGAGATAAGTTATCAATTTTGCCGAATGAGTAATTTCTTCATTTATCGAAAAAAAACGATACAGTTCACATAAACGCCCACCCCCCCTGCCCCTCACAACAATTTCTTCCTTCAATCGTCTTCTGTTTTTTTTTTTCAACGTCGTTGTAACAGTGCAATTTATCAATCACCAAATAGCGTAAAGTCGAACCTTTGTATAATTGGGTTTGCGCGTTTTTCTCGGGTTTTTTTTTAGTACGTCCTAAGCTTTAAGTTTTGGAGTAAATTAGTGTGTAATTTTAGTAATTTATGTAACACGTGAATGTGGCTGGTGCGAGGCAACACCGAGACGTGATAACATTTCATTTGTTCGAACGTAAGCGACACGAAGGTCGGACGAAGAAGAAGGAAAAAAAAACAATTGCATTTATTCAACGTGTGGGGGAATCGGACGACGAAATTTTTGTTTGTAAAGTTGAAGATGTGCCGAAACAAAAAATATCTTCGTCAACCACCCATCTTTCCGACCTCAAAAGTTAAGAAAAACAATATATTTTGTCACAAGAAACCGAAAATTAGGTAAACCGTTTTGAGTTTTTTTTTTTCACGGTTCATCGAAGCGCATGGATTTTATGAAATTCGCGTCTCCCGTGCGTTGTACACGCGTGAATCGACGATATTCGGTGTAACACTGTACACAAGTTGAGTGAAAAAAAAAAAAAAAATATTAACATTTTCTAATAGACAAATCGACGATATTTTCCAAACTATTTTATCCAACAAAAGAAAAAGAGTGAAAAGAAAATAAAAATAAATAAATGAACAAAGAATTAAAGAAATGTTCACTAAAACGTGGCGAACAGTCGCGAGTTTGTCGCTTTTGGAGATAATTAGATCATCAACGAGAAAACTGGAAATTATGCAGAGCGAAAAATTAGGTATATATATAATGTTAAACAAGAAGAGTGTGATTGTACATAGTATTTAGAAAATCGATTAAGATGATGAAAAAAAAAAAGAAAAAAAAGCAATTTGCAAGGTAGCAGCATACGAGAATGTTAAGGCTTGTACGTTGTACACTCAGTGTGTGTCATTGTAAATTATTGAATAAAATATGTTTTGTACAGTACGATCGATATCTTTATTTTTAATTTTTTTTTTTTTTTTCGTACGACGAACGCGGATGCGTTTTCTAAATTCGACGTTGCGTTCACAACGCACCTTCTTTTTGTGGAATATTGTTACGTTTCAAGACTGATGTAATTGGGGATAAAAGAGGCGAGGTTCAAGAACATTATAACTTCCTTTCACTTTTACCGATATATGAAAATTTGCAACGCAATGTGAAACGACTACTCGATTTTTCAAAATTGTTCAATTTCCCGCCATGACCCGCGTCGTTATTCATTCGGCAACTTTCGGATTGAACGAAAAAAAACGAAGAAAAACGTTATTCAAGAAACCTAATCTACAAAACAAATCGATTTGAATCATTGCAATCGATCATTTCCATCGACTGTTATATCGACGAAGTTGACAAAATTCGTGATACTAAATTCAACATGTAATTATGTAACGCCGAATTTTCGTTACTGTCCCGGCATTTTTATGAGGTTACGTGCGAGAGCCGTGGTGGTTGTATCCGTAGAAACAATGGAAACGACCTTCAGAGGTCGCGCCATCTTGTACGCGACTTTGTTACGCTCAACTGAGCGCGTACCACACAGCCGAATAATGAAAAAACCTCAATCGATTCAACGATCCAACACGAATGGATATCATTCGACTACAGTAGAACCTCTCAATAGTCTTTACTGGTCAATCGATCGGTCTCTCAATAGTCCAATCCCGCCGAATTATCCCTCCGATTTTGGACTATCGAGAGGTTTCTCCGTACATAACCTTTGCTCGTATACCGAAGGGTTCAGAAAACTCAATAAGAAATAGCTCAGAAGCTTGGAATATCAAAAAATATTATTATCTCTTTTCAGGTGATGAACTCACATTTCTCCCTCGTTTCCTCTCGCTCCACAGCAAGCGCTGATAGCGTTGTTTCTCTCGCGCTCCGAAATGTCGTCCATCTTAAAGAATAAGGAAAAATTGAAGGATAATACATTTTTGTTGTTCAATGAATGCTTGCATCTCTGGTTGTAGCGTACTTCCTGCGGGGGGGATTGAGGTTACCGTAGTTAACAACGAAATAATAGCATAGATGTTAATACTTCGTTGTTAGCTGCGGTTACCAACAGTCCTCATAGGTTGTTAACACATGATGAACATTTCCGCGTTTCGTTTCTTACGTTTTTATCTCGTAGCATTCATTCCTCGACCGAAAGGTGCGCAAAGGGATCTCTCACGTGGTTAAGCCGATGCGAAACCGTTCTCGTCCGCCATGAGTGCGAGTGATATAGCACCATCGGCACTCGCTGCGAAGCGAGAGAGAGAACGAGCTGGGATTCAAGCCAAACTTTTCAGGGCTAACGATAGAAGGGGCGCTCAAATTCACGCGATCCCTGAGTGGGGGGTTGCCTCGGAAATCCAGCCCCTCCACTGAGATTCGCTATTGGTCAATCGATCAACCCCTCCAAGGTCCAATCCCGCCCATTTCTACCCCCGAATTTGGACTATCGGGACGTTTTACTGTATTCCCTCGACAAGAAATTCACAATAAAAAAATTAAAAAAAAAAACAGCAGACCTTGCGCTGCGCAACGTACATAATACACGGCGCACGCGCATCATTCGCGGCGCAGCTCACGGCTGCTCACCGCGACGATACGGACCAGAAAGCGTTGTGTTTGTGCGGCAGCGGGAGTAGGTGGCGCTACGGCTGCTCACACTACCAGTGGGGTGAAAGCCAATGCTTTACGGTACCGTCTTATTTGGCAGAGGTGGGGAGTGGAGGGGATGAAACGTAGGGCAATCCAAACAGTTGAATTCGTAAAACAAAAATTTAGCTTCGCTTCTCTCATAAAACAGTGCACCTGGTGGCGAAATTCGGAACTGCTTCTCGCGCTCGCCGTGCTGATGGTGCTCAGCCAAGCACACTCGGGAATATTTTGGATTGCGTTCGCGCGCACGAAGTGGGCGTGGCTAAACGCCTCGGTCGTCGTGTGGCGATATTCGGAACTGCTCCTCGCGATCAAGGTCACGTGCTGAGCTGATGGTGCTCAGCCAAACAAAGTCGCGAACTTTTCGAATTGCGATTGTGATTGAAATTCACAGCCTGTAGCTTGTACGATATTAAAGGCGCCGCGTTCGGACAATCTTGAACATTAGAGATCTTCTCAACATTTAATTATTATCTATGTAGCAAAAATTCGGCGTATCGCGTGATCATAAATCATAACAATGGCGCTAGCTTGACGTTGACCACGTTGACAGGAGGCATAGGAAGACAAATAAACCGCGCCCCGTGTGTTTCCACCACGTGGGCGATTGCGCTGGCATTTAAATTTTCTGAAGTCATGGAAAGACAAGCGACCAACACCTCGGCTATATCTTCTAACCTATATATATACTCCATTCGCTTGTCTCTTCAATGTCTTCTGCTAACGTCGATACCAGCGCGAAAACGTGGCGAATCGCGCAATTAAAAAACAAAGCAATCGCACTAGCTTGACGTTGACAGGAGGCATAGAAAGACAAGGGAACCGCGCCACGTGTTTCCACCACGTGGGCTATTGCGCTGGCATTTAAGTTTGGTGAAGTCATGGAAAAACAAAACAACAGCGCCTCGGCTACATTTTATATCCTATATATGTATATACTTCATACGTGGGTCTCTCCCATGTCTTTTGCTAAAGTATAGGCCAGCGCCAAAACGCGGCGAATCGCGCAATTAAAAAACAAAGCGATCGCGCTGAAAGTGACATTTGCGTTTGTTTTTCGATTTCGCGATTCACCGCGCCACATGGTGGAGACACGTGGCGCGGTTCCCTTGTCTTTCTATACCTCCTGTCAACGTCAGGCTTGTGCGATTGCTTTGTTTTTTAATTGCGCGATTCGCCACGATTACGCGCTGGTATCGACGTTAGCAGAAGACATTGGGGAGACAAGCGAATGGAGTATATATATATAGGTTAGACGATATAGCCGAGGTGTTGGTCGCTTATCTTTCTATGACTTCACAAAATTGAAATGCCAGCGCAATCGCCCACGTGGTGGAAAACCACGGGGCGCGGTTTATTTGTCTTCCTATGCCTCCTGTCAACGTCAAGCTAGCGCCATTGCTATGATTTATTATCGCGCGATACGCCGAATTTTTGCTATATAGATAATAATTAAATATTGAGAAGATGTCTAATTTTCAAGATTGTCCGAGCGCGGCGCCTTCAATATTGTTCAAGCTACACGCTGTGACTTTCTATCACAATCGCAATCCGAAAAGTTTGCGACTTTGTTTGGCTGAGCACCACCAGCTCAGCACGTGACCTCGATCGCGAGGAGCAGTTCCGAATATCGCCACACGACGATTGAGGCGTTTAGCCGCGCCGACTTCGTGCGCGCGAGCGCAATCAAAAAGATTTCCGAGTTTGCTTGGCTGCGCACCATCAGCACGGCGGCCCGAGAAGCAGTTCCGAATTTCGCCACTAGGTTTGCGCTCCACCAAATTTGCATACACTAAAGAGGCCTCCAATATTCAGCTGCCGTGTTTTGTTGAAGCAAACCGAGTTTCACCCCACTGGTTTGCTGGTTACAACTGGCTTGACCGCAGTTAATATTGACCGCAGCGCCAATTTTGCCAGCATCGTGGAAGAAATTTACAACTACCTCGTTCTTCTTTTTTTTAGACCTGGCAATACCTAAGATCGGCTGACAAATAAGAGGTCTTGCGCCGTATACGAGTTTCACCCCACTGCACACTACATAACCCATTACACATCGAGGGCTTTGTGTTGTCGAAGTGGATTATCGGCGGCACGGGAGAAAAAAGAAGTAACAAAACGAACATGTATTAATTTTGACAATAATTCGTACGCGAAGAATAATAAACATTCTCTCTGACGAAAAACATTTTTTACAAAGTGCGTTCCGAGTTTTTCGCGTGCGTGTGTGCGGGGTGTATGTGTGTGTGTGTGTGTGTGTTTGTTTGTGTGCGGCTTGAATTGTGAGTTTTATTTCAACGTATCGCCACGGTGTAACTCGACGCTTCTCGCAATAGATGAGTCTGAAGGACAGTATTTTTGTTGAAGAAGTGGAGAATGATATAACGCATTTCACGAAGGACGCCAGACGCAAGAGGTACGAGTTTTATGAAATCCATGATTAACTAACAAAATTTTCAAATTATTCAATCTGTGCCGATGATAATATTCAACGCTTCGATATTTTATATTTTTTTCAGGTTATATTCGCGTTAATAATTGTTATGATTTTTTTTTATTTGGTCAGATTGGTTAATTCCGTTGTTTTTGAAGCTTTGCCAATGACCATCGGATCTTATGTGTATATATGTATATAAATCCATTTTATTTATTTTGATATATAATTTACATTCATTGGAAATTAACGAAGAAGGCGAAAAAGCGAACGATTATTTATTCATTTATTTTTCAGACTGTTTCGTTGTTTCTGTTATCTAAATTGGTTGAAACGTAATTATTGGCGATAACGCAGGAGCTTGGAAAGTCGAAGCTCGGATTTCGTTTTCTCATGCGTATATATATACATATATATGTTTAAAAAAAACCCATATTCGAAACACGAATATCTAATCGAATAACTCGAACGACCGAAAGACATGGGATTGCATAATCCGGTCCTTTTTTTTCGTGACAAACGAGCGATCGCAACCCGTTACGATGCTTTCACAAAGTGTTATTACCAACCACGCGAGTCGTATGCCGCTCACGTAGTTCACACACGACGGCTATTACATGATGTATAACGATCATCGTCGCTCCGACAAGTCCGACGTATCGCCGTCTCGCAAAATCAACATTCACCGTCGATAAGTTCTCTCCCGACTGTCGGTTCAATGCGCAAAATCGTTTTATACATTTATTTTCATTGTTTTTGTTTTTTTTTGTTTTTTTGTTGTTTTTTTTTTTTTTTTTGATTCGAGATAACCGATCGATGGCACATGTTATCGTGGCGCGCGGGCGTGGGCTACGGCGGCCCACGGAAACTCTACACGCGCCGCTCTGTTCACACACACACACACAGACACACACATACGTGAAAAAAAAAAAACATTGTTGCGCAACTGGTTCAACCCTTCCTGGTCGCACCACGTTCGTAATCACACCTCCGACGCATTGGGCCGAATGTTTTCGAACAGTTTGGTCGGTATGAGATTCTGGCATGAAAAAATGTTGCTTTTTTTTACTTTTATTTAAAAAAAAAAATTTAACTCTAAGACCCCACAATGTACGTACCAAACGAAACCTCCACTGTGGGGTTATCCTAACCCCAATACTTTGTAACAGTGCTATGGCTGCAATTTTTATCGCTTTCGACGTTCTTTAACATTTCAACTGTGTGTAAAAATGCTGAATAAATCTATTCATCGTTCAAAACGCGATTCGATTAACACAAGATGATTAATCCGAGCCATTTGTCGTTCAATCTGGGGTTTGGTGAACCCCTGAGCGGGCTTAAATGCATACCTTCGGTTTGACTTTATTTTTTTATTGATAATTTTTTTTTACGGTTTTTCGACACAATTTTGTACCGGAATTAATATATATGTAAATATATATATGTTCTGACGCATGTCAGAGCGAGTGTCATCCGAAATTCTGCATCTGTTAATTCGATCTACGGTGAAAGATTGATAATTACAATGAAAAATAAAAGTCGATAGTCGCGAATAACGGTGCAACCGAGATTCCACTGTAAACCGTGGAATGCTAAATAGTCGCAAGTCGAGTCCACTTACACTCTCGTTTGCGATATTCAAGCCGCGATAAATACAAAACGATTCCAAGCTCGATAGAAAACGAAACTGGAAAACCGGAATGGGAATGTCCCACAGATATGGCGTTTCTCACGTCAGACATACACGTAATTGCCACGACGGGTTTGATATCGTATCGGCGAACGCGTTGCGCCAATCGAATCTCCATAATCCGGCGGTCATGGATTTTATTTTTTGAAAAATTATTCAATTATTAATGATATTTTGTGTGTGTATATATATATAATATTAAATATCATACACTATTATTCAATATTATTAAACGGTCGCGATATTTATATTGACGCTTATCTATGGCTTAGGTCGTGGATCGACTGATAATGATATTGATTAAACATTTTAGTGAACCAATGGTACATGAAAATATACATATATGCATGTATATATATATTTCTAATAGCTTTTCAAACGAATGACTATGATCAATTAGCGTCGAACAAGATCAATTATTTTTGAGCACTAGAATCATTTTTTTTTTTTTTTACATTTCTCGACCAGTTATGAATATTTTGAATGAATTATAGCTTTACTACAGATTGTAATATATATACATATATTTTTAGCATACTAAAAATTACATTTTGGTTATTATAAAAAAATTTGTTCTCGTAGAATTTTTTAAAAACAATAATTTTGTTGATTGCAATATTTTTAATTGCAATTCAAATTTGATGATGATTTTTTTTCTCAACCGACAATTTTTGTTTATTTTAATTTTTTTCTCCGGAGAATCTCATGTAATATATTTTTTAATTCCATCCAATAACAATGGAATTGTTCAAAACAATTCGAGTCTACGACAATCGTGAGCGCGCCACCCTCTCGAGAGCTTAGATAACGACGGAAAAAAATGAAAAAACACATATATATCCCTATCAGTATCGTATCGTGGTGTCGATTCGACCCAAGCAAAAATTTCCAAGTTTCCGCATTTCTTAACCGGACAATTCTTCGTTGAATTATTTTTTAACAATGAATAAATTTCGGAAACTCGACATTTCAAAATTTCATCGTACCGTAGAAACCCTGAGCTTCGTTCAGAAATGTTAGCCTTGGATCGATTCGACACCACGATGCACCTGAGTGGTGCGAAAAAACAGCAACACGCTTATTGGAATAAATTATCAATGCGGAAATTGCAATTGCACGAAGCGCGGCCACGTGAGACGACAAATTTCGATATTTGGATGGCGCGGCGGGGGGGGGGGGGGGGGGTAGAAGGAGAGAAGTTCACGCGCGGTAAAGATCCGGGCTTTCGGAAATACATCGAAAGTGAAAGTGCAACGAGCGCCGCCGCTGTTAGCCTCGAACGACGTTCGGATTATGTAAAAGTTTGCCGGTTGTATCGCGCGTTGTCGAGTTAGCTGTTACTGTATCGCCCCAGTCGAGAATACTACGTTGAAGATGGTGTAGGCTTGGTGTCGGCACCGCGAACGCGCAACACATCGGCTGACGATTAACGACCCGAAGAAACCTTCGCTCTCGTTGTGACGTTCGACTTTTTTAATCGTTCGAATCGGTTTTTACTTTCATCCCCGATTCGAACGATACACTCGTATATAAATATATATATATATATATATATATATATATATATATATATATATATATATCCAAGTAAAAAATTATATATAGTTTATGTATATACTGTTCATTAACTATATATAGACTATATATGCCAAGTCCCATACAAAGTTTATAGATTTTTTTTTACTCGGTTATCTATCTATATATGTTTTTTATTTGTTGGTTTATTTATTTATTTCAGAGTTCTCGTATTTCCACCGGTGAACGATTATCGACGATTCCTGATCCATCAGCTGGTGCAGGATCACTTTGGCCATTCTCTGAAAACTTTTTCAATCGGACAGGGCCTCGACAGAAGGACCGTCGTCTGTTATCAGTGCGACATTATAAGGTATTTTTTAATCGGGAGATAAAAACTACACATTGCACGTTAATCATTCGAAACTCGTTCGAGGATTTTGATTTATAGGTTTGAGTATTGATTGAGCACAGAGGGACGTTAACCCTTAGCTGGAACACTGGGGTCGAAAAGCCCCCAAGCTAAATAAACCCGAATTCCAGATCAGAGAAAATATGAACAGTTTTTCAAGTAAAAAAAAATGTTTCCCTATATTTGTTAAAAATGTTAATCCGTTGTCATTTAGACCGTTGCGGTGGATATTAATAGATAATCGCGCGAGTTGATCGAGAATATTTGAGTTTCTCGGGGACGAGGGGAAGGGGCGGATTATTTGTAACTCAACCTGAATTCTATTTTGGAATTGAAGATCGTTGAACGCATTCGAGCTTCTGTTTTCATTACTCGGCCTCGACGAATAATTTGTTTGAACGTTTTTACGATTTACAATCGGTATTAACAATTGAAATTGATGTTAAGAAAGACAATAATAATAATAATAATAATAATAATAATAATAATAATAATAATAATAATATAATTGGTATTTAAAATCTGTCAAAGATTATATTTTTCTGAATTAATTTTGTTTGGCAGAGATTGTAAATTGAATGGTGTGCCATCGAGAACGTACGACGAGCCTTCTAACTCGTCTAGACTGGACTCGTTCAGACGAGCAATGGGGGTCGAAGAGCGACGATCAACGACGAAAACGTCGGAACAATCAAAGATGAAACAAGGTTCGTTTGATTTAATTAAAAATTTAAATATTTTTAATTACGAATCAGAAAACAAACTGAAACCCAGCGTAGCGGTTTTACATTTTTTCGAAAATTGTTAAAATCCGTTCGTTTTTAAATCGACAAAAGAAAAAAAAGAAAAAATCAGTCGTCAAAAAATATGGATCATAGAAAAATAAAAAAAAGTATTCATCGTCCCTATAGTTTTGAACAACTTTTCCGATAGTTTCAAATATTAAATAGTTTCACATTGGCACGAAAATGTTCACACTGGCATAAGCTCAAATATTTTTTTTCAACACTTGAAAATTCACTAAAATAAATTTCGAAAAAATATATATTATTTTTATTTTTCACGAGTTCCTCAATTTTTTTGAAAAATCTTCTTTCAGTTAAATCAACACCTGCGGTTGAGATTTATCGACCACCCGCGGCCAGAAGAGCGAACAGAAATGGCCCAAAAGAGTCCGATGCGATTGCAACGAGCGAAACGTCGTGCAATGACGCAAAGTTAGTCCAAACAACTATTTTTTTTTTTTTTTAATTCCATTACATTTTTTAATTCCATTAAATTATTTTTTTCAACACTTGAAAATTCACAAAAATAAATTTCCAAAAAAATATATATTATTTTTATTTTTCACGATTCCTCAATTTTTTGGAAAATCTTCTTCCCCCCCTTGTCCATCTCCTCGTGTTTGTGTATCCGTTATTTTCACGCGAAGAATCTTGTCCAGCGGCATAGTTGCATTTTCTCTTTCATTATTACAGATCAAAGAGGCAACGAAGACCGGATCGTGCGGTTTACGTGCCAAAGCCCCGACGCAGCACGGACGCGTCCGATGTTTCACACATACCGGAAGACGTTTTGTCGTACGATCGTTCGACAAACGATCGTACGGACGTAATTGCTCCCTGCAAAAATAATTCGTCGAAACAACAAGTTTCTCGTAAAAACGCGACCGATGAAAATCCACCGAGTTTGCACGACGATACGTGGAACAAGAGAAATTCATCGTTGTCGTCGTCGTCGTCGTCGTCGTCGTCATCGTCCTCGTCGTTATCCTTCTCGTCGTCGTCGCTGGCCAATGGAAATTCGTCCGTCAACGGTCACGAACGTTTCGAAAATATTTCACAGCGAACAAACGCGACCGATGTTCATCCGCATCATCCGAAAATTCATTCGAACGACGCGGTGAGTTTGAAAACTAATTCGAGTCACGGAGAAACGAGCGAATTGAAAAAAAAATCCGTGGAAACGACGCCGCTGTCGATGAACGGTTGCGGAACGTGTTCGTCCGAAAGGTTGAACGATTTTCACGATGTGATCGTGAACCGGACCGAAGAACGTGGCACGAACGAAGTCGTGACGATCGACTTGACGGACGACGAGCCAACGTTGAAGGACCAAGCGAAAAACTGTGACGACAACGATTTTCGAACGAATAATCGTGAAGAAAAAATCGTACAACGAGAATCCGTCGATTGTGATGTTGATACAAACGTCGATAATGTTGTGAGATTGAGAACGAGTTTGGTGTCGAACGTCATTGTGATATCGGACACGAAACAACGAAAGATCGATAAATTTGTGAAAACCATGAGAATCGATGAAAAAAATGACGAGCCAGTGGTGGTGAGTCCACCGGAAAAAAAATCGAAGAAAGTCGTGGCCAGAGCGAAGAGCAAACCCGCTTCGCCGCCCGTTCAACCGGTTAAATTCAATCGTGACGAATGCGATTGGGACAGTTTGTTCGATGACAATGGAGATTGTCTCGATCCGACTTTGATCGAGGAGGCAAGATTCATTGTTTTTGTTTTTCATTAATTCTTCGACGTTTTTGTTTTCTCGAACCGCCGAGTAAACAACTATTTTTTTTTTTTTCATTTTATTTCAGCTTACGGCGGCAGTGGGCGAGGTGACGATAGAACAGCCGAGGAGTGACTACAAAGCATTTACACGAACGGTCGAAGTGTCGAACGACGAGTTTGGTCACGTTATTGAAATTTACAATTTTCCATCGGATTACAAAACCAGCGATCTCGCGACGGTTTTCAGTCCTTGGAAAAACGGAGGATTCGAACTCAAATGGGTGGACGACACGCATTGTCTCGGAGTCTTTAGCAGTCCGCTAGTCGGTTAGTTGTTGTTTTTTATTTCATTTTCTCTCTGGTTTTTTAATTTTTGATTCAATTATTGTAATTGAAAAGTTTCAAGTACATTTTTTTCATGAAAAAAAAAAATGCATGTAAGTACCTGAATATATGTTGCAATTGATACTGCATTGTGTATTGCAATAAAATTATGTTAACGTGGATGGAAAAAATTATGAAAAAATGTAACCGCTTGAAAAAAATTGGCACGGTCAAAATTTCGATTAACTTTGACACGACGATCGTTGAAAATTCAGCTGCCGAAGTGTTGTCGTCGGACCATCCATTCGTGAAGACACGACCGCTAAGCGCGGCCACGGGACCGAGCAAAACGAAAGCTCGTAAAAGCGCCGAATTTTTGCAACCGTACAAAAGTCGTCCGGAAACTTGCGCGGCTCTGGCGCGTCGTCTGGTCACAGGAGCGCTCGGGGTTAAACTCGCGACGGCCCGAGAAGAGAGGGAACAAGAAAAACTTTTACTCAGAGAAGCAAAAGGTCAGTAATTCAGTAATTCAATCATCGCATCATACGATCTTAAACTCTTGTTATTTCTAAATGACAAACGTCGAAATTCACAACAAACGCTTGAACGATTATTATTTTTTTTTTCGTTTTTATTCATTCGCTTCAGAGAAAAGAAGACTGGCTAACAAGCAACGGGAGGACGTGTGGGAGGGAATAATAGCCGAGAAATAGTGTGATACGCCGAAAACGTGAGAAAAAAAAATGTCATTTGTGTAAAAAATTTCATTTTTGTGCCTTACTCATCTGATCATTCGCAATCGATTCTCAATCATGTTATCGAACGGATTATACGGCTGAAAGGGTATTTGCAAATCACACGGGATCATTGTTTAGCCAGTGTTAGATGAGTGTGGCATGAGTGGAATGTTTGAATGAAAAAAAAAGAAGAAAAGAAAACGAAAAAAAAAAAAACTAATTATGGTATTGCTGTCTGTGCCTCGAGAATCGAATGTTCGAACAATTTTTTACGTTGAAGATTGGATTCGTCGCGCATCGTGCATATCAATGTAATTACGAATGAGACTGTATAAGCGCGATGGGCCAAATCGACGAACGACAAATAATCGACCGAACAATTAATCTTCACTCAATTACAGTTGTGCGATATTTGCAATAAGATTATTCTCATATTTGCATACCACGTGCGAATAATATTTCGTTCTTTTTCTCATTTTGTGTTCGATTACGAATAACTTCGATTTTTATTATTATTTTTTGTCGAGAAAACGAAAGGTTTATCGCATATCACGCGTTATCCCATCTACAGAGTTTAAAATCTCTTCGTTCTGTCACCGTGTCAGACGAGAGACGAGAAAATGTTACGACTTTGACAATTAAGTTTCTCACGGTACGCAAGATAAACTGCCTAATGTGTTTAACGATTTAAACAGCGAAAAACAATTTTTTTAATAAGTGAATAAAAATGCGCATCGTACCGAGCGAAAGTCATTCGACACCAGACAATAATTTTCAAATATGTACTCGGATTGTTAACGGAAAGAAAAAATATATGATTCACAATCGCATCCACATTCAAACGTTAAAATAAGTTTCAAGATAAATTTATCGAAGAGCGAAATCTCATGGGGCATTAAAGAATCGAGTTAACGTTTTTGTATTACATAAATGAAAAGTGCAATCCCGAATATCGTATGTTACGTCATTTTCGTAAATGTTTTGTTACGATTTGATGCACAAAACAATGAAATTATATTTGCGTGTTTAACGAAAAAAAAATAGAGTGAAAAAATAACGAAACCATGTTTAAAGGGACATATATAGCGAAAAATCGATTTCTTTTTTTTTTTTGCTTAAATTTGAAAGGCTTACCTAAAGGTAAAAGAACATTCTCTTGAGAGTAAGAAAAGCTTTTTTGAAGAAAAAAAATGTTGTTCTTGTTGAATAACAAAATTCTATTCTTTCTTTAGTTAAATAACTAAAGAAAGAAACCGTCAATATCTTGATTCGTTTAGTCAGAAAAAATTATTGAATTTCGGGGGCCGTCGCGCTTTATATGTCCCCTTAAGCCACGGTGAGAGCAATATTAATGAATCGAACAATAAAAAAATAGCAGAAACTTCGGACACCCATATTGTATTTTTGTATGCAATTGTTACCAATGATTAATAAAATGAAAAGGGATATATTTGCCAGTACCTAGTCATTATGAAAAAGAAAAGAAGAAAAAACAGACCTGTATTAAAACGTTGCGATGTTTCACCGTGTTTGTCAATGCGACCACGAATCTTCGACGAATCAATAAACATATTTTACGAACTCTGATTTTTTTTAACAGTTGCGTTTTAATTAATTTCATCGCAAATCATCGAACGTCGATTCGTTTGTTTCGATGGAAAAGCCCGTGATAAATAAATATATACACGCATGCTGTACGATCTTTCACCTTTATGTTTTAATCTTCAAGAATAGTTTTATGATGTTTACAACTTGATTGGACATTTTTTGTAATATTTTTTTTTTAATTTCACCACTTTCCACCCTTCTTCTTCTTCTTCTGTCCGACTTTGCGTTGCTGTTGTCTCGGACCTGCGGGCTCCACGGCCGGACTGTGTCGGGGATTCGGCGACGGTTTTGCATTACCCGGCATTTTCGTGATATCGCTGATTTAAGAATAAAAGATAATGACAAATATTAATGAAAAAAAAATTAAAGTGAGGCCGGGCGATTGGATGGTTTTAAAATACAGTAAAACCTCGTTTATACTATCGTACACCAAAGTTCAATGTACTTTCGTTAGAACTTCACTTTTGTGTGATTACGTCGTTGAATAGTACTTTACCGTTTCAAATCTATAAAAATGATAAAAGTTTTCGATTTTTTTGTATTCTTTTTGCCATATCATCCGAGTTTTCTCCTATCCGAGGTATCCCTTCCGAACATTACCTCGCATAAACGAGATTTCACTGTAAATATATATATATAAAAAAGAAAATTGCAAACAAATTTCAACTAACTACAAATCACTGGCACCCGCTGCGGCTCCTTGGGTTCCCTTCATCGCGGCATCTCTGTTTCTTCGATCTCGCTTTTTTCGAAAACCGCTACGCTCGTGTCTCGGTAACCATCTTTCGGGATCCGGTGCTACGTTCGGATCGTAATTCTTCGGCATTTTGCCTTTGCGTTTACGCTTCTTGTGTTTTCGGGGTGTGGGTTCGGTACCGGTTACGCTAAAAAAAAAACACAAGTAACAACTCGACCGTGTTAGTTTGGTTACCACAAAAAAAAAAAAAAAATCGATCGAACTCACCCTGGCGATGGTTCAATTTTGCGTTTCACCACTTTCGTTCCGATCACCCAATTGCTGCTCTCCAAACTGTCAACGTCCGTGGTCTCGGCCAGATCGTCCAGTGGGGGCAATTGTTTGGACAGTGCTTGAGCCTTGGCCGGTGAAAATTGAGCGTAAGCGATGACGAGCTGAGCCAGAGTTTTCTTGTCCTTGGGCGATGCTTCGAGAAGGGCTTCCAAGCTGGCCGCAGCCACAGTGACTTCACCCCCGCGAAGATGAAAATCAGCGGCCTGTCTCCAAAGCGTTCCCAAATTGCCCGTACTCTCTTTGTTTCTCTTGTAATAATTAACCGCGTCTTTGAGAACGGCCGAAGCTTTTTCGCGATCGTTCTCCGCCATGTGAAGAGTCACCAGCGCACTGACGATACCCGGCAATGATTTGTCATTTTCGTTCAAATTTTCCAAAACAACGATTGCTTTTTTACGCTCGTTTTGGCTCAACAACAATTGCACCGATGCCAATTTCATGCGTAATTCATTGTCTCCGGTGGCATATTCGGACAACAAATCCGCGGCCTCGCTCGATTTTCCTTCTTTGCTCATTTGCACCGCTCGCACGAAGTTTGCATCGGCAGCGAGATCCGGATGTTCTTTCGCCAATTTTTTGCACAATTGATGGCAGTGCTCGCTCTGAAAGAAGACAAAAAAAAAATCATTCGTACGATTTGATGAACAAATAAATGCAAAGAGAATCCATAAACTGTGAACCTATTTTGTTAGCTGTGTTTTGCCGATGTGTTTACCTGATTCGTGTACATAGCGAGGAGACATTGGTTGTAAGCAATGCTTCTTCGCTGTCTCGACGTGAGTTTGTGCTCGAGACCCTCGTGCGTCGCGCTTTTCATTCGCTTCTTGCTGTCAAACACATTCTGATCCTTGTTGAGAGTCACGAGATTGTTGCTGGCGACCGCGACCAGAGCTATGTCATCGGGTTTCGCCTTCAACGCGTTGGTATAGAGAACTTGAGCTTCCTTCTCGCGACCTTGCAGCTGCAAGCAGTAACCCAATTGCACGCGAATTATTCCGAGTTCATCCTCGATCTCGTCCTCGGCCACGCCGTCCTCTTCCAGGGACTCTCGACAAATTTTTTCCGCCGATCGCAATTTCTTTTCCGCTTCGACCAGAACCGTTCTGTCGCCGATACTGCCGTCGGCGACCATGCGACAAGCCGCGTTGTACGTCAATTCGTAAGTGTCCTCTCTCAACGACGTGACTTCCACCTCCTGTCGAGCAGAAAAAAGTATGTCATTTGTGCTAATAACCGCGAAATTAAGTAACATAGAATGGAAAATGGTAATGATCGAACGTACGGAACCGTGAATGGCCATGTTAACCAACACAGCGCTGAGGTTAGTTTCTCTTTCATCCTCGTAATCGTCGTTTGAATTTTTTATAATGTCGCGATAAACAGCGAAACAATTGTCGTACTTCTCCAAACGATAAAGTATCTGAGCCTTCAACTCTTTCATCTTGAGCGATGGATTTTGAACGCTCTCCACTACTTTCAACGCCTCGCCCACTTGATTCAATCGGTAGAGACAATAAGCCTTCTCGAATTCCAAACTGCTGCGATACGGCAAATTTAACAATCGTAACGATTATTGTCTGCAAGCGCATTTGATTGTTATAGTTTTTTTATTTTTCTCATTGTCATTTACCTCGCCAATCTCGGATGTTTCACAATAAATTGAAGCGCGTCGTTGAACTTGGACAGTTGCATGAAGCAAATAACTTTGCAGTGTATCGCCGCATCTTCATCCTGATTGATTCCCAAAACTGTTGACAATGAAAACAATTGCAATAAACAATTCCCGTTGCGTCGATTGTTAATGTTATAATGTGAACAAAGGTTCTGTTTGTGTGTTTGAAAAAAAAAAAAACTGGTCCACGCATAAACAAATGGAAGTTTTCTGATCAACAATATATCCAACCAGACAGTTTAACCTCAAAAAACCCATTGTTCGTAAATACAATTCGTCAAACAGAAAAACAAACAAAATTATTGATAATAAAATAAATCTAACTTCTGTTTGCAGTTTTAAGGGCTCTTTCGTATTCTCCATTTCTTCCTAATTTGTTTAATTCCGCGTAAAGAACAGAGAGACTGGTCTCTTTCGAAGCCATATTGGCAGCGATTGTGGATGACTGGGTGTCTCTGTCTCGAGCCCGGCCGGAAATTGTTTCGACTTCCAAACACCGAACAAGCAGAGCCACAGTTCCAACACGACAAACTTGGTGGGGCAGCAAGTGCCAATCGGAATTCCAATCGGATGCAATTGAAAAAAAAAGAAGAAAAAAAACTGAACCAGCCCGGTTTCTTTACAGTTATCGAGGACAAATTCCGATCGAACATATGATATAGATACTAAGGCTTTTTCATTGAATAATCCTTCAAATTCTTGATCTTTCGCAATTTATTATTATGTATAATTAATAACAAAGGTAATGTTAGTCAAATAATACATTATTATTATTATTATTATTATTATTATTATTATTATTATTATTATTATTATTATTATTATTATTATTATTATTACATTAGGATTTCTGGCAAGCGAAGGTACTAGATTCTCATTGCGTTACAGGAGAGTTTTAATATTGAGAAAATAATATAAAACATATATAGGCGTCGAAACCAAGTCAAGTTCTCCTCGCGTACTTTCTACCGTCTCGCTCGAGCCTCGACCGTGCCGCCCGCGTGTCGTCAGCCGTCCGAAGGGAATCCGCTTTCTACGTTAGTCGTTTATTCTCACAGCCCCCGCTAACGAGTAACGACGAGTCATATGTCTCTCCGAGCTCCGTCGAGAGCAACGTGTTCGCGTGCTCCGGATGCTCCCGCAACATATTTTTTAAATTAAATTTTTCAACGTGTACGCGTCCGTCTTTTCATCGTCGTTGGTTTTCCAACTAAAAAACAACAAAAAATGATCTCCGTGAATTCGAATTGTCGATGATAATAGTGAATCACAAAAAAAAATCAAAAACCGGACGAAATGAATTGGACTCGAAGACTCTTGTTAATCGCAATTTCGAATCTGCTGTGCACAAATTTTGGTAAATAAACACAAGTAGAGTAAAATTGTTGTGATAATGAGAAAAATATTGAAATGGGACTGGTGCAAATACCTCGTATATTGACCTTCATTATGTTTTTATCATTAATTATTATGATAATTATAATAATAATTGTAATTATTATCGTTAGATCGATCGATAAAGAGTGATTCGATCGATTATTGAATCTGGATCGAAGAAAAGTAATTCGATCGATCATTGGATCGATCGAAGAAAGAGATTTTCGTTTTTATTTTGTTGTAAAAATGTGATATAGCTATACGCCATGAATCACACGAATGATAAAAATAAATATTTTCATTACAATATTGTGAGAGTCCGAGATTAAATATTTCGGGCATTGAAGTCTCCGCGTGTAACGGTGATGGCGCCCGGGTGATCGTGCGACGCACGATAGATCCAACATGGCGGCGGATTTATCCGTCTTATCGTCCACGAATGTCGGTTTTCAGGAAGCACGCAGCAGGACGATGAGGAAACGGAGTACAAAGGAAAGTATCTCGGCAAATTGAATGCCTATCATCATCAGGTGTCGGGTGACGTTTATGCGGTCGACGAGTTCACCTTGCTTCTGACGTCCTTCAGTTACGATGGGAATGGCGCTGATACATTTTTTTGGGCCGGAGCGACTAATCGTCCGGGTCCTCAGGGTTTCATCATACCCGACGAATGGGGCAAGTGAGTCGCGATCCATTTCCCAAAATCATCCGTGATTCATTAAAAAAAAAAAAAAGAAATCATCATTTTACGTACGTTATTCGATTTCACGAATTTTCAGAACGAACGTCCTTGACCGATACTTCAACAAGGACTTTACCCTGACACTTCCGGACAATAAAAAAATCACGGAGATCAAATGGTTCGCGGTTTACGATCTATCGAGTCAGGCAAGTTTAATTAATTCGGCATAATCGTGTTCGTGAAAGTTGAACCTCTGAATATTGTCCATTCGGGCTCAAATTTTGACAGACAGAGTATCCACTTCAAATGTAAGAAATTCCAGAATAATCGAAAAACTTGGCCATTTTTTCAACGCGCCCTAATAAATAAATATTCACATATATATGTAATACCGTACTAAATTAACGAGTATGAACTCTACGCCCACGGAATAAATAAAATGCATATATGGGTCGTCTCATGCCACATGTATGTGTTATATGATAATCGTCAGGGGAAGGATGTAAAGTCGCGTGTAAACTTGCCCTGAGATGGCCCATATATGTGTTTTATTTTTTCCATGTGAATAAGGATCACCCTCATGAATTGCATACAGTGTTGGATTTTTTAAAGAATAATTAATCGTCCTACCAATATAACAGCCAAAGTATCGAAACATTGCATGTATTTCAAGCGGGAAACTTCACCTGGTTGTAGGCGGATCTTAGAATTGGATTAGGAGGTTCGTGGTAGACTCAAAAATGTTTGTATTATTTTTGGAGTCGATAAAGCTTCCGGCAAAATCAACATTGGGTCACGATCCAAATAAAAACGTGAATATACAATTTTTTCACAATAATTTTTTTTCTTAAATTCGTTTATTGCAGAACACTTTCGGAGACGTATATATACCCGAAGAATTCGATCCTCCATCACCGCAAAGAATAACCGGATTGGCAAAACGATCGCACGGTGTGACATCGTCGTCGCTCATTATTCTCGATGCTAAAACAATAAGCATACCGAATTTCGAGTACGACGGTCGAGGAACGGATACTTATTTCTGGGTTGGTCCGGGACCACAGCCCTCGAGCAAGGGCACCAAAGTACCGGACGAGTATGGCTAGTGAGTGTCTCTCGCGTGATCGTCGTTGAATTTTCATCGCAATCAAAATTATCAATCGATAAATATTTTTCAATCGTTTCGTCGATACTTACATAAACAGTTTGGATCGTTTACGCGAGTACAAAGTTGAGGACGTCGTCATACAATTGCCCGGAGAAATGACCGTTTTCAACATCGATTGGCTGAGCATTTTCGATGTCGCAACTAAAACCAATTACGGTTCGGCAATTATTCCCGATGGACTCAACGTCCCACCTTCACTCGTCAAAGTAACGATGCAACTTTGTTTTCGTTTTTTGTTAAACCGTTTTTTTTTCTTTTAATTCGAAATATCGTTGTGGAATAATGAAAATATGAAATTTTTCATGCTAATTCACGTGATTGTGTGTGAATCAGGTGTTGAAGCACTCGCAATCGTTGCCAAATTGTGTTCAATTGCACAAGAGATATCAAGTGGCTTGGGAAATTTTTGGGCCTCAGATAACTATTCAACTGGCCGCACAAGTCGGTAAGAATTTTCACGATTTATTTTCTTTTTTTCTTCGTTGATTTTTAAATTTATGGTTTATCGTGATTAAATTTTTTTTTCCGGGGCTACGATGGGTGATCAGGTGAGGACGAGTACATGGCCTTCGGTCTGTCTGGATCCGAAGAAAAAAGTCAAATGGAGGGAGCTGATGTGACTATCGCGTATATGGACGGTGCAAGAGGATATGCGACCGATTACAACATCACGGCTAAAGCACCTGTGAGTATCTATACCTGTTTTATCATGCGTGATTTATCATCGCAATAAAACCGTTCATGCAGGACCCCATGACACCACAAACGTCTAAACAATAATCAGAAGTTCCAAATTATTTTTTCCCATTATATTATTTCCATCAACTATTTTTTCAAATTAATTAATAATTGTACGAATAAAAAAAAAATACAAAAAAAAACGCAAAAGAAAAAGTATGGTAGTTCATCAGTTGGTAACCCATCGTTGCTACAAATTTCCGTAATTCAGACATAATTGTCGAAATCAAAAAATGAGCCTCAGTTCGAAGTCCTTTTTTCGGATTGTTTTCTTTTTAATTTTCATTTTTCGGTTATTATTATTATTTCATGTTTCATTGTGTGTTCGACAGTGTGGCAAAACTCTCGGTCAATACAAAGGCGTTTGCAAAGACGAACTCGTCGGTGGATTGGACAGCAATCAGCTGTATACAGCGGTCAGAGAGAACGGTATCAATGTCATAACATACAGACGTACTCTCATTTCGGGTAAGCCAGATACTTTCATCGCCCTCGACCTTTCCTCCGACGGCAACGAAATATCGATCACACGATTACATAGTCGATAATAATTTTGATTAAACTTTTTTTTTGAAATTTATTATTGCAAAAATAAATCTAAAAAATTCACATTTATTGAAGAAATGTAAAAAAAAACATAAATTGTCACACGATAATCAAGCATAATTATTTTTTTGAACATGTATTTCAAATACGTTTTTTATTTGACGAATGCACATCAACTGGTGCATGCACATTGTGCATTAAAATATGATTAACATATTTTTTATCATAAATCATTTCAGCGGATTCCGGTGACAAGGAATATCCAACGGACAGATCCGTGTACGTCGTGTGGGCACTCGGAAGATTGGACGAGAACAAAGAGCCAAATTTTCACGACGTTTATCCGAAAACCGATCTAAAACTCGAACTGAATCGCAACGAGCCCGAAAACACGTGCATGGATTTTACGGAAAACAACAAACAGTTGCGTGAAATTTGGGAAAAATCTGATATATTCGATCGTAGTATAAGAACTTTCGTGGCGACTATCGGACCATCCGGAGGAAAAAGAGGATATCAAGGAATAACCGGTACGGCATCGTCCCGTCGATTATTCGTCGTGAAACGGAAATCATATTTTTTCGAAAATTTATTTTCAACAAACACAATCTTCTTACACTTTTTTTTTCAACTTCGATTTTAGGTCTTTCCACGACGGGCCTCGCTTGGTACATCAATGGATTACTCGTGCCTGAGTTGTATCTGCGAAGAGGTCTCACCTACAATTTCAAGGTCAACGGTGGTAACAATCCTCACAGTCCGAATCTGTATCATCCTTTTATAATAACCGACGAACCCCACGGCGGTTACGACAGACTCAGCGACGTGGCACAGAGCAAAGTTCGAGTTCTGGCTGGTGTGGAATTTACGAGAAGAGGTCGACCAAGACCTACCGCAGGTACCGTCCATCCTCACATCTGAATTATTCGTCTCAAAAGATATCTCAAAACCCACAGAATTTCATATTTCAAATCCATGTCTAAAAAACTTCGTGAAAAACGACTCCGCGCCAAAAAAAAATCCGGTTCCTCGAAAACTCCGAGAAAAACCTTTTTTTTTTCTCCCCAAAAGAACTGAATTGAAAATTTTATACCCAAATAGAGGAATTGATTATTAATTCATAACTATTTTATCCAATGGTCATCAATGATATTGAAGATATTAATATTCTGATTTTAAAAATATTGAATTTAATTATTTTATAATTAGTTAATAATAATTAATTTCGTTTATTAGAAACTGACAACCGAATGATTATCCCATTTGATAATGAAATTCATTTTTTTCAATCAATTTCCAGTCGGTCCACTGTGTCTGAGCAAGCACAACGCGCGTGACAGAAGATTGGACGACGATTTTCAGACTTTCAAAAAATTCAACCGAACACTGATTCAAGTTTGCGAACCGGGCGATCCGGGAATTCTCGAAGTAACCCCCAATTCGAGTTGGCCCGACACGGTCTACTACAATTCGTTCACTCACGCGAATATGGGATGGAAAATTCACGTCGTTGATTCTTACACGAGAGTCAGCAGTCAAGCTTTTGCCATTGGAGCAAACACGTTGGCATTATTTTTGGCTGTGTTGTTCAACTTCGTATAAAACGATTGAACACAGGCTCGCAAAACTGCTCAATTTTATCACTTTCTTTTGTTGTTCGAACACACGTTTGATAATCCCACAAGACTTACGTATCAAATGCTAACCGTGATTATTATATATATATATATTTTTTTAACGGCGAAATATCGCAAACGATTGAATTGTACGCTTGAATAATTTGTGCCTGTAATTCGGGTTTTATATGTATATATATATGTGTGTATATGTGTATACTAGAAACCCGTGTGACTTTTGTGTTAACTATTTATCAGGTATAAATATATTTTTACATTTAGATGACAGATTGAAATTGTTGTGTGTATATAATTCAGCATTTTTTCTTTTTTTCTTCAAACTCAAAATCGGTTTGAATAAAAAAAAAAGTGCAAGATCACGAGTGGCTCTTTGACAGTGATGTAACGTTGAAAATTTATGATTGAAAAAGAAAGAAAAAAATAAAAATAAAGAATCACAAAAAGTTTGAAACTCTCGTGATAGTTGCAGTCGTAGATATATATATATATATATGTAATGGTAAAAGAGTTAAGTAATAGTAGTATCACAACCGAGTTGCTCGCTATGCGCGTCTCTGCATTCTACAATATTATATTACGGACGGTTGATTCTCGCTGGTGAAACTTCATTGTAATCAGGAATGAGCATTTATTGATTGAAAATTGTATTTGAAATACTTTTCTCGCAAAATAATTTTGGATTATAACAAATATCGAATATTATAATGCGCTATGAAGTAATTATTCGTGTTAATTGTTTAAAATTGTCACGTAAACTTGACATTATAAAAAAAAAATATATTTCACATACCATTTTCATTTTCCGAACGTGTCCCCCATTTCTGATTATCATTTACGAAAAATTCGTATCTAACAATTGATATTGCTTGATCAATATATTATAACATTGTATCGTCGACACCAACATATGACTATTATCGCGAATCAACGTTCGTAATATCACACTTTTTTTCTTCCGCTTTTGAAATTTCTACAAACACAACGAACCGACACACATAATCGCGCGATTTTCTAGATTAAAGTTTAATTGTCTTTTCATTTGTCTTAAATTCCAGTTGCTCATCGTGTAATAGTATGATGATCATCGTTTTCGCATGTCATCGAAGCTGTGACGTTGCCGACAGAAGAATCTTCGAGAAGTTTGTTGAAAACGTTTTGTTTTACTCCTCCAATATCAGATTGTAGCTCATCGACACGTTAATAATATCGTTGTGGAAATTTTTACTCGTTGATGAAGAATCGAGTTTCGACCCTAGATTGATCACCACCCGAGGGAAAGGCCACCACGTATAGTTTTTTTTTTAATTGCTAACTATTGGCAGAATTTTTTAAAATCAGAGTTTGTCCTTCGAATTTTTTAGAAATTAATTATATATTGCTTCCTCATAGAGAAAGCTTTGTTTTAGTGAACATTTTTTTCTCGAGATTTTCATTAAAACGTGTTCAGAATGTCCCAAAACATCCAAAAATCACATTCAGAAAAAAATGTCAGGATGTATGATAAATAAGCCATGAGCAAGGTTCTACTTTTTTATTTTTCATCTCGAATGAAACGTGCAGAATGGAGGTATAAAAGTAATTAGATAGATATGGTGACCCAATCTAGGGTGCAAAAACGCGTTCACAACGAATAATCACAACGATTGCAATATTTCCATGGGATTTCGCAAGAGAAAAAAGAGCAAATATTATTTACAACGGTTCATAATTATATTACATCGATAACGCGATAAATAATCGTTTAAAATTGTTTTCTCTCACGTTTCATTGACTCGGTTTCGCAAGCTTGACACGATCGAAGTCGTGAAATTTCTTTGGAATCTGTAGTTGTCGGTCGGAACACGGCCGGCGTGTGTGCCTTTGGACGTTAACGATTGTGCAATAAAGCTGGCCAAATCGAACACGAAAAAAATCTTTCATTGACGTCCATTGCCATTATTTCGGACGATTGATCGTCGGTGATGAACCAACGAACTGATCGTGTTTTATTCCCGGTGAAATTCTAAAAATTGATGAAGCGTCGCGGGCAACTCGTTGCATTTGATTTCGTACTTGATTATGGCCTGAGCCGCGTGACACTGCAGGGTCATGTAATCGACGAGATTAACGGTGTTGAGAGGATTCAACGATATCAATTGAGCCGGAGTGTCACCGGCTTTGTTCGGCGTATCCAAATGCGCTCCGTGATCGAGCAATAATTTTATCAGCTGGAAAAAAAAGGATACCAAAGTGTTGAAAAAGCAAAATTCGTTCAGGTCCACGCTAATCGATAATTAAGATCCAGTCTTACGGGATTTAAAAAATTGTAAGGGTTGCTCGCTATGTGAAGCGGCGTCGATCTCGATTCGTTCCTCGCGTTAACGAAAGCCCCACACTCGAGAAGCATTTTAACCACTTCCAAATGGGGAAAAATCGTCTGAAAAATAATTGTTATTATTATTAAAAATTTTATAATCACAACAAAAAAAAAAAGTAAAAAAAAAATTTATCTTGCAAAAATCGATATTTCGATTATTTTCGATACAAAATATTAACGGATAATCAAAAAATTCATTTTCTATTCAAAATAATCGGAATATCAATTTTTTTTGCAAAATAAATTACATTTTTCGATCTTTTTTAGATACGAATGGTGATTTGGGACATCCCGCCTCGTATATACATATATATCACCCACCAGTACATCATCGGCGGGGAAGTAACTCGAATTGATCGTGTTCAAACTGGAAACACATAGATGGAGAAGCGTGTCTTCCGTAGACGCGGATCTAGGATTTTGTTTGACCAAATTGCGAATCAGTTGACGGGCTTCGGTTTGGGCTTCGGACGTTCTCGCGGTTGTCACCAACAAGTATATCAGATGAGTCACGCATTTTAAGATTCTGTCGTAACTGTCCTGCTGTCTTTTGTGAATCGGACGTTGCTGAATAAAATCAAATTAAAATCGGCAACCTCACCTGATCATTTGTCATTAGAACCATCATTGGCACACGTCGATGATGGAAAAAAATTAATTATTATTATTATTTTCGCTCCGCCTTACCTCGAGCAATCGTCGAGCCGGTCCCAGTTGGCTTGCGAGTAATTTGAATATCGTTACCACGTCGCAGAATCTCGGTTCTTGTTTGTCGCGATTGCGATCCACGACTTCGAGAGTCTCTTCGTTCAAATCCACCATTATACGTACGAGAGCTTGAGCCGTGAAACACGTGTCCGTGTAAAGTATCTGTCGGAAAATTAATCATAGAAATTTTAATAACGATTTATGGATTTTCAATCGAATCGTCGCGTGATCGTTTGCGATTTTCAAAAAAAAACCCACGATTGGTCATCATGTATGACCCAAAAAACTGTATAATTACTTTCCAAAAGCTTCAAAGGACAAACTCTAATTTTTTTTTCTGCCGATAGTTTGTAATTTAAAAAAAAAAAACCAATGCGCCAATCTAAGATTAAAGTTATCGCGATACGTACCGAATCTTTGGCTACGCGTATTTCCAAAGATCGTCTCCACAGATCTATGCAATGTTGATATCTGTGGCATAAATGTAGAGAATATAAATAAATATACAATGAAAAAAAAAAAAAAATAATGAAAAGGAATGAATGACGATGATTCATAGGCTTTATATTCCGTGCAAACTCACCTAAGTGCATCCGCGTACGATGCACCTCTGTACATAAGTCTGAATAACGTATCCTTGTGATGTTCGCCCAAAATTCTCTCGCATATGAGTAGACTTTGTATCCGTATCGCATCCAAGTCCAACGCTATCAAATTCAACTCTTCGAGGGTCGTGAATTCCACGGCGTTTCGAAAACTATCGTGTTTTGGCATGACCGGCCTCTTTGGTAGCGGTTCACCGTCGACGGTGTTTGAGTTTCTGATAGCCGTGGCCTTGCGCCAATATTTCAGGGCCATTTGCGTGTCGTTGTGCTCGTCGAAAAACGTCGAGCCCATTAGTTCATTCGCATTGGCTAATCTCTCTTGCGAGTACGACACGTTCTCTACTGAAATGGTTATTTTACGATCAATTGCACATCAATGCGTAAACTATTATCACGAATATTTCATATTAATTATACGACGATGAAAAAACATTTATTTATTTTATTTATTTATTTTTTTTATGAGGACCGTGGAAAATCGGAGAAAATGTGTTTTCTTTCGAGTCACCGCATTGCTCACCCAAGTAGTCGAATATTCCGGTCGCTCCTTTCAGACATGCCGTTTGTAACGCATCGTCGTTGTGACGCGATTTGTGATGCGGATCGGCATTGTGATCCAAGAAAAGTTTCGTAGTTGCGAATCTGTGTTCCTGTATAGCGTAGTGCAGAGCGCTTTTTATTTGTATGTCGCTGGCATTTATGTCAGCTCCGTGTCGCAGCAACAATGTGCAAAGCTCGACGCTCTGTATGGAATTAATCAGACACGTGCCGCCGTTGTAATTGGCTTTCAAAATGTCCGCTCCGTGTTCCACCAAATATTCCACGATGTCTGAAAGTTTTTGCAAAAACAAACATCACGATCGGCAATGACATTGGATCGCGAATTGCTTGCGGAAAGAAGGCCCGTGTCAAAGGCGACATTGACGCAACCTAGACACTCGTTCGTGACCCACTGAGATGGCCCGCAACGAGACTAGCAGCGGGGTTAATAAAAATAGAATCTCACCCAGATGCGTCATGAAGCACGCCGATCTGACGGCGGTCGATCCGGTGTCGGACACCGCGTTTACCTGCGCGCCTCGTCGCACCAGAGATTTAACGACGGGTAGCTTTCCGGAAACGGCTGCGCACCACAGAGGCGTGACGCAGTGAACCGAACGATCGTCCGGCACTTCGTACTGTCCTCTCTGTTCGACGTCGGCGTCGCAAACGTCTATCAGATACTCGACTATCTCGACGCTGCCTCTTTTACAGGCGTAAAACAACGGCGCGCAGTCGTCCTTTATGCGACTTACGATTTCTCTGCGCACGTTCTTCTTGTATTTTTCCAATCTATTTCTGACGGAAAATGAGAATCTGGCGCCCGGTACCACGAATTTGCACTCTTTGAGCAGGTCGTTGTACAATTGATCCATGGCCACATTGGCTGCGTTGATCCACATTTTACGCCTGCACAGAATCGCCAAGCGCCTCTAGGTCGCGACACCTATCAAATAAAGGAACAATGAATTACGGTATTGTATTGCGTCGTTTGTTTTTCATGGGTTGCGATGGATTGCATTATTCGCTCGTGTCCATTGACACTCCGGACGCTCGATATGGGAATGGTGACAGGTGCAAATGTACACAAAAGTAAACAGAACCATAGCACAAAGGAATCTCTATATGGAGGGTTTCCACTTCCTAATGAATCACAGATTGACAAATAAATAAGGAATAATATCTCTGTGAGAATAATAAGATGAGACAGCATGAAATGTGGAAACAATCACAACAGCCATTCTTTGTTCGTTAACCTTTACATTAACATCGTTAATAATCTTAGTGACAATAACCTGTCACGAAAATTATTGTTTGCTTCGTGATGAATCAAATTATTCTCTATCGATGATAATAAAAATCTCGTTACAAAACTCGTGTCAACTTTCTCACCGTAAAAACTGTTTTTTCACCTGTCATCAACTCATTGTCTCGCGACTTTAACTGACTGTGCATGGAATGTTGCATGACACGACGTACAAAAGCATACACTTTTACCCACTTACCTATTTTGTATTGTAAAAGTAACTGTCGTCGAACAATTGATCACGATATTGAATTTTGTTCAAATGAAAAACGCCGCATCGTTCTAACGAGCTCAAACACTTTTTCGTCTTGGTGATGTATTTGTTTCGTTTTTTAAATTTCAATCAATCATTTATGACTTTCCAGCGTACTTTTGACAGAGCACATGAATAATTTCAGTAGTCGCGCACCAACTGACAATGATTCTTTGTGGTTGTCAGCATCTCGCATTTACTCCAAGTTGTTCTCGGTAGAATTAATTGGGTAGAAGAGCCAAAAAAGATCTTTGGGTCTGCAAGAAGTCTACATATGGTAGAATTGCGGAGTGGGGATCGTGTCATATTTACTATATCCAAACACGCACTTACGCATGCATCATGCGTATGTGCCATCGTGCAATTGTGTTACCCCTGACGTGGCCATCGTCATGAAAGAAAGATTTCCACGAAATCGCAGATATTACGGAGCAAATGGCACGAAAAGTTCGGCGGGAGATCGAACTTCCGGCCCCGAACACCGTGAGCTGTGGCGCTGCTTTGTCGTCCGTGTCTCCCATACACTGTTATGTGGGTTTGCTCCGCCCACTGAACTACAGAGCGACCGCCCACATCTTACGCTGGGGCGCGGCCTTGCGTGCAAGGCCGTGTGGTGGGGACTATCTGCTAGCTCACTCTTGCTTCCACGACTCTGCTCTTCACTCTCTCTCTCTCTCTTGCTCTTGCTTGAGGCTATCTAACGCGAGCTATAGGCTGGCTCACTCTTTCTCGCACGACTCCTGTGAGGAGGAGTGAGTCACACCGATATAACAGCGCGCTAACTACATGCAAAACCGGACACTAAATTTTCCCTGGCAAAATTCAATACAGAACGTGCGATTCGCATATTTGTTCGTTTCACGTTCGATGCGTGAAACAGTTCCCCAACGACGAATCGAAATTTTCACGCGCAGCATTCCGTCGGCCAATCAGAATCAATCTTTCATCAATCCCACGCATTCCCACGTGCCCGGGTTTCCTAACCTCATTGTCGTTTCGTTAACTTCATCGTTGATGCAGAAACGCTACGATGGTTCGGAAAAAGATTGACAATCGTATACGTGTTTTGATTGAAAATGGAGTTGCCGTGGGACATAGAACGCTTTTCGTCGTTATCGGAGAGAAAGCGAGGGATCAGGTAATTTCAGACGTCTCGCTTATTAATGGTTCTACTTTGTTGAATCTCGACGAAACGAGGGTAGATCAATTGATTCGATTGATTTTAGGTCGTGCTGCTTCATCACATGCTGTCGAAATCCGTTGTAAAAGCGAGGCCATCGGTTCTGTGGTGTTACAAGAAAGAATTGGGATTCAGCAGTCATCGCAAAAAACGCATAAAGTCTATACAGAAGAAAGTCAAAGCTGGGAAGCTCGACGTCAATGAGGATGATCCTTTCGAGTTGTTCGTCGTTTCCACCAACATACGTTATTGCTACTACAACGAAACCCACAAGATTCTCGGAAATACGTTTGGCATGTGCGTTCTCCAGGTACGGTTAACCTCGCTTGTGACGGAAAGTACAGACGTCACACGGGTGAAAGTATAATCCGCATGGTTTTGCTTGTTCGTAGGATTTCGAAGCCCTTACTCCGAATCTGCTGGCACGTACCGTGGAAACCGTGGAAGGAGGTGGCATCATAGTTCTTCTTCTACAATCTGTAAATTCGCTGAAACAATTGTACACCATGAGCATGGATGTTCACCAGCGTTTCCGAACAGAAGCGCATCAGGTAAACAAAATAGGATCGTTGCTCGCGATACACCAAAATCCGGTGAGAAATAAGCGAAACGACGTGCGTTTACAAACTCAACGACTTTATTTTTCAGGATGTGGTTTGCAGATTTAACGAAAGATTTCTGCTTTCTCTCGCCTCGTGCGATCGTTGTCTCGTCGTGGACGATCAGTTGCGAGTATTGCCGATATCGTCGCGAAACCTGAAGATCGAAGCTGTGCCGAAAGCGGCGACTTCGGCGTCGGACGAGCAGGCTGAATTGAACGCTTTGAAGGAAAGTTTTCGTGACACGCAACCTGTATCGTCGCTCATAAATTGTTGCAAAACGGTGGATCAGGCGAAAGCATTGTTGAAAATGATCGAAACGATATCGGAGAAAACGTTGAGATCGACGGTATCGCTGACCGCAGCAAGAGGACGAGGAAAATCCGCGACTCTGGGTCTTGCTATCGCCGGAGCGATAGCTTTCGGTTATTCCAATATTTATATTTCCAGTCCTAGTCCGGAAAATTTGAACACGCTGTTTGAATTCGTTTTCAAAGGCAAGTTCAGATTTTGGTTTTTTTATTCTTCAAAGTTTTCAAGTTATGACGATCAACCAAGGTTTATTTAATAATATCTAATATATGAGAATAGCTATTGGCGTAGGTAAGATTTTTTTGATATATTAATTTTTGCCAAAATGACTTTCAGAAATTTTTTTAATAAAAAAACAACTGTGTGATCAAACATGAACGGGTAACATTTGTTTCGATAAATTCCAGGATTCGATGCTCTGGCGTATCAGGAACACATGGATTACGGTCTCGTACAATCGACGAATCCGGAATTCAACAAAGCGACAGTGCGGGTCAATGTTTTTCGCGATCATCGACAGACCATTCAATACATTCATCCGACGGACGTGCACAAGTTGAGTCAGGCGGAATTGTTGGTAATCGACGAGGCAGCCGCGATTCCATTGCCCTACGTGAAAGCCATGCTCGGTCCTTATCTCGTGTTCCTATCGTCCACGATAAACGGTTACGAGGGTACCGGACGTTCGCTGTCCCTGAAATTGTTGCAACAATTGAGATCGCAAACCGCGACACCGAACAGTCACGAAAAATCCGAAAAATCCAAAACTGACAAAAGCATTCTCGGACGTCAACTTTACGAATTAAGTTTGGAAGAATCCATACGTTACAGACCCGGTGATTCCGTGGAAGAATGGCTCACGAATTTGTTATGCCTCGACGCAATGACGCATGCGCCAATTTTGTCCGGATGCCCGCCGCCCGATACGTGCCAATTGTACTACATAAACCGAGACACCCTGTTTTCTTATCACAAAGCTTCCGAATTGTTTCTCCAGAGACTCGTTGCTCTTTACGTGGCATCGCATTACAAAGTAAATCGATAAAACAACAATAATACATTTTCACAATTAAAACAAAATAATTTCATACCTGAATCGAGGATAAAAAAAAATTATTTATTTATTTTTTATTTATTTTGTATCACAGAACAGTCCGAATGATTTGCAAATGATGTCGGATGCTCCAGCGCATCATCTGTTCTGTCTACTCGGCCCGGTCGATCCAAATCGCAAGACATTGCCGGAGATACTCGTCGTCATTCAAATTTGTCTCGAGGGTGAAGTCAGCAAGGCGACCATTGCCGACGGTTTGGGACGCGGTCGAAGAGCAGCCGGTGATCTCATACCTTGGACGATAGCCCAACAGTATCAGGACAACGATTTTCCGAGACTGGCCGGTGCTCGTATCGTACGAATCGCCACGCATCCGGATTATCATGGGGTAACTAAATCAATCGACGTTTCCATCGCAAATTAGACCAAAAAAAATTGATATAAAATAAAATAATTTTTTTTTATTTGTGAAAAATTATTTTATTTCGAACTTTTTTTTCCTTTCAATATAAAATAGAATAATGTTTTTTTTACATCGAGATCTACAATTGGTATTTGATTTTCCGTTTAAGATGGGCTACGGCAGTCGGGCTTTGGAGTTGCTCAAACAATATTACGAAATGAAGATACCGAATATCGATGAAAAATCTAACGACCTTGGGAATACGGAAATCTCGATGGTGGAGGACGAACGCATCGATCTTCTTGAAGAAACCATCGGTAATTGACTCGTAATTTTTGTAAAGCGTGTCATCACTTTCGGTCGCAACGTGCGACATCACGATTTTGATTATCTCGTTTGATTTCTCAGAACCCAGAGCATCCCTGCCGCCATTGCTTCTGAAGCTGAGCGAGAGACGACCGGAAAGCTTGGATTACATCGGCGTGTCTTTCGGCCTCACGGAATCTCTGTTGAAATTCTGGAAACGATCCGGCTTTGTGCCCGTTTATTTGAGGTCTCTTAAAAAATTATTATTATTATCTTTTTTAAAAAAATGTTAAACGTTCCCTCGGTCGAACTAACATTTTCACGTCAACACGTTACGTTTTCAAAACTTTCCAGACAAACCGCGAATGACATAACCGGCGAACACTCGTGCATCATGCTGTCAAAGATATCGTCGGACGAAGATAAGGACTTTGAATGGTTGGATGCTTATTGGCGAGATTTTCGTCGAAGATTCACAACATTGTTGTCGTACGCGTTCAACGGTTATTCACCGTCTCTTGCACTCGGTGTTATGACGAATAAAACGGTTAAAACATCGACTACCGGTAATTTAAACTTTTCACATTTTCGACAATGAATAATCATATTTTTTTTTCGACAATAATAGTTTCTTTACGATAATCATCATTTTTGAAAAAATTCAATTTCCAAAAATATTTATTTGCAGTGATAAAGAAGGAAATTTTAGACGCTTACTTTACGTCTTACGACTTGAAACGTTTGGAAATGTACAGTAGCAACATGGCAGATTATCATTTGATAATGGATTTGTTGCCACCACTGGCACGATTGTATTTTCTCAATTTGATGGGAGATACGCATTTTTCACCCGTACAAGCTGTAAGTCCACGCGATTCAATATTCAAACGATTACCATGGGTTGCAAACATTTTCGTGACTTTTATTATTATTATTATTATCATTGTTATATGTTTTTTTCTCGCAGGCCATTATTTTGGGTCTCGGTCTTCAACACAAGACGGTTGACAAGCTGTCGGAAGAATTGGGTCTACCGTCGTCACAATTGTTGGGTTTGTTCAATCGTGTGGTGAGAAAATCCATGCAATTGTTGAACAGTGTGACCGAGGACTTCATCGAAAATACGATAATCATAAAGGAACGAGCGAACGATGATATTCGGGTCGATGCGGTTATGGGAAAATCCATGAATTCGGAACTCGAGGCTGCGGCTAAGGTAGGAAACTCTTTTAAAAATATTTTTATCAAAAGAATTAATTCATTAATAATTTTATTTCTTCAATATTTAATTTTGACTTGCTTTTTTTTCTTTTACAAGCTAAAAAAAAGATGGCTTGTAATTTATTTACATTTTTGTTTCTGCAGGAACTCAAAGCCAAACAAAATGCAGAACTCGGAAAGCTCAAACGTGAAAATTTGAATCAATACGCGATCAAAGGTACCGACGAAGATTGGACGAACGTTCTCAATAGTAAAACGTCGAAAAATCTTATATCGGTGAAGAGCGGTGAGAAACGAGCAAATTCCACGACCGAAGAAGTCATCAACGAGACTCCGGGCAGCGATAGAAAAAAGAACAAAAAGAAAAAACGTTTTTCCAAATAACGATTGGCACTTTTAATTCACTTGGATAATCAATTGCTTCGTCAATTGTCACAATTTTTTGTTGTTTTTTTTTCTTGTACATTCATGACGATGTATTAATAAATCATTGACACAGCGTTATCTCGATGGTTTCGTTGAAACAAAAAAAAATAACAAATAACAAACTCGTAATAAAAATTCGTATGTACATTCTGTGATTGTAAATGTCATTGAAAAAAATTGTTATCGGCGATGTATTTGATACACTGACATATGAGATTGCGTTCGTGCTGTATGTCACGTGACAATAATCGTTGGAGCAGCATCAAATTTTTGCGACGACGATTTTTTTCCGAATTGTTCGAAATGTCGGAACGATTTCGTTGTTTCGATTTTTCGTCCGTCTTGGTGTCTTCGCGCGTGTTTTTCGGGGGTTCAGCATTTTTCTTCGTGTCCAGGGGTGAGTTGGAAACGTTCGGGGTATTCTTTTGGGGTAGTTCCCTTGATTCGGCAGTTGAATTCGCGACTTTTACCGATTCTTCATCGACGGGCAAGTCCGATTTGATTCTCTTTATGGGAACTTCGACGGGTCCTTCGTCTGCAACCGAAGTATAGTTTTTTTTTAGGTGATGTGGTAAGTACGCAGGGCAAACGACGATGAGTGCTAGAGAAAGATAGCACAATTGGGACGCTCATTGCGAAGGAAGAGAGAACGAACAAAGTGCAAATACTTTTTTCTATTAAAAAACCGATGACTTCATACGTACGAATAACCTTTTTTCGAAGAACCACAACAAGTCTTGATTTTTCTCTCATAGTTTAGCATCTTGTAAAAATACTTCCACAAGATTTAAGAAAAAAAATCTTGAATATTAAACTTTTTATGAATTTTAAAACAGAAATAGTGAATTTTTTTGTTTTCCTTGAAAATATATATTTTTTTCGATTTGATAATATTCGAAAAAGTTAATGACACATGTTGGGCTTTATTCGAGAAGCTTCAAAGAATACCCAGTATTTATGAAAAATAATTAAAAAAACGAACACGTGCACTATTTTCAGAAGTGTGCCCGACAAAGATTCGATTGTCAATGTGAGATTGATCGCAGGCACTCACCATCGGTAGTTTCGTTTCCGTAATTGGCGACCAGACTGGCCAGACCGAATTGTTTCGAAGTTGACTCGTGCGTCGTCTCCGGAGTCTGCGGAGGCTCCGTCGTCTCGTTCGACCGCGGTGTATCGTCTTCCTCGTCGGAAATGTTGCCCGCAACTTCCATCGATAATGTCACACAATCCGATTCAACGTGACCATCGATCTCGGCATTCTCATCGTTCTTGTCGTTAGACAAACTGGCTGCGTGACAATAATTCGCGTTGGTCCCGACAATTCAAATTTTTTAGCCACGTGGCCTAATTATTACGGACAATGCACCTTTATTTTTTTCGCAAGTTGTTTTCCAGTTCAAGACTATCAACACGTTATTCATTCTAAAATATGAATCTCAATTTTTCTGAAATGTTTCAGTTATTATTTTTTTTATATAATTGAGTGATTATGTTGTTTTTATATTTTAAATGAAGCACTCTGATGAATAAAAAATAACTACAAGACCGAAAGCAAATTATTAGCTCATTAAATGAATTTAAACTTGAAAATTACGATAAATTTGAACTGTCCCCAATGATTTGGCCACTCGCTACAAAGAGATATTGCAAATTACCAATTCCGGCGAACGGATGTAAACCCCGATACAACAATAACGATGGTTCTTGTTTCAAAACTTCGGTTTTGCGTTTTCGAAACTTTCGTTTTCGTGTCCGAACTGGTTTATCGGATTGCTTGGATCTTGTTTTCGAATTTCTCGATACGATTATTTCACCTCTCTCCTTCTTTTCCGTTTCTTCAGCTGCTTTACGATCTATGTTGGACTTGGTAGGATATTTTCTGTAATCAAACGACAATTTTTTGACGTACGAATCAATGGATATTCACGTCGATCGCACACGTTTATTGACTTTCGGTAGCTTACTTTTTACGTTCGACGATCCATTTTTGTATGTCCTCGGGGGTGGAAAGATTCTGCATTCTGCGATACAATCCGGTGCAATGTTGCATGCTTATGTGTTTCTCGACGATTTTCGGATGGGCCGAAAAAACACAACCGTCGATTCCACAAGTTTTGTGTGTGTCATTGTGACGTTGCAACAATTCAGCGGTGAAGAATTCACGATCGCAAATTTCACAATAGTACGTCGTATCGTCGTCCGAACTCACGTTATTCTCATCACGCTGATCGTACGGTTCATCATCGTCGACGACTTCGTGGTTATTCGCCTAGAAATGTTTTGCCTGAATTTTTTTTCGCCAATTATTTTGTACAACCCGATTCCTCAAAACTCAAGACGCGAAGTTTTTATTAAACGCATCTCGGGCGGTAAAAAAGTGATTTTTTTTCACGCACATTAGCCACGCACATAATAGGATTCCGTAGTCATGTATTATTTTCATATTTTGCGTAAACTATTTTTGCTACAGTGTTCGTTATAATTTTTATTGAATGTACTGATTGAAAGTTATGTTCTAAAATTTGTTTCGATCTTTTGAATTGATAATTTAGAAATTAGAGGGGGGGGCAGTGATGACGACTTTGGGAGCGAATATCCCGTGACTGAAACGTTTAAATGAAAAGGTCTTATGACATTTTTCATTGCATTTGAGGAGACCTATTAAATCAAATTTAGTTTTGGACCCTGACCAGTTACTTTTAGATTTGTGCGACTCATCGAATTATTAAGTCATTTATCTAGAGTTCTCAAATAATTACTGGATGCTACTTTTTCAATCAAATGCTCAATTATCCGCAGAGTACTTGATTAATAAATAAATAAGTTTACGAGAGAAAACTTCTTTCAACCGAACCCGTCAAATTTTTAGACTAATAGGAATCATTCGAGTGTCATTCTCTCACGTAAAACACGAATTGTCACGAAGAATTTTACGATACACCAAAACTAAGAATTTGTATAAACATTATTTATTATTACAATATGAATCTCAGATACAAATTTGTGATATTTTTGTTTGGCTTTTTGTTTTGTTTTTTTTTTTAATGTTTTCTTCCCTTCATGTTTGTAGTTGTGACGATGGAGAGCGTAGCATTTTTTACAAAATAATCATGAGCAGGTCAGCAAAATGGATTAAAAAAAAAAGAAACCGAAAAATATGATTTCGAAGTTAGACTCGAGTCGAACACTGCGAGGAACGTTCGCTACTCAAGTTTTAAGATCGTTAACGGTGGTCATGTATATTCGTGTCTACAAATCCACGAACAGTATGGATCTTTGTCACTTGCTATTACGAAACCGAATTCAAATCGAATATACGGTTCTTTTGATACTGATTCACAGTACGTTATATATAAATCGTGAATATCGATGCACTGTTTTCGTTTTTGTTTTTCTTTTGTAAAAATGTACAGCGCAGTTAGTCTACCGAGGAGGAATGTTACGGCATAAAGCAGATTGTATACAGATAAACAAAAAAAAAATCAGTAATCACGAGCGATTCTCGTTAAATGACAATGAATACCGGGCCTTAAAATTTTTCAAAGACTCGATTCAGTTTTTGTCCGTGCGTTTTCCGTTCGATGCGTAAGTTCATACGCTTATGTGTGATTATAAAAGTGAAAAAAAAAATAACCGTTCGCAGTTCTAAAAATGACAATGTAAATATCATGAAAAATTACGTACCGAAGAAGAAAAAAAAATTCATTTTCGTTTCGTTCGGTTAATTACAGAATTGCATGATTGTGAAATTGCTAGATCAGCTCACAGAATTTCATAGGCATGATTAAATTACGGATCAGGCGTTGCGTTTCAACGCACAAATTATTTATCTTACAAATGATCGAGGACGTTAAATTAAACGTGACACACACAAAAATTCTACGAGGACGCTATTTTTTTTTTTTTTGCGCCCGAAAACGGATTTCTTGCGATATATAGAGATATATATTTGTATATATCGTAAGGCAAATACTGAAAAATTAGGTGTTAAATAGTGAGAACTATTGAAAAAGATTAACAGACAGAAAAATACTTTTGTTTTACGAAAAATCACGAATGTTTTACGTATCGCGTTTGATTTAGAACGTGCTATTCGTGTATGGGAAAAGGAGGAGTAGCCCGAAGCTTTAAGACTGAGCCTGTTCGCTGGAAGGCTGGGTCTCCTCCGTAAGTTCCATTTTTTCTGTTTTCTCAGCCGCGTTCTCGGTAGCAGTATTCTCGGTATCGGTTTTCAGTACGTCATTCTCGGTAGATTCTGTACTCTGGGTAGCCTCGGTACCATCGGTACTTTCGGTAACATTGGCACTCTCGGTTATTTCGGTAGACTCGTTTTTCACAGGTTTCACCGATTCCTGAACACCCTCGGACTCAATTGTATTCTTATATTTGTTTTCTGTTTTTTGACCACCCTGGAATCAAAGTATCCCATCAACCGTCGTTCTGACATCGAGATTTTACATTAACAGCTAATAGAAATAACAAATTTTTTAAATATATCTATTCTTTTTTTTCTTTCAACACGATTGAAAAAAAAATTGATTTTGTTCGATTTAAAACCGTTCAACTTTTTATCAATTTTCAATGTCGAATCCAATGCGAAAAGGTTGACCTAATTTTTTTTAAGCGAGCAGGTGTTTCGGATATCTACGGAGGGTTGACATTACAGATTCGCGATTGTGTCGTACAACTTTGAAGGTTGAGTTCCCCTCGAGTATAATGGAAATAGCGAGTTACCGCAATTTTCACGACATTACAATCGCGAAATGTACACATACCGACTGCCGATCGAATAGGACGAGCTAAAACTTTTTGTGCGCCATAGCTAAGCGAGCGGCGTCGATTCAAATGGCTGAAATATAGTCACGAGACACATACCTGTTCGGGATGTTTGGCGAGATAATCGTTCTTGGCGTCCCGGATCATTCGCGTGACTTTATTACGCAAATCCTTGAACTCGTCCCATTCTTTAGCGTCCTTGTTCTTTTTTGCTTTGACGTAGAGTTTATTTTTTTTCTGTATCTCGCCGCGTATCTCATCGGTCATCCATGGCTTCTTCAATTCGAGTTCCTGCATTGGAATTTACAAAGTTTGTTATCGTTCTTCGAATGCATCGCGAATGAGAAAAAAAGAAGTCGGGTTAGGCTTACCTCGAGTTTGTTAATTTTCTTAACATTGACGATAGGTTTTGCTTTCGGATTGCCATTGCCCATGGGGAATCTGGGTCTGGGGTGAGCCAGGCCCTGAGGCGGCAAGAGTCCTCTGGGTGGCGGTCTGATGGGAAGTCCCATGCCCCTGGGTCCCATGCATCTGGGACCCATCATCGGCGGCATCAACGGAGGTACGCCTCTGGCTCTGGGACCAAAAAGCGGAGGCGGAGGACCGCCCGGTCTCATCATTACCCCTGGTCTGGGAGGCATCATCCTGTGTCGCATGGGTCCGAACATCGAACCTATAGGCGGTAGCATTCGTGGCGGCATGCCCGGCATCGGCGGAAGTCTTCCACCGAAACGTGGAAGAGGCGGTCGCATTCCGGCCGGAGGCATTCTCGGACCGAGAAGAGGTCCCCGATTTAACGGACTCATTATCGTCAAACTTTCACGAAATTTCCGCTTCTTGTTTATTGTTTTATAGGTTAGGAATCCGGCACCCGATTCTTCGATCAATCGCACAATCACGTTTTCGGAAAATAAAAACTATCCGATTAACACTAACGTGATGTCGAAAAAAAAATGAAACAAGTTATTTGAATTATGAAAATTTGGGTTTCGTACTTTTTATTATTTTCGATGACGAAGGTTTTCGGAGTTAGTTCAGCATGAGGAACACGCGTCAACGAGGTTAGGATAGTTTATCTTACGCTTGTTGGCGTTCGTTGTATTGGTACAAGAAAAAAAAAAGAAATAAATGAAAAGGAGCATTCGCAAAGGACTTACAGAATCGGTTGTTCAACCATTACGTTTATTATCTACAAGACCGCAAGATGACGATAGACCAATGAGCAACGTTTCAGCGCCACCGGCCCCGACGCCCCGCGACAAATGGCGATCTTCGAATTCGCAAAAACCAGCACAGCCTTTATCAATCTTCTGCGTAAATACATGCGCATGTATATGTATATGTATAACGTTACCACACATTTATCGATTGAACGGGGTAAGGTTATTGAAATATCCGAATTCAATGTACCATTCTAGGTATCTACCGCGCATTCTGCGGTACAATACCCCTCGTGGGGTTATATCTATCTATTGTTCTTTGTTTGCCTTGGCTCGCCGTGAGCGCCACTTTCCACGCGTTTTGACAGTTACAAACGCTATTTGAAAAATCCACACAACTGGCGAATCTTAATGGCCGCCGAAAACACGTTATCGACGTTTGTACGCGCGTATATTGTACTGCGTTTTTGCTCGTAGAGCCGGAAAATTCGAAATAATTGTATTTAAAAAATAAGAATAATTGAGTCTCAGAGATCAAACACGAGATCGGAATTCGAGTGACCGAATTCGGGCTTTGCCTGTACGGTCATTATTCCAGGCAAGTGCTGCATCATCGAAATCCGAATGAATATTCCTCGTTTTTTCATTTCAAGTTATTTTCACTTTTGTCTCTTTCTCGTACACGTGAATCAACGATCTATTTTCTTCAGTTATTTTCTTTTTCTTCGCGTAATTTCAAAATATACGCAGTATTCATCGATTAACCGTAAACGTTGCCATATGTACATATACGGTAATGTGACTTAACTCTCGTACGACGGAAAATATTATAAACTATATATACATACGTCGGTTTTCACAGAAATCGGTTGAGTTACATGTTGTTCTTCGTTTACGCAATGTAAGACGATTATATAAAGTATTTTTCCCGCATAAGTAATTTGCGAATAATTTGTTATGCCAAATAAATTTCCAAGATGAAACTGTTTCATCGCTCTACCATCATGACTCACAATCAATAACCGCACAACCGACTAGATATACCTCTCTGTATCTCACGACGCTTGGCAATCTTCCAAATTTTTCAAATTATCAAATCGTTCTAATTATAATTCATCGCAACTAATGCAGATTATAAATTATGGAGGAAGAAACCGAATACACAAAGCTGCCGCTGGAGGAGCGCTGCGTTCACAAGGTAAGTCTACGGTGTTCAATGTTCGTCCGCAGACCGTTTTTTTTACGTCCATTGCTCACGATCGACATTGATACGAATTCGATTGTCGTATTTCAGTCTTGGAAAGCTCGACTCCACGGCTACGAGGAATGTGCCAAAAAGTTTCAATGCATAGACGACGAGAAGTCACCGGAATGGAACAAATTTTTGGGATTGATGAAAAAGTTTGTCATCGACAGTAACGTAGCCGCTCAAGAGAAGGGGCTGGAAGCCGCTTTGGCATTTGTGGAAAACGCAGCGTGCGCCGGAAAGTAAGTAACCGTCCGGATGGTCCAAGATAATTACAACGAACTCGTAGGTTAAAAAATTATCGACGTTGCAGATGCGTCGGAGAGGTCATGACGGGTATAGTCAACAAGTGCATAGCAGCCCCGAAAATGAAAACGAAAGACATGGCCGTACAGGTGACTCTGATGTTCGTGGAGATAGAGAAACAAGAATCGGTGCAAGAGGAATTGATGAAAGGTACGGAAGCCAAGAATCCCAAAATCGTATCGGCGTGTATCGCGGCGTTGACCCTGAGCCTCAAAGAATTCGGTCCCAAAGTGATAAATGTAAAACCGTTGATGAAGAAGATACCAGGATTTTTGGAGGATCGCGACAAGACGGTGAGGGACGAGGGTAAAGCGATGGTGGTGGAGATATACAGATGGATAGGCGCTCCTCTTCGGCAACAACTGAACAGTCTCAAACCCGTGACAATCTCCGAACTGGACGTCGAATTTGCCAAGCTCAGCGATGCAAAAGCATTTCCAACGCGTTATTTGCGATCGCAAAAGCCCAAAACCGTGTGCACCGGTGAATCGGCGTCGGGAATGGGTGGCGGTGACGGACAGGACAACGAGGAGGACGACGAAGAGGCAGCAGCCATTGACATCGATCCTTACGAGCTCATCGATCCCGTCGACATACTTTCCAAACTTCCCAAAGATTTTTACGACAAGCTGGAAGCGAAAAAGTGGCAAGAACGCAAAGAAGCCCTCGAGGCTCTCGAGACCCTGGCGAAAAATCCCAAATTGGAAAGCGGCGAGTACGGCGAAGTTGTGCGAGCACTGAAAAAAATAATCACGAAAGACGCCAATGTCGTTGTGGTTACTCTCGCGGTCAAATGTCTCACGGGTTTGGCTCAAGGTTTGAAAAAACGTTTTCAAACTTACGCGGGCGCGTGTTTGCCGGCGATACTCGAAAAATTTCGGGAAAAAAAACCGAACGTTGTGACGACGTTGCGCGAAGCCGCTGATGCGATATTTCTCAGTATAACCATCGAAATAATCCTCGAAGATTCCATCGCGGCTTTGGATAACAAAAATCCTTCGGTAAAAGCGGAAACCGCGGGTTTTTTGGCACGTTGTTTCGCGACCACACCGCCATCGAGTTTGAACAAAAAATTGCTCAAAGCTTATACGGGAGCATTGTTGAAAACTTTGAACGAACCGGATCCAACGGTTCGCGACAATTCGGCCGAGGCGCTTGGCACGGCGATGAAACTCGTCGGTGAAAAATCCATGCTACCGTTTCTCAATGACATAGATGCTTTGAAAATGGCGAAGATCAAGGAATGCGCGGAAAAAGTTGTTATTCAAGCGAAATACACGAATACCCGTAAAACCGAACGTCCTAACACGGCACCGGCGAAAATAACGAACGATGGAAAATCCAAAGACGGTCAAGAATCTTCGTCCACGGATAAACAAAAATCCGCCGCGGCTAAACGTCCGAACACGACTGCGACGAAGCGAGCAACGACGAAGAAGCCATCGTCGTCGTCTTCCACGACGACCAACAATTCGGCCGCGTCGAAGAAATCCACGGCGGTCAAGCCGCAGATAGAGAGAAATCTCAGCGCCGAGGAAGTCGACGAATTGGCGTCGCAGCTTTTACCCGGTGACGTCGTGTCCGGATTGACGGATGGCAATTGGAAAACCCGTCTCGCGGCGGTCGAACAACTAGCCGATACGATAAGACAAATGGACAATGCGGACGTTCACACGCAAGTTATCGTGCGAACACTCGCGAAAAAACCCGGTTTCAAAGATACAAATTTTCAAGTCGCCAAATTGCGTCTGGAAATAGTGAAGAATCTCGCGGAAAATTATTCATTCTCATCCACGGCTTCGGAATATTGCATAATGGATGTAACGGAAAAATTGGGCGACGCCAAGAACAGCGCGATAGCCGCGGAATGTTTGACCGCATTGGCCGAAGCCACGAGTTTTGAACTCGTGGCAAACGAGGTAATCGGTTTTGCGTTCAATCAAAAAAATCCAAAAGTACAGCAAGAAACATTGCGTTGGATCGGTAACGCTCTGCTGGAATTCGGTTGCACGATTAACGTAAAATCGTTGATGGACAGTGTGAAAAAAGCGGTTGCAGCGACAAATCCGGCTGTACGCACACAATCCATCACTCTTCTCGGTACTCTATATCTGTTCGTCGGTAAACCGCTTTTGTTGTTTTTCGAGAACGAAAAACCGGCACTGAGACAACAGATCGAGCAGGAATGTGAAAAACGAGGAGGCGAGACGCCACCAGCGCCCACTCGAGGTCCCAAAGCTCGGCAAACAAACGCGAAAATCAAATCCGACGAAAACGACGACGATTCGGGGGATTGCAACAACGACGAACAAATGTGCGACAGTCAACCGGACATGAACGATTTGTTGCCGAGAATCGACATAAGCAATCAGATAACCGAATCTTTGCTCGCCGAATTGGCCGACAAAAATTGGAAAGTTCGCAACGAGACGCTGCAAAAAATCGGTACGATAATCAGCGATGCAAAATTGATCAAGGGTTCGATCGGTGAATTGCCACGTGGTTTGGCGCCGCGTTTGGTCGACAGTAACACGAGAATAGCGCAAACTTGTCTCGGCATTTGCGAGAGTCTGGCCACCGCGATGGGACCACCGGCCAAACATCACATACGCACATTGTTTCCCGGTTTCGTTCAGTGTCTCGGTGATTCGAAAACTTGGATAAGATCGGCCGCTATATCCTGCATAAACACTTGGGGCGATCAGTGCGGTTACAAAGAATTTTTCGACGGCGAAATGATCGGCGATTCGTTGAAAACCGGTTCGCCCACACTTCGAATAGAATTGTGGAATTGGTTGTCACAAAAATTACCGGACATAGCGCCCAAACAAGTATCCAAGGACGAACTAATGATTTGTCTGCCACATTTGTACAGCAATTTGGAAGATCGTAATTCGGACGTTCGTAAAAATGCTCAAGAAGCCGTTCTCGGATTTATGATACATCTGTCGTACGAGGGCATGGCTCGACAAACGGAAAAATTAAAACCCGGATCGAAGAGCGTCGTTCTGGCGGCCCTCGACAAATCACGACCGAATTTACCGATGAAACCGTTGCCCACGAAGAAACAACAAATCCTTGAAGAACCACCGCAAAAAACCGTGAAGAGCGGTGGGGCTGCGAAAGCCGCGAAAACCGCGATAAAAACCAAAGGCGCGACAGCCGGAAAACCGGGTAGCGCTCGTAAAAAAGACGACGACGTGGACACGAATCCGCTTCTCGTCGTCAACAATTTAAAACATCAGAGACTCATTGATGAGCAAAAATTGAAGATAATCAAATGGAATTTTACGACACCGAGAGAAGAATTTGTGGATTTGTTGAAGGAATTGATGAGCACGGCGGGTGTGAACAAGACCCTCGTGTCGAACATGTTTCACGCGGATTTTCGTTATCATCTTAAAGCCATCGAGGCACTCACCGACGATCTTCAGGACAACATAAAAGCTCTCGTGTCGAATTTGGATCTTATACTCAAATGGCTGACACTGCGTTTCTTCGACACCAATCCGTCGGTCATACTGAAAGGTTTGGAATATTTACAAGCGGTTTTCAACAGACTCATCGAGGATGAGTATCACATGCTGGAGAACGAAGCGGCGTCTTTCATTCCTTATTTGATCACGAAAGTCGGCGATCCCAAAGACACGGTTCGCATGGGTGTCAGATCTTTGTTCAAACAGATTGCTCTTGTTTATCCGGTCAGCAAATTATTTTCCTACGTGATGGAAGGATTGAAATCGAAGAATGCGCGTCAGAGAACCGAGTGTCTGGATCAGCTTGGTTCGCTCATCGAGAATTATGGAATTTCCGTTTGTCAACCGTCGCCGACGGCTGCGCTACGCGAAGTCGCCAAACAGATTGCCGATCGTGACAATTCGGTTCGCAATGCCGCTCTCAATTGCATCGTACAGGCGTATTTTCTCGAGGGCGAACGGATTATCAAATTGGTCGGTCAGGTACGTGTCTTCGATGGATTAACGTTTTTTTTCTTCGTTTTTTTTTTAAATTTAATAACGATTTTTATACAATTTTTTTTCGATCTTTCGATGTTGTTGGAAATAGATTTCGGAAAAGGATCTTTCGTTGTTGGAAGAACGTATCAAAAGAGCAGCGAAAAATCGTCCGGTTAAATCCGCATCCGCAGCGAGAATCTCCGCACCGGTTGCCTCGGTCATTGCTGCACCGGTCGAAGATGCGGATGTCGATTACGACGACGAAAACGATGACGAAGATCAGGACGAGCCTGAGGAGCCTCAAGAAGAACGGTAATTTTGCATTTTTTTTTCTGCTCTGCCTTAAATAAAGACGATAATTCGATGAAACTTTCTTCAACCTTTGTCGTGCACACCTCTGAAAAATTACGTATTGTGCACATCAGGGTTTGCACAACAGAGATTAAAGATACGTTTATTATTATTATTATTATTATTATTATTATTATTATTATTATTATTATTATTATTATTATTATTATTATTATTATTATTATTATTATTGTTTTTCTTTTCTTTGTTTTATTTTCACTGTTTATTTACGAATCGCGCGTTTGTTTTTTTTTTTCGTTGTCTTTCGAAACATTTGCACAGGTACGATATGACTAAGAAAACGATTACGAAAATGGAAGATAAGAAGCTCGGATTATTGCCACCCGCAACGTCTAACGTGATCCGGTCAGACTCGCTCGCGACCACGGATACAGACCACAAAGACGATAAACCATTCACTATCGACGATAACGCTAATCACGATAAAGCAAAAACGTTTGTGATTCTCAATCATGTTTTTTTTTTTAATTTTGATTTTTTGATTATTTTGTTTTATCGTGGGGGTTAGTTTGGTGATGGGACGTATGGGTATTGTTTGTTGACCTCCCTCTGCCCCCCCCCCCCTCATCGACCCCCGCCTCTTGCCTCATTCCACAAACGTATTTCGAGACGATATGCGGATGAAATGAAGAACGCGAGGAATCGAACGTTTCAGAATGATTTCCAACGCAATTTATCCAGTGGACTGCGCATGAATAATAGCGAGAACGATATCGTTATATGGTTGTTTGATTTATCATTTTTTTGTGCCATTGTGCATTGGGTGGTAGAATTGTGAAATTACGAAAAAAGAAAACTGTGTGTCCGTTGGGTAGGGGTCGAAATTCAGAACGTTCAATGGTCAGAGAATGCTTCTAAAGCGAATTTCTCAAACGTACAGAATTCCGAACGCCTTCCAGTCTCGAGGTTTCTCGCATTGCCCAACTTTCCAGCTTTCCCACGCGTGAACTATCAATGTTAGAAATATGCCGACGAGAACTTTTTCGTGGGAAATTCAATTCTCTACAACATCGTTTGTGTGAACTTTTGGTCTATCTAGCGTTGTTTAGCCAGCGTTTGGACGGAATGATAAAAATTTATCGATTTTTTATTGTTTCAATTTTTTTTTGCAACAATTCGAAGGATTACACTCCTTCAAAATTTGTTATGGTCTTGTTGAACGCCATTTTGAAGATATTTCGCACTAATTGAAAATTGGTGTCATTTAATTGACGTTCTAAACATTGGGCGTTCCTAGTTTTTCGCAGTTTTGAGAATTGTTCGTTTGGAATTTCGACTCAAACCCTGTATGTCGTTCGAGGTGTTTCGAACATGACTCACGATGATTTTCGTAACTCTAGGCACCCATCGCCAATCGCACAGACGAAAACTTCCGGACCGTTCGGTCTCGACATGGATTTTTTGAAAAAAATCGAGGAAAGCGCTCCGGTGAGATGGAAAATACCGGACCTCGTTGAACCGACTTGGGATCCGACCGAGGGTGTGAACACGTTGAACCCGCCACCGACAACGTAAGCCATTGTATTTTCCAATCCAAACCAGGAATGACCGGGCATTTGTAAAATGAAAAATCGTATTCGAAATAATTTTCGCACAAAATAAAATAAATATGGATTATAAGAACTTGGTGAATATTATAATGCACTATGAAATAATCATGAGTGTGAATTATTCATAATTATTATATGAAACTTTACAATATTGTTTCGTGATAATTTGTCAGAATTATTTGTTGGAAAAAGTATTTGAACGACATTTTTATCATATGAATGTCCATTCCTGATCCAAACGTCTTCGATGGACTCGGTTTATTTTTTTAAATTCTATTATTATCATTGTTCTTATTATTATTAGTATTATTTGTTCTTTATTCACAGCGTTATATCACTCACACCGCCTAAGCTCACCGTATCGAGAACCGGATTATTATCCCCGGTAACCACCCCACCGACGAAGGAAGATCGTTTGGAAAGAACGATTCTTTCGATGGCCAGTCTAGATCTTCCGATAGCTATTCAATCGATGAACACGGTTGAGAGTGTGAGTGTGAAAAATCGTTAATTCGCCATCGACATTATCGTTCGATCGTGATAATTTCTTTCATCGTTTAAAATAATAAATTTTTTCATTTTCATTCGCAGTTGTTGAAATCGCATCAAGTTACGATGATACAAACGAAGGAGGACAAATTCATAAGTTCGGTCAACATGCAGCTCAAACTATTGCAGACTTATCGTTTGAGCCCGGAAAGCGCCGACGTGGCGAAAGGTTTTCGAACGGCTTTCATGGTTACGCTGTCGGTGAGTAAATATCGTTGATGCACACGTTGATTGTTTGATTTTCAAAATTATTCCAAATTCACTCGTTGAATTCAACTTTGTTTTTTTTTTTTTTTTTTTCACAATGAATTTTCAGTTTTTCGATTCGGGCGTTCTCGGAAAAAACGTACCACCGATGCATCTGCAGGAACTCGTTCATCAGATGATAACACTTTTGGCTGAAAACAAATTGGAACGTCTCGATCAATCGGAGGCTTACACTCGTGTTATAAATACGGTTGTCGTTAAGATAATCGATCACTCGAATCACACGACCATCATATGGTTAGTACGAAAAATAATCGACTCAAACGTTTGTTTGCCATTGACGCGTGATAATAATTCGACCGTTGTGAACAATCGTTTTGTTTCAGCGTGTTGATAAAATTGTTGCACGCATGTGCCGAATCCAAGGGGTCACAGAAATACGAGGAATTGGTGATGAAGTGTTTGTGGAAAATCGTCAAGATGATATCAAATTGGGCCGGTGATTTGGATTACGACACGATTCTTCTCGAAGTTCATCACTTCTTCAAGGTAACCATAAACTTTGCGAATGCGTGTACTATATCTAATACTTATAATATAAAGTGGAGTATTTCGACAGTATTCAGTTGAATTTTTGGATAAAAATAATGAAAGATTTTTTTGGGGGAAAATTGAAAATTCGTTTTTTACCCTCAATATATTTTTTTTCAAGGTAAATATTTGATTTGAACGAAATAACTTATGGCACTTCACGAAGGGAGTATCAAAGAGTAAATGAGAATTTTTTCAAGTCAGAAAATTCGATCGGTTTGATTCCGACTCGATTGTTTAGCTACGTTTTATTATTTTTTTTTTCATCACGCAGGATTATCCGTCGGCTTGGTGGAAGAAACGTGATTCGGACATGCCACTGCGTACGATAAAAACTGTGCTACACAGCATGACGAAGGTGAAGGGAAGCACGATTCTCAGCCACATGACCAAGATAAAAAACACGCACGAGTCCGAGTTGCAGTCCTACTTGGATCGTCTCATCGCGGTGAGTTAAATCGTGAGCGAAAAAAAACGCGAAGCACGAAGAATTCATTGTAATTAATAGAACAAATCGATGCAGACGTTCAAACCGGACGACATAAGTTCGGGCACGAGAACGATCACGAAAGCGTCGAGTCAGGGACGAACACCCAAGAGACTTTCCAAATTTACCCACGAACAACTGTCCGAGATATTCAAGAAGATCGGTTCGAAGCATCAGGTGCAAGAGGTGCGTATAAAAGCCAAATGATATATATATATATATAATTACCGTGCATCCATTTTCAACGATGAAACATTGAATCCTGAAAATTTGTACAGTGTTATCTTGTCTTCAAAAGTGTTTACCGAAAAATGTCAGTAACTTGAGTTCGTTCCATTGTACAACCTCCAGAACTCATTTTTGTCTGAAAATTCAGTTTTTTTTTTTTAAATAACGTAATTTCTGGTCTTACGACAAAATTTTAAATGGAAATTTTTCAAGAAATTCAATTCTCTTATGCGGAATATTTCGACGATGCGAACTTTTGTCATTTGTTTCGCAGGGTTTGGCCCAGTTGTACGACTTTAAGCTTCAATATCCGGAAGCCGATGTGCAACCTTTTCTCGTGAAATCCCATCAATTCTTTCAAGATTTCATCGAACAGGGTCTCAAGGACATCGATCAAGCCCGAAAGAGTCAGAATCACGGTACTCAATTCAACAATCAGTATGCGACAGGTAAAAAAAACGCGATTATTTTTTTGTCCGTTCGCGTTATTTGCGATTTCTTCGAAGCAAACCGTGTTTTTCATTCTTTTATTTTTCAAAATTCTGCGTGCAACAGAATCTGTTCCGGAACCCGCGAGTATTACGACCGAGAAAGGCGTGATGGATCCGATACAGAGGTTAGAAAAATTGCGAGCTCTGGAAGCGCAATATCGCGCGAGTGTATCGAATCAAGTGAATCACACATGAAAATGGGAATCTCAAAAATAACCGCATTGCCCTACCCCAGGTAAGATCGTAGACGATTAATCGACCAACGATTATTATCTTTCACGTGTTTAATCGATTTTCATTACGTTGCGCAGTGTTGCGGAGCCGAACTCGAAAAAAAAAGAAAAGAAAAAAAAACAGGAAAAAAAAACGACAAGACGTCAATAACGGCAAACGGCCCAAACTATGTACCTAAATAATTGTCCCCCTTGAACGTCCAATACGAGATTATCCGTAGAACCTATGATCTATTTCGTCATCAAGTAGTTGTGTATAGTTAACACTTATTGATTATATGATATTCATGCGTTATATATATATATTATTATTATTATTATTATTACTGATCGTATTTATGACTCTTAGAGTGGATGCAATTAAATAATTGTGAAGAAGAATTGAGCGTCCGATTTAGTTTTACAATTTGTTCGTTCGTTTTTCTTTTTGTAGTCTCTCTTTTTATATTACGTTATTTTTTTAAATAAACGTTTAGACATTCATCAGAAAAAAAAGAAATAATAACCAATTTTGTGGTGTTCATTTTTTTTCTCGTCTACTTCGAAACTATAATCGTAATAAACGTAACATTCGGTACAATCTATAAAAATACTACGTGGAATGGAAAACAATGATAGACAATTTGATATCGATATACGAATATCATTTATTAATTACAAAAAAAAAAAAGTGGAAGTATGCTCAAATTGATTGCCAATTGCGGTGATTGAGATTTCATAATTTTTACGAGCTGCGTACATTGTCATGTTGTACATAATAATAAGTAGAACGATACATTTATTCCTCGTTCCACTGTTCGTGAGTGATCTCACAAAAACAGAATGCTTTTCAGTGTCTCTCACAATAATATACAATTTGCTAACTTCGACATCGAAATTACCTTACGAGTACAAAAGAAAAAAAAATACTGCAAAAAATATTGATGAGGAAGCGATGAAAAATATTCTTTAAAAAAACATCGGATAACTATTTCTTTCGTTGAAAGTGAACCTTTACACATTTCCGCTGGTTCTCCTTCGCTCTGCATCGAGCGCCAATAACGCGATCGCTCTCGCACTCATGAAACTATTCGAATAATCGGAGGTACAGTTTTCACCTTCATTTCTGACTCCAATCACAAGTTCGCAATCTTGAAAAATTAAAGAAGAGTTCAGACAATTCGATAGTGCAGCAAAACATTCATTGATGGCTGATCGAAATCAGGTACGAAACCATTTTCATTCTGTTCAACAATGATTACTATTACTCCCGCCAGAACCTCGTCTTTTTTGAGGATTATTTTTTTTTGTCTTTCGATTTTCAAGAAGTCGCATGCTTCATCGACAAACACTTGCAGAAAATCCTTTCACGATTATCGGTAATTTTTTTCTTTACATCTCTTTCTTCGTGAGCGATTGAACCGTGTACTCGTCGTTAATTAGTCTTTGTAAACATAAAATATCTCGGGAGTAGGCACTTGTATAGCTCATGAGGGTGGCAAAATAAGCGTTACTCGCGCTACATTAAAACTGTACAAATGCTGATATACGATATAAAAAAATATTATGTACATGGTACAATGTGGTACCGGATTTCAAAGAATGCATGATACCAGCCGCCGTTTGACTGTACAAATATACAAATATGTATATATGTGCGGTGTGAACAATAAGTATATACATATATATATACACATATTTATTGGGCGGGTCGTTAAAAATAAAATCTTTGGCTTCCCTCCGTAGATAATTTGTTTATGGTGGGAAAAACGAGAACTTTTTCATTTTTGTAAAATAAAAATTATAAATACAGGTGCCCAATCATGATCAAAATCAATTTTCAAGACGAAATTGCTATTTTTTGCAATGTCCCGAAATATACTGATTTGGAAAAAAAAACCGTTAGCATAATTTGATGGGAAAATAAATTGTCCTACAAAGAAGTCTCAAGTAATTTTTTTTTTCAGAAAGCGTGTTTCTATTCGTAAAGATATTTCAAGAAAATGTTCGTGGAGTGAGTGAGAAATCGTCTCAAGGTGATATGGAATGCATTTCTGGGTGCGAGAGAAATAGCGCTATCGGCACATATCCCAAAAACGTATCCTATCAAAAAATTCACTCCGATCATAACTCGGCACCGGTTTTTATATATATATATATTTTTTTTTTCACAAAAATAAAAAAGTCCTCTCTATTTCATCAAGAACAAACTTTTAACGGTGGAACGCTAAAGATTTAATATCCCAACGACCACGGTAATATATATATATATATGTATATATATATTTATGTAGATACTTGTATTCACACTATTCACAGAATATAACTAGGCAAGTACGATTAGCCTTGGTGGATCATCGAAACTCAGACGACGGATTCACACATCTTCGGTGGGATTGATAAAGAGAGCCGTCAGTGCGAATACCAGGAAAACTATTCCTCCAATTATCGTCACTGTAATTTAACAATAATTGCATTGCAAATTATTCGATGGTTAACGCGTGAGACGACGCGTGATTGCAAAAACTTACCGGTACGAACGGATATTTTCTGTGCAATCATACGACCACCGAGTACGGCCAATCCTGTGCAAAACGAATGTCCCAAAACTCCACCGACGACGACGCCGTAAACATCCTGAAATACGATTATTTTTTTTTTTCGTGAAAAAACATTGATACGAAATAATTTTTCATAAGCGCAATGTAGGCAGAAGCGTCATGGTTACTTCTCTGGCTGCGAGTATAATGGTTGTGAGCTGCGACCGATCTCCCCATTCGGCGAGAAACGTCAGCGTGAATGCTTGAAGAAAGATTCTGGACAACATCATGAATACGCTCGCTTTTTGCGTTTTTCTTATGATTCCAGTCTCAGGATCTTGTACCACCGTAGTTCCAACTTTTTTTTCCAGCTGAAAGCACGTTCGTTCAGTTCTCTCAGAAATATCGTAAAATTGCACCGTGACAACGGCGACGCAAGATGTTTCTACGAGTATGTAAACGCCGATAGTCGAAAGTTCGACGATACCTCATCTTCGCGTTTTCTCAAGTCCGATTGAACCTCTTCCAATTCTTCCTGCGCTTCCGTCGGAGACATGTAATAGCCGTCTCTCAACATTTTCAATCCGAACAGAGCGAACAACGCGGTGGATATGTAATAGGTGTAAGCGCGAGGAATAACGGTAGCCGCATAGCCGAACAAAACTGCAATGAAATTTCGATGACAAATGGATAATCGTATCGCGACGATCGGGGCCGACGGATCACGGAGCCTCGTGCGACGTTCGAGTCGTCCGGCTTACCCGATAGTACCGTCATGAGAGCCAGCGCTCCGATGGCGCCTGCGAATACGGTCAGTCTGGGATGTCTCATGGCCATGATAGCGGCTATGAAGAAAGTTTTGTCGCCAAGTTCGGAGACGACAATGACGGACAGCGAAGCCACAAAGGCGTGAAGAAATCCAAGATTTGCCTTAACCTGCGTAGCCACCGATGGGTCCTGTACGAGTTGCTGAAAATTATGTCAATCACGTTAATTCCGACGAATCGATTGACTCGCACTTTGCATGAAATACGATTGAAAACTTCATCGAGCACTTACCACCGATGGAAGAGCATCTTCGAGTTTTGGTAATTCCAGAGGTACATTTTCCGCAATTACCGACGCCAATGTACAATATATTATTGCACCGATGATAATCGTCTTGCTGGGATGCAGCAACGAGCACAAGCGATATCCCAAATTTATGTTCATTTTGAATTTGACAAGCTTTATAACCTGAAAATCAAAATTTTTACGCGTCCGTCGAAACAACGTCGTCCTCGCCGTTTCTCGTTACCGGAGAATGACGGCGACACGTATTGTCTGGTACCGCCGTCGTCGGATCGAGATATCGGCGAGGAATGAACAAATATTTGTCGCGGGACAACAGGACCAGCAGCCAGGACTATCAAGGACAATGGACAACACGACGATCATGAAATTGCACGGGAGACATCGTCGTCGGATCGTCGAGACGTTTTGCCATTGGTCGAAAAACGTTACAGTGGAAATTCTTCGATTGGATGTTGAACGGTGATTGGCCAGTCGGTATCTTCGAGATACAAGCGGACCAATGACGGACGAGACCGGACGATTCCAATTTTTTTCGCAACACGATTAGACGAGACTCGCGCAGCTGTTCGTTTCTCGGCGCCAAATTCGAATAACCGTTATGGATTAAACCTAGTTTTCGGAAATTATACCAGTTGAGAAGCAATTTTCGGATGAGATACCGAAGGATCTGCACTCATTTTCATCCAAAGAATGTCATGTTAACGATATCATAATGTTAACGACAATTTCGTGTGCATCAGATCGTTTATCAGTTGACCTCATCACACAATGTTCGGTTGTTGATAAACGTATCAGACCGCGAGCGATAAGATACTCGGGATAATTAATAATTCGCGACGATGAGCGATTAATCCGTTACAATAGTATTTTTGTCTCGTCGTTGATCTGCTATCGTATAATAAATCGACATTTATATATACATATATATACCTGTATATTTATTTATTTATGCAAAAATATGAGTTTTACAGATCGATGAAAAAATACGGCATACATTAATTGTTGAATAAATTATAGATGCAACAGTTGGTCGCAGGAAACTGCATCCGAGTGACGTGTGATATTTACTTATACAAATATAAATATGTATATATATATATATATATATATATATATATGTATTTGTGTATACGGTGAGTGCAGGGCGGACCGTTTAGTAGTCATCTCAAGTTTGGCGTCGTTAGCGAAATCGACGGCCAAGAATTTTTTTTTTTTCGTACGAGCCTGCTTGGTTTTCCGATTGCGATCGCTAATAGCAGGAAGCGACGGCCTTGTGACCAACCGGGTATACCTGACGATTAACGCTGTTGATCAGTAAAGATTCCGCAGTTGAATCATCGTCGTCGTGCCCTCTCTCCGTACTTGTCAATTTCGCGTAACTCTGTTTTTTATTTTGCTTTCAATTCGTACCTGCTCGTTAAAATGCACGTCAATTATTTCGATATTCCAAAATTCAAGAAAGACGCGATCGAAAATGTAAGACGATGACAATAATGATTTAAATAATCATCGATTCTATCGTTATTCAAAATTTTATCTGAACAAATGTTTTCATTTACTATTAAATTTCAATTATGATTTGAACAATTACGCACGAGATTGAATAAATCAGATTTTGCTTTGCACATTCTCTCAATCATCGTTTCAATCACACCGGAAATTGTGAAAATTAGCGGTAGAGTTGAAATGATAAATTGTGTTTGTGGCAGTGCGCATGCACATAGTTTTTTTTTGGTTTTTTTTTCAATCAATAATTTTTTTTTTCGGCGTGAACGAGACTTGGGAAACATTTGGCAAAACAGAGACAGAATTGTCTCACTGACAAGCTGAAACATTTGGCGATAAAACGAAAAAGTGCCGATCATTCACGAAGTGGATAGAAAGGGGATTAAGGCAGCATGACACCATCACCGTCTCCGAACCAAACATTATATGTAATTTTCTATTTCTCCGCAACTACTGAGTAAAATTAATTTATCTTCCAGGCGTCTGATCTGCATAACTTTGACTATGAGTCACAAAAAAATAAATTGTATTAAATTTAAAATAACATTTTTAATCACAAATATAAAGATATCCTTTAAGACCTGATGCATAGCACTATTGAATTATCTCAAAAAATTGTAAAAATACGCTCTTACCGAAATAAAATAAAAAATCGCGAAGAAAAGCGAAATAACTGGGAAGCAAGTAACTGGTCGATTTTCGAAACTTTGACATCCCGGTTGAAAAGACGTCAAAGATTGCGAACTATGAAAAATAATTTAATTCGAGGGAGAAAAAAAAATCGATGTATTGAAAATCGCCCGATGTCATGATTGCTCGGGAGAGAGAAGGACCACCCAAAGCCCGGGGTCCGGTGACGGAGATCGATTTCTCGACGTTGACACGCGCGTGGCAAAACTCTCCCCCTTCGGACACACCGACACTTCCGAGCGTGCGCGTAGACACGTGCCGTGGCAAATTTTCCCGGACTCTTGATCTATACACATGACCGCATGTACACCCACATCGATACATACACATACACGTGGACACGTAGATGTATATAGAGATGTATATGTATATATGTATTTATTTTGGGTAACATTTTATTTCACTATTTTTCGGTGGGCGTTCGTTCTGTTCCGATGTGCATCATAAATCGTTCGTTCGTCAATTCACGACTCTGCGGTTCGGTCATCAGTTTTCACGGACACGTATATATATTACAACGTATACGGTCCAGCGCAAAGACGCAGTGATGTATTGTGCAATTTAATTTCATTCAAATTTCAACCGGTACGAAATTTTTTGTAATTTATGGAAAAAAAAAAGTTATCATCGAGAATAATTGCTAAAAAAATCGAATATTCTATATTTTTCTCTATTTAATCGAATTTATTTATCATTCGTTTGTTACGCCAAATATCATCGTGTTTGTATGTATGTATATATATATATATATATGTATGTATAAATGTGTGTAATTCATGAGGATGAATTGGGCTTAACGTGGTGAATTAGTCGTTTCAATTATATACGCGATCGATAGAAAAAAAAAATTGTTCGTATTCGTTGCTGATAAAAGCCCAGGAGAATAACACGCGACAATATAATTCAATGTTTCACGAGAGTGTTGCAATCAAGTGTGTGAGACATTGAGGTACGAAAAAAATTTAATCTCGAGGGTAGCAACGGGTTGCCGCAACACACCTGTTAACCCGGTGGTAATGCAGTTTTCCTCGTGATTCGTCGAGATGAAAATCTCGCGGGTTGTCATTGCACGACCCTCGTCGTGATCTCGAACGATTCGCACGTTCGACGTATTACAATAATGCACGTGATAACGTTATTCATCGTTATCGCTGAATCATCGATTTTTCGAAATCCGGAGGATTGAAGATTTCAATTATGTGTCAATCACGCAGGTAAGTTTTTTTTTCTTAACATTTTAATGAGAGAGTCGTGACACCATTGCGGTTTTTGAAAAGATCTTTTTTTTCCATTATTATTGACTCAAAATTTGAAGTCTCCAGAATTTTTCGAGCCAAGGCTAATGTGAGAATCGTAAGAAAAAAAAATAAAAAAAGATCGAGCTATAACATTTCGTGGGAACGTGCGTGAGAAAGGTTGATGATGAGGGTAGTTTTTTATTTACGTGTTTTTCCGGAAACTACAGCGTGAGATCGATTATCTGCGCGCCAAATACTTTGTTCGCTCCAAATGCCATAAATCAAAAACCACTACGAACATCAACGTGAAAGCGGCTTGGAACAACGTTGCAAATTAATCTCAATCGCTTAAACTATTTTTTAAAGAACATTTTATTTTTTTTTTCGAATTTTTCGGAAATTTCACAGAACACAGAAGGTATGCATCTTTCTAATAAAAAAGCACATTGAGCAGATGTCTCTTCGATTTTTTATGTATAAAAAATAAATTCGATAAACATTTCACGATATATAACTTCGAAAAACAAAAATTTCACATTCATTGGTAAATATTGAGATAGATTGGTGGGTAGACTTCGCGTAAATTTTTAAAAAATTATTTCCGCGCGATTTTTATGCGCTGATTCAAATAAAAAAATCACCCTCGATAAGGACACCTCTGATATATATAACACACACATTCGAATATCGTGCAAAAGCTTCGCGATCGTGATTTCGTGCAATAATCCACCGGCAAGTTCATGTCACCCGTTTAATGAATCAACGAAATGGCCATTTTCCATTTGCAATTGACAGGACGTGGTTGTGATCGGCGATTTCAAAGTCGTTTCAAAAAATCGGACGATCGTGAACGAAAAACGTTCGAGAGGCACACGATGGAAGCGACGTTTTCACGACACGAAGATCACGAAGAGTCACGATTACGACGTCCCAATGGATGTTATTAGCTAACAGGCTTGAGTCGCGATTAACGATTGATTCCCCGATGAACATCGTTCATTCGTACCAACATTTAGATATTCCGATCACGCCAGTTTTACTCGACGTTTGTGCGGATCGTCGACGCAGGACTACACAAACGTCTCGAAGACCCGCGACATCCGACGTCTTTTTTTTAACGCGCGTAAAAGTGAAAAAAAAAAAAAAACGGCGTGTAAAACGAAATTTCTACAAAAATTTATTCGAAACATTCGAAAAAAAAAAAAAAGACAAACGAAGTACGATTTATCACGCACTCACTAAAACAATATCGAGTCAAATTTACGTTTTTTTTTTCAAACTTTATGACGTTATATAGATACGTCATATATATTTATTCATATATGTGTGTATATAGATATATATATGTGATTATTGAATACATAGAATGAGGAGAGGTTGAACGAACGTACGGAGACTTCATTGTGGCCGTTTTGGTCGTGGTCGTTTGACCAACCGCGCGTACCCCGAGCACGAAGCGACAGTCAGCTGCAAGCCACGACTCATCGAATACGTCACTTTTCTATTAACTTTTGAGCAAAGTGCACGCGCGCCCCAGAATTATCATCATCGTCGTCGTTGTCCTCGCCGTTGTCGTCGTCGTCGTCGTCCTCGTCGTCGTCGTCGTCGTTGTCCTCGTCGACAAGTCGTCACCGTTTGCTATTCCATCACTCGACAAAAAGTTTGACGAAATATTATTTCGTCTTACCATTCATCGTGAGTAACAAACGCAAATAATAAATTTTTATCATTGTTTTCATTGACAATAATTTGCTTTTTAAAATTATTACCATTTTTTTATTTACATTTAAATATAAACGGATTAGTTAATGACAAAATTGATAATCATGTTTGAACGATTGCAAATTTTTGTAACAGGATCTCGCGTCGGAATTAATTTTTTTCAACGAATTATCAATATCGTGTTTGTTATAAGTTGTTTTTTCAATTATAGACTTAGTTTTGTATTAAATCTTCAAATGTGTGTTTATTTGTGTTGTCGGGGAAAAAAACTATTCGATTTTATTATTTTTCGTTGGCAAGCTACTTCATCGACTTCGAGTCGAACTTAATGATCGGTTTGCAATGGTCCCCCCTCCGCCCCATTAATATATCGCGATAGTTCGGACGATAAGGTGAAAAGCAGAAGCGGAAACATATAGAAAGAGAGAGAGATAGAGAGTGAGTAAACATAATAGCGGTTGTGTCGACCTGAGATCCGATGTAACTGATATTATGACGATTGTGAGAAAATTACTACGATAAAATGAAGGGACGATCGTTATCTGTGTGTGTTGGTTTTTTCTCTTCATTTTTCATTTTTCATATTACCCTCGATGGTTCGCGTGTGCGCCGGCTTATTTCAGGATATTTTTCTAGTGACTCCGACGCTTTTCGATGCTCTCTCTTCGCGACGGCCATAGCGTATTAAAATAGAAGGCTCGCTCTCGGTTCATCGAAAGATATAACGCTCGTGATGCATCGATGCACTCGCTCGCTCCCCGTGTCATCGTGAATTAATTAATATTAATTTCATACGGTCATATATATATACGTCATTAGTCAATTGTCACGATTTTTACCGATCGATTTGGTTACTTCCGCAAGATCTGCAATAACATTATTATTTTCTTGATTCTACGTAAAATTGGATTGGCAGAGCTCTTTTAAAAATCGCTCATTTCCGAAACAACAATAATAACAATAATCATGTAATCGTAATAATAATGAGAATAATAATATGATTCACCAAATCGAAATGCTCAAAAAATAATTATTAATTTCTATCAACAAAAATAAATAAATGAAAAATAAGCAAATAGTAATTATAATTATTAAGACTTAGATTTATATCAATGACAAAATTATTATTACTATTATTGTTACTATTGCAGGAATACGAGCAATTCATAAAGAGCTGTGAATAGTAACAATCAATCATGCTATTAAATGATTTATCAAATTATGTTACAATTAATTATGAAAAAGAAGAAAATGGTAATAATAATTATTAGGACTTAGATTTATAGTAACGACAATTATATTATTGTTATTATTATTATTATTATTCCTACTGTTATTGTTATTATTATTGCAAAAATCCAAGATATTCTTAAAATGCTATAAATAGTAACAATAATAACAATCATCATCGTGATATCGTTTGATTTATTTTATTTTATTTTTTTTCAAATTGTCATGGAACGTAAACAAGGCCGTAGTCAATGTAATTATCGTTAACCGAGTCCCCGAATCGTCCGGGCCGTCGAACGATGAGCAAATCACGATCGGCGTTCGCTCCAATATTTCATGACTCCGTCAAACTGCTTCGCCAATTTTATCAATTCACGTTTTTTCCGACCGTACGACAGATTCGCGAAACGAATGCAAGAACGTGACCAAACTTCCGGAGCGATCTAATAATAAACCTGGGCTTTTACCTGTAACGTCAATGCGATTATGATTCGGTCGAACAGAAGTTGTCCGACTAGTTTCTCATTCTTACCACTTCCACATAGCCTTCACTCTCTCTCTCTCTCTCTCTCTCTCGCTCTCTTCGCAATAATGATCGAACGTGCTTCTTTTTTTTCCTTTCTTCGTCCCATTATTCCGTCACGAAACATTTTTCATCTTTTTCAATATACGATTTGGAAGAAAAAAATGAAGAGGGGGTTTAATTAATGTGAAAAAAATATCCTACGAAACCGTCTACGCACTCGAAATTTTACGAGTCGAAATCGCTCTTGATTAACTAACTGTTTCTAATGAAAAAAAAATTTGTTACCAGTTATTTCAAACGCAGCGGCCAGTTCCGAAAATCATCACAATGTACGGTCTAATATTGGAGAATATGGCCGAGTTCATAAGACAAGTTTACGGTGAAGAAAGGTGGGAAGAGATAAGACGACTGGCAGCCGTCGATCAACCGAGCTTCAGCGTTCATCAAGTTTATCCGGAAAATTTGATTCCGAGATTAGCGAAAAAAGCTATTCAGGTAATTTGTCATTTTTAGTGATTTTATTATTATTATTATTATTATTATTATTATTATTATTATTATTATTATTATTATTATTATTATTATTATTATCATTATTATTATTATTATAATTTCTAGTTATTATGTTGAAAATGAGTTTGATTGTGTTATTGAATGTTCGCAGGTGTTGGATATAACGGAGAAAGAATTTTTCGATCAGATGGGAGTGCACTTTGTGAGTTTCGTCGGTCAGTACGGTTACGATCGTGTGCTATCCGTTCTGGGACGTCACGTTCGTGATTTTTTGAACGGTCTCGACAATCTGCACGAGTATCTAAAGTTCTCGTATCCGAGAATGCGGGCGCCATCGTTCATCTGCGAAAACGAGACCAGGCAAGGTCGGAATTCCAGAATATCGCGAATTTCGTTCGTTCGTCGTTTAACAATATTGTTCGAAATAATTTTCCAAACATTTCGGATTGTCGCATGATCTGTTGGATTAACAATGGACAAAGTTTGTGGGCCGGGCCCATACGCCCCCTATTGATCGGTTAAATTGCGCTGATAATTAAATTTAAACTATCCAAGAGAAAATTCCATACACAAATGTCTTTTCAATTGAATAACTCAAGAGATTCGTTCGTATTTGAACTTTCAATCGTTGAAAATTAAAAGCATATTTTATCAAACGGATTCGCAGAGCGTAGGGGTACATATGGACCCCAGATACCCGTAAAGTCATTTTAAAAATCCGTAATTTACTGTCGTAGGATTGGAAATCATCGATGTGAATATAATGTCCAATTGATTTGTGATTGAATTCACTTTTGACGAGTATGTTTGTGCAGGTTTGACGCTTCACTATCGAAGCAAACGTCGAGGTTTCGTTTATTACACCATGGGACAGATTCGCGAAGTGGCCCGGCATTTTTATCACAAAGAATTGCAGATCGAACTCGTTCGTGAAGAAATTTTGTTCGACACCGTACACGTGACTTTTCAACTGACGTTCGACAATCGAGCTTTCACACTGGCCTCGCTCACCATGACACGCGAGGAAAGACATTTGCCCATCGGGGCTTCGGTTCTCTTCGAGATATTTCCATTTTGCATTGTATTCGGGTAAATCGTGTTTCTTATTTTTTTTTTCGTAGTACGCCATTTTTTTAAATTTAATTAATCGACTCGGATGCTCAATACATTTTTTTTTCATCTCACCAGAGCGGACATGGTAGTTCGAAGTATCGGCAATTCTCTCATGGTCATTCTACCCGATCTCATGGGTAAAAAAATAACACACTGGTTCGATCTCGTGAGACCATTGATTGCCTTCAAATTTCAATCGGTGAGTTCGTTGTAAACGTGTGATTAGTATTATCATTATTATTATTATTATCATTATTATTATTATTATTATTATTATTATTATTATTATTATTATTATTATTATTATTATTATTATTGGAGTTACGATAATTGTGTTTGTTAAAAAAAAAACATTCATGTATTTCACATAAATTACAGATATTGAACCGAACGAACAACATATTCGAACTGCTGTCCGTTGAACCGGTACTTGCCGATCGGCCGGTCGATCGACAGGGCAACTCCAAAACGTCGAGTCAGGATGGCATTAATTCAACGGATGATAAAACGTTGAGGTTGAAAGGTATTTATACGTTGCAGATGAATCCTGATCACGGAAAAAAAAAACAAATAAAAAAAAAACAAACTAAATTAATTATTAATCATCGTCGTTGATGTGTGGTTTCTTCAATAGTTGACATATCACCATCACAAATAATTGAAATAATTTTCATCAACAGGTCAAATGATTTACATGGATAATTGGCGAATGTTGATGTATCTCGGGACACCAGTTATGCCCGACTTGAACGCACTAATTGCCACGGGACTCTACATAAATGACTTGTCGATGCACGATTTTAGCAGGTAAACATAATCGTCAATATTCTTCATCGTCGTGCTGATTCAATGATATATATATATATATATATATATATATATATATATTTTTTTTTTTTTTGGATGAATGAAAAATCACGAATGCTTTTGTCTCACAAGGGACCTGATGCTGGCGGGAACCCAGCAGTCGGTCGAACTGAAGCTGGCCCTCGATCAGGAACAATTGAAGAGCAAAAAACTGGAGGAATCAATGCGAAAATTGGACGACGAGATGAAGAGAACCGACGAATTGTTGTATCAGATGATACCGAAACAGGTGGCCGATCGTTTGCGAAACGGCGAGAGTCCCATAGACACTTGCGAGGTGAGATTATTTCTCGATGAAAAAAAAAAGACAAAAACCAAGGATGAAAAATCCACGTCCTTTTCTATGATTATTTGTCGCATTGTTTTTTCAAATAATTTTTATAAAATAAAATTTTTCTTTAATTCGTGTCAATCTCAAACAATCGTGAAAATTTTTGATATTCGACAGATGTTCGACAGCGTCTCGATATTATTTTCCGATGTCGTGACGTTTACGGAAATATGCAGCAGATTGACACCGATGGAAGTTGTTTCGATGTTAAACGCGATGTACTCACTGTTCGACACCCTGACCGAGAGAAATCACGTTTACAAAGTACATACGAGGACTCCGGTAGACCCTTCGGCACGAAAATGAAAAAAAAAAAGAAATAAACAACGTACATTTTTTATTCCGATTTTTTGATTTTTTCATATTTTTCTTTTTCGCATCGACGAAAGGTCGAGACGATAGGTGACGCTTACATGGTGGTTTCCGGCGCTCCGGCCAAGGAAAACGATCACGCTGATCGGGTTTGCGACATGGCGTTGGACATGGTGGAAGCTATAACCGATCTCACGGATCGCTCGACCGGTAATTCGATTTTCCAAATTATTTTTCGCAATGCCAAACAATTTTCTCGTTCTACTTCCAATTCTTCATTGACAGTTTGATCGGTAACATTTCGTTCTATTTCCAATTTTTCGTTAACAGTTTGATCGATAATATTTCGTTGTATTTCCAATTTTTCGTTAACAGTTTGATCGGCAATATTTCATTATTTTTCTTACGATTCACAAGGTGATCATCTGCAGATAAGGGTGGGAGTTCACAGTGGCGCAGTCGTGGCGGGTATCGTAGGATTGAAAATGCCGCGTTATTGTCTGTTTGGGGATTCCGTTAATACGGCTTCGCGCATGGAAGCTACCAGCGAAACTATGCAGATACACATATCGGAATCTACGAAAGAATTATTGTCACCTTCGTTCAAGGTCAAGGAACGGGGTGAGATACAGGTTAAAGGAAAAGGTATGGAAAATAATAAACAACCACAATAATACTATTTTATCTGATAATAATAATAATAATATTAATAATAGCAATAATAATGATAATAAAAAATGTTCAAACCGTTATTTTATAATAATATTAATAATAATTATTATTAATATGTGTAGGTACGATGAAGACTTATTGGTTGGAGAAGAGACACACGAAATCATTCGTAACTCGGGGTATAACGATAACCGAGCCCCAATGGATGAGCCGAGCTGCGGAAAAAAGATTATCGTGTTCGAGCGCAAGCGCAATGGGTTCCCCATCGTCGACCAAAACCGACAGACAAAATAATCAAAACGAACGAGCGTCAACGGCGGGTAAACGTTCGGTTTCGAGATTGTCGTCACCCACGCTTCATGATTCTTGCGGATATGTTCACGAGGAACGTAGAATTTATTCGCCAATTACATTTCACGATGTGGCGAGACGTTCAGTTGCCAATTCACCGACCAAATATTCCGATTCTCGAGGTTCTAAATTTATTTATTTATTTATTTATTTATTTATTTATTTATTTATTTATTTATTTATTTATTTATTTATTTATTTATTTATTTATTCCTTTATTTATTTATTTATTAAACGTTGTAATTTAAATATTTTCGTTTTTTTCACACACAGAAATGCGATCGAATTCCGTTGGTGCGATGTCAGCGTCGATTCGCAATGTTCCGAACGTTTTCGATTCATTGCTGAGCGACACCGAGGAACATTTTCGTTTGCACCGTGACAGCACGTCGTCCCGCGAACGTGAATCGGCTGGTGTTCACGTTAAACCCGATGGCAATAGGACAAACGCGACAACGAGCGCGATGGAAAACGCGTCGACGTCCGCGACCACGCCGATCACTCGTTGCTCGTTTGAAGGATCGCAGATCGATGGGTCGCGGACGCGATCCATGGAAGTGATCGATTCGTCCGAACGATTGGAAAACCCGGACGGCGAAATCGGGGAAATTTCACGATCGATCGACAGCAACGATTCCATAAATAATTCGCAATTGTTGTTACGTCAGGATCAATGCTGTCCCGGTTTTGCCATGTCGAAGAGCGGTAAACCACGTAGTCACAATAATACGTGCAGTATTTCGTAATTGTCGCGAAAAAAAACGAATTTTTTTTTCTTCGTGACGCCATTTTTGCGAACAATCGTTATAGAGATTTCACTTTTGGATTCTGTTGGTTTCAACGGACGTGCGAATGGGGTGTCACGTTGGATGAAATTTTATAACGGGTGGGGGCTCGAAATTCAGAACCATCGATGCTCAGAACCATCGAGATTCAGAACGCTATGTAAAATACAATGAAATGTTTTATTTCACATGAAAGCATAGCGCATGACTGTTGCAATAGTGTGCAAGTGTTATCGATCAATGTGACATTGTCAAATTTTGAAAAGCAAGACAAAAAACAACCAAATTGTCGAAGACAAGACCGTTGTAGAATTGTGTTGCACATGAAACGACTCGCCGTGAGTGACTAAAATCTTGCCTGTGAATGATCCCTGAGTGTCACGTTATCGGAAATACGTATCGTCGAGGGAGTCAAGGCCCAAAGGGCGTAGATGAGTTTCTCGACGTTAAAAAAAAATTAAATAAATAAATCGAACGACGATTTTCAGTCGTAACAAATTTTCGTATTATTTGTTGAATTCTCGATTTTTTTTTAAATTTCTCTACGAAAAACAAAATTAAATTCTAACTATATATATACGTCGCAAAGGATCGAGATTCGATGTAGATTGTATCTACGCTCTACTACCGATGTGCGTTGAATTATTACCCCGGTGACGATAAAAAATGTGTGTGTCTGTGTGTGTTCTTCAAATTCTTTTTCCTTCTCTTCCCAAATAAAATAAAACGCGAGACGTAGGTTTTGATTTTTTTAAAAGGGGCCAAACCGTTAATTCGTCGTCGCAACACACGTAAATGTTTAACAATTATGTAGATGTGGGAGAATTCGAGGAATCAAGTGGGAAAAGAAAAAAAAAAACGTTTGTGACAATAATTGCGGATAATTACATTGCCTCATGATCGTTTTTTTTTTGCACGATCGATCGAACGACAGTCAATACATAAACGTACATAAATGATTTTTCATTGAATGAACAACTGATGATTGTAATTCAGTTATATGATATGAATTTTATGACTTATGAGAACGTGAGTTCGACGTAACGCACTTTATGTTTGCACATGCGTGACGTTGTTGGGTGTAACTATCGCTAACAATAAGAACAAAACGTATATATATATAATATATGTATGCATACATATAAAGTAATATTCTTGTCAAATGTAAACTACTTATTTATGTATGGAAATAAACGGCCGTGGCGTGAAACGCAAAATGACGTTCGTTATAATTTATTTTATCGACCGAGGACCCGAAAAATACAACAATCTATTGGTATCAGTAAATGTTCTAATTTTAAAAATTATATCTATGTAGACTATATATATATATATAATTTTTTTACTTGGAATATTTATTGGCAATATGGCGCAATAGTTTACGTTAGCAAACATTTTTTATTTTCAATTTTTGGCGTAGCGATTATATGTAGATATATATTTACAGAGGTTGCAATCTATATTGACAATAGAACTTAGACCGAGGTCCTTCAGCCTAATAAATTGTCATCAGACTGCATCAGACTGCGTGGAGACAATCAGACTGTAAAACCTTTGACAGTCCGTTATGATAACATTCTGAGAGTCATTTGTCGAAAGCTCAGAAATATTGAAAAATATATTTTCAATCTATAAAAGCTTCGAAGGTCAAATTCAATTTTTTTTAAAAATGTTTTTTCCCAATTTTTTAATTTTCTGCCAATTTTTTTTCAAATATTTTCCGCCAATAATTTTCAAGTAAAAAAAACGATGCCTCTTCCTCATACGGTTACCGATCTGGAATTAAGAAAAATCTGATGATATATGCAATTTTGCCATTCCAGACGCGTTCCCGAAGGTGAAGCCCGAGGTCAAGGACCTGGGCGCCATTCGATCGTGAGCTTGCAAGCCGAGAAGAGAAGTATATAAGTTGTTATTTAGAGCACACTCAAAGTACTGTGGAAAAGCGAAAATACAAGGGAATAACGAAAAAAAAAAACAACTTAAGCTGGAATAGGAAAAAGAGAGAGAAAAAGTGAGAAAGAGAGAGCGAGAGAGTGAGAGGGCATAACTGAGCGTGGGAAGAGTAAGAGAGACGTAACGTCGGGTGTGGTGTTGGTCAGCTTAACATCGGATCATGTCCTTTCCAACGATGACCTCTACGCAGAAAGAAGCTGGACACAATGGTGATCCTAGGTGGCTCAGAAACTCATCATTTTTCAAGATAAAAATCTTCGCCATTGTTCATTCGCACGCACCCACACCTCGCCTATGTACTTCGCAAACCCGTTGAAAGTTGTTGGACGACGAAAAATAAGAGTGCCGAGGTGTAATTTTCCACCGGAGAGTGCTGGCTCAGACATCCCCGAGACTCCACGACGGATTCGCGAAAATTATTTTTATCGCTGATTCCGTTGACATTGCGGGCATAAACGTTGGATATTGTGGCAATTGATTTTGAAAGCTTACTAACAAAATTTAAAGCTTTTTTAAATTATCCCGAAGACTGACATCCAAAAACACTCTTGCGTTTGCTCGATCGCGATAGGAATGGAACAAGACATGGAAAGCCCTGTAGATGAGAACTTTTGTTGATTTAAAAAAGTAGCATCAACATTTTTTTTGTTATGAAATTTTTAAGTATTCAATTGTTGATATATCATTATTTCATTCTTGCAACAAAATCATAAATATAACCAACTTGTAGCACGTGCAAAAACGGTGAGAAAACACACGCAGACAAGTATGATTAATAGTTGATGAACGTCATTTAATTGTATCAAAAAAATTATATATGGTCTATATATGCCGAATCCCATACACAGTTTATACATAATTTTTTCACTTGCGCACAGATGAAATCTATAAAGAAAAACATAGACATCCATCAATGGGAACCGAAAAGTTGTGTTTCAAGCGAATTATTTATGTCGAATGTTTCGTGACGTTCCTTCCTGTTTTTTTTTAAATTTTATTACGACGATAAAATGTAATGACGAGAAGAATGGTCTATGATAATAAAGAACCAATGTCCCCCACATCATTGACTCCAATTATTTGTCACGACCATTATTCTGTGGCTAACCGACGATAATTTTGATATATACATCGGTTTGAACCATCTCAACAAGTTGTAACAGCGACCTGACGGAGTGGAAAAGCGATGTTCATTTCGTTATCTGCGTTGTTTAAGAATTTAGTTTGTTTCAGTTTCAAAGACGTTCAACGACGTTTGATATAATATTTTTTAAAAATTTTTTGATCCGTTCGCCGAATTCTGGATGATAAACACAAGAGTGGTATTTCAGTTTTACATTGACAATAATTATATTCACGAGACCAATAAATAACGAAGATGATTATAGACGTGTGGGTCGCGCAGGACGTTCTTCCCCCCTCCCCCCTGCAGCCCCTGGCCGTAATTCTTGTACGGGGGTTGCCCTTCGATGTACGTGTGGTGGTTGTTGCTGTTGCGGTATAATTGAATGAAAATAATGTGAAGGTATCGTGTTGTCCGCTTGTCGGCCAATCATAACTCAGGTGAAGCTATCCTCTCCTGTCCTCGGCAACGAAAGCGGGAGCTGCGCAAACCGAGTATATAAGGGTGCCATCCCGAGATCCGGGACACTTGTATCTACCCGCCAAGCCAAATACACACACCACCAACCGCGCTCCCAAACTCGCTGTCCATTCAACAGACTCTTCGTAAGAAAGAAGAACCAAAAAAAATAAAAATAAATAAACAAACAACAAACAAAAGTCGGAAAATTTGCGGGAAAACGTCATACTGGCAACACCACGTCATGGTGAGTTTTCCGAAAAAATTTCCATCCAATCTGCCGTTATTCCACTTTTCATCCGACGAAAAATTATAATCTCGAAGATAATTTTTTCACAAATCTTATAATTGAAAAAAAAAAACACAATAAGCAAATCGAAAAATTCGCGGGGAAACTCCCAAAAATTTCCTTCCAATTTGCCATCATGCTACTTTTCATCCGACCAAAAATTCTAATCTCAAAAATAATTTTTTCACGAATTTTATAGTCGAGAAAAAAAATTAAAGAAAAAAAAAACAATTGACAGAAAATGCATTATAATTGTGATGAATTTATTTTAAGAACGGCTCGCCGCACTTGGCTCTATTCGAAATTCACAATTTATTTTATTTCCGGCATCATTGCATATTGTAATCAGATACAAATGCTATTGTCAAAGAAAATCTATGGGAAAATAGTTATTTCAGAAAAAGTGGATGAAAATAAATGTTTGCTTTTAGGAATTCATTGTGAAAATGTTACTCGACAAGATCATTCCATAACTCATAATTTATTGGTGGTTTATCTGTGAAAAAATATATATATAATTCATCGATCGCGCTCATGATTCTTATGAAAGTTCGATTGACGTTACAAAATGCATATACGCAAAGTGTGTACTGTGATGATTTTTATTTCGGATTTTTATAATTTAATTTCGTTTCCGCGTTCGTCATCATTCTTATCCGTATAAATATACATGAACGTATCGTGTTGTGGTGTCCAAATTATCAGAAAGTGAAAGAGATAAAGAAAAAAAAAAAAACAAAACAAAAAATTTGTCAAAATTAACCCGCCAATATTTGAATTGGCTAAGCTACGAAAGCTACCGCCACCAACATCAATTACGCGCTCTTTATCTGGACCTGTGGCAGCCGCGCGAAATTAATTTTTCCAGACGAAAGTGTTAAAAGTACGTAACCGACCCCAGTAGGTTGCTAAACGTGAAAATCTGTACGCAAACTCTGTCCCATAATTTCGCCAGACTCTACATCTTCGTCGTGCCGCGCTCGTTTATGCATGAGTTTCCCGAGTAAGCCAACGTGTTTTTCGCGAGAGCGCACGCGTTCGGTCTTTTTTTTTTTTGATCATCGTTGATTAACTCGATCGACGTGAAAATTTCGGTCGTGACACGTGTACGATCTCGCGTGCAGCGCTTCCATAACGGAATAAATTGTCCGGGAAATTATTATAATTTTTTCACGTTTATCAGTTAACGCAATAGGGGTCAATCGATTTATTCATCGATATGGAGGGTATATATATGCATTAGGGTGGTTTTTAAAAACAAAGTCTTGCTCTCCACCGTCCAAATGATTCTAAACCGTGAAAAAAGAATTTTCATATTTTTTTCCGATTTTTAAATTTACCCTCTGCAGTGCCTGAATTAATTTGAAAGTTTTAAAATAATTTATGTCATAATTCCGATTTTAACGAATAAGGACGGCAAAATAAATCTGAAATAAATGTATATTGTAAAAAATTCGTATCTAACGTAATTCGTAGATATCGTAAAAAATGATGTCAGAAAGAAACGAAAAAAATTTGGTGATTGTCCAAAGATTCGAAGTCAGCGAAAAAAAAATGTTTGACAGGAAGAACAGTTTTTTTTGTTGAGATTATGTCAAAATTTCACATAACTATGTGTAAACCATATAGCTTACTTATAGTCCATATAAAATAGGGATGGCTCTTATTTTCTTTTTTTTTGTTAATTTTGGCGCTCCCAGAGAATAATATGGTTCGAAGTAAATAAAAAAAGAATATCCTCAAAATTTGAGTTCCCTATCTAAATTCTCAACCCTGCCGACAGCTTTCCGAAGTTTGCCAATTTATCGGCAGGGTCAAGAATTGAGATAGGGACCTCAAATATTGAGAAAATTTTTTTAAGTTTATTTCCAACCATATTATCCTCTGGGAACGAAAAAATTAAAAAAGCCAAGATAAGAGCCACCCTAATATAAAATCTATATATATATATATATATATATTCATATACAGACTATACATAACCAGTTCCACATGAAGTTTGTACGCAATTCGGTTACTTGGATAGGTAACCCATGCTCATCAAATAGCCAACTTGGGTAAAGCGATCGTAGGCGTGCGTTACAAGGACCGACATCACAGGGAGTTGTTTTCCGCACGAAGGACCAGCTATCCACTTATCAAGCGGCGTTAATTACCGGTATCCTGATACCGTTAATAAATTATACTCGGTTTTCCAGAATCCGTAGTTACGTTGGTCGTCGCGAGATACCCGAAACGCCGGGTAGTCAAGACTCGTGCGCGACCCCGACCCCTCGACATCGCGTTATCAGCCCTTCGCAAGTGCGTTCCCGATCTTATCCCTTCGCGCTACATTCTGTTTGCCCTTACCCACCCACTCACGCGTGTAAACGAGCACAAGCACGATAAACCGATGTACGATAAATCGTTTCGTTCTGTCACATGCAAAGTTCAACCGATAACGATCGCACGATTATCATCGTGAATATAACTTTTCACACAAGCGAATAAAAATAACTTGAAACTTGCAATTTGCTTCCGGTGAATTCCGAGCAAACCCACGAAGTCGGGCTCTAAAACGCTTTTTTTTCGTTTTTGCCATTTTATCGAAGCGTAAAACAATTTTTTTTTTGCGATCAGTTGCAATAAATTTTCCAGACTGATATAAAATTTTCGGAGATTGAACGCGAATGCAATGTTAAAACTAAAAGTAAAAAACTACGCTCGATTATAATCGAAATTTTTCTTGCTTGGAAATAAAACAAAAATTAAAAAAAAATGTATTAATGAAAAATCATTGAAAACTTACGGAGAAAAAAATGATCAACTTTTTTTTTCCGATTGTCATGAAAACGTCCTAACCATCGAAAAACTTCATCTCTTTGTTCGACACACTTTGATAGGTGTGTGCAACGTTGCTTCGATGGCTCTTGGGGAACCTTCCGAGTTCCCGAATGATTACTCGATTGTCGTCCGACCCTTGGGCGAGCAGCCCTTTGACTGGCTTTGAATTTCTCCGGTATCACACACCCACACACCACATAAACACCCACGGAATGAAAAAATTCTCACGACTATTATCGAAACCCATCAACTCGGGTGATTCGTTCGTGATAATAATTTTTTTATTATTATTTTTTTTTTCCAGATCGCCCACGCAATCATCTGTGTCATAGCGTTGGCGGGAAACTGCGTTTTCGTCGTGGGTCTGATGTGCCCTTATGAAACCTCCAATCCCGACACCATACGCGTTTACAAGACCGAAACGTCGAACAATCAACCGGAATACATAATAATGAAACGTGGAACCCAAACGAACGAGGAGAGTCCGGATTCGAAGGACCGACGAAGCCAAATGGGCACGTCGTTCATGAGATTCGGACGCGACGGTTACGACAATAATCTCGAAAAACTCGATTATCCGTTAAACAACAACGAAATAAACGAACCCGTGGCGCGATTGACTCGCGGACGTTCCGACGTTATCATACGTTTCGGTCGTTCGGATGTGAAAAATTTTTCACCCACGGAAATTCGTGGTTCGCGACAATTGCGAATTCACGATTTGAAAGATTTGATAAACGTTTGTTGCAACGTTCTCGGTGCGATGGAATCGAACGGCGACGATGGGATTGTCTATCGTTCGGAATTGCCACGATTGTGCAAATATTTGGGAATCGAGACACGACGCAGAAACAAAATTTTTGATTTCCTCGATAATTCGCCCCACGACGAATCAATCAAGAACGAATGAGACTAATTTTTTTTTTTTTAATTATTTTGCGATCAAATGACGTGATATTTCGTTGGGCGAGGACGGCTTTTGAGACTTTGTTTTTCTTTTTCTTTCGATAGTTTGTTTTGCATCTCGTTGAAAATAAAAATACGGTTTTTTAATTATTTTTTTATTTTTATTATTTTCGGATGAATGTCGTGCAATTATATATAAATTCTATATGGGACTTAGCATATATAGTTTATATATAACCTAAATATAAACTATATATGCCCAATCCCATATATAGTTCAGACATAGACTATATATACTTCTTTTAATTGAGCAGTTACTGTCATTTAATTATCAAAAAAGTGTACAAACATCAATATCATTTCGTATAATCGTTCTGAAACAATGTCAGGGTACATTTCAACAGCAAGAATAATGAAAAACATACATGCATTGGGGTGGTCCTTATATGAGTCTTGACGATCTTTCAACCGAGCCGCACCCAAATATTTCGAAAAACTGGCTCCAAACAATTAGAATTAAGTGCCCTGAGAGTTTGCAGCGCTCTGTCTCTGAAATTGGCCATTAACAAGAGGGGTCCTTCTTCCCTTTTAACTTTTTGTTTTGTTTAAAAAAAAATTTTTTTTTTTTTTTATGATATGTTATTATTCAATGTTTTTTCACGTACTTGCGACGTTCGATCCACGTTATTATACCTACACGAGGCTGAAGGTCCGCCTTTATTGATCCCCGATGATTCCGCGTGACTCGATTACAGCTGTCCGGCCCAACGCTTAATCCATGTTACTCGTTATGTAAAAGTGCATCCACCTGACGGGATATCACGGCTGAGGGTGTTGCGTTTACGACCGCGCTATATTCGACAAAGCTCGCGACCAATTCGATAAAACAATAATACGTTCGACGTGTGTGGGTTTTTTGTGATCCTGTGTGTGTGTGTGTGTGTGTGTGTGTGTGTGTGTGTGTGTGTGTGTGTGAGAGAGAGAGAGAGAGAGAGAGAGAGAGAGAGAGAGAGAGAGAGAGAGAGAGAGAGAGAGAGAGAGAGAGAACGTGTGCTTGTGTACGTCTCTCTATGTGTGTGTCCTACTCGAACGGTTAAATATTGAAACACATAAAAAAATAAATTCTTTGAAATAAATGCAAAAAAAAAAAATATCAAAAAATTTTAACAAAGTCGAAAATTTATCGGACCATACGCAGCACGTCTCGTCGTTTCTTCAATTTTCGTTTTCCCCCCATAAGCTCGTCTATCGTCGAATAAAAGAAAATTAATGATAATAGAATCACGATGATTCAATAATACCGAAAAAAAATCTAAAATGGCCTCAGAGTAGACGAACAACGAGATAAGATAACGATAAATCTATAAATGTGTATATTTACTACATAAGTCGAGCAAATGAATAAAAAACTGAAAAAAAAACGAAAATTACAATGATTCGTATGTAATCATTTCTTGACTTTGCACGCGTTTTTATTATCTTGTTTTTTGTTTTCTAAAGTTTCGTTGTCGTTATTTCGGTGTGCGATAATTCGATAATTATCGTAAACCCACGTGGTGCAGATTTCGTTGCGTTTCTTCAGTTATTTCTCGAATTATATGACTTTTCAATTCAATGGACGACGCACCGCGACGTGATCGATAGTTCCGGAAATTGACAAATATCCACGGGAATTAATCCGAACTAACCGGTCTGGTAGCTTTTTGACGATTCAACGAGAAAAAAACTGTACTGTCGGGATTCCACCAAAGACCTTGTTCAGGTAAAAAAAATGCAATTTTCCTGAGTAAAAAAAATTATATATAAACTTTATTTGGGACTGACTACGTATAGTTTATAAATAGATTTTTATATCATCTATTTATAGACTATATATGCCCAGTCCTACATCTATCGTTGATATATCGACGATATATCCATTGTTCTTTCCGTTGGGTCATCTAAAAAAATTTGCATTGGTCATGATTCGTTTCATGTCTTTATCATTTTTTTTTCATAAAAATAAAAATATCCTCGTTTTCATTAATAATAAAAAAAAATTACGGGTGGACAATTAAGATTTAGTTTCTAAAAACCATCCAAATACATGAAAAAATATATATATATGTTCATGCATATATATATAGAACTAGCGTGAAAAATATAGAACCGACAGTATCTGGAGCATTTCTCTCGATAGACCGCGCGTTTTATTAGTGCTTAATCCCGTTGAGCCCCCGATTCCCAACCTACTGCTCCTCTCCTCTCGGCCCCTCGCCGAGAGGTCGACAGAATTGTTGTAAGGATTCGTTGAGCTATGCCAGTCGCGTAAAAATGTTCTCAGTTCGCTTCGGCAGTTACCGCACGGAAGGAGGGAACCGCGATCCGGCCACTCGTTGAAGTATGGTGGACTCGAACCGTCGACGTAAGTACATTGACGTCTATCACAAGTGCACTATATCATACGCAAATATATATTGACGGCTATGATGGCATCTTTGTCGTTGTTTCAATTCTTCGATTCTTTTTTTTTGTTTTCATTTATTTATTTATATTTCATTGAAAAATTGTCATTCGGATATGATCCGAATATCGCGAATAATATCTTCTTTCTATCGTCGATGTATCATTTGTGACTTTCATTGCAAACGTGACCCGAATTTTTTCTAAATTCGCCGGAGCGGTGTGTAGCGAGCTCAGCGAGCAAATGAAGAATTATGAAGAGAAAATCCTATTACCGTTGTAGCCGTTGACAGAGATACGCGTTGCTGGCGAAAGAGGACAAGGCTGTGGTGACAATTGTTATTTTTTTTTTTTTTTTGGGATTCTTGTATCGTTTCAGCAGACACAGCTGACAAGTCGAACTGGTACACGCCTCGCGGGCCGTTGAGGATGAAAATCGTTTGAAGGATCGACGTGGACGCTGGTTAACGAAGAAGAAGAGGAAAAAAAAATAAGAACACGATAATTATCAAAGCCCGATACAAGTAGTTGCAGTTGTTCGCAGGATCGACAAATAGAGAAACGTTTAGTCGAAAAAAACAAAAAAAGAAACGATGAACCAATCGGAGTCGCAACAAAATTTGTTGAGCAACGAGGTACGGGCGACATCGACGCAGTCCTTGACGCCCCCGACCGACTATGCGCTTGGCCCAGTTGAGAAGCACTTCCTTCTCAGCGCGGAACGAGGTGATTGTGCCACTGTCAAAAGGTAATCTTCAACTACGCTACAACGTTTTTCAACCCCCGAACTAAACCGGTTCACCAGTCGATAATCTTATGCCCACACCAACTCGACCTCTCGTATACCTACACAATATATTTATACTTACCCCTTATCGTACGCAACTATATACATATGTATTACGACCCAATTCAGAGATCGTCTGTGTTATGTTCGGGACGGTCTCTCGAAACGATTTTTTTTCCAAATTCTCGCCAGTAATATGACATAATTTTTAAGTTTACGCTTTCGTCAGAATATTTTTATTGTTTTTGAAGCTTTGGCGGTTACCACCGAATTTTTAATAACTACATTCTCAAGACTTCGATAGTTTACATCGTGTCCGAAAATTAGTTTGCCCTTATTTCTTTTTGGAAATAATTTATATTGATTATACTTTGCTCTATTAAATCGTCAACGGTTCAAAAACAATAATATAATATCAAATATATATGTATATATATATACTTTTTGTTAAATACTCGTGTTAAGTCGAGTTGTGTGGGTGTATATATATATATATTTTTTTTTGTGTTTGACACTCAGGCTGCTCGAGGAGCACAAAGGTCAGCCGGAAATCTTGAACATAAATTGCGTGGATCCGCTCAACAGATCGGCACTCATAGCGGCGATCGAGAACGAAAATATCGAACTGATAAAGCTTCTTCTGGAACTTGAGATTAACGTAAACGTGAGCGAAAATGAATGATTTCATCAGAAGCGGGAGAGGGATGGACGAGCGAAAGGGCGACAAAAAAAAAGATATATTATTTATATCAAGGGTGGTCCTTATTTTAGTTATTTTTTTTTACTTTTGTCGGGTGTCATCTGAAAGCGCCAAAATTCAATAAAAACCAAAGTAAGAGCCATCCTAATTTATTTATATATATATATATTTCGTGTATCCGACGAATCAAGGGGGTGGAACATACTTTTGCTCGAACTCGATAATTTTTCCCTCGCTCTTTCGCGGGTTGTAGTTTTTTTTTCCATACACGTATTTTTAATTCACGCTCTTGTATGTGTGTGTGGGTTCATTATCGCGTGTTGCGTCGATTCGCGTAGGATGCACTTCTGCACGCTATCAAAGAGGAATATGTCGAGGCGGTGGAGATACTTCTCGAGTGGGAGGAGAGGACGCATCAACCCGGTCAGCCATACGTGAGTTGTTCTTTTGTTCTCGCCATGCGGGTGATTTGTAAACGTGTCGGATTTTTTTTTTTTAAAGGCAACGTGACAACTTGAGAGGCCAAAAATTCTAGATTTTTTTTATTGCAATCATTTACAACAAATTATTGCAACAAGGCCAATTTTTAAGAATCCTCACACCAGTTTATCACTCGAATTATTAATCTCAACATCCCAAACTCGAAAAAAAATATATATATATAAAAAATGAAAAAAAAAAGAAAATAATTGCATACCGTGAGGACCCTTCGTATCCTTTGTATCTGTATTGTACATCGAAATAACCGATGGTGGATGACAAATCATGGATGAATGTTGGCAGAGTTGGGAAGCCGTCGACAGATCTTCGTCCAACTTTACACCGGACATCACACCCCTCGTTCTAGCTGCCCACAAGAACAATTACGAGATTCTCAAGATACTGCTGGATCGTGGGGCGACTCTACCGACCCCTCACGACGCCAGGTAATCCCTTCCCATTCTCATTCCCACAATCCCCCTCCGCCCCCCCCCTCCCCCAGCCCCCTCCGACCCAATAGAATATATCTTCGCGAGTAAGTCGCAATGTCCGCGCCACCACGTCGACCTCATGAAAATTGATTTTCAATTTTTTTTTTTGAGCCACTTGATTAATTTATCTCCGGATAGACCATACAATTGTGTCACCAGCTTGGCCAATCTATTTCTCTCTCTCTCTCTCTCTCTCTCTCTCTCTCTCTCTTGCTCTCTCTCGTTTTATCTGTCTTTTCTTCTCGTTATTTGCGATCTGTGCTTTAGGGTAGATCGACAATTTGTCGTTATTTTGTTTATATTCTGATATACTTTTTTTTGTCGTTTTTAAATACAACTATTTCGAAATATTTCAAGATGCGGCTGCGACGAGTGCGTTACCTCGAGCGAGCAGGATTCTCTACGGCACTCACAGGCGAGAATAAACGCTTATCGAGCATTGACGTCGTCGTCGCTCATCGCACTATCCTCCAGGGATCCTCTCCTAACCGCTTTCGAACTTTCCTGGGAACTCCGAAGACTCAGCCGTATGGAACAGGAATTTCGTTTCGAGTACAACGTAAAATTATTTTTCAAATGTTAAAAAAAAAAGCAAAGGAAAAAAATGTTTCTTTTTAATTTAATTATTGTATTATTGATTGATCGTAATTGTGACGAACGAATAGGAAATGCGAGAGCAGACCCAACTGTTCGCGACATCGCTGCTGGATCACGCTCGTACATCGCACGAACTCGAAGTTATGCTCAATTACAATCCGACCGGTGAAAATTGGGAACCCGGCGAGAGACAGACTCTCGACAGATTGAAACTCGCTATAAAATACAAACAGAAACAGGTTAATTTACAATCACGAAATAATTAATCATATTTTGAAAACTATTTTTCATTTTATTTATTATATTTTTTTTATTAGTAAATTTTTTTAAAAATTCATATGACAAATTCCGTTGTAATTACGTTTGATTGCAGTTCGTTGCACATCCGAACGTACAACAATTGCTCGCTGCCATTTGGTACGACGGATTGCCGGGTTTTCGCCGACTGACCATGGCCGGACAGTTGGTGGAAGTCGGGAAATTGGGAGCCATGTTTCCCGTTTACAGTTCGATCTACATGATGTCGCCCACGTCGAAAATGGGACTTTTCATGAAGAAACCGTTCGTTAAATTTATTTGTCACTCGTCGTCGTACGCCTTCTTTCTCAGTGAGTCCATCGATTCGTCATAATAATTTTTCTATTTCGAAAACGTTGATATCGAAAATGAATAATTATTCGATGCGACGAAAATGAAGAGAAATGATCAAGTGGAGTGTTGGGCACGCACTAATATATTTTTTATAGTTTTTTTCGTAAACTATTTTTGTTCAATTGTTTGTTATAATTTTGCTATAATGTACCGATCAAAAGCTACATTTTGAAATCATTACCGATTTTTCGAATTGATAGTTTATAAATTAGAGGGGCGGGGGATGATCCGATGACGATGAAAAAAAAAATAAAAAGATAAAAAAAATTAATAATAATAATAGTCAATTGAATAATTAGTGCTTTTGGGAATGGCTTCGCAACGTATCGAATACCTCGCCATCGAGCTCTTTGGTACCGCATGGATGCGCGAGATCCTCGCCGGTTGGAAAAGACGCGAGCGAGGCTGTATACCCGGTTTTGTCGAATCCGGAGTCATACTATATATCATAAGTGAGCGAATGAAAATTTTCCATATTTTTTTTTTTGTAAAAAAATGTAGGTGTGTTTTTTATTCAATATTGACGTTCATTAAAACGATGTGAAACTGAATTGCGTCAGGCTTGGTCGTCGGTGAGATCAGATCGTTATGGGCCGATGGTTTGCTCGAATACGTGTCGGATTTGTGGAACATCGTTGACTTTATACAAAATACTTTTTACGTTATTTGGATATCTATGAGACTCACAGCGTGGTACGTCGTTCAAGTGCGTATAATTTTTTTTTTTTTTTAATCAATATTTCTCTCGTCATAGTTTATATTCGTATCGATATTTATATGTATACAATGTAAACTATATATAGATATATCGTACGTGATGGGAATTCTGGTTAATGCCATTATTTTTTTTCTTTGTATTTTTTTTATTTTTTGTCTCATTAATTTTTTTTCTATGCTCGCTTATTAGAGGGAATATTGGGCTGGTGAAGATCCCTGGTATCCCAGGGACCAGTGGGACGCTTTCGATCCCATGCTTCTGTCCGAAGGAGCTTTCAGTGCAGGCATGGTATTCAGGTATATACAATTATATATAAATATATGTGTGAGTGTAATATTAATAATACTTCCATTTATCACATGCATCATCGATTGGCAATATTTGTATTAGAAAGATTAGATGATTAATGTATTTATAATAAGCCATTATTGACATTCAGATTGATTTATATTTTCACAATTACTTATCCTTGATGTATTTTTTTTTATTTTCCAATATCACAGTTTTCTCAAACTGGTCCACATATTCAGCGTCAATCCTCATCTCGGTCCGTTGCAAATATCCCTGGGAAGAATGATAATCGATATCATAAAATTTTTCTTCATCTATACACTCGTATTGTTTGCTTTTGGTTGCGGTAAGACACAACTAACCTTGTTTATTAACAACTAACCTTAATTTATTTATTTCTTTTCCGCCACGAGTCTTCGAGACTCGTTTTTTTTTCCTTAATTGTCAACGATTTTGTCGATCAGGTATGAATCAACTGATGTGGTATTACGCCGATTTGGAAAAAATGAAGTGTTACCACATGCCAAGCGGTTTGCCGGATTTTGACAATCAAGAGAAAGCCTGTTCTATATGGAGAAGATTTGCCAAGTAAGGATCGATTTTCCAATTTTTTACATAATTCTTATGTATCTGAAAATTGTCTTCGTTTATTTATTTTTCTATTTTTTATAAAGTTTTGGCCAAGTGCGACCTAATTTTTTAAACCTAATTTAAAATTTTTTATTTATTCAATTAAATCGTTAACAAATAAAATCGTTGATTGTAGTTTGTAATAAAAATAATTAATCTGCCAAATCAAACCACAAAATTCTTAATTATTTTATCGTTGATGTCTTTCAGTCTCTTCGAAACGTCACAATCGTTGTTTTGGGCGAGTTTTGGCATGGTCGATCTCATGTCCTTCGATCTCACTGGAATTAAGAGCTTCACGAGATTTTGGGCGCTTCTCATGTTTGGCTCGTACTCCGTAATCAACATAATCGTGTTGCTCAACATGCTCATCGCCATGATGTCAAATTCTTATCAAATTATTTCGGTTGGTCACATCAACTTTGACGATTATCCCCGTTTTTCTTCACCAATGGTCAACTGACGCATGTCACATTGTCACACGTTTGTCGATTATTCGCAGGAACGAGCCGACACGGAATGGAAATTTGCGAGAAGTCATCTTTGGATGAGTTACTTCGAGGACGGTGATACGGTACCACCTCCGTTCAATATGGTTCCAACTGCCAAGAGTTTCAACAAAATTTTAACTTGCGGAAAAACCGGACGTCCGACAAAATCTCTGATCGTGAGTCTCGAGATCGTCATCGTTCAAATAATGTCTGAATTTTTTACAACAATTAATTTTTTTTTGTGGTAAGCCAAATTTTATCGTTGTTGTTTTTTTTTATTGGGAAAAAAAGTGAAAACGACGAATTGACTTTTGAGTTTTTTCACAGATCAAGCGACGTCTTCGTGATTATTATCGTGAATTTTGATTCTTAATTGCAACGAGTATCAAAGTGTTTCAGAATATTGATAAATTCGATTAACTCAACGTTTTTTTAATAATTATCATAATGATAATAATCCGGAACGTAACGATAGATATAAGAAATTTGACAATCGATTAAATAAACACGATCAAATTTACGCGATGATATATTTTTTTTGTTTTTTTTCGCGTGCAGAAAAAATCACGCGAAAAAGCTTTCGAGAGACACGACACAGTGATGCGTCTTCTGATCAGACGTTACGTTACCGCGGAACAAAGAAAACGTGACGATTTTGGAATAACCGAGGACGACGTGATGGAAATACGTCAGGATATATCGACCCTTCGTTACGAACTCATTGACATACTTCGACAGAACGGTATGAGAACCCCGGATGTCGATAAAGGAGATGCTGCTCGTGAGTATTGTCTAATCTTCATTGAAAAAAAATAAATATACATTATATGTACGAAACGTAGTAGAAAATTATTCAGACTGATTTTTTTGGCAACAATATAATTTAATGTTCATACATTAATCTGAAGTCTTTATTAACTGCCCAAGGGAACTGCTTTGAAGGGGATAACGTTGATGCATGAAAATTGAATTCAATTGTCCGCCAAAAAAATCAGAATAATTACTTTTCCAACTCAATTCGTGCATGTAATAATAATAAATTAATGAATAAACTTAATAACTAATAAGTAATAAATTAATTAATAAAAAACTTGTTCGAACGATGGAAAAATGATAAACGTTCATTGACAATTTTTTTGTTTTTTTTTTTTAGTTTCCGGAAAGAAGGGCCGAGTGATGGAACGTCGTCTCCAGAAAGATTTCCAAATTGGCATGGTGGAAGGAATCGTGGCCTCGGTTATACAGAGCGAGAAGGAGCCGAAGGACGTTTTCAGTCAGATAGCTCGTGCGATCGGCAAGAAGGGCAGCGGTAGCGGAAGCAAGAAGAAAGATTGGAACGCGGTTGTGCGAAAGAACACGCTGGCTCGGGATCCCATTGGAAGCCGCAACGAGGCTTTCATACGTCAAACCAGACGCAGTCTTCGCAGACACCAAATGAATCATCCGAATTCGGATCTGGCGTCCCTGGATCCGGATCGTTTGATCGAGTACAATCCGAATTTGTCGACCGTATCGCCGACCACGAGAATCGCTTATGCCAAATTTATCATGGGCAAGATCAAACCTAACGAAGGCGGATCGCTGAGCGGAGCAGAGGGTGGTTAATTTATTGACGACACTTTTATTATGCATCTTTATTTATTATAATGTTTTTTTGATTTTCTTCTTCTTCCAAGTTCTTTTATGTTTATTGTTGTATTTTTATTCGACAATTTTTTGTATAGAGGACTTTACATATACGATTGAAAACGCCAATTATCGGATAATTAGTTCGATTTTGCAATTTTTTTGACTAGTTGAAATCGAAGGATTTCTTTTCAGATTGATATGATTTTTTTGGAGTCGAAAGTGATTGCAAATATAATATAATATTGAGTTCAATTCGAATCGGGAATTCGGTGTTCTACAATGAAAAATAAGTTGATGATATAATTTTTTTTTTCATCAACAACAAATTTATTCCATAAGCAACATTATCAACTTATTTTGCTTGGTGCATCACACGATTTCCCATCCCAGGTGATCGTAACGATAACTTTTGCACTCACTTTCAATTTTCAAAATGTTATATTTATATTTTATATATATATATAAAAACACGATATCAAGTGGTCGACAATTTTTTGTCTCCTCTTAATTAGATGCAAGATCAAACTAACGATTTTTGAAAGCTCTCGAAATAGTCCGATCGGGGTTAATTTTTGCCAGATATTTCATGATAGTACTTTGGATGTGAGATACTCCATAATGATGTACTATTTGAAACAGGGATGGGCATCCATTCAAAAAAACCGTATTTCAAATACTTTTTCAAACAAATAACTATGATTGATTATTATGTGAGAATTAATATTTTCACATTTCTGTAATAATTATAAATAATTCGAAAAAAACATTTCTGACCAAGTTACGTGAATTATCATTTTACAATGATTTGAAGTATTTAATATGATCTGGTAAAATTCGTTATCATTTGGTCCGAAAAGTATTTGAAATACATTTTTATTGAATGAATGTCCATCCCTGATTTGAAATAGTTAATAGAAAAATGGTTAATACAAAAAATAACGATGTGTTATTTTTTTTTGTTTATTCCGCAAAGGTGGCAAAATTGGGGATGAAGCGGGTGATGGAAAAAGCGCAACGGCATCGCAACGTTCGAGCATGAAAGTCGTGATATCGGACGCTGCGCAACGTCAAGCAAGCGTAACCGGTGGGTTGAACGCTTCATTCAGCGAATCGATAAAAAAAGGATTGTTGAAATCCATGAGCACGGCCGGAAGCATGGACAAGAACAATCTCGATGTAAAATCATCGAGCAATCGATCGCCCTCGCCGATTCCCGAGGATCCGCGCGAGTACGAGGCGAACAAATCGTCAAAAGCTCCGTCGCCCGCTCCGGAAGCTTCGTCGAGGCCCAGTTCCAGCAAGGACGACGCGGCCAAGGACGATCGAGCGCCGGACGATAAGACGAAAGACGCTGGAGATGCGAGCGTCGAGGATAAGGATGATAAACCGAAGAGCGGAGATGACACGACGGATAAGACGCAGACCAACGATAAGGACGACGAGGAAAAGAAGAAGAAGGAAGATGAGAGAAAGAAGAAGGAAGCGGAAGATAAAAAATCTGGTCCACCCAAGGAAGCTGATACTTCGGGCACGACGAAACTCAGAGGAAAATCCAAGGCTACCGGACGAATAATGGGCGGATGGATATAAAATGTCATTTGTCAGTTGGAATTTACACGATAATAAATGAAACGATGACGATTATATTTTTTTTGTCCATATATATATTTTTCTTTTTTCGTGTGTTCGTTTTTTTTTTAGTTGTACAAAATGTTTCGTCATTTTTAGCGACGTTAAAACTAATGTTACGTGTGTAATACTTTGGCGTTGGATATATGTTTGATTTGGATGGATTATACACAGCCACCGCAGACAACCCGAAAAAAAGATCTGTGAGAATGGGAGAATGCAGAAAATTAGAAAAAATTGGAAGAAGGAAAAAAAATTAATTATGGAATTAGAAAAAAAAAATGATAATAATACTTGATGATAATATGCATTTGGGTCGAAGGTTAGAAGCTGAACTATCGATATTAATTGATCATAGCATTACCTTCGAGCCTGCCGTCTTGGACCATCGTCGTTCGATTTCAAATCTTGATTCTTCATTTTATTTTTCTTATTTTTACTGGCTACTCGATCGATCTGCAAAATTACGTTGAAAAAATTGAAAAAAAAAAAAAAAAAACAAATTCATCGAAATAGAATTTAACGATTAAAACTTTTTTTGTTTTTGTTTTTTTTTTTCACAAAATTATCATCGATTCCTACCTCATCGAGTTCACCGATTTTGTACAACTTTAACATATTTTTCGCATCCGTCGAGTGTCCGAAATTATCGAAATCCGTTGTACCGTCCTTTCCCGCGTATTCCATCAATAGTTCGGATCCTCCGGGATGCTGCAGATCGCACGACACATTTTTATTAATGACAACAAAAAAAACCAAAAAAAAAAATCACCCAAGCTTCGTAACGGTTTGCTTATAACATATATATTTATTTTTTTTCTCTTCTTTCTTTTTTGTCCAAGTAAATTTAGTACCTCCTTCATGTAATCCGTAACATCGTAAACGTTGTTTTTTATAACGATCCACACTCCGGCTTCGCCGATGCCGTTGTGTTCAGCGACATCGTCGATGGTGAAACGACGCGTGTCCGACATAATCTCTGATATGCACGCTGCCCGATCACCAATCACAATATATATGTATCGGGCTTGTTCGTCGCTGGAGGGGATACGACGACGGTATGGGGATGATGGTTATAAATATATATAAACCACATCGGATGTACACGCGACAAGATTGCGGATAACGAACGATGTAATCTGTGGCTATGCACCGACCGGATCGATGATCTCGGTCGCCCGAATTCTCAAAACTTGATCCGTCAAACCGATAAATCGTTTTGACATTTGTTTTTTTTTTTATCAAATACGTACGTTTATCAAATTTGCTTATATTCAAAATTTATAATTTTATAAAAATTACATTTTCAAACAAAAAACATCTCGTTCAGGTGAAACAGCACCCAGGTACATCCTGGTACATATTTACAATGTTTTTAATGATACAGAGAAGTTAAAGCTATTCGAATTTTATTATTGTCAACTTCACAACTTATTCATTCGTCGATGATATAAATATTGTCACTTATTCAGCAGTCTGTTATGATTGAATATTATAATCGTGATATAAATAAAAATAAAGAAATAAGTGTCGACGGATGACAACTATACTAATACGAGTCATATTAGGTTGATATCAGAGCGTAAACTCGATATTACCACGAACACAATCATTCATTGTGTTTCCAGACAGATACCACACGACTGATACAAATAGTATGGGATAGGTTTTTTTTTTGTATTGCCAAAACGTTGCAATAAAAAAAAAACCAATAGATAATGATCACGAGTGTTAAAATTCCCATCGCTATAACGTGCAGCTGGAACGAGTCAAGATCGATGGATCATCATTGAACACAAATGACAAGCTCAATTGTTTTATTTTCAATTTCATCGATTTTGTTTTATTCATTCATTATCGGACGGTGATTGCTCGTGTTTCTGGTTAGTACACAGAACGAACGTAATCTCTACGTGCGCAAATTCACGATCCAATATCTTTGAGCTTTATCGTCTCACGTACAGAGATTATCCAATATTTTCGATCGACGTCGATTCTAGTCTATCCCGGAAACTTTCGTTATTCTTTCACCGATCGTGAAACTCGATATTTTATCGTGTGATGCGATGTCGACACGTTGATTGATGATTCATTCGAAGGGTACAATGATATCATCTTTCGTCATGATAATTCATTATTTTTTTTTTTCGCTATTCGAGCAGAATTATCGATCGTCGATTGATTCAAGTCGAAGTCTTGGAGATTCGGCTTATGTCCGCTTGATTTTCGTGCTGCAGAATACTGTGCACGATGATCGATTGATTATTATTCCTCGATTGTCGATCGTTGAGTCGATTTGTCACCAATGAGTTCTCGTGACTCGTTGAATCCACGAAGCGTAACTCGATATCCTCGTAAATATTCCTGGTGCACCGGTCGCGCATGGACTCGATCCTGCGCTGGTTATTCCTATTTGAATGAATTCGCCGTCGGATTCGATAACGAGAGGACCTCCACTGTCACCCTGGAAAAATCGTGAGAATTGAAAAATTTTATTGACATTTTATCGATAGCGATAAATTTGTCATCGTCATGTTATATACGCTATGATTAAGTAATTTGATAATTTAATAATTCAAAAATTCAATAATTTAATAATTTAATAATTTAATAATTTAATAATTTAATAATTTAATAATTTAATAATTTAATAATTTAATAATTTAATAATTTAATAATTTAATAATTTAATAATTTAATAATTTAATAATTTAATAATTTAATAATTTAATAATTTAATAATTTAATAATTCCGAAAGTATTTTAAATACATTATTATTCTATGTTACATTACCGATGAATGATATTATTCTTATGTTACCATGCAAATAAAATGTATGCGCACGGAAAACTTACCGGACAAGTGTCCGCACCGAATTGGGTGGAAGTGCACATATGACTGTCCAAAATGTGCCAACTCAAGCCACATTCGTTGTTGCTTATTATCGGAATCGACGTGTATTTCAATGTCTTCGCGTGGCTATTGGGCTGCCGGGGTAATTCACGACCCCATCCGAGAATCGTTGCAATTGTACCGGCAAAATTTTTGCTCGCCTCGTATCGTCCGGCAAGACGAATCGGTTGTATATAATCTGAATGAAAATAAAATTGTGGATTTTATATGTTATGAGATTTTCATCCTCTTCGACTTCGTAAATTCTTTTTGGACTTTTGGTCCAAATTTCTGATGTATTGGGAGTTTGAAAAAGTATATATATATACTAAGGTGGTTCTTATTTGGGCTTAAAAAAAATATCGCTATCCACCTTCCAAATGATTATTTTTGTCCGATTTTTAAATTCAATCTCTGCATTACCTGAATTTATTTGAAAGTTTGAACCAAATATATGAAAGTCCGAACCGAAGGGGCGGAGAGTGAGGGAAAAAAAATAAAAAGATCGTTTATCGCCAATACTGGTGAGACCAGCCGAAACATAATCAATTGCTCGATAGATTTATATTTATCAATTTGATAGATTTATATTTATCAATTGACATACCGTTGAAAGGAATCTCTTCGGGCATCCGAATCAATCCAACGTCCTCCACATTGGTATTGGCGGTGTAACCGGGATAAATCAAGATTTCGCTTGCCATCCGGGCGTAACCGTTACCACTGTAACCCCAGGGTTCTATTCCATTGGTATCGGGATCACCGAGAATCACCAAAAATCGTGGGGGTCTCTTGGCGAGGCAGTGAGCCGCCGTCAGGATCCACCAGGACGAAATTATCGTGCCACCGCAAATGAGGTGATTGCCATTTCTGCGAATATGATGGATGTTGGCCATCCATGGAAATTGTCCGATATGCGCGTAATTACCACCGTCGATCGCAGCGATGCGTTTTTTAACTACTACAGTCGGAAAATTTGTGACGTCAGTTGTTTGATTTTTCGTGTTTCAACGAACATTGCGATCAATAAAAATAGATCGCAATCGATCGTATTAATAAAAATAGTCACTGAATTTCATCGCAATAAACCCAAAACTTGAAAAAAATAATGAAACATTTAGAACTTTTTTTTTTCGATATTAATTTAATTAAATTATTTTTATCAATTTTATTTATCGTAATTTGAATGATTTTTTCTTTTATGATTTCAGTATAATATTATTTTTATTTGATCAAATAAAACTTTATCCCATCGATATTTCAATTAATCGACGACGACACTCACCCTTGGATGAACCATCATCGTTGCTCAAAGTTAATCCAAGACTTTTGTTATTATTGCCAAATAATATATTCGCGAATGGCAATCGAATTCCAATAGTTTTCGACGACGCTCGAATATCCGAACAAAATGCCAGGAAAACAAACGCGACGAACGTACTTTCAGCTCGGAGATACATGACTGACTCATTGACGTACCGACTGACAAACCTCGAACTGTACTGCATCGAGGTACAAAGGGATTGCATTTATATATATACCTTCCACCAACGGTAACGTCTTAACGACGTTATGATTGGTCGAACGAACGACGAAAACCACGAAGAACTTGTGTCAAATGATTGGGGAAAACCGGGTCCGACGAACATTTCCAAGAACGTAAAAATCATATTTTTCTTCGATATTCACAATATTATTGAAAAAATTCTTGCGTTGAATAAAAATTGCAAAGGTGTTGCGTGTGCATATGTGACGAAAACAAAATTTTAGAAAATTAAACAATTATAGATCGTACGATTATCATTAATATCACTGATCAATGATCATCTCGCATTCGAAATATTTAATTTTCACATTGTGCAGGAAAACTCTATACGGCTCATTAATTATTCCGTGAAAAGATAATACTTCGAGAAAAAGGGAGAAAAAAACTCATTGCCCCGGGCATTTACCACGAAATGTGCATATCCAAATTCGAGCCTTTCCGACGGGTCTAATTATCGGAAAATAGACGGCCAGGGTGTAACGAACGCTCTGACGACGAAGCCATTATTGCCATGGCATGAACTCGAAACGATAACTCATTTAATATCAATCAATTTACTCAATTATGTTTTGTTTTTTGTATTATTATTATTATTATTATTATTATTATTATTATTATTATTATTATTATTATTATTATTATTATTATTATTATTATTATTATTATTATTATTATTATTATATAATATTCACGGTATCGAGTGAAAAATGAATAAAAATAAGAGATTTTTATTTTAAAAAAACTAAGAAATGCATTGAAAAAAGTCCATCCGTTTGATCGATTATGATCGATTCAAACATATTTTCACGAAATTTTCAATCGATCGAATCTCTGATTTCCGGTTTTCGTGGCGTAATCCAATCGAAAATATGGAGCTTCGAGTTGAACGTAAAGACTTAGGCTATTAGTACTGTCGGCATGCAGTCCATCATTGATATCAAGTGCGTCAACACCCATAAATTACGTACTTTCTCCACATCGAACTTACCTCGATGAATTTTCAAGTCTCGAAAATTCCATGAAATCTGGAAAAAAAAAACATTTTTTTTCGAAGAAAAAAAAACAAAATGAACTTTCGAAAAAAAAAATCAGAGTGAACCCGTGTCTGCCAACCCTCGCTGCCACGATGACATTCGAACTGGAACGCCAAAACCATGACAATAGCGTTGGTGGATAATCCAATGAGTTACGCACGGCAAATACGTGGGATCCGGTCAGAAGCCCGATATACCGGAAAAAAAAAATTCGTTAAATCGGTCGTTTGCCAAATCGACCATTGGAATTTGATGCATCGTCGGACATTGCCCGTGGATCCTTGCGGTTGATCGCTCGATCAACCCGATCGTTCGACGTTGCAACGGTGGTTCGACACGTTTTGAGCGATGTTCGACGAACCGCGATGGGCGAATTAGCCAACAACGTCAAAGCCCGATCGTAAGGTGGAATCTCGAACCCCGCGGTCATCGCGTTACACGCCCCTTTAGTTCGTCGTAAATTTTGTCTCTCTGTTGCATCTGTCGAGGACGCGGTTGCGATGCACTTTTTGACTGAGCAGTTGCAAACCACGTTGAGAAACACGAAATTTTATTGCAACCGGAATTACAACGAAATTCCGATAATTACAATGTTTATGAAACAAATTGTTGTTTATGGGGAAGAAAATATGTATAACATTTTTTTTTTTTCGTTTTTGAACATCACGATTATCCTTTTGAACCGAGCGCAATAGTATTTACATATTGCACTCACTTTTTATCGACTACATTTTTCATTCATCTGAAAATTCGATTTCAATTAATTGACAACTTTTTATTTTTTCACGTGTCGATCAAATGCAAAATCGAACCAATGATTTCGGATCTTCCGTAGTGTGTTGTAGATAATTAACTGTCATTTTATATCAATTTAATGAGGATATCACTTTTTAACGTATTTTTCCGAATAAAATTATGTCGAAATGAAAATATTGAATTAAAAAATGGAAAAAAAATTATTTTTGATAATAAATTGCGGGAAAAATCGTTATCGGCATATTAAAAAGTTGTCAGCCTAGGTTTGGGCGGTTGGGAATTCCCGCGCCAATGAAAAGAAGATAGGGCCGATTAAAGGGAACAAGAGCGAAAATCACAAAATCTGTCTTAACTACCAAACGAAGCGAAAAGGAGTTAATCACCCTCTAATTTCTGAGGGATTTTAAGTGATCTCGGGCGCCCATGATTTTCGTTCGCGTCGGTGATTTTGGGACACCCGGTATACGAACAAGTAAGTCCCAAGTTAATCGAGCTTTCACAGTTTCGTCACGACTAATTTATCAAAATTTTCAAACACACGTATTCATCATTGTTCAAACATATGTTTTTTTTCTGTGTTTCACGAAAGGAAAAAAAATAATGGTAACGATTGCAGAAGGCAAAGTGACTAAACGAATGACACAATAATGAATGAATAAACGAGTTACTTGTCAACCGTATTATATTTTTCATGGTTTTTTTCTTTATCGCCTTTGCCTCGTCAAAGTCCCGTCGTTCATACATCGTTATAAACATTTACGTATCTCGACGATTAATCGTGATAACAATGTTCGTGCACACTTGTACAAAGTCAGTTTAACAGTATCACAAGAACATGTCGTATTTTGGTTGTCATTTATCATTAATATTAATATTAATTATTATTATTCATTATTATTTATTTATTTATTTTTTAATATTTATCTTCTTTGTTTGTTATTCGAAATTAGTTTCTTCTGTTAATATCGTGATGGAATTGTCTCGATGTCGGTGTCTGCGGACTTAAATGATTATTCGAGCGGGGCACAATCGCGAGATGCAATTTCACTCGCGTGACAAGCAAAGGTCACCATTTGTTTATTTTTTTAATTTTTTTTTATGAGCTACGATTGTCGAGTCGTTTTGAAAATCTTTCCCTCCCCCGCCAAGCTCTTGTATATCCATGCGCATACACACACACACGCGAGATCCGCGAATTTATCGTCTCGTCAAGTCATGTCACGTCATTGTTACTCGATTATTTATTTTTTAGTTTTGGTTTTTTTTTTTTTTCAAATTTTTTTTTAATAATCGCGATCACACGAATAAACTATTTCTAAAATTCTTATATATATTTACAACAGTCGTTAAAAATATCCCGCAATTAACTCGGCATACCAGCGTTATAATTGTTCCTAAATCGATATCGATTAATATCCACTTTATCCTTTCTCCTCCTTTTTTTTTCGTTTCAATTATATTTTTCTATTTCTATCCTTTCGTTATGTCTTTCGATCGATTCAATCGATGGATTTCGCGTGCTCACGTCATTCCAGATGCGCTCATTTTTATAAAAACCTTTCGGTCCCCCTGCCACTCAGACCCAACCTTTGATCCATCGTCCAAAGGGGGGTTTTCTTTTTACCCCGACAATCGGCCGAGCTCCGTTCTCTTCTCCGAATGATATTATTATGGAGTTGAATAATAATAATAATAATAATAATAATAATAATAATAATAATAATAATAATAATAATAATAATAATAATAATAATAATAATAATAATAATAATAATAATAATAATAAATAAGAGAAACAAGGCGTGTAACGTTGGATAGGAGGTCGAAAGTGAGAACGCTCAATGCTCCGAACTGTCGGAATTCAGAACACGTGGTATATAGATATGGTTGAAACAATATTGAAATTTGTGAAAACAGAAAAAAACCATTAAATAATGTACGGAAGGTAAAGAGAAGAAGAGAGGCGCGTCATCGAGGTCCACGATGTGAATCTGACCAAAGTATTTTTATTCTTCAATAATTTCGATCGTTGTCCGAGCTAATCAGATGGTTTGTCTGTTCAGTGGCGTAGCCAGGTTCAAGTGTCTGACAATTTTTCCGCGTCATTACACTTGCAATAGTAACAATAATAATAATAATAATAATAATAATAATAATAATAATAATAATAATAATAATAATAATAATAAAGTTTTTGTACTAACCACCAGACATAAAGTCTGAGAGGAATGCAAAACATTAATAATAACAATAATAATTATGATAACAACAATAATAACAATATCGTCATATACATATATATGTATATAATCTACGCTCACATAAATATCTACATGTGATACTGAGTTTCCGGTGAGGTTTTCGTCGTTCCTCACCGAATAAAAATCCCGGCTAGGCCACTGTTCGAAATTTTCCTACGTTGAAATATCATCGCTCGACAGGTCTGTGTGACGAGCCACTTGAGACGCATACACGGACACGCACGCATGCTACACGTAGATACACATACCGCATACATTCACACTCACACAAAAACAAAACGGACGCAACGAAAAATGCGAAAAGATCGATCGATCGATGAATCCGGATGACTTGTACGATAATTCGAGGATGTCTAACATTTGCACAAATTTATCGTTAGACAAATTTTTATATATATATTTATATATATTTTTATATATATATATGTATTTGCATATATAAACAATAATGAAAAACACGATCTGTATACATCTATTAAATGTTTCAACAATGATGGCCTGGTCGAGCCAATCGCGATTATGCACTCCTTACCCTTGTCTCGTCTCTGTTTTATCTTAATTATCACCGCTCCGCGATTTCATTCCAATAACATTGTGATTAATCATTCGTAATCGCAAACTCGTTATTCGAATCAATCACGCAACATTTTTTTTTTTTTCGCGATCCAGTCTCGTTTATCGTTAATCGATGAAATTTCGTGGAATGTTTGTCGTTTAACAGGTGTTTTAAATGTGTATTCAATCATGAGGGGAATACCCAAAAAATACGTTTGACCGGACGATTCGAACGTAAAAAAAAAAAACGACGAAGGAAAAAAATGAGAAAAAAATTTGTTGCGTAAATTGTGGGTCTCGAGATGTGATCGAGACTGGATCACGTGGACTGGATCATAGTCCGGTGAAACGTTACGAGACATGATTGATGATCTTTCAATCGCTGGTCACTTTTAACACATTGCAACCCTAATATCGTATAACTTGTCACTGGATTTTTTTTTTGCTTACTCAATTTTTGTTTTCTCCGTTTTTCTTTCACATCTCAATTTTCAATTTCTTCGTCTTCTTTTTTCAGCACCGCGTCGCTTTTTTTTCGTAATTAATTTTCACACGAATTGTTTTTTTTTTTTTTTTTTTTCGTTTGATCTATATTTGTTTACATCGAGATTCGACAAACGTGTTTTGCCAATTTAAATTTAAATTATCGACAAATATATGTATCTTTCGTTTCTTTCTCGCTACACACACATATTAGGGGGGGATTATCGACACACACACACACACACACACACACACACACACACACACACACACACACGCACGATCGCGTCGCAATCTCACACAGTCCTAGGGACCGAAATTCTTAACGTCCGTATTATACAATCCCGATAATTCGATAAATGTTTATTACTCAAACATTTAAAAATACGAAAACCCCTCGATTCGCGTGGCTGTCTAAAAGATATTCACGAATTGACTTATATTTATATTCTTCGTCGATCATGATTTTTTAAATTTATTCATTTACTTTTTCAATTTTATTTACTTTTTTTACTCGTCATCGCAAGATTTTCGGGTTATCTTAATGTATCAGACCTTCGATTCTCTCGATGGAGAGCAGTAAAAAGAGAAACGGACAGAGAAAGACGTAGAGAGAGGAGGAGACGGAGGGGGCGGGGGCAGGGGGAAGGACAAGGAATTGTCTCGTCGTAGTAATATTATAAGTGGTAATAATAATTGATAGTTCTTAGTACGCATATTGTTATTAATGTTATTCATAATTGACGTTTGCGATGCACTATCCGACGTACGATATTAATAATTAACGAAGCGTATCGTTGGGTTTCGATCGTCGTGCCGTTTTACACTTCTGGAGATGTCCTTTATCGAGGAAAAAAAGATTAAAAAAATAAAAATGAAAAAAATCAAAAATAATAAAAAAATCACACGTTCATTTTACGAAATTACCAATTAAATCATCATAAGCCATATATATATATATATATATATATATATATATATATATGTATATGTATATATGATCTTCTCACCGAATCAATCGAGATATTCTACAATAATTTTTTTCTTTGTCTTTTTTTTTCTTCGTTTTCGTTTTCGTTTTTGCGTTTTAAATTCAAAACGTTATAGATACTCGACGATGTCGCACTTTATCGATATATTCGGACAGCTGGCTATGCTCGCACCGTAACCACCTCTGCTGCCGCTTTTGTGTCTTTCGTTGAGAAGCTTTTGAAATATCGGCAATATATCGAGATCCAATAGTTCGCCGTCGGAAACGGCGCTGTACATTTTCGTGAGATTGGCGGTCGAACCACCGGCTGGACCGGTATTGATGGAGGATTTTGCGGATCCGCCGGCACCGGTCCCGACAGTGCCACCGGACTTGTGACTCGAACCACCCCGGCCACCGCCTCCCCCTCCCCCGCCGCCGCCACGTGGATTGTTGGCGCTTGCGAATTTACTGTTGTGTATCGTCGCGACGTTCGGTGTACTTTGCACGTGATCGAGCCTCGCTTGTTGACGCAATTTCGATTCCGTGTGACGACACTCGCGAATTTTTCTCGCCTGCGCGCGATGACGACACTCGCCCGTGGACACGGAACCCTGATGACCCGATGATCCACGTGTGCGAGCGCATTTTTCGCGCGAACGTTCGGACACCGAACGTTGAATTATCGTTGACATCGGGTCCTCGTATTTTTCTGATTATTCACGGAATCGATATCAATGATTTTGTCGATTTTATGGATAGACACGTACGTTTGTGTGATAATTGAAGATATTATAATATTGTATAACATATGTATGATGTTTTATGCAAAAATTTATCATAGATATCGTACGATATCGTTATAGTGTAATTATAATGAATTCTGTTATCCAATTAATAAATTATACACTGTGTAATATGTATATGTATATATATATATATATACACATACATACATATATATATTGGGGAATTCCGTGTCAAATCATACAACGAGCCGTAATAAAATTAGTTATATTATTATTATCATTATTATTGTTAATATAATTTCATTCAGATTTACATTAATTAATTAGGGAAAAATAATCATGAACCAAAAAACAGAAGAAAAAGTGGATCTACGAAATGCATATTTTTTATTTTGGAGAAATTAAAAATTAAAAAAAAAAAGTTGCAATGAATATTCCACTCTGGAATTTTGGTAAGCCATAACAATTGTTCAATCATAAAAAAAATTCTAAAAATTATAAAATATGTCCATGTGTGTCTAACAAGTTTTCTCAGTGGGCGTAGTTTTTCAATTTTTACAAAGGTTGTAGGGAGATCGAAAAAGTTTGAAAAAAATCAAGGGTGTTTTTGGGGTCAAATGAAAGCCAAAAAAAAAAAGTAATTATGGGATGGGAAGGGACCAGGATTTTGACGACCTGATTTGACATGGAATGTTCCATACATTTAAATATATAAACACACATAAACATATTACTTAACATGATAAGTTTTTAATATATAAATATATTTTATTTATATATGAAAAACTCATAATAAAATTATAAAAAACTTATTATTTATGAATATATAAATAAATGTATATGATAAAAAAAAGGATAAAGACGACATACCTGTGTCGGAATAACTTGCGCTGACCATAGCCGGAACACTCGGCGAGCTCGCATTTCTTCCGTCGTCGTAATGATTCGAATGATTGCGCCCCGTCTCACCGGATCCGTTCGACATGGACAATCCGTGATTGTGATGACCCCCGTGTTTGCCACCCCCGTGTTTCTCGCATCTGTAACCCGTACCGGCGAACGGTCGTCTGTGTCCGCACTCACCGATGACGTACGCGCCCTCGAACGTACCGAGCGATTCCTCGATCGCTTCGGCTCGCGAAACGTTTTCCGTCGATATGTAACTTATCGTGTTCGACGGTACGCTCGTTCTTCGTTTTTCGAACAGCTCGTGATGCGAGTGAGCCAAACCGTTGTTCTTCACCGACGATCTACGCTTCGACGCGGTTTGGTGAGATCCACCCAAATTCATTGATCCTGTTGTCACAAATGTATTTATGTCGATTTTTTAATATATATATATATATATATATCTTTTTTATACGATTATTTTTTTTTCATATCAAGCGATTGTTTGAGGATAAAAATTGGGATAAAGAATTGTGGCAACATTTTCAAGAGGTCGTGGAAATCATGTTTTTTTTAAATGCATCATTGCTCGACCTAGCATAGCATTTTTTTTTTCATTCAAAAATTGTATTCCGGTGTTGAATAACTATTTTTTAGTCTCAGGAATTTTAGTATATCTTATTTGATATTTTTCTAAAAGGCAAAAACGAAAAAATAAGAAAAAATGTCAACGCTAGTTTTCGACGATTTTCATTGTTCGCCAGAAAGTTTAACAATTTTTTTGCTATATTTCACGAAAAAACCGAATCTTCAAATATGAAAGAAATATATTTCATCCATGAAATTGATTTACATGAAATTATGTTCATATTTATTCGTACAATATAAATTTTAGTTTATATTACGATTAAAATTGAATATATCAATATGAAGAAATTTTGTGGAAACGGAAAATACGATATTCACAGTTCGTTCAACTTTCGTGTTTATGCTCACCGGTGTGACGATGTTTCGGAACGAATTGCAACGGTGGCGGCAATATAGTCTGTTCGAGATAATTCTGTTCGTGCAGCTGACCGAAAGACACGTTTTTCACGGGTGGCGGAGTTGGCAATCGGGCACGATGATTTCCCGACGATTCCATCAACGTTTTTTCGTCATTCGCATCGCGCGGTATATCGGTCTCTTCGAGAACCACCGATTCCTCGGATTCCTCGACGGTTTCCGGAACAAAATCGATGTTGGTTTTTCCACCGTCCGAACGACGATCCGGACTGTGTTCGAGCAGCGGCTCGGTCTCCCGACCAACGTCGTTCGATCGTGATTTTCTACGATCACGACATTGACCACCCGCCACGTTTACCGTATCGATCGCACTAGCCACACAATGATTTCCCGGTTCGGGCAAGGACGAACATCCACGATTCGTTTCCAACACCAGAGGTACTCGTTCGCTGTCGATCGCGATTGCGGGAATCTTGACGTATGATCCTTTGATCCTGAAATATAGAAAATTCGACTTTATGAGAATTGATAATTCCATTCAAAGTCCCGGAGTGAAAGTTTCACCAGGCTGTTCCAAATAATCTATGATCGATATTTTTTAATTCTTTAAATAATAATAATAATAATAATAATAATAATAATAATAATAATAATAATAATAATAATAATAATAATAATATTCTCTTTAAATTTTTGAGATACTTATCAAAGACACTTTTCAGTCTTTGGGGGGAAAGAGGGTCAATTTTTTTATTTTTTTCAAATCTCACAGATTTTTTTTCTGTTTTTTTTCGCTTTTCGTTTGTTCGAAGGATTTTAGAATGTCATCACGAATGATTCATCGTTAATTTTTGTTTTTTGTCGTTTTAACTTATTTTGCTATTCCACCAGCTTTTTCGCACTTTTATCGAATTGTACGTATCGATTTTTTTAAATGATCTAAACGCAAGGAACGTTGTTACCGACACGATAAATTAAACTTCCTGATCTACCCACTTTGTGGCTTTCTCCTGATCCCCGATGACACCGACGTTCACGTATTCGCCCTCCGGCTGAACCGTTGTCATTGAATTCAAGCTGCACATGGACATCGATACGTCCGTTGTTTCCGTCGTCATCGATGGACCTGCAACAACGATGTTCATTCGTTTGAATTTTGTATGAAAAAAACCAAATGTCACTCGATCAAAACCCAAATTCCGATGTGAAAAAAAATAAACAAAAAAAATGTTTGAAAAAACGTTCAGGCACTCGGCTCCGTTGTTTCGAATTTTTCTATTCAATGCCGAACTAGCGAGATCCGTGCTTCTGCGTCAGCCTCAGTCGTGTTAAAAGCGTGGAAAAAAATGTTCATTAGCCTCGAAAAATCGTTGTGGCGAACAAAAAAAAATTGCGAAAAATTAAAATTAAAAAAAAATACTAGAAAAATTTTTGTAGCGGAAAAAAAATTGCGAATTCGCGAAAACGTGGAAGATTCTATGAAAAAAAAGATTATTAAAAATAATAATAATCATAATAATCATAATAAATAATCGTAATAATAATAATAATAAATAAACCTACAACTATAACAAGTCGAAAATCTCGGCTTATCAATATTTTTCGTGATACTACATGTTTTGAAATTAATTTATTTGTTTCGAATAATTTTTCGTGCTACACGAAATTCTCGTCGTTTATCATGCGAATTTATTATCGCCTAGATTGCGATTACGACGAATTCAATGAAAAATGTAATGTACAAATTTTTCGTTTCAATTTCAAAATTGTATTTTACTACGATCGATGAATAAACGCAATCACGATCAGTGAAACTATAGATGAGAGATAGAAAATTGATAGGCAATCGGATGCTCATGCGTCGCCTCTCGTATCTCGTCTTACACTGACCTTTGTGATTTTGTGTACCATGCCGCTGGACAGTGGGCTCTAACACATAGAGTGTGAATGAGAAAGATGCATCGATCGATTTTTCCGATCGATAAACTTTTCGCGAAACGAAATTTTAACTCATTTTTTTTTTTCGTTGATTTCAATTATAACGAAAATTTCGTTTCGCGATTGATTCGAATTTTTTCGTTATTATTTTTTTGTTTTTTTTTTTTTAATTCTCTTATTTCTTCGAATTTTCTTCACAACATTGGGACACGACGATAACAGACAATGAAAAATTGATCGAAATTACCTTCTCTCTTGATGACAGTCTCGTTTCGTGGTACCGTGAGTTTATTGATGGCTTCTTGAGTATCGTTGATCGTTTCGTCCCCGAGTCGTCGCATAAACATCTGGAATTCCAAACAAAAGAGTAAAACACACATTTTTCGAACGAAAAGAATATCGCAAAAAAAAAAAATGAAAATAAAATTAAATAATAATAAGAATAATAATCGAAAGAAGAAAAAAATCTCACTTGTAATTCGGATTCACGTTCCGTAAGTTGTTTTCGAAATTTTTGATTGGCCGTCGTCGCATCTTTGAGACGTTCCTCGAGTTCGCTGACCGTCGAATCCCGACGCGTTCTCGATATCGGCCTCAAAGTCGCTCGTGTTTTTTTGTCGATCGCGCCTTGAGGATTTCTTCGCAGTTCGATTAGCTGTAATGTCAATTTACGTCGAAATATTTACATCGAAGAATCACTCATCGATGACGAATCAAAGTTTGGAAAAAAAAAATCAGAAGAGATGAGAAATAAAAAAGTTGAATGGGGGTTTCGTTTTGTCTTTCCATTGCAGATGAAAAATATTTAAAAACTCAAATGGGTGATTATAATAATGAAAATAAATGAAAACAAAAACGCACGAATAAAACGAAGGTTTTTAATCTAAACCTTTGGCACGAAGACAAGGCACAATGTGGCTGTGCTGCAAAAAATTATGAAAATCGACAGCATGATGAACATGGTGTCGGGTTTGTCGGCGAGTACGAAACTGATGGCTGCTCCCATGACGCACATTATCACGACGTTGTACACACTCATGCCAACGTATTTGCTGTCGTTCAACGCTGGTATGCTGACGTGCCTCGTCTCCCACGCGAGAAAAGCACCGAAAATCTAAAAAAAAAAAAAAAAAAACAAAAAAAACGATAAATTGCATTTTATTATTTTATTATTATCGATTTTATTATTATTATTATTGATAACGATTTGTTTCAGTCGTTTTTTGAAATTAGTATTTTGTACGAAGCTTTGGCAGAGTGCGACCTAATTTTTTTCAGCCACATTTTTAAGACTTACTTCGTTTTATATTCAACTCTCAATTCGAGATTTTTTTTATCGTTTATTTCTTTTTAAAATAATTTATATTGATTTTAATTCGTTTAATCAACCATCTTTATTTTTTAGGTTAAATTAAATCGTGAAATGAAAATGATGATTGTTGTTATTATTGATTCAATAAAATGTCGTTTGCAGACGAATTTAAGTCCCACTTGGATTGTCTCTTTTTTTATTGATTCGACTTACCATCAATAGACCTTTGTAAGCGTAAATGCATCCCAAGTAAACGGTCATTCTGTTGCTTTGGCAGTACTCGTTTTCCGGTATCATCATGATATCGTCGCTCGACGGATGAGGCTGTATCATCGTTATGATTATAAAAAAATTTCCGTTATCGGTGATTATTTAAAAAAATTCAATAATACACAAATTTTCACTCACGTATGGTTCCATTTGTTTAGTTTCACGATAAAATGGATCGGCAACCTGCCACGTTGTCATTATGGCTAAATCGATGACCAGCAAAACTCCAACGACCATGAACAGTTGATAGTCCTTGATAACCTGTGACGACAAAATGCGATAACAAAATTTCGTCGATGGAAAATTTATTTGAATATTTTATCATTCCAAAACGATTTTTTCACAATGATTGTTCGATATTTTTATATTGGATTGTGCATCGTAGTATCGACGATTCATGATCCAAATGAGATCGTATAATAAATTGAATATATAATTGTTATCGTTGGAAATAATCGTCGTCGATTGATTCATCGTCGACTTACTTTTTTGTTCAACTTAACATCGGTGAATATCGAATGTACGCGCCAAGTTTTCGAAAACATGGCGCCAAAAGCGAGGGAAAAACCGGCCATCAACAACCACGCTCGTGCCGTACAGATGTACGGAAATGCGGTTACGCTCGATAATTGTGAATCGAGACCGAGAACGATTACGCTGCTGTACGTCAACACGCATCCGATGATTATGAGATTGTTCAGATGTGGCGATGACATTTTTATGTATCTGAGGAAACAACATTTTTTTCACGTTTATTCGGGGCCATTGCAATGACAATTGACGACGTTGATAACGCGAAATAATGGATAATCCCGAGAAAAAAAAATTATAAATGAATTATAAATGGGATTGGGAATATATGGACTATTTAAAATTTTGTAAATATAGTAAAAAATAAAAAAAATAAGAAAATAAAAATTGCACAATATGCTTTCTCGGTCAGAAAAATGCGTACTTTACTTGAAAAATATGGTGAAAACAAAATGGCGGTCATATCAGTCCCACGATTTTGTTTTTGGTGATGAGCATATTTTTAGAGTGAATAAATTGAATGAAAAAAGAAAAGAAATGTGCGCAACATTTCCAACAAAGAAATCACGTTGAGCAAATTTTTATTCACGTTGATATTTTAGCTATGACAAATAAACTGCATAAACATTTGATCGTTAGTAATTTCAAAAAATTAAAATCCCACAGGCTAAATGAATAATACAAATGTTGAGATAGATTAGAGAGAACTTCGAGATCACGTTTCAAAAATTATTTGAAACCTGTGTGAGAGGTTTACCGAATTTTTATTTCAAAAAATGATCTTTGCTAAGGAGCTATCTGACATGCGACCCCTTTTATGGACAGACAAAGACAGTGGTGGATTTTATTATCGCATTTACCTCTGATTTCTGTATCTGATGTTAATGGCGAGAAAAACAGTCGCTATTACGATACCGGCGCTCGCGGCGGCCACGAGTATCGCGTATATAGTTATGTTGACCGTCGAGTGTTGAATCACATGAACCGTTCGGTCCTTGGGGGGTGATCGGCCACGCCACACCAGAGCCCGACCTCTGCTCAGGTCCAGCGTTCCCGTAACGCCGTCGTACTCGCCCACTTTGACCTCGCTGCCGCCTGAAATCGATTACCGGCTTGTCACCGCTACTATCACGGCTATACCATTCGATCTGTAACTCTACGGCTATCCCACGGCCATTGAGCCATCAATTTTTCAGCGAAACGAAAAAAAAAAAAAAAAACGTTTGGCAACCTTCAAACGCATTCGCCGTTGGTATCGAATAATAATTTTTTATATTTTTATGTGATTTTTTATTTTTTTTTCATACTCCATCGCGGAATACTCACTTTGGAACTGTTTCAGGAGTATATAGGCCTTTCTTTCGTTGTCGTAAAAACGCACCGGACCCTGAAACACGATATTCGATTGGGGGAATTTTTTTTCTTTTCTTTTTCTTGTACGTTAAGTGGATCAGAGTGGGATCGGAGTGGAAACATTAAATTTATGTGTGTGTGTGTGTGTGTTAGGGTGGCTCGAAAAAAAAAATTCGCATCCGTAGAACGCTGCAGAAAGATGAGCCCGATCGGACCATTTTTAGGGGTGGTCCCCGATTTTTCAAAGTTCGAATAACGCATGGCGCAATGATTTTTCTTTATCGCACGAACGTGAATCGTGAGATAAAAATGAAGTTTGACAAGATGAATAACAAATGGGTTCGTTGTATCAGAGTCAAATAATAATATCAGATGAGAAAATGAACAATATTTTATGAAAGACGAATATTATTGGTTTTAATGATTTTGTGGCTGATCATTTTTTTCTTTTTCGGCTCAAATGATAATTTACGATTCACGTTCATTCGATAAAAAAAAAACGTTATCGCGTCGTGTTATCTAAATGTAAAAACTTTCAAAAATCGAAGCTCACCCCTAAAAATGGTCCGATCAAGATTCACTTTGAAGTAAATGAGGGCCGGGAAAATCGGTCAAAAGTTTTTTTTTGTTGTTCGAGCCACCCTGATGTGTATGCTCGATGGAAGTGGTTCGGGAGATAGTGACACGCATGTGGATAAACGAATCTCGGGTGACAAAGTGAATTGAGGTTTTTTAAGCCTGAGATATTCGTCAACTTCGCGGCTTTTTCGGGGGCATCTGGAGTGTGACGTATATGGATTGACATCGTTGAGATGAGACTCAACAGACTGGAAACCAAAAAAAAAAGGTTTACAAAATGGCCGATCGAGGTAAGGATGAAGAAAATTAATTCTGAGATGGTGAATTAATTGGTATAAAATCGAAATCAAAAAAGCATTTGTTCAGCGTCAAAGGTCAATGTGGGATGATCACGCCATTCCCAAATGGCTCGCTTGTGGACAAGGGCGGAAATATAATTTCAACGGAAAATTGAAAATAGAGAGCGGACATCAATTTTTTTTTTTTTCAATAAAAAAAGATAATGTATTTTGAAAAAAATATTTTGCTTAGAGCATGAGTATCATTTGACCTCTCTCAACGAAGAAAAGAATTGAAGGACTCCTGAAAACACACACACGCACACACTCAACAAAAGCAATGGAAAAAAATCAAGAATAAAAATCAAAAAAGTTCATGATTAGATGAATATGAAGAAAAACTTTGCTCCTCCAGGAGGTTCGTTTGAGGCAACAAACGACCCCACCCACCATTCCGTCTTCCGCCGTTTGAGTAATGCCCAGGGACATTTTTTTCACTTTCATCATTCAAGTGCGAGTGAAACGATAAGATTTTATAAAAAAATTTCGCAGCTCAAAGAGACGAAAGAATGAATGAAAAAAGAAAAGGAAGAGAAATTGGTACGAGTGAATGGGGCGTGTGTGACTCACGGTAACTCCTTCGAAGCTCGTGTTTCTCAGCGCCTCGAGAAAAAGTTTCTCCCAGAGGGGATCCCGGTACTTGAAGTCGGCTACAGTCTGGTTTCTGCGATAGTGCCTTATTCGTCTGGCAACGTGTTGTATCGCCAGTGCTACTGCCCATATACCGTCGTACGTGTATCCGTGAAACCTCGAGTACTCGGTGCCCCTCATAGCGTCGTACTCGACTCTGTATTCGTCCGGTGTCTGTCGAAAAATATTCGCGAGTCAACACGATAATGGAAAAAAATAAAACGGACTAAAACACAGGAAATGTTAAATATATTTGGGGAGGGACGTCCCGAATCACCCGGTTCTCAACCCTTCCATCCTCGATGTGGTAGAAAATAGATTTTTTTATTATTTTTTATGAAAAAAAAAAAAAAAATAGGTTTTGTATCGAAAATAATCGTAAAATCGATTTTTTGCCACATAGATTTCACTTTGCTTTTTTTTAAGTAGCAAAACGATTATCATCCATCGAAATATTTTTTGTTAAAAACAATTTGATGAAAATTGTTAACAAATTTCTTTTTAACAAAAATAATTGAAAACTATAACGAGAAAAAAAATTGTTAACTTTTTTTATTGTAAACCAAAAATTAAACATTCGCATTTTGAGAGAATAAATTTTGACTTGTAAGTCGTTATTTATTTATTTATTTATTCAATTGTTATATTCGACGAGTCGTAGATTCTTGGCTGTTAATGTCTCACAAACTTGTTCCCTCTCCATCGGCTCGTTATCTCCGAACCACGAGGGGAAAAACCACATCCGCGTGTTTGGTGAAGAAAAACCCGAGGCGCATGTCGAGGGGTTGGAACTGCCGTTACACCCCTCCGCCCCCATTCAAGGCACCGTGACACCAAGCGATTTTTTCGAAAAAAAAAATACTTCTTTTGTGTTGAGATTTTATTCTCGTCCAGTTTCTTAAAGCCTTGAAATTATATTTTTTCGAGCTAAAAGCCCGATATGGAAATTCCGAGGATTGTCCGAAGTACAGGATGATGCAGAAAAACGAGGCTGAGGGTTCGATTGTCGTGAAATTTTGTCCATACATGTCTCAATAATTTTTTTTCAACTTAGCATGGGATTTTTTTTATTTTCACACACTTTCCTCTGTTTATTCTGTTTGATAACATTTTTATATATTTTTCAATTTGTATTTTTTTCAATTACCAGGTAAAAACGTCATTTGATTAATGGACGAGTGCATTTTTATAATTTTTGGATAAATAAAAAAAACATCTGTGGCAAGTATTGCAACAATTGTTCATACGTAAAAACATTTTAAAAAATGTTTTTTTTTTTTGCATTTTATGTAATTGTACTATTATTTAATTTTATATTACTATATATTGTTCGATTATAAATTTTATGTTACATTATGCCCCGTGGTTGTCAAAATTATGTCAAGAAAAATGTCACATATGAAAAATGAATTTTGTGCAGTCCTTGCGAAGATAATACACATATATATATATCTGCAATGTATTTTTGTCTTTATAGACGGGGGTCACGGTGTCACAGCGCCTTAACGAGGACAATATACGCATTCTCTCTGTCGAACGAGCGAGATGGAGAATAAAAAAAAAAAAAGAAAAGATCTAGGTTTGTGGCGGTCACGGTGTTGATAAAGAGGAGTGACGCGGAATGGGAATAGTCTTCCGACGAACGGTCCAATTCGACTTGCGAACGGGAGGGTCAGGGGGGGCGGGGATGGGGATGGACAAGAACTCGTGCGACGACGACTTTTCTTTCTCGACATTGAAGAAAAGTTTTATCGCATCTCGAGGGAGGCGTTTTTTTTTTGTTTTTTTGTTTTTTTGTTTTTTTTTTTCGGGGAAGAAAAGTCGGATGCCGAGGGGACGAGATAGAAATCTGATAGGCGGTTCCACCGACCGCGTGGGGAATTCCTTTCTCGATTTCGTCGGCCGTGTCGAAATTTACTGGACGACGCCTGGCTATTTCGAAGCGCCAACGTTACAAATCCGGAAACGTATTATTTTCCATTACCGTACGACACGAGTGAATTACTCGTCGTAAAAATACACACATGAGGGTTTTTTTCTGTTTCGTTTTTTTTTTTTTTTTTTCGTTGGTTCCATTACCGACACGGAGATCCCTGTGAACAAACGCAACTGTCTCTCTTGGCTTATATTCACCGTGGGCTGTCGAATTATACAGGGACAGTCGAAATTTCGTGTTATTTTCGAGTTTACATTCAATTAATGTGCAAATATATGACTTTCGATAGTGCAGATATTTTTTATTCGTTAGAGCGCTTTATTTAGATTATAAAAATAACGTGATTACCCAACCATATATATTTATTTGTTTTTCATAAAAAGTGATAACCAAACAATTTCAGATAAATTCAGATTTCAGAAAGTCTCAAAAATTTTGATGGTCGTGGATTTGGAAAAATTCGGAAAAAAAAAAATAAGGTTGATGAGAAACAAACAAATTTCGCGATTTTGTTATTGGCGAAAATTCAACAGAGTGTGATTCGGAAAAGAATTAAAATAAATAAATAAATAAATAAAAATGAACAAAAATATATTGGAAAAAAAACAAAACAAAACGAACCAACGTAGGGTGACGGACAATAGCGTGAGAGTCCTTGATAGGGAGTGGATAAATTGCCAGGCACTGAAAGCACGACGCTAAATTATCTGAATATACATTTCGGCACATATGCTCGTAATTCTGTGAACCGACGGGACACGCGATTTCGCTCAAATCTCCGTACGAAGGCCAAGGGCAACCCCGTTCTGTTACACGGCACCCGTCAAACCGGATAACAATCGAGGTACGATATATGTGCGTGTATATATCAAGGGTTTGCTGAAAAAAAATAAAAAAAACAGTTTTCCTCCTGTTCTTCCTTGTCGTACATTAAACACCTTCCCGAAGTAGGATCGATGGGTGGACACCCAAAAAACATCGAATTGGGACGCGCACGCGCTGAAAAGAAGCTCGGCGATGACACCAAGAGGTAAAAATTCAGTTCATCTCATTCATAAAACCCTGAAGCTTAAGCCGAACAATTTTTTTTCCCTTTCTTTTTCGAATCCTCCACAGGCGTTACTAATTAACGAGTAAATAACTAACTAACCAAAATAAATCACTAAATAATATCATACAAACAATAATCACAATAAAAAAAAAAAAAAATTGTCGGCACGCGTATTTCAAAGAACGTAATTTTCGTGTCATTCAATCGTCTCGTCGAGTTAATGACACCCGGATTTACCCGGATCGTTCGACCGTGAAAAAAGAAAAAAACGATAATTCGAGAACGTATACGATAATTACCCGGACGTTAGTGCCATCGGTAATTTCTTAATTACCAGCATAAACCACCCGGGGGGCCTCACTGTGACATGCATCTCGATAGCCATCCCATTTTAACGATGGAAGAAGAAAGAAAATAATTTTTAATAATTTTCAAAAACAACATTTTTCATCACGCCTCATTGACCACAATTTCGGAACAATGGTTTTTCGTCTCGGTTTAATGTGTTGTGATCGGTCGTGCAACGCGATGAATTTCACGATTACAAGTCAAACCCAAAAAGCCGTTGATTTCTGTATTTCCACGTGAAACGCCAGGGAGTTATAAAATAATCCTTGTCCACGTGAAACTTTCGTAATAACCATTGTCAGCTGCGAGCATACTCACGAGTTGGACACAATTAACTATGGTTCGTTCTCGAACGTGTATATTCGGTCGAATATGTACATTTGCGAAATTGGACGACGTAGGGTTTTTCCGGAAAATGAATTTTCGGACGGAAACGAACGGCGCGCGCGCCGGTACACGCACCAGAACTAGAAGGGTGACGTAGGGCAAGGGTTGATTCATGACTTTCGGCGTTTAATTGGATTAGCTCGCCGCGACTAATCTCATAAAGTGCAAAGTATTATAATGATTCAAATCCGGTATACCATTGAAGAACGGCTCGGTTGACCCTTTCTCATTTCACGACTTATCGAAAGAGTTGGGGGTTTTTCCAGAGTTTTCTTCGAAAGAAAACAATATGCACATTACCGTACTGGATTTTGAGATATTCGTTGTTAAAATTAAGGATTCAATGATTCATTAATTCTTCGAAGGGTCAAAATTCAGAACATGTACCTACACATTATCGTTACAGTTGTGTACCTCGTTCGACGAGACTACGTGTGCAACGTCCAATGATATACGCTTTTTTCTAACCAAATTAACTCACAGAAAAGTTCAATTATCGCGAAAATCTTACGAACGAACAATTTGTTCCAGAGAATTGAATTTCCTAAAAAAAAGTCCAGGCTGGCGTATATCCGACATTGATAGTTCACGCGTGGGTAACCTCGTGAGTCGGGCAATGTTGGAAAATCGCGCGAATCGTAGGCGTTCGGAATTCCGTACGTTCGAAGCATCGCGCGTTCTGAATTTCGACCTCTACCCTGAGCTGGTCCGCGTCGTTAATCGCGCCGTCGTTCGTTCGAGCTGCAGCCACACGTCGGTCCTTCATAAGAGAACATTGTTACGAGGTATCGCAACTGAAAGAATTATATATAAACTACATATGGGACTGGGCATCTATAGTCTATGTATATATATATAGATTATATGCCGACTATACATAATCCATGTAGTCTATATATGCCCAATCGCATATACAGTTTATATACAGACTATATATAATTTTTGTTTTACTTAGGCTATAAATAATATTATAAAAAAAAAAATATATATATATAAGCTATATACGTGATTAGGCATGTGTTTAGTCTATATAGAAACTATATATAGACTATGTAGTCTATATATAGTGTTCATGCCCAATCATGTGTAGACTTTATATATTATTCAGATTTATTATTATACTAGTAGACTTTATATATTATTCAGATTTTTTATTAATATATTCAGAATATTATTTATAGGCGAGAACACCGCACACTATACAGGACATTACCACATCATTGGAAGAATATGTCCGATGATGTCGGATAATAATAATGGAGTAGGCACGAATAGTCGTTATCACCGGTTTATCGTGTCTGTATGAATGACTGACGCGGCTCATTGCATTCGTACGATAGCGTTCGGACGGATGTAGTTGGAGATCGAAGTGCCAAGCGCGGCGTTTGAGTGGTGCTCGGCCAAGGATTTGGGGATTAGCATCGATAAAAGTACTCGGGGGTTATATATATGTATACATATATACACTGATATATATATATATAACTATATATGTGTATGTATGTATAAAACGTGGTTCTACTCACAATTCCGGAAACGGTGATCTGCTGTTCGGTGGACAGTGGAAGTAGGTCAGTCAAGATGGCGGCATGAAGAGCCTCGGCGAGTTCGGAGGGTTTGCAACCGCCTCCCGGTCTCAGCCACCACTCTTCGGCGTAAGTGCCCATTATCACCCACTGGTACTTTCTACCAAACATACCGAACCTCCACGACGATCGCGGCGACGAAGAGACGAACAAATAAAGTGAACAACGAATCGTTAAACATTTTCTCAGTGATACGGGTAATGGATCTCGTAAAAGTGAGCGCAGGTGTATGCGTATTGCAGCAACAAGTCCCATGTGTTCATTTTTACACCATAACACACTAGTGTTATCTTTATCGACGAAAGATATAAAAAGAAAATAATTTAACAACATTGAGAGTGAAATGGCTTACTTGTAGGCCTCGCAGAATATCCGTCTCGCCCAGGCCTCGTTGAAATTTCCTAGAATAATCCTAACGTCTTTTTCCTTCAGTTTCTCGAGGGCGGACGTGACTTCGGTGGCAAAACTCTGAGTCTCCACGACTTCCATCTTGTTGTCGTCGAGGTCGGCGACCAGTCTGTTGTGTGCCTGCGACGCAAAAAAATAAGAGAAATAAAAAAAATAAAACAAATCTTACTCACCAGTGTTTACGGATTTGCGACCCAATTTTCTCGGGGGATAATAACTGAATGTGATGAAACGCAACGATAAGGAACGAAAAATATCGTTTGGTCTCAAATTCAATCTTACACATAAACATACATATATGTATACACATTTATGTATATAGGTCTGGACAGTTTATTGGGTCAGTCGTGCGGTGTGCCAAATTTACTACTCCTCGAGAGTCGTTAGCGAGAACGATGCCGACAATCTTTATATGCCCAGATTTATTTTTCTGGCTTGTTTCGCTAACCGAGTTGACCCAATTGGAACGTTTCAATGGTCAAACCATTAATAGTCTTACGACGTGTGGAAAAAAAATTTCGTATTTTTTTTTTTGCTCTTGCTAAGATCTCGAAAACGTTTATTTGGCAAAATAATTCCGTGTCATTTTTCTTCTCAGCGACCCCAAATTAGTCCATACAACACTCTTCACATCAAATTCTCGCACAAGAGGAACAATTCGTAAACTAGTGTTGTGTAATGCAATAAATCTCAAATCTAATGTCAAGTTCACCGGAAAAAATATTTATTCCAACGGTGGTCAACATTTTGTCGTTTTGTTTACCCGTCAATGGAATGTAAAAAAAAATGCATAACCGCATACATAACAACTGTACATTCACAACCGCGATCCGGAGGAAACTCGAGATCATGAATGAACAGTCTGGCGTAACAATGCCCGGACCAACTCTCTCGACGACCATATATATACGTCGTAACACGGTTTGACGAATGGCTCAGTAGTCGTGCCTTGTATTGGTCAGCCGAGGTACGCGAGTTACGTTCCGATCTCTGTGTGTCTGTGTACAACTGCAGTTCGTGGCGGCGAACAGTGTATACGTGCACGTGTATTAACCGCCAGACTTCGTGTTGACGCCGCCGGGACAAACGCTGACCATCTCGCAGTGCCATCGGCCATTCGCTAATTCGCTGGACCGCCCAAGACCGAATCGGACGGTGTCCACACTCCTCTGCGGCTATATTAGTGCGGTTACGTATATATATATATATATATATATATATATATATATATATATATATATATATATATATATATAACGTCGCATCTCGTCTCACCCGCGCGGTAACCACGGTGTCCGAACGCTCGTCGACCGCTAGGGATTCATGGACAACCGGGTAGTTGCATTCGCTCAAACGTTCCTTTGCCCCGCTCTGTTTTCATCTCTCTCTCCCTCTCCTCTCTCCATTTCTCTCCCTCCCTCTTTTTCTCTCTCTCTTGCTCTCTAAATATTTATTTATTTATGTAGGACTCGAGCGGACGCTTTGATACGGATTAAGCAGACTCATGCAAACGAGTTAATTCGATGTAAGAGTATTGGACGGTAATGTACTGGCAGCTATGAGATAAATGAAGCTCATGGAATATCGGTAAAGCTATGTCAGCCAACAATGACAATTGCAAATGACAATTGCAAATTATTCCATAGATATAGGAGCGTTAAATATTAAATTATAACACACACACACACACACACACACACACACACACACACACACACACACACACACACACACACACACACACACACACACACACACACACACATCAACACACGATATACAAGTCGGTAGAAACGAATCCACGGCTCAGCGAAATTGCTCGTTGATGCTGCGTCGGATATACACATATATATATGCACAATATTGAACTCGCGAAACTATGAACAATATGCAATGATTATTAATTACTATTGCATGTATATTAATTAGATCGATTGAGGGTTCACATTCGCAAACGACACGTACTCGGAACAGGACCTGGGGGGGGGGGGGGAGGGCGTATAGTTGCGAGGCATAACGATGAAAGACAGAGGCTCGGGGGACGTGGATGTGTCAAGGGGGCGCGGGATGGGATCCTCGTCCAAGCGGAATAATGTATGTATGAGCCGTCGAAGATGTAATCGGGTTTAATTAAAGTCTGTGGCCTAGAAACGGTTATATTAATTCGAACCCAGCTCGTTCGTGTTAGCTGCAGCGTGAAAGAGAGAGACAGAGATAGAGAGAGAGAGAGAGAGGAGATAAAGTGATGCATATAGAGAAAGAGAGTGAGGGAGATCGGTGGGAGAAGAGTGGGAGGGGACAAATATGGTATAGTGAAGGTAATATGTGTCGCAATGTCACGACGTTGCGGAATGAGAAAAGACGCGTGTAAGAGAGAAGAGGGAGGGGCGGGGGGCGAGAGGGAGGATGGAGAAATTGTTCGCAAGAGATTTGCCCGATATGCGCCGGAAGTAGCGTCTGTATAGAAGCAAAGTACGAAACGACGTCGGCCAACTCGTAAAAGCCGAATATGGTTCTGGCGCTGCCACCGGGATAAGAGCAACGTGATGGGGATTTATATATACGTATATATATGTGTGTGTGTGTGTGTGCGTAGGTTTGTATATATAAGTATGTGACCGGAGAAAAGACGGGACGACTCGGATTTTCGCGTGGTGCAATACGCAGAGCCAAGATATCTTGGTATGTATCTACTTGCGACTGCGAAAAATGGAAATAAAAGGGTCGAGCACAGTCGAAAGCTATGGTGTCGTAATGCAAGGACAATTTCTCTTTGTACTGTACATTTTTTATTGCTTGGCTTCATAGAATTACAAGAGAACAAGCGGAATGACGATGAAACAGTTGAAATAAAGTGCTTCCGGGGAATGTCGTCAAAGTGCATGAAACATGCTCGTTCATGTTTGCCTAGGATTTTTGTATCTTTGTATTTTTTTATTTTTTTTTCGTTAACCCTAGAACTTACGGACTGGGGGTCCGAATGCACCCCACGCGAAATTTGGAAAAAAAAATTTTTTTTCCTAATTTCTTCCGTTTCTTCGGTCTTCAAATGGATTTCTCATCAACTCGATGTCAATCAGATTTCTCGTTTCAGATTCCATGCGTTTGGAGGTAAAAAAACATTAAAATCAAGAGTTGTAGGGTAAATACTCGCTTTGACGTTTTATCAATTTATCAAAACCGGATATAGTTCAGCCATGTAAATAATAAGATGAGAGTCTACTCGCTCCGCAGATATAATATCCGCGGTTATAATCATCACAGCAGATTCCATTGAGGAAAAAAAAATAATAATCATAATAATAACAACAAACAAAAGGCTCAACGTCGGAATCAACATTTTTCATTCGTCATTCCACACCGATTATTCCGACATATCCCGTTAAAACGTGTGTGAAGCGTGCGAGAAAAAGTAATCAAAGTCATTGAATTATCGGAGTAACTATATCGGAATATTACGTTTTGTCAGATGCGGGTGGACGATTATTTCGCCGTGTGTCAACCGCGACAATGCGAGACGGAAGATACGGAGAATTTCCGGGTGTATAGGAAGTAAGGGGTGGGAAGACTGGGGGGGAGGGGGGGGTGGTCGAATATACCGAGATTAAATTCGTGATGTTTAGAGAAAGCTCGAGGATCGTGCGACTAAGCCACTAGTGGATTCGGATATTCGCGTTGAGTTATAAGCTTCATCTCGCTTGCTCGGCGGATGAACGTTGCGGCAGCCTTGAGACAGAAAGAGAGAGAGAGAGAGAGAGAGAGAGAGAGAGAGAGAGAGAGAGAGAGAGAGAGAGAGAGAGAGCGAGAGAGAGAGAGAGAGAGAGAGAGAGAGAGAGAGAGAGAGAGAGAGAGAGAGAGAGAGAGAGAGAGAGGGAGAGAGAGAGGGAGAGAGAGAGAGAGAAATAGAGATCAGGAAGTGCCGGTGGAAACTAGAGGGTTCGGTACGTGTATGAAAGACGAGAGATTTCGTTTACCCCAGTGTGGAATGTCAGGGAATATAATATCCGTGCTCGTGAGAGAGGGCGTGTTACGTTATAATACATATACACACACACATCTACATATATATATATATATATATATATATATATACATACATGTGTGCAATATACGTATTTGTATACACCCAAGTATATACATATAGTTATGACGAAGGTAACGGACGTACGGACGGACCGAAGGGGTGAGTTTCGTGTAACTTTAACCCCACGATTCTCTCCGCGGCGCATCCGGTGAAGTACCTGCGTCCTCCTCTCACCCCCACCCGGGTTGTATAAGTATGTACCAAAGCGACAGAGAGATTAATCATTAGACCCCGGGAGCCAAGGTACACACGTACAAGCGAATCCGGGGCTGCATGCGCAAATCGGCGCTCGTCGGCTTCCGTGTGGAAAAGCTTCCCTCCGGGTGTGCCCGAGTCTCTCGATCTCTGTGTGTATATACATGTATAGTACGTTTGGCGGGCCAGAGGGGCGGGGGGGGGAGGGGGATTGGGCAAGGGAGGAGCGGTGTGCGCAAGAGCAACCCCCCCGAAGCACGGTGAAAGTTCTCTTTGTGCCTTACCTAAACTGTTTCCGAGGTATACGATCTCGGCGAGAAGCTCAAGGCCCCACAACCTGACGACGAGTTTTAATGGATCTTAATGAGTTTTGTTTTACCGCCCGAGCCCGTGAGCTTAATACCGCAATTGTTTATGCCGAAGTATCTCAATTATGTCACGTGGCTCGCAATCGCGAAAATTTCTACCTCGGCTCAATTATTAACAACACAAAAGCTCGGATTATATAAATATATATATATATATATATTTATATGTATAATTGTGTGTGTGTGCATAACGTCTGTCGACATCTATTTCGCACTCAATGAAACTTGATTTTCGTCTGTGAAATGAGACGTAGTGACGTAAATTGGAGAGAGAGAGAGAGGGAGAGAGAGGAGGGAAATCGTTTAGAAATTAAATTGGTTTTGTCTTCTTCTTCCCATTTCCACATTGATTAACTCCGCGGTGTCTCTATTTCCCGGGGAAATTGACAATATTGTTCTCTCGAATGACGCCAAAAAGCAATGGAAAAAAATCGGGATTAATTATTTTCGCTGTGATGAGATGATTATTATTATTATTTTTTTTTGTTCTATCGGTCTGTGGGGGGGCGAGTCATCGAGTGTGCAACGTTATTGCGGTTTGAATGGTGCAATGGTGGAGAACAACGTCGACGGCTGACCGAACTTACGAGAGCGTATCTTGGCTCGTTCTGGTACATCGTGCCCACTCTCGTCCAGTTGAAGTGAGTCAGAAGAGCCACTCGCGGGGCGTTGAAGGCGTTCTCCGACGGCACAACCCTGAAGAAGTTTGGGAAGCTTTCGCTCGTGAACATCGGATGGGTGTCCGCGTAACTCAGCTGCAACCAAAAAGTGATAAACATAGGTTAGACACGGAGTTTCGGGTACGAATTTGTTTTTTGTGATGAAAAAATGGTGTCGAGAGCTCGTTGGGCACGCACATGTAATAGGGTATATATATATATGTATGAATATAGAAGTGGGCAAATGTTTTTTATGTGCAAACTATATATATATAATCTGCATCGATATTTACGTATCTGTGGTATCAATGCAGACATAATCTGCATGGAAATATATATTTATATATTATAAATAATGAGTGTACATAGTAGAATCCCTTGCTGTCTATTGATTGTCATCGTACCGAACGCATGACCCGGGTGACCTTCGGACTACCTCGGGCTAACCGGGGACGTCGACCCCACGCATTTTCCGACAGGAATCCCGAGCGACGAATAAACCCATTAATGAAACGTTCAAACACTCATAATTGGTCACAACAGACCGCTTATCGATTGGCGATAACCGCGTATGAAATAAAAAAAATAAATCACATCAAAACGCTGTCTGTTAATTTTTTTTATTCCGTAAGCTATTACGCTTTAATATACTATTATATATATATATATGTTTTAAATATGCAATTCTGGTGAAAAAAAATGCTTCAGATTTTTCCGTTCCGAACAAGATCTTCATTCAGAACGCATCATTCTGTAATCATTTATGACGGTTTTACTCGAAACACTTTGTATTTCGTCCAATCTATTTGATTACAAATGAATGAATTGTTTTCACAACCGGTTTTATAATTTCATGAGAAATGAAAATTCAAAAAAATATATACCGGGTATGGTAATCCATCATACGGGGGGATAGTTCATTTCATATACATTTGGTGCTGGAGCTTACACTGGTTCCGCACAAGATTTTTCCGGTGTTTCTGTGTGTGTGTGTGTGTGTGTGTGTGTGTGTGTGTGTGTGTGTGTGTGTGTGTATTTTCTTTGACGAGCTTTGAGTGCGATAAAGTCCGGAGAGTCAAGCCGCGGGTTACATTCATACGAGAACAGAAGAAAAAAAACTGGATTTCCCGGTAGGAAAATTCTCGTTTACATTGTTCCGCGTAGAGAGCCAGCAAGAGCCAGTGAAATTTTACAGCTGCCAGTTATCTATGGAGTAAAATAAATATCATGATTATTTCGCGAGCACGAGCTACCGGATCGTCCAAAACTCACGAAAAGATAAAAAAAATTCGTATTTGATGGTTTCAAATTATGTTGCATTCGATGAATAATGCAGTAATAATATATTTTATGTAGACACTATTGTTTATTATTGAAATTGAATGTATTTTGAGTAGAGAGGAATGAAAGTTATGATTATTTCAAACCAGTTCGTGACTTTTGAACCGCCCGGTATATCCTAAAGCTTCGCAATTTGAGGGTAGCTGATAATTCCATAATCACGAAGTTACCAGACCGAGTGAATCTTTTTTACTAATGAGCCAACAATTTTCACGTCGATGTTTATCTCGACGAATGTGTAAGAACCGCATGTACATACACGCGGGTTTTGATTACGATGATTATACGCTCGTCAAACAACCTACAATTTTTTATTCGATTTTTTGGATTGATACTTTCGAAATTGAAGGGAGGGGGGGGGGGATAATCCGATTACGACTTATAAAGCGAATATCTCGTGACTGAAGGGTTGAAATGAAAAAGTCCCGGAACGTTTTAAATTGCATTTGAGGGGGCTTATCGAAAGACACCCCGCTCGATCAGGTGAGCAAAAAAAAATTCCGACTTCACTTTTTAATCTGCGATAGAGAGGTCAATTTTTTTTTTCAATGTTATCATTTCTGTTTTTGGGTCAATCGGTCTACGTCTGTGTACTAAATTTCATCTCAATCAAGAAACCATAAAAGGGATTCTAGACTTCTACGTAACCCCAAAAAATACACTGACAACCCTTTCTCCGACGAACTCTGTCTCGATCATCATTACAACGTTATATTGCAACCATTGTTCCATTTCCATCGATCCCCGATATTTAAATCCATTTTCTTCGTTCATATCGCTTATTATCTTTTTGTTTTACGTTTTATTTTTTCGTTATCAATCTCATCAATCTGACGATGACTTTTCACGCTCAACGATGTGAACAACCGATCGATCAATCACGTGCCCGACCAAACTGTGTCGACTGCAGCCATCAGGAATTCGGCGATAAATCAAACAGATTTCCCGAAGCTTCGCGCACGTTTGCCACACATCTCGTTCGTCCCTCTGTGCCATTGTTAATATCGGATACTCGGCCGTGCGCGACTTATGGATGTTTAATGTGACTTTTCGACCGGCCCAGGCCTCGTTCGGGGGTTGTTCCCGAGTCCAGGAATAATTCATATCGATGGACGGATATTTTCGATGGTTCGTAGCGGGACACCTGATAACGGTCGAGACTCCCTACCGCGTTGCCTCATTGTGTTGTGGATTTGAGTCCTTGATAGTTGGGAAGAAAGAGCCTATTGCTTTCTCACACAAAAAACTTCGGGACAGTCCGAAAAATATTCGTCGATATTTTCGTGTCAACGTGTTCAAAGTGTCCAAAAAACCCAGAAATCACATTTTAGGAAAAGGTCCCGATGTATGTATGTGTTGTGCGTGTGACGACCCTCAGTGATTCCAAAAATGTGTATAACTCGAAAAGGGTTCGAGCTAAAGCGCTCAAATTTCGCACACATGTGATGCCTTATGATTTTCTTGTCATCTGTCATTTTTTAAATCATTGACGCAGACGCTCGAATTCCACAGCGTTTTCAAATTTTCGAAACATGTCGATCACCCACTTTAGGGGTGGTATCTTTTTAACTTTCCCCAGAATAACTCGACGAATCCTAGATATATAGGTAATATAAATATACTTTGCGAGCATTCGCGAGGTTAGTTTGGGAGGAACTTTTTTTTATTATAATGACAACCAAGACTCGTGATCGGAAAAAGCGAAGGTCATTCCAACCTCGGAGCAACAGAGACGATATAACGGAAAACCCGATGTTACGGTTAATTTGAACATAAGCAAAACATCTGACAACATCAATCGGCAATGGCTTCCAGAAATATCATTATAGCCCCGAATAGGTCTACATAGAAATGGGCGTAACGTCGAAATCCACTAGAACCACATGTGTAGACATTCGACCGAAGTTTTCACCTTCGAATTAATTACTACGGCCAAAGCACTTCGATTGAAGTCGTTGAATAACACGCAAGGACGTCGAGCTACTACGACTTAACCGGGTTTTTCACAGAAAATATATAATCGTCGTTCATGAAAGCTCAGGGCCACGCGCAAAACCGAAAGCTTAATTACACTTTTGTGTATTTGTAATATTTTCATAACTAAATCATTATTTATGAATGATCACGTCAAAATTGAATGCAAAAATTCGTTGTAAATCATATAAATCACATGAATCATTAATTATCATGACAGAGATGTGACCCAATTGTTTAATAACGCCTCACTATTGATCATAGTTATTTATTCGAAGAAACATTTTCTAAACAAAAAAACATTTTCTTTTTGTTTTTGTTCTACGGGGGCTTTTCTCACGCTGTGTAATCCCCCGTGTTAAGGTTTTTCCGAGCTTGTACGAAATTTCGGTGTCGACTAGTCGAGTGTTGTCGCGCTTGAGGCGAACTCGAGGAGTAGACCCACGCGGACGACGAACGCCCTTGTGTTGAATGTATATATATATATATAAATGTATATAAATATATGTATCAAACCTATAACAGCGACATAGCCCTGGGATTATATGATGTACACATATATATCTGTATATCCTACTTTACAGTATACTCGATGTGCATACTCGATAATGCTTGAGGCCACAAACTTCTAAAGAATTGATGAGGCTGCAGACCTCGCGAGTTATACGGATCACTCCGAGATCCATGAGGATCGATTACGTTCAACTATATATCCCACGATGGCACCACGCCGGATCATCAAGTACGCTCATACTATGTGCCGTTTATCGCGTAACGGAGTGGCTCTCCAAAGTCTGTTGTATGATAAGTCAGGTAAACGAAATGCTCGAAGATCCATAACACACTTTACGTCGTGAGAATCGAGAAATTGTTGTGCTTTGAAAGTTTTGTTTGGGGTAAGTCCGGATGATATAGCACACAGGGAGTGATGGCACGCGTTTCGAAAATGTGTTGGGGGGGGGGGGGGGTAAAGTCGTTTGACCTAATGTTCAGCTGAGTTTCCTAGTCGAGGTTATCTTCAAAGGAACTAGATATAATCTAGTTGCAGAACAGCTATGGATGACCAGGGATGTGCAATTTGTAAAATGAAAATGGTGTTTGACATACTTTTACCCAACGAATAACTCTGATAAATTATCATGCAGCAATTGACTATGGTATTATGAATAATTCGTAGATTTTACAAATGAAAAATTACCTTACAGTACATTCTAATATTGAAGAATTACTTTACAGTTTTACTTTCAATTATTACAGTAAATTACTTTACAGTGATAATTGAGAAATTACTTTACAGTACATTCTAATATTCATCAAGTGTTATAATTCACAATCATTTTGTCAGATGAGTGTGTGTTAAATACGATTTACATTTTGTGAATGCCCATTCCTGTTGGACGACGCTGTTATCCAGGTGTCGTCTAGCTTTCCTGTCCGGTATCAACCGTTGAGAGACTAGACATGATTAATCTAACCCACACCTATCGATGATAATGACACGACAGAATCCATACAATTTATACGAAGTTCATACTTCATGGTTCACACGAAGAAGCAGTTGGGAGAGTCTTGGGTGCAGATGGAAATTAATCCTTAGCCCATGTTATCATCTTTGAGAAACCCAGCAATATTTTTTATCGTTACAAATTTGAATATGATAAACGATTTTGTATTAATTTCATTTTTGTTATTTCTAGACTCCTCAGACTAAGTCGAATGTCCCACCTTATAGCAATTCAGAATAGTATCCAGACAGTTTTCCACCAAGTCTGTATCATTTCGACGCTGGATAATCCTCAAACTGAATTAACCAAACGTAACGATGAAAATTTTGACGTAACACACACATAACACGTGAATGACGAAAAAAAAAAATGACACCCACGAAATTCTAGCGTGGTTTATCGTCCCGGATCTTGTTCAGAAACCCGTAAAACTGGTAGTTATCTAATACCCCGACGAAATTTCCACGCTAGACGACGAACTCGCGATTAAATCATGGTTAACTCAATCGGCTTCATCCGACATAGTTTATTCATGCATCCCCCGGAGCTTCCGACGGTGGAAAAGCGCGTAACCCCGGAGGCCGGGAGGGTTAACATTCTATGGATTTTGTAGGCTGGCGCGGTGCGGGTTGCTGTTATACGGGGGGGTGGGTGTAGGGTTTGTGGAAAGAGGGTGGTTGCTATAGTCCCGAAGCGGTACTTTGGCGACGGACGACGATGACGACGACGACGACGACGATGATGCTCCAGTCTCATCCCGACTCCGACCGAACATACTCCGGAGCATAGAGAGAGAGAGATAGAGAGGGAGAGAGGCAGAGAGAGAGAGAGAGAGAGAGAGAGAGAGGAAGGTAGAGAGACAGAGCTTGGCCCGAGAACCCGGCCTGCGCGTCACGTGCGGTGTGTGTAACCCACTTTCAAGCGAAATTCCCGGGGAAACGTTGTAAGAGCCTCTCGTATAAACGCGAGCTAACGCTCGTGAGCAAAGCCAAAAGCTTCTTCGATTCGTCACCCAATGATCAATCAGTTACTTTTCGTTTATCACTCTCAACCCGTTTAACCAATTTTTGTCCGACATTTTTTCTTTCTTTTTTTTTTTCACATCCGCGCAATCGTCGATACTCCGGCGGGAATCAACGATCGAGGGGATGAAATTTCGCGAGTGTGTCAAAGAGGAAAGGTCGTGCTCGGTCGAGAGGCAGAGAGAGAGAGAAAGAGAGACGGAGAGCGGAGAAGGTGTGACGCAGATGATGAGGGTGAGAGCCCATGCAAACGCGAAAAAGGCTACGGTGGCTTCTCCGCGAATACCAATCAAATTGGAAAGTCTCGCTCTATTTTTTGTCCCTCTTGGTCGCGAATTTCCCACTCGCTTTTACTTTCTCTCTCTCTCTCTCTCTCTCTCTCTCTCTCTCTCTCTCTCTCTCTCTCTCTCTCGCTTAACTCTTCGCTCTCTCGTTCGCTCTTCCTCTCACTCTCTTTCTCTCTCTCTCTGACGGCGAACATTCCGATAAATTAAGCTCCCAGTGGAAAAGCTCTTTCACTCGTATTTCCACGAGGTCGCTTCGATAATTTTTTTTTTCTTTCCTTATCGGTGAGTTTTCGCCTCATTCCTCTTCCTCGATATAATTTTTCATTTCGCTTCATTGAAACCAATATCGAATGACGAATATTTGTTCATCCGCCGGTTTTGAAAATTATTATTATTATTTTTTTTCAATTTTTTCTTTCGTTCTACATCGTTAGAGCATAAGTGGCTCACACGTATTCCATGGCACTGTGTAATTACCACTGTTGAATTAATTCATTCGCCGTCGGTTGCTACTGCTGTTTGAAAAAAGAAAAAAAAAACGAAAAAAAAATGAAGATTTTGGGGAACAAAACCTATAAAAATGCATCACGCCTAGTCAGACGGCTCATTCTTGCCGGTGGTAAAGGGGCCATTCATCCTGGACGGTTGAAAAAGCCACGAGGAACCCGTTGTTTAATTCTCAAGGGCAACATACTTTGGCCATGCGCGAGTAGGTGATATGTACGAATGTAGGTCGACCGCAACTCCACATTTAACATTCCATAAATTTCCATTAATTTGCCCGACAAAAGTTTTGAAGATTCGAGTTGGCATTCTATGGTTTGCCAAGTGAATACTAAATTTTGAACGGTTAACGTGTGAAATGTATTTCGTATAAACGACAAGAAAATTTAATACAATTTACGTTCGTATCAGTGTGCTGGAATTGTTAGGACGTATTTTTTTTTTACTTCCTCGGAGCAATCATATTTTATCTTATGGTCAATGATTCGTGTATTTCCGTGCTGTAACGAAGATTTATTTTCACGATTTATGTTTATTGTATTATTTGTGGGTGAAACTACGACGAACCTAAGTTTTGACTCGTCGATCGGTTATAACAGCAAACAATATATACATGTATATATTTATCGTTACGAATGACTAACCTGAGTGAGACGCCAATGTTTGGAAGCCTTGGCTATGGGGTCGGTGACTTGTGTGCAAGCAGCCCCGAAGAGCATCACTTTGTGCGGTCCGCTGTGCATCATGTCGAAGAAGGCTTTTACCCCGACTGCCGCGTTGCACTGAACAAACAGAAAACCCATACACACACGCGTTATTATATTTCACAGTGAATTTCGCAAGTACGAGAAATGTTGAATAATGGAAACAATTGTTGTGTCAACCATCTGCGGACCTGAAATTCGAATCAAACTTAGTGCTCGGTTAAATGTCAATTATCACATCATGATTGTGGAAAGTTCTGGGTGCTTGATATTTGCATGGAATACATTGCATTGATGAATTATTATGTTGAAGTGAAACTTTTTTTTAGCGAAGAGTAACATTTCAAGACAAGTATCAAAAAATTACATAAGCTCCACAAACTTTTTTTTTTTCGAAATATCTCTATGAATAAATATTTTTCGGAAAAAAATGATCATAACCTTTTCTCGTAGAAAATTCAATTGCCTGTAAAATGATATGAATAGATTTTTTCCCTAAGCTGCATATTTCATGGGATATTCCTAAATTAATATAATTTTATCCAAAAAATTGACTCCGACGTGTTGAATCTCAACTGGTCCACCTGAATTCTTTTTACAATCTTCATTGTCCCTTATCATTCAAATCTTTCATTACTGGGATTGAAATCTTAAAACAAATCATTTACTTCCTGTTAAAAACTGAAAACAAAGAAATCCACTTATTCTTCAACCCGATTATCAATTCAATGCCTTTAACTCGACAATGGACTGTCGAGTGGGTCCCTACGGACCGACAAGCTTCGCACGTAGCAAGAAGCCACGATGCTACTTCCAGGCTAAACCGTATCCGTCGACATTTGCTGCAAGCAGCATGAAACGTCCTTTACGTATCAATCGTGAAAATTTTTTTCATTCATTTCGTTTCTGTCAATTGCGTTTCTCGATTATCAATTAAATGTCACACGAAACGTGATTGTTACACGGTTATTCGTCGAGATCGAAGGATTCATTGTAGAACCAGTGACGATGGCGAGCGGAATGGTATGCTAGCTATGATCATCGAAACGAGTTAAATTAACTGTGGCATAGCATTGTACAGAGGACGCTGTTACATACACAAAGGGCTTCTCTCTCTCTCTCTCTCTCTCTCTCTCTCTCTCTCTCTCTCTCTCTCTCTCTCTCTCTCTCTCTCTCTCTTTCACTCTCTCTCTTGGCCTCTGTAGCCACGGATACGCACATCTGGCTGGATATTGTGATCACACATCATGAATATAGTAAACCGTATTGTGCAATACAATAACGTCTCTGTTTTGAATCCATATATGGTAATCGGGCATGGTGGTATCAGCTTGATACAACAATCAGATATGCGACGATGCTGATCATTATTCCGCGACAACCTACAACGTCAATCCCATATGTACATATATATATATATATATATATATATTTATTTGTATGTATAGATCATCACCTATGCCTGTGTCCCACATCCAACGTCGATTCTCATTTCTCACGTTTGTTCATTAGAATATTCGTTTTGTCCATCCCCCAAAATCCATCCCCCAAAACAAATTACAATCGTAAATGACATAAATTTTCGATGCTCCACCGGTATTCGAGAAACGTTGATGTCCAAACGATAAAAGGGAATAAATCAATTTTGAGGGTCCAACGTTATCGAAAACATAGAATTTTTTTCGAAAAATGTATGTCAGGTCAAAGGTTACACCATTTTTTGGGCGATATAAGTAGTGATGTATTTTATTTTTATTTTTTTGATTTTTTTTTTCATCACAGCTCTGTCAGCTTTTTTTTATAAAACGAATTTTCGGGCTTTCGAAATGGAGAATTGTTGTTGTTGTTGTTTTTTTTTATTTCCTTTTTTTTCATACCCGGCTTGAGTATGACGTAGTGGGGCGAGATACGCCGAATCGAACGGAGTGACTTCGAAGCGAACAAACGTTGATGGGTCGGAGCAGTGTGAGGAGCTGTGCCGGTTGCATACGGTATAGTTGGTATAGTTGGGGTGCATGGAAGTACCGGTAAAATCGTGTACATATAGGACCGAGAGGTGAATGGCGGATTCAACGACGATCGACGTGCCGGTTTTATTATTTTTCCCAAAAAAAAAAAAAAAAAAATGGTATTCACACTTTTTTATTTTCACCCCTTTGTCGAGTGCCCCAGCCTCTCCCCTGGCCCCTCGGTCCACGCTCTCTACCCGCCAGTCCTCTCACACCTCTCGACACTTTGCTTTGTACAACGATTTTTCCACACCGAAATTTTTCGGATATCGCGACAAGCTCAAACGAAACAAATTGAATTTTCGTTATTCTTCATTTCAGTCGGTGCAATATTTTTTCAATGATTATTTTTATCAATCGCACGGGAAACGGTGCAAGTTTTTTCAACGGAATTTCAAATGACGTTTATCGGTTTCAAGCGTTTGAGATATCGACTTAATCGTACATTTTAACAGAATCGTAGATTTTGTGATAATTTATTTTATCTTTCGACTTCGCAGCTTCCTCTCATCACTTTTCCCGATGTATTTTCCATACTCATCGTTATTGTATATATTATTCATCGGTAATATATTTTTTTTACCCTGCTTTCCATCTTTTTTTCTTAATTATTGTAACAATTTTATTTTCTCGTATTTTTGAAAATCACATTTTTTTCTTTTTTTTCATTGATTCGCACGGTCCGTGTTATATAACAGTATCGGTCTTTGGCGAGGACTCGCTTCGGGGCATAATAAACCCTTCATTCATTCGGTCTCTCTCTCTCTCTCTCTCTCTCTCTCTCTCTCTCTCTCTCTCTCTCGATTTCCATTCCGTGCTGTCGGTAAATCCAATTCGCATTGCATATCAGAGCGGCATCGAGAGGCTTCGCAATCAAGGAACAGGAGCTGCCGCGGTAGCTGGCAACAGCGAATCCAACATCACGCTGAGAAATACTCGGCATTTTCTTATTCTTCGAAATCGAGCGCAATTGCAATTTCCGTTGGGCGAGAGTGGAAAGAGGAGAGAGAGAGAGAGAGAAGGAACGTCGGCGAGGTAAAATTTCCTCGGAGACTCGTGTAGTGCCTCAAAATCTCGAAGAAAGTGCTTCGGGCGTTGGTCGCAAGTGCGCGCGTGGTAATACACCATTCGCCTGTTTACTCAATAACTCTCGTGTACCACGATCGTCCACAAACCCCCTCAAGGCCACATCGACATCATTCGTTTGTCGCGAGAACGAACTCGACGTTTCCCCACGTTTCTCGATACGTAAGCCAATCCTTAAATTATTTACATCCCGACAAATCGATATATATATATATATATATATGTAATATACACCAGGATGTCGAATCGGGATAATAATTTTTTTAATTATTATCGTCACACACATGGAACAAAAAAAAATTCAACTCCGAAATACAAGATTTTAATTTTATTTTATCTTTATGAATATAAAACACACATTGCTTATGAATTGTTTTATTTTTGAATTGTTTTTTTTTGTTCTAAGTATTCTGTAAATTCTTCGTTAAATGATTATGCTCTCCCTCTCTCTTTCTCTCTCTCTCTCTCGGTCGTTTAAATATTTCCGTAAATTTTCGAACCTAAGTTATTCGTGGAAACGCTCGGAGCCTGGCATCGTAGCAAATGTACGAGAGGATTACAAAAATGCGAAAACGTAGACGGTGAGGAAGACGAAGACGAAGCAAAGATTGTCGGAAAGTCTTGTTAAAAATGTCTGCATCTTGTCGCTTAATCGCGTTTCACGAAAATTCAATTAGTTATGAACGTAAGAATGATAACGACAGCGACGACGTCTCGTCTCTTCCGGCGATATTTTCGTACCAGCCTTCCCCCCCCCCTCCCTCCCCGCTCCGCGAAAAAGACGCTTGAAAGATGTTATAATGCCGGTAAAGAAGAAATCTTTCTCTCTGTGTACCGAGGAAAAGCTCGCTAATGGCTTGCACAGTGACTAGAAAATTTCATTGGATGAATCTGAAATTTTCCACTTAACTTACGCATTACTCAGTCTCGTGACTGTGCTTTTCATACGTAAATAAATATTATATATATATATTATGTATTAGGGTGGTCGTTACAAATTAAATTCTCAGCGTCCGCCCGTAGAAAGTTTCTTGCTGGTGAATAAAAACGAGGACATTTTTATTTTTGTAAAAAAAAAAAAAAAATGATAAGAACACGTGCCGAATCATGATCATGGTTAATTTTTTTTATATGAAATTTCAATTTTTCTTTCGGAATATCTCGTGAAATATGCAGATTTGAAAAAAAAAACAATGAGAATAATTTATAGGGAATCGAATTTTCCATAAAAAAAGGTTCCCACGTTTTATTTCGTAAAAATATTTCATCTTATTTTTTTTTCTGTTTCACAAAATCATTTTGTTTTTCACAAAAATAAAAAATATTCTCGCGTTTTTTCACCAAGAAGAAACTTTCTACGAGCGAACGCTGAAGATTTGATTTTTCAACGACCGCCCTAATATATATATATATATATATATATATATATATATATATATATATATATATATATATTCATGTGTATAACGACGAGATGACGTGCTTGGCAATAATAAACAGCCCATTGCGGTGGCTATGGGGCGTTATACCGACGTGCCTGATGATTTAATTATGGGATAGCCATTCGACGATCATTGAACGTTTCCCAAAGCTCGACGTTTCAATGTGCATATAATTCGATTGAAAATCGAACTTCGACGAATGGCCAAGACCGTGTGCCGGCTCTCAGCTAGGAATCTACATATATATATATATATATATATATATATATATACACACGCGACTGTATATCGTGTCGTGCGGTCGAGGTAAATGCCAGCTGCAAACCGATAGCAAGTCGGTGAAAGCCGAGACAGGTGCGAGACTCTCACACGACCACGAAAGCTTCTCGCGTCTTCTCGCGCGACTTTGCCCACGCGTAGCCTAAGACCCTCGACATCCGGTTCTCGTTTCCACCTTGATATACGACGTTTACTCACGCGTTACACGCAACAATGATAGCAAAATGTTAACGAAAGAAAAAAACACAAAAAGAAAAAACAAAAAAATGATTTATTATTTTATATGACGAGTGATAACGCGTTGCGTCGGAATATAATTTTTTTTTTTTGGGAACACCGGAGGTTTGATTGAGGTCGCATCCGACAAAGTTTTATGGCACCGGTTATACGTGAAAAAAGTGATGATGGCAGGAGGGGAGTGGGTTAGAATTATTCGAAGATAAATTCTTGTTTCCCGAGAAATGATAAATCATTGATGAGTGAAAAAGTTTGCTCGAGCCCAGCTGAGAATAAATTTCCGTTTTTATTTTCGAACTCTACTTAGAATAGTCAACAATTTTTTTGTGACATTGAAACAATACGATATTTCCATGCACGTCTTTTTTTTGTTTTGATTCGTTGTATTTCTTCAATTCTTCATTTTCAAATATGGGATTGTGCAAAATCGGTAAAATTAATTGAGTTGCAATGAAAAAAAAAAAAAAAAAATTTTCTGAAATTCACAAACAAATTGCTTTCGAATTATTAAGACATTTTTTTATTTTCCAGTGTGAGGCATCGAGTCGTCGGTAATATGGCACCGATGTGTGATATTCCATATATCGAAATATATAATTTTGTCATACATATCTTTCGATTTTCGTTGAATATATATTTTTCATATACTTTGTAAAAAGTTTATTTTATTTCAATCTTATTTTCAATCTGGTATCAAATGTTCCATCAGCATCCAACGTGAAACAGATTTTCATGGATATCGAAGATTTCAAAGAGAGACGAATTGCGAATCGATGTAAATCGAGGACGACCGCGCTAATTTGCCCGTATTAAATTCACATATGTCTAGACACGTGGAGGGTGGGGGAGGGTGGAGAGTTCCGTTCGGAAGGCGAAGGACGGCCAAGTGTGTATTATCGGGTAAAACATTGGAGATCGCTTTGTCGGGCCGGCATATGTCGCGGTAAAGGAGTTTCAAGATGGGGAAAGGGTCTATTCAAACGTTAATGGCAAACGCGTTCAAGGCCTTCCTATTATGCAGCAACATCGGAGCGATCGAGAAATTCATAATTGACGACCCTCCGCCTTCGTAGGTACAGTCTCACGAAACACGTGTGCTATATGCCTCCCCCCCCCCCGCCACCCCCCTGCCACATGTATCTTTAACGTCAAGTACCTAACTTAACCCTCTTGAGCATTCGATGAGTTCACACTTGAATCTTACTTGGCAAACTCATCTCGTGGGTTTCATCATCGATAATTGTAACGCGCATTTTTTTTTTTGTACAGTCTCAGTGACCCCATCACATGTCAACAAATTTTCAGGTGATATCAAAAGAAAAAAAAGTAATCATTCCAGCTTCACCGGAAACTTTTTATTTTTATGTTTTTCGTAATCTAATTTTGCTACAGTGTTCGTCAAAATTTTGATTGAATTTGATTGAACGAAAAGCAACGTCCTGGAATTTTTTCCCGATTTTTTTGGATGGGTAGACACTTATACATAACCCTAAAAACGACGAAAATAATGTTGTTATACGAAATTAAACAAAAATTCTTTACTCGTACCATTTATGTCATGCCGACTGCAAGAAGAGAGAGAGAGAGAGAGAGAGAGAGAGAGAGAGAGAGAGAGAGAGAGAGAGAGAGAGAGAGAGAGAGAGAGAGAGAGAGAGAGAGAGAGAGAGAGAGAGAGAGAGAGAAGAGAGAGAGAGAGAGAGAGAGAGAGAGAGAGAGAGAGAGAGAGAGAGAGAGAGAGAGAGAGAGAGAGAGAGGAAGAGACTGAAGGATTAATTTTCTCGGTCCTAATATCCGGTTGTAAATGGTTAGGGCCCGAGCTTGAGCATTCTTTTACACGACAATGTTCCATCATCACCGTGCTTATTTGGCGTTGATTATTCGGCTCAACCCTTTGACTAACCTCCTCGGAGCAATCTGCGAGGGGTCTCTAATTAGGGACAAACCGGATCTTCCGGCTGCCGCATCACACGTGAACCGCCTCCCACAAATCGTGAGCTCTCTGCTCATTCAAGATTAGCAGCAGTGAGAGAGAGAACCCGCAGAGACGAGAATGGAAACTGCAAGACGCGAATACATACGTGTACATATATATATATATATATATATATATATATATATCGATACCTGTATCGGTATATACGTATGTTAAATAGTCATCTAGTCGAACCGAGCTTCGGGTTGCGCCCTGGATTCGGTTCTTGCTCAGGATCGAATCCGTCATCACTTGAGTCTATGTTATATATATATATATATATGTATATATAAATTTATAAAGGATGGTTTTTAATTTCGGATATGGAAGAATTTTTACACAGCTCCGAATCGATTTCAAATGAATAGTTAATAATCCCACTGAATCCTCAGCACCCTATCTCAACCCTAAATCCTCTCGCCAGAAAAGCGAAGCTTGCTACTTTTAATACATCCATATTTTTCGTATAGATTTCGAATATTTCATCGCGAGTGAAATGAAAAAAATTACTCCACACTGGTGTAATGAAAAAAAAAAAAAATTAAAAAAAAAAGTAAAAAAGTAAGTAAAGTAAGTAAAACAAAATAACAGAGTCTTCGATAACTACCGAAATTTGAGATATAGATAAGGAAGTTATAAAACGTCCTCTGTGTGCCAATTTTCGATCAATCATCGACGTTCGTCAAAAAAAAAAAAAAAAAAATAAATAAATAAAAACCTTGACAGGAGTCTTTGGCGTCTCTGGTGTACATATGCTGTTCCAAAAAAGACAGTTTACAGACAGAAGATTAACGAAATTGTATATTTTTCTTCAATTTACTATCCTTATTTATTTATAACAAAAAATATGGTCGGTCGTGTACGAGTGACATTTTGATCAACGAAATTTTGATATTGTGTCCACAATTCGGCGTATAATCGACACCGTTAATTATTGCGAAATTACAGTCCTTCGCTCCTCACCAATCTCACACACGGTGTAATGGGGTTCATGCATTTGCGACGTTATCTCGAAACGTATTTCCACCGATACAGATACCGGCTGGTATTTTGCCGTAATCGATAGTCGATGCTATGTGCATTGTGTAGTTTCTCACATATATACACAGACATATATATGTATATATATATATACATATTTATATATGTGTATATAATTAACATGGCAGAAACGAGGAATCGAAAGAGGACGAAAATTAACACTCGTTGGACCGTTTCAACCAATCCCACGTATACGAAAGAATAAAAAGATCGTCGAATCTACGTGCTAATCCGTTTTGCACGATGAATCTCATTATTCGGTTGTAGTGCATTAGCGTTGTAAATGAGTTTAACTCCACAATTGTGTAACTCCGTGAGTGGTTGTTCGCGTTCGTGTGCCAACGAAGCTCGCGGATTTTCCGGTTGGTTCTCCGTGCCAATCGTGTTTTCGATGTAGTCATACACGGTGATTTAGCGCACACATCATCACACTGTTACGTGATGTACGAAGATATACCATTGAATTTGAAAAATAATTCGTTCGATAGTTGACAAAAAAATTGTTTCACTCGTTGTTAATCTGATTTCGAATCGTATTATGTATGTCCAATCATTGTGCATATTAATACCTATATGAGTGTATATATATATATATAATTAGAATGAAATGAATTATAATAAATTGTATTCAATAATTCGTTTCCATATAATATTCGAACAATTGAATAATCTTTTGTACATTATTTATTTCATTGTTTCAATCACCGGTGGAATTCTGGAAAATCATCATCAGGGTTTCAATGAAAATGTATGTTATTTTTCAGTGCACCGACGGTGTTATGACGAAAATTTCCGAAACCCATCAGCCGGCCATGTAAATCGCATATAAATTGTACGTAGCTTGTGTACGAAACGGATATGCTCATTTTTTCATCCATATTCATGTGAATAAATATTTTATACATTCCTTTTGACTCGTGATATCGATCGGGTAATAAAAAAATATACGGATAAATAGAACGGCCCGAAAGGTCTGATGGAAAAACCGAAAGGGCTTGAAACTCGATACTTTTGGAGATAGATTTTTTTTAATGAAAAAAAAAACAAAAATGAATAAAAATTCCGTGGTTAATATTCCAAGCTGATAAAAATACTCTAGATGTGCTTTTGAAAAATTGGTTCCCCCATGAAAATTCGTCAGAGCCCAGAGTTTTATCGATTCGTTCGTCCTTCTTCGATCTCAATATTCCTCGAGTACAAATACTTCGCGTACGATTTGAAAAATAAAAACGCAAAGAGTTTATTACGGAAGGAAAAATGTTGTAGAAGGCATTCGAAGGATTTTCGAGAGGGCCGAGAGGCACGTGAACTGGCCAAAAGTGAATTCGGGGAAGGAAGAACGGTCGATCGGAATGCCCCCCCCCCCCCCCCGCGTTCAATCGGATTTATGTCTTTACGGTTCGGTATTTGTGTATCGTATATTCACGGCGTGGAGATACGCCCGAGAACTTGTGTAGTTGTTCGATCTGAGGAACCGAAGGAGATGAAACGGGATACTATAGGGTGGGGGGGGGGAGAGGGTGGACGAGGCGGAACGGGAAGATTAGTGGACCATTGCCCGTTGCCCAGAACCGACCGGTTGAGTCAGCATTCTGATTATTGGTTCTCACATTGGATTATTCGATTTGGGTTGTAGCTACGGCTACGTTAGTCGAACTCTCAAATCGAATATTCGAACTATATACACATCTATGTATGTACCCAACTACATATATAAATATACATATATACACGAGGAAGGAGGAAGATAAGAATAGCGGAAAATGGAAGAGGAAAAGTGGCCGGATTTGACGACAGTACGGAATAATGATCATGTAAAAGACCTCCAAAGCTACCGTTCACACTAACCGTCCATTGTTTCTGAAATAAAAATGTTGAATCATCATCGTTTTTTTTTTATGATATCGACGTAATGCATCGAAGAAGTTTAATGGCTGTTGAACATGGGCCAATAGCCATTCGTTAAATCGATAAATTTTCCAATATTTTTTTTCTTCTGTTTTTTTTTTTTTTTTTTTTTTTTTCGTGAAAAACCAACCGACTGATTTTTGTGTACCTGAGGTCGCGCACGAGGAAATGGGATGGGGGTGAAAAAAAAGAAACGATGTCAAGGGTAAAGTGTGACAGGGGGGAAGGAGATGTATTTCACAACAGATGTAGCTGAGTATGAGATAACGTGGTGTTGCGCGGTGGTAGACTTGATATAATTAATGACTGCAAGGCGCGGGGGCGTCGGCGGGGAGGGGCGGAGGGGGTTATGCGGCTGTGTATATTAACGGCGTGAGCCGGTGACGATGAGCAGCACGTCGAGCTCCCGATGACGAAGATAAATTCAGGTCATAAGGTCGTGATCAACCGAGTTAGTTCGATATCGAGTTTCTTTTATCTTTCGGCATCGAGTTATTCGTTCGGCACCGAATAATATCTCTCTATATATATTTGGATATATATGTATACATATGTTCTTAACGAAAATATACTCGTAGTCGCCCGTCTTGCTCGCGTTATCAGTCGCCAATCGCAATTATTTATTTTGCATTGTTTTCAAATATTTTTTTATGGAGTCGCATAATAATATATATATATTTTTTCATTAGGGTGTTTTGAAAAAATGAATGATTTTTCTATTTTTATGGCGGAGATGATATATGGAAATATTTTTCGTCTTGCAATTTGAAAAAAAAAATGTTTCAAACGAATTAAAGGAATGACGCAATTTTGGAAAATTTCGATATAATCATGACCATTCTGTTTTGTATGGGTCATCCAAACGATCAGTGTAATCGTATCTTTTTTTTTTTAACGATTACTTGAAGAAAGAAAAAATATGTATTTTAATTTTCAAAAGATTTCTATACGTGAAAAAAAATGAATTTTTCAGTTCGGTAAAATGCCCTTGACAGAACACGATATATATATAGATATATATACATATACATTTGTATTTCCTCTCACAGTGTGGCATAGTCCGACGCATAACGAAACGCGTTGGCGTTGCCTCTGTTAATTATTCGCGGGGTCGTTCAAACGCTCATCGGTCGTGACTTACGTAGTTATAATTGAATCTTGGCGCGCCCTAACCCACTCATAGCGACGAAATGGTAATTTTGTAACGAAAATAATTTGTGAACGTGAGACGGGACGATTGGGGCAGCCACTCCTGAAAGCCCGGCATTATCGTTCGAACGAAAATGGAGCCAGCCCCCCCCCCCCCCCCCCTCCCTCCCTCGCCCCGGGGTTTCGTGACGAAATCGCTTTGTACCGGATAATAGATATATCGACGCCTTTGAGGTCGAGGCTTCAAACGTCTATCATTGATTTTAGACGTTGGGTTATCGCGTCGGTGAAAATCAATCGTTCGGTTTGACTTTGGCTCATTCGGTCCAGTTTGCTCGATTGAATTTGTCATGGTTGCGTGACAATTGAAATCACAGAGATGAGAAACTTCTCTCTTTCACGCCGTCACTGGGTCATTCAAAATTATAAATCCACACAATGGTCCTTGAGTTTTTCGAGGATTTGTGATATGTGATTTTTTTTTTTTCAAAGATCAGTTTTGCTGATTCTATTTTCTCGAAATAAACAGTTTTTTTAATATTTTGAGCCGAGGATAACGTGAAGGTTTGGTAAATTGCTTGAGTCACGACCATTCGTATAAAAGAAATAGTTTTTTGAAAAATTTTTTTTGCGTTTTTCTCGAATCTGATAATTTTCCAGTTGGGCGAGAGGTTGGAAATCGGTAAAGTTCGAACAAATGTGACTGAAACAAATTTACTTCGATCACGTTGGATACGTCGTTCCCGTTTTTTTTCTCTTCCGCTTTTTTTTCCGAGTAAAAAAAACAATGTGTCGCATGAAGGACATCCGGGAAAAATGTTCACGAAAAAAAAAAAAAATCTGTACGTCAAACCGATGGGTCAATGAAAAATCGGGAGCCGACGAGTTTGTTACGTTCGAAGCAATTTACATGAGTAAATAACTTGTGGGAATTTCCAAAGTGACCGATGACGTCGGTGGAACACGAGATCACAGCGATGACAATGCGGTTAAATGTGTATGCATATGCAATTTTTTTTTATTTCGTTAAAACGATCTACGTTGAAAAATTGACGGGGCCGGAACAACGTTGTTCCGATCCGATCGTTCGAAAAACTGCGACATGGTGAAGAGTCGATGGGCGAATGTCGTAACACAACAGATTCAATCATCTTGTCCATTAGACGAACCGTGTCTCATACGTTGCCCGTGGCAATGTGGGGGAGGGGGGAGGGGGGCCATATATCAATGCGCCGATGCACACGACTACATCGTTAGAAACGCTGAAAGGATGTCGACGATATGGCGCGACCCCTTATCGCTTATAATCGGACGGGAATGACCGTATATTGCTTCGTGCTAACGAAGCATGAAACGTGCGATATATATATATATATATAATATATATATATATATATTATATATATGTGTGTGTGTGAGTGGGAATGAAGATCACTCACTCGCACGGTGCGCGAGATCTTTCACAACGCTTTGTCCGATCGTTTGTCATTCGTTCGTTTGTTTGATGTTACTTTTGTTCCTCTCTTTTTTTTCTACGGTGTATTTTTTTTCTACTTCTCACTTTTTCCACGACTCGAGAAATCCGTGTCGCGATTGAAGGCTCAATTACCGAATGGATATAAAAGAATGACGGAAGTGCTTGAAAATTTGAGAAATGATTGTTTCTGTTGGAATAATAATGAGTGAATTATTTCGAATTTTTTAACTGAATCGCAGTTTTATGAATCGGGTGTACAGTCACTGACAGAGCCTTAGTCAAGCACACGCCAGTATCGTCGAATTTGACTACGATTGTTATCCAAGGTGGGAAATTAACATTATTGAAGGTCAATTAATTGTTGGTTTAGCTATTTGTTACAAGGCTAAACATGTACGACATGGTTCAGACTGGTAAAATCAACATTCTCCTATTTTGGACTAACTTTCTGCTTTTTTGGTGAGACCTTGAACAATCGCACTGGTGGTAAAATCTTATCTCGCGTTTCGTCTGTCACGTCTACAGACGTTTGTCGATTTATTCGTGATAATCGAACTCGTGTTTTCGAGCGATTACGTTCGAGACACACGATATTACATAGACCCATCGATTACGTGATCTGACGGTTATTTCGACGGATTTGATTGTGGAACAAGATTACGAATGTCAAATTTCAATGTCACACACGATTACGACGTTATTGTTTTACGATAATTTGATTTTGTTTGGTTTCTAATCGGTCAAATAAATTTTAGCCGCGTCACATCGTGCATTTTTATTGCAATACCGATTGTCCGATTTAACGAAGTCCAAAATGAAATATCGATGCAGGAGCTTGCAGAATTGGAGAACCAATGCAATGAACGTGAATTCGGACAATTTTTTTTTTTTGATTCGGGGAATTCGGAAAAATTTTGGGTAATTAAAAAAAATCTGGTAATTAAATAAAAACAAATTAAAAAAAGATATTCATCGGAACGAATAACGTAACGATGAAGAAGTCATTCTAGGCACTATGGATTTAACATCTTGGCTAATTAATCCGAGATTTATAGATAAAGAAAATTTAAAAACGAAATAAATATGGACAATATTCGGATTCTGAAGTGGCGAATGTGAGGTGTGATAAAATGTAGCATAAACGCTCAAACGTTCATAATATTGTTTCACAAATTTACATTTGATATTGGAAAATTGTCTCGTTCGTGATAATGAAGCTTTTATACGAATTAAACGTGAAATGGCACCCTCGCGATGTGCGTGTTCGAGACTCCCGCGAGCGGCTTGAAAGCGCGTTCACATGTTTTTGAGGTGACTCGTGACACACGCGAGACACCCGTTACAACGTTAATAATCGCGTGTTATCGGGTAATGAATAAAATAGCGCGAGGGGAGGCTGCTCGATTTATGACAGACATCGTCGAAGCGACGAATGCAAAATTTACCCCGAGTTACGAGTGTTACAGACGGTTTGTGTGACCTAGAACAATCCCACCAACTTCAGTCACATCTCGAAGTTCGTACAAAAACGAATGTAACAAAAATTAAATAATTTTATTATTTTTCGATGAAGAAATCGTGACGTAGAATTTTGTTGGCAAAATGAAAAAAAAATTTATTCAAAAATCATTCACACAATTTTATATTTGATTGAAATAGTTGAATATTTTATCGAACATTATTTAATCATTATTTTTGAATCATATAGAATTGTGGAAATTATCTATACTTAGTGCTTGAGAAATGAAATTTGTGTTCAGCAACCCTCGACAAATTGATGTTTTCAATCGATGATATTTTTTTTACTATTTTCGATTTTTTTTCTTATTGGTCATCCAGCTTCTCATCGACTCGAAGTAACATTTTCCCCTTTTCAATGCCTGAGCTAGGTTATTTCATCGATGAACGAGAAAATAATTTTGTTGTTAATTGTCTCAGTTACAAAAATACCTCGAACTGATAAATCAATACTCTCTCATAATATTATTTTCTATAACAGTTGTCACACACAACTAGATTCATGAATGTACGTCCTAAACATGAGTACGAAAGAAAAAACGATTCACTCGACGATTTTTCGATGAGACTAAAAAAAAACTGAATATAAACTAGTGAAATTCGATGCTACTTCGAGGTCTTCGGGGTGTCGTGCAATGTCTCGTGAGATATAAGAATTTGCGGGTCGCTAAAAACGTTTACGCGAATGTATATATTTTTTTTCGCAAAAGCTTCCAGCAGTGTATGTCCAAGATATCACATGTCCACATGCGACATTGTCTACACAAGTCTCTTGCGTTTCTTACAGCCAGTTACGTTTTTTTTTCACCCTACTGCTCGACCCGACGGGTATCCTTTTACCCGTCGAATATACATGTACGCACGAGTCCGGGCGAGCCGATAAACAGGAGAGTGGTGCAGACTCGCGGTTCAATGTTCATCGCTCCCATTCTATATATATATGTATATATATTAGCGTGGTTCTTATTTGCCCTAACAAAAAAGTATCGCTACCCACCTTCCAAATGATTCTGGACCACGAAAAAAGAATTTTCATATCTTTTTCCGATTTTTAGAATCACCCTCTGCATTGCCTGTATTCATTCGAAAATTTCAAAAACCATTTATGTCACATTCCCAAATTTAATACAAAAACGTTGGCGAAAAAAAAAATCGGAAAAAAATTTGTATTATAAAAAACTATACCACAAAAACACCAAAAGACGTTAGCGGATATCCGGCAAACATAACCTAAAAAAAATTTTAATAATTTTTTTTTCATTTTTTGGGGTTATGTTTGCCAGATAGCTACCAAAATTTTTTGGTATTTTTGTAGTATAATTTTGTACAATATATAGTTTTTTTTCAGATTTCTTATCTCAAAATTTTTCGTAAAAAAAATAAAAAAATTAATGATTTTAAAAACTTTCAAATGAATGCAGGCAATGCAGAGGGTCGATTTAAAAATCGGACAAGAATATAAAAATTTCTTTATCATGGTCTAGAATCATTTGCAAGATGGGTAGCAACATTTTTTTTCAAGAACCACCCTAATATATATATTTTTATATACATATATTATATATATATACACATTCTTTTCGTATCCCGAGGCACGATCGATGTCTCATCCCCCATATTCATTACACGGAATTTCCGTGGAACCTCGGTTCCACCCTCCCCCACCCCCACCACGGCGTCGATCGACTATACGCCAAACTGTAAAATTCGAAACGGTCGAATACGGAAATGTCAAACAGACACATCGATCGTAACGAACGATCCGATGATTCCGGTGCACGAGGGGAATGAGAAAACAGCGAGAAAACGGGAAAAAAATAAAACTTGTCTATAGTTAGGATGAACAGCTTGTTTTTCCATCCAAGTACCATTACGAATGTGAAAGTTTGGATGTTCGTTGCTCAATCTCGTCTCAACGGCTGAACAAATTTCGATGAAACTCGGTGGATAGTTAGTCCATGACCCGAATTATCACATACGTTACATTTTATCCCGGATAAATGTTGAGTTTCTTGGAAAACATAATTAACATTAATATAAAGCCGACTTTCCGTCTGTACGATTGTTTCTTGTTCGAGTCTCAACGACTGATCAGATTTCGATGGAACTTGCGCGGGATATCTTCAGGGCGTTCCAACTCGGAAGCTGGGCTATTCGAAGTGCCGAATTTTGGAAGTGTTTTCAAAATTTTCATTGACAAAAAATTCATTCGAATATTGACAAGAGGCAGTTAGCCATAGTCGAACAAAATAAAGAATGAATAAATAAACTTTTGCAGTTGATTTCCAAGTTCGTATAAGAAAAAAATGTGATTTACGGGCAACCCCCGTAGCGAAGCGGTTAGCTCGAATCTGGTTATCATATGAATGAACAGCTAGAATCACTAATGACCTACGCTGCTATTATCGAATTAACTCAAAATTATTCTCATCGAAATGTTCGTTCTTGATGAAATACCATTTTTCACTGTAATAATCACCACTACGATTATCATTAAATATAATATATATATATAGATATATATAAATCTACAAGATCTTCGTTCTATATTTACAGAATAAAACTGGTACGAGGAGAGCCAGGGCGTTTTTGTACTCGAAGAATAATTATCGATTGGACGTGTTTGGCGGGGAAAAAATGGAGCTTCGCAGAGGCTATTATTTTTGTTCCAAGCTTGAAGAGGAGACAGAGTTGAGTATATATATATATATAATGTGAACGTAATTTATAGAGCAGTATATCTGGGTATTACAAAATCTAAAAAAAAAAACAAAATAAAACCGGAGATAAAGTTTGAAGCACGCGACTAATGGTACATAATTTGTTTTTTTATCCTCTAATTTTTTTTCTTCACATCTCGAATGAAATATTCACAAATATTTGAGTCGGGGTGTACGTCGAGCAAGCCGGATTAATTTGATAAAACATATTTGATTAACCCGGAAATCCCTGGCTCAGCGATCGGCAACACAATAATGCACACACTATGGCTGAAACAACGTTTAGCAAAAAAAAAAAGAAAAAAAAAGACGGATGAAAAAATATCCGTGCGATAGCTTGAAAAAAAAGGGGAATAAAGAGGAACGAAAAAAAAAAAAAAAACACACAAAAATACGGAAATCGAACGTGACCCAGCCGCAACATGGTTACGGGTATTTCTTTGCGTGCGGTCGGCTATATATTGATTGGAAAAGTTGTCCAACTTCGGTAGCCGAACGAACTTGTGCGATTTGCAATGGGCCGTCGCTGTTTTCTTCTCCCTCGTTACCTCCGTTCCCTAACCCCCCCCCCCTCCCCTCCGCCCCGACGAGTAATCCCCAATCCCCCACCGTCCCGCTCGACGATCGATTGTTCGACAATCGGAAAAACCTTTTTGATCGCTCCTCTGACCCGCGTGCCGCGCAGTTTCCACCGCGCCACATTGCACCACCGAGACCACCGCTCCGCGTTCCCCGTTTTGCCAACTCGCCCGAATTTTCTTCGTTACTATTTCAATTGGTTTTTATCTCTTATAGCCACCGAAGACGATCCGAAAAAAAAGAAAGGAAAAAAAAAGAAAAAAAAACGTCGCAGTAACCACGAACGACGAAAGATCGTTGTTCCTTTTTTTCTTCTTTTTCGTTTCTTTTTTCTCGTCTTCTTTCGATTACGTGCCTACGGGAAAGTCATCCGAACGCTTTATATCCCGATCGGCCCATTTATCAGCTCCGGGTCTGCTGCCGATTTTTTTTTTTTTTTTTTTTTTTTTTTTTTTTTTTGTAACCTCGAGAATGATTCCGCTCGTCGCGATGGCATTCGATCTTCGTTCAACTCGATTGTTATTACGATCTCGTGACCGAACATTCGACGCGTCTTTTTTATACAATTATTCTTAGGTTCCTCCCAAAGAAACAAAAAAAAAAAAAACGAAACCCTTGAAAGACCACTTGTACACCGTCCTCTACAGAATTGGTATTCTAACTTTTGCTAGAAATCAGCAGTTCTCACGTTATTGAAAAAAAAGCTGAATTTTCAGATGAAAATAAATTCTGGAGGCTGCATACTGAAACGAACTCGAGTTGCAACATTTTTTCGTTAAACACTTTTGAAGGCAACACAATATTGTATGAAATGTTCAAGATTCAAAGTTCTATCATTGAAAAGTATGATCATCCCACGTATTTTAAGTGGGAAAACTTCAAAAACTATGAGCGAGAACTGAAAAGTTATCTAAAAGACTGGAATTTTTAGACAATTACTTTTTCGATGATTTACAACGAAACAAAGATATTGCTCCAAGAAAAAAAAAGTCGATTGAAATCCAATCACCCTAATATATATATTTATATTCTCTCTCTATATATATATAGCTATAGGCATTACTAGCAATAGGTTTTTTTTTTTTTTTTTTTTTTTATCGACGACGTTGATTTCCACGAATTTTCCGAACGCAGGTAGCGAAACGCTTCAGGGTTACGAACGCGAGACCCTCAGGCACGTGTGGGTGAGGATTCCCGTTGCAACGTTTACCCGCTCGCCCGCGGGATTATGCAGTTTCCATTCGTTCATCTCCATCCAGCCGCACGCTCGACAATTACAGGATGATTGAGCGGGCGGATGCTAGTTTATTGTACTATATATATATATATATAGCACCCAGGTTGCGGATTCGCTCGTATCGTTCGAACAATTGCCACCGGATAACGATCCTCGAACACATCGAAAATTTATTTGCAAATTTCTGATGAACCCCATTGGCCGACGATGACAGGCCTCTCGCCATCGAAATTTTCATATTTGCGATCAATGGTTTCAATCCTACATGCGTGGGTTTCATTCGTAATTGGTGAATAAATGTTATGTCAGGACGTTGAAATATTTCGACGGCCGTGTCATGTTCCTTTCCTATTTTTTTTTTATTTTTTAATTTTTAGTATAAAAATTGAAATCGATAAATATAAAAAAAAAAATTTAGTCTGTGCAAGAGAATTTCCCGCTTACCGACATTATTGGATACAGCGTTTCTCACGTTATTCTCATGTAACACGAAAACACGAGACAAAGAACCTTTTTTTTTCTTTTTCTCGTGAAAATACTTTTCTGCATTATTGTCCGAGAAAATATTTTTTTAATAAACTTTTTTTTTTGTTTTTCCAGTCCCCATAATACATTTTCTGTACACTAAATATTCCTCAATGGCGATAAAGAATCAACAATGATCGAGCTCATCAATCTAATCTGATCGGCGATTTTTACCCAACTTATCTGTGTGAGCCCGATGTAAAAGAAAAATCAGAACTACAAAACAAGAAGTAATATTCTTAATCCGCGACAGGGATGGTCATCCATTCAATGAAAATGTATTTTGAATACTTTTTTAAACAAATAACTGTGATTAATTATCATGTTTAAATCAATGTTTTCATATTTCCGTAATAATTATCACCAATTTACGTTAATTATTAGTTTCGAACGGACTTAAATATTTAATAAATCCGCTAAAATCCATTATCATTTGGTTGAAAAAGTATTTGAAATACATTTTTATTGAATGTAATACTCATCCCTGATCCGATCCGAATTTTTAATGAAACAAATACACATACAACCCCCTTCCCCTGCCCCCCTCCCTCCTCGAAATAGCGCATGCTCGAATTTCACTCTCAGAAACAAAATTCGTCCAAAGAAACGCGAGTGGCAAAAAAAAACACGAAAAAAAAAATCTCCAGAAAAATCGAAAGTAGGTTGATGGAATTTCGTTTGGTTTTCCACGCTCGGTGCCCGAGTAAATTAAAGTTTCGATGAATCACCCGGAAAAATGAAACAAGAGCAGTAACGTTGGCTTACATATATTTTTAAGAACAAATATATACGAGACTTGAAAATATGTGATAGACGAGGGGCGAGAAGGGTTAGACGATGAAGGGTGGCGGGGGTGGGGTGGGGTTGCGAAGCAGCGAGGAGAACGGAGTTTGAAACCCGGTAAATCGAGTGCCGCGCGACTCCGACGGGGTGAGTTTCTCTCTGTAGTCGACATTTCGCGCGCACACGACCAAACGACGATGCCAACACAGCGAAACTCGGCTTGACCTCTTTCATCAAAGACCGCGCGCGCACGTACTCGGTTCGGATGGGGTTGCACGGGGGCGGGGGCGACGAGAGAGGGGTGGCGGCGGTCCTTTCCATAACTTTAAACTTCGAAGCTGCCAGTTAGCGCGCGCACACGGGCGTTGCGCCCCACAAATGGATTTAATCTCACTCTCAAATACAATGTCTTTTGAAAATGTCACCAAGGACAATCGTGCTTCGGAAGCGTTTATTTCCTCCGCTCTTCCACAAACACACACACACACACACACACACACACACACACACACACACGCACACGAATGTGCAATATGCTTTTTTCCCCTCCTTTTCATTTTTTCTTTTTTTTTTTTCATTTTAATTCCGACCGTAGATGGGTAATTTTCATTTTTTTAAATTTGTTTTTTCATTTTTTTTTCGCTTTTTTTCTTCGCCGTTGTCATGGATTCGATTAAAAATGGCAGAAACTGGCTGCCGGAGAGCATACGAAGATGACGCAAGCTACGCTGCATCTGGCTAGTGGGTTGTCGATGCTCACGGGGAACGGATAAATCCGACGTTGCTGGATAAAACTGATTGACATTGCGGGCGGAAAACAATAAATATATATATGTATATATATATATATATATATATATATATATATATATATATATTTGTACCCGCACGATTGGCTGATGGAGTCGATGTAGTTGACGGTTGATCGAAATATCTGCAATCTCCGCGAGATAGTGAATAAAATGTGCGGTTTCATATCCCCAGCCAGTACATTTTCTACGAAGAACCATTGATTATTACTTTTTTTTAAACCACAAAGTTTTATTAATTAGAAACTTAAATTATGTTAATTAATGAGAATAATAAATATGAATTATTTTGTCCCTCCCCCCCCCCCCTGACCCCAGGATAAATGAAAACAAAACCATAATCACAAATTTGCATTAGTTCGAAATTAATCGTACCAAATAGCCAGGTTAAAAGCTCCAAACGAGTGTGCGAGTCCATTAGATTTTACTTTTCAGTTTTCACACTGTGAATATTTCATATCTTTTTCAGAAAACTTTCTTTCATCCGTTTTGAGAAAAATGCAAAACGATGCATCACGAACGAGTCACGTGCACGTGTCTCGTCGTTAAACTTTTTTGCTTTGCTGTTGTTTTTTTTTTTTTTTTTATCTCTCTCTCTCTCTGCGTCGGTCCGGGTGCCGTCATAAAGCACGGTGCACGGAGCTCCCTTGTTGCCCGCATTTTCTGGTTTCTTTGTACTCGCATAAGTCTCTTCCGCCGATTGCCGAAGCATGCAGAAGATGCATCTTACTGCTTGTCTATTCTCATCCGTTCTTTTCTTTCGCTCTCTCTCTGTCTCTCTCACGCTCTCTCTAGCACGCTTTATGTCTCTTCGCTCTTTGTTCACTCCTTTATCGCAGATTATTCGTCTCACTCGGTTCGAAATTTTTGCCGTGCAATATAATTTTCGTTGAGCATTGCACTAGGTTGAGAAAAATATTTCAATGTTCATTCGTCGGTCGTGATGTGTGTACGGAAGCTTGCATGGAAACGCAATAAATCGTGAATACGGGAAAGATGAATCTTCGCGACCTTCGTTTTAATCAAGAAGCAAAATCGTCGAAATTCCGAATGATCAATGTTCAGAACGACAAAAATGCTGAACGTACAAATTTTCTTTTGAATTTTTGGCAAGAAGACAATTGAAAGAAATGACGAATCAATGCATTTTTATCTTCCTGTCTAAACGCTGGCTAAACAACGCTATATGGATCAAAAGTTTACATGAAGAAAGTTGTGGACAATTAAATTTACTACAAAAAAGTCTTTGGCGGAAAAAATGTGACATTGAGAGTTTCAATTTTTCGAAATTTCGTACATTCGAAAAATTGGGCGTTCCGATTTTTTTTGTCGTTATGAATTTCGACCCCTACCCCTTTTTTAGGGGGCCTAGGTTGTTATTGCTGTCATTATTATTAACGTCATATGGAACAATGGCTTCAAGAGTCAAAGCCATGAAAAACGATCCACGCATATGACACACACGGTTCGGCAAATGTAATATACGAAAATGAACAAAGACGAAAATCCGGAAAAACCCAATCCACATGTGATAAATGATTATTGCCAAATGTCGTCGCAACTCCGGATCGTTCGATTTTCGCCGCTCCCGGGGTTCGATTGGGCGTCGTCCAATATCCCCACAGCTAACTTCAACAAACTGGCAAAAACTTTTTTTTTCGTGTTGTTCTTCCATCCTCCCGTCCCCGTCGAAGTACGAAAAACTCGTTACACAAACAATTCGATCTGCTGCCGACAAAAACATCGATAAAAAGAAGCAATGAGGAAAAAACGATGAGATTGGTCCGTGTGAGGCTCTGGTTTTCCGCCTGGCACTATTTGTCAAGAAGAAACGAAAGAAGGAAACAAAATAAAAAAAACGAAGAAAAAAAAATTCTAGAAATAAAAAATTTAAAAAACTGGCAAACTGGTGGGCGAAGCAGCGGCAGCCGGATAACCAAGACGGAAAGGAGTTGGACGGACTTTGCAAGATTTTTCAAATCCGCCGCAACTACCTTCCCGACCAGGGCAAGCGCTTTTTTGTTTTTTGTTTTTATGTTTTTTTTTTTTTTTCGGATCCGCGGCATCGTCGTCGTGGGGGCATCCCTCGACCGTCGTTGGATCTTCCGGAAACCCTGTGAGAAACTGGAAAACCATCACCAGCTGGATAAGGATACATGAAAAAAAAGTTTTCGAATCGTTGTTTTCCAACATCCGCGAAACTGCATCCCTGCAACGGAAAATGCATTTTTTTTTCTTCCCTTTCTTTCTGTTTCGCGGTTTCTTTTTCACCTTTTATCGCTGAGTTCTTGATTAATAACGTTACGAGTTGGACCACTTAGCGTTGGCACACATTTGTTCCGACGATAATATTTTCGTCGGATGCAACGCGAGGAAAAAGAAAGAGAGAAAAAAAATGAAAGAAAAATTTAAAAAATCCATTTTCAAAGTTTCACGGTATTATTCTGTTTCACTCGTACGTATATATGTATATATGTATATATATATATATATATATGTATGTGTGTGTGTGTCTTCATACAACTGTTCACATTACTCTTCCCGACTGTCCGCTTTCCCAGTCGGCCACAAATCTTTCACAAACATTGTCTCGAACCAAAAGCGGAACATTTCACGATGAAAAATACATCGACGATGGAGTTTTCCCGAGGACATGCAAAATATACCGGGTGACCAATGATGTATGTCAAAAAGTTTTGTCGTACTTTTTATCTATACTGTCATGAAGCGCCATCTGTGGGGCGCTGTATGACAATGTAAAAGGACGAAAACTTCGTGACATGTATTATTGGCCACCCTGTACATTCGATAATTCGATCTGTAATTCCCTTGTGCGAATGTGTTGATCAATTTGCGCCTAATTTTTAATAATGAGTTTCGTTTAAATTCATTTTCGTATAAAACGCTGCAAACAGAACGCATTACGACGCAATATATTTTTTTCCGTCACTGTTATCCGCGCATTATGTACAGGATGTCGAAATTTTCGGGACACGGTTGCGCGAAAATCTTGAACAATGTGGCTTCTTATCGCGCTGCTTCTCCGACGTTTCCCCATTGGGCACACTCCCGAGTGCACGGACGTTGCTTATTAACCCTCGACGTCTCGACCTTATTCGCGTTTACGTCTAAATGCGCTTCCGGAAGTTGAGTGGAAGCTGTTGCTCACGCGAAAGACACGTTGAACAAAGCTCGGTGTATTACACATCGTCTGCGATTCATATTTTACGAAACAATTTTTTAATAAAAATATATATACACATATATATTTTTTGTCAAACAATAATATTTTAGAATTTTTGACAATGCGATTTTCCAAACATCAACGTTTCTTTTTTTTCGAATTTTCCTGTCTTGAGGGATGCCAAGTAGAAAAAAATATATATATAGGTAAATAGTTGATAATATATAGTATATATAGTTAAATTACATATTTTTGTTGATGGAGCTTTGGCGACGGACGGCCGAATAAATTTTTTTCCTTCTTTACGTTTCGCCCCTTGGTTTTGGAGCCTCTTCAGAAATTTTATTCTTTTCACTTATTCATTTTCATGTTGAGTATTCTTTAGGTGAAGTGTTTTTCAAGTTAATTGTGAGGTTATGTTTTGTCATTGTAAGTGTTTGTACGTTTTTGAGTTAAAATTTTTCTTTTAAAGAGTCATTTCAATTATTTTTGAAAGTCACATTGTGTTAAAATTCTTGATGTGTCATTTTTTTATTACAATGTCATTTAGTTAATTGTTAAAAGTATTTATTTTCGAAACCCGGAAAACGTGCTAACGATCACATTTTTTCCTGTTTATTAATTATTATTAAATTACATATTATATAAAGAAAGGAATTTTTATGATTTTTTTAGCTATGTTAACACAATTTTGCTGGAATATACAATGAAGTGTCAATAACAACATTTATTGAGGTACTATGCACTTTTTCATGGAATTTATCGCTCCTCATAACGATAAAAATTGTTTTCTCGGGGTTCGATTTACAATGAACCAATTATCCACAAAAAAATGTATTTTCAACAAAATCCAATCGAAATTATACAAAACACGAATTTTACACGTGAATCCATCCCACGCAAGCAGTTCCATCGGTAAAAAAACAATTCATTCGAAAAAAACGATAAAAAAATATTTCAAAAAAAAATTTGAAAAACAATATTTCAGTTTCTGCACAATTCGGAATCATCGATTCGTATACTCGATGCACGACCGTTCGAAACCATCCAATATTAACGTCAACATGAATTATAATAGCGTGTCAAATACGAGTCGCGGAAACATCATCGCACTCCGAACCGGTCATTGATACAATGTACAAAATAAACACGAAATAGTCAACCGTGCCTCGGGCCAATCCCGGAGGTATGCATCAACACGAGAGTGAGGCTTGTCCCCATCGGGAAAGTTGGCACACGCGGTCACCGTACACCACGAGCACGGTCAGGATTCCCTCCGCAACCCCTTCCCCCTCTCCCCCCCCCGTGCTTCATACCCACATATATATACGTTTGTAGGATCGCGGCTTTCTCACTATCGTTGAATAAATCATTAAAATTTCATTCGTCCGGATTACCGAACTGCGGTAACGATCACCCTTGCACTGCCTCTATATAAACCCACCCCCTCACCCCCCCACCCATTTCCGCGGCTCTCTCGCTATCTAGCTTTTCCTCCCGTGCATACATTTGCCACATTGTGTACCCGGAATTAACGCGAATCCTCGGACATGAGGTCGACGATAGTCACCCTCATTGAAATACGTAATTCAAACTATTCGAATATCGTCGAAAAAATAAATTACTCATTTATATCGCATGATTCACAGCGACGAGATTTGAAATCGAAAAATGTAGTCGAGTAGCGTTTTGGGTACGCACGTGATTAAGGGTTCCGTAGTCGTTGACGAAAAATCGAATCTCTGCAAATTTTTATTAAATAATTTTGGGAAACTTTTTATTTTCATATTTTTCGTAAATTATTTTTGCCAGAGTGTTCGTTATAATTTTGATTGAATGTACTAATGAAAAGCTGCATTCTGGATTTTTTTCCCGATTTTCTGGATTGATAGTTCAGAAATTAGAGGGAGGGGAGGGGGGACACTCCGATGATGACTCTTTGAAAGCGAATATCTCGTGACCGAAGCGTTGAAATGAAAAGCTCTCACAACATTTTAAATTGCATTTGAGGAGACCCATTGAAAGACACCTCACTCGATGGGGCTAGCAAAAAAAAAAAAAACGGTTTCGAGTTAACTTTTTTAATCTGTGGAAGTGGGGTTAAACTTTTTAACGTTATCATTTCTGCTTCTGGTGGAAATCATAGAGGTCCCCAGATTCTACGTACATCATAATTCCACATGACAACACGATACACACCAATCATCGCTGTCATTCTCATATCACCCACGTCTCGACATTTTTTTTTTCATCATCGAACACACATTGCGATGACCCGAAAAATAAAACAAAACAAGAAAATCTGTGTAAAAGTTCCATATACAACACACGTGATAAATCCATGTGTCGACATGTGCATACACATTGGTGCAACGGTTGTATGAAAAAGAAAAAAAAATGGTTATGTGCCAAGCCTGCGTATTTGGTATTCGCAAATAATCGTCGTTACACGAGTAAAATTCCCCGAAATTCGGCTCCGATCGGCTCGGTTTTACGATGCGTATCGAAAAAAAAAAGAAAAGAAAAAAAAATTCACGACCCCGAGAGATTGCACGTTATGAAGCTTCGGCTTTTTGATTGGAAACAACGATGGGAATTGATTGGAATTTCGGTGAAACTAGGAAAACTTTTGCAGGATTATCAATTACGGAGCGAACGTAGGTACCTACTATAACGATGATGAAATCGGGATACAAGGGTGTAAGCTCGTTCAAGTACAAACACAAATACGTCCATAATGTTGCGTCACGGATTACAAATTCTCCGTATATGTTTTCGTCCTAAGGACTTATGACAGATCAGGGATGGGCATCCATTGAATGAAAATGTATTTCAAATAATTTTTCGTACAAATACATAACTATGATTAATTATCACGGAAGAATCAATATTTTTACATTTTTGCAATAATCATGGTCAATTTACGTAAATTATTGTTATACAATGAATTTAAATATTTAACAAATCTGATGAAATTCATTATCATTTGGTCCGAAAAGTATTTGAAATACATTTTCATTGAATGAATGCCCATCTCCGTGACAGATACAATCCCAGCCAAAAGTACGCCGATCTGAGAAATCTTGATTATAACTGCTTTGTGAATGAATGCGAAAAGTCATAATCATCAAATATTGTCAAACAGATGTTATTGCATCTTGCATTATGTTTTTTTTACCTCTTTCAGAAGGATGTATGACAGCAACGAGTGCTTTCCGCACATTCACTTATCGCTCGTCAAGTCGTTGCGGAAAAAAAAAAGAAAAAAAAGCCAAACGAAATTTTATCGTCGATGGAACATTGCGGACTCGACAACACACGCATACATGCACAAACCTGTATACGTGCACATAACCCATAACGAACATGATGGGAAATGATGCGGCTACACGATGGAGACACGACTAGATGCACCTGTTGTAGTTATACATCGTTACGGATATGCACGAGCCTCTCTCTGAGAGCTTCGCGGAGTGACGTTTGATGTGTTATTTATAGGCGGTCATGTGCGGTGTAGGGTCGATAGTCAGAGCCCCACGCCACTATCGTCATGAACGTGGCACACACGTGTGACCAAACTGTATAACTATATATATGTATGTGTTTATATATCTATACGTGGTTGAATTGGAAAACGCATAACCGACGATACGGCGTTATCAACAAACACGGGGTGAGACACGTCCGAGTGACAATTTCGCCAAAATTCGAGATCATGTGTCTCCACATCATTCCATATTCCCCATTTCCAAAATCTTCGAAAACCAAAACGCAAACGATGATTTTGATCACGTGCGAATGAAAATGTCTTACTCACGATTGTTCGTTACAGCTCGGCGATTATTCATTGCAAAAATAAATGGGCAAGAAACAAGAATAATTGTAAATAAAGATAATCGACAAGTGAAAGACCATTTTGTGGAAACAATTTACAAGATCAAATTGCATGAATGGAACTTTCGTTCGATGAAAATGTATGATTAAAAAATATCTCGCCCGTATGATCGCGAATTGTGACAACGTTTATGAAATATTGTAATCCATCGCGACACAATTATTCATCCGAATTATTATCCATGATCATTTTGAATAAATGTAAACATTTTAATTGTTCCGTGATATGATGGATCGTAGTTATTAGTTTGTGTATCGACGAAATATTTTCAATATGTACACATATTCGTCGAATAAATAGCCCGTTCGTGCGGTTCGTGATACATTTACGCGACAGAGAGAAAAAATACAGTTCGACGATATTGCACGTTGTTATATAGCAAATAAATTGATGAGTGTATGTGTGGCGAAGTACCAACAGCGATACCTATGTATGTGTGTGTATTTTAAAGTTGTTGAGAAGCGGAAACGTGGAAAAGGACCGGTGTCAACAGGAGCAGAGGGCAGCACCAACAGCAGTGCTGCCCTCTAACAAAAAAAAAATATATATATATATATATATATATTAGGGCGGTCCTTAGTGGGCATGTCGACAAATTTCGACAAGTGCATCCTCCAGATAGGTTCAAGATGAATAAATGAAAATATGTGCGAAACCCCAGCACTTTAGTCCAATGCCAAGACGCAGCTCTGAGCTCGTTTTGTTTCCCATTCGAATAACACGGGATTTTCAGACTAATGTACTAATTCTTTTTTTCGAGTTGTCCCTAAGCACGCGAAAAATTCTTTATCCACGTAAATCTATCGTTAATGGGTATAACTACTCGTACATTTTTTTACAAAACCTCACCTGCATATTACCGATAACGGCGAAGCGTTATCGTCGTAGAGTTGTTATCATCGTTCACCAGTTTGCCGTTATCGATAATGCACAGGTGAGTTCTTGTGAAAAAATGTACGAGTAGTTATATTCATTAAACATAGATTTATGTGAATAAGGCATTTTTTACGTCCTTAGGGACATCTCGAAAAAAATAATTACCGAATTAGTCTGAAAATCCCGTATCATTCAAATGGGAAACAAAACGAGTTTACAGTCACAGCTTCTCATTAGACTACAGTGCTGGGGTTTCGCACATATCTCTGTTTATTTATTTAGAACCGATCTGGCGGGTGCACTTGTCGAAATTCGTTAACACCCCCATTAAGGACCACCCTAAGGCATATATTTATTATATACATATATACATGTGTGTGGGCATAACACACGAGAGTGCAAGCGGACGATTTTCGATTGGCCATTGCACCGAGCTCTCTCGACCAAGAGAGAAACAGAGCAAGAGAGAGAAAACGAGAGGAAGAGAGAGAGAGAGAGAGAGAGAGAGAGAGGGCGAGAGATAGAGAGGAAAAAAGAGAGTGTGATAGGACGAAGGCAGAAGCCGATTTGGGTCATCGGGAGGGCTTCTATCCTGGCGCCATAAAACACAAGCCTCTTCGGCCTATCGCTATCTTTCTCTCGCGCTTTTGCCTCTCCGTGCATATATATCGGTAAATACTAAACTCTGGGAAACGAGGTTCATACCAGCTGGCATACAGCTACGTGCCCTATCGACTGGGGCTTACACACATGACGAGACGGGGGAGGGGCGGCGGGAGGAGGGGGGCAGGAGAGGGAATAAAGGGAGAACGGAACGAAATACACACATGTACCCCGGCGTTTTCCCTGATTGTTAAAGCACGGTATTCTTCTCCGCGTATGTACACGTATAATGGTAAACGCGAAATGGCGCATTATCGCACGAAGTACACGTACAGATACGAGAGGAACATATATATACATATCCATCGCCGCAGAATGCGCTGAATTTTTTATTTTTTATTCTGTTCTTTTTGTGTTTATTTTTTTTTTTAATTTGCGGATAGTACAACGATCCTCAGAAACAACCCCAACGAGTATCGTATGTATGTGTAGATATCGTATCAGTGTGGATGATCGTGCCTCACGAATTTTTTTTACTTCATGGTGGATTTTATGGTTATTTGGATGATTAGATTAATTAAATCGTGAATGACAAAACTGAAATTGTTTATCTTCTAATGCAAAAGTTGGGGGGGGGGGGGGGAAGTGTCATAACCGAAACTTTTTGCGTGTGTTGGTCATTGATAACAGATGTGAATTGTGTAATAGTTTATTTTTGATTTTTTTTTTTAAACGAGAAGAGTGATAATGTACAAAACAACGTATTATGAGTAATTACATGAATATTGAATTAAATAATTTGAATTAAGGATATTTGAAATTTTTTTGTCATTTGCGGTTAAATCAAAATAGCTAATATATATGTATTATATAATAAATTCCACAAATTGTTGAAATTAATAAACAGGGGATAACAATTATAATAAAAATAGTCGGTACAAATTTGTATTGAACTTTCTTTCTTCATAATCCACAAAGAAAACAAACGACTCGTGAAACTGTTGTATATAATCAAATTAAGAATGAAAAAATGCACTCGAATGGAAAAATGAAAATTCACCCACGCGTCTTCGGGATTGTGATTTTAATTTCGTTCGCAGCAAAAACAAAGAAATTCACATTTGCTTTTTTTTTACGGTTGAACCGTACAAAGCAATTGAATCGTTCGCAAGGGAACGCGGAACGCACAACTCTCGTCGGTTAATCGCACGGAAAACTGTCAAAGCTCGACGAAAAAACCCCACCGGTCGACCGTGTAATTATGCGCAGTTACACTCTCCCTCGTCATCTTGCGGCCGCCGCAGCCGCAGAGGACCCAACTCGTTTCATCCATTTTTTGCTTCCTCATAGAGTGAGATACGTCGAGGTCCAACAATTTTCGCAGAGAATGTTCGGATGTGTGTGTGTGTGTGTGTGTATATGAAACGAAAATTCAAACGTCCATAACTCGAGAACGGTTCGAGCTACAGCGCTCAAACTTCACACACACGTGGAGCTTCATCATTTTTATGTCATCTGTAATTTTCGAAATAATCGACGCATGAAATTTGGCAGCGTTTTCAATAAATGTCCATCACCACTCTGGCGACCGATTTTTTTTTTTGGATATTCATTCATCGAAAAATTCCGATTTTACGATATTTTGTATTTTTCGAAAAATCAACTTTATCACTGTGACTCCGGTCAACTTTGACCGATTGAACCCTGACTGTCCACAATGATGCAACATCATTTAGCCGCAAAAGCGTATCAAGTGTTGCGGAGATCGGCAAAACCGTTCGGATTGCACATCGATTCGAGTTTTTCAATTTTAAACATCTGTCGATTGAACAAAATATTTGACTTGCCATGCTCAATCTCCTGGATACACAAGAATCAACGATCGACGTTATTTTATAGATTTTATAGTTTTATTGAAAATCCACTGACGCGTTCAAATTTGCGGAGACATTGAAATTTCATACACCCACCGATCAATATGAAAATAATATAAAAAACAAAGGTGCAAGTTGAAACTTGCAATTTGCTTCGTTCGAATCGTGGTCAGTGAACAAAGATACCTCTGCAAGGAGAAGCCAAAGATTGAAAATGTGAATACATATTCGAATGCTTCCTTATTGAAGGACTTTGTGCACTACCTACGATTGTGAAGAAGGAAGCAAATTGTAGGTTTCAACTTGCAGCGTTTTTTTTTTTTTTTTCGACTGAGAAGAATCCCCCACCCTCACTCGCCGAGCACCTGAGCCGGGTAAATGCGTAAAAGGGTGCGTCAATGTTTCTTTTTTCTCACCGCTCCGTCATACCGCGCAAATAACTCCCGGGTGAGTAAACGAGAGAGAGAGAGAGAGGGAGAGAGAGAGAGAGAAAAAGAAAAAGACACACGAGCCTCGCGATAAACCGATAATGTAACCCCTCGTCGAATAAATGGGAAAACAGTGTTAGCTCGTGAGCCAACGCGGTTCCGCAACGACCTTGTGGGTTTCGAAACATCATGAAAATTAAACGATGCCAACGTTCTTTTTTTCGTTTAAACAACAAAACAAAAAAAAGAACAATTCAAAGACTGTTTATCTTGAAAGTAACGATTGGAAAGATATGCCGTTTAACTCTTCACAGGTAACGTCATTTTTACTATCTTTACACGGTAACGTCGGGTCACGAGGTTCGGGGGCTTTGAAAAGTGCTGTAAAGTGCTGCAAAAAATTCCGCAAAATTCATGAAATCTCTTCGACTATCCTAGTATAGGGATCAATCGCTATATTGCTGATTTGATCATTTGTTCAAACAATATAATCGAACAACCGAATAAAAAGGTCAAGAACGTTGCATTTGGGAAAGGCACGAGTGACCCGACGTTACTGTTTGAGGGTCAGAAGATGTCGCGTAATTATTGTAACATTGACTTATTCCAAAATGTCGAAACAATTCTTTTCATTCGAGCCGGATGATCGATGAGTTAGCGATAATGACGGGGAAATGTGTGTTGTCGTAGATTGGCGCCAGGTGGTCGGGGAATATTGTAGTCGATTGATCGCGAGTAATGAGGGTCTGAGGAGGAGGACGGAATATTGAAACGAGCCGAGCCAATAATAGCGGTCGCGGTAGAGGAGAGATGCAGAGCTCACATGGTAAATTATACAGGATCTCCGTGAATGCGGTATAAGTCCAGTGAAAGCGCATACTGCGGGAAAAGCGCCGAGAGTGGCGGTTGAGGGTGGGGGGGGAGGGGGTGGTTGGTTGAAGTCGTGATGTGGTAGCAGTCACACAACTACGACGACGACCTCGGTTGCAACCCTCGTGAATTGCACTCGTTTCTCGACAGCCACGTTCACGGGTAACACCCAGTAAACTACTTAAAATCCAGTTTACCACGTGAAAACATTATCAGCAAACACATTCCGATGTTCCATACATTGTCGATTAATTTTATTTCGTCGAGCAAAAATTTAAGCTTAAAAGATAAGTTAAAAAAAAAAAAAGATTAAAAACTTTGTGAAACTATATAGATTATATTTAATGTACACCATCATCAACTGGAATACTTGATTGGCTTGTCTCGTCATTCAGCTGTCGATGATTTTTTTTTTTTTTAGAAATGATCTCAATGGTTGAATTTAATTTAATGAGGTTGGTAGTATCGTTGATTATTCGTTTCGTGGTAAATACGTATTTTCGAAGTATTTTTCTGATAATCGAGTGGAAATTTCCGTGGTCACAGGTTACACTCGAATCTGGAATGTACGAAGAGAGAGAGAGAGAGGGAGAATGAGAGAAAGAGAGGAGAGTTAAGAGCTCACCTTGACTCGATGACCATGCGGTATCGATCGCTCAAGCAAACTCGCTAATGCAATGCTTCAGCTCCCCACACCGACTCACTCTTGCAATTTAAACGTACATGCATGTACGTATATCCAGCTTTCTCTCTAACCATATCTTTTTTCAAATCATCGTTATCAAGTGCTGCAATTTTTTTATTTTTTTTTACTATTATTATTATCTTTTAATTTATTTTCTTTCATTACTTCGACACTGCTCACGGCCTCATTTTTTGTATTTAATAGCATTCCGTCGCGATAGTACGGTGTACGGAATTAATTTTACGCAAATACCCATTTTGCGTCGGAAGATTTTGATATTGCTCAACAATTTTCGTATTTCTGGCACGAACGAATGTAGCTGCTCTCCATTCGCTGATTCAGCGGAACAGAACAATTTGCCTGTTTGCCAGAAATGAAAAAGAAAAAAAAAGTAAAGAAATTTTGAATTCAATCGTGTGTGGAAATATATTGTTATTTTTAAATCACGATTTGGTATTCATTCATGATGAATGTATTTCAAATACTTTAGTAACGAATAATCATGATTGATTATGGGACGCACTCATTTTAGTCTTCGTATGTCCTTTTCTGAATAACTCGGCTGAATTGTTATTTGCGGGGAAAAAATTGTTATTTTCAAGAAATATAAAACGGAGAAACATCTATATGATGATAATATATTCGAAATACTTTTTCAAACGAATAATCACGATTAATTGGTTTTTATTAAAAAATATGATCACCTGTCATTTCGGGCGGTGGTCGAAATTCAGAACGATCAATGACTCGTGCGTCGGGGATTTTTTTAACCAAATTAACGCGAAAATCTTTCGTATGGCGTTCGATAACACAGTAAAAATTTCAAGAACGTAACCCTTTGAATTGTGTCGCGAGAAAACAATTGAAACAATGAAGAATCAATGGATTTTTATCTTCCCGTACTAACGCTGGCTAAACAACGCTATGCAGACCAAAAGTTCACATGAACAATGTCGTGAAGAATTGAATTTCCCACAAAAAAGTTTAAGACGGTAAACATCTAGCATTGATGGTTTACGCGTGGGAAAGCTCGATATTCGATTAATGTGCGAACACGCGAGACTGGTAGGCGTTCGGAATTCTGTTCGCTCCTAACATTGACGTTCGAAGCATTGCGCGTTCCAAATTTTCTTGCCGTTCCGCAAATTGATCGTTCTGCATTTTTTTCAACCCCTACCATATTTCCATATTTCTCCGAATGTAAGATCTGACTTAAATAGTGTAAAAAATAAATGATAATTATTAAAAAAACAAGAAAACACATATAACTCACCTCGGTATCGTTCCACCACATGTGAAGCCTGTAATTTCGCAGAACGATCGGACTCTCGTTAATGTGATCGACGGCGAGCTTGACCGATGGCATGACCCCACGTCCGACGTGTCCCTCGGGCACGTGATGACCGAAAGGAAAAAAACCGGCTATGTAAACGTCGTGTCTCTTGACACCACCGAGATTTATCGGTTTTTGTCCGGCGCATCCGAAAATCGCGCCGAGACAAACAACATAGGTGAAAACGTAAGCGCACAATCGGTGGTTTCGATTGCGCAGGCGCAATCCGCCACCGGCTCGATCGCGTTTTTCCGCACCGGTTGCCATTTTTTTTTGTTTTCGCACGTGCACGGTCCCTGTTCAAACCGTTATCTCGAATCTCACCGTAACATCTTACACAATTCGCACACGATCCTCAAACATTTTTTTTTCTTCATCGTCGTTGATTTCGTCATCTTCGTCGAAATTCTCGTCCACGTCGCGACCACGACGTTTTTCCACGTTGTTTTCATCGATTTCATTGTCGTCGTTTTCATCGTCGAACGTTATTCAACATTTTCAACGTTCTCCCGACAATCCCCATCGTCGCACAATTTTACGTTCGAACCTCTTTCGATCATTTTTTCACAAAATATTTTATCATCGATGATGACAATTTTCTGTCACAACTTTATCATTGTTATTCCGATTATTCATTTATTTGTTTATTTTCACCATTTTCCATAACACGGTTTATCGGAAAAAATTACTGGACAAGAAGTTCGATGGGTCTTTGTCACTCGTTTATCTTGGATATTGTGGACTCACTACGCGTCGCAACTTTTTTTTATGGATCTTGCTATCTTCAATTACATTTGCATTATTTTATGAACGAACTTGCGCGTCGTTCTTACGCTGATAAATTTATCATCGTCATCGGCAAGGCGTTTATCGCTATTGCCTCAATTAAAAACAAACAAACAAAAAAATTCATTTCATCACGAGGCCGTTGGATAAAGGCTTTTCCTTCAGTATTATCGGAAAAGTTTTGTTGAATTTATATTCGATTTTATCCTTCCACTGATCGTGGGATTGTTATCGTTTTTTTTCTATCGATAGATTTATTAATTTATTTATTATTTTTGTTTTTATTACGATTATTATTAATGACGGAGTGCGTGTCGAGGGGTTTCGACGACTTTGGTGGTACCTCGATCAAGCACCGTAGAATCCCTCGCGATCGTTGTACGTTCCATGGATCAAATCGAACCCAGACACCTGAAACAAACGAAAGAAGCAAGAAAAATCATCAAGAGCCTTTTAAAAAAAATTGTAATTTCTAAATTATTCAGAAATTATTTTCGCCACAATGTTCCTCCTAATTTTCATCTGAAGTATTAATTAAAATCTACATTTCGGATGTTTTTCAATTTTGTTGCATGGATAGATATAAATTACAGGATGGAAGGGGGGTGGGGGTCTGATAACGACTTTGGAAGCAAATATCTCGTGACTGAGGTGTTAAAATCAAAAGCTCCGGAAACATTATTCGTTGCATCTCATGAGACCTATTCAAAGACACCCCACTCAATGGGATAAGTCAGAAAAAAGAATGTTGAGTACACTTTTAAATCCTTGGGGGGAGGGTGGCCCTAAAAAATTACTTTTTGACAATCTTCATCGGTTGCGTCTTTGGGTCATCAATCTATGTCCCTATAAATAATTTCACCCTAATAGGTTTATAAACGAGGTAGTTGGAGGGTTGTTACACGCAGACAGACCGCCATACCGAAACCATAATTTCATGAGTGGATGAAATAGAGAAAAAACAAACATATTCATCAGTCTCATCAGCAAATTTGCACCCGGTACGTTAATTTTTCGTAATTCTCATTGATAAAAATTGTAACAAAGTCGTCGATTGTCGTTCGTTAATTACGATACTGAAAAAAAATATTACAAATATATATCTATATCTAGTTGTGGAAAACCGAGGTGGCTCAAGAGCCAAAGGTGCGACAGTGTGCAAGCTATCGGACCGATCCAGCCGCGAAGCATAACTCGAAAGTTCTCGTGGGCATTAATCCATGCTGGAAACGCGATACTCAAAGCTGGGCTGCACCTGTGGCATCGTGGCCGATCGCTCAAACACCGTTATACGTCCAACCACCATCCATCATTTCGCCGCTGTTTATACTCGCGAGTTCTCGCAAATGTGCGTTATTACCGAAGGATCTGCGCACCTGACACGTCCTTACATCCGGCAACAATCGCATTGTTGATAAAAGTTTGTCGATTGCTTTATAAACTGTTGGACTTGAGTCTTCGTATATTAAAAAAAAATCGGGTCTCACAAAATTCTCATAAGCAAGTTTGAAATAAATAAATAAATAAATAAATAAATTAATTAATTAATTAATAAACAACGAAACAAGAATTTATTAGAAATTATCGGGCTAACCCCGATGATTTAAAAAATTTTCTTCAAAGTCCACGATAACAATAACACTTCTAAACTAGTACATAATCACATATTAAGATGGTAAAAATATATCCCTAATCGTTCCTAGATCAATTGGACTCGTGTATCCAGAATGGCAATTCATCAAAATTACGCAGGGTCATTATGACCTATTGGGTACTCGATGAACGAGAAAATAATTGCTTACTCAGCCGGTTAAATTAATTTTTTCAAGAGAAATACATTTTTTCGTCTTTCTCTACTTTTTAAAAATTTTCACCGTACGATAATTCTTTAATCCATCTAGGCCAACTTTCATCGCGTTCTCGACTGCAACCATGACGAACGGAAAATTGAATAAAGCGAGCAATTAGGATATGAGCGTGAATATATAGGACATAGAAAATACGCAGAGAGCCGGGCGTATGCAATTTCAGCGAGTTATTCGCGTGACCCGCGCGTGTGTGTGTGTGTGTGTGGGGGTGTGTGTGCATGCTGCACCGCGTAAAGCGTAAGCCCGTAAAACTTTTAAATTCCACCGTCTAATACGCTCCAACGTTTCCAACCGGCTGCCTCGCGAGGGCAATTTTTTTTTTCTCTTTTCTGTTTTTTTTTTTGCCGTTTTTTCTTCCAGTGGCACACCGAAGATCGAACAAGAGCGTCAGAGAGGGTGGTTGGAGGGCGACGAGGGATGCTGATTGAAGAGTCGTCTGCGGTGATCCGCGGTAAAGTTCAATTAGGATAATAACAACGTACGGCGTACGCGGCTATCGCTTGTCGAATAAAAAAAAATACTCGGTCGCAACTATTCGTCCTAATGGCGCTGCGCTCTATTCACTACGGTCTTCTATACCTATACATGTTTACCAGGGTGTGTTTTAAATAGTCAAATTTAATTTGATTATTCGGGCAGTTTCTACATTTGAAGAATATAATATTGGGATGAATCTGTCAAAATTTCAGCTCGATCGGACTGTATTTAGAGGTTCCGCTTTCGCGAATTCGATTTTGTCTTTGATTAACGCGGACATTCTTTTGTTTTACTGTAATTCATTTTTTACGGTACATGAAAAATTCATGGGAAGTAAATGCAACAGATAGTATTGAGATGACTTACAATAAGGATATTTTTTGTTTTTCTATTTGAAAAAAAAAGTCAACAACTTTTTTATCAACCAAATTTATTGAAAATTGACGGAAACCCAAAATTGTTAACTTTTTTTTCGTTATTGTGAAACAAAATCCTCATTTTAACAGAGCTTCACACATGCGCAGATCAAAGCAAAGATGGGTAGATGACACTTTACATCCCACGGGAGCCTTTCAGATTGTTCCTTGTTCCCCGGCCTCGTTAATCAACAAAAACTCAACCGATAGATCTTGAAAATTCCTCAACTTCGATTTCCACGTCACGTTCACAACAATTTATAACGAAAATGTCGAAGAATTTTTTTTCTTTCTCATCTTTTTATTATTTATTCGTCGATACCGGATCGTTTCGGTCTACGTTCGAACTCGAGGGCGGAAAAGCGGCCACAATAAGGATTCCGCGATAAGCCCTTCGAACGGCAGGTTCCGTTATCAAATATACATGTATGTAAATTGGATATCGGTTTATTTTCCGGAAAGTTTCCTTCAACGGGCGTTGTCGGGGAGAAGAAGGTACCTCGACGGGGATAGGGATAGGGAGATTACCAGGCGTTCAATATATATATAAGGACCACTCTAATAAATATATATACATATATATTAGAGTGGTCCTTAGTCATCTTTGAATTAAAATTGCATAAGCTCCCACATAGGTTTCAAATAATTAACAAAAAAAAGTGTTCGCGAAAGTCCGCCCAACCTATCTCAATATATACCCATGGCTATGGAATTTAAATTTTTTTTTGTACATACCATGAAATATTAATCAAGTTTATTTATCATAGCCAAAATATCGACGCAAGAAAAATTTGCTCGATACACTTTCTTCTATGGTTAAAAAATTGTGATAACAAAATCTTGGCCACTTCAGTTCCGCCATTTTGTTCTCGTCGATTACCATATTCTCAATGTGAAACATGCATCTCTCCGATAAATAAAGCATATTGAGGAGATCTGTATTATGTTCACATTTCAGCTATGGATAAACAAACTCGATAAACATTTTATGGTATATAATTTCAAAATATAAAAATTCTTCAAGCATGGGTAAATATATTAAGATCACTTGGGGAGACTTTGCAAACATTTTTTTGAAATTATTTGGAACCTGGTAGGAATCTTACGAAATTTTGATTTTGAAAAAAACCCTTGCCAAGTACCACTCTAATATATATATCACATTTTTTTTCCGGGGCGAGCCCTGTTCGGTCCAGACGGCGCGTAAATGGATCCCTCCAAGCGTTTGTTATCACGCTCGGCTATGTATCGGTTAAATATCGTGCCCTGTTATATCGCTTATTGCCAAAAGCGTTGCAGCGTGTACAGCGTGAACTATATTGAAACAGGATAAAAACCGAACTCTTCTCGTTTTCACGTTTCTATAATTCTCTGTATGACTCTCCCTCTCTGTCTCTTTCTCGCTCTCTCTCTCTCACTCTGCATTTGTCTCGCTATCTCACTTTCCGGGAACAATGGCTCAATCATGGTACAATGGACAATCACACTTGAGCGCATCGGCGGTTGCCCCGGCAGTAAGCGAAGGATCGTCGGCAGGGGCGGAAACTTGAATCTATCTATTCTACCCCCCCCCCCCCGCCTTCCTGCCCCGAGCCCCGCATCGCCCGACGCCGTCACGAGTGGTGTCGATATTCTCCAACCGGATTCCCGAGCAGAAACACACAACCCAGTGAACGCCATAGTTTACCCGGTCCCGACCAACCCGAGAGACTGCCACTTCGATAAGGGTAGCAAAACTCTGTTCCGGGTGTTCGTTATCACAGCGATGACTCTATCGATAAGTGTCACCGGTTAATTATCCAACTCTTCGAACACGAACCGAAGGATACGAAGGATCGAATCGTTAACGTGCTCCTCCTTTCCCTCCCCCTGACCCGCGTCTTCCTGCGTCTCCTACCCTCCGGACGTTTGGCGTCTTCGTCGATAATTAACGCGGACGCAAGTGTGTCGGATATATATTTCCGAGCATACGATTCGTCGGCGTCGAACAAATGACGAGGATGATGAGGAAAATGTTATTGGCTCGAACGACAGTTCACTCGCGATCTGCCGACGAACAAAAAAAAAACACCGAGGTTTCGTTTACGTTTTAATTCTACGAAAAGCATGTGGAAAACATTTTTGATGATAATGTATTATTGTTTTTATTTGTAATTCTTTTCTGAATTGAATATTCAACAATGGAAAGATTCACGTATTTTTTTTTAGCACGAAGATTTGATTTTCTTCTGTTGTTACGCGAAAGAAAAGCGCTGGTGGGGTCGGTAGGACCCCAACCCCCTCGAGAATGCAAGAAATTGGATGCTTTGAGTGGAATCGATCACATATCGTATCGCAGAAATTTTTTGATAAATAATTTTGTTTGTTTTTTTTTTCGTCCACGGTTTGGCGGTAATAAACAAATTTTCAATACCAGCAAGATTTTATAGAACTGATTTACTTTATTACTTTCAAATCACAATAATTCGATGAAAAATCATTTGTCCGTATATATCATTCAATTTATATTTTAGCCCACGTCAAGTTGAATATTTCCATTGAAGTTGGAAAAACAATCGCGACGAGTAAAATATGATTTCGCGCATCCCGTCGAATGATATTCCAACAAACATTGTGATTGCAAACATCGTCGGTTAAAAATCATTGGGAATATCACGTGCGAACAACGACTGAATAAACGTTTCGCGAATCCGCGATGTGAAATCGTCATCGGTGAAATTCCGCATATACGTGCCACGGAACCGACGAACAATTTAGATCGCTTCAGCCGACTGTGTAATCGGACGTTCAAGTTGCGCCCTTGAAATATCACGAGAGGGGATATAACACTGGCGAGCTTTTGGGGTTGTATATACACGTGATTTCAAATGCTCGCCCGCGACGGGGTTGGAAACATTCGTAAACTCTCTCACCCCCTCCCCCCTACCCTCGTCGTTCGTGTCCCGAGGCAGTTTGACTCACGAAAACCGCGCAACTTGGCGAACACGATACGTAACGATAGACGTTGATCGCACAAGGGATGTTGCGAGTGCGATAAAGACGGTTGCCGAGTGAGAATTTGAAATTCGTGAAATTTACACACCGCGTCTTCCGCGTTGTGTTACTCACTGGAATTATCGATTCTCGTTCCGCGGAGGGAAAATAACGACGCACGCGGGCCTTGCCTTTCAACCCCCGTTCTCCTTCGCCTGCTTCGATCCCCCCCCCCCCCCCTCCGTCGTCGTCAGCGCCCTTTTGCCCGGGCCTAGCGGACGTAGCGTGATATCACGACGACGATGGCAAAATGAGGTGGAAAAAAGGTGGACGTAGCCAAGGCTAGTCGACGGGTTACCTCACCGTGTGGCATACACCGTTCCGTTAAACTCTCCGGCTACACATCGCCACCGTCGACACACTCGAATTCATGTTACTGTGCCAAGGCCTGGCCTTGCCGTGGCCGACACACGGCCATCCACTTGGAATACCCAATGAGATATGTTATTACTTTCGTCGGTCGCTGTTTGTGTTGGAGAGTGACCCATTCGCGGTCGTACATCGCGCTGTGGAATCTCTATTATTATTTTTTTTTTTTCTGTTTTTCCATGTTTTTTTTTTTTATTGAATCTGTTGTGTCACCAATGTGCACGGCCGAAAAGGATAAATCGATCGGATGTGCCGTGGCACGTGACGCGAAATCGTCGCTGTTGTGTGTGTTTTTTTTTTGTTCCTTTCTTTTTTTTACGTGGATAAATGTACTTCCGGTTGGGCTTCGTAGTCGTTGAGCGACTGGATTTTATTTATTTTATTTATTTTATTTATTTTATTTATTTTATTTATTTTATTTATTTTATTTATTTTATTTATTTTATTTATTTTATTTATTTTATTTATTTTATTTATTTTATTTATTTTATTTATTTTATTTATTTTATTTATTTTATTTATTTTATTTATTTTATTTATTTTATTTATTTTATTTATTTTATTTATTTTATTTATTTTATTTATTTTATTTATTTTATTTATTTTATTTATTTTATTTATTTTCAGATTCTATAATGTATCAGTGGAATGAGCTATTGGGATAATTGCGCAGTCAATCAAGCCGTCAACTTGAATAAACAATAATATTATCGTGTCACTTTTCGTAGTCGTTGTTCCATTTAATTTGTCCATAATTTTTTAGTAGTCTTTCTTTTACAATTTTGTGACGAATTAATTAAATCAAGGAATGGGATACTATCGAATTGTGAACATTGATAAAATAACTATTATCAGGTTGTACTTCGTGTTTATCGATCGATCTTACGCCTTTATGCATTTTTAATATTCCATAAGTGGTCATTAAAATTTAATTCTCATGCTTGTTCATAACGGATAAATAAAACGATTATTGCTTTTTCAAAATTATAGTGATACAACATTTCGTCCGACGATTGGAACTGAAAGGGTATCGCGACCCCCCCCCCCCCCCCCCCCCCGCCCATCGACCGGGAGAGTCTCTTCGGGTCCTTCAACGTGATATACATTGGCAAGCTCGAGCCACGAGATTAATCCCGATGTCTATTAAGATAACGTCCGTCAAGAAAAATCCAATAGATGTATAACCGCTTCTCCGATGTATTTCCGATGAAAATCGGATGGTCCTATAACTGTGCAGCCGAGAAACTTCCACGTCATTCCGGCATCACTGTCCCGATGTTTCCGGCTGGGGAAAAGAATGAAAAAAAACGCAAAAAATCGCAAATAATAAAAGTAGTCAAGTAGAGTTTTGGGCATGCACGCACATGATGTGGTTCCGTAGTAATTCTGTATAGTAATCATTGACGAAAGATGCAATCTCCACAAAAGCGTTAACAAAAACTTTTTATTTTAATATTTTTCGTGAATTATTTTTGCTAGAGTGTTCGTTATAATTTTGACTGAATGTACCAATGAAAAGTTGCATTCTGGAATTTTTCCGATTTTTCGGATTGATAGTTTAGAAATTAGAGGGAGGGGACGGGGGACTCTGATGACGACTTTGAAAGCGAATATCTCGTGACCGAAGCGTTGAAATAAAAAGGTCTCGGAACATTTTAAATTGCATTTGAGGAGACCCATTGAAAGACACCTCACTCGATGGTGTGAGCAAAAAAAAAAAACAGTTTCGAGTTCACTTTTTTTATCTGTGGAACGGGAGTAATATTTTTAAATTTTGTTTAACGTTATCATTTTTGTTTTTGGGCAATCGATCTACGTCTGTGGATCAAATAAACCAAATTTCATCTTAATCGGTAACATAAATGACATAATGAGTGGACTGTGACACACAGACAGGTGGACGGACAGAAGGACTGACCGAAACCATAGAGGTCCCGAAACTTATTCTTCAGAATGCTATAAAAACCGTAGAATAAATGTAAATCCGTTTGAATACGACGAGAAACGTTCGAATAATCCAACGTCAAACGATAGCGAGAGTGAGATTTTTTGTACCCTGGGTTCAAGGAAGAAGAGCGGGGGCGGGGGTTGAGAACCAAAGCTCGTACGGTCACCGATATCAAAGCTGGAAAGCTTTTGAATCGCGTGATATATATAGAATCGTGATATTCCGTATATAGGCGCGGTAAGTCGTTCGAAAACGTTCGGGAAACGGAAGGAAAGAAGCGCGTTGCCCTTTCGCATCCCATGTATAGATATATAGATATATATATAAACCTTCCTGTCATTCTTTCCTTTCAGCCTCAATCACCCCTCGCATCGGTCGCGCCGAGCTCTCACCAGGCATTAATTTTTTTTTTTCCGTACGGATGAGCAAACGAATCTCGGTGACGTGAAAATCGGACGATCTGGACCAAAGCCAAAGCGTCATTCCTTATGCATCTTCGCTATATTTTCGTGTTATATTTATTTCCCGGCGTTTGCCGAAAACTCAATGTGCAGCGACATCCGGTCGTGTCACATATCAGACCGAATTTGATGCTTCCGACTGAGTTGCCTTTTAGGGTTATGCAGTCAGATAGGAACCCTTATGGTTTCGGTCTGTCCGTCTGCGTCTGTCTGTATGTCACAGCTCTTCCATTCACTCATTTGTATAAATATAAGAATGAAATTTGAAAATTGTCTGTGATGAAATTCAGAAATAAGTATTTTGTTTTTATGAAAAACTACATTAAAATACATTTACATTGAACGATCGACCATCTCTGCACACGAGTCAGCAGCTTGCAACAGCAATGAACATACGAAAATGATGATTAACGAATGCAAATGTAAAATAGACGAGACCAATCCAATGTTTAAGATTGTTTATCAAAATTATTTCGTACTATTATCGTTGGACATTAACGAGAGTTCAATCGTCAACGTAATCTTCGCGGATGCATCAGTGGTTCCCAATTGGCGGGGAATATGTGTGTTCGCGAGACACCGTGGCGATACCGGACACGCTTGTGGTTAATTCTGGAAACGCCAGGAATTTGGAGAATCGCAATATTCTCCGACGCCAGGTCGGTGTACCCGCGCTATTGCGTAGATACAGGACAATGACGATGATAATGGCAACGTATACACGTGTAGTTATAATATATACGGGGTGACCAATAATGTATGTGGAAAAGTTTTGTTGTTTTTCTTTATAAGTTTTTGTAAAGAATGAAGATCAAAAACTTGTCGCTGTGCAACGATATTATCACTTCGAAAACATTATTGCATTACAAGTGCCATTATTTAAGAACAAAACTATGTACCGGATGTTCCACATAATTTTTTATCACCAAAGTTATTCACATTAACAAATTGACTTGTATTATCGGTCACCAACTACTCAATCGTGATGATACACCTTCAGAGAACAAGTTTTTGATCTCTCGTTGACGTAATCATTGTCACAGCACAATGATCACAACAGCTGAATGCGTCGGTGAAAAATCACACTCGTCCACTTCCTAATGCATCTTCGGTACATCACACATGGCGCTTTATGACAATGAGAAGAAAAAAAAACGAAAACTTTTTGACATGTATTATTGGTCACCCTGTATATACATACATATATCTATGTATGTATAAACGGATCTTTCGGGTTGAGCACTCGGGGGACCCTTATATTCTCAAGCGTCAGTTCCCCCGTAGGGGGCGTGACGTGTCAACTTGCTGGAGCGGCAAGCACTTTGCTGTACCCACCGCGCTAATATCGACGTATGACTCTCGCGTGTTTCAAATATGGACCTTTTTTTTCTCTCTCGAAGCTATGAAAAAAAAAGAAAGAAAAGAGACGAAAAAAATGTTCCGAGCTTTTTTGTTTATTTTGCAGCTCGTTAGCGGGCATGAAAAATGTGAAAAAAATCGAAATACGTCGAGAAATTGGAGTTGCGTATGGCTTGACCATCGGAATTTGGAGAGAGGGGTTGATAGAAAAAATTCTTTTAATTTTTTTAAATTCCGATGTGTTGGGATTCGTGGAATATGGAGAGATATTGCGGATCGGATAATCCCTCCCGGAATTTTTATCTTGGCTCTATGAGCACGATATAACGAATGAATGAAAATTCGTTTTTTTTTTTTTTTTAATTTTTTTCATCGCTGTTTCTTTTTAATAAGATATTTGTTTGCTGGTCGTTATTTTTCGGCATAAAAGAAGGGTCGAATAATTGGAAATAATGTTTCGAACAGAGTTTTTTTTTCTTGCAGCTCGTTACCGGACACGAATAACGTGGAAAGTCAAAATATTTCGAGAATTCGTTGAGGTTGAAAATAAAAATTCTCACGTGATGAGACTTGTGGGATACGGATAAGTTTCTGGGAATGAAATAATCCGTGACAGCATTCTCATCCGATACCCATGAGCCCGATATTACAGGAGAATAAAAAAAAAATCATTTTCCGATATTATCATGCATGCAGTTTAAAAAAAAAAAAGAAAGTTTTTATTAATTCTGACATCGGGAAAAGTTGAAGGGAGGGATGGAAATTGATGTCGGTGAATGGTGACAAGTGGCAGAATACCGTAAAATCGGAATGTCAAAGGCGGATGGGAGATGAGGAATGAAAATGCCTCCGCAGGGGGGGGGCTAACAGTGGCAAAGCGTAACAGAAACGAAGGCGAGAATTTATGAACGAGAGAGAAAGGATAAGAGATGTCGGTGTGTGAAAGAGAGAGAGAGAGAGATAGAGAGAGAGAGAGAGAACTGTGAATCGCGAATCGTCAGGGTTATGCTGGCTATAACGCTCGGAGGATGGTTTATACAGTCTATACATAGCACATCGTTGAACAGAGTCGAGGCGTTCATTGTTCCACATCGAACAATGCTGTCATTGTGGCGATGTGATTAAACCTCAAATAAATTTTCTATCGCATCCCCCCCTCCCCGCCCAGAGACTCCCGGCCTCCTGAGGTTGATAATTTCAGAGACCGCACGCCAGAAGTGGCACAGAAAGAGTAAGGGAGCGAGCGGGGAAAGACGTACCCATGAATATATACGCATGTATGATTAGGGTGGTTCTTATTTGGCCTAGAAAAAAAAAGTATCTTCTACCCACCTTCCAAACGATTCTGGACCATTAAAAAAAGGAGGTTTCATATTTTTTTTACGATTTCCAAATTCACCCTCTGCAATGCCTGAATTCATTTGAAAGTTTTTTTCAATCATTCATGTCACATTTCCGAGTTTGATACGAAAACCGTGGCGAAACAAATAATCGTAAAAAAAATGGGTATTGAAAAAAATTATACCACAAAAACTCCAAAAAATGTTGGCAGCAAACATAACCTAAAAAAAAATTCTTTTTTTTTCCAGCGCAATGTTTTAATAAATAAATTTGTATTTTTATGTACCGAAAGAAGAGAAAAATCGATTTAAACTCCATTTAAAATTACAAAAGATTCTTCGATTAACTCAAAAACAATAAAACGTTATCCATCGAAATCAAATTATCTTCCGACGAATTTTACTTTCATTTCCGTGCCAAAGTCGTGCAATTTTATGTGTATTTCCTTCCGTTTCAATCACATCGGTAATTCCGTTCCTACGAACGAATCTGTAGGGTCATCGTCGAAGGCAGAAGAGTAAATAGACGAACAAAGATTGGCGATTCAAGTACGAGAGCGTGGGGCAAAAAGGTGGGAAAAGCTACGGAAAATATCGATTACATTGATCGTCTTGAGACACGCGAACGCGATGACTGAAGACTGCTTGCTGAGAGGTGAAAAAAACGAAAAAATAAAAAAAAACAAAAAAAACAATAAAAACCCGAAGAATTAAATAAATAAAAAACGAAGGAAAAAAATCGATGAAAAAAAGAAAAGGTCCCGCAACGTCGTTCGAGTAATATAACCGTTTGCGAGAGGCCCTTGAGAACAGCGAGAGGGTATCTTGGGTACTGTGAAAGCTCACCTCGTGAGGAAGGACGAGAAGAAAGAGAGAGGGAGAAGCAAAAGAGGGATAGCGTAGAGAAGTCGATGGGGAGTGGAAGTGGAGGGTGGGAGATAAAATCGAAGGGATGGGGATGAAATAGTGGATCGGAGAGCGAGGGTATTGGAAGCTGTATGCGAGGCTAGTGCTCCCGGCTCGTGGATATCCTCTCTTGTCGAGCCAAGCCCGCCGAGCTTTCATTTTTTTTTTTTTTCATTTTTTTTTTTTTAATTGTGTGTTTTTTTTCGCACGACGATCGAAGTCTGACCCTCAAAGAGCTTTCGTCGTTTCTCGGTGCGACGAACGACAACCGTCGAGAGTCGATGAATACATGTATATGCATATAATATATATATATAAGGCATTCGACTGAATTTTGACCAACTTTGACAGTCGGTTCAAAATTTCGGGCTCAAAATGTTTCACATCAGTATGTGTGGAAAATTTGGGGACCCGTCTATCAGCGTTTTCGATTTTAAGCCCCCGCCATTAACATACAATTAAATAAATATTCCTATTTTAAACAACTATTATTAATGATATTCATTCGTTGAATTCTATTCTTCCAAATTTATTTTAGAATTAGTGGCCAAAATTGGAGTGAGAGAAAAATTCTTATCAAATAATCGTTAAATGTTGATTTTTTTAAAATCCATTGGTGATGAACGTGATTCCGAGCCAAAGACTCTTCTCACTCGGTTTTCAACTTCAGAAAAATGACGTGGTAACCACGAGGGTTGAATATATATTCCAGGGTTGAATATATTTACCATTCCCGCATCTTCATCGAATAACCAAATGTTTCATCTTCATTCATGTACAATCATCGATGAATGAAAAATGCATTATCAGCCATGTGTGGCCCACGCAGATCCCATGAACCCCACAGATGACAACGCAAACAGCCAGACGTCCTATAGAAGAACGATGTACGAATGAATATTTGTTCGTCGTCATTGATATCGATTCGATTTCGGTCCATCGAAATTCACGAAGACAACAAGTCGAAAAAAAAAATAAAGTCGACGGATGAATGAAAATTTTTTCGGCACGACTGCAGTGAGGGGGCGGGGGGGGGGATGAAAAATGTCGGCGAAAAACACAGCGGTTGGCCGTATGCACAGGGTGGTCCGCATGCATCTCGCACACCTGTGCAACTCGTGAATTATGCATCTTATTGAAGAAAAAGATTCGATAAACAACATTTTTACCATTTTAAATCATGCGTTGTGTGATGCGTGCCCAACACGCTGATTTACTAATTTTTCATTCTTTCTTTCGTGTGTATAATCGAACAGTTCGAGCTATACTGAAGCAACTCTGTATTTTCGCCTCCGTTCTTCGAATCTAATTTCATGCAGAAAAAAAAGAAAACCAAAAAAAATTTCCAATAGTTATCGAATAAATGATAAACGTTTATCGTCGAGGGATGTATACATGTATAAGCCATACATGTATAAAGCTCATACGCATCTCAGGCCTACGCACGACTCACAGCACACACACACACACACGCTTGCGCTTCGATTTGTCGCTTTTCCAACGCAAGTTACGCCCGAGAACCACGACAATCGATATGTACCTTCGCACGGCACAACGTCAACGGCAATCCGTGAGGGGCATGAGAGCCCGTGGCGGGGGAGGAAACGCGTGAACGACGACTTGGGGTGAGAGAGAGAGAGAGAGAGAGACAACGGTCGAAGAGTGGTCGTCGGATTCGTGGGTTATATGTGTGTGTGCGCAGGACCGCTACACACCGACTAACAAAGTTACCCTGCTACTCTGTTTTATGTATATTTATATATATTTATATATATATATTTATCACGTGTATGTATGTTACAAACGTATATATATATATATATATATAAATATATACATATGTATGTATTTGTGTAACCAACACGCGACTCGACTGTTTTTCTTTCGCGACGAATTCCGTAACCCCGTCTCGATCTCGTAATTGCGAATCTCTCCGCTCTCTGCGACATCTCACATGCCACCAATCAGAACGAACAAACAATTTTTTTTTTTCTACCTTTTTTTTTGTTTTTTTTCAGGGTCGGACGCACGTGTCAAAATGAAATTTCGCAGCATATTGCTCGAGAGGGATATTTTTATTCACACGCACGTTGATGTGTGTGGAATTTTGAGAACGATATGACAATGGGTGGACGTTTTATTTTTGCGTATTCGATTTTGTCTTTTATTTTTACATGAGCTTTTTTTTTTTCAAGTTGCAATTTTTCTTTCCGTGGAATGAAAAAATTGAGAGAATGAAAAGTACTAAGTGCAATACATAGCATCAAGGTCTAGTGAAATGGGGATATTTTTTGTTTTACAATTAACGAAAAGTAAACGAATTTATTTTCCGTCAATGATTCCGTTTTCAATGATTTTGTTGGAATGAAAGGTGTTAATTTGGTTTCAAATCGTAAATCAAAAATATATTCCCATTAAAATTGATCTTAATATCATGTTTTACACGTAATTTTCATCCCTGGAATTTTTCCATTCAACGGAAAAAATAAATTGCAGCTGAAAAAAAGGGGAAAAAAATGGTTTACGTGTTAATCAAAGACAAAATCGATATCGTGAAATCGAAATTTCAAAGTATAGCCCGATGGGGCTGAAGTTTTGACAGATATCTCCTGATAATATTTACTCCAAAAGTCGAAGTTGCCATGAGAATCGAAAAACCTCGCACTTTTTCAACGCACCCCTAATATACATGAATGTATGAATATATTTTTATGCTTCTACATTTTTTCATATTTTTTTTCATTGTTCGCGATTGTCTGCTGTGAGAAAAATATGTGTATACACATTCATATATATGTCTATTGTCAAGCGATCGATAATAGAACTGCCGTCGATCACAATTATTTTCGGAGATAAAATCGAGATAACGAAACTCCCACGTAATGAAATTATTATTTGGCGGTCCTAATTTATTCACCACACGGTCAAAGGTCAAAAAGACGTCGAAGAAACGAAGGAACGAGAAGGACAAGTGCGAGGAGGGTTGATGTCAATCGATATGACATATATGCGCGGGGATATATATAGAATTTTATATACCGCCAAGCAACCTATGCGTGTGCATGTGCGTGTGTGTCCGTGTACAATGTTCAGCTTGTACAGCGACATGAGCCTCGTATCACTTGAGGTTGTTATTTTTTTTTTTTACTTCCACCAAGGTATAATACTCGGTGAAACATTATTACAAGAGGAATACCGTGAAAGAGTGAGCGAAATGTGCCACTCGTGATCCACGCCTATGCCCACATTGTGTTTTATTTCACACGATAATGTGAAAAAATTTAAAAAAAAAATGATACACACATTTTTTTTTTAATTGAGTCAAATAAATGAATGAACATGTAAAATAATTCTGCAATGCGAAGTAATTCGACAATGAAGAAACTAGTGCGAAATTATGATTCATCACGAAGAACCTAATTTCGATCGTGATGATTTATTCGCGCGTAAGCAAAATTCATCGAACAAAATTGAAAAAATCTTTTTTTTTCCCCAAAAAAATACATAAACTCACTTTTGTCTTACCGGAACGATCATCGTTATTTTCATCGTGTGTGCTCGTACGTGTGGTTGAATTTTTGTTTTTCCATTCTTCATCTTCATCCCATTGTTAATGTCGAAATATAGTCACGAAATCATTGATTGTCGGTCACCCACGCATACACCCACACACACACACACACTCGCGAATTAAATAGAATCGACTGTGCGATCACCGACAATTGAACAATCAAATATTGGCTCGTCAATCATCGTCCGAATAATTATTCGACCAAACGATACATCGAAAAATCAAAAACATGTAGAAAAAGAAAAATATTCACAGATCCTAAGAATCCACTAAAAAATCGAAAAACAAATGAAAACAGTAATCAATTAACACAATTAATAATTCGAAAGAAAATAATAATTAAAGATATTTTGAAAAAAAAAATGACTTTTCAACAACAAAAAAAAATGTTTCACACGCGTCACTCGTCGTATATTCGCACTTGGCACAGTTTTCGTGGTATCATCATCGTTTGGTCACACGAACCAGCGAAAAATATTCATCGTCACGTGCCAGTACTCCGAGTAACCGACATTCCCGAATTATTTCGAAGCGATGATTTTCCCACCCCCTGGCTTTTCCGCTCGTTTTCCTCGGCGCGTCTGACTCCACGCCTCGGCTACCGGACGAACCTCACTGACCGCTGATGCTGCTGATGCTTCGATTTATCAACGATCACGATGGCAAACAACCTTTCAAACGATCCACCCCCCACCCCCCAACCCTCAACCGCCCAAAACAAAAGAAAACAATAAGACGAACGTAAAAATAAATTGACGAAGAAAAAAAAAACTATAACTATAACTATAGAAAAAATATAATAGATAGCAAATAATAAAACGATGTGGCCCTGGGGCTTCTCGCGATTCAATCGAATCGCCGATGCGACGAAGCAATTTCCAATACAGTTCGACACACTCTTTCATTGTCCCAACAACAAACAAATCCGTAATTCCACATCTTTCAACAAACGTTTTTTTTTTGTCTTTTCTTATAATTGATAATTTTATTTTGTGTGTGAGAATTACGTTAAATTTTCATTCAGTTCAATGTCTTAATTATTTATTCAATTTTATTCCATACTATTGTTTTATTTTTCTTCGAATTTTATTTTGTTATTAATTAATTTGGAAAAAAAATGTTGCATTAATTTTTCATTCTCTTCTTTATCTGTTTTTTTTTTGTTTCTTTTCTTTTTATTATCGTCGTTTTCCCGGTTCTTATGTTGTCTTATCTTGCGTCTTGGTCACGTTGCACACGAGATGACCATTCTAACCGGTTCATTGCACTTACACTCGCATCGAAGACGGAGAATGACAGAGAGAGAGAGAGAGAGGACGATAAAGAGAGAGAGCGAGATAGAGATGAGAATTCGGATAAGGAGCGGCGGGTCCAGAAAACAAGGACGATATAGATAAACCCCCCCCCGACGTTACGTACGTCGACGACGAGCGGAATGGAGAGCGAGTCGCGGGGCGACGACACGATGGGCTCACGGGATGCGACGCGAATGAGGGTTGGTCCTGCGCGACAGCGCTCTCCGGTGGCAGCCGTTAGAAACAACAGGGTCGCTGGCTCGCGAGGCAAAGGGACGACCGTTGGCGCGGGCGGCGCGCGCGCGGGTGGCCGAGAAACTCGCGGCGGGGTTGGAGAGGGTGGGGGGATTGAATTCGCAGGGTCCGCGCACACGCGAGAGAACGATGCGAGAGCAGCAGCCCCCGTGGTGCGCCAAGGGTTGAAACGAAGGAACGAACAGCCTTCTGAAAAGCTCTCGGTGCTCTCGGGGCCCCGAACAGTAAGCACCAACCGCCAGCAGCCACCCGCAGCATCAGCAGCAGCAGTAGCAGCGGCATCCCCGGCATCAACAACCGTCGGAGTATTGGTGAGGTTCCGCCACTAGCAACCGGTCCTGGCGTTCGAGCTCCCGATCTACGTGTGTTCGTCCAATGCGTGTTGCATCCAGGAATGGACATATTTTGAATGGAAATTTTGTATTTTAGGTCGAACAAAATACGAAATGCACAAGTATTTTGTATTTTAGGTCGGACAAAATACAAAATCGAAAAGTATTTTGTTTTTTAGGTCGGACAAAATACAAAATCGAAAAGTATTTTGTATTTTAGGTCGGGCAATATACAAAATGGACAAGTAATTTGTATTTTAGGTCGGACAAAATACAAAATCGAAAAGTATTTTGTATTTTAGGTCGAACAAAATACAAATTGGACAAGTATTTGGTATTTTAGGTCGGACAAAATACCAAATCGAAAAGTATTTTGTATTTTAGTTCGAACAAAATACAAAATGGACAAGTATTTTGTATCTTAGGCCAGACAAAGTACATAATGGACAAGTATTTTGTATTTTAGTTCGAACAAAATACAAAATGCACAAGTATTTTGTATTTTTTTTTTCTTAAATTGAATTATGCCCATCCCTGGTTGCATCCATCGCTTTACTCCTCTCTCTCGCTTTTTCACACGCAGTTTCACATCTGCACATATATTAGAGTGGTCCCACTGGCGGATTTACATATTTTTCGAGTATGGGCTTATCAATTTTTGCTGGTCTTATCTCGATTGTTCGGTTCCTGGATTATTTTTACAATCCAACAATTTGGTTGATCTAACAATTTGGCTGATCCAACAAATTGCACGAAAAATAGTTTTTAGGTATATTTTTGAGCTAATCAAAGCTCGATCATGTACGACTGATACGATGGGCTAAATGTACGCTGCTTACCCAATAAAATCGACATTCGGTAATCTGTAATGTTTGCATAGAGGTTTGCGGAACCGTTGAATATACAATGGAAGGGTAGAGGGAAAAGTCATCCGAAAGACGTCTTGTAGACTTCTTTCTGAAAGACATCGGAAAACCGTCTTGTAGAAGGCTTTCCGATTTCACTGAGACGGCTAAAAAAAGAAAAAGAAAAAAATTCCATAGGTTCGAAATAATTTTTTTTCAAATGTTCCCCAAGCTCGGGAATCTTTGCGTGGGGTCCTGGAGTTGAAATGAAAATATTTTTTGTTGAACATCTTGAAGAAATAAAAATTGACAACTTTCTTTTTAACAAAAAATCATTGAAAACTGACGATCGCAAATAAAAAGATATTCTAATTTCGAGCAAACCTAATACTATATACGTGTCTGGGGAACAAACAATAAAATTTGCTGCCTGTTAATCGAAGACAAAATAGAATCATCAAAAGCGGAACCTTCGAACGTTGTCCGATTGGGTTGCAATTTTGACAGACGTTTCCCGATAGTGTGTACTTCGAATGTACAAACTTCTAGGGGAATCAAAACACTTTGATTTTTTTCAACACACCCTAATACATGTACATACAACCCTCGTACACCCGTATAACGTTCCTCTCCCTTTGCCAACCGTCCTCGCGGCGATGCCTTTGCTCGTTTTCCTAAGAGTTGTATGCATGTATGTTCGTAGTACATGAGACAAGCAGATAGGAGTCTTGCGCTGTCTTCCTCTCTCTATTTCTCTCTCTCTCTCTCTTTCGCGCTCCCGAATTCCACCCTCGGTCTCGCTCTTTCTATTTTATGTTGTTTTCGCTGGCTGCTGCTCTTCCCACCTTCTAGACCACCACTGGCCCCATACCCCACTCACGGGCTATATCGCATTTACGTGTTTTCCCGTTCCCGAAGTTTCACAACGTCCTTTCAACGTTGGACGCCCCCCCCCCCCCCGACTTGGACGGTTATCTCACACTCCCACAGTTCTCTCAGGATTCTTTCGCTCGACTATTCGCCACATCGCCCATATACTTCCCTCACCGCTGGCCTACTCCACTGCCACCGGGGCGGACATCCCCTAAGCCCACGATGCTCTCCACTCGTTGCCACCATTTTCTAGGATTTCAATGCCAACCCAAAAAACTGATATATAGGTCGTTTTTTTTTTTTTTTCGTCCATTAGAGTGGCAATGTTGTCATTGATTTAGGCCTTCGGAACCATCGACATTATTTCGTGGCCTCGTGTCTGAAGAGTCAATTGAGTGTATTTCCAAAAAAAAAATAGAAACAAGAAAAAAATCATTTGCTGTACAGTAACATCGGTAATGTAGGACTCTCACGAACTCGAACCAAGTATCAAACATAGGAATTTAAGAACCCAAGTAAAAAAAATCATACATAGTCTGTATGTAAACTATACATGAGATTGGGCATACATAGACTATAGATCGAGACTATATATAGTATATAGATATAAATATATAGATATAAAAATAAAAATGATTTTTATTTTATTTTTTAGGTTACGTTTGCCGGATAGCTGCCAAAATTTTTTGGTATTTTTGTGTTATAGTTTTTTATAATATACATTTTTTTCGATTTTCTATTTTGCCACCGTTTTTGTATTAAACTCGGAAATATGACATAAATGATTTTTAAAACTTTGACGCGAATTCGGGCAATGCAGAGGGTTAATTTAAAAATCCAAAAAGAATATGAAAATTCCTTCTTCATGGTCTAGAATCATTTGGAAGGTAGGTGATGATACTTTTTTTGGACCAAATAACAACCACCCTAACATATATATATATATCTTCATTAGACCGACGTTAATTCCCGCTATCGGCCTGAGAATCGTTCGAAATGGTCATCCGACCGTCGCGGAACGTCGGTCGGTCACGTGTTTCCGAGAAATTGCAGAAGGTGCGGTAATGAGATTTGCCGTGAAAGCCCCGAACCAGGAGAGAGAAAGAGGGAGGGGGAAATTAAATAACTCGTGAACAATTTAAGTCTGTCGCAAGTTCGGTAGGCACCCGTGCCCTTGGGGCGTGACCGACCTAAGGTTTCGCCCTCGTTTTGTTACAGGGGTGATATCTTTCTGCCACTAACAGCCACAGCTGCCGAAACGTCCTTTCCAACGAACTAACGCACACGCAAAAGGATCACGTTGATAGACGTGACACGGGCGTATCTCATAAACAAAACCTACCGACAGTTTGCATTTATCTAACCCATCGCCCCCCTCTCGTCCCGAAGAAAATTCGCAACACGTGCGTCGAAGACGTTATACACGATAACCCGAAGTGCTTCGAAGTGCTCTGAATTTCAACAAATCTTCTTCTGTTCTATTTTTTTTTCTTTTTCTTTTTCACGCAACTGTCGGATGGAATCCTCATTTTTTTTTTCGATACTCACTTTTGGGGGTGTGTACTGTTTAGCATAAAAAATTGAGGTGAAAGATGAGTTATGACATCGGGGTTTGTCTGGAATATATAAAAAAACAAAAAAAAAATGAAATTGATAGGTCGTTCCATTTGCTCGAAATACATTTTCCGCCGCTGTCTTTTACAGTCAAATTTTTCTATTCGACCCTCGTTCGCACGATAAATTCGTGTCTTTGATTTGGTTCTTTTTTTTTGTTTTTTAGTTTTTTTTTCACCCGCAGAAACATCGAATTGAATAGAGTGACGAGTTCAAAATGTGCATTTTTTCGGAGTTGTGCGATGCAGTCGGATGTCAGAATGACGTGCGACAAGTTTCGTGCTTTCGTTGGAAAAATTAATGAGGCGTACGAGGATTTAAACCAGAACGGTGTAAATTATCATTTTGATTCGCGGGGAAGGAAAAAAAAATCTGTCTAAATGCACAAGTCCTTTGGCCTCGAGGACTCAGATGTTTTCTTTAGCTCTCGTTGCATGCTCGACCCCACCCTTTTCCTCCGTCTGTTTCGCTGCGCATAACCGACGAACCGAAGAAAGTCTCGAGGCATGTTTTTTTTTCTTTTTTTTCATTTTTTTTTTTTTTTTTTTTTTTTTTTTTTCATTTTTCTCCGACTAGCTATCTTGCTTGGTTTCCTCGTGCTACACCAGAAAACTTTTCCCAGCAGAGTCGGTTTGTTTTATGCATTTTTCATTCCCGAGACAGTGGGACGAGAGAGGGAGAGAGAGAGAGAGACGGAGAACGAGTGAACGAGAGTGAGGAGTGTTGGAGTGAGCGTGAGGAGTACCAACCCCTTTCGCATTGGGCAGAGAAGCACGCTCGCCAGTGGTATTTGCTGGAAAAGAGGTTCGAGGTCCCAAATAGTGCACCAGTGACATTGTCTGCTTGGAATGTGCGTGGTTTTTTTTTCTTTTTTTTTCTTCATGAGACCGTCAATTTTTAATTTGCCACTAGGGTTTTGGTCGTCGTGAATTATTAATCGTCAACTGAAACGCGCAAATTTCCAGGCCAGGTCAGCTCGTAAAAACGTCCCCAGGGGGTGGGGATGCGTGAATTAAGGCACTTGATAAAGTGACATCGTGAGCGACGCGAGCGATAACGAGACGGAGGCCCGGTGAATGATTTTTAAGATGCTCGGGGATAGCACGAAATGTCGTGCGTGTTTTGCCAAAAACGAACGTGGACTGCTGAAAACGGTTTTGGTAATTTCTACCGCTAATTTCTGGAATGCAATTTTCTATAATTCTATAATTCTATAATTCTATAATTCTACAATTCTACAATTCTACAATTCTACAATTCTACAATTCTACAATTCCACAATTCTACAATTCTACATTTCCATAACTCTATAATTCTATAATTCTATCCAAACATAGATCAATCGTCGAATTACTGAAAAATTGAATCAAGGATAGCCTCCCTAATGTTAGAATTGATTTACGGAAGGAGTCCTGATCCAAGAACATCGTCCATGATTTTGGGATGGTAAATTTTCTTACCGGCCAGTGTTCATCAGTCTCCTAGATGATCTCTTCAGGGTAAAAAAAAACTAAAATAGAAAATTTGCGAGACTTAATCCTATTATTATCAAAGTTATATTAAATTTCAATTATCACGAGTGCAATTGAAATGTGAACACTTATTACTGTGCAACCCACGCCGAAGCTCTATCCAGAATTAATAATAATTTTCGTTTCTAGGTTATGCGTAATCAAACATATGTTGATTGCCACGTATAGTTGACCATACCCGGAAACCGGACAAAAACTTTCAAATCAAAATGCAACGACGCACAAGTCTTGTACCCGCAGAAGCCGTAGTTGCGGCGTTATTGCACCGAGCAAACACACGCGGCGACGGAGAACGAAAACAGCAGCGTCAGCGACTACGCTACTTTGACAAACTCTGGTTCGTCCTCACTCACCGACTGCACAAGAGCGTACACTCTATACGTACCACACTTTGTTAGCACTGACGTCTCGTCTTCCTAGTCGCCCTACTGTACTATGTACATGTATAAATGCTTACACCCCAGATTGGGGTGACCCTCGGGCCGCCTCTGACCTCCGCAGCTTGGCACAAGGGTCATTGAGACCCCCCAGTCATTACAAGACCCGCGGGCACGTGAGAACCCCGTGACAAGTCCACTTCACAATAAACTCCTTGTACAACGGAAAAATAAAAAAAAATAACATCGTGTATATTCAACGAAAAAAATAACAATTTCATGTTTATTTCCACGTTGGTTACTCCGAAATAACGAAATATCATTGATTCAACAACAGTTTTATTATTGACTGCGAAAAATCAATTTTTTCGTCGTGAACTCGTTTCACGTTTGAATAAATAAATAATTGTGCGGAATAATATTTTGTCGTTTGAATCCAATGATGTAATTGTTAGAATTAATTTTTGAATCGCAATTGAGAATCATCATAATTGAAATGGGTAAAAATATTTTTGCCAGCTCGCATGCGAGTCAATGGTTTTTGAATCGATGCAATTTTTTTATTTCCACGTACGCATCGATGAATATTCTTGTTAGTCGTGGTTACAATATTGTACAATGGTTTCGATTCTCCGTTTTTTTTTGTTTCTCGTGGGAATACCGTTCAGGAGGCAATCAGCGAAGAAATGTCACCGGTATAGTTGAATGGTCCAACTAGCCGCTCCGGAGCGTCCGATGAAACTCGAATATCTCGAACTGGCACGACGAGACGACGACGGGTTCGCGGAAATACGTCGACGAAAGGAAAAAGTTGCGGAAAATCGATCTAAAGTTGTCGGCAGTTTTCGAATTGCAACCGAATTCCGAGAATTCGCATTTCCGTTAAAAGTCTGCCGAATAGAGTTTATCGTTTGGACATGTGAAAACGATGTATATAAGTATAGTTATAAAGTGATGCACGCGTGGTCGTATAACAAGTCTGTCAGGATTTTTTTTTCTCATGAAAACAAAATCACCGAATATGTAATCGAAATTCCAAAACGTCATCTGCATTTGTTTCACAATTTCCGTTTGTCAAACGCACTTTATTTATTTTATGGTTGCATTTTTTCATAGAACACCTCAAAATAATAAAATAAAAAATAATAACAAATTTCGATATATCGATTAGTTTTCGCAATATCGCATTATTTTCGTGTTTTAGTACGTATTATTTCCGTGATGCCGCCATCTGATGGTCGATTTCCATAGATTTCGAAATACCGAGCAAAACAGCAAGAATGAAAATTTTCGATATCTCGCTCGGATCTCGAGATATCGAATTTTACGTGACGAAAATTTGCCGCAGTTGTTTCTGCCGCTAGAGGTCTCCAGTGAGCGGGCCAGAGGTCGCTGGGCCTGTCAACAACACACCCGCACGTCTGTCCCGCGGCCTCATTTTTCAAAATTGTATAGTTTAATATTCAAATCGATAATCCCGTTTCAACGTGTGAAATAAACGTCTCATAATTGTGCGCCAATAAATCCTCAACAATGAAAAACAAAATCCACAAGAAACACGGCGTCCATTCATCGCTTCCGTGGGACTGAAATATAATAATACAACTGCGCGCATGCGCAGATCACAGCGTGATGGTAGGCCGGCCCGGATGTCTTTCTCGATCGTAACCAATCGTAACATTCGGCCTGCCCGATTGTCGCGCCACGGCCTCCCTCGCGGCACGCTCGTGTCACTGCCAATAATTCGGAGTACACTGACGTTCAAGATCGATTCGATCGTGGATCGAATTATTCCATAACATCCATATAATGATGGATGGGAATAAATTGTTTGAGCGAGATGTACATCGTGTGTCGTGTGAAACTTTGCAACTTCACTGTGATCAATGTTATTGAGCTACTGCACTGTCAGTTTACAGTACGGTATAACATATATGTATACATATATATGTGAATATATAGGTGGGGATGCGAATAAACAAGAAGAAAAGTTTTCGAGTCGAGTCGACGACGACGACCGACTGAAAGAGCATCGCAAAGAGGAAGAGGTTGGAAAAAATAAGGTAGAGCACGTGAATGCCCCACAGCGATTCAGTTCACTGCTACATATTTCGAAAAAAAAGACATTCCGACAGTTTTTCATTGTCAAGACTAAATATAAATATATAAATATAAATATAAATATATATATGTATGTACGAGTAGAAAATAATCGTCCAGCACATGAAAAAAAGGCAATAAAAATACAACAAAAAAAAAACTTATATAAAAAAAAATAAAAATAAAAATAAAAACTTGCTAAGCTGTCCCATCAAAATCGTAGGAAATGATTGTCAACCTCAACACCGTCCAAAATAGTTCTGGCAAGCCGAATAAGAAGAAAAAAAAACAGCGGTCGACTATTATGATTACAAATAATGTGTATCCCGAACGTTAATGTATTATTATTGTGATCGTGAAACACGTGGACACGAATGTTGACGTAAATTCGGGAATTACTCGGTCGGTGAAAAGATTCGAGTCAAGCTCGTGAATTTATTCGACGATTGAGCCAGTCGCGACATTGACATCGTCCGCGTTTGCCGAACTCAGAGAGACGAATCGGTGAAAACATTTCATAATACGAATGCTCCGAAACGCGTTTGCGGCAGCGATTTTTTTTTGTTTATTCATCGCGAGACTGTCGCACGTTGGAAACGTTGAACGTTGATATTTTGCCTCGGGAAAAAAAAATTAAAAATAAAATAAAATAAAATAAAATAAACTTTCAGCGAGGAGAACGCGGACGCGTTTTGTTGTTCGCGAAGATGATTTCGAAATCGCGGTTATGGGACGAATGAGAGCAACGACGAGATCCGTGGGTTCGGGATCCGGTAAGCGGACGACCCACCACGATGTCAAAGAAAAAATTGACAAACCCAGAACAAAGCGAAAGAAACGAAAGGATCTCGAGGAGCTACATCGCAATGTGCTTCAAGCAAAACGCAACTTGGTACGTTTTGTTGTTTTACGTTGAACATTTTTTTACAGTTTTGCCGGTAGAATTTATTTTTCACGTTCGTTCGAGTGTGTTTTCTTGAGTTTTTTTTTTCTTTTTGCACAATTCACCGTACTGTGTTTGCCATTGGGGTACGACTTCTGGCAGTTATGTATTATCTTTCGCCAACGAATATCGATTTTCGTGTCGCGTATCGTTTGTCTCCATCGCGCTCTCTCTCTCTTTCTCTTTCTCTCTGTCTCTGTCTCTTGTCATGGTTATGTGAAAGTACGGTTGAGAGTTTGGAAAAGTTACGACAAAATTGATTACCATTTTCATGAAGATACACATTTACTTGTATGCGGATTATAATATTTATGTTTAGAACGAATTATTTTATTTTCTTATTTTCTTTTTTTTTTTATATAAATGTATTTTGAAATACTTTTATTCAGTAACTACATCATTTGACACGATGACTATGATTAATTATCCGTAATGTTCACATGTAATTTCATATATAATAATTTATTAATTTTTATTATTATTCCACAGTGGATTATAATATTAAATTGGGGTTGAAATACATTATCATTGGGTCATGAAAGTATTTTCAATAACTTTTCATTGCATTGCGGATGATTTATCGGAATACACTATATAATATTAATAATAATGATAACAACAACGATAATAACCAAATTGTGAATTCACAGCGTATGCAAGCATCACAGAAGAAAAAGCGTAAGACTGCGCTTGGAAGAGTGTTGCAAAATTTTGCTGAAAAACGACAGAAGAATGTAATATTTCGTTTTGACTTTGTAACGAAATTAATCGGTCATTACAAAGGCCGTAACAACTATGAGAACACGAAGAAAATTAATAACGCGAAGTTATATTCTGTTTTCAGGACGACAAGATTCACGGTTTCGCCGACAAGGAAGGCAAAAAGAACAAACCGAGAAAAATCTGCAATCGATTATTGCCCGAAACGGTATTGAATTATATTATTTATTATGTGATTGAAGGCGATTGAAAATTCGAAATATCCATAAACGTTTGTTCCGTAGATTTTGGGGATATATCAAAATGGAGCCAAAGGAAGAGAAGTTCACAGAGGTGAGGATGTATGAAAATGTCATATTTTTTTTTTTCAAATTCTACGGATCAGGAAATATACATTATGTATCTATATATATTTAATTTTTCCGATTTGATCCGTTGCCCGTAGGTGAAGCGGAAAATTGGCAATTGGACAATATAAACGCAGCACGGCTTCGTGGCGACGTATTAAAGCTTCTCAACGGTGACGAAACAAATCCCAAGTGAGTTTATAACCGAATGAAAAAAATGGAAAAAAAAATGGAAAAAAATGCTCTCGTCGAACGAAAAACCGGATAACGGTTGATGATCGGTGAATCAAATGTACGTTAAATGAGTTCGAACGTCGACAGGTTACCGCGAAACGGAAGCGATAAACGTGCGGAAACAGTGAGAGACGGCAAAACTCTGGCGTCCGATGATTCGGACTGTACGAGCTCAAACGAAGGCCGTTCGAGCCACGCCAACAATCCCGTTCACAATCAAACGAAGGGGTAAACTCGTGTAATTAAATTCCGCGCTCATCTCGTTTCGTGAAAGATGAAGGGAAAAAAATAATCAAAAAAAAAAAAAATCAAATAGAAGCTCGTACGAAATTAAAAACTCAACTAGCGAATGAACTTTTTTTCCGTTATTATGCAACATCGCGGCTTTTCCGAATTTCAGGATTTTCGGAGTTTTTCTTTTTGAAGAACCTTCATTGTGTTCTGTGGTTAAAAAATCAGATGGGGGGGCGTGAGAAAATCATAGTGGAAACATTTTTTTACGTTTTTTTTCGGATTTTTTTTTTGTTTTTGCAAAAAGTCGACAGATAATCCGATTTTTATAGGACTCGAATATATTGTAGAGGTTACTAATTTATATTGCACCTGGAAACGATGCTTCGTAGTGTTTTTGCATTATTAGTAAATAAAAAAAATGAATTGAACTAATCCAACTTACCCAAACTCTTAAAAACTGAAACATAAGTTTCCACGCCCAACATATGTATACAGAATTAATGGGTACATCTTCCTGTACAACGTATCTCAGTCTCATGAAAATCAGATTCGTTGTCCAATTTCGGAAAAAAATTTCTTTAAACTTTTTTCAAAATTAAAAAATTGATTGATTTTAAAAAAAAGGTTTTAATAAATGTGTCCATAATAATTTTCTCATGCCCCCCATCGGATATTTAAACTCGACGACAAAATGCACACTCTCGAAAATTATGAAATTCCGAAAAACCGTGATATCGCATAATTAACCCATTTTCGAAAACTCAATCAATTTGACGTGTTGCAGTGACAAGCGCACGAACGGCGAGTCGAATATACAAAATTCGACCGACGCAAAAGCATCGGTTTGTTCTAACAACGCCGATGAAAATTGTTTTCAAAAAGAAAACAAGTGCAAAAGAAGATTGTTCGAGCCTACGGAAGATGATACGGAAACTAATTTCCGCGATGATGCCGTGAATGGGAAGAATTCGTTTGTCGATGAAATTAGGTTTGTTTTCTTTATTGGCGAGCCACTCAGTCGTCAAATATTGTATTATTACCAACGACAATATTTTTTTTACGTATTCTTTTATTCTTTTTTTTTTCGTCCGAAAGGTTTTCGCCTTCTCGGGACATCGATCGTAGCGCCACGCGAGCGACAGATTTTTTCGTGAAACAACATGTTCGTCGATCGACGGATATTGAAATGAAAAACGATGGACCGAAAAAATTAATGCCAGGGGGTGGAACGATCGATGGTAATTTTCGGGGCTGGTCCCCGACGATATACTACGAGAGGCTGTGCGCCATGATATGCGCGGAAAATTTTGAGAATAATCCGATGGAACAACCGAGCCGTTCAGGTTGAGTGAATAATACAATAAGCAGCGGGTGGCCAAATTATCAAGGACAGTCGAAATTTCGTGTAATTTTTTTTTTTCAAGTTTAAATTAATTTGATGAGCAAATAATTTACTTTCGGTCTTGTAGTCATTTTTCATTTATCAGAGTGCTTTATTCGGAATATAAATACATCATAATCACTTAACAATATCTGTTTATCGTTTCCATAGGAATTAATAACCAAACCATAAAAAACAAAACTATAGATGAAAAATTAACAGGACCAATTTATTCGATCGCGAAATTAATTTAAACTAAAAAATTACAAAAAAAGGTGTGTTGTCCCTAATAATTTGGTACACGACAAAATATTCAATTCTCATGAAGTTTTTCATTCCCATTCTTCTTTTTTTTTTGTTTTTCTGTATATAATTACAATTATTAATTTATTTCAACGAACTATCGTTAACTATTGTCAATTCGCAATACTCGACAGATCCGATTGCAAAAATTCGTCGAACTCTTCGTGAAATTTACCGCAAGGCATGTCGATATCGTGCATCGAACCGTAAGGGAGTAATCGCCAAAGGGAACAAACATCAAGAACAAAACCTCGCTAAAGTTAAGTTTACAACGGAGGATTCCAGTTTGCCGAGTACCACGGAGATTCAAGCCTGTACCACAGACTCCGAGTTGAACGGAGATTCCACGGACACCGAGGCGACCAAAGTTCTATCCGTACGACGGTCGAGACACTTCTGCGAAATGTTCGAACCGACGGTTTCGACCGTGTTGCCCGATACGATTGAAACAACCGTGGATACGAGAAATCGCAATGACGAAATTCGTTTCGACGAACGTAGGCCTTGCACCACCACGACGATGGACGAACAAAATTTTACAACGAAAAAAACGTCGAAAGACGTGGAAAAAACGATAAATTCCGTATCGTTGTTTCTCGATAAGCTTCGAGAAAATAATTCATCGACGGATCGTGGAAATATATTTCAAATGGAAGTTGAATCACGTGTTCCGAGTCCAAACGTATATTCGAAAAATTTGTTATTCAACAATGTACATCGTGATTTGACGTTCGATGGTAATCTTGGAAATCTCGTTAAACGTGGAACCAAACACGTTCCAACGATATTGCGACGATCGAACGGTCATTGCGGTTCGATAAAAAAAAAAGATGAAAAACGTAAAAAATCGTCGACGATGAATTCGACGATGAACGTGACGAAGCGCAATGCCAGAACCATTGCCACGATCAAACGTTCGTCCTCTCGTGATTCCGACGATTCCGATCACATCGAGACACCGCGTATCGTTAATCATCGTGCAATTATCGATAAATCCAGATGCAATAACCTCGAAACAAATTTGAACTTCATCGCATCGAATGACAAACCTCGCGAAACATTATTTTCATCGGAAAATCGTGAATGCGAAATATTTTCCGATAATTATGGAAAACACGTGATAAACGAGAGAAAACAATTGGCTCGTGAAATTTTCGTTAATCCGGTTGATACGCAAGTGCGTGATTCTTACACGACGAATTACATCAAAAACGATCGTAATCACGTTCGTCGTGCGAATAACGATGTCGGACAACAACAACGAACGACCATTGACGTTGGTTTTGGACCGACAAAAGTTGATCCAAATTTTCACCCATCAAACTTTCAATTGTTCGATCCAGCCTCGTGTCGAGAAATCCGCGATTATTATCGAAATTCCATCCACGACCATACCGATCATCGCGTGGAAAACCCACCAAATCCATCGCAATCGTTCCCGTTCGATATCTACGACATCGCGAAAAATTCGCAAAATCGCGAACGACAAATTTTCGTCGACGAGATGAAAAAATTCGTCGCCCAAAGAATTTCCGGTGAAAACGGTGAAGTTCCGTTCGTGAGACCGCGTTACGTGCCGAACGAACGAAAATGTTCCTTACCCGCGTCGTTGTCGCAATCCCAACGCAATTCGCAAACTTGCGAATCCGGATGTTCGAAAAAAATGGAATTTCCATCGTCGAGACACGTCGAACCGATTCCCATGTACTCGAACGATTATGAACGAACGAACGATGAAAATTCGAAAACATTGTCGAAAGTTCGTGCGAATGTTTCGTCGTACGTTGCTACGAACAACGATGCAACGATGCACGTTCAACCGCGTCAATGTATTGGCAAACCCATCGTGATATTCCGTCCCATTTCGGAAATACGTCAAAGATCGGAAATCGTTGCCGATTCGCGTTACCGATTATCCGATAACGGTGAAAAAATCTTGAACGATGCGGTTACAAATTTTCAAATTCTCAATTTCAACGACAACAATGTTAACGATCATCGAGATTCGCAAGATCGTGTGAATTATTCGAATGATCGTTATCATACGCGTTGTCCGACGGAATCCACGTGCATCGCAAAATCTCACGATCATCGAAATCATTCAATATCAACGAAAACCGTTTCATCGACCAATCGAGAATCATTGGAAAATCGTGCAACGAAATATTTGGCTTTCAACAATGGCGATGGCAGCGAACCACAAAGATTGCCGATTTATCGCAATAACGATAACACAAAACACAACGATGAAACTGTCGATCGTTGTAATCGCGATAACGATAATTCGACATTTTTACAATTTTTCGATAATTCGAACAATTGTGAAACAATGTGTGTGAGATGTCACAATAATTTCGATGACAACGTACAACGCGATTGCCGACGATTTGTCGGTCGTGACAATGGACAATATCGTGATTCGGATTGTCATCGTGTGTCACAAGTCAGTGTGATGTTACCGAGTTCGGATTCGATGGGTCGTCAAATGGCCGTCGACCAAGTCGCGGCTCGATGTTCAACCACGAAAATCGTACCGACGAGCGTAAACGATGTTTCGACGATCGTTTACACCATGACGGATTGCGATGCTCTTGTACCCGCGAAAATGACGTACCGGGTCGAACCTGCGTGTCGCAAAACGTCGCGATGCGGCAATGATAACCACTCGAAGAGAGTCCAATTATCGGACGGACGTGTTGGATTATTGGTTACGGAAAATTGTGGAATCGATAATCGCGAACGTTTCGCGAGCAACGGACCGACTGCGCTCATCAACTACGATGGAATTAACGTGGAAAATTTGAACGAACGTAATCGTTCTGCATTGAACAACGACAGAATTTATTATTGAGGTTTGAGGAAGAAAAAATTATTAATTTTTTTTTTCCGAATTTTTATTTGAAGAGTCAAAGAAAAATTCGTTTAATGTTTTTCTGTTACCTTTTTTTTTTTGCAGGTTCTTTAGAATTACCGTGGTTTCGGAACTCAAGTATCGTTTGATGATTCAACGAAGTGGCGTGAACGACATGTGTTTGTCGACAGGAGCGACGTTTTTTTTCTTTTTTTTTCTTTTCATATTCGATTATATGAATTATGTATAATAGTTTGGATGGTTTGTCAATCAATTGGTAGGGCCTGGAAAAAGGCTTGTGCGTGTGTGTGTGTGTGTGTGTGTGTGTGTGTGTGTGTGTGTGTGTGTGTGTGTGTGTGTGTGTGTGTGTGTGTGTGTGCGTGTGCATATCGATAAAGACCCAACGGGCGTTCTCATCGATTAAAGAATATTGTTATAATAATTATTATTGTTATATATATACATATACATATATATCTATGTATTACTAAAATGTAGTAACGAAATATTGTCTCAAAATGAGTAAGAATAATTAGTTCGATCGTCGTCGTATCGCGCAACGCAAAAAAATATACGCTCAAAGTTGTAGAAAAAAAAAAAAAAAAAAAGGACCCAAACAATCGTGTGTTTTCAAATGAATTAGCGAGGATTAATCTTCGACGATAATTGGCGGGGTGCCAGAGGTGAATGAAAGTAAGAAATGTAAGTGAGCGATGAGGTGGGTATAATAACGAGCAAGAGCGATTGCATCGAGGTGATAATTAATTGTTCTCCCGAGTAACGAAGAAAAAGAGAGTGAGGAAGTGAGATAGAGAGAGAGAGAGAGAGGGATAGAGACAGAGAGAGAGAGATGGAGGAAGGAAAAAGAAGAATGGAGAATAAACCACGGACTGTGAAAATCGCGAGCCAAGAGAAGTCCGCGGTTTTTGAAATCCGTGGCAGAGAGGAAGCCCCGGCGCCAGCTTGGTGCGCCTCCTCCCCGCTAATCGTCGGAGTTTCACTCTACGTCGCAGTGTGTGACACACACGATGTACACCAACTCTCGACCCACGCAAGTTTCGCGAACGACTTGTCTCATTCACAAATTATTCACCCTTATGTCAATCGTATCCACCGGATTCACAAATTTCCACCTGAATCCATTTCCAATTTTTTTTTTTTTTCACAATTCATCGAAAAATCACAATACACGCGTATAACATTGTGTTTATCACTAAACAAACTTTTTCGTTTTTATTCCACTTTTTTCCGGCTTGAATATATTTTTTTGCAAGATTTATTTTTTAATAACTATATTTTTTTGTATGATTATTTTTGAAAATTCGAGATAATTGTTTTCAAGTAAAATTGGGGGGGGGGGGAAGGTTATCTTCGACGATGAGATTTATCGTGGGATGTTGGTTGTTCGTGGGAATTCGGGGAATGCCGATTAGCGTGATAAGTCACGAGACGCCGGAAAGGACAAAGGACGCAGGTCCTAAGGGAGACATTTTTTTTTTGTTTCTTCGTTGTTTTTTTTTTTTTTTCAATTATTATTTATTTTTAAAGGGCGTACCGGTGGAAAATCTTTTCAAGGCTCGATCGGGTTCTCTATACCATACGGTTTGTTTCTCCGGTCTCTGGTTGCAGGCGATAATTAACCGGAAATAGATAACGAGACAATCTCTGGTGCGCACAACCGGTAGGGATGTGAGAACGAGTCCGGTCCGCCCTCGCCTTGTCCTGTCCGGGAACCCGTACTATATACTCCTCTCTCACATCGTGACTGCCAAAACTCGAGTCATCACCGACTACTTGTTTCATTTGTGTCGTCGGTTCTCGACTCGTTTCAGTCAACTGAAAAACATTTTTTTTTTTTAGTTTTGTTTTTTTTTTGTTTGTTTTTTTTTTCGGTTTTGAAAATTTTATTCATAAGAATAACGATCGAGGGTGATCGATAGATTGAGCAGCGTGTGGTACTCATAGTTTTCTTCGATATTCACGACCCTTAGATTAATTAATTAATTTTTTTCTTTTTCGGTCCGTCGGACGTCGTTAGTTTGTCTTGAGTATCATCGCGGTAATCGAGTCGCCCGTAAACTCTGCTAGAAGTTTGGATAAGGAGCGATAAGTGAGGGGTTGAAAAAAAAAAAAAAAAAAGTTAATTGACCGTTGCAAGTGAAGTGATTTGTGTTAACGAGAGACTCTTCAGTGGGGAACAAACCCCGGAGGGGACTAACTCGAGGGTTGCGTCGCCGTTATGTTCGGTAATCTACGAGGAAATAAAATTTCATTGAAATAAATATTTTGATAATAAAAAAATATAAATTATACATAATATATATAAATATACATATATATTGAACGATGATAAAGTGTCTGACTGTGGTATTGATACTCGTTGCGATGGGTGAATGTGCTGCAGGACCACGGGACACTGCATGTGAGTATAACTAAATTTTGTGATTTATTTATTAATTCAAACGTTTATGTGAAATTTTCGTTGAATAAGATTTGATAAAATTATCGTTATCATCAAATGAATATTATTCTTCAATTCGTTATTGAAATATGATTTAGCAAATGGACTAAGATGATCGGCCGATGATATTTCGATTATCTTCTATGGAAAATCTATTTTTTCGTTCATTAAAAATGATCAAACAAATCAATTTTCATCGAAAATAATCAAAATATGATTTTTTTTGCACGATAGATTTCATTTTTCTTTTTTTTTTTTCAAATAATAAACCATTATCGTATATTGAAATTTCGTAGAAACTCGAATTGTTTCGAAATTGAAAAAAAATATATAATAATAATATGAGAAACAAATCATCGATCACGTCGGGGGATAGAAGGGTTTCCGGTTATTTCGGACGTCCCTCCCAATATATATATATATACATACACATATATTTTTTTTTTCTAAAATCATTTTCTGCTACACGAAAATTGGCAGCTGTTATTTATTCGACTCGCTCGATAATCTTCCCCCACACGTACGCACTATTAATAACCCCGTTACAAGTGTCATATGAAAAGGTCAATTTTACTTTTAGCCCGATGTCCGACATTGCAGTTCCCAAACGGTAGAATTCGTGCCAGGTCGAGAGGCAAAATTGTCAGGTTCACCTGTTACGAGGGGTTTTCGCTTGTCGGTAACAGGTACTCGACTTGCGTGAGGGGCGCATGGGACACACCGACCCCTGTTTGCGTCAGTGAGTATGCACACAAACCCCCATCATTATTACGATGAAAATCCATAGCCAAAGTCGTGGTGCATGTCGAAAACGATGATAAAATGACTGGAGGCGATGTACGACATCGTTCCCAGCCGCCATGAGTGCGAGAGAGATAGCGCCATTGACGCTCGCTGCGGAGCGAGAGAGAACGGGCCAACCAATATCGTAACATCGCCTTAATCAAGCAGAAACGTTTCACCGAACGATAATACATCTTAAATAATTCAACAAATACATAATTCCGATGGATTGTTATGAAACGAAAAATATTTTCATTTTTTTTCTTTTTTTTTAAATAATTGTCAATGATTTTGATAAATCGATTGTTTCGTTTTTAATGCGTTTTAATATTCAATAGGTGGCAAATATTGTGCAATATTAGTGTACATACTGTAAATATTATGGAATATATGGAAAATAACATGAAACACTGAATGTTTCACATTTCTTTTGTATTTTTTTTTTTAAATAGACATTTTTTTGTAATTAATCAAGCCAACGATACTCACCCCCACAGATGCTCAGTGTCCGACTCCGCCAAAACCGGATCATTCGATCGTGGCGGACAAGTGGAACGGAGCGATATTGATGTATTTCTGCGAGCCAGGATACGTGCTCGTCGGTACTGCCGAGATTTACTGCAACGGCAGAAAGTGGAACGCTTCGGCACCGTATTGCAGAGGTACAGAAACAACAATAAACCATTGAAACCTTAAAAAAAATAATAATAATAATAATCCTCTCCTTACAATGCAATTACAATGACGCGACGATTTAATCAATAGTATCATTGGTTGCAAACACAATAGAATTAAACGCAATGAAATTATTGTTTATTACAATATAACTGAACGCAATATAATTATTTGTCGTAAGCCATTATTGGCAATAAACACCATTTCGTTTATCCACGTCCATCCGGTCAATTTTATGGTCTCGATTACACGTGAACGTTTGAAATATTTTTTATGACACGCCGTGCGTAAATTGCGGTTTTACCCACGCTTCGCGTGGGCAAATCCCCATTTACGCACGTTGTGACATAAAATTGTATACGATACTATTACCGTAGTCAAATTATAAAATAGAGATTATTTGGAACGTCATATCATGTTTCAATAAAACATTTTATTCAATGATATTGTAATTAAATTATTACGATTAGAGTTAATTTACTTAATTTACTAAAATTATTTTATTATTCATTTTTTTGTTTTTTTTTTTTTATGAATTTATCGAAAAGATTCGAACGCGGCTGTTCCGTTGAGTTGCGATTTTGAAAAACCCGATCTTTGCTGGTGGGAGCAAGATCCGACGCACGATTTCGACTGGCAGAGACACAATCACGATACCCCGAGTTCACACATCGGTACTGGGCCCTCTCATGATCATACCCTCGGTCCGGATTATGACGGTAACCCTTTTCAACAATATATATACATTTCTTTTTTTTGGGGGGAACATCGAATTGAATCGGATGACCGATGACGTTCGTCATTGTGGAGACTAATTTTTATTTTTATTTTTATTTTTTTTTCCAACCACTTTCATCGCCAGGATATTATCTCTACATCGAGGCTTCCGGTCGTCTTGTCAACGACACCGCCAGAATTATTTCACCGCTTTACAACTCATCGCTCACGGATTTCGGATGCTTCTCCTTCTGGTACGATTATACGTATTAGAATGATTTTTGTTTGGTGATCATGAAGGAATTCTTGTAAGGGTGATCCTTCGATCAATTACAAACGTATAGTTGACATTTTTTTTTTCAATCGAATGCAACATCGAAATCACGAATGTAGAACGTCACGAAATATTGGGATTAGGCTCAAACTGCGATCTGTGTTAATTTATCGTTCGCAGGTATCACATGTACGGAGCCACCATCGGGGCTTTGAAAGTTTACTTCAAACCCGAAGATACCGTTCCCGAACTGATGTTCGAGAAAATCGGTAATCAGGGCAATCGATGGATTCACGGATATTTCAATTTGCCAGCGACCAACAACAGTTTTCAAGTTATTATTATCATTATTAATTTTTTTATGTCAAACGCAAACGATTTAAGGGGGCTGAGTCACCTAAAAAATTGGAACAAATTTTTTTTTTTCTATTTTCAAGGTGACTCAGTCCCCTCAATGCAGTATATTCATTTTATTGAAACAATCCTTTTTTTCCAGATAATAATCGAGGGTATAAGAGGTGCGAGTTACGTCAGCGATACTGCTGTGGATGATGTGGCCATTCTGCAAGGTGACCAGTGCGATTTTACCGGCACTTCAATGGCTCCTGATACCATTCCCACAAACGACGGTATAATTATTACATTTCCATCCAAAGAATAGAAAATACAAAAAAAGATATGCATAAATACATACATATGTAAATATGTATATGTAATTAATTCACCAGTAATATTTTTGTCACAATGGACCAGATCAAATTGAGCTGGTTAATTCTCTTCAAAGCTGTCGTGGTCGATGCGGAAGTGGTCCGCCCAGTCCCGACGCAGCAGCAACGATAATACCGACAAACTTTCCCGACGCCTGTCACTGTAATCTCGATTGCGCCGAGACTTCCATATGCTGTCCCGATTTCGCCGAATACTGCGTACTCGGTGAATAACACATATATATATCTATTATTCGTGTCTATTGCCGATTTAATACTAAATAATAATAATAATAATAATAATAATAATAATGTTGTTTAAAGAATATATTATAATAATACGACAAAAGCAACTTACTAACAAATAATGATGATAGTGATAATAATAACAATAGTAAGTATAAAAACAACAATAATAATAATACACAAACTTTTAAATTTGATGAAAAATACATTTTTTTATCAGACACATCGATCGAATAAATGTTGGGATATATATATTTATATATATATATTATCGTTTTTACAGGTGTGTCGGATTCAACGACGAAAATCATGTATATCGATACAACGCCAGCATCGACGAAGTCGCCATCCATGCCGAAGAAACCCATTCCCATAAATCCGAAAGACGACATCGATCCTTATGCAAAACCCACGGATACTTCGACCGAAACGCACGTCGCTACAACCACGAGAACGAGTGTCAAAGCCGCGACAACGCCGGTTACGAAAGCCCCAACGTTTCACGCTGAAACGCCTTTTCCCAGCGTCACCAAAACGTGGCAGGATCCTCGTTTATCCTCACGAACTGGTACTGGTCTTTGTATTGGTAGATGAAAAAAAAAACACAACACGAATAATCGAATTTTCTTCATTAATGAGTATATCTATAATTTTTTTTTGTTGAATGTACTATGCAAAAGTTATGGATTTTCTAAAAGATTTTTTGTTTTTTAAGTTTTTTGAGATCTGTGCAATAATCAATATGATTTTGTCGAACGTTCTCTATTTTTTTCAGAAGCTCACGTTAGAGTGGAACAAGCGACGATCGAGCAACTGGATTCTCCTTTATCATTCGGACCGAGTCACGTGGCGATAATAGCGACGATAATATCATCGGCGATAATTCTCACGACAATCGTCACGTTAATATTTATGAGAAAACGAAAGAGAGCATCCGGGGGAAACGGTTCGGCCCTTTCGGAGGACAGCGACGTGAGGTATCTCACGTCCGACGAGATTCTCGATTTCAACATCGCCCGGCCAACCGATTACGACGAGTGATCGAAATTCAACAAACTAACATTGACGATTACAGGGAAAACAATATTTTTTGTTTATACAGACTTTGCTAAATAAAAAACCACACACACACACACGACGTTAAAAAAAAATACAAATACGTCGATCGGCGTCGTTATTTCCTCAATTTTCGTGCCTCAACATTTTAAAAAAATGTTTAATTGTTTGTGTGCAACCCTTTTTATTGCTGATGTGATCAGGTTGGGGATAATTTGCAACACGCATCGATCCTTATAATTTATAATATAATTTATCAGAGTTTTATCGGTGAATTACACTGAATAATAGTTGGAGAGGAAAAAAATGCAATATTTCGTTTTTGTCCGATTGGACGAATTATATTTGGTGACGTTCGTTTGAACAATTATTATTTCCATCGGTAAAATTGTTATCATCGGTATTTTTTTATCATCGGTATCTTTTATCATCAATGCTTCCTATTTTTTAAAATTTTTTTTTTACGGAAGCACGATAATGGCCACCGATCGAAAGAGCATTAATACTTAATTAGAAGAAAAAAAAGTCACGAGCGAGCAGGGGCGATGCTTGTCTCTCACAATAATGTTATGAATATTCATGTTGCATGTGCGCCTATATTCGATTAAGCGTAGCAACGGTATGGACTCGTTGTTGACAACGTAACAAACATAAAAGTACAACGATGACTTGATATTACTCAAACTGCTATACTTACATTATTATTATTATTATCTTATTGAATATTGAAAAAAAGATATATGTGTATGTATCGATAATATCCGGAGATCGTGTGAATGCTTTTTTTTGGTGTAAAAAGTTGGTCGATGGAGTTGTCTGTTGGAATCATTCACGTGTATGATTGAAACTCGAAATTCATTCGTTCGACGTGCCAATCAGTACTGCGTTAGCGTCCATGATAATCAATTTTAATTATACTCATGAAATTGTCGCGATAAACTATGATATCACGAATCGTGGTTAAATAATTGATTCGTTAATACTTTATGGTGAGTGAACGAACGTGTGCAATAGGCATTCGATCGAACAACAAACAATTGATTATAAATATATATATATATATATACATATATGTATATATATGAGGAATATGTTGTTGTGAATGTTACGGATTACGGATTTGAATGAATGCCGGCCTCAGGTTCGGTTCGTTGGGCGTGTATCGATGATCTCTGATTCTGTATATGGGGAGGGACGTTCCAAATCACCGGATTTAAACCCTTCTATCCCCCGATGTGGTCGATGACCTTTTTCAGTATCTTTTGGATCCTACGATCTCACTCATTTTTTTTAAATATTTTTCAGACCTTCTCCTCATCCCACTCCTTGATTTTTTCATCGAGAGATAACTGCTATTCGGACCTCTTTTAATTGAATGCAATTTTTTTCCAAATACTCTATAGATTGAATATATGTATATATTTCAATTTTGAAAAAAAAGTCGAGTTTTTCCGAAATTTCAATGTATGATAATGGTTTCCCATCTCGAAAAAAAAAGAAAAATGAAATCTATCTTGCAAAAAAATCGATATTTCGATTATTTTCGATATAAAATGGATTTTTCAATTTTTTTAAGATAAAAAAATTGATCATTCGATATTATCCAAAAGATACTGCAAAAGAAATCATCGACCATGTCGAGGAACATGTATGGGAAGGGACGTCCTAAAAAACACAGGGTTCAAAAAAACGTAATATATCGGCCTACGATAGTTATCACATCAAACCCGAAAATGCCGAAAACGAGAATTCGTCAATCATTTCGATCAATCATTCCGAAAGGAATAAATAAAAAAATAAAAAATTTCACACAAAAAAAAACTGAATTAAATTAATCGTCTCGTCAACAATGCGACATTGTATTGTGGAAGAGGAGGGGAGGGGTGGGGTCGGATGAGATCGTTCGAATCATACAAATAATTAATAATTCGGCGTGGGTTTGTTAACGGTACCCCAGAACAATATGAGTTTCGACGGTTCGTGCTTGATGAAAAACAAAAATGGTCTTTCGGCGACGAATCTTTGTATATCGCCACCGCGTTGAACGAGTATCGCTGTAGCCGCAGCAGCGACGGTTCCCGTTTCCATCACGTCGAGTTTCACCGTTTGCAAAACGTCAGACGCGAACAATCCCGGATTAACGATATTCGGACTGTTGCGAAGTTTGTCCAAACCAAAATCCAATTGAGTCTCGCGATTTTGTATAAAACGCAAAAATGCATCGTCGATCGGACGACTCTGACGTTTCGTTCTTTCGGATTTAGACGAAAATTTGTATTTTTCATTACCGATCTCCACGAATTTCACACGATCCGTCGAATTTTCGGACAATCGATAATTCTCCTTTTTTCGCTGATTCGTCGATGGTCCTCGACGCGATTTTCCCTCACGATCGTTCTCGTTATCCGCCGATCGCCACATCGACGATCTTCTGCGTCTTGAACTTCTGCGAATTTTTTCGATGATAACCCCATTGTTCCATTGTTCGACTTTGTAACCACCTTTTTTGTCTTCGTACCTGAAATAATGATTTTTCGTTCGTCGATCGACTTGCCGATTTTTCGTTTCCGAATTCGACGAATTATTGCGATTCTCGTTGTCATCGTCATCGTTGATTCTCGTGAAAATCGTGGGTCTCGGATCTCTCGTGGAATCGCTGTAACCCGGCGTCAAAAGTCCGAGATTCGATGTACGAGGATCGAACAACGATACGAGACCCAACGAACGAAGCGCTTGATTCAGATTGAGATTGCTCGAGAGTGACATTCGAGGCAGTCCGACGATGCACGTACGATTTATCATCTTGGACATCATGCCGTCGATTATCTCCGGGGTTAAACGATTTTCCAAATTCAACAGGGCGTCTTCGTTCGTCGATGTTGGCAACATAACGTACATCGACGCCTGATATTTCACGTTCGTTTGTGTGCTCGATGCCGGCTGGAACGAGAGAGACGTTGGCGTTAGATTGGAGAGTCAATTATACAGTTTTAGTTTTACTTAAAAAGTTTTTTTTTTACTTAAAAATGATGAGGATATTTTTTTGTTGTTAATTTCAAACCATTTATCACTTATTTTCAATAATTTTTCATTCTTCTCCAATTTAATTTGTTCTTTCCTTGTTAAGGTCTTAGTTAATTACTTCTACTCTTAATTACTATACTATCTACTGCTTTACTGTTCGTAATCGTCGATTCTGATTGTTACGTTTATTCTTGATAAATTAATTAGCCACGGAAAATAGATTCAAGAATTAAAAAAATACATGTATAAAAATTATATAAAATTGAAAAAAATAATTCACATCATAAAATCGGTAATGTAGGAATCCATACCAAGAGAACACACTCTCGACGAAAATGCGACAAAAATTTCTCGTCTCGCGACGAATCTTGTAAGTTCGAAAAAAAACTCTATATACATATAACCATCTATACTTACATCATAGCCTTTGTATGGCAAACCGATGATTTTGACACCTAGCTGTTTGTCCTCGTAGAAGGGAAAATCACCGCCGGTATACATCATGTCCACGGTAACGGTTTGCGTAGGTGTGACCATAAAAGGTTTCCTATTGAGACAGTAAAATATTTTCGTTTTTTTTTTTCGAGAATCAGTCGTGTCGCAATTTTGCGTGAAGTTGCGACATAAATATTCGTGACGATTGAGTAAATTTACGCAACGATGTTCTCCATACCTTTTGGTGCCTCGATGAAAAAAATGACGATTCCATTCGCCACTGAAATAAAGAGCCGAAGCTAGTATCAGTTTGGTCTCGGGATCCAATGATTCGGTCAGGATGCTCTTGATTTTGCCGTTCGTTCGGGTTTTCACCCAATCGTTGATCGCGCGCTTAGCCACGTTCGGATGACCCATGAAATCGAGATTAATCACCTCGTTCTTGTAAATGCGTTGGCTGATTGTTTCGAACTCCGATCGTATCGGATAGCCGTTCTGTCGTGATACGAAAACCATTCGTGATTATCGTGAAACAACCGTTAACCTCTGCACTCCAGGGAAATTACATAAAACGGGGTCGTTTCGGCCCCCCGCACTACTCAAATGCCCATCGCCATCAAACTATTTGAATTGTCGACGTAAAAAAAAATGTACACCATAACTCTGTTACATCCTTATTCGTGATAAAATTTTTCCATAAAATTTCATTACGAATATTCGGTAAAGAAAAATAATTGCAGAAACAAACGAACAAATGGAAGAACGAATTTTTTTATCAAAAAAAATTTAACTGGCATAACTACTCATATTCGAAACTCAAAAACGTTATTTTGAAAATAGGAATGTAGTAAAAAATTGTAGTAAAAAAAAGCAAGCATGTTTTTTTTACAAAACAAAATCCAATATGCTCGAGAACGAAAGGCTGATAGATGGCGATGAATTTTTGTGTCCCGAGCTGTAGATCGACGTTGAATTCGTCTCGGGTCTGTCTGGCCACACAGCACGCTCTCAGATTTACATAACGATGAATCATCAAGAGGCGCTTATTCAAATTTTTATTTTTGTTTTTTATATTTGTTTATTTTTATTTTTATTTATTCGAACGGTTACCTGTACAAAAATACCACTGGCTATGGTCGTCCGTGGACCGGTGATATTCGGTTTCGGCAATATGGAGTCCAAGAGTAGGCCGAACATGCTGTGAACGATTTCCGAGTGTTGGGATATATCGACGTCAGCCTCGAGGCCGAGAATTCTCGCGACTTCGTCGAAAGTCGTTCCGGCGGAACCCAAAAGAACCATCGCCAATGTACCCACCAGACTCAACGGCGAAAATATAACATTTTTTTTTTCGCTCGGAGATTCCGGTTTTTCGGCACGATGAATAGCTCGGTCCATGTCCAGAGTGAACTTCGTCACGCCTCGGGCTATTAGATTGTTCACCTGCGTGAATCACGAGCGAAAAGAGAAAAAAAACAATGACTACATGGGAATGCGAATTGAAAAAACGTGTTACGAGGTTCGGTGCTCCTTCTGGACTTGAATGAAACAAAATGAAATATAAAATATATAATAAAAAAAAATATCGCGTACCGGTTTGTTGTGTCGAGCAGTCATCACACTCTGTGACAATTAAAAAATATTTCTCTCAATTTTCGTGATTTTTTAAAGCTTTTGAAATATTTTGAGCTTGAGCCAATTAACAAAATTTTGAAACACTAATTTTCTTGCACTTTTTGATGACTGTTGATGACTGAAGGAAGAATCATATTGCAATTTTTTTCATCTCCTTGAAATGTCCACTCTTATGCTCGATTTTAAAGTCTACTTCATCAAATTTAGTTGTTTTTTTCGCGAAGTTGTGAATTTAAACAATTTTTCCAAACAATTTATTTACGAATTTGTTTAATTATGACTCAAGTTGATTTATAAATATCATATATTACAATTTTATCATGAAGTGCATTTTTTCAAGTTTTCCAAACTACATTAACTATATTAACTATGAAAATTTTGATAAGCCAGAATCGATATGTGGAATGAGGTGCCGAAAAATAAAAAAAAAATAAAAAATAGCGTTTCAGAACTGGGGTTTAAATTATGTCGAATAAACTTTGCAGCTGTAAATCAATTGAATTTCACGTAGTAATTCAAAGATGAAAAAAAAGAATCTAGAATTCACGCCTTTATCGAAGAACGTCAATATCGTCTCAATAGACTGACGAACAATGAAATGACTGTCGACGATACATTGAATATCGATCAGCATGCTGCAACGTTATAAATTGTCAATTGATGGTCTCACGTGATTGCTCCAATATTGAGCCTCGTTATCTACGGGTCCAGCGTTTGGCGAAGACCCGAGCAATGGCAGTTGCGGATCCGAAGCCGGACTTTGGTCGTAGCCGGTTCCCGAAAACGCGGACGAATACGATGGTTCGCTCAAAATCGAGCTTCCATCGCTCTGCTCGAACGATGGCGCTGCAAAACTCGGAAAGGGACGATTGTCGAACGACAATCCGCTCGGCAGAGTTGGAAACGGTCTTGGCGAATAATCATTGTCGGTAGAATGTCGAAGCACCGCCAACTGATCGGGAAATATTATTTGCCCGTTCGTGCAAATGAGCCAACTGGCGAATAACAATCCTAACTTCTTCATATCTGAAACAAAATGTGAAAATTGAAACTGACAAAACCTTTTTCTTCAATTTGCATCGTTCATTGATTACGCAGTTGTAAAATCCGACGTATGCGATAACTAATTAATTCACAAGCGATTCTGAAATGAGTTCAATGAGTCACTTGCACCTTGTAAAAACGATAATTTTTCAACGAGCCCACACACACACACACGCAGCCACATACATACCTGATACGTAGAAATGAACGATTATCTTGTGCAATGAGCTTAACCTTTTTTATTTTATCTTATTTTTTTTTTTTTTACAATGTCAAGGTCTGACAAATTTTTTAAGTGGCCAATTGTATATACGTGTCGCTCCGAAGGATTACCGACAAAGGAATCATCAGAAGTGGATAATGAGTAATTGGAAGACGAGATACTCGCGACATTGGATAATCACGTGATTGTACAGACTGTGAGGTTTGAGTATGATCGTCACTGGGCTTTGAGTAATCTAATTGTGAGTGAAAAAAAAAATACGGTGCATCGATGCGACCTACAAAGTTCTGGAATTTTGTGACAAAGAGTTGAATACATGCATCGCAACACGTCTCTTATCCATTATTGTAGGAATAATAGAAAACTTGAGGGATAATAATAGAAACGATAAAATTATCATAATAATGACGATGATCATGATGAGAACAATTTCTATAATAATAATAATAATAACAATAATGATTACAAAGAATACTTAATAACAATATTATTATTATTATTCATAATATTTATTTCTAAATTGAATAAAATTATATTAAACAACAAAAAATATGATTATTATTATTATTATTGACACTTTTCTCAGACTTACATGCTTTGTATACTAAGGTCTAATATAATAATTAATATTATTATAATATAACATAATAATAATAATTATTGTTATTATTATTATTATTTCAATCATCAGCTATATAATTTGTGGGTGTCGGTATCAAAGACACACAAGGACGTGTAATTAGCTGGACGAAGGCCAAAGGCATGACAATCTTGCCACGTGCGAAACCAGGTTCGGGTTACGAGTTAAATAGGTAACTGTATACGCTGTGTGGACGACGCACACATTCGTGTGGCTCGAGTGTGTATCTAATCGCGGAGGATCGATGTTCATCGACGTACGTTTCGTTACCCGACTCCGAAATTGCAAAACACGAATTAACCCGTTTATCGTAAGACACGCATACGATTTTCAACGTCTCACCCGGTATGTTGTATTTTAAAACACGATGGTTCGTGTTTGTACGTGTGAACGATGCATTCCCATTGCGAGCACGGACCATTACAATGAGCATTCGCACCTTCGTCCGGGAAAGCGGATGCAACAGAAGTAATGCGAGGACCGAAACGGACACGCGAGCGATCGATGCGAGGCTCGCGTGACTGTCGTCGATTGACTACCGATTATGGACTACAACTATACACGTTTTTTTTTTATTTGTCTATTTGTGTTCTCGAAGATTCCGCACGTAGATTGTAGCAACACGATCGAATAAATTTTCCAGTGAATAAGTTAAATTGGGATGGAGCTAAAATTACTCAACAATTTATCAGAGTGGTCCTTATTTTGGTTTTTTTTATCTTGGCGTTCCCGAAATATAAAAATTGATGATTCATTATTTTACACACCAACGGAACATTTCCATTGTCGATGCAAGAAATTTTGCATGATTTTAATTTCGCAATTTTCGTTGTTCTAATTTTTTGGGCACATCTTACATTTTTACATTCGTATTGTTTGTATTTTTTTTATATTCGACCGACTCTGTTCGTGTATCGTAAGCTCCGGCGCTTGATCGACATCGATGGATCCGCGACGCCTTCGGCCGATAGTGACTGGATTAATCTACTGGTAGCCGTGACCGTCTTCACCTTTGTGACCGTCGTTGTTTTTTTTTTATATTTCTCTTATTTCATTTTCTCCACGACTTCTTCTACGTGGGTTTGCAACTTAATAACCCGACGAAACGCAATCCCTGATGAAAGTGGAATATCGACTCTCAACACACGAAATTATCAAATCATCGTGCTAATATACGATTACCAAAAAAAAAAAGAAAAAAAAGAGTTTTTCAATTTTATTTTTTTTTTAATTTATTTTTCTTTCTATTTTGCGAATTTTTACCGAAGAAATCAGCAAGAATTTAATTTTTTCAAAATTCTCGTGGGGTGCGTTCGGACCCCAGTCATGAGTTTCAGGGTCGAAATGTAAAATTCTTCACAACCTTACCGTCAAAGTTATGCAAACGACATTCTCCAAAATATAAATCGACGTTACTTATTCGTTGGTGAGACAAAAAGAATGTTGTAAATGTCTGATTGTTCTTTGGACAATAGCCCCGGTATCATTGTTGTAAATTGAAATTTTTGAACATTGAATGTTGTAAATATTCATGATTGTTCTTTGGACAATAGCTGGCTTAATCTCTTGGTATAAAAAATCGTCTGGCTCGTCACGGTCGGTGTGTGATAAACCCATGCCCGTATACATCACAAAGTAGCTTGAACGATGCCAACGCCCTCTCGAGTGCAAAATATTACCAGCAGCGTTCCCGCCGAAAAACCGGCTCGCGATTGCGACGAGCGAGAGCGAAAACCAAACGCGCCACAAGGTCGCGTGTCCGTCAAAAGTTTGTTATCCGATCTTCAACCGCTCACGTGTGTTACAACCCAAGTAAAAAAATTATATCTAAACTGTATATGAGATTGGGCCTATATATAATCTATATATAGATTATACAGACTATATATTGTCTATATATGCCCAATCCAATATATAGTTTATATATAGGGTAAATATAATTTTTTTACTTAGGAAACCGATCACTCATGCGTGAAAATAATCGTCCATACTCTCACGCGCATGATTACCGATCGCCTTCTCACTTCATCTAATTTACAAAACCACAAAACAAAAACAACTACAAAAAAACGACAAACAAAAAAGAAAACAAAATTCAATAGATCTTCGCGTTATTAATTATTTCTCGCAATTCATTGTACATCGTCTCACCTGTTTTCCACGCCCAGCCACGTGATTCCACGATATCTCCGTTGAATTAATCGATTTGTCGATCGATCGGCGTCGAAAATCACGTCCACATAACTCACCGAGCGTAACTAGATAACTGCGCCGAAATCGCCAAATTCGATACTCGAATGAAGAAGAAAAGAAGTATCGAAAAAAAAACAATTATGTTGCACACGCGTGAAGATAATTGTTTCTCAAATGAATAAAACGTATTATAAACAAATATATCATATATGTATACAATTATCGATCGATCGAATATCGATCGATAAATAAATCGATCGGTTTCAATGTTTATATGATTAATCCACGTCGAAAAATCGTTTTAATCGTTCGGTATATTTGAAACACCGATTCGTCGCTACCGATTCGTTACAGAAAAAAAAAAAAACCGGTAAATAATTTATTCATGTGTGTTTTTATCAGTTGCAATTATTATTATCGATATTATTATTCATTTATTTATTATTTCTGTTTCACATAAGAGACTCGATTATTCAAATCGATCGGACGAACGAGAACGAACTCGCGAGACTCTTAAACGAATGCCACGACTCGACTGACGACGCCTATTGACTTGCACTCGTATTTACCGCGCTTCGCTGTCTCTACCCCCGCTGAACACGCTCGGCCCCACCGACCATTCGATCGTTCATGAATGTGCGTAGATCGCTAACGCATATGTAACACAAGAGTCAACGTTGTTTCTCTTTTTTTTATTTTTATTTTAGTGGGCGTAGTAGATTTTGGATTAGCGATCCTGCGCGATCCTAGCCCCCCCCCCCTCCCCCTGCCCGAGCCTTCTTCTCGCTGACGAGCAGTCGTCGTCGTCGCAAAGGAGAAGATTTGCGTGGCTCGTTGATAAGCAAAGGTGACACGACCATGAGGGACCCGCAGGTATCACGAATACAAGATTACTGCGAAATTTTGCATACACGCTCGTTTTATTCACACACGAGGTGTTCTCTATTTCAAATGATTAGATAAAAGAAAAAAGTGTATTTCAAATACTTTCGTCGCTTAATGATTGTCGTAATAATTTGTTTGAAGTATAATAAAAGTTTTGGATAAATGTGAAGGGTTATTTATAATTGCAAGCGTTGTTAACTACATTTCGCCATATTTATTTGTTCGTCGGAGTGTATTTAACGAATTTTCATTGAATTAACATACATAACTATGATTACGAATCATGTGTGTCTTATCATTGGAATATCTGCAACGATCTGAATTGTATTCATCAATCATCACTTATGATAAAGGCTGTATATTGTTCTTTTTTTTCTATTTTTACTTCAATTTAGTACGCCACGTCGGGGGACCTGAAATGGGGGCATCGATCGAATGGAAATTTATCTATATATATATATATATATATATATATATATATATATATATATATATATCGGATTATGAAATAGAACCCATTGAGTATTGGATTTCGCTGTAAAACAGGAATTTATACAATTTTAAATTAGCCACAATTAATATCGAAAAAATGTAAATTTCATGTTTCCATCTTCAGTGGTTTAGGCTGTGCGTTGTCCGACAAACGAGTTCCGTGACCGACCGATTGGCTGACCGGCAGACAATTCACAACTTGAACCACTCAACACGGAAACATGAAATTTACATTTTTCCGATATTAATTGTGAATAATTCAGACGAATTCCGGTTTCAAAACGAAATCCAATACTCAATGGGTTCTTTCATAATCCAAATGGGCTATTTCATAATCCAACTTTATCCTCCGCTTTTTCCAAACAGGCCTCCCTCCCTAGGTGCGAGTACAAGCATCCCCGAGCCATCGAAATTCTCGGTCAAAAGCTTCGCTCGACATTCAATTCGGTTATTCGAATTAATTTTTATTTTCATCGCGATGATTCAGCGATACATAGGACTAATAGTAGAGAAACGACAAAAATTCAACGACGTTCAATGATAAGAAAACCGCGGAAAAAAATGTTATCCGACAGTCCGGACATCATTAAATGATAACGATGAAAAAAATAATTTGAAAAAAAAAGGTTTTTGCCGAAACGAAAAAAAAACGTCATTCGTTCGCGGTTAAAAAAAAAAAAGATTGATACGCAGTGAGAATAGTTTGAGTAGCCTAACGGTTATTCGACGATGATGTTATCATCGGCACGTGCAAGCACTGGCTGCAATGTCACGAGGCAAATTATCGTCGTCGATTCAGCGGTTGAAGATGTGTTGGGCCGCGCGCTTTCGCGCCTTAGTTTCGTGGTCTGCCGTGAGCGATCACAGCGAATCGCGTAATCTGACGAGGGACCAATATGTATACATGCTTGGGAAGTTCCCCGACAATCGGTTTTCCCACAAGATTATGTGCACCGTATATATGTATATATACATATACAGGGTGTCCCATTTCCTTCCGTCCGAACTTTGCCAGCGTATTCTACACGCAAAAGTAAGAAAAAAATCGTTATACGAACATATGTGCTGTTGAATGTTTTATCAAGGTGTTATAACTAATAATACAAAATGATAACGAACTGGCGTTCAGTCGACACAGCGTACGAACGTATCATCGGTGTTACAGAAATTCGCACAATCTCATTGAAGCTATGTGTTCAGTAACGAAACTCAATTTCAAACTCTGGGTCAATTTTTCGTTTGATGCCAATCCTGTATTCGTGATAACGAACGTCATTTTGAAATGTCATTACATCAAGAAGGTCCACTGTTATTCTGCTTGGTTTTGTTGGATTTATAGTTTTGTTAGTAAACACAGAGCTCTTCAATGAGATTATGCGAGTTTCTCTAACACTGATGGATACGTTCGTACGCTGTGTCGACGAAATTCCAGTTCATTGTCATTTTGTGTTATTAGTTACAACTCCTCAATAAAACATTCAAGAGCATATTCTTATATAACGATTTTTTTCGTACTTTTCGTGTAGAATACGCTGGCAACGTTTGCCCAGAAAAAAATGGGACACCCTGTATATCATGTGGATATATACACACATACGTATCCGCATGACTAGCTCCCTCGCTCTCCCAGACTTCCGGTCTTTGTCTTGTTTCAGTATCCAGCAACACATGGTGACAGCCACTGACGTCATAGATATAGCTGGTTTTGGGTTGGAAACATTCAGTAGGGCAATCCCTATACCGGGCAGACCTTCTTTGCTCTTTGCCACTTTCGTTCTTCGTCTCTCCATCTTTCTCTCTCCCTCCATATTCTCCGTCTCGCTCTTTCTCTCCTCTCTCGATTCATTATTTTCCGTCATGTGTGCTCAAGGATTTTCTTCACGGTCGATTTATTCTTATGATTGCATCTTTCTTTGCCAGCAATTTATTTGTGATTCATTCTTATATTTGTCGTCTTCCTTTAATTGCATGCAGCTTATAGTTGAGTTTGGATGCTTGAGTCAAACTTCCTCGAATATTTGGTCCGCAGCCGTTTGATTCTGTGCAGCCACGACACGATGCCCTTAGAGCACTTGAAAAACAAAATAAAAAAAACACTTTACGTCACTCTTTCTCTCTAACTCTCCTTCTAGATAGCCCGAAAAGCATGTGTTTCAATGTAACAATGTACGATGACGAAGTGATAGTAGGAAGCATGTTAAATAAATGTTTCGTAAGAAGTATCAGTGATATGATACGAAATTTAATGAAGTATAATAACTTGGGAATATAATTAAATGTAACATTGGACTGTATGTAGATTATATATAGACTTTATTCCGGCTATACAGTGTATATATAGTTTATGGATAGCCTCCATATAATTTATATATAGACTATTTATGCATAGTCCCATAAATAGTTTAAACATGGAGTGTAAATGTTTTTTTTTTATTTGTTCATGTGCAAAGTGAGAGTACACGAAAGTGCATCGTATGATTGGTCCGTGCAGTGGAATTTTTTTTTTAAATTAAACTCCACGTCTCCAAAATCGACATAGAGAGCGGCCAAGGCCAGAGCAAACCGGAAGAGAGAAGTAACGCTCGATAAAATTTCCGCTGTGTCGACGATAAAAATAAATTTCGATTTAATGTATTTCCGAAAAGCGGCGCGTCTTGGAAATAGAAGAAAAAAAAATAAACAAAGAACGTATACACGAAGGCATTTCGAACGAACGTGTGAAGAAGTTGTATCATACCCACCGATGGGTCTTTCCCCGGAATATTTTATCGTTCCCTCGTGAATCACTAAAATCACCCGCACGATAGGACAATCGTTTTACGCACGATGAGATGAACCCCACGCCCGGTGAGACTTGATCTTTATGAATTAAACGCACACGACTGATAAACCACCCGCTGGGTAACTCATTTTGCAAATAATCGAAACAAATAACAACGACTCATCGAATTCTGTGAATTTTTTGTTTGTTTTTTCCAATCTGCATTGCCCAAAGTGTTATCGGTATATGAGTATATGAAATATAACGGTCGATGATAATGTATAATAAATGTTATACATATTATTATGCATTATTATTATTATTATTATTATTTGTAACTTGTAAATTCACATATTCAAATTCCATCGACCGTGTCACGGACTACTTGCCGGCCATTGTTCGGCGAACAATTTTTTTTCTAAATCTCGCCAATGGTAACCATATACATAAATGTATATTTGTACATGCATTATTTTTTTTCCCCGACAGTGAGAACGACCATCGACGGGGTTGTGGGGAATTGACGCAAAAGCAAATTCAACGAGCATGAACATTCGTCGAAACAATAACGACGTGTCATTGGCGTATACATATACATGCTACACCTGTGCCACGTCTACAATGAACAAGGTTTTTTATTTTTTTATACATATGTATACATATTTTTTACAATTCACGACCGTGACGAGTTGATAAGCATCATCGCATCGATACAAAAAACCGTACGGAGAAACGAAAATCAAATTTCGTCATACCCATGACGAATGAATTGTTCGTCAAAACATTCAACGAGAACGAGTTTTATCGAATTTTTGCTCGATGATCGAAATTCCGAAAAATCTTGCGAAAAATGATGTCAAAAAAAAATAAAAAGAAACTTTAGTTATACGGAGGAAATGCGACGATTACTGACTTTATCGCGCTTCGACGATATTACAAACGAAGACTGGAGAATATGAAATAATTGCGTGTTTTGTGTGTGTGCGTGTGTGTGTGGTTGATGGTCGTTGTCATGTGCGATGTCGCGCGCATTGTCCGAATCCTCGAGCCTGCGGGACAAAGAGTGAAAAGCGACGGTCGGAAGAACAGAGAAAAATAATAGAAAAAAAAATTAGAAAAAAAATTAAAAATAATAATAATGATAATAATAATAATAATAATAATGTAAAGTGTACATGCGGGCGCGTCTCGTACGTGACACACGACCGACCTCCACCCTCTCGCGGTTATCGACCGACCTGCGAACTGAAAAAAACAGCAGCGGGCTACATTACGCTTTTCTCTCCCTTCGTTCTCACACTTTCTATTACTTTGTTCAATATTTTCGTCGCGCTCAACGTAAATTCGTCTCGTCTTGGAATCTTCGTTTTATACTTATATATATATATATATATATATTCACCGGTAACAAACCTCGTCAGACTCGAACGAAACTCCAATGTACCGTAATGAGCAAATCGTGTTCAGCGAAAAATTTCCACTTTTGAGTTTCACGTGAGAAACGGCGAGGAAACCGAAGAGCTTTGTGAAAAGCTTCGGAGCGGCGAAAAAAATGAAAATAAATAAGCATGACTCGTTATTGAAAAGTTTTTTTTATATTTTTAAAGACCGTGATACGGTTGTGGGACTATTTTGACGATGCGAAAATTCTCGATTGTGCTTGGTCGATCGTGTTTTTGTCAATGCCGACGGGTGTGGGAACCATCGTCAAAATGCGGCTCACGGTAGGTGTGTGTGTGTGTGCGTGGAGAAACTTTCGTGACTGAGGTGTTAATAAACGATATCGTACGATCGTGGAGTCTCTTTGGCTTGGGTTATCGGTACAAATGCATTTTTTTTTCGCGATACACGCGACACACTACTGAAAACTGTTGATGGATTTATATTTTTTATTCTATTTTATTTTTTGGGGGGTTTGTTGAATTTTCGAGTCGTGAGAGACGTAAAATTGATTTTTGGGAATGAAGATTGAATTGGATGAATTATTGAAATATCATTCAAATATTCCTGTACTTATCGATGGATCGATATTTCAATTTTTTCATTTCGAAAACATTAAAATTTTTTTCCGAATAAATTATTTTCCCAAGTTCCACCTTCGTATTTCTCGGTTTAAAAGCTTTTTTTTCAATTTTGTAAAACGTAAAATCATAATATGTCAAAAATTGAAAATTGAATAGAAGAAAATAATTCTTGAGTTCGATGATTCTTCAGAATGGATTATTCTTCGTCGATAAAAATGATCACAATAAGAATAACAATAATAATAATAATAATGATAATGATAATAATAAAGTCACGAGGCAGAATAAATTATTTGCATAAGTATATTCTTGTACTTCTCGGTCGTATCGTCCATGCAAGTATCAATATCCGCTATAAAGTTTGAATATTCCGTCAAAAGCTTCTTCCTTGCATCGGAAACTTCAGCGATATTCGCGAGAGCCTTTGTAAACAAAGAAGAAAACATATTCGTAATAAGTGCAATCGTGATATCGGTACATCTTATCTTGTACTCGATTTACGAGAAGAATAAGAAAAAGAAAACAAAAACTTTTTAGATCATGTCAAATTCGACGATGATCCATTTACTTGGATTGAAACGAGTTGAAGCTCTCTGACGTTGGTATCAGCAGCAAGCTCAACCAGTCGGTCGATCATCTTCAATTCGAAAGCTCGCAATTTTCCACGATCCGTTATCGTCGCGAATACGATAACAGCCGCAGCTTTGGTGCACACCATACGTCTCTGTCATGTTGATAAATAAATAAATAAATAAATGAATAAATAAATAAATAAATAAATAAATAAATAAATAAATAAATAAATAAATAAATAAATAAATAAATAAATAAATAATTTTTTTCGTACTTCATCGTAGAGAAATTTTTTCAATATCGACATAATATCCATTTCGATGAATTTATGTTTGCCCATTGTTTCCTGACAGAGTCTGGCCAGACATTCCAGGACACTCACGACCACGTCTTCGTCCTTGTTTTCGATATTGAGCAGGGAAACGAGTTTTTCCATCGCGTTTATTTCCATTGCTCGTTCACTGACATTCACATTTGCATTGTTGAGCAAAGACCCGAGACTCGACAGATGAAGAGCCTTGATAATCAGTTTATTACCAGCAACGGATGAATCAACAATGTTCAACTCAACAAAATGATTATTCCCATCGACGAATAATAATTTACCAATATCGTCATGTTCTTTTCCGAATCGATGATACCGACGAGTTTTTCCATAAATCCACGTGCACACAAATCTTCGGCAGCTTGGTGTATCGAATAATAAAAATAACCATAATAATAATAATAATAATAACGATGATAATAATCGATCGACGATGTCGTTGCGCCGTGAAATAATTTAAATATGCGCATCCACAAGTACGGAATTGAGTCGGCGACTCGATTTGGAAAATTCGATAAATATGTAAATTAGGGGGATTACCAATTGGATTACGAGCTAGATTTTCAATCACTCGAGCCATTTTCGTTCGTACCATCGACAAATTATCGACGAGTCCCTTGGAAATATTGCGAAGAATCGTGGAATGTTTGATAATGGCGTCCCGTCCGGATGCTTGACGACTCATCGTACCGTAGATCATGGCCACCCTCTCTCGCAGATAAGGGTCCTCGGATATTAATAAATCGGCCATTCTGTTACGAGATGAAAAAAATTCCGATGAATTATTCCGATCGAGCATTGCCACTGGGAAGTCACCGTCAGTTTCGTGGTTGACGAAAATAAATAAATAAATAAAGTAAATTGAAATTTTTAAAAAATTTTTGTAATAAGAAAAAAAATTCTTTCACTTAATTTTTGATTAGTTGAAAGTCTCAACGAGAATATTTAGCTCATGCCCACCTCGAAAATCCGAAAATTTGCCGAATTACGAAAAGAATGGACCACATAATCGAAATCCTGTGCATTCGAAGCGTTCTGAATTTTCGTCATTTCGTGTCCATGAAAAAAAAAATTAAAAAATTGCGAGCCTCACCTCTCGTGTATTCGAAGCTCGATAATTCGAATCACTTCTTCTGGATTCGCTGATATATCAGCGATGCTGGTTACCGCTCGTCTCACGACGTTTCGATCCGATTCGCACAACTCTCGTGCCTAGATATAGATAAATATAAATATATATATATATATATAAATAATCGTGCCATTTGGCGAATGGCAACGACCAAAAAAATACACAATATTGTACGATAATTATTTCTTTAATAAACAGTAAAAAGAAAACCAATTTCGGTAGAGCCCAACGTCCGTAAGCTTGACTCGCGCGAGTTGCATCTACTTGAGGTGCATAACATCGCGGCTCGGTCCAATCGAATTTCAAATGTCTCGTTGAATGAATTTTTCGACGAACCGACGAATCATCCATATTATTCGATCGATATGGATGATAAGAAAAATGAAAAAAGAAACAAATTGATATGCAAATAAAATCTTTGATTCGCCGTTGAAAGGTTAAAAAATCTATATGTCGCTCGCAACTCGCATTTGTCTCGCGTAGCAGTCTCGCAAACGCAGTTGGTAATCGTGAAAATTCATCACGACTTTATAAAAGATGAAAAATTGTTGACACGCATATTTATTTATTTATTTTTTATTTATTCATTTATTTAATCATTCATTTTTTTCGTTTTTTTGTCACCCTATGCGAATAATCAATCGGTCTTACAATTATTGAGACGTAACGTTGATTAATGATGATGTTACAGAGACACGCGTTTATTATTAGAAAAACAGTCACGCTACTGCGATCGAATTGATCGATAAAAATCACGTTAACGTCACGTCGTAATCATCAACGCGACATCAACGTTCATCGATGACTCGATTTAGATTTTGAAAAATGAAAAAGAAAAAAAATTTAGCAAATTGGAGTATTTATGCATAATAGTTATAGAAATTGTCTCTTCATCTTTATTATTATTATTATTATCATTATTATTATTTATTTTTTGCATTTTTATTTCACGCGAATAAATTGAACGGTTTGACTTGTTTCGCGAATAAATTCGTTACATCAGGCATGAAATACAATCTTAAGATTTCGTAATTACATTAACAAGGTAACAAATACATTATGCCTAATTAATTTTTAATAATAGCTTGGACTTGGTGTTCAGCGTGTACGGGTTCAGCCCTTGACGCCTCCCTTGGTGTGCCTCTGTGTAAGAAAAAATGCAAACGACATTGATAACAAAATTCAAGAAAAAAAATTAAAAATCAACGTAGACGAAAGAAAGTTTAAGTAAAAATTGAAAAAAAAAGAACAATTTAAAATTATGACTTACCGCTAGAGATTCCTTCTCCTTGCGTCCAACGATTTTGCAATTGGCACGTGCGTCGATTCCCTTGTGCTGTTGGCAACTGCAATCCTCTTCGATCTCATTATTCACGAGATCGTCGACGATACGTTTCGTCGTCACTTGGACAAATTGTTTCTTCTGATTGGGTTTGGAATCGATGAAATTGTTCGAGCTGAACGACGCACCGCCGGACTGTGAAAAGATAAAATATAATGATCAGACTCCACCGAAAAGAAGAAAAAAAAAACAAACGAAAAACAAAAAACCTCACGAAGTGACATTCCATAAAATTTGATTTGAACAAGAAACAAAAAAAGTATTTATGAATCCGTATGAGCGAAGAAAAAGAAAAAAATTCGTACCTCGACGGCGAATCCAGCGCACACATCGTTGTTGGAAAGAACAAGATTGTTTCTCATGTCGGTGCTTCCTTCGAGAATCTTTTTCTTGCTGTCGGCGAAAGTGTAGGCGCTCTCGGAATCGTAACCGACGATGTTCTTCTGGGGTTTGCCCGATACGAGTATATCGTTGAGGAAAGCAATGTGATAGTAGGTCATACCCAAGTCACGATAAACCTTACGTCCGAGTAGAAGTCGGAGCTGTTGGAGCTGGAACGTGTCAAACGAAATATCAAGAGTTCAGTCGTGAATTAATAAGAAGAAAACAGGAAACAGAAAAAAAAACAACACTTTTGTATGAAGAAAGAGGACGACTTTATCTTTTCCAACAATCGTTATTTCATTTTATTAAAAACAAATTATTATTATTATTATTATCGAATTATTTTATTTTTTTTCACACTTACCGAAATTGGTAGGACGCTCTTCTCGCAAGTCGACGCGACAACACCGACAACGGCCTTGGCAGAGCCCGCTCTGAACGGATAGTTAATGGCCTCCTCGTAAGCATCGGTCAGCTTTAAAGTTCCCAGCTCGACGTCGATTCTCTGTTTCAAATATTTCACGCGTGTTGACGCGTCACCGGTTTTAGCGTCCTGTTGAAAAATAGAAAAAAATAAGCAACATGTAATACTTTGGTTGCTAATGTACAAATCAAATGCCATGGATTTTGTAAACGAATGAAATGAGTTAAAAAAGAAGAGTGTTTTGAAATTTGAAAAAAATATATATTTTACCTCCAAAGTGAGCAGCGGTGGAGATTCGACAAAGTCGATGTTGGACACATCGCCATCGATGTTCGTGTTACCACCGGTCGTGTAATGCTGAGGCCACTTCATGTGCTCGCCATAACCAATTAGACCAATATGAACGTCACTGCGAACGATAATTTAAATCAAGAATAATTATTATTCTTATTGTTATTATTTTTTTTCATTCTACGTTATTGTAAGATAAAAAATATAGTGTACATTTTGTTATTGTTATTATTGTTGTTTTTGGTGTTATTATTATTATTATTATTATTATTATCATTGTTAAAAAACATTTATTGTCTATAAAAAAAATAGAAATTAGATCTTTGCATTCTGTAATTGAGGAAAATTTGAAAATCGACGAGACTCACGTGATACCATGATGCTTGAGCTCGTTCTTGATGTCAACAATGAGCGGTTGAATGAGTTCCTTGAAAATTTTTTCATTTTTATTATCCTGCTCCACAACGAAGATAATGTCCGCCTGTTTCTGGGGTATCTTGACGCTGAATGCGTCACCGACGGCGATGTCTTTGTCACCTACGTGACACTTGCCTGGATGAACAAATAAATTATATTCAATGGAATCAAGAATGGATTTGCCTCGCGGGCGTTGTCGAATAATTTTGGAGAAGATATAACATATAAAAAAACATTTTGATTTAATATAATAATTTGATTAATATACACTTTTTGATGTAAAAAAAAAATATTTTTTTGACTCACTGCAAGCGGTCGGTACGGAAACGAAGACACGTTGCGTGTGACAAGCGGCCCAATAAGAGTAAGCTATGAGACAAGCAGCATCGGGAGTTCCGGCGGCGGTTGCGTGATCGCAAGCCATACGATAATCGGCCGGATCGACGTACTTGAAGCACGAGCTGTACGGAAAAAAGAAAAAACAAAACAAAAATCGTTTGTGATCAGTTGTGAAATTATTTTTCGTTCGTGCGACGAATCGCGACGATCGTTATTTTCCAACCGATGTTAATCGGTTTGGCCAATGGGCATGCGAATAACCGTTCGTGAACCCACCTCAAAGTCGAACTTCCGGAGAAATAATCCGTGCAAGTTGGATTACGGTGATGACTCTTGTGATCGACGGCCGATGCGTCGGCGCATCCGGAGTTCAGTTTGTAGGAATTGCCGAAGGCGGCTTCGTCCTCGGTTATCTGTTCCGGACACAATTTATACATCGATTGAGGGATCACTCGACAGGGTGAAATTTTCCGAATATAAATCGTGGTTTTGTTTCTTCCTTTTTCACTCTCAACTTTTCATTGTTCTGTTTGTAAATTTTGAAATACATCTCGCACACATTACCGTGATGCGTTTTGACTCGAAATTTCACACAAATATGTCCCAATGGATTATTCACGAACGAGTACGTTATTATTATTTTTTTCCGCATTTTTGCTGCGTTTTTTTTTTTTATAACAATATCATTGTCATTAATTATTTTTTATTTTTCAATAAAGAATGAAGGGTTTATTTTGTGATCGACTTGGATTCCCACAATTTTCGAGAAAATTAGAAAATTCCCACCCTTGATTTTAGTTATTTCGAGTGTTTATGGAAAAATATTTGATTTTATTTATTCCGAAAATTTATTAATGATTTTATTTATTCAGAAAATTTATTATTCATTTCATTCATTCGGAAGTTTTATTACTGATTTTATTTATTCGGAAGAATTGGAATTTGGTCGTCGCATTTTTCACCGTAAATATAAAATTCGAGCGAAACTTTGTACTCACGTGTCCAGTGGGAAGCGTAAAATCGTCGTAGGGCTCGTTGTTACCGTCACCGAGGATACCGCGCAATTTTCCAAGATAGAAACCGGAAACGTGAAGCGTACAGATCATCGGCGATCTGGGCGAGCAAGTCAGATGAATTCCGTAATCGGATCTCACATTGACAACCGGAAGTGTGAGGAAAGCGTGCAAGTTCTTCGTGCTGACCGGATATTCCGCGGGTTTTCCGTTCGCCAGAATCTAACGACGACGATACCAAATTAAAAAACACAAAATCAACCATTTTTTTTTCTTCATCTTTTCGCGTTGTCCTTGTAAAAATTACTGATTTATAAATAGAAAAAAATTAATTTCACCAAAATGTTTTGACAAAAGCTTGGAATTGTATACTAACGTTTCCATTGGATTTAATAGTTATGCTTTCGCCCGGAGCGGTAACTGTTACGCTCGTTAATTTTCCATTGGCCAAATTAGCTACGACCGAGAAATTTCCATCGCGCATGTCCTGAGCAACAATGTAGTCGCAAGTTCCGGCCATTGTCAAGTGACGTCCGTCGAAGGTGAAGAAATGTCCACCCTCGAGGAAAATACCGGTTTTGCTGAACGGTGGAACCAAATCGGTTGCGTACAGTGTTGGTCTGTTAGCAATTATGAAAAATGGAAATAATTAAATAAATAAATAAATAAATAAATAAATAAATAAATAAATAAATAAATAAATAAATAAATAAATAAATAAATAAATAAATAAATAAATAAATAAATAAATAAATAAATAAATAAATAAATAAATAAATAAATAAATAAATAAATAAATAAATAAATAAATAAATAAATAAATAAATAAATAAATAAATAAATAAAATAATCAATTTTTCAAGTTTTACCAAAATAGTACATTGTGCATGGAGGACGTGAAATAGGCGATTTTTACGAGTGTGAAGTTGCTTCAATTATACTTGTCAAAAATCGCCTCACATCTGTGATGCACCTGATACTTCTTACCCAACCCCCCTTGAAAACGTTCATTTCATGCGAGTGAAGCTGTGGACTGAAATGAGTCACTTTTCACCCGCCTCGCAGGCATGGAATGACGCGTTTTTGAGGGCAATCGGATGAAAGATGTTGTTTTTTTTTTAAATTGACTTTTTTATCGTATTTTTTTGTGATTTTCCGAATTGTTGAATGTCTTACCGATAAGCGAAGTAAATATCGACGGGGCTCGGAATTTCGTAATTTTGAATGAGATTCATTGTCGAGAGTTTGAGGGTGGAAATTCCTGGAAGATTCTTGATCGCGTTTATGTCAATGGGAAGTCCGGCAATGTTGAAGGTGAAGAGCTTGTCGACGGTGGTGCGGCTCTGAACCAGAGCGATCAACGATTGTATCGCGTCGATCGCGTGTTCGTAAATCTTTTTGATTTCCATCGAGTCGTCGACCTGTATCGTCCGTGGAAGAATCGAGAATAAATAAAACCGAAATATTGGTAAATTAAATAAATATTGGTTTAAAAAAATGAAAAATAAAAAGCTTGATATGAATCATTTAGATTGAATTATATTATTTTACCTTTTCGCGATTGACGTGTTTCTTGATGTAATCGAAAACAACGGTGAACAAATCTTTGAGTTCTTCGGTCGGAAGTATCTTCTTCAATTGCGACAAAATTTCTTCGATCGGAGCCATTATTCCTTCCGGAATTTGATAGTTGAACATTTCCGCGTATTTTTCTTTGACGAATTCGTAAATGGGCAAAGCCTTGATCTGTTGAACAACGAGAACGACAAAGTCCTTGACGTCTTTTTCAATCTGCGTGAAACCTTTGGCAATTATCTTGGTCACGTCCTGAGCGATTTCCGCGCCGACGTTCAACAATTGTTTGATTTCTTTCTGATGATCGTTTATGACGTTGAGAATGGCTCGGATGTAAGAGGTGCCGAGTTTGGCGGCAGCGTCAAATATCTCGAGTCCGGCTTGGAAAATTTTGTCGAAGGATTCTTTGAGTTGGGGATACGTTGATTTCATGGCTTCGATGACTTTGTCCAAAACCTCGTGGTATTGCTTGCTCAACTCGGTCAATTGGGTGGCCAATTTTTTCAGAGTCTCGGTTACCGCTGTTATCACACCACCGAATACCTTGTTGCTGTTTTTTTTTTTTTTTTTTGAAAACAAGGAAAAATTCAGAAACAATGATAAAAAGTATTGAAATATGTAAAAATAAATTATAAAAATTTGGATCAAGTGAAATGCGATTGTTTAAATGAGATCAGACAAATAACTCACAGTGTAGCCTGAATCTCCTTGATGGTCTCATCGGCATGCAACTCGTCCTTCAATTTCGTCAATTCTCCCTGATAATAATCCACGAGAGGTTTAAGATTCGGTTGAGCCTTTTTCAGATGTTGAATCAGATCCTTGAATTCCACCTCGGCTTCCTGACTCATACTCTGGCTCACTTGCTTCGCTTGCTTCGCCAAATCGACCAAACGAGATCGATACAAGTCCTTGAAAAAAAATTGAAACAAACAAAAATTAATCGAATTTGATAATTCAATCGTTTGCCGTTGATTCACCGCCAACATCGATGATTTTTCTTTCACTCACGATGAGCCCGACGATATTGTCCTTGTTGTAAGCGAAATCAGATTGCAAGAATTTTTCATCGTCCAGATGAATCAGAGCGTTGAATATATTCTTCTTTTCGCCATTTTTGTACAGATCAGCGTGAATTTCGGCCAATTGTCCGAGGACGATGCGTCCGTTTGCGGTCAATTTGTTCTTCGGATCGTCTGTCGAAAAAAATAACGAACAAAAAAGTAATTACGATGAACGTTCAACACGTTCGTGTTTTATGAGATCGTTTGCCAGGAAAACTCACTTTTGGGGCCCTGTTCGTACTTGAACGAGCTCAAATCATTGGCCTCGAAGGTCGCGTGCATCGTCGGAACGTCGAGAATCTTGAATTCGTGATCGAACTTCTGCTGGTTCTTCGTCAACTGTAGCGTAGCGTCGGATTTAACGATAATCTTGTTGGGCACTTGAACGAGCAAGTGAAGCTCTTTGGCGGTGAGGGAAAATAGGGCGGCCAGACTCTTCGGTTTTTGATGCTGATCGGTGTACGACAATGACGAACCAAATCCAATTTCGTTCATCGACATGGCCAAATGTTGTTTTAGATCGACTTTCAGATGTTGACCGTGACTGTTGATCTCGAGTCCGCCGGTTACGTTGTAACCTTTGGGTATGTTGGCCCGTGACAATTTTCCAATTACCACGATCTTCTGATTCTTCTTCGCGAATACGTCCATCTCGAGATTTGCGTTTATCAAGTGTTCACCGCCATAATGAAGTTTACCTTTGACTATCATGTCCTGTGGCAAAAGTTCGAATTATTCGAATCGGCGATGACAATTTTTTTTATTTTAAAATCGTTTTTTTTTATTCTTTGAAAAATTCCAAAAGTGTGTAACCCTTCGAATTGTTGCAAGAAAACAATTGAAACAATGAAAAGTAAATGGATCTTTATCTTCCCGTCCGAACGCTGGCTAAACAATGCTATATAGACCAAAAGTTCACATGAACAATGTTGTAGAGAATTGAATTTCCCACAAAAAAGTTCGGGACGACTTACATTTAAAATTGATAGTTTACGCTTGGAAAAGCTCGAAAGTCGAAACATTGTCGTCAGAAGCATTGCGCGTTCCGAATTTTCACCCCTAACCCTTTTTATCGATAGTCAAAATTCATAAAACTTTCGTACGAACCTTGGGTTGTGTCGGGTACGTGAATTTGGCTTCGCCATTGACGGCAGCAGCGTTTTTCTCGATGTTGATGTCTCCGCTAACGGCCAAGCTCGTTTTGTCGTTGGGTTTGTTCTTGCGATCGAGATAAACGGAAACGTCGATCTTGAAGGCACCCGTTGATCGGCTCTTGGGAATGTCGATGGATGAAATAATGGCGAGCTCGCGGGTCGGCAATGTCAGAATGACGGCTGAAAAAAAGAAAAAAACGTCGTTCAATCAAAACAAAATGCGACAAACTAAACGTTAACGATGGTAAAAAAATAAAAATACGGTTTGACGATATCGACTAACCGGAATCCTTGGGGTGAACATAGATCTGCGACGAATATTGCGTCTTGTCCTTGGCCGTGTGAACGTACAAATTGGCAGTGTGATCGAAAGTCGCGTCCTTCATGAGATACTTGGTTGTAGTCTTGAGACCGAATTCGACGGGAACGTTGAATTTTTTCAGATCAACTTCCACGGTCAACTGATGATCCAAATGATTGACATCTGCGAAGAAGCATTTCAGAAACATCAACGAATGACGATAGAAGCCCACAGATTTTGTTTTACCAAATCCCTTAGGATTTAAAAAGAAACTGTATGGTGTGAAGTTGCTTCAACAATCCTCAACAATCAACTTCTCAGACCTAACATTACAATTAAAATACTCACGGTCGGTGTCAAATGCAGATTGAAGTTTGAAGTGCGCGCAATCCTTGCTCTGCTCGCAATAACTGTGGAAAACGTAAACTTCCTTGTTGGAAAGTTTGAGGTCACCGACAACGGCCGAGGGTCCGAAATTCGCATTGAGAACCATGGCAACTCCCACCTCACCGTCGACCTCGCGGGTCAATTGTTTTCGCGAATACGTGAATTTCGAACTTCTCGTGTTTTCACCGATCTTCAAATTTCCATTACCCTCGACGATGATCTTTCCGGCTTCGTCGCGTTTGCTGTAATTCGTGCTGCAAGCAGGACCGCCGTATTGTTTATACGTCAACGACAACCCACTGAACCGTAATCACGTAAATCGAACAAGAGAGAGAGAGAGAAAAAGACAGAGAGAGAAGACTTCTACGTGGTTATTCGGTTCCCACGTTCGCGAATCTGTTGAATAATTACCTTCCGGTCACGATGTTCTTGCCGTCGCTGGTTACGATCAGAGTTATTCTCTTGCCACCCTTCGCCGGTGGTTTTGTCGCTATTTCGGCGTGAATCTTGCGATGTTTTATCTTGTCGCTGTCGAAGTTCACCTCGATGACGAAACTGTCGACGCTGTCGACCTTCACTCGGGCGTCAGCGGCTACGAAACCCTTCGGCGAGTCTATCTTCCATTCGCCTTTTTTTTTCCAACAAATATCAATTAACAAAGTCATAGTCAGAAATGAACGTTCTGTCGATGATAATTATATTTATAATACTTTCATGGATAAATGATCATTATAAAGATTGTTGAAAATTATAATGTAATGTCAAAAAATTGAAATTATCCACAGGACGACAGTCAGTTGCTCGATTTTTGTCTCTTCCTCACGTGATAATTCCATATACAGATGGTTGAATTGCCTCAACTAGAGCTCATTCGGCACAGAATTTAATAAGCTTTCTAATGGTTCCAATAAAAATCTTTATCTTTTATTTTTGACAGAGCTATCATCGTTCAAAATCGCGACTCGATTTTGGTCGGGCGGGCAGTTAGTGGTCTGATACTATTGGCCTGTAGTGTAATTTCATTTTTAGAGTGACAATTGATATCAACTATCCGTTTGAAGAAGTATTTTTCATACATGTTCATCAAATGCTTATCATTGGTCCCAAACGAGATTTTAACGATCATAAATCGTGATACTAACCGGTGTAGACATTATCGCCCAGATCGTTAAATTTGCTGAGAAGTTCGGTCTTGCCATCCGGACAAGTGAGCACGATTCTGATGCTCTTCACGGTCGGAGTAACTTGAAACTCGCTGTTAACCGTGTATTTGTTCTGATCGGCAACGAGTATAACATCGTACTTGTTCTTATCATCCTGATCCTTCGTTCTCGATACTTTGAGCTCGACGTTGCGAATTTTTTCGATGGGGGTTGTGGCTTTGGCATCGAGACTCACGGTCTTGAGATCCTCGGTGTAAGCCAAATCGGTCGCCAAAGTGGCTTCCTTGTCACCGTAATTCACGTTCATCGTTGCGGTTGCTTTTTTCACATCCCCACTTGGATCACGTTTGTACGTCGTGCCGATTGTCAATGGAGGATTTTTCAAAACGGTTAGGATCAATTTTGCCATTCCTTCGCTCTTGTGTTCCCTGTCCGGTATTCCCGTATGACGTACGTGAACTTCAGCCTTGAGAGCCTTGTCGTCGTTGTAAGTCACGCTGTTGGCGGCTATGTACTCGAACAGACCGTCCTTATCCTGAGGAGCGAGCAAACTTTGACTCGTTTTGTAGGTCAGAGAACGCAATTTTTCACTCGGAAGCTTGAATTCGAGCATCCATTCGGACGTTGCTGGTTTGTTGACGGAATTGCTTTTGGCGTACTTGCCGGAACCCTGAAAAAACGAAACGACGATGATTATCATCTAGGCATTCACGATGACACACTTTTTGGGCAAAGACTATTGGAACGAAAAAAAAATGCAAGCTAAAAATATTGTTGAGAAGGTAGATTGAATTTTGTCACCTTGACACCAAGATCATTTCCAGCAGTCGACTTGATCTTCCAGTCACCCACTTCCTGATTGTAATTCGCGCCAATCGCGAAGGTCACGGGTTTGGACAGCAACGAACTCTCGAGACCCATCATCATCTGACTCTTTCGCTTGTCGGAATTGGGAACACGTTCGTGACTGGCCGATACGTTGAGTCTGAAATTTTTACCATCCCCAGTTTCACCGGAAAGACTGTGTTTGCCGATGTACTCGTAATCGGGACCATCGACCCAAGCGAGTTCGGTTTCGTAACCGATTTTCGAGGGTTTGTCGGCCTTGGTCGGCGCATGGCTCAACTGATAAGATCCGTCCAAACGATTGTGTCTACCGTCGCGGATCAGATGATGAAGGGCCTTGACCGTGATGCAATTTTCGTTGGGCAATGTTATTTCAGCCGTACCGTCGACCTGATAACCGTTCTTACCGTTGTCCTTGGTATTGCCCTTGACATTGATTTCCGTCTTGTACGACAATACTTCAATCGTGTTTTTCGAATCTATGGACTCTTTGGTGATGTCGGAAATGGTGGAAATCTTCATGCGTTTGGTCGCAACGTTTTCAGCGTCGTACGTGATCTCAATGTTGGCCGTGTGTTTGGTTCCGGCCACGGTAACGTCACCTGTGCCCTTGATCTTGCGTTTTAATTTAGGCAGATCGACGTTCACGTTTGCATTGCCTTTGCCATTTTGATAATTGAATTGACCACCCACGAGCAATATATTTTTCACGTTCAGATTGAGATTTCCATGTGGATTGGTTCCACGTTGGATCTTCAGCATGAAATCGAGATACTTGGTCGAATCGATGTTAAGAACAGCGTGGCTGTTGGTTTTTTGTGCATTGGAATCGATTCCACAATCGATCTTTATTTTTTTTCCGTTGAGTTTAACATCACCGTCCAATTGAACATTTACGTTGTTGTTCTTCACGTCGTAAGTGACCTCGGCTTGTCCCTCGTACTTGCCACCCGGCAATTCCAGGGATCCTTCCAATTTGTTCTTGTGATCGGCGATTTTCGTGCGTTTTGCTTTCAATTTGAGTTTGCTGTCGATCACGTGAGCCGCGAATTCAATTTCCAATTCACGAGCGTAATCCTTGTCCGATTTGACACTCAATTCGGAACCAATTTTGAATTTTCCATAATGCAGATCCAATTCGGTTTCGAATTTCGTTGGTGAAACTTTGATCTCGTATTCACCCGACAATTCCTGAGCCGGCCAGAGTACTTTGGATTCGTATTCGAGCGAAGCGAGAGATTTGTAAGACGGCACAAGACCGGTTGTCTGATCCGCATTTTTAGAATCCGATTTTTCTTTGTGTTCCAATTTGTTGATTATGGTGAAACGATTGGTTTTGGATTCGAGATCGGGACCGTAGATAAAATCGAATTGATGATCGAGCAATTCGCTGTTCTTGACGTAACGCCAAACGACCTTGAAACCGATATTGGGATCCTTGGAGGGTACAACAGCAAGATCGAAGTTGAATTTGTTGTGTGATTTTTTGGCATCGAGTTTGACGGCGAGATTCTCATCGCCATGAGCGACCTTGGCATCGACGTTGATGGCGTTGGGACCCACGGCTACCGAACCGTCCAGACTCGCGAGTTCGCGTCCCGAAGCAACGAGAACAACTTTGTTCATCGTATATTTTTTTCCACCCTCAGGCCAATCGTCGACGATCACGTCACCCTGTACCTTGTAAAGTTGATTGTTGTCACCGCCGGTCTTCGTGACACCGGTTTTCGAACCCGCGAGTTTTTCAATGTGTTCCGGTACTTTGTACTCGAGAATGGGTTTGTATCTATTGCCATTGCTAACCGCAACACCGGCTCTCAGATAATACGTGTCAACGTCATTGACCGCGGTTATCGAAACGCTTTGTTCGTCATTCGTGCTCTTCAGCGTGATCTCCCCGGAAAGTTTTTTGATCGGTGAGTCCAACGAGACACGAACAAATTTGTTGGGTTCCAATGCACCGTCGATCTTGAACGCGACTCTTCGATCGTTCTTGCTGTTCGGTGTTTCGAAAATAATTTCCAACGATCTAGATTTTGGATTCGTCGTATCCAAATAAGCTTTGAAGTGATAATTCGTGACGTCATTGTTTTCCAAACTGATGGCGAATTTTGCCGGGCCGCTGAGTGGAAACAGTGGTTTTTTTTGTACCGATTCTATGGTGTCGTAGGGATACGACAAATGTCCGCAAACGGTAAGTCCGACGATTGCCGAGAATTGATCGAAACAATCTGAATGTTCACGACCTTTGGAAAATTTCGGTGCAACGTATTTTTCACCCTTTTTGCCGGAAGCTAATAGCACTTCGCTGGTTATCGTCACGGTTTCTTGCTTTCTCTTGGGAATGCCCAGACTCACGTCGATGCCTTTGCCATCGAGCAATTTGACGGAAATGTCGGAACCGGTTGAGGTGTGAAGAGTGCTGACCAAACGCAGACCCGATTCAACCCCAAAACCGTCCATTACCAAAGTTCCAACGATGCTCACAGCCGCGCTTGGTTCCAGAGCTATCTTCACCGCCGCGTTCGAAGGATCTTTCAATATGGCCGGCAAATCGATCTTGCCACTGGCCTTGATGTGAACCACGCTTGTTCCAGTAAGACCGAGGGACAGCGGAATTCCCAAACCCGTCGGATAAACGAGATCGGCGTCCAAGAAATTCAGATGATTCTCAATTCGATGATCAAAATTTTTCGCGTCGTTGATGCCCTTGTCGAGAATATCGAAAATTTTGTCGATCATACCGCTGGGATTGGCACCGATGCCCGTTGCACGATAATCGATGTACGCCAATTCAACACCGAACATTTTCAACGACATATCGACATCCAAATCACCGTCAATGGCTTCCTTACCCAGATGAACTTTTTTCGCAAATTTCTTGAGACTTTCCTGTCTGACGTCACGACGACCACGACCGCTTCTGACCAGACGTTCCTTTATGTGCTCGTAAATGTCCGTCAGACTCTTCTGTCCGTCTGTCGCCAATTTTCGAACTTCTTGACTTCTCAATTCGCCTTTGGGTCCGAAATAATGTTCGATGAGTCTGTCGAGATTCTCCACGCGTCCATCCATCTCCAACAGATTGAACGAGTGTCCGAAAATTTCCGTCGTCAGATTTAGACTGGCCGAACGTGGGACGAAACTGTTTTGACTGTATATGACGTTGCTCTCGGCTGTCGAACCCAAACCAAAGGCACCAACGTTGTACGACAATTCGTTGTTGAAGGAAAATTTACGAATGTCTTCGGGAAATTTGTTACGCGGTTTTATGTGTTCCAATTGGATCTTGGCTTGTTGCTTCGTGGGATCGGTACTCGCTCGGAGATTTCTCAGATGCGTGGTGATGAACGAACCGACTTGATTTATGGTTTCCGCGTCGAGGACCTCCTTGATCTTGCTGGCCACTTGGGAATCGGCGCATTTAACGAGCGACAGATAAGTCTTGATTCTGATCTCGCTGTCTTCCTCACGATTCGCCAGTACGTCGTACAAACTTTTCTTCCATTTTGACGAACAACTAGCGGGCAGAGATTCGATCGCCGCCACTCGGATTCTGTTCAACAATTTTTTGTTCGTCGCAATGGCAACGATTTTATCGGCTGTTGCGTCGTCGTGATATTTCGCATTGCCCAATGATTTGAGAGCGGCAATTGCTGTGTTTTCGTGTTCACGATCGTTGTATTTTCCATTACCGATCTTATCGACGATCTTGCCCAAAGCGGCTTTGATTTCCGCAACATTTTCGCACTCGTGTTGCTCGCAATATTTACCGATTATGTGACCGATACCGAGATAACCGATTCTCGGAAGTTCGGGTTGTTCCAACAGGCTGGTGACTGCGGTTACCGTTGGCAAATGAACGTGTCTTATGAGCGCAAGACTCGCGTAATAGGCCAGACTCTCGAGACCGGTTACCTCACGATTGCGTATCAATTCGACGACGACCTCCGCGGCTTCGCCACTTCCGGTGCGAAACAGAGCGTCGAGAAGAATTTTTTTGTCGGATTTTTTGTTGAAACCCGCGCCCAAATTCACCTGATGATAAACCGTGAGTATGTCGTTTTTGCTTGATACACCGAGAATCTTGACGAGTTCGGAAAATTTCGTAGCCGCGTGTTCCTTGACACCGGTGTCCGGACATTCATCCTTGACAGCGCGCAGGGCTTTCGTTATGGCGGCGACCGAGGAATCCACGACCGGATGGGGAGGATCGAATATCAATGATTTTGTTCGCGATACCGGTGCGGGGCTCGAGGAATCCGGTTTTTTGCCCTTCAAGGTCATTATGGTTTCGACGGTTGTGCGAGCACCGGCTTCGCCGTTGCTGAACGGACGTAGGACGTAAGTCTCGGTGGACACGGCTTTGTTGAGGACACCGCGCTTGAAACGTTGCTCGATCTTTTGTCGGGATGACAGCAGGGGCGACGATTGAACGTTGGCGGTTGGATCGAAGGCGGCGGTTATCAGGCCCTGTCTTATGTTCTCGCGATAAGTGCACTGACCGAGGTCTCGGTGCTTGTGAACTATCAGGGTCTCGCCTTCCTTGCGAAAACTGAAATCCGTGTTGCAACCACCGAAAACGTCCGTCTGGGTTTTAACAAAATTACAACGACAACGAAAATCAGACGTGTTATCAAAATTTTTTCGATTTTTATCACATCGGAAAATTTCGATTCAACCATTTTTTCAATTTTAAATACGTCACGTTAACTCGAAGTGAATGGGATTTTGGGACTTGAAAGAAATTTACAGAAACTGTACTGAAAAGAGTCGTTTTAACATTTCATTTTCAAAATATTCGTTTTCATATATTGAAGATTAATTTTTTGGTTATTATGAAAAAATTGTAATTGTAGAAAGAGATTTGAAATATGATGAGATTTTTTTTTTAAATTTATTTCGTTGATTGCAAAATATTTTATTGGTATGCAAAGTTGGTGGGGTGAATTTTATGCAGCGTTGAATAGAGAGGGTTGATGATATGTGTGCGTTATGCTGGTGGTAATTGGCATTTTTAAACGTGAATTAAATTCGATTCTCACCTCTCGATGACTCGTTGCACCGGAATCTTGAATCACGGCTGATTGAAACATCGACACGACCGCACGTTTCACGTTCAGGGAGGCCTGGGAGTCGCCCTCCTCGGCACACACGTTCGTGTCGATGTGACCATCGTGATAGTTGAATTGAAGAGCGTGCTTGTCAATGTCCTTGAGCGCCACGGGCTAACGGATTAAGAAAATTATTTGAAAGATTTGTTTTTCTTTTTTTTTTTTTCGTCAATTTTGTGGAAAGCGTTCTTTTGGGATTGTTCACGAAACTAGGTTTATCGACTCGAATGACATTGCAATGGCTGAAATAATGATCCGATTGACTTTCAATTTGAATGTGTTTTTGAACTCCATTTATCAATAACAATCATCATACATTTTTTGATTCGAGAGAAGAACCATGCTCGATTACGAATCCATTGTATTTTCATAATTTTCAAAAACGATTGAAAACTCTGTGCTGGGTTATAGTTTTTTTTTTTTTTTTTTTTTTTTTTAACAAGAAAAATTGTAATTTTTTGTGGTTTCGGACAAATCGTGAGATTGACGACCGTTAGGACGTTAATAAGCATCGACGATTCACGATAATTGCGCAATACTGTAAAAAATTTAATTGTCCGTATAATTGACATCTACTTGTAACTGAAATCACACGAAATAACCCCGTCGAATGTAGATAAATTTTACTTCAAGTCGTTGCAGAGAAAAAAAAAACTGTACAAGTGTATATGCTTGTTATTTCGAGCATTACGACGTTCGTGTCGCAATGCTTGGCTTAATTCGATGAAAATCGATTAACCGCACGAATTAATCGTAATTCTGGCTATATACTTACGGCTCCATTGACCTGAACGTTCTTCAGTTTCAGCTGATGGACGCAATCGGGCTTTACCGACAGCTCGACTATGGCATTGAGCCGCAATTTCGACTCGCCCTGTGCTTCGCTAACCGACGTGACCGAGAGACCCTCCAAATCGTAAGTGTACGTCTGTCCCTCCTCGTAGGCTTTGCTCGGGTTCACTGTTACCAATCAATCGTCGTTATTACCAAATTAATCCATAATAATAATAATAATAATAATAATAATAATAATAATAATAATAATAATAATAATAATAATAATAATAATAATAATAATAATAATAATAATAATAATAATAATAATCAATAATAATTGTATTAATAGTTAATAAATAAATTGTAAAGTAACACTCACTGCCATGACAACCGACGACACATTTGTCTGAAAACAGAAATGAAAAAAAAAAAACAATTAATTAATCAATTATCACGATTACTCTCGTAATTGTAAAAAAATGTTGAAATACCGTAACCCGCGCAAAAACGTATGACCTTTTATTCATCGCCACCGTATTCGTTGGTTCACCATCGAAACTCGGTGACGATAATTAAAAATGGTAATAAAATAATAGCGATAAGCTTAAAAAAAATTGTTTTAAAAACTTTTTCTTTTCTAATTCAACTCGAGACAAAAAAAAACTGGACATGAAAAAGTGATAATCTGTGAAGAAGAAGAAGAAGAACACGGGCGAGGCCGAATTTATCGGTCAGCTGAACGTCGCGGAGATTGAACGACCGGAGACAAGACCAAAGGGGCGGGGGAGGAGGGGGGGGGGGGTGGTTGATCGTCGAAGGTCTTGGCAGGGTAGGAGAATGAAAAAAATATATTTATTGCGACAAAAGCGAGGGGGCGGGAAGATTCTTCTTGTCGGGTCACCGGGACCGATAAGCCGCCCCCCTCGACCCCCCCAGCCCGGACAATCGTCGACTTTTTTGACCCACGACCGCCAACATTCTATTTTTGCTCATCACCGATTCCCGGTAAATCGCGTTCGATCGCACAATCCATGGCCGACGAAATACAATTGCGAACCCTCGCACCGCTCACTCAACGATTAAAAAGTGGAAAAACCAAAACCGAAAAAAAAAAATGGAAGTGTGTGGAAAATGTAATATTCAAAATTGTGGAAATTTTTAAAAATTATTTATATCGTTAAATTTTCATGATTGAATTTTATTTTATTTTTTTCAGCTTTTAGACTCAAAAGTATTTCAGGGTTTCGTACGGGTTGTAACGAATTTTTTAAGAATCGCATTGGATCGGTGATTTTTGCAGTTAACGAAATAAAATCGTGAAAACCGCCCGCTCGTTTCGTATTCGAAGGCTGGATAGGTATACAAAATGCGATGTTTCACAAAAAATGAAATTTCACAGGACGACGAAACAATGATCGCATTTTTGGATCCGATCTGAATTTCACGTTCGCGATAGCACCTTGCAACCGATTTCGTTGATTCAAAGAAGAAAGAAAAACTATCAACGATTTTCATGTTTCACGATCAACCGCGTATTGACGAGACCATCATATAATTTTTTTTCGAAAATGCAAATAAAACGCATTTCGAAATAATCGTGAGACAGCACCTTTTGTACCTTCAGTCCTCAATTTGGAACAAAAAAAATAGTTCAAACTAACAACTATGTGAAAATAAAATATTGAAAGCTCCGGGATCGCAATAATGATTATCGATTGTGATTTCATTTGGCCCTTATTCAAATCTTCTATTTTGTATGAAGCTTCGACGTAGTGCGACCTCATTTTTTTTCAACTACATTATTAACACTTCTATATCTATTGAAATCGAATCATCAATTGATTAAATAACGATTATTCAAAGACGGTTATTATTATTCTGCATTCATTCGTTATTTCAAATATTTTTCGCGGTTTTTATTTATTGAATGCTGATTTCTGAGAGTTTCGACGATCGACGATTTTTCGTTATCGAGAAACGCGAGGAAAAATTTATCGTATTTGGTGATAGGCTGTCGAGAGACAAAACTTTCCGCGCATTTTGTCTCGTGTATAAATATATATATACATATATATATATATATATATTGAAGAGAAGCTGGAATGAAACGATCGGAGAGTACGGTTGAACCCAATGCGTACTTTGTAGACGATATATATATATATCATATATATATAATGATCGTCGATAAAAGTTCGATGAGTCGGAAACTGCGACCCTCGTGACGCTTGGAGCGATCGTGTCGAGCGATGAGTCAAACCGTGTGCCGTTCGTTATGTTGTGTGTATAAAATCACAAGCACACACACACATACTGCATCGGGTGTGTTACACGAAAGTTCGTGCGATATCAAACTGACCTTAGCCTTCAAACAGGATGTTTTCACAATTTCTGTAACGACGAATGATGCCCGACGGAGAAAAAAAAATTAAGAATAAAAAAAAATTCCGTCTCTATCGGCAAAGGGGAAGGAATTGTAAAAAATAAGAATAATTTAAAAAAATAAATTATAAATTAATATAGAGGGAATAAGAGGGAATAGTGTCAGTCGTAAAAATCGTTGGATACGAATTGTAGAAAAAAAATTTGTTCTCTCCTCCAACGATTATGTGTTTACCGCAATAACTTTAATTCAACTCGTGTCTCCCGTTCGTCCCCTCTCATATATATATATCTGTGTGTGTGTGTGTGTGTGTGTGTGTGTGTGTATTTCGATATAGTCTCGTCGATGAGTCGAACATGAAGAAAAAACTAAGTACATAAAAAAAATGAATAAAAAAAATCTGAAGAAAAAAAAAGTAAACTCGGCTGTGAATTTTTTTATTTTTCATCTCCTTACGTATATAAGTCATCTTGTTCGAAAAGTTCGTCCGATAATCGGATTGCGGTGGCAGGGTTTATCGCGGGTCGAGATAATTGTGAAAAGTATGATGAAGTTTTACGACGATTAGCCAACGTTTTATAAATTCACTGATCATCGAAACGTTGAATAAATTGGAATTCTCGATGCTGCGGTAAAATTCTGAATATCAATCTTCGATCGTACGTCTGATGGCAGAAAAATATTCAAAAATAATAATAATAATAATAATAATAATAATGTTTTTTTTTTACGCAAGTTTGTACGAAAAAATTCGTACAACGGAGAAAAGTTCGATCACAGTGAAACTCATTGGACGGCAGCTTTGGCGATTCGCTGTCAAACGATCACTCGCAAAGACGTTCGAGTTATCATAACTTTTTTTTTTTTTGTTATTAAAATAGTCGACGTGGAATAAACCAATGTGTTTCTCTCTCATTCTTTCTTCCTCCATCTCTCTCTCTGTCTCTCTCGAGTTCCGATCGGTTATAGATCAGAGTCTAACGTACATGTGTACGATATCGGTACGATAAAAATCGTTTATACGTTCGAGTTCACAAGCCACCGAGTGTTGTTCCAATACGAAGAATCACCGACACCGACTCATTCATTGTTAGAAGAGTTAATGAGAAACAAAAAAAAAGAGAGAGAGAAACCGATCGATCGGTGTGAGAATTGGGGGAGAAAGAGGGGGGAGGGGTAGGGGGTGGTATCCGACTATGTCGGTCTTTCGGCTTTCTCTGGGCGCGAGAGGGGTACGAATAAAAGGCCGATGATGATAATCGTGACGACGATAGAAAGACGGAAGGTTGGCAACCAATTTGACTTCGGGTAAAGCGACACGATAGGTCAATTTACCAAATGTCCGGTTCAACACAGGGGAGCGGTAATCATTTCAATGATACGGGCCTCGTTACAAATATCACTCTCTCTCGCTCTTTCCTATTTGCCGCTGGACCGTCTATTCCCATATGTATATCACACACACACACATACACACATATACATGTATGTCGTGTCTCCTCAACGCACTCCACGCATCCGCTCTTTCTCCCCCGTAAGCAACAAGTATCACCGACTCCGTGCAACCGCTATGTCATCTACACCCGTTCCCCATAATCGTTTGCAACATTTTCATCGAAAACCCCTTCGTCGAGTTCGTCCCTCAAAATTATTTCATCAAACGATTTTACCGATACCAAAAAAAAAAGAAGAAAAAAAAATTAACAATAGAAAAGAAAAACGAAATAGATTTTTTTTCTTTTCGATCACAAACCAATTCTTTCGACCGATCTTCATAAATTATTTTAATATTTACATTCATTCGATCATGCTTGAGATTATTTTCACTGATTTTACTTTTATGATTTTTCATAGTGATTATTTTTTTTCCCTTTTTTCGTTTTTTTTTCATTGAATTTCCGACAAGACCGATCGCATAATTTATTTTTACCCCGAAATCGTCGAATCCAGAATGAACGGTCCTCGTACAATGAAATGTGAAGAAATGATAGTGGATGAAGAAAAAAATGAGATGAGCAAGATAACGGAAAATGGCAAGTTCGAACTTACTCGCATTAGCAGGTGTCAGTAAAAAGAGTAGACAAGCGACGATGCCCGCGGACACATGCCCGGGTTTGCGGCCCATGTTCTATACGTATATACGTATGTATGTGTATTTTTTTTATTTTTTTTTCTTCAAATGGTGCCTCTCTGTCACTCGCGTAATAATTTGTACCGACGGGTACGACCAGAACACAACAGCCCGGAGCTTTTCTTTGTTCGTGCTTTTATGCTCTCGCAGCCTCTCGAATTTCGTGCCCTCTCCACTTCACTCGGAGGAACGACGGATGACGTGTCAACTGTATGCCGCCCCTTGTGGGGCCCCATTCTACCCCTCCCCGACGCAATTCCGAGCCGAGAGCATCGTCGCCGATCTCTCGCATTCGACGTTACGAACCCTCCCCCACCCCCCCCCCCCACCGCCCCAACCGCCGACAAAACGTGTCTCTGTATGACTTCGTCTCGCCCATGTGTAATCTATAAATCCATTATACGATAAATGGGTATGGGAGCACGAACGAGACGATCGGCCAATGTTTGCATTTCCCTTCTTTCCACGTCTTTTTTTTTTCTTCTTGTTTTTTTTTTTTCAGCCACTCGCGATCGTCTTTCTCGACCGACGGACCGAACTGTGATAAGAAAATGTTACGTCCCACGTTTCCCACTTTTCCCGATGTACCCTGATCTTGGATTTTCTTGCCCTTTTAACTTCGCTTCTTGGTTTGATTTTATTTATTTATTTTTTAAAATTATTTTTTCAATTCTGGGGGGAAGAATAGCAGCAACGACCCTTTTGGTCATTTTAATTTCCAATCATTGTCCGATTAATTTCACAATTTTGTTATCGTTATTGTTCGACCGATTGGTTAATTGGATGAGATACTTTTTTTCTCTCTTTATTATCGAATGGGTTTCGCGATAATCGTGTAACTCGTGTATCATCCTCATTTTCGTCACGAATATTTTTGGTTGTCCGTTTTAAATACGATTTATCAATATTTCGTGGAAAGAATGGTCAAACCGATTATTATTTTTTTGTTGCAGTCGTAATAAACAATAATCTGCAACTGAGACACGCGTATTCGATCATTCAACATTCGCATTTGTTACTCGTCATTATTTATTTGTTCATTCATTTTTCATCATTGATTGAAATATATTCTGAAAGTTGTGATATTTTTTTTTCGAAAAATATGATTTATTTTCATTATTCTCATTTCATGATTCGAATAAATTCTCGAAGTCGTCATATATGTCATTTACAGATGTAGGCATGATAAATGACGTTCCTGGAAAGCAGCAGCAGCACACACACACACACCCTCGAAAATTTGTAGTCACTTATATCCGACAAACATTAGAATTATTATCAACGATGAAAAAAAAAAACTATTTAATTAGACAAGCCAGAAATATTTATTATATTTCGAAAATCTATATCACAATTCAAGAGAATACATATATTTGTCCAACTAATCATAATTTTTGTACATTGTACAGTTGTGAGAGAGAAACGGATAATATGAGAAACGACATTGTAACGAGAGAGTAGCGATAACGATCGTGAAATGTGAATTCATTTGCAGATTAATCGAAATCCGAAGTTCGAATCTCTCGGTCAAGGCGACATTATTGTGCAATTGGAAAATCACGCGTAACACGAATGTGACTGGTGCGAATGACTGTGTTGCTCGAAACGTCGCTAACGTCGAGAAAACGGATGTGAGAAGAACGAAAAAAAAAAATATTCGATAACAAACGAAAATCACGAGAACGACACGCGGCTTATAATTGCAAATATTCTATTTTTTTTCAAATAACTGTAAGCCGAAGGAATAAACTGCCCCGATGTCCCAGCGCGCATATTAAGGACACATGAGCGTGGGTCATGAGGCAATAATTTTTTTTAAATTATATTCCTATCGCTAATTTTTATTTTATTTTTATTTTTCATTTTTTCTTCGCTCAACCCTCGTGTGTTGCTCATCTCGGCTGATTACAAATACACAATCACACGTCGTTGGTTTCCACGCACATGTACGGTTTATCAGAACCCCCCCGGATAAATATTTTTTATATTTTTTTATATTATAAAAAAAAATGTTTACGAAAAAATCGAAAGCAAGACCGAAGAATCGTATACGCATAGAAAAACGTAACACAATATATGTATATATCTACAGGGTGTCCCAGTTTTTTCCGGTCAAACTTTGCCAGCGTATTCTACACGCAAAAGTAAGAAAAAAATCGTTATACGAACATATGTGCTGTTAAATGTTTCATTAAGGTGTTATAACTAATAATACAAAATGATAACGAACTGGCGTTCAGTCGACACAGCGTACGAACGTATCATCGGTGTTACAGAAATTCGCACAATCTCGTTGAAGCTATGAGTTCAGTAACAAAACTCAATTTCAAACTCTGGGTCAATTTTTCGTTTGATGCCAATCCTGTATTCGTAATAACGAACGTCATTTTGAAATGTCATTACATCAAGAAGGTCCACTGTTATTCTGCTTGGTTTTGTTGGATTTATAGTTTTGTTAGTAAACACAGAGCTACTCAATGAGATTATGCGAGTTTCTCTAACACTGATGGATACGTTCGTACGCTGTGTCGACGAAATCCCAGTTCATTGTCATTTTGTGTTATTAGTTACAACTCCTTAATGAAACATTTAAGAGCATATGTTTTCATAACGATTTTTTTTTCGTATTTTTGCGTGTAGAATACGATGGCAAAGTTTGTCCGTAAAAAACTCGGACACCCTGTACATGCCTATGTCCAAACGTATGGGAATTTTGTTTACGAAAAACACTATCGTATATCTGTCGTTATCTCGTTCAAGTTTCGAACAAACATTCGGAATAGATCGGGAATGAGAGATGCCCGAACTACAATATTTAAATTATCGCGTTCGTCATGTCAGGTAAAGAAATCGACAAAATGTGAGTGTGTGAAGAAGATAAGCCATGAGGACTATCCACAAACTGAGCCGAAGTGCAGCTGGAACATTCGTTTCAAGAGTAAAGCTCGTCATCTGTATTTTTTTTTTTTTTGTTAAACTTTTTTTTAAAACACATTCATATTGATTTTTTTTCTTAACTTTAGTCTTGGACGTTGTTGTTATGTACGGGGTCACGTATGTGTACAACAGTGATTGCTCTTTCACTCTTAATAGAGGGAAAGAGATTCGCTCTCTTTCCCTCTATTATTTCTTATTGGGACGAATTTATCGGCCGTGAGGTTGTCACTCACTGTCGGCCATCTCACATGCTTCCCCATTTTATTTTTATTCGGTAATCGTCGTCGGCTCTAGCTCCAAGATCATGTGCCTCATCGTTCCATCCTTATCCGTCTCTTCGTACCTTCGTGCAACGATCTTTCGCTCGTCACCCCCTGATGCACCCGTCCTTCGTCCCCCGGGCCCTTGTCCGACAATCTGCAGTTGATAAAATTCAACTCGTAGAACGCGAACAATCAACCGACCGATTTAACGTTCGTTCGACCCTTCGTTCGAAAGGGCTTCGAATCGCTCGAACGCTTCATCGACAATTGCTTTGGAATTTTCCAGGGTGGCTTCCACGAGACAATTGAATAATGTATTTTCTACTTTTTTTCACAATAAAAAAAACATGAAAATTTAATTATTTTATTGATAAATTTAATTATATTGATTTCGTTTACAATTTTTTGATTATCATTAAAAGCACTCTAATTAATAAAAAATCAACTAGAAGACCGAAAGTTAATTATTTGCTCATTTGATTGATGTAAGCTTGAAAGCCACAGAAAATTCTAACTGTCCATAATAATTTGGCCACCTACTGTATATGTGTCACGCATGCATGATACATCCCATTTATGAAGAATTTATATTCGACAATTCGGACACCATTAAATATCAATTTTTTTTAATGTAGAATAAATGTATACATGTGACCTATACGCCGTCTATGTAAAATTTGTAGACAAACCGATTGGTATTTCATATCCATTATTTATGTACAATATATAAATCCTCAATTATATGAATGGACGTGCGAATAATCCGTTTTCAATGAAAATCGTCGATGTGTTAATATTTTCAACTCCCGGATGAAAACGAGAATTATCGGTAAGCTGATGTATTATAGCAACCACAAAGAAGGCTGGGGGAGGCTAAAAACACTGCAAATCCGTACTCAAATGATTTACCTACAAAAGAATAAAAAAACAATGAAAGCCTCGAGTGTTCAATATATTCCTGAAATTATCGATCAACGATATTTTAAAAAATAGTGTTTTGGTTGCCTTTATGGAAAAATTGGAAGATTCTTTCTTGCTGTTATTATTATTATTATTATTATTATTATTATTATTTATTTATTTATTCCTTCATTCTTTGTTGTTGTTTTTTTTTGTCGTAATAAGATTCGTCCTCGAATCCTTTATTCGGCGAGGCTGCATTGTCAATCGATTCGACAATTATAAACACCCCCGAAATTCAGAAACAGACATCAATGTGCCCCCTTGAAATTCCTGCGATATTGATAAATGCGTGAAACCGTAAAAACATGATTTCTCTTTCCCGCTATTCCGATTTATTTGTAAAATTAATGGGACATGCGATTGCGAATTAGGTCGTTCGTCATTAATGGAATTTAACGGCATGCTCTTCCCACTGCGTTAATTATCTTTTTTTTTTTACGGAGCAAATCTACAGCGGTTGCAAGTAATATCGTTGCAATATTGTTGCAAGTATAACACATCGGCGATGTTTTCTCACGACATACGGCGAGCCCACCCCCAAAGCCCCAATAGCCCCAATAAACAGTTGATAATGCAGCTTTTATTGTTGTGCAAGTGTGTATATAAATATATATATATACATAAAATCTTTAATAAATTTAATCAACTTTCTGACAAACAGGTTTTTAATATATTTTTCAAATAGATTAAGCATGTAGAAAAAATACTTGAGAAAAAAAAGATAAGAAAATAAGAAAAAAGATGATAAAAAAATACCTTAATTGACGATTGCCAAAATAATGGAAGAAAAAAAATCTGAAAAAATGTGGGAATTTGTTTTTTCACACGCACTCAAAGCTGTGTGAACATCATAAAGATCCCAGATAGTGAAGCCCAAAATTGTCCGATATTTGATAGAATGGCTCATAAATATATATATATATATATATATATATATATATATATATATATATAATAAAATACATGAGGACTTGTCTCAAATGATTAAGTTATACAAACACATGGACGACGGAAAGTAAATCACAAAGCGGTATTTATGTATGAACGAGGATGGGTGAAGTCGACGAAACGGGGGGAAAAAGCGGGGGGAGGGGGAGGGGACAAGGAGTTGAATCAAGTTTGGACTCTCTTAACTCGATTGTTTGTCAGGTCAACGGTCATCGGTTATCTGGTTTCAAGCCATCCAGCGACGCAAGAGCCACAGCCCCCTCGACGAGTGGCAACGATGAGACATTTGTTTCCGTCTCGTGGCCATTTGACCAGAAATATTAATTCTCAGAATGAGCCCCCCCACCCGCCCTCCCTCCTGCCCCACCCTCGTCAAACGATCGTTTAATTCAATTACAACGTTTACAATTCGTCGGACTCTGCGACACCTATACACACCATTGTTCGTCATCCAATGTGCATTTCGTAACTATCGAATGAACGATTGTAAATACAACGTCTCAGATTCATCTCACAATCGCGTTGCTCATTTTAGCCCGGAGCATTATAACCGATTGATTAATGAACGATGAACCCAATAAAATATCCAATCGGTGGTCTGAAATAAAAAATATATAATTGGTTGAAAAAATGTAATACGCTTGCGAACTGCCGAAAAACAATTTTTTTTTTAATTCACACGCACGAATCGTTATCACAATTTTATACGCGATTGGAATTTTAATTGAAATAATGTTCAAGATTTATATTTCATTGGTTTGATTTAGTGTGAAATTTTACGATTTTTCGGTAGAGTTCGAAAAAATGTGAAAATTCTTTTACGACCGTTCGCAGGCTAATTGTTTTCTTTTTAATTATTAATATTTTTTGTTCCAGTGTAATACAACGAGAAAATAGTAAAAACCAATAGTATACAAACAATTGTTTTGTGGGTGTCGATTTTGTTGATGACAAAACATATATATTTTTTTTTTAAACCGACTGAGGAGGAAGATTGTTGGATGGACAGATGGTGAAAACCTCGTGCTTTGTAATTCGATCATCGATCATCGGTTAATTAATCAAATGAATAATCGTGTCGGTGAATTTTAATTTCCGAGAATCGTGACGATCCGTGATTTTATCGCTGATCACAAACTGACCCTGCCCGATATGGGTCAATGAGAGGGGAGGGATGGGTGGGAGGGGACGACGCGTGCGAATCTTTTTCAAGTCCTGACTCCGCCACCATTCCCAAATAAGGTTGAACTCCCGAGGGTTACACGTTCGCGTTGAAATTCATTTTTTTTTTTGAGGCTCTCAAATCTCGGGTTTTGACTTCTCGCGATGAGGTCGCAGATTTACGTAAGCACCGCGATTAAAATTCGTCGACCAAACACTTTCCCCGTATATTTCTCTCTCTCTCTCTCTTTCTATCTCTGTATCTTCTTTTTCTCTCTCTCCCTCTGTCCCTATGTGCCTGGAAACAGTCCGGATATATGATTACAGACGTGAATGTAACCCGTAATCGACACGAGCCATTTTTTTTTTCTCAATATTGATAAGCATTTTTTTTTCCCGCAAATCTTGCATACGACACGCATAATCCAAAACGTGGATTGTGCATATCACATGCAAGAGGGATCAGATGTGCATACGGTATTGATGATGTTGCAGTGATGCAACGCATCTGGTTCCTTTTTGTTATCTAGAAAAAATATAAGAAAAATCAATGAAAAAAAAAAAAAAAACGCAAAGTTCATGAAGTCATAATTTCCCGAGTCTGCTTGACGAGCTTGGATTAATTCGCATTATAGATCAATTATCATAATTTCGCTGTGAATAAGCGCGAATGGTGTTTGCATCGAGCGTGAGACATGACGTGGCACGGGTTCAAGAGTGCCACCCTATATAAAATCAAGGACGAGAATCACACACAAGGTATTACTATACATGCACGAAATATCGTGAACACAAATTTTACGTGTAATATTACTATATATACTCGAGCGAGCGTACGCGTGTGCAAGCTTCGACGATGCTTCGCTTGGTGTCGCGTCGACGCCCGGGCAACCTTGTGGACCAGAAAAACGTGCTCATTGGCAATCTTGCTACTCATTTCCAAAGAAAAGCCCGTGGCATCGTGACAATAACTCTTTTTACTCACACGCAGCGAGTCCCCCTTCGATTCCTGCCAAAAAATAATAATAATTTTTAAATTCCAATACGAATTTTAATACGATTTAGTTACTCACTTTCATCATTTTCGGTCTATCCGGTCTATCCTGAGAACCGTTGTAAGCCCACTAGATAAAACCACATCTATATATCTTCCTATCTCATCACTAGCTGATCGGTATCATCTTGCAGCGCACTTCACACGCCTCCGCAAGCTACAACAGCGCCACCAGTGACGAAATTCAGAAACAAAACCTTGTCAGGTTTCAGAATCGAATCGCGGTTTGATTTACCAAGTCTGCTTGTGCATCTTCATTGAGTCACGTGTTTTTGTGGAGGCAAACTGTTCGACGCGCGATTTTCGAACATTGGTTTGGAAAGTAGCCGAAGATCATTAATCTGTCTCGCACTTGAAATACATTCATAGTGCTACACGATGTGTACAATGAGCGAGAATGGGATAGCGCCGTTTTGTAATAACTGCGAAGGGAGTGAGGAGGAAAATGTGTAATACGTGTTAAACGTTTGAGAGTCTGCGACTTTTTTTCGTGGTATAACATGAAAAAAAAGCGTGTGAAATGTTAAAATGAATAGTTAAGAGAGAAGTGAGACGCACGATAAACAAATCGTTAACGATTAACAAAATAATTACATTGTAAATTAACAATCACAATTCTACAGAACCAGAATATCGAAATATATTTCTACATTTTTTTTTCCATCTAATAAACAACGCAGCGTCTAGCAATGATAACCAAATCCTTCGATAATCCTTCCGAAACAATTTTAATTTGTCGACAAAGCTCAAAACGTTGCTCGAAACAGAAAAACGCGAATTTTTACGGCATCGACGAATACGAAAATCGAATAATTCGCAGAGTGTCGCAATCGATGTTTAATTATCGATCGCGTAATAAATAATGACGAACGTCCATTGGAATTACCCTCCAACGATTCGAAGATAATTGAGACATCATAGATTTATTATTTCATTAATCCCGTTTCGCTGTATCTTTCACCAGGGATTAATAATAATTATGATAATAATAATAATAATATCAATAATCAATCGGTCTTAAGAATTATTGGACATCGATATATTATTTAATATAATCCATTTCATATATTCTATATTAATATAGACTATATATATATATATATATATCTTTTTCAATTTATGCATTAATTTATCTCATTTGTTTCAAATGTAGTTTTTTTTTTAATCAAATTGAACGGCCATACTTGTATCACGTGTGCCGAGAAAAAAGTGGCAACTAAATATCTCGAAGCCTCTCACAACGTTTCTTCGTTTATCATCGTTGATTCCATATATATAAATATAGAATCAACACGAAAAATTTAATTAATTTTTTTTTTTAATTTGTCATTTTCTTTTTTAAATTGATTAAAATCTACCATGTATTCGTATCGTAAAACGTCAGCAAAAAAATTGCTCTCACATTGATTCTGGACACGAAATTTTATAGCAGCTGCGCTCTATGTATATATATATATATATATATATATATATATATATATATATATATACGTTGTTTATTCAATCCTTAAACGTTTATAAACGCGTACTCGTTAGTACACTGCGTTAATATTTATAATCATCTCTCTCTCTCTCTGTTTTTTTTTGTTTCGTTCAATCTTTTTCTTAATTACACAGTTAGATCACATCGTGTGATTGAAAAAGTACGACGGTGCTAGAAGACTAGACGTTAGATTGAAAAAATATTATAGAAACGAATGTGAATAAGTGAAAACGACAAGCGAATTAAAATCTTTTAGTTGTCTTTTTAAAATTTTTGTTTTCTTATAATCATCGATAAACCAACGAATCTCCGCGTTATTTTTCGGTTTGTACTTTTTTGATTAGGGTTGACTGTTTTTGGCGGAGCGATCAACGATTCCCCGGGGTCTCGCTTTCTCAGTTTGAATACAATGGAATTTCAATTCGCAATTTACTCACACACAGACGATATCTCGATAACGCTCGTGAATTGAACAATGTTTCATTCGCTTTCGTCATTTCTTCGTTAGAAGAAAGCAAAAAAAAATAAAATAAAATGAAGATAAATAACGACGTTCCATCACTTCAGAGTCGTGATGATCGGGCGAGAAGTCAGCAAGGTCGGCCCCGTCAGCCCGTTCATTCGCTCACGCCGTAAAACGCATATATATATTGCCGGTCGGGGCTGAGAAAATTATACAGCATTTTTTTTTCCTTCCATTCCTTACGCAACTTTAGCGTTACGTTGAAATCCAATCTGACACATCGTTTTGATTTTTCATCAGCTTGTTTTCGTAAAATCATGCGCTTCGCTTTCTCCGAACCGCCAAAAAATAAAAATTCCAAAAAATAAAAAAATTTGCGTTCTAGTTGATCCGTCAAACAAATCTCGACGAACCTATAATCGTATTTTCTGTTTTTAGCCAAAAAAAAATCATAGCTACACAAGATATCTACATGAAACCGTGCGATTCTTAATGCCAGTATCAACGAAAACAACGAGGAAGTTATTTAAAAAAAAAAAGATTAATAATAAATGTATGCTACACGTAACAATGAACCAACTGTTAGCAACGAAAATATAACAAATAAAATATCACCATGTCCATCGGAAAAACCGTAATTGACAATGCTATCTCTCGAAAAAATTATTTTGCGTCTAATTTCAATACGTTTGCATTTATTTATTTCGTTTCCCATTATTATTTCCTTCCTATATTACTTGAAAAAAAAAAAAAAAGATTCTTTAAACATACTTGCTATACACTAATTCAACGAATTCGAGAATCATCACCTGATTTGTTTCACCCAAAGTGAAATTAACGCTACTGTAAAACCGTGCCACAACGCCCCTAAGATCACTATCGCAATTGCAAAAACCGTTTGAATTAAGCCACCGAAGCAAATTACGGAAATAAGAATGCGTTGTATCAACATTTCTTTCTGTATCTCATTATTTTTTTTTTTTCTCACGTTTCACAATGTGCCAGTGTCTTTACGAATTCGCGAAGACGCGAGGAGGGGGGGGGGGGGCAACCACATATCGAATAGTTTTTAATAAATAATTGAATCGTCAACTCTTAGTTACACAATACGACTAATCAATCCGAATCAATGAGAATTCGAATATTTCAATTTTTATACATGTATGTATATAACGCGTATGAATACATACGCACACACATATATATATATATATATATATATGTATGTGGAGGAAGGGACGTCTCAAATCACCGTATTGAAACCCTTTCATCCCCCGGTGTCGTCGATGATTTTTTTAAGAATCTTTTGGATCCGACGACCTGACTAATTTTTTTTTAGATTTTTTTACCGTCCTTCCCATCACCTCAACTTGACAATTTCTAATGTTTTCCTATCTAAAAAAAATAAAAATGAAATCTATCTCGCAAAAAATCGATATTTCGATTATTCTCCATAGAAAATCGATTTTTCGATTATATATATATTTTTTTAATCGAATTTCTATCGAAAATAATGGAAATATCCATTTATTCGCGAGATAGATTTAATTTTGCTTTTTTCAGATAGAAAACCATTCAAAATATACTAAAGAAAAAAATCATCGGCCATATCGGGGGACATAAGCGTTGCAATCCCGCGATCTGCGGACGTTCCTCTCCATATATATAATTATATATATATATATATATATACATGTATGTATGCGACGAATAAATACGAATGTTTGAAAGATGGAAACTGGATGCTCACATTACCGGGTACATCGTTGCCAGTGTTGATTGTGAATGGACCGGAGGCTCGAAGGTTTGTGAATAAATTTGTTTTGTCTTTTTCTTTCTTATTTTTCTGATTTCTTTGTGTCTGTGTACTCGACGAGTGAGTCAATGGGCGATCGTAGCTGCGACTTTTCGCACGTCTCCTCTACGCGTGAGCAAAGCTATTTCACTCGTACGATCATTTCATGCACAAGGACGTGGAAGTAAACGCAATTACATCACGTCGAATCAATCCAAGTTCGAACTCGTGCCTTATCGAATTGCACCTGCCGACCGTTATTCGTCCTCGGTATCGCCGTCGCTGCTGTATTCCTGAAGAACAGCCGGCCTCGCGAAAGGCGCATTGTTCATCTGTCTGTCGAAAAGAATAAATAAAAAATTCAACGATGCACCATACATTTTCCCACGTTTTTTATTTCTTTCAAATAACGACACAGGCCGACAAAAAAAAATGTTTAAAATTTAAAAAATTACAAAACAATACTCACGCGAGTCTTCGATAATGATTCAACCATTCTTCGAGCATTTGGGCAACGAGAAGCGGCCTTTTGTGAAGTTTTTGTTGTGCAACGAGTATACCACCCTCGGTGGTGCAAACGTCGAGCCACTGTTTCAAAATGGTTTCCTCCCGGCCAATTTCCTCGGGACTGAGAAAATGTATGGGCAATAATTTGCGTTCACGATCCATGAGAGGCATGAAAGTCGTTTGCATTTGTATCTGCAACGGGCTGTTGCCGCCGCCCACCCCACCGTGTGCCGCCAGAGACGACAATCTCGACGATGCGTACGGCTCGATCGGTACCAATGCCGTGAAATGACCTCGCGTGTAACCCAAAGCTATGGGCGAACGAATGCAGAACGAAGGTTCCCACAATAGTGGCAAATAGACGCCTTCGAATCTTGCGTAGCCTGGGAAATGAAAAAAAATACAACGTAAGGTCTACCATCTTCAACAAAATTAGAAGTACAAGTCCCAGAATTCAAAGAAATGCAAGTAAATAAATAATAAATAAATAATAAATAAATAATAAATAAATAATAAATAAATAATAAATAAATAATAAATAAATAATAAATAAATAATAAATAAATAAATAATAAATAAATAATAAATCGTCCGAAAAAAAAATATTCAATGTCCATGAATATTGATTGTATTAGAAACCTCAATCGTCTTTTAATTTTCCAAATCGTTACCTATATCTTCGCCGCGGAAGCTCTTGACGTATTTGACCCCGTAAACGATGATAGGCCTCCTCAGTATGTGAGCGAGTGCAAACACGTGCAATTGTTCGAGAGCGCTTCCCGGTTGGGCAGCAGTTGCCAACAAATTTTCCCAATCATCCTGCCATTGTGCCTCCTCCAACGTAAAGTCCAACATTCTGGATGCCTGCGAAGCCTCGTATTCGCGCCAGCGTGGATAAAAACTGAAATCGGATTTTTCGTTTCGTGTTAACGACAATTTCACTCAATTTCGCTCACGATTTTCGTACCACCGATTCGTCGGTGCGTTAATATAGTAAAAACAAAACGAGAAAAAAATGAACAAGTGCGAGCAAATGTGAAACATTATGATATGGAAACCCGAAAAAATAAAAAATTGTCGAACTCACAATTGACCGGCTTGTTGCAAAGAATCGGCGAGAGCACGTCGCAGAGCATTGTCACGATCGAAAACGCCCCAAGTGGCTTGCATGGCCGAGTCGAGAAGACAATCGCCGGCCGATCTGTTCCACAGTGCGTGAAGCCGGGATCCGAGTCTTTCCGTGATTTCCAGTGACCAATTCAAGGCCGGAGGTTCGCCGCCACCGCCCTCGAGCTGTTGCTGAGCCTCGCGATCGAGCAACTCCTCGAGCATCTGTTCTTGAACGACGCTCGGCAGATCTTCGACCTCGGCGGGCAGTGCGAAGGTCGCCGTGTCGGTCACGAAGTAACACGGAAATGTGCCTTTGCGCAGTCTAATGCTGTTGGTCACGTGTCGACGTATCTGAGCTGCTAAATCCGGAGCCACGTAACTCGGAACCCTTTTCACACCCGAACCCGAACCCTCGATTTGTGACAACAACGTCGCCAATATGTCTTCCCGTTGAAATCTGACGACACACAACGAACGGATTAATCAATCGATGCATCAATCTCGTTAAAGTTCGAGAAAAAAAAAGAAAAAAAGGAGAAAAAAACAAGCTGCAAGTTGGAAAATTGCAATTTGCTTCGTCTGAATCGTAAATAGTGAACGAAGATTTCTTTATGAGACTTGTTTAGACCGACCTGATAGCCAGGTGAACGAGCGTATGTCCTACGTCAAAGGCACTGCTTCTGTTGAGTAGTAAGACCTCGGAATGCGTCAATTGACGTGCTGGATCACCACCGCTCGCCAGATAAACCTCAACGGGGGCGTTGTCACCGTCGACTATACCGAGACAAGCGTTCAGCCAACACCAATCGGTGTGACGTCTCAACTGTTTCAACCTGGTTTCGTAGTCACAATCGTTCGGTGATTGTGCTGTGGCTAAACTGTCGTTTCTCGAATCAAATCTGTGCGAACTCCTGTGAAATAATTGAAATTAAAAAATATAGAAAAAAATAATTAAAAAATAGGAAATGTTACGGGATGCCCAATCTAATTTTAGCCCAATTAATGAACAAAAAAATATGTTGAAGAATTGCAAGTACATATATGTGGGATCTATGTTATCAAGAACAATATCCTAAATAAAAATTGTCCAAAATTGTTGACAAATTTCATTTACAAAAATTTCACATACAAAAAGTCCTCGTCAGATTTTAATGAAAACACTTGAGGTGCAAGTTGAATATTCGGAGAACATTTTGGGCACTTGAAAGTAGAGATCAGGAGACTGTGATGATAATAATAAGCAAATAAACATCGGAAAATACAGTTTATATCAGGAGTTGGTCGTGATCCAGTAGACATGGCAACGTTGCGCGTTTGTTTCCCATCTTCTCTCTCTCTCTCTCTTTCACTAATCGACATCATAACAAGCGACGTTGTCACGTCAAAGTACTACGTACCTCAATCAGGAGATGGTATGTCTTAGGCTTGCTACGACTCTTACAGTTTGTGGGATACTACATTAAGGACCACCCTAATAAATATACATATATTTTTTTTTAGTAAAACTGACCTCCTGGCAATCGCGAGATTCTCATCGCGTTGAGGTTGATGAATGTAGGGCGGTGTTGTTTGGGGTGACAAGGGCGAGCCCCGCTGACTGTGGTCCCGTTCGGGACTCGGCAATATCAGACCCGAATTAACGCCAGACTTGTCTCTCCTCTCCAATCCTCGATCCTTCTGATGCGCGCACATCACGCATTTAGTAGCTTTTGGCCAATTTTCGTAAGTACATACAATGCAGAACCATTTTTCGGGATGATTGTTCGTCGGTGTTTGAGGATTGTTGATCGTCGCGTGATTCAATTGGGCGTTGGACGCGAAATTCGATGTCAAGGACGATGGCGGTGGATCGCCCAGTCTCAGAGGTGCCAGATGCTCGTGCAAATTCGATGCTATCGAGTTCATCGATTGCGTGTGATTCGATCCTGATTTACGATTGCTGCATTGCGAGCAACGCGTTGCATTTTGATAATTCAAATAGGTGCAAACGTCGCAAGACCATTTGCCACCGGATGGCAAATTTTGACTGTAATTTTGCGGACTGAGATTGTAGGAATCTGTGGAGTGACTGATTTGGGGTACCGGACCGGAAGCGACGTTTGACGACGATCTTTGTGGGCTCGGATCTCGCAATCTGTATATGTCCTCGCCCAACAGAGGTTTTGTTCCTCTGCACATGGTGCATTTCAACGACGATGGCCAATTCTCGTAGGTACAGTATTCGCACGTCCATTTCGACTGAGTTTCCTCGTGTTGGTTGCTCATTTTTTTTCGTTTTTTTTTTATCGCTATACCTAATAAATAAAACGAATGTAACAAGAAAAAACGTTATTGCAAAAGCAATTTTGTGAGATGTAATTTGCAGTGGTTCGTGTCAATTGAGAATGTACAGTTGCCTCAACGTTAACGACTATAGATTGACGTATATACATATGTATATATAGAAAAGATTATCTGCCGCATACCTGTATCGCCAAAATTCAATACGGCTGCTCCAAATCTTGCGCCAGTTGTCTATGCGTTGCAATAAACTGCGTTTCACATCTCAAACCATATATCACAATGAATAGCCGAAAAGTCGACAACGCCGAACTCAAAGTCCCCCAGGACACCTCAGGCTAATGAACAAGTTGAAAAATTCTATGAAAAATGTATCTCAAGTCGCCAAACGATTTCCCTTTGGATACAACCAAAGCACGCAGTCTCGATTCTGACCTCAGTTTCGCCGGTCCAACGGGGCGCGCTCAGTCTCAAAGTACAAAGATGACGATCGTATAAACGCGACGAGGTTGCCGGGAGGCAGATAAAGAGCCCGGGAGTCCCGGCTATGAGCGTCACGCGCAAGTCGCCAGCCCCATCCGTGCACTCGCCGTCGTCTTTCGCCACAAAACAGTATTATCAGCGACGACGGCGTCGATTCGTTGGAGGAACGTGCGAACCGCAACCGCGCTCGCTAGATCACTGAAACAACAATGATAACAATCGTCGATTGTGACACAAAACATTTCGAGCTTGCGCCAAATTTTTTTCTCAAGCTCAACATTATTATTTTTTTTTTTTCATCATCTCAGACACACAAGTAGACATATACACGTATGAGCACATACATATGTCCGTGGACATGGACGTTAATAATTGCGGATAGAGTGAAACACGAATAAAACGGGCATCAAAGATTTCACACGGAACGAGTCGTTGAACGAAAATGACAAACTGATTTCACTGGCGCCGAGTATTCTCGTTCCAACTCGATGCAACAACATCATCAGTTATACGGGAAAACTTACTGTTTTCGTTTGGCCGTAGATACAACGGGGTAGAAACACGCGCGAAGAAATCTTCTTCACTGTTTTTTTTTTTTTTTTTTTCTTTTTCTTGCGTCTGCCCCCGTTGCACGGTTTTTTGGGGGCGAGTGGGGCGGGGAGGTCGCGGGGGTGATCTAACACCTGGTGATCATGATGTTGGCATACCAAAACCTGGTTGATGCAGATTCAATGGCAAAGTAGGTTTTGACAGTCATCCGCAAACACACAACACACACACACATGCGCGCGCACGCGCACTCACACATACACACACACACACACGCACACAATCGAACTGATCAGTACTACCAACCGACAAACGTTGAATTCCCGTAGAATTTTTCTTTACATGTACATATTATGTATACACTGTATATATACAGCTATGTAGCATGTACGTATGTATGTATGTATGTATATAATCATGTCCTTGTAGCGGAGTCAATGTCACATGGCCCACGGCAATTGTTTACGTCTCGTTGATGGCTCGTACAAGATTGATCTCCAAAATCGGCTGAATTCCGATGTATTTTCCCCGCGAATTATGTAACTAACCGAGACCTCGGTAATGTACGTAACCTCAAAATTACAATTGCTCGGGTGAACATAAACGGCTCGTTATCCTCGTACGAACTTCGATGATGCATATTTTTCGCTGGTCCGTATGTTTTTTTTTCGTCGAGCTCACGGTTCTTGCGATTGTCCGATGAATTCAGACATATACCTTGTTTCACGATTTACAAATTTTTTTTACGTCCTAACCGTACATCGGTGAACATTGACTCACAACGCGGATTATTGGCGCGTGCTGTTTGGCACATAATTTATTTTTTTTGTCGATCGCGAATGTGACTTGCACGCATCGATTATTTTACGTCGAAGACATTTTTATTTTTGACAACAAACGTTTGTAACGCGAGACTAATTGGAATGATTGAGGACGTGTTTGTGGTGGAATGAAAAATTTTTTTTTATGGTACGAACGAGAGGGATGAAGGAACGACTGAACACGCACCATTCGCGGGAAAGCTTACTGTGGTCGTTTAATTAAAAAACTTTTCGTTTTTTTTATATTTTTCTCAATTTTTTTACATCATTTTTGATTATTTTTCATTCATCGAAATTATTCATCTATAAATACATGGGCCCCGCGCCAAATGGGGCTCAGCCTAGACATCAGACATCTATCCTTGACATTTGATCGAACTGGCAATGCGATAGGTTCTATATAATCTATATGATGCGTGGGTCCCCCTCCCTTTTCCAATTCGTCTTGATTACCCGGAGATAGTCGATAATTGTCGAAGAATTGAATGAAATATATATGGAGGCCTATGTCTCTATTGTATATCGACGAATCGTTTGTCAATTTCAGTGTTATAACCTCAAAAGTTTTTTTTCTTTTTTTTTTCAAACTTTGATATGCATATGAGCCATATGAAAGATGGGGCATTTTTGGTGCATAATGGACCGTTAGTAGGGCTTGTGGAATTGAAATTCAATTGAATCGAGATATAGCTGATTAATGATAAATAATAATAATAATAATGAAAATAAAATGAGAATTATACGCCTATTTACCATTGGAAAATCTGCAATAGTAAAAGTGAACTTATTGTCATTAGAATCAAACTTTGGAAATCGATGTAGAACGTACCAATGTCTTTTGGTGTCCTCGGTTTTTTAATAAAAAAACCAAAAAAAAATTATACAGTAATTCTCATGGATTGTCTGTGATCGAATACGAATACCAAGTTTTTGAAGTCCAATTATCGATGATTAACAGGTTGATATTTGGTACGTAACGTGGACACTGACATGCTGTTGGATAACACGAATCAACCTGAGAAAGAGCTACTAGATGCAGTGCCTGCTTTTTGCTTTGTTGCATGTGTAATTCAACCACTGGAGACGATCAAGCTACTTCCGGTACTCGGTACTTCCTCCAGTCTGACTACGGCCAATCTTATTTTTCTTTATCCAACTTTTTCCAGTCCAACTTGCTGTCGAGATGACGCGTCAAACTGGAAAAAGTAAGATAGCGTCGCCCCACCGGACACCGACTTATCCACCAGTGGCTCGGACAATAAATTATTCAGATGTTAATCACAGAACGTTTATAGACAAAAATTATCAGAAAATACAAGGGTTTTACAGAGACCAGTGTAATTCTATCTGAAACGTATAATTATGATTTGTTCGCTATAATCCGTGCGACCGAGTACGAGTGTACCCATTGAAGGAGACGCACGAAATTCGCATGATTCAATTTGTGCATTTTTCCAGCCGTCAAAGTCAGGGATTTTCGGGTTTGTAGAATAACAATACTGAAATCCAATCTTGACTCCTTCAACAAATTATACCACTCGCATTGGCGAAATACATCACCTATTTCCTCGGAACAAGTGTCCAAATACTGGCCGGCATAGTGGATCATATATTGTGTCCACACATAAAATGCGACTGCCATTACTCTGTTAATCGGAATATACCCATGGTGTGGTTCGGTAATGAAGACATCAGCTAGAGTGCAAATACGGTATGAATAAATAGATCGTAGATAGTTTATGGGAATTCGATAGATATTTAAAATCACATCTCAATTCGGAAACGAATATTTTATGTTCACCGAGTCACTATCTACTAATTGAGCTAAGCTTTCATTTGATCCCATTTAAAATATTCTATTGCCTCGCGTTATTTTTCTACAGGTAATCAAAGATGGTCAAAAACACGTTTTTCGGTTTCTCTCGAAAACTTGAGCTGATCTGATATTTCTGAAGCCAGATTCGTGTTATACGAATTTTCAAAATGATTCGTAATTATTAAATTGATTGTCGTTGTACTCAGATCCGTCAGAAATGAAGCAGATATCCGTGGTCCTCTATTTTATGCATTATTGAAAGAATTTTTAAAGAAGGCTTACCTCTGCCACAGATCTCCACGAGAATAATAAGGCCAGTCATCCCCACGTAAAAGCTGGATGATTTCTCAAGAACCCCACCCAAATTCAAAAGTTGATTGTGTCGATCCACGAGACGTCGGAATTCTTTGCGACTCTCAGTTTTCGACTCAATTAGCAAGAACTTTTGAAAATTCAGCTTCAGGATCTTGAACTGGCCCGACAGATGCATGCTCAAGCTCCAGAAGAGCATAATCGAAGCAAAATGTATCGTCTCAAGAAAGCTGTTGATCATAAGTATTGAGTTAACCACGATATCGTGAATAATATAGCTGGTTTCGGTTTGTTGCTCAACCGACGATATGTCATTCATGATTTCCCGTAGGCAATTCAATATCGGACAGAACACATTCCATATGAGGTACGTGACGAAGAAAGATGTTCCAAAGACGCTGTGGCGTTTCATTATTTCCAGTTCTCTCGGGTTTGTGACGATTGACCAATCGTCAATCGTCGATTCGATCAGGCGAGCTGTGTCGTTTCGACGTATCCGAAATGCCCAACCCGATAGAAGTGCCAAGAGCCATTGGAGGGTCAGCAAATATTCATATTCATATTCAGCGTCAGACAACCAAATCCACGCGATCTTCAGTGACTATAATGATCGTAAAAATTGGCCAATGCATATTGGTGGCAAATTAAGATAGATGAATGTAATAATCGCGATAAGGACGAAGAAAATTGTTATCGAATACCGTTAGTGCCGAATATATTGCGAAAGCTATCAACGATCCATTATTTCGTACACTCAACGGCCACTGACCGTTGATTTTCAGAATACGCTTGTGACAGTGAAACACATCACCGTTTAAATTTCCCAAAATCATTTTCATTCACTATTCCGCATTGATATCACACTCCGAAACATGTGTGACATTATCGTCTGGCTTTTTCCGCGGTCTGACGATTCGACACTGAGAATATTCCGATCAAGGCAACGCTGTTTTACACATGAACAATCTGATATTTCATGCGAGCATCCTTTCTACTTTTTACGAGACCTTAATACCCATAATCTTTCGTTTCTCGTAAATCTCAATAATGGGCAACATTGAGTTTCGAACGGGAATCATAAAATAAATATATATATATTTTAAAAAAGGTGTTTGCCTGAAGTCCGTCAAAAGTTGTACACCCAGATAATATCGTTTTTGCACTGTCCTGTGGATTGTCGTTTTTATTTTTCACAAACAGCCTGCCAGAGTAATAACGCTGATAATTGTATGAAGCGACGGGTGTACGTGTGTGCTTCAGGGTTGACATTTGTCCGCTTTTTTATGTTGTTCAACTTTTTTCTCGTCGACATTGCCATTTGCACGAAAGAATATAAAAATATAAGTGTAAAAGCTCCTGCGTTGAAGTGACACGTGTCCGTTTTTGCCCTACACAAAAATTTCCCGGGTTCCTGCAACCTATTTTGACTTTGATAATCATGAAATTAGAAAACAAACGGATTGAAAAATATGAAGATGGAAGTGGAAACCGGTCGTTACTCGTAAGAGATACACAAAGATATAATTTGCAGCAACAGATACAGGTTTCGAAAAAATCATCAGGTGAATTTCGAGTATCCTCCGCAAATAGCAAAGAATCTTTATTATATCGATGTTCAACAAATACGTAGTAGTATGATAATATATTTATTACATTATATTACATTCATGGGCTGGAGAATAAAGACTTTTGTCTATTTCAATGATCATGCCATTGAGTTTCTCTTGTGATTCGTCATTAAAATTTTTTTGCTTTTCTATATACACGTTTATGACTTTCACTGACGACAGTCGATTGTGCCCTTTTATTTTCAATAACAATTATGAAAAAAAAAATGTTGGCGAAACATTTTTTTCGGGAAAACATCACGATTGGACTAAATTGAAGAATCGAATATTCGTAAAATCCACTGAGAGCCGTCGTCGATGAAACGTAAACGAATTTACATAATAAAGAAAAAACGATTTTTCGTTTATTCTTTTTTTAAATTTCGACCTCGAACATCGATCCTGTTATTCATCCATCCCGATTTCCATCGACTGACCTATCTGACACAGTCGTGTTCCTCGAAACTACGTCGTTTTATTTCGCACATACGCGTTTCATCTTCCGCGTTATCACACACGCAACCACGCGACGACGCTTCCCTCAGATTTTCCAAGCTCTTGGATCTTCGTAACGCACATTCGGACGCCACGCGTCCTCGATCGAACCTCGACTCATCGAAATTTCGAGACTCGAACAACGTCGCATCCGACGTCAATTGCGAGACGTCTCTACGATCGATTTCATTCCCAACCGAGGCTACCGATCGCCGTTCAATGTCGATGCCGACGATTTTCTTGAAACTATTCAATTTCGCCGCAAGAACGTCACGAATTCTCTTCAAATCGATGCTGACTTTGCACTCAAACGTCCCGCCGTTCGCATCGTTCTCACGAACGTCCGTCGCACTGTTCGCGAGTGACGTCGTCGATCGCAAAACCTCGTTCGTCGATATTTTTTCGTGCTTCGAATTCGGCGCATTGTCGATCGGACGATCGACGTTCGTACGATCGCGATCTTTCGATCGTTTCGGAGTCGTCGGACACGTCGAGTCTCGCGAATCTTCGTTCCGGCTGGCCAATCGTTTTCTCGTCGAGGCGTCGATCGTGAGATTGGAATTTTCGCCAGCAGCTTCGTTGTTTTTATAAACCCGCGATAACGAAGTCTCGACGAGGTTTTCGACGCTACGATCCAGCACCATTCTCGAGGCAAACGATTGTTCGTGCGAGGAACTGGATTTCCGCTCGCGTTGACCGGATGACCCAACGAATTCCCGAGTCTCGGTGTCCGCGCAATTGGGAAACGATAATTGTTGGGATTCGATTTCCGTCGCATCGTGCGGTGATCGCATCGAGTTGTTCACGCTGGTACGCGATCTCGGTTTGGTTTTTCGATCACCGACGATCGTCGATGTGCGATTGGAATTCGCGATGATCGGTATGGGATCGAGATTTTCTTTGAGTTCGTCCTGACCGCGAGATGCCGCGTCGATCCCAATCGATTCGCTGGTTCGAGTTGACGGGGCGAAAGAATCGACGTCTTCGCGCGTTATTGTTTGCGATTGTTTCGTCGTCGATGGGTTTCCATTGCCGATAACGCCGGACGGACGATTTAACGTGTTTGAAATTTTTTCAGTATCGATCGATGAAAGATTTCGAATTTGAGCTTCTCGGTCCATCGAAACGGATGTTCGGTTTTCCAAAGACGTGGGCTCAGTGTTTTCATGTGATTTTGTCGATTTCAATTTTATATTTACAGTATAAGTTTCGTAAAGAGTCATCTGCGAGAAGAAATATAAATCAATACCGATCGAAACGTTATTGCGCAGTCGTGGGAATGGAAAAAAAAAAAAAAAAAAAAAACTGCACAAAAATCATTGTTCTGACACGTAATTATTGAACTCATAAATTTACCTTAACAACATCCGAATCACGGATTGAAAATTTGAGATCCCGAAGATTGATGGATTTGTGGATCAATCCAATTCTATCAGAGGCGTCGATCCGGTCCGGGGAAGTGGAACAGTCAGTCGGAATATCGGAGTCACCGTCGCTCTCCGCGTCGTCGAAACTGCGAGCAAACGAACACACACACACACACACACACACACGTGCCGAATTTCATTATCGATTGATTTCAAACATAATCAAGTAGCGTGACAGGATTCCGTAGTCATTCTGTAGTAGCCATTCACGAAATACGTGACGTTCTCAATTATATCGTGCAATATAATTGTGCACAATTATATTATACAATTATAGAAATATGACACGCTACCATAATTCATTTATTTTTTTACTTTTAAATTTTATGTGAAGAATTCTTGATTTCGTGTACTCACGACGTTCGTTGTACGGTGCGTCTTCCGGCCTCGAGTTTCGCACCACGTTCATCGACATTCGTTGTGGCTTGTCGGTCACGGGTTGATACCAATTTGGACGGACTGTTAACGGTTGAGAGCTGGACAGCAGGATCGGAGCCTGCATCCCCGTCACACTGTTAGAATCGTAACAAATACACTGGAGAGAAGGTACGGGGGGATTACGAATTCATGCTGACAATCCCCACGCCCATTGTCTCACCAGATATAGTTATCCCTATCGCTTCCATTCACATCATCCCTCCAAAAAAAAAAAAAACTTATTTTCATTCCAATTTTTTTTAAGGTCAATCCAACAAACTTACAATCCCGACTAGTGATTCTTTTTTTCGAAATTCTATTTTCGAAAGATTTTTCGTTTACAAATCATGCGAATTCTCCAAATTCTCGGAAAAAAAATCGAAAATAAAATCACTAACTACATTTAACTACGAAAAAGTTTGTAGTTCCTTTTTTAAATTCAATCTCAAAATATCCGTATAGCCATGAGAATGTTTTTTTTCTTCATATTCATGCAATTTAATGATTTTCGATTAAATCAAATAAAAAAAAATGTCAGAACTCGTGATTCGAATAAAGTATTACAAGATGATGACGTCATGCTGCATCGATCAATCGATAAGCACAATTCGATCACACGCAATGACTATTTGCTCAAGCAATTGTTTTCAATAATTTGTAATCGCACGACTGCAAAAATGTCGATCACACTTTCTCACACCACAAAAACACAAAAAATCATCCATTTTCCAATCGATCCCGCGAAACTCAATGAAATTCTCAATCGACATCACCGCGAAAATGATAATCTCGATAAATCGTGCCAAACACCAGATGCAACATACAACACAATTCCGAATAACACCAAAATCTCGATCGATACTCACATCGTCGCTGGATGAATCGTTTCGAACGGTGCGAACAACTCGACGAAATGGTGTTTCAACGACGTTCGTTATTTCGTCGGAAAACGTTCGCAACTCCGATCTCGACGAATCATCGATATTCGTTCGAGCGACGTCCATCGCGAAGTCATCGTGACCGTTAATCGTCATCGAAGCTCTCGAATCGTCGTAACTCCGGTCGATCGTTTTCCCATTATTTCGTTTCAACATCGTCGCGTCGTTTATCGTTGACGTAACATTGCCGTTCGGTGAAACAATTTTTTTCGTCGAATCCACAACATTTTTCCGTCTTTCCGACAAACAATTTTTCGGCATCGTCGTCGTGTCAATCGCGTTCGTCGTGTTTTTGTGAAATTGTGAATTATCGATGGCAGACATTTTTTGTGACTCGGAAAACGTGGCAATGCGATTTTTCGTCGTTGACGAGTGTGACCGAACCACGGACGAGTTTGATGACGAAATCGATGATCCGTAAGGCTTCGTCATCCCGTCACAATTATTCGTAATCGATGTTGTTTGCATATTCGATTTTGTCGTTTTTGTTCCGATCGTTAATTCCCGCGATTTAATCGACGACGCTTGATTCACATTCGATATTTTTTTCACATCGCTCGTGTTCGTTGATTTTCTGATTGCCGGACCGTAAGAAAATTTTTCATTGACAATTGCTTTGAGCGGTACCGACAACGACAACGATGGTCTCGTCGCGATCGGTTTTATTCGTTGATTATCGGTTATTTTCGTTCTATCGACGTTCGAGATTGGTCGCGGAGCTATCGGTCTTTCGACGTCTCGCATTGGCGCTTTCAACGATGAAATTTCCATGGTCGACGATTTTTTCGTGGATTTTGGACTCAGGCTCGTTATTTCGGGTTGCAAAATTGTGCGATTATTCGATATTTTGTTCGTGTTATTGTCGTTGATCGTGAGTCTGTGATTTTCCGAATTTTCCATGGCTCTGTCGATTGCCGAATCGATTGCCGCGTTCGCGTTCGAATTTTCGGCTGGTGCGAATATTAGGGGTATCGTTTGATTGGTTCCGGGTATCGTTATACCGTACAGCACGGCACTCGTGGGATTCCCCGCCACGTCGGACGTCACGGAATCGAATCTCACGATTTTCATGTGATCGTGTAATCCGTTGATCGAAGAACGATTGTTATTGTTGTTTTTCGTTGGATCGACGCGGTCGATCGGTGGGACAGGCTCGTCGTCCAGGACTATTGGATTTTGCGACGTCATTCCACCGTTCGCATCGTCGTAATCTCGAATCCCGGATAAACACGTGAATTCGTCCTTCACCCCGATCTTCTCGTCCTCCACGTTTTCGAACGCTTCCGGGGCCAATGACGTCACGTTTGTGATTATTATATTCAATTCGGACGTATCGGGGACATTTTGTTCGGTTGTCACACCGTCGTCGATGGATTTGTCGGAAGTTGGACCGGAAATTGCACATTCGGACTCGCTCAGATCGATCTCGACGACGTTGTACGCGGTTTCCGTGGACGATCGACCGGTTGAAATTCGTCGCGCGTTCGTCGTAACGTCGTGCGAAGAATTGTAGTTTAATCGATGGTTTTTCGAGTCTTGCGGTTCTTTCGGGTCGTTCGTTCGTCGGTGATGAACGTCGGCGTTGTGGGTTCGAGGATTGTCGACGATGAGCGGTTGAAGAGGCATTTTGTGATCGTTCGTCGTTGAATTATCGATTTTCAACGGTTCCGCGATCATCACGACATCGTCGTCGCTGTCGACGGACTCGTTGCGACCTCGAACGATGGGTTCGGAGTATCTGGGTCGTTTGGGTCGTGGCGAATGTCCGTCGTTGTTCGAGGAGTTCGTGGAAGACGAAATTTTCGTGGTTTCCGGTGATCCGGCGATGGGAATGACGCTTCTTCGTGTGATTCGCACGGCTGTGGACTCGTCCGTGGTTTTGGATTCGTCGTTCTCGCGCGTTTTCGAAGACGATGATTCCGACGTCGATGCCAAGGTCGTTTCCGTGCCAACCGAAACGTCGGAATCGCTCCCATCTTCGTCATTTTCCAAATTCACGTTTCCACGCGATTCGTCGAGGTCATTCGTCGCACGAACGTTTCGGCTCGAATCCGAATCGTTCGTCGTTGTTTTGTTGAGTATGGCGATGCACTCGTTGCACTCCCACACCGGTCTGATCCATTTCAACTGACCGCAAGCCATGTGAATTCCCTGAGATCCGCAAGTACGACACAACGTCAATTCCCATTTGGCATTGGTGCTCGTGTGCTCGCGTCCCTTCGGACACAAACAATCGTTCGCGTCGCAACGATTGTGACGATACAACAATTCCTCGAATGCGTTTGGCACGAGTTCCCACGATGCGTCCTGACTCGGTATGAATATACCCTGATTCAACATCGCGCGTTGAAAATCCGTTTTGTTGTTGCACAACGGACATTTGAAGAAATAACCGGCGCTCATGGCCAAACGTTGCACGCACACGCGATGAAACCACGCGTTTTTTTTGCAACACGGGGCCCACAGTGTGGCGTTTTGATCGCGTGGATTTACCGCGTCGTAACATATGTAACATATTGGGTCGTCGGAATTTTTCAATTCCGCGTAAATCCGATCGTCGATTTTTTGTTTCGGACGATGACTCTTGCAGTACGATCTGTAAATTCATCGATTTTTGTTTGAATTTTCATCGAGACAACATTTTTTTTTTTCACGGTGCACGAAGAACGAATTGATTCGTGAATATTGCGAATTATGTCGAAAGATTATCGGGGAATTTTTTTTTGTAAAAACAGTAGATGGATTACCTGAATTCTCCGAAGAACTGGTGCAGAGAACCGGCTTTCAAGCCGCAAGGAAAGTGAAAAACTATTTTGCATTTTGTATTGCAGCATCCTAATGTCGCACCTGTTTTTTTACAGTAGCGACAGGTCTGTAAGCGTTACAATGAAAATGTGTATTTGGAAAATTCGAGAGCGACGTAGAGCGTCATGGTACGAAATAAAATTTAATCTCACAAGTCTTTTTCCTCTTCTGAGCTCCTTGTTTATGTCGTCCGGCAAAAATCCCAATATTCCCTGATCGTCGCGTCCTTTCTGCTGCATATTGGACGACAGGAGCTGTGATAAAGTAAAAAAAAAAAAAAAAGTATTTTGAAAACAATAAAAATCACAATATTACATTGCTAAACGAAAGAGAATGTAATTTTTTTCTGTACCAAGCAATAATAATGCGTGACGATGCCGTCGTATTCGTAAAACTTTCCATACTCCAATTCTTTGTCGTCGTTCGAACCGCAAAAGCAACAAATTCGATTTTTCGAAGTCGGCGACACTTGCGCTTCGATCTTTCGTGGCATTTTGGATTTTCTATTGGATGAATAGTGAGCCGTTAGAAAAGAAAAAAAAAACAAACGAATAATGATGATTGAATCAAACGACAGGCAGGGTTTATTATTTTTCATTCATATTGATACCTGCGGTTGTTAAAATTGCATCACGGATTGTTTTGTATCATATTTAAGCAGAGCGCTTTGCCTACGAACGGTAGTAAAATATGACGAACCCTTTCATGATTCGACGATGCAGAACCTAGAACAGACAAAAGGCGACCGATAGACAAAATCTATGGTGAAACTGGTTTGCAACGCTGAACATCAATTTTAAATAACAAAGGAACAGCATCTTGGAAGTAGATGATAAAATATTTGTAAACCCAATGATAAGCTGATTGAATGAACGACATTTGACGAGATAATTAGTTGGAAAACGTTCTTTACCTAAATTGTTGAATACACATCCGGAATGTTTGCTCTCTCTCACATTCGTTGTGAACATTCGGGTTTCGTTAGTTATAATTTTGGGTGCTCCATTGACACGACGACAATAGGAGATGGTAAAATGCTTCGCATGTCGTAAATAAGTCACACTCCAAGAGCTCGAACTAAATCATCGAACGACACTAAACCATCACTTAATTAACATTAATAACAGTCTCGAAATACCGCAAAAACCAACGATTTCCGAGAATTGATTTTTTTTTTCGGCATCATGACGTCGACGCCATTTGCGACGAACGGTTTGGCACGATCTAGGGAATTTTCGTCAAAACCCGATGCAACACGTATAAGCGGAGATTAGTGTATAAGTCAACGAAAAAATTCATTTTTCACAACAAAAAAATTCACGCACGTCAGATTATCAAATAAAAAGTTTGAATGATTAAGTTTCAACGTTCGAGACATGGGACGAGAAAAAAATATAGGTTGCTAACCTAACCTATACGATGAATTCTGATTGTCTTGAAATTATCATTTTTTGAGCTTTGTAAAGCACATTTATTTATCAAAATGAGTATCTCGTTTGTTCGTGACGTTTATATGATTACTATTATCGTTTGAATTTATTCATCGTGTGTGTAATGAAAGTTTTCGTTTCGTCCGGAATCAAACTGCATGCAGCCAATGCAACCAAATGCAACAGCCTGAGAAAACGCGGGAAGCAGCGGACGATTCACGATTGCCACACGTGTGCGAAAAAGTTACCATGAAAAATTTCGCGTTAGACCAGAGATTAGCAGGGAGATGTATATTGGAGATTGGAGGCCTTTTCAGCACATCGAAATCTGGTACAGCGCAAACCTAGTGGCGAAGTTCGAAACTAAATCTTTTTCATGTGCCAGCCCAATTGAACATTTGGACCAGCCTAAATGAATTCACAGACTCCAGTGAAACTTGTCGCCTTTCCGAACTGATGGCGCGCGAAATCTAGCGGCAACGCTTGGTATTCCGTAGCCACACGTAGTCAAGTGGTATATATAGTGATACTAACGTGTGCAGTTCGTGGCGGGTACCTGCGGAAAATACATAGTAATAGTGGACGTGTTATTCGTGTCGTCGATTTTCTACCGGGTGGGACGCTCGACGCTCGAGCTCGTGCTACCTTACGATGACTTTGCGGAAACTGTTGCTGACATCCGTGCACGGAAGCGAGAATTTCGCGATCGTAATATACAAATATGTTTCGTATGGCCACATTGACGACTTCCATCCCAATATTAATATTTAAAAAATATGTCCAGACGCAGCAGAACATGTTGAAAAATAACAATATCGGGTGTCAGATTGTGATTGAATCACCGGTTTTCCGGTAAGCGCGTGCCGTCGCGTCTTGTGGTTTGGTCGGAAAGTTAGGTAGGAGTAAGCCCGGTTAGGAAGGTACAGGTGTAAATGTACTTGTCACGAGTCGTTACCGCATCCGTCGATACTGCCTTGCGGATTTTCGAACGACAATCAAAATACGACAAAATAGCAAGTCTCGTACCGTGCATTCCATCCAATCCTGTTTCCTGTAGGAAACAATTGGGGACATTCATCGGTCTCCATTAGTCGATTGCAATGGCAACGAAAAATAATAATCAAGCAAGAGCAAACAATATTCTATCGATTCCCATGAATCTGTCGCGCGTAATTCAACACAGCTGTACTTTCGATGACACATTTTCCGGCAAAATCAACTAGACTACGCGTGACGAGACACTGCGGAAACGTTACAGATGGAAAAAAAAAGGCTGGCCAAAGTGGGTCGGTAAATGAACAGGTCATGGGGACGCAAGCTGAGTAGAACTTGACGATAGATATGGGCATAGATATGTAAGAATATATTATATATACATATAAATACATGTTTATACGCGAGAGAGAGGGAGTCGAACAAAAATATATGTATAGTTGTACAGTAGAAAGGAGATAGGACCCCCCGCATGCATATACACAGGTACACAGATCCACGCGGTTGTAACCCTCCTAGTTCTGGGTTTCACAGTGCGTCATTCCGCGCGGCACGTCCTACCCTTATATCGATCTGGAAGTTGCCGTTGGTCGTGTCGGTGTGAGGTCCTCACGGTTGCGCAGGCGCTAATCATCCTCCCCCAACCCCCACCCGCTGGGCACAACACGCAATACACATAAGAAAACTATATACGGAGGACCGAGTAATAGCATTGGGAAATGTGGCGTAGAGCAGCGATGTGGCCGTCAGTGTGTAGAGAACTCGTCACATAGGTGGAAGGACGGTCATAACCAACCACTCGCAGGCCCAAGCGCGACCGGAGCCTCCAACCACCATTAGCAAATTACTACTTTTATTATCTTCGTTATTGCTACTACCCCAATTATCATCATCATCATCATCGTTGTTATTATTACAATAAACAAAGCGTCGTAATAATCGATTGGTTTTACCGTGAAAAAACCGTGAACATAATAATAAATCAAGATCGACGATAAACACGTAAATAGACAAATCACAGCTGGCGAGCCATCGATTTCCACGTCAAGAGGAAGGCTCGATTTTGCGGATAGAACCGTTGTTAGCTGAAAATTCGGACGAATAACCGAAGAGTAACACGAGTGGGCGGTGAAAGAGAATAACGTTTGCCGAGTGTGAATCTAAACCGTGATAAAAGCCACACGCGATCAAATGTATAAAGGTGTTAACGCCGAAAACAACAAAACAATCGTAACATCATGTCGTTGCCCCGCGAGTGGAGTTTTCTTCAAGATTCGTGCAGATCGGTCGACCGCGGTCCAACGATGGCCGCGTCTCAGGAGGTGGTCGGTTGCGGCTACGATCGGATCGCGCCATCGATCATCGACGAGAACATGAACCAGTCGAATCAGCTGGGCTCGTTGTTCTCGATACATTCGGCACCGGTTTTCGATCTGAACGGGGGAATCGGTTGCACGGGTATTCTTGCGTCACCCACGAGGCCGGCCCTTCTGACCGTACAAGCAACCGCGACCTCGACACCGGTCGTACCGCCACATCTGCACAGCCCACCGGAAACCATCGAGGACGAGGACAACGACAATCTCCTAACGATTTCCAGCCTCACCGCACGTCCGTTAATCGCCAAATCCCGGGAATTAAGATCGACGAAGAATTCAACGAAAAACAACAACAAACCCCATAAACGTAACAACAACAACAACAACAATCATCATCATCGTAATCGACATCATCGACGGGACAACGGAGACGAGAAGAGCGTGACTTACGTGCCGCTCGATGGGGGTTACGGTTGGATCGTCGTTTGCGGAGCTTTTTTCGTTCAATTTTGGGTAGCCGGACTCGTTAAATCTTACGGGGTGCTCTACGTCGAGGTCATGGAAACTTTCAGAGACTCGTCCGCCGCTGTGGCTTCTTGGATACCTGCCATTCTGTCTTTTTTCTGTCTCGCTCTGGGTAAGTTATCGACTTGCCCGAGGGTTGTGTGCGCTACGTTTTCATTCGCTGGTTCTCACGTGGGGGCTTCAACCCTCCTACTCCTCGTCCTCCTCTTCCTGCTCGACTGTTAACGAGACTGCGCGAGACTTAACAGCCGTGGCCAAAGAGATCATACGGTACACGGCCAACAAGGTCAAGGACCCCCCGATGTTGGCATTCAATTCGGTCGGTCATTTCGGACGGAATCAGGGGCCAGGGTGCCATTCTTCCCTCTGCAAACACGTTTATGCATCACGAATATCTTTCCGACCCACAGACACGGGGGGGGGGGGGGACAACAAACTTTTGCATGGAAACAAGTGTAGAATGGAAATCAATAGATGAGTCCAGTAAGAAAGAGACCTTCGCGTTCTCTCCTCGGCATATATTTATTTCCTGATTTACACATGTCCTTGAGTTTATTATCCAATTGGCGAATCGAGTATTGCTGTTTTGAAACTTTTTCCCACGATTGAAATGTCAAAACAAGCCGCCTTCTCCACGGTAGAAAAAAAAAATCTATTTCGGTCATGAGTTTGTCTCCGGGGACCGAGAACCTTCGATCGACGGGTATTCGAATAAGGGTTGCCCTGACGACACGAATTGTATACCACGAAAGAGATACGTGACTATCGTTGGTATGCCAGTTTTTTCATCGATTACTCTCTTTTCTTTCTTTTTCTTTTTTCTTTTTTTTTATTCTTTACCGTCTGGAATTTGTGTTATTAACGACACGATGACGACTCGGACGACTCTCTTTGTATCGTAGCTGATGTCTTGTTCGACGACGATAATCTTCCTGCACTTTGCAGGGTGCTTTCCAGCGTGGCAAATAGCGCTGTTACCCTCCCTCGTCTTGTATTACAATACTATGGCTCTACTGCTTCTCTCTGCAACAGACAAAGAACACCAGCACTCCCCTATTCGTTACGACCTTGGTTGCATATTCCTACGCGACCAGGTCAGGGATTCAGGGGTTTCCCTGATGGGGTCGAAATTCACAACGTTCATGAGTTCACAAAAAAAAGTCTGAATTGAATATTTCTAACTGCCAGGTTTCCGAGTTTTTGAAATGGAGCACAACATAATGAAAAATTCCGTAGTGTAAAATCTTTTGATTGATCTGATCACAGATCGTTCTGAATTTCGATCTCAGCCCAACGTCCACCCTATGATAAAGGACCGACCGACCTTCATCCACCTTATTCACATGCGAATGATTTATCGTCATTATCTTCTGTCCTAGAGAAGAGAATAATATATGACTCTGTTTTTTATTTGTTCGTTTTTTTTTCTTTTTTTTTTTAACCAGCACCGGTGACCAGCATGTTGTGCCAGAAATACAGCTGCCGCGCCGTAGTCTTTATCGGTGGTCTATTTTGCGCTCTTGGACTCACCATAAGCTACTTTGCCACGAGTCTCGTTCATCTGTTCTTCACATTCGGCGTTCTCACAGGTTGGCAATTGTAAAATGATTCATTTTATTACGAATAGAAAAACGCTAGTTATTGTAACAATCTGGGACCATTTTTCGCGGCTATTGGGTGTTACACGTTTTAATTTTTGTTCCTCTGTTGCCGATGATTTCAATAACGAAAGAAAAAAAAAGAAAAAAAAAGAAAGAGAAAAATAAGAAAATTTACCCGCGTGGTTCGTAAAAGGTGACAATATATCGTTATGTCGAAATAAATGTTGCGATCACGGAATAGCTAAATCGGTGCATCAATACGAAAACCTTCGGGAATATTAATTATTTTTTTTTGTTATGCAAATGACAAACGAGATGCATAAATGTTACGAAAAAAAAATGATTTTTCGGTTCAGGGTTATTTTAATTTTGAAACGAAAACTATCTCGATGTACTTTTCATCAAACGTCGGATAAAAAATTGAAAAAAAAATAATAATAGTAATGCAAATTGACGACGTGAAATTTCAACGAGTAATCGATTGGTTGAATGGGGATAGTATTTCAGATAACAGCTATTCCGCGCGCTTCTCTTGATTTTCCACGTTGACAAAGGAAACTTCGCGTCGCGCCTCTTATACCCAGAGGCGAGGCGAGAACGATAACGCGGACTAAACCGCTGAAACATATATGCCTTGCGGGATTGCGGGAAATGCGGGATCGACTTATTGCGAAATACAGAATGATGCGGAACACGTGCGTGTAATTTTCATTATAAATGACGATTAGAAGAAAACCAAAAAAAAAAAAAATAAACAAAAAAAATTCAATAAATAAACAACAACAAATCAAGTTAATGCGATTATTGGATAACTGTTTATAACGTTCGCTCATCGGCACGTTTTTCTTTTATTTTTTATCAATCCCAATGTGTCACGGTGAATAATTATTTGCAACATTTTGTGAAATTCGAATTCAGATTGTTAATTTGAGGGTTGATTATTCACTGTTAAAATAAAGAATTCAGAAAAAAAAAAAAACAAGTGCACGATAAATCAAAATCGAAGCAGATGATCATGAAATTCAAAAGATTCAATAAAAATCCGTTTGATGATTAAACACTAAAATCCAAAATTATAAAAAAAACACTCGTTTCCCAAAATTTCACCGACTGAACAATCAATCAAATTTCACAAAATTTCTTCGAATGTTAAAAAAAAAAAAAATTGTTCACCGTGTACATAAAGAAAAAAAGAAAGAAAAAAAAGTTATCAATCACAAATGCAATGCCAAATAGCCCTTTTTATTTTGTTCGTATAATTTCCGAACTGTAAAGCGCCCGAAAAAAAAAAATGTTGTACAAAGTTCGATAAGATGTTTGATAATTTTTGTTCCCCTGTTGTGTAACGTGAAAAGGTATCGGTGGAGGTTTGTCAACGACACCCGGAATAATAATAGTTTCGCAGTACTTCGACAAGCATCGAGCCCTGGCAAATGGTATCTGCGTATCGGGCACAGCAGCCGGAAGTTTCGTGTTTCCACTGTTGATCGAGACACTGGTGGCAAATTTTGGTTTTCACGGAACGATATTGTTGCTGGGCGGTTGTATGCTTCACGTGTGCGTCAGTGCGACGCTTTATCGTCCGTTGGAGGACAATCGTGCGGCGATGATCGAACCGTTGGAAAAAATTCCGGAAAAAATAAAATCCGAACAAGTTGTAACGGATGATAATCAATCGACGAAGCAACAGAGACTGGAATTGTTGTTCGCTAACGACACAACGGCCAGGCACAATCTGTTGAACGAATTGTTCAATCGTAACAGCGTTGTTGCGGTGGAATTGACGGACAGCGAAGAAGAAAAAGACATAATGGGCGAGGGATTGCCGATGAAACCGATGTCGAAGATTCGGAGTTCGAGCATTCTTCACAGCGTCGAAGATCTGACCACGGATTCGACTTGCGTTTACAAAGCCAGATCATCGTTGAGATCATTGAGATCATCGGCTGCCACGGTGGCGTGTACGGTTTTGCCCAACGAACAACCGATGACAACCGATCGTCAATCGATGAACACCGGTCGAACGGCTCGCCCGACGATGTCCCAAAAAATCGCACGTTACATCGATCTGTCGCTTTTGAAAAATCCACAATTCATCATGATGTGCCTGTCGGTCAGTCTGATGTCGACCGGAAGTCCTTACATGCTTTACTATCTGCCTGCTTACGTTCACGCGGCTGGTTACACGAAATCCGAAGCAGGTTATCTCGTCGCTATATCGGCGGCTCTCGATCTTTGCGGAAGACTCGGGCTTGGATGGCTGTCCGATCTACAGCTTTTCGATCGACGAAAAGGATACATCGGAAGGTATGGCAGCTCTTTCTCTCTCACTCATTTCGTCACCTTTCACGTTTGGGGAAAATAAAAAAATTTCTTTTCATCTCCGATTGAACAGTATCGTGGGAGCTGGCGTTGCTGTCCTGGCCATTCCAATGGCACATTCGTTCTACGTTCTCGCATGTTCGGTCGGCATGTACGGGCTTTGCCTGGGCTGCTGGTTTCTTCTGGTTCCCGTGCTACTCGCCGATCAGTACGGCACCGACAAGATATCATCCAGCTACGGACTCGTCAGAATGTTTCAGAGCGTTGCAGCCATCTCCATACCACCTCTTGCAGGTGAGCGGAACAATCATGAAAAAAATAATAGTAACCCTATCTGTGTATCCTGGTGTCGGTTTGACCTAGTTTTTAACGATTACTCTAATCTTCATAAATGATCATATTTTTTTATCACTCATATTGCAACAGTTTTCATTACATATATGTACATATATATATATATATATATATATATATATATATGTATAATAGTGGGTCGACGCGTTAAATTATCGGGTTTAATCACAGTTGTTACGAATAACCGATTGGTCGCAGTTGATTCTAATTATTCGAAGCATTAATCGAAGCAGTCCTCTTTGGCACCATTCAATTTAGGTCCGTATCGATATTTGTGATAAAATTAATCGATCGTTCGAAGAAACGGCAGTGAAAAGATCGACAGATTATCTATCGTTCTTAAAGATCTAAGAGTTGAATAATAACGTTCGCCGAGTGACTAGCGACGTTCGCCATTACATATATATATTTCCACTCGAACTGGACTCACGTGTATGTACATATATGTAAATACGACGCTGCTTGTAAAATTGCCGAAGCCCCTGCGGGTACCGCTAATCAGTACGAGAAGCTCCGATGTGGCAACTCTCGATTACGTCATAACCGATACGCTTCAATCTTTGTTTTATCATTCTCGATGTTCTCGCTCGGATGTAACGGGATTTTTTTTTCAATTCACCACGCCAGTGTCATGAGTTTGTATGATGTTACAAACACAGATGGTGATTGCAGCTTCTAGATTTCCACATTTTTTTCATATCTATTATTCGCGAGATAGACAAATAGTCACGATGTCTTACTCACTCAATTAACAACCACTATAGTCAGATACTCCAACCCCTCGGTGATGAATGTTTGTTACGTGAACACATCTGGACACGTAACGGTGCTCATTGATAACGCACTGGTATCCATCGTTTTGCTTCGAATGACAATTCCAATAAAACATAAAACGTAACGCCAGTGAAATTATTTAACACCGATTTACTAGATTACGAAAAAACGAAACTAATGGAATCGCTGAAAATTCAAATTTTATTCACATTCAACGTCTTACGCATCGTAAAAGCCAGCCAATCATTTCACGTCAACCTGAAGAAGAAGGGAAAAAACTGGGTAAAACGATCGACTTTAATAGGAAAAAGGCAAGATAAAAAAACGAACCCTTCGGTCGTTGAATGGATTTTATACAAAGATTAAATCTCTATTTCGCCGAGTAGAATGAACGGTTCAGCTTAGGTATGTCCGAAGGGTAGCCGATGAAAAAAAAAAAAAAATGGGAAAACTAAAAATGTGAAACGTAGAAAACAGTCGGGGGTCTCTTCCCTCTTTAATCCGGTTTACTCGAATGGCCTTGACGTCACTCGACAGTCGAAATAAAATGAAACCCGGCGGGAGGGTTGATGTCCAGGGTTGGGAAAAATAGAATGACCGTTGCACCTTTCGTGGAAAAGGTGAGAAGCAGCCGCCGATGGTCTCGCTACTCGTTTCAGCTTCTCAGCTCCGAGGGCAACCTTTTTTTTCGCGGTTACACGTGACTCGGGGATATATTTTTTTTTCCAACCAAGAAATGCGACGAGGATGGAAGACTCGTGAAAATAATTGTCACGCGGACCTCTGTGAGTCAAAGGGCTTACGGAACCAGCGGAGGGCATCACGTGCAACCTCTTCGGAGACACTGGCGATGGCGCAATCACAGTGTGATCACGACACCGCGTTGGAATGTTGGAACTGTCGGAAATTACCCACAAGAATATATAGTAAACTGTCTAAAATCTAAAATCAGTAGTATTCTTGTCAATCCGGTTTTTCTCAACGCAATGATATCAACCCTTTTGTCCGACTCCCCTTGAAAACCCTAATTTTATACGTGTGAACTAAATTTCATGGTCCGGACTAAAAACAGTCACTTTACGCCCGCTTCGCTGATGTGAAATGACGCGTTTTCAAGAGTGGTCGGATGAAAACCCTTTTTTTAAATGAAAAACCCAAAATTGAGTAAAAAACAACTTGCTCCAATTTTTTCCTCGTTTTCCTGTTGATGCTGTTGATGGAACAGTGATGAACGACGTTCAAACGAGAATAAGGTATTTTATCGATATGTGTATAGTTATTATCGTGACGGATCTTGAATCTTGGACTATATATGTATATATGTATTGATTGAGTTACGTGAGCTCGAAGCTATCGAGAGCGAGTAAACAATAAATTCGTGTAATTGATCGGGGCGACAACTGTACGCAAGACACGGTCTTATCACGGGCCTCGCGGTATCAATTGTTCGCGATTCACCGCCAGACAACAAACACGTTGTAGTATCGCCATCGATTGCAATCAATTGGGTCGCGGTGCTCGAGAATATGGTCGTCACATTGCGTCAACCGAAAATCTGCATGACCGAAAAATTCTCCACGTGCGATCGACACATCGATAACACTGGTTTACAATTTTTATTCCTTTTCTGCGGGAACCTAATTGAAAAAAAGTATTACATGGACGAATTTAGGATTGCTGAGAAAGAAAATGACACTCAATCATTTTTCCGAAGAAGTGTTTTCGAGATCTTAGCAAAAAACATGGTTTTTGGTCTTTTTTTTAGTTGTCGACAGGAATCTCGAGAACGATGGATCTAACTCACCTAAAATGGTTGTAATCACCTAAAATGGTAACATTGTTTGAAAATTATGTTCTTTTCCTTCACGACGATATATTTTGTGTCAACCGAGATGATAGACTCTAAATCACAGCTGCTGAAATTTGAAAACAGTGGATTTTTCAAGCTTTTTTTGAAAATTACACATATTTACTTACTCTCTTAAGTTGGAATTTTTTTACAGGTTTTGATGATTGCAGGTGAAAGGTTATTTCATTATTACTATTATTTCATCATTTATTTCTCCATAATGCTTCTTTGGAAAAATAAATGAGAGTCATTTTCGTTTTTAGCGACCCCAAATTAGATTAAAAAAAACTTTTTGCACGAGGTTCATTTTTCGTGTAAGCTAGTGTAATTTTGTCGTGAATATTTCCGTTGATAAAATTATTATTACGACTCATGTTTATATTCATATTCGTTCCTTTATGATTTCAGGATACCTGCGCGATGTAACCGGAAGTTACTCGGTGTGTTTTCTGTGTATGGGAACGTGTATGGTCCTCGGTGGGCTTCCGTTGCTGCTCGTGTCGAGCGAGATAGTTCAGAAGTCGTCGAGAACGCTTCGGGTGAGTGTGACCGATGAGACGAGCAAGGAACCATCCTCAACCGCCACCACCACCAACGAGTAAAAAAAAAAGGAAAAACAAAAAAAAACAAAGCGAAATTCACACTTTGCCGTATTTATTTGTCGACGATTCGAGGCGTGAAAAAAAAAATTGTTGAGTCGTTTGTACTTAATATCGAGCCAAGCGCATGAGCTGCCTGTGTTTGAAATTCGATTAACCGTGGGTCAACCATTCAAATCGCGATTCTTCGACGATCATTTCGAAGATTCCGATGCGGAAATTTTTGGAGAGTGGAATTTAACGCGGAGGAAAATGAGATAAGGGAAAAGTACGACCGAATGGATATTCTTATCGAGACGCTTGAAGAGAGCCTTGATAAGGCCGAACGAATTATATAAAAGAACTTTTCCAGATCCACCGAGTGTCTGAAAAAAAAGGGGGAATAAAAGGAAGAAAAAAAATGTTTTACCGAAAGTACCAACGCGAAAACGTGAACGGACGAAAATAAATTCCGACTGATAATTGTATTATTACGACACACGCGCATTTTCCGCGGCGACTGACGGATCGGATGCTGAATATTATAGAGTTGCGAGTCGGTGTGTGAGAGAGAGAGACAGAGTACAAGAGGCGACTGTCACGTTGCCCTTATCGATGTACCTAATAAAATAATTATTAATGAGATTTGCGATTTATTATTTACTGTACATTTTTTCCATCTCAATTATCGAATATCCGTTTGAACGTTATCGCGTACTGTTTACTGAATTGTACGTAAATTCGACGTTTGTTCGACGAATTGACATATTCAAGATTCTACTGGATAGACCGTTTGGCAAAAAGTTAGTCCAAAATGGAAGAATCGTGGATTTACCAATCTAGACTATTTCGCACATGTTTGGCCTTACAAATAGCTGAACTAATGATAAATTGACACTTGGTAATGTTAATTTTCCACTTTTAATAATAATTGAACTCAGATTCGAGGATATTGGCGTGTGCTTGACTGAGGTTTTGTCAATGATTGTACATCTGATTCAACGGTTTCAACTGTGATCATTTTTAAAGAGGCGATATTTTTCATTACTCTGATTAATTTATCGACAACCACGTAGTCGTTTCGTTTGAAACTCAACATAATCATTCGCTTGATCCTAAATCTCGATGAAATGATATTTTCAGAATTTACTGACATCAATTTCCGTTCGTTTTGCAACCATTAACGTCTGCATAACCTGTTTTCCCATAAGCGAGCGTGTCAAATGCCAGTAAATTCATAAATTCATAATTACTAACTTATTCAGTGAAAAAAATCTGAAATAATTCACGTATTATTATTCCAACAAGAACAATCATTCCTCAAATTTTCACCAATTTCTGACATTTTTTAGTATCCATCAAGTAAAACCTCAAACTTTTCTAAAGCCTTATTAACGTAAAAAAAATCAAACGAATAAAAGGAACAAAAAAAAGAAACACACGAAAACCAAACGTGTCGCCATTGCTGTCAAATCGACATCGTATCTTGTCAACGAATCGATTCTATCAATTGCTATCGATGTCAATGAACATTTCAGGTTCGAGTGAGTGCGACCGTTGAATCATTTCGACAAAGATAATCAGATTCAGTGATTGCAGATTCCAAGCTGGCGGTATCGGACGATAAATCGAAAATACAAAAAATCCAAAGAAAGCAAGAACATACGAATTCGAAGATCCGACACGAAGAGAGACATCCTTTTTGGCAACACGAGTGGACATTGCCGGAACGTTTGGCCAATGGCAATCAAAATATCGGAATTCGTCAGATAATTCGTGGACCCTTCGAGTCCCCGCGTTTGATCCTAGCGTCGCCTTGCGTGATTCAACGTTTTTCATCGCTGCCCAACGTCGACGAACGCAAATCCACGATTATCCGTCGAGGCATACCGAATCCTTGGACCGAGTATCTCGCGGTCAAAGGTCATTGCGGCGACGAGAAGGATCGACGAATTGCACGAAGACACTTCAAATTGGGCTGCGAAAGCGTGAGACTGACCGAAACCGTGTGGAAAGACATCGGACTGTCACTGACACAGGGCATTCCTGATCCTTGGAAGGATTGTCCTTGCGAAACTGGGAAAAAAATTGTCGTCGGTGCAGGCGCGAGATGTCGTCAAAGAAACCGCAAAATTGTACTCGAAGGAACATCCGGTGATGCAGAAATTTCCACAGAGTCCCGAAATGACTTCAGAGTCCTCGATCACGAATCAAAAAGAAATGAGGATGAGAAAATAAAGTATTTTCGACGCGACGAAACCACAAAAGTGAAACATCAGCCTCAGGACGATGATGAAAAAATACCAAGTTGGGAGAAGAATACACGAACAGCAAATCCCGACGATGAATCGTCAACTCTTAAGCGTCTGGAAAAACTATCAACAAAAAATAATCACATTACCGTGAAAATACGTCACTCAGATGAACCGAACGTCCGTAAAAACAGCGAGATCAACATTCACCCACGAAAATCTGACTCAACGAAAGAAAAATCGTTGAATAATCCGGGTGACCGGATGTTCGATGACAGTGTCAATTACAGAGTCGTTCAAGGTCAGAAGAAAAAAATAATAACGCGATATCCTTGTCAGCTCCGCCAGCCGAAAGTGCTTCCCGCAAGACTGTCAAACGGAAATTCACCGCGTCGAGAAAACTTTCGAAGATGGACTCGGCATCAACCGGGAGCTTCTTATCGACTGGAAGCTTCGAAAATTTGCAGCAGGAAGAAAGATGATGGCGAAAAGGAACAATTGCTCGATGCGCGAATCGCTAAACCGGAAAATCATTATTTTCGATGCGATCCTGCGTTTGAAAAAGCATTTACCGAAATGATAAACAGGGTGTTGGATAAACGGAATCGAAAAGGCGAGGGTAGAAGACGGCATGATGAATTTCAGAGTCCTGGAGATGAAAAATATAATCAAACGAATGTTGTTTGTTGCGACTGCCTTTATCCGGGATCAGTCTTGCGTTCTCATTGCGAACAACGTGATCGGCGACACGAGACGAAGAAACGAATAGACGAGACATTTTACTGTACCTCTTGTCACAGCGGACAAGAAACAGATGGGAAGAAAAATGGCTTCGAAGAATATCCGATACCTGCTCAACGTGCGAAAAAACATTTCTCCGTCGAAGCAGAACCGACTGACAACGAAAAGGACAGGATCGTCGATGACGAAGAACGCACCGACGATCCTCCCGAAGGATCGGCCTTGAAGGACGAAAAATTCGGTGAATCATCAAAAATAATAACGGAGCCCACTTCGATGAGAACTGAAAATCGTAAAACGTTCAAACGCCAGTCTGCCATCGAAAGATCCGGAAAATCTGGAAAATTCATGTCGAAGAAGGAACTGTCAAATTTTGATGAATCGTTGATGAGCGTGAAATCCGACAGTGACAATTTTGCTGATATTTCGGACGCTTCGACAAGAAGAAATTTCGAAGCGGAATCTACTTTGGTCACCTACTCCACGTTCATTCATCGAAGAAAAACGAAGAAGCAATTTACGAAGACGCGGAAGAATCGAAAAAAAGTTTTGGAAGGAAAAAATCGTGATGGAGAGCAACGAAGTTTTGTGATCGATCGATCCAGCGAGAAATGTCTGGATCTTCGATGTAGCTCGGAATTCAAGAAACTCGAGGAATCCGTTGCTGAGGAAAAACGCGTTGCTCGTGAAACGTCGGATGGACGTTGTTCAAACGACAAAAACAATAAAAATTCATCGATGATATCGTTTGTGACTGTTGTGACATCATCAAGTTGAGAGTTTGGTTCAACGACACGAGGAATCTTCTATTATCGTGGAATAAATGTCGATCTATCGTTTTCGAAGATTCATCGGACCTGTTGGAATTTTAATCCGCATGACACGAATTAAAATCTTCGCGGTTTGACGGAAAGCTCTGCGAAGAATCCAACGTTCAGTAATAGGAGCCCTTGAATGGTAACATTTTCCGGCACCTTTAACAAGGTTTAACACCTTTAACACCTTTAACACCTTTTGTAAGAGGTAACATTAGGTCACTCGTTTTTGGTGCTTTAAAAAGTGCTGTAAAGTAGTGTAAAGAATTCCGCAAAATTTATGAAGTCTCTTCAACTTTTCTAGTAAATGGATCAATCACGATGTTGATCATTTGATCATTCGTTTGAACGATATAATCAAATGATCAAATAAAATGTGAAGAACGTATCATTTGGGCAAAGCACGAGTGACCCAGTGTTATCATTTGAGAGTTAGGAATCGTGCCACGACTTTTCCGAATTTAACAATTTATGGAGTCTTTCTTTTTTGAGATTCTAGTAAATATCGATTTTCTAGGTCATGTCGAGTGTTATAAAAAAATTGTATAGTAATTTGATTTATAATATAATGAAATCATCCACCGAGACGAATGAACCTCGAAAACGAAAATATTGAAATATAAATAACGAGATTTATGTCGGAATAATTGGAAAATTCTTTTCTTCGTTGAACTCGAAATTCTAACTTCAAGTTCAAATTCACCTAGAAACTTTGTCTCATCGACGGAATTTTATCTCGTCCGAGGATGCGGTTGAAACTACTGGAAAAAACAACGATTCTAAAATCGAGTCAAGAGAAGCCTATCTCGCTATGACGATTCTGTTACTCATCGAGTGATAAGTGTGTGAAATGCTCGTATTTTCCGGCCGACGAGGCTTATCACTGACATACGCTAAATTCCAATGTAAATATTTCGTCTGTGACTCCCCGTTATTTGCGAACGTACCAAACTTCGAAACAGATTCTCAATGACTCCAACACATCATCGTAATTCATTGATGAAAATTCAAATAAAAGTAATCATTTTTTTTTATATCATGAAAAAAATTGATAACCATTGAATTCCATTGAAAAAAAATCCAATGGTTGGAAAATTCAGGACAAGCACATTCACGTGAGTTTAAAAATTTGCCAAATTGGATTGAAATTTCGGTGCTTCTTAACAACAACAACTGGTAAGAATATATTATTTTATTGTGAAACCCCATAGATTGATAACTAGTATCATTTTTTTTAAATCCATATATTTCAATGAAAAAAAAACCTTCAACAACAAAGAATTCACAGCAATACTCACCAGCTACTCAATTGATTTATGGGTTTGTTAATTATTACTCCAAATGTCTTGTCCTATTAGTGACACAATGTCGAAACGTTTTGTGAATTTAAAAAAGTAACATTTTAGTTCTTCCGGAAAAAAACATTCGTAAGAGTCATCGTAATTAACTTATTGGAGAAAGTAACCCGAGTCATGATTCATTTTATTGCATATTATTCATTTACTCCCCGTAACTCCCCGCTACACTATCTTCAACTCATTGTCAGCGTTTTTCGTTAAAAAGAATAATTTTAAATGTAACGCAATACGCGTGTGAGTGTTCAACGAAGAAAAAATAGATTTTAAAAAAACAGACAATCGTTATGTTAGCTCGAAAAAAAAGTGGGTAAGTAAGTCGTGGCTTAGGACGATAATGAATAAGGCCAACGGGAGCACTTGCTGTGTTTGTATATGCACGTATATACACATATACATATTATATAGACAAAAACGTATCAGCAGAAACAACCGCCGGAATCGGTCTGGGCGGTGACGCAATTTGTCGATAACTCGAATCAACAGCGACGGATTAAGGATGTATGACACATGTGTCAAAGTATCAAGAAAATTCTGAAATTTTTTTACAGTCAGTAGCTTTTATAATTTCGAAACAACATGCAAAATTCCACAACTATCGTCTGTCCCGTTTGAAAGTTATAGCTATATGGAATTTAACATGTGTTCTTAAGGGAAATAAGGCCATTGAGGCTATCATCGACGATAAACGCATAGAACTAGCACCGAAAAAATGTTGAAAAAAATTTCAGTGTGTAGAATAAAGATTGATAAATGTCCACAAAAAAATTCAGATCAATCGCCTTTCTGATTCTCGAGAAATTCACGAAAAAGTATAAAAAATTAGCGTGCGTTAAAGTTTTTCGGATACAAGATAAAACATGATACAAGATGTAATAACATATATTTGACGATATTTGATGATTATGCATTTCTCTAGCACTCACAAACCAGTTATAATCGAGATTTCTCAAATTGGCGTACTTTTCGCTGCTATTGTATGTGTAATACATCCTTAAAGCAATGTTGTTGGACTGCCAATGCGTTGGACATACAAGCGCGCGAAACCGACAATTATTGTGTTGTTATTCGTTGATTCCGTTCCACAATCGCGTGTTACAGGCCTCGCAATTAATCATACTCAATGCGATTAAACGTCCGCACTGGATGGATCCAGATGAGGGGCTTATTGTCGAGCTTCAACGCGATAAAAACGTTTGACATCATTTTTTATTTATTTTTCCATTCGGACGTGTTCGTAATCCAAATGGGTTATTATCTCATGCCTGAGTCTCAACGATCTCAAGCCTTTTAACATTGTTTCAAAGTCGGGAACAATTCGAATTGACCCTTCGAACGTGTGCGAGGGTCTGAAACCGTTCTGGAATTTAAATTTAGTTTCATCCGAGCGTTTCAAGGCTCCCATCAAGATTTTTGGCTCGATGCCAGTTGCCAACATTATTATGAAATAAATTAACCTCGCTTACGGTATATCATTATTATTATTATTATTGTTATTGTTGTTGTTATTATTATTATTATTATTATTATTATTATTATTATTATTATTATTATTATTATTATTATTATTATTATTATTATTATTATTATTATTATTATTATTATTATTATTATTATTATTATGTTTTAATTTGATTTATTAAATATAATAATAATAATAATGAAACTATGAGAAATATATAAGTCAACTATTTTTTTTACAGAGCAAAAACGTTACATTGTCCTTTACCAAAGTTTTTCCCACCTCTTGTCGAACGAAACGCGAAAATTCATGGAGTAAGACGACGGAGACACGGTAGACAAAGCGGCGTCGCGCCGTTAATTATGAACTCAAGGTTTTTCAGCAGCCGATTGAAACACCTGTCGAGCGCGCGGGCGCGCGCGCGTGCGATCACGACCCGACCGACCTTTCAGACGTTCAGGCTTCTCATGAAGATGAAGCTTTGCATAATTTCCAAACATTTCCACGTGTCGCGACACCCGCGGTGTGCATGATCGCGCGTGTACGCGCACAATTAATTTATCTTATCGCACCTTTTTGCGCCGCCGCGCGCACAGTCGACTCTCCGTAACGCGCATGCGCCGCCTGTACGATTCTCCGTGTTCATCGGGGATATTGCAGAAACGAAACTATCATATTTCTCGCACGCGCTATATATCGTCTCGTTGCTCGTTCAACGAAACTCGCGTGATTCGAACGTCATCGAGCGTCTGAGCGAATTATTATCTTTCTTTTTTTGTTTTTTTTTCTGTCGTTGTTGTCATTTTTTCGCCCAAGAAGCGTTGCAAAGCAAAAGGAGAAACGTTTGCAGAATTTCTCATTGGCAAGATTGACCTTCGATAACCCTGAGTCGGAATATCGTCATTCACGGAAATGAAGAAAAAAAAAAAAAAAGTTTGTTCAGTGAATTGCAATGGCAGATTCGTTATTGAAATAGTTCAAAATGTCCTTCGTTGGAATGCGAAATTCCAAATGTTGGCACGGTCTGATACGCATACTCGTTGCATATTTGTTGCATGTGTCCCGAGGTCATGTGCGTACAAGAAAATGGAATCTGTCGTGATGGGAAAAATGGCGGTGCCATTCGCTTTTTTTTTTGTTGGCACGACTCTCTAGCTAATTTTTTAGTTTGATACGATAATGTCACACGAGACAACACACAATATAGCATCTTTTGTCGTTGTTTACAACGACTGCGAGTGCCACTCTTCAAAATTAATCCTTTGACTCGGGAAATTCTTAGAATACATAAATCAACTCAAACGACGACGGTTTTTCGACTTGATCCAATCAACATATTCTTTCTCTCCTTCATTATACGTTCAGCGTCGTATAATTTCCATTCGGAGGAGAACACGAATGTGTTATACGCATATCAGCGGTTTCGTCGATTCGAGTTCCTCAAACTATTCACATAGCTTATCGTCGCTGTGGGCTATAGACCTGCTCGATTACGTCCTATCAATTATTTTTTTTATTTTCCGCGTTGGCGTCGTGTAGCGACTATCGGGCCTTCGGATCCACGGATCTCAATCATCGATAGAGAGCCTTGAGTTACGAAATTCAACTTTATCCCACACACGCGGACGAAGAAAAACGTTTCGAGCAAGCAAATATTTCTTCTCTCGAAAAATCTTTCGTTAAAACGAAAAAAAAAAAATTTATATATATTTTTTATTCAACCCTTGTTCTGGAAACCTGGGTCGTTTTCGTCCGATATTTGTATTTTCGTTCGTTATATTTCGTATAAAAAATATATTTTGAAAAATGTATTTTTCACATTTTTTAAAAATTGAGACTTCAAATTCAAGGCTTGAAGAACTTTGGTGAATTTTCTCAGATTTTTCGCAGCACTTCAACAGTTGAAGAAAATTTCATGACCCACATTTCCAGGCTAAAAGTCCCAAAAAAAAAAGAAAACGTTTTCAGACTGAGGGTTGAAAATACTTATCATTAAGGGATTCTTAAATTGTGGAACAAACGATGAAAACTGAAATAAATGGTTTGTCATAGGTAAACTTAAATTCTATAAGAAATTATTAAGAAAATTAAAAAAAAAAAGTAATTATTAAAAAAAAATTAATAAGAAATTATAAAAGCTACTGACTGTAAAAATTTCCAAATTTTATTGATACTTCGATACACGTGTCATACATCCTTAAGGACTTGCGTTCGGTATTCACGTAATTCATTTACTTGTATTGCGTATGACTCTTCCAGATATTATTTCTGTCCCTCCTGCCCCATTTTTTATGCTCCGGTATATTGTTATTTTTTTTTTTGCGTCACTGCTACTCCTGTGATCCTGTTGCAGACTGCGACGACGAAAGACAAAGGCACTCCGAACATTCATCGCTCGGTCACTTCATTGCCGAGTGAGGTAAACAATACGCGAAGCTTATCCATAAGCCTATCTACGAGTTTACCGTTGTCGTCGAACTCAGCGGCTTCGACCACTTTGTCACGAGTAATTACGCACATTCGTAGTCTAGCCGCTTCATGAACGATTTTAACTGATAATTGCACCAACGAACGGACGAGACTAAAGCCACGAATGACTCCACTTACAATTAGTTTAATTCGACTATGAAGATGATGATGATGCCAATGGATAATGATTGTTGTTTGCAATCGTATATTTCGTCTTATGCACATATATATGTATGCATGTACGACGTTGTCGCTTCATTGTCGTCTCTCTGTACTTTCTCGCAGATCTGACTTTGGAAAATATATGGAGACACATAAAAATGATCACCCAAGTAAAAAAATTATGCATAAACTATATATCGGATTGGGTTATTTATAAAGCCTATATATAGACAATATATAGTCTATATATAATCTATGCATACCCAAATAGAAAAAAAATATATATATACATATGTATATAACCTACATACAAATAATTGACAGATTATATATAAAAGTGGGCGTATGTTTTTTATATGCAAACTATACACAATCTGCATAGAATCCATACGAAAATTGTATGTTATTTATATTCATTTTTCATGTACTATATATATACATACGTTAACCACATGCAGTTTGTAAGCAATTTAATGATAAAATTCACCACAAACATTGCGCAAAATAAAATTGAGCAGCAATATTAAACGAAACCCGATTTATTTTCCCACTATATATAAATACACAATTTTAACTATCCAACTAGTTGCTCCAAAAAAATTTCATACACACAGTGTACACCGTATGTACAGAAAAAATAAATCGTGTTTCGTTCAACATCGCTCTTAAATTCCATTTAGCCCAACGTGGGTATCTCTGTCGCACTCATAAACGTGATTCCAACATGTAGTCCATCAACGCGAGACGCGTAACGTTTACCATGTCCACCGTGTGAGTGCGAGAGAGACAGCGCCTTGGGCGCTCGCGGCGGAGCGACGGAGAACGAGCACAAAAAAAAAAAAAAAAACGTTTCGCATCATCATGAGGAAAGACGGAAAGCTTACCCGGCTGATCGACGCGTGTGTGTGATATGCGGGTGTCACGTGTCATTTCGCATTCCATTGTCCCCACCCAAACATCGCTCCCCCCCTCTCTTCCCGTAAATAGAAAGAATCGGACAACGTTGTGTCTCTGTCCTTCGACAGACTCGGACAATTCCACTCGCGCGGAACACGCGCGTTGTATCTGTAATCTTTATGTCTATGGTTACCTGTCGCTCGGATGGGCCGTCGTCGAGGCGGTGGGGGGGGGGGAGCGAGCGCGGGCGGAGGGGCAGGAGAGGGGGGCGTCGGAGTCGGTTCCCTCTCCAGCGAGAACGCGGACCGTACACAACGGACGGCCACACAGCTGATCGTGGGTTTCGCGTGTTCTCGTTGGTTCGACTTGGTTCGGGGGACTCTCCGTCGGGGCTATCACACTCCGGAGACCCTCGTCTGTGGCCTGCGGGCGTGTAACGCGTCAGTGCGTCCGTGCTCGTCATCCGACAATCCACGCTTCGTCGTCCGCGTGCGCGCGCACGTTGTCTCTCTCTCTCTCTGTCTCTCTTTCCACGGCAACAACCTCATCTTGCCTTTGTACACGATCAACCGTTGCACGCCTCCGAACACTCGGACATCAAGCACAGCTGTTTTCGTCTCACTCCGATTGCTCGTGATCCACCCCCTGCTTCGCCCCCCTCCCCACTTTACTTCCGCCCGTCGCTTTTCACAATTTTGTCGCAAATAATTTCATCCGCAAAAAAAAAAAAAAAACAGTCGTGTAGGCCCGGTGGCTGATCGGAAAATCCGGAAACAAACGAACGAGCGAACAAAGGACCCGAAGGAAATTTTGTGTGGGGCAGACGTGAAAAAAAAACGTGTTAAACTGGCGCGTGGTCTTATGTGCGGCCAAAAGCGATTGCGCTATCAGCGTGAAAAAGCGCGAAGGACCGACGACGAGTTTTTCGAATTTCATGTCGGGCCGTTGATGTTGATGCGTTTACGGGTGACCCGAAGATTCGCGAAATCGTCGGATGAGGCGACAGAGGGGGACATCGGTGTTTACGGTTTTAAGGACGAATGTGATCGCGAACGTGCATCGTTGATCGCTTAACGCATGATTCGTCGTGACTGTATACATTTGTTTTTTTTATTTTATTTTTTTATTATTTTGTTTTTTGTTTTCATAGTCTCGTGATTTTTTTTTTTTTTTCCAACGATTTGTATTTACTGCGCGGTAGAGTTAATTTTCGTGACTACGCTGTAGAATTGACGTAATAAAAGAAAAATAAATATTAAAAAAACGCACAGTTGTGATAACGGGGAGTTGTTATTTTGTTCGCGAAAAAAAAAAGAAAAAAAGAGAGAGAAGAGGCTGATTGCAAGAGCATCCGAGAGATATACATTGGTGCTTTGGAATTTTTATTTGAACGTATAACGACGATCGTGCGCGCCTGCGCGCGATATTCTTCATTGTTTTTTTTTTTTTTTTAATTCTTTTGTTGTTTTCTTCGGTATCGAATAAGTATATATATATATATATATTTAGTTCGGTTACGATCGGTTGATGACAATCGAAGCAAGATGATTCGCAACGACAAAGAACCGGATAATGGAATCAGCATGAAGTGCGGGTCGGAAACGGAAACAAAGGGAGGATACAAACTCGTTCCCGTAACGTCGGAAAATGAGAAGAGGATAAACGGGACTGGCAAACGCAGAGGTATGACAATTGTTTTTTCATTCAATTGGACGAATAAATCTGTTTACATTTCAATCAGCGATCTCTATTCTGTTATTGAAAATTGCTTTGGTACGATTGTTTCGATTTGTTTTTCAAAGCTTTTGAGGAACGAATTTTTTTATAGCTAACGTTCTTGAACCTTAGTCCCCAATGTGTTTTGTTGGCACATTCAGTCCTCAACGGGGGTGATATAAATTTCAGAGCCTTGGGACGAGATGGACTACATAAACTCTCTGCTTCTCTCTCGCTCCGCAGCGAGCGCCTGTAGCGCTGTCTCTCTCGCACTCATGAATGTAGTCCATGGCTGTAAAAAGAACTCTAGAAGTGCTCCGAAAAATTGCAAAATATTCATGAAATCTCATCAACTATTCTAGAATGAGAATAGATCGTTATATCGCTGAAGGAATCATTTGTTTAAACAATATAATCGTATAAACACATGAAAATTTGGGAGGGAGAAGTTTTCGGCGGGGTCACCCGCGACCTCCGTTGGGGACCAAGGGTCAAGAGTGACTATGAGTCATATCCAACTTGAGGTGATGGACCACATCGGGCTCACATTTCTGAGTGCGATAAAGATAGCGCTATGGGCGCTCGTGAGCAAGCGAGATAGAACGCACTCGAAATCTTGTCCATTATCTTAAGAGTTGACTATGTTCACTATGTTCAACTCTTGGTTCGAGTTCGAGACAGTTCTCACATCACCGATGTTATTGGATCACAAATATTTTGTTTTCCTTCATTTCTTTTGGAAATAGTTTTTATTGATTATACATCGCGTCATTAATTCATTGAGAATTGATGGAACAAAGTGCAATCAACGATTTTTTTAAATGAAAAATAAATTGTGAACATTTTTTTAAATACCTATACTTTTTTCTATATTCTACCTTTTTTAAAATTAGTATTCTGGTTAGTTTCGACTATTATATCCGAACTCGTTTCGGTAAAACTGAAATTAACATTTCCAACGAACTTCGAATGACGTGCCAATTATGCCCGCTTTTACGTGTGATGAATACTTAATTTAAAATTGTACACGTGTATAATAAACATGTATGCAAACATTTTATACGGTTTGGATTTTTTCGTCTTTTTTTTATGTCGTCGCGGTCGTTACCTCGACTGTAAATGGTATCAGTCAAGGCTCCATCGCAATCACGTGTCGATTTTTAATCACCTTCGACTAATTGCAACCTGGTAACGAAAAACGGCAATTCGTTTCTTCGGCTTATCGAATATTGATGAGCAAAAACTAATTAGTTTTGTTTTTCTTACAATTAATAACATTGTAGGTAAGTATAATTATTTGATAGCTACACATGGCACAATGTGATTATTATCCAGTAATCATGCACCTGCTTACGATCCTTTGAATCTCTAAAACTTGGGGGGCATCATAAGTCGCAACAGCGTTGGGAGAACAAGGTGACCTCAGTCCGGGCAACTGGCGCCGAAGCATAATGAGCAACTTTTGACAATATAATGGCTTTCGCCATGCGTCATGATTGTCAATTCACTAAAACGCTATGCCCGCATGAATCAGCGACATCACGAATAGAATTTTACGGCAGATAAACAAAGGATTGATACAAATTACTTCCTTCCACTGATGACTTATTCCGAAGCCACAAAAATAACGATTGTTGAGTCCGTCCGGCATAAATGGAGAGGGTTTGATGCCCCCCCCCCCCCCCCCCGCCGATTTCTGCATCTCAAAGAGCATGTATAATTTTGTGAGTACTCATTAATACCTCAACAATAATGTGCATAAAGTGGAAACGTCTCGGAAAATTTGACCACGATGACAATCATCAACCATTATGACATCAGTCTTCCACAAAAAAAAGTGTTCCATGGTTTAATTATTTCAGAGAGATTGATTTAATATCCACCGTAACTATTAATGACTTTGCGTAAGATGCACGACACAAGTACACATTTGTTTACTTACCATTGTTAGACAAACATTTGAATTCCATTTTTTTTACATGATAGCTCATGATTTGTTATTGAATTTCAAAAGATAAGAAAAAGAAAACTAGTATTTTTGAAGTTATTGTTCTAACATAGACATCCACCGACATAACTAGCATGGTCCGAGTCCGCTGATTGGCTGACCAAGGCTCGAACTGTGTAACTCGCACCGCATGACCCCATAACTGCATGGACACAGCACGCGAAAAACTACATCGGACATCAAATGTATTGAGTCGTTTGTAATCGAGACGCGCAAACTCCGCAAACGCTCGTTCACCGAGGTGCAGAAATCAGCGCCGCGCTCGGCGAATATTCGCGTCAGGTGGTCTATAGCTTCATCCGTGTTTTTTCGTGACCGTGCGTAAACAAAAAAAACGATTTTTCGGGTTACTCAAATAATTCAATTCCCATTTTTGTTTCCCACCGTCGCTAGCGATCGTAACTCATCTTCCTTTCATTTTTCGATCGTTGCTTGCCAAGAAAAATTTTTCCACTCGTCTAGGTTTTTTTTTTTTTTTTTTCATTTTTTGGTTTGTGATATTTTTGGGTTTGCGCTGCCGTGTGGTGTGGTTTCTCGTTTCTCTCGTAAGCCCGCATTCTCCTATCATCGTTGTTGTGACCGCTGTAATATATAGGTAGACCTGGAACGCTTGATGCCGTAGGCGGCGGCAGCGAATGCGCGCGCCGACAGAGATAGCTGACTCGGGTATCTTTGTTATTTTGCGGTACAGTCGGGTGAGAAAATTGGATCCGCGTGACGGGTTGCAGCGTTTCAGGCTGCGACACTTTGTTACACACACACATTGAGCTGATGGACTACAGTGCGAGAGAGACAGGCGCTGTTAAGACGATGGACGACATAAATCCTTCTCTCTCGCTTTGCAGAGCGCCGATGGCGCTGTCTCACTCGGCGATGTCGTCCATTGGCTTGAGGGCATCGAAAACGTTTGGCGTCCGCAACGAGCGCGAGAGAGATAGGGCCATGGGCACTCGCGGCGGTGCGAGAGAGAACGATCCCCTTAACCTCGCAGTGGATGTAATTCTCCGGTAATAATTCTCACCCGACTGTACGGAAAAGGACAGAGATACCTAGATGAGATATCTCGCTCTTGGCAAGACCCCCCGCCGAGACAATAAAAACGTTCCAGGTCCACATAACATTTTCAGTGGTTGGTGTGACCCGTGTGACCGAACTCGCGCGTGGCCGACGCCACTATTCGCTCATCGTCGACGGTACGGTCCGTTTATGACGACAGAGGGGCCACGACGACGAACATTATTTTCGCCGTCGCGCTGACAAGATTGAGGATGTATTTTGAGCCGTGAGTTTTGTCCGACGTATTGTCAAAAATAAAAAAACAAAAAAATATACATATGATCGTTAGCTTGTTGATTTATACTCGCTTTCGTGGTGGTTTGACTGTGTGTAAAGAGGAGGTGATGTATATGCGTCCGTTGTTATGGTATGTGTTAGCTTGGCGTGTGTGTGTGTGTGTGTGTGATTGATAGCGTCGAGAAAAAAAACTATACGGAGATTTTCGAAAATGGCACGGTTTATTAATTTGACTATCTGATGACTCGGAGGCTATTGGAAAATCTTCAAAACTTGATACTATTGCCTTAATCCTTCGAGGTCACGCGTTCTGGAAATACACAGGCTGGTCACACGGGGTCACAATGACCCCAGCCATGTTTAAACTTCTATCGCGTTGACAATATCGTTACGAACAACTCATAAAAATTCAGGAGATTAGTTTGAACACTTTGGAATGAGAATATCGCGAAAAAATGTTTTTTTATCGAATTTTCAAAATGGCGAGAAAAAAAAACATTAATGGGTCAATGTGTGAAAAATCATATAGTTTACAATTTTTTATTTAATTTTGAATTTTTTTTTGCATAATTGATCGATAACTTTGTTCATTAATGAAACAGGGGCGCACGACATTCGCCTCTACGGATATAACTTCAAGAGTTGCTTGCAGTACGGATATACATAACTCGCGCAGCAACGACCCTTGACCCGTTTCACTTCTTTCGGTACTACGTGCAACCTCCATTCGATTGCGGAACAACGAAAAAGAAAAAAAAATCACGAAACCACAAACGTGTCTCGCGTGTGGTAATTGTATTTTCGCACATCTATATGAACGCGAAAAAAAAGCGCGCGCACACGTGTGTCTCGACAATAAAATCCGACGAAGATTGAGTTTCGTTGTGCTATTGAATTTAGCTGAGTTTGTACGGAACGAATGGTTCGACACGCGACAAAAATTGTTTTAGTACAAAAAAGAAAATGGTTACGATTCGTGCCACTGTGATTCGTTATCGCGCGATTTTACGGCAAGGCGCGAGGTGAATAATGAGTTAACCGTACGAGTTTTAAGGATGTATGATTATAACACATGTGTCAGTGATATCAAGAAAATTTTGGAATTTTCACACCCATTATTGGATTTTATCATTCCGAAAAAAAAAAGCAAAATTTCAAGTCGATTCGCTTTCCCGTTTGGAAGTTATAGCTGTATAACTAACGATTCGGAAATTGACTTGACCACTACGCTGCTGAATCTGGAATATAATTGAAACATTCAAATGCAATTCGAAAGTGTTTTGTAAAAAAAAACACTTTAAAGTTATATGCAAATGAAACTCGATTCGATCGATTGATACAATTCGAACAAGAAAACAAAAAAAAAAGAATCCACTGTTTTTTTTCGCATATCGTTTACTGGCCGATCGTCGATCAGTCGGCGGATATCGAGAAGCTCATGCGTTCCGCAACTGTCACCGAAACATCTGGCAATGACAACCGGATACGATATACGATGCACAACACCGTAATACCGACATCAACGCTCTGTAGTTGTCCTGCGAACATCGTTGACACAAAGATTATCGCATAAAATAATGAAGGACGTCTTTGGATTAACGCAATGACCAAGACCGCACTTAGTAAGAAACAAATTGATAATGTTTTGGTAGATTGAATGAGAGCACTATTGATCGACAATTATTCGAATCGGCACAGATTGTTTTTTTTTTTTCCCATTATTTTTATCAATATTTCAAACAGATACAACGATCACGAAAATTTTCGAAAATTCTCGAAAAATTACCGATGACAATTTTGAGAATTGTAGCTCAAACCCATTTTGAGTTAGAGACTTTTTAATTTTAGAGAGTCGTTGCACACGCACGCGCACACACATTCGCACATTTTCTGAAAATATCATTTTTTTGATGTTCCAGGACATTTTGAACATGTTTACATCAAACTCATAAATGACAAATAATGTTTATGTATATGTCATAAATGTTTATAATGTCTATATATCTAGCTTTCTCGAACAGGAAACAAAAACAATGTGTTTGTTAGTTCATTACAGACTCTTCAGCTTCGTTTACAGTTACGCAAGAAAAAAAAAACAATTATCAAATCACAATTCCCTTGCGAGATGCGAACAAAACATCTCATCGCTATTGTCATATTGAAACGTTAACTAGAACAATTGTCCCAAACGATATTTTGTTATTCCAAAGTTGTTGTTGAATCGTGCAGCTTTCATCGTGTCAAGTTGACAATATCACTTAATAATTCATTCAATCAACGCGTTTGCGAATCGCATGCGACTTTTGAGATCGGCGAACTCGGTCGACGACTATGAACAAATTCCGTAATGAGAAAAACTTTTTTTTTTCTTTTCTTTTTTTTTTCAATGACGTGCCGAGTGCGCGATCCACTTTACACGAATAAAAGTGGTGCGAGCATCGACCGTGTAGGCACACTTTCATCAGCTTGTTTGCCGCAAGACAGTCACACAAGGCCAGTGGTTTTCTTCACGTGCTGCATTTACGCTTTTGTTCCTTTTTTATTATATATATATATATTATTTTCATTGGTGTAAACAGGGTCAACGAGAATTTCCGGTGATGTTATCATCGCTATAACCATCTTCGGATATTCTCGAGACTGTGAGCGTTGCTGTAAAACTTATCGATGAGCAAAAACTGTCGTTGATAGAAATAAAATATTTTTTAAATGAAAAAAAAAAAACGAAAAAACGAAAAAGAGGCCGCCAGACCGAGAAGGTACGAAAAAGAAAAAAAATTCGCCGTATCTTGACTCACCGGATGCCCCAGAACTCCCACCGTTATTGATATTATTGCCCCGTATTTTTAGATCGTTTCTGCAACGCCCACACAGACTCATATGATCAGTGGAGTTATCCGTACCAAGCAGTGAGAAACCTTGATCCTATGTAATCAATCAATGAAAACAGAAGGCATTTTTTCCAAATTTACGTCGTGTCATGAAACGGGGCTTTTGAGGTTTCTGAGAGTCACCTAAAAAATTGATTTCATTTTTTTTTCGTGACGTGATCATTCTAAATCAAAAATCGATTTTACCCCTGTGAAATACTTATACCCAGCTATCATTTCAATTTTTTTCATAGCCATATGAAGTATCCGAACGCTGTACGATTTATCACAAGATTTTTCACTCGTCGTAGCTTTTGGACCAAAACTTGTTTTTCGTTCACGTTGTACGTTGCCACAATGTCCAGATAGCGGAGAAAAAAAGTGCCTTCTTTAATTTGAATTAAATTCACATTCCACGATGTGAAATTAAAATTTCAATTCGGAACCTTTTTTTTTTCTTTTATGATACTTTGATGATAATGTATTTTTCGGATAACTCGTTCCAAACGAGCGATCGAGAATGTGTAAAATGTTTTAGCGAACTGATGTCCGAATTTTGTACTATACATTTTTGGGTAGATAAAAAGGTATTCAACTTCTGAGCTTATATTCCTCTCACAAAATCCGTTACTCGCTCGACGATCATGTCTCTTCCATGCCAAACGAAATGTTCCACTCCGGACGCCTAAGTTATTCTTTTTTTTTCCAAATCTTAGATAGCATTTTTCGTGACGACTCCTTCATTAACCTATTGGCAGAGTATTTCGCAACTTAGGCACGTTCCGAACCAAGTTTTTTTCTTTCTTTTTTTTTCAAAAAGCCACGAAGGAAGGAAAAAAAACTTTTTTTTCTGCGGTTGGGTTAGAACGTGTTCACTCAGAGTGGTCCTCACTCGACTTAAAAAAGAATTCAAATTCTCCATCCTCCATATGGTTCGAAAATACAAAAAACTAATTTCCGTATTTTTTCCCGATTTTTTTCAGATTTTTTTTCCAGCTTTTTCGTATTTAAATCGAAAATATGACAAAAATAATTATTAAAATAAATTTATTTCAACTTCCCTATTAATGCAGGCAAACAAAGACAATGAACGAAAAATCGAAAACAAATATGGGAATCAGCTTTTCATATTTTTCGAACCATATGGGGAAAGAATTTTTTTTGTAAGGACCACCCTAGAGTGTTCGCTCATCCGTCGTTATATCTTTGTTTTCCGGGTGTCTGGTCGCGAATGTAAAACAATTGAATCGAACAGTTTCACGGCTAGAGGCACCATCGAAACCTCGTTGGGAGCCAACTCGAAGAGACCAAGAGATTATAAGCCACCAGCATCACCCAGCGAACCCATACCAATGATTATCATACAGGCCAACAACCCAATTCACCCGGTCTCCGAACCTCGTCGTGGAAATTTCCTAGACACGAGTGGAATATAACCAACGAGGCCCGCTCCGTTAAAACGCTCGTTATTTTTATTTTCAATTTTTTTTACCGCCCGTATGTTCATTTTATTATTTTTCTTTTCTTTTTTTCAAAGTCTGCTCCTTCGGGTCTTCGTCCCACGTCGTTTACGATCGTTTGGCCATCGTATCTTCGTAAATTAATTATTAGACGTCGAGACAAGGAAACGATTGTCATCATCCAACTATTGACACAGACACAGTGGACAGCTAACTCTCTGTGGAAGAAAAAAAAAACCAGCAGACGGATAAACAAATATCGCCGTGGGCGACCTATGTTTAATTATTTCAGGAGTGTACGAAAATAATCGGAAACCTTGTACTTGACAAAAATTTGGATAATCTGGTTATTTCGGGTCGTCGACTGGGGGAGGTAAAAGGCATCTAACAAATCGGATCATGTCACAGCGAGGGGAAGCAACAGTCAACGATTCTTTTTATTTTTGTTACCAAGAGGTACATATAACTGCTATTTGACCGTTTTTTATTAAATGACAATTTTTTTTTCGCCATATACTTTATCGAAATTAAGGAACTTTTGTCATATATATATATTTTCTTCAATTTGGGAAAACATTCAAGTTTTTCTGAAATTTCATTGTACGATAATGATTTCCTATCCAAAAGAAAAGAAAAATGAAATCTTTTATGCAAAATAATCAATATTACGATTATTTTTTATGGGGAAAAAAAAATTGATTTTTTTATATTGTCTATCGAAAATAATCGAAATATCGATTTTTTTTGCAAACAATTAGATCTACATTTTTCGTTTTTTCCCCTCCTAGATAGGAAAGAATTATCATATATTGAAATTTCGGAAAAACTCGAATTTTCCCAAAATATTTTTTTTATACATTAGGAACATGATGCCCACTCCAATTTCGTGAAAAAAGTTTCTCAATTTCGATAAAGTATCTGTAAAATAAATTTCATCCAATTTAAAACGGTCGAAATAGCAGTTGCCTCTTGATGAAAAAAATGGAGGGGGTAGGGTGAGTAGAAGGGAGGGTCTAAAAAATCTTTTAAAAAATTCGTGAAGTCGTAGGATCCAAAGGCTCCTAAAGAAAAAATCTTCGACCACATCGGGGGATGGAAAGGTTTCAATCCGGTGATCTGAGACGTCCCTCCCCATATATATATTACATATATATTGATAAGCTCGAGCATAATCGACGAGAGATGGCGTGACAGCCCGTGACAGTTTCGGCTTAAACGACAATAACAAAATTTACCAGTTAAATGATACCACTAAATTGCAATACGAAACAACAATTAAAATCTAAATTTATCCATAAAATTAGTGAAATTGAGTCTCCCATGGTTTCATGAAAAATCGTATGTTCCGATTGTCGTCCCATCATCATTCCGATAATCAATCATAACCTGCAACGAAATAAAAATTTTCTAATTTTTTTCACATCGTTTTACACGAAGATCAAACACGTAAAATCGTCGGTAATGGTGAAATTCTTCATAATCGTTTTGACAGTGGCTCTGTTGTTTTTCGTGGGCCTAAATTGCGGTATTTTTCAAACAACCAAAACCACCAGAAAGGACAATAATTCTTGTTATTCGGAATTGGGCACGATTCACGATCCTAAACGTTTCCACGGACGTTCGTTCGATCGACGATCGTTGAATTGTCATTCCGATCGTTCGGATCGGCAACCCTCAAAATCGAACGATCCGCCCTTCGTCGATTCACCGATCGAAATTACGAAAGAAACGACGAAAATTTTGCACGCTAGACACACGGAGGCACCGCGAACACCGGAAGTCAAAGCTCGCGACGTTTCCGGTTGCAGATTCGGTGCCGAAGATTCGGCCCGTCGACCCGACAATCGCATTCCCGGTCACGGGTTCGTCGACAATGTCGATCGGTTCGATCCGGCCATAGAATCACGTCCGGATTGGCCGGAATTCGAGAAAAATCCCAAAGCAACCTCGACACGTCTGGCAAACGGAAAAATTCAGAAACAACATTCTCATCATTTTAGCCAGCCGAAAAAGAATGGTGGATTCGATGGACAACGAAAATTTGAGGATATCGCTAAATGTTGCGATTTATTTTTTGGTCATGGGCGTGAAAATTCGGTGAACGGCGGAATCTCGGATGTTGAAAGCTGTCAACGTGATAACCAAGAGCGTGCCAATGAACGTGGGAGCTTCAAATGTATGGGCATACTATTTGTTTTTTTATCACTTCACGGCGACAATGGGTAGAATCGACCCAGTCGATTTACTCTTGGCATAGACCTCTCTGAACCTGGCACCCGAATTTAAGAAAAAAAAATTTGTTTTTTTTTTTTGAAAAAAAAGTTGGTTTTTAATTTTAAAAAAGTTGATTTTCAATAAAAGAAGTTGGTTTTCAATTAAAAAAAGTTGGTTTTTTTATTAAAAAAATAACTTTTTTCGAACTACAAACAAAAGTTCGGTTTCTACAATCAACTACGAACGTATCTCTACGTGAATCAACCGTTAGATTCAAGTTTCATCAAAGTCCAGAGATGGCCATTTCTTCAAGTCCCATACATTTTTTTTATTTCACTAGAAACGATTTTTTTTTCTTCACTACAAACGTCTGCATACCTAAATCCTTAAGGATGACAAATAAAAAATTGATTTTCCCAAGGCGGGTGCTGGAATTTTTTTTTTAACTAAAAAAGCCAACTTTTTACTATTTATTTTTTAAAAGCCAACTTTTTCAAAAAAGTACCAAATGTCCCCCACACGATCCTGTGACGTATCGATGGATAATCTGAAATTGGAAAATCGACAGGTAACAACAGTAACCGATGTTCGGGCAGAGACGAGCTTCGAAACATCGATAATTTCGTTCACAAGAATTGTAGAAAGAGTGGATCCACCTCTGCCCTGAGAAACAGATAACGAGGGCGACGTTCACGAAAATTCAAGAAACTTTGAATACGAAAGAAATGGCATCTCGACGTTGCAAGCCCTGCACGATGAACGACCAGCAGCAACGTCTTCGAAAGCTGTTGGATAGAAGCAAACGATTTCAGAACAGCGATTACACGTGTGGCCTGTCTTCGGCTGGAATCGATTGTCAAATGGAGACAGTGGATGACACCGTTCATGAAATATGCCGGCGACAAAGAATCGCTGATATCATTCACGATAAAACCTCGTTGCTACGGACTTTCATATTATCCGCTTTGGGCATTTTTTTCGCATGGTTTTTGTACGCCGAATTTTCGAGTTGTATTATCAATTACTTGTGGAATTTGGTATACATCATTTTTGGAATTATCGGTTGTACAGTTGCACTGGTTGCTCTGGCTTGTAGCGAGGGCAGAACCGGAAGAACACCGTGCAGATCGGTAAACGCTTATGAGGCAATGATGCCAAAAAATTCAGCGACAAATGTCCATTATGGATTGTACATGAATAAAAATCGTTGAACATTCGTTTCCTACTTTCTTTCGATTGTCCTTCGAGCAATCGAAATGGAAAAGAAAAACAAAAAAAAGAAGAAAAAAAGTTAACAAACGTTAATGGAAATAAAGAAAAAAATCGTTGGGGAGTCGAATATAATTTGCCTTCGAAATAATATTGAACTGGATTGTAAAACTAATAACTAAATAAAAATACAAAAAATTTTAAAAACCATAAATATAACTAAGAATATTATTTGTGAAATATTCTATACGAATTGATCGAATACGCTATACTTTTCAACCCTGCTTTCATTTGTTGCAAACCTGTCTAAAAAAATGAACAACAATTGGCAATTGTCATCGCAGAAATAAATAATTTCATTATGCTTGTGGATAAATTTATTTTCGTCAAATGAATTGACAGTTAAAAACAATAAATCACAATCAATATCCACTGTATTGTGACAAATGAAAAAAAAAAGAAAAACACGTTGACTCATGATCGATCAATGATAATTGTCACAAGACGAGAACGTCATTTTGTTTTTTCCAGGAAATTTAAAAGAGGTTAATGGAATTTTAACGATGCCGATGAATTGCGTATACGTTCGTGTTTAATTTACTAATTAAAGTGTATTATTGTGACAATTGCAGTAAAGAATGTTGCAACGGAGGGCGAGTTGGTACCACCGGACGGGGGTTGGGGATGGCTCGTTCTCATCGCATCCGTGATGGTCAACGTTCTCATTCCGGGAACGATAAAATCCTTCGGTGTTTTATTCGTCGAGTTCATCGAGGTGTTTCACGCAACAGCATCTGTGGCCGCTTGGATTCCCGGACTCTGTTATTTTCTGTACAGTTCGCTGGGTATGCAATAATCATCAAACGTATCTATTATTATCGTCTATTGAACAACTGCATCGATTCGATCATAATCTATTGAAAATTACATTTAATGATTGTATTTTGTTTTTTTTTTTTTTTTTTTTTGTAATACCCACCAACGTCTTTATTATTGTTTTTCGAACAACTGCGTCAATCAAATCATAATCTACTGAGAATTACATTTAATGATTTTATGGTTTTTTTAATTGTATTATGATTTTTGTTTTTTATTTTTTTGTTTTCAGGTCCATTGTCGAGTATTCTTTCCGTGCGTTATTCGTACAGGACGGTCACCCTAATAGGTGGAACATTCGCAGCTGCCGGAATGATGCTCAGTTTTTTCGCAAATTCCATTGGATTTCTCTGCATCAGGTTAATTTTTTTTTATTTTCTTATTTTTTTAAAATGTAATTATGGTTTTACTGGATAGACCGTTTGCCAAAAAGTTGATCCAAATATATATCCATCCAGTGATACCATAAATCTGCTAAGCAATCAATCCGTGAATTGTTTTCACGGTGACACTTGTAACGAACGTTTATTTATTCACAGCTATGGGGTTTTCGTGGGCATCGGGGCCGGATTGTCGTTTCCGCCAACGGTTTACATCGTGACATCGTACTTCGTTAGGTTTCGAGGTCTGGCAAACGGTCTGTGCATCTCGGGAAGTGCTCTGGGTGCGATATTCCTACCCCCGATCTTGGGCTATCTTCTGGAAGAGTATGGCTACAGGTGAGGGCTTTGTTTGACAAAAGATGTCAGAGAAATCTTCGTTCGATCGATAAATAAATGGGCACGGGGATGACTTATGTTTTATTGCTTAGTTACTTGCTTTGGCCGTATTAATTTATATTCTTTTACCGTGCCTTGGGGACGGTCGTCCTTGCTATAGTTCTACATTTGTGAGATTATTTTTTCTGTCTTGGTTTGAGACCAAGATTATTTTTACCGATGTTATTCTATTTTTATTTTTGGTTAGCTATTTTTTAGTTTTTATCTTATCATTTTTTCATTTTTGTTTTCAAATTAATCGACCAGTTAAGGATGTATGCCACATACAATCCCACCCAAAAGTACGCCAATCTGAAAAATCTCGATTATAACTGCTTTGTGAATGCCAAAGAAATGCATGATCATCAAATATCGTCAAATTGTGTTATTACATCTTGTGTCATGTTTCACCTTCTATCTGAAACACTTCAAAGCCGGCTAATTTTCTATACTTTTGCGTGCATTTCTCGAGAACCAGAAAGACGATCGATCTGAATGTTTTTTGTGGACATTCATCAATCTCAATTCTACACACTGAAATTTTTTCAACATTTTTTTCATGCCAGTTTCATGCGTTTATCGTCGATAGTATCCTCAATAACCTCATTCTCCACAAGATCACACGTTAAATTTCATACAGCCATAACTTCCAAACAAGACAGACAATAGTTTTGAAATTTTCCATGCAGTTTCAAAATTATAAAAGCTACTGACTGTAAAATAATTTCCGAATTTTCTCGATACTTCGACACATGTGTCATACATCCTTAATTAACCAGAGATTAACGTCGCAATATATTCCATCAACAAATTCCATAATCTCGATAGAACAAAAAATCGGATCCTGAAAAAAAAAAAAATAACGTTTTATCATGATCAACAGGGGAGCAATATTGTTGATGGGAGCGGTAACCCTGAACGTTTGGGCAAGCGCGTTGCTGTACGATCCGGTGGAAAAGCACATGAAACGCGTGCCAATAGTTCACGAACCTTCGAACGACGACGAGATGGAAGCGGGTTCGACGATGATAACCAGCCCCGAAGAAGAAAAGAAGAACCTCAACAATCTTCTGATCATTCCACCGTCCGAGACCACAAACGGTGCGGCGCCGATAGTTCCAAAAAGTGCATCGAGCGTTGCCCTGGAAAATTACAAAAACACTCCGATACAAGGAAGAACGCGTAAGATAAGCGTGCCAAGCGGTCGTGATTTCACGAGTCAGATGCACAGCACACCGGCTCTGCACGCTGTGCCCGAACGCGGTGGAGGTTTCGAGAGCGGTAGATTATCCAGAAGACGAAACACCGCGCGTTCCCCGAGTTCATCGTCTTTTCACTACATCAGCACGCCCTATCACGGAAGCACGCTTTCGGCTTTGCATCCGGAACACGCGTCGACGATGACACTGAACGCCATAACCAGCACATTCGCTCGCAAATCGCCGGAAAAGACGGTCAAGGTCAAGGAAGGACAGCAATCGAAATTTTTCGATCTCAGCCTTCTCAAGGATCCCGTTTATCTGGTCATTCTCATTTCCAACAGCACGAATGCCGTTAGTTACACGAATTTCGTGATACTGCTTCCGGCATACGCGATATCGTTGAATTTCGACAAAAACATGGCGTCTCTGTTGTTGTCGACGGTATCCGTGCTCGATCTCATTGGCCGGATCGGCGGTTCGGCGTTTTCCGATGTCAAGATAATACCGAAACACTGGTACTTCGTCGGTGGTTTGGTCATGTCCGGAATATCGCTGACTTTGCTTCCACTCGCGACTTCTTATCTCTGGCTGTCCGTTTATTGCGGAGTTTTCGGTCTTGCTTCCGGAATTTACGTCGGTGTGACCGCTGTCATCATGGCCGACATGCTCGGAACCGAAAAACTCACTTCTTCGTACGGAATTTCGTTGTTCGTCAATGGCCTTCTGCAACTCATCGGACCACCGATAATCGGACTTATTTATCAACAGATCGGCAGTTACGGACCAATATTCAGCATACTCGGAATTATTCTCGTTGCCGGGGCGTCGCTCTGGGGCTTCATGCCCATCATCAGGAGACGACAGCGATTGGCCGCTCAACAACCGTCTCAGATCGACAAGTTATAACACTTTTTTTTTCTCATGCATTTTTTCGGGTCGGTACTGTCGTATCGATGGTCTTGTATTATTTTGTAATCAGGGGACGGGACGTCGAATGTTGTGCGAGTGAGTTTGGTAATACAATTCGATCGGAATTGTTGTTACTTTGGGATGACTTTTCGTATGAATCCATGTATACTATAATAACCATGAGAGAAAGAGAAAGGGATGCATCTTCACGTTGAAATGTCTCTTTTTTCCAATTACAACTGAACGCGCGCAATTTAACATTAATCATTGAAACTTTCGCCGATTCAACAATTTTTCATTGCCTACGGTCGATTTGTAAGTAAATTTACAAAAAAAAAAAAACGCAAAATAGCGTGCGTATGATGTTTGAACTCGATGAGAAAAAAGTGCAAAAAAAAAAGGATGAGATGAAGAAAAAAAAATCGTAAAACTCGAGTCTTGCCTTAATAATGTGTAATGTATGATAAATTAACATAGGCGAGGCACACAAAGTTATATTATGACTGCAAGGGCTAGAAAGTACTTCAAATTAAAAACTAATTTTTAGCAAAAATAAATTTAAAAAAAAAAACATCATATATATATAAAAGGATTGAAAGAAGAAAAATGTATTATGTATTACTTTTGTAAATGTGTCTATTTCCGACGATATTCCCGAAACGATGGGGACATTCACATTCGATAAAACAATGTTATTTTGTCGAAACTGCGGTGCCGAGTTATTCTCAGGACTAAATTTTCTCGTTGATCACTATCGTTTGTCAATTGCGTAAACGCTGTCATCATAGACCCTCGGTCCGACGTCTGACTAGTCTGCTTAATTCTACGAGTCACGTTTGTCGATGCCTACAGCGAATAAATAAAATCTTAATATTGTTATCATCACACGGTGAGGGAAGAAAAAAAATATGACAAATTAAACGAAAACCATGTAAACCGGATATCGATGAAGGACTCTGTTCGCGAACGATTGTTGCGAGTAAATTGTCTCTGAGTAAAAACGTGACAATTTTTCAAGCACGGACGTTAAAAAAAACATTATAATTAGCAAAAAATTATGGCATTACTACAAAGTTTGGATCGCATGGAAATTATTCAGTTATTCCGTATTAAAGATAAATTTTTATCAATTGACAATTTGAATAATGTATCTGGTACTCGGTGTGAATAGACTGCAGTATTTTATAGATTGTTTTTTGTATTCTTCGACGTTATAATTGACGGGGGAAAAAAAAATCGTCCTCGTGGACAGCCAACCAAGTTGCAAGTGTGTTTGACGGAGGAGTCGGAACGATTGAATTACGTTTATTCGTTGAATAAACACGTGAACAGAATTAACAACCGATCGTTGCTATGTTCCCGATCCACCTTTTTTTTTCAAATATATTCCAGGTGGAGTCTACGTAGCTGGGCCAAAGAAAAATGTTTTGTATTACAATAATTTCCAACTGCTTTCGATGTGGTTAAAAAAAAATCGATAATTTTACGGATACGGAGCTTTCATGCTCATAATCCTCTTGGCCCATCGATTGTACTTCCGTTCAAAGTATTTTACACTAAAATTCGTTCTACGATACACGACGAATTTTTTTTTTTTTTTCTCATGTACGAACACGAGTTATAAATATTTACACCGGTTTATAGCGAATGCAAATTTTTTTTTTTTTTCCATCGGCCATTGGACAGATCGATCGAGCATAAGTTACTTCACGGCCGATCGCCGTGTGAAAAATAATTCACATGGGCTTCCAGGCAACGGTGCTCATCTTGTTGTTGAGTTCCTGAAGTATGAGGGAACACGTGAGTTGTTTCTCGGGCGACAAACTGCTTACGCCCTCCATCTCGTCGTCGTCTTCGCCCAGACCGCCGTTACCTCCCGGTCTGCCTCTGCCTTTGCCTTTTCTTCGCTTCTTCTTGTTCAGCTGTCTGCAGTCAGTATCAGAGCCCGTCTCTGTGGCTCTTCTGATCTGCATGGATGGACAATGTTGGGATCGATACATTTTTACAATCGAATACCAATAATATTGGTAAGACAATAACAATAACATTGATTCGAAGTGCTTTGGCTATAGAAATTATTTGGAACCTGTCGATTGAGATTTGGCATTGAGAAATTAAAAAAAAAAAGAGACAAAGGATAACATTGTCGATCGTACCTTGGCACTTTTTCTCGTTTTTTTGTCGTATTCAAGCGCGTCGTAGTAGTTTGGTTTTTCCCGTTTGACGCGATTGGTGCGTCGGGTCTTCATGACCCCGGAGTCCGGACTGGGTGGGCTCTTGATGGAATTTCGACGGGCATTGAAAAAGGAATGTCCGCAAGGGCATGCCTTACATGCTACAGGAACCTGATTACGAATGACAGAGGTATCAAATTCCCATGATAAATAAATGAACGATAAGCATCGTGACTAGAATAACCTGACAATTGTTTCACAAGATCGATGGAAATAATGAAAAGGAAAAACACCAACTAGACACTAAATTATTATATGCGACATAGAGGTTAGATCAATATACGTGATAATTAAAAAGGTACGATAAATTACCTGTTGTTCACATTTTGGACAACCTTTGCTAATTGTTTTGGTTTTTGCCATTCTGCGAACGATGGTTCGACTTGAACTCATATATACATCTTCGTTTATTTTTTTTTAAACTGTAGAACACTTTGGAGCCAGAAAGCAGCCTCGGTTACGGGGGAACAAAGACCAAACTACCGTCAGAGGGGTAAAACAGGGTTAAGGTGTTGAACTGAATTTCTTTATCGTTCTCTGTCGCTCCGAAGCGGGCGTCGAATAGCTCTCGCACTCAAAAATGTGTCTCATAACCTTAAACCAGAGAGCCGGGAGAATACAGACGACCGAACATTAACAGCGCCGCGTAGCGGCAGGCTTCGGTAAGTTACTTGGTCGTTGGGGTAGGGGACGAGCAAGTGGTCACGTGACGAAGATTTGTCCGTAGGCAGCGCTACCTTCGGCTGCGGTCGAACCAGAAGGTCGTCCCGATTTTCGTACGTGATTTTTAAACAAGATTCAACAAGATCTGGGCAATGTCGGTGTCCTCTATTTTCCAGGCCCCCTGATGCAGGTGTATAATCTCTTTAAATTCTCGATGTATTTTTGTCATGATAAAACATGAAATTTCATAGTATTTTCGAATACGCAACGATAAGTCGATTATCAAATTTTGCGTTTGAAAATTTTGCAAAAGGATAGGATTTTGAACCATATCAGTTATAAATTTTATTATTTTCAACCTCTCCGCTATAATTGAAAAAACAATACTTTACCGAACTTAGTTGAAGTAATGTATACTTAGGTATATAATATATACTTATAAACTAACGATCCCTCTATAGTGTGTTACTCCATTTTTTTACTCAAAAACATTGAGTTATTATGTATAGTCGCGAAAGTCTTGTTATGGAGTAGAAACGTTATACGGAACACCGTGTATAAAATGATCCTCCATAAGGTCAAGCCCGAACCTGTTGAAAAAGCTTTCTGATTTTGGAACTTTGCGCACGACCCACTATCTGATGGAGACAAATTGCAAGTTTCAATTTGAGCAATCCAAAACTATGTCTCAGTATATAATCTCAACAATGAAAATTTTCGTTAACTGAAATTGAATGATATATGTTCAATTTTACAAACAATCATCAGACTGAAATACACGATTGAATTTCTTCCCATCCTCAAGTTGTTTTTTTTCGTAGCTGCTTGGCTGCTCGTTCGTACGGTCGGTCGGTCACTCCTTCTCCTCCTATTTCATTCTCTTTGTCGGTACGATACTCTCCTTCTTCGGCATACGAACCGGGGGAATCGGAGAGAATGACGTTACAATGGGTGTGCCTCATGCCGCTTGTGCCGCGTCGTCTCATTGAACCGTCAGCAGTCTGAACGGTAGGTCGCACAATAGTCGTTACCTATATATATATATACATACTTTAGTGTCGAAAATAATAAAAATACATTCCAAACATTAATGCGCAACAAGTGCAAGCATATATATATCGGTAAACGTGTAATTCATATACACACATATATATATATATAGATACATATACAGACATATATATATGTGTATATAAATGACACATTTATTATGCGTAGTAGCTGAAGGACTTTAGTGTTATAATTTGGCAACAAGTTGTTCAAGTTTATCGTACAAACGGTTTTTTATTCGTGACCGATGAATAATGGGGCGAGGTATCGATATAAACTCGCGCCATATTCCTTTTGACCGGCGCGCGTGATCAATTGTCTTGTGCAAGTGCATATACATAGCGTGCGCAGTACGACGAGTAAGATCCGTTAATATACGTCAGGCTATAGTGCTATACTCGCTTGTACTACGTCACACACGTAATACCGGTCGATAGTTGCCAACTTGAAGCCATCGGAATTGACCTCACGAGTACATCGACCACTCTTCTTCGACACTTTTCACAATTTATAATCTGACGACTTTGTTTCGTATAATTCTTCGCAGCAATACGTCACTCACCATACGGGAATCAACATGACGCAACAACAATACTATCCCTTCAAGGTAATAACCTCGATGTAAAACCTGTTTTTATTCAAAATGCTTTTTTGTTTGTTTTTTTTTTTTTGGTGTTTTTTTTCTTTTCGTTGAAGTGACGCCCATGGGAATCCCTGACCCACTTGTCATACCTATTCACCTATTTACCTGTTTGTATGGCCTTGGGGTCAATTGGTATGACTGTTTTTTTATAGTGATTCATCCTGGTCCTTGCAAACTTTAAAATATTGTTTGAATTTATTGGTTTTTTTTGGATTATTGACCATTTGGATGGGAAATGAAACTGCGAAATGGGATTAATAATTATTATTTTATCTCATTACCGTTTTTTTTCTTTCTTTTTTTTTTTTTTGATAATCAGATTGTGGCGCTAATTCCATGAAACAAAAAAATTGATAAAACTGTCCATACTAATTTTCAGTCACGATCCTTCGAACTGTCCTTAAAAAAATTGGTCGCATGTTTTTTAATATTCATCTTTACCATCTTCAGATTTTTTTTTCAGGATATTTAACAATTATATATTTTTTTATTCACTTTTCAACCATATTTACTAATTTGGGAAACAGTAGAGAACGAAAAAGTTCATGGCGCATAGGTCCTCGAAAATAATTGTTGAAATTGTCTTTCGATGATGATAAACAGCGTCTTATTATGTTCAATATCGCAGTGTACCCCGACGGTGTATCCGGCGGAGCCGTTCGACGAAAACGCAGATGCGGCGATACTGAGAAAAGCGATGAAGGGTTTCGGCACGGACGAGAAGGCCATCATAGACATTCTCACCAAACGCGGAATAGTTCAGCGTCTGGAGATAGCCGAAGCCTACAAGACTCTGTACGGCAAGGATTTGATAGGCGATCTGAAGAGCGAACTGACCGGAAAGCTGGAGGACGTTATCGTGGCTCTCATGACTCCTCTGCCGCATTATTACGCCAAAGAATTGCACGACGCCGTGTCCGGGCTTGGAACCGACGAGGAAGCCATTGTCGAGATACTCTGCACCCTCAGCAATTACGGAATCCGAACTATCGCCGCTTTTTACGAAAATCGTGAGTTCATTGTCACAATTTTTGATAATTGCGTCGGTTTTGAGGGGTGAGGAGCGGAGGGGCGAGGGGCGAGGCTCGCTGTTGACAAGTCCAATTTTTCTCGATCAGAGGCTGATGAGTCTACGAACGAGAATTTACTTTTACTTTTTTTTTTTTTTTTCATTCTTTTCTGTGTAAGCGTCGCTGTGGGCGATGACCGTGATTCTATAATTATATTCCGACGGCTGATGGAAAAAAATGATGTCATCGATTTTAATGACGCCCGGCTATTCATGCTGCAGAGTGAGGCACAGGCAGAGCCGAGCAAAGCCGAGATATCACGTCACTTATCGCCCAATCAAGTGTAACGTAGTCACCACACAAAGATAAAAATTCGAATGCGTGACTGGTTGCTAATGCATCGACCAACGAACACGTTTAACGTTGCATTCGTCTTAATTACACCCCCCCCCCCGCCGCCCCCGGCCCGCGTTCACGAGAATTATACTCGCAAGATTAACAAAATTAATTTTTTGGTAAATTTTTTTTTCTTTTTTTTTAAGTGACCTTTATGAAAACGTGTGAAGAATGTCTCAAAATATGTACATTTTTTATTTATTTTTACATTGTTTTAGTTTATGGAAAAGCTCTTGAAAATGACTTGAAAAGCGACACCTCCGGACACTTCAAACGACTCATCGTTTCGCTGTGTCAAGCGAATCGCGACGAAAATCAGGGCATCGATCACAAGCAGGCTCGCGCCGACGCCGAAAATCTGTTTCAAGCAGGTAATCGGCTTTTTTTTTTTTAATTCAAAAATAAAAACTAGGTCACGGAAGTGTTAATGGCTCAACATTGTCATTACCCTTTCGTTGTTGACAATCTTTCCAAAAGAAAAAAAATCGCTGGAAATTGCTTTATCGAGATTTGGCGTTGTGATATTGAAAATTGCATTCGTTGGTGATTGCAGGTGAGCAAAAGTGGGGAACTGACGAATCTCAGTTCAATTCTATCCTGGTAACACGAAGTTATCAACAGCTTCGTCAGACCTTCCTCGAGTACGAAATAGTTTCCGGACACGACATCGAAATTGCGATCAAGAAAGAATTTTCCGGAAGCATCGAGAAGGGTCTGCTTGGAATCGGTACGTTTTCCCATCGGTCGGGTGAACCCTCGGATTCGATTTGATTTGATCTCGTAAATCCATCGTGATAATAATAATCATATTTTTATTTATTTATTGATTTTTTTTTTAATTTCAGTCAAGTGCGTCAAGTCCAAAGTCGGATTTTTCGCGGAGAGACTCTACGCGAGTATGCACGGCATAGGAACCAAGGACCGCACGCTCATACGAATCATCGTATCGCGAAGCGAGATAGATCTGGGCGATATCAAGAAGGCATTTGAGGAACGTTATGGAAAATCGCTCGAAAGCTGGATCGCCGTGAGTTTCCTTTTTTTTTTACGGATCAACGAATTTTATCCGTCACTGATATCGCGTTGAAGAAATAACAATGCAAATTGCCTAGTTAGTTCTCACAAATTAACTGGACGATTATTTTAATTTAAAAAAAATAATAAATTTTTTTTAAAAAACTAGAAAACCGAAAAAAGAAAAAAAGTAATATCGGTAAAGTAGGGTTCTTTCACAACCAAGACTGGAAAAAAATGATCTTACGAAATTACATCTATAAAAAGATCGATTCGTCAAAAACACGTAAAAAACATCATATAACGAAAAATATAAAAATAATACGGCCAAAGCAACAACTAACAAAATATTAATCATCATCTATTTTATTAAAAAATGTTTTTGTTCCCAGGGTGACACCTCCGGTGACTACAAAAAAGCTCTCCTTTCCCTCGTTTCGGGATAGACCGACGCTTCGAAGAATACAAACGAATCTGCGTGTGCTTCGATTATCGAAAAACTTGCGAATCCACGCAATGTGTTCGAGCGAATCGCTTAATCGTCTATTTTTTTTTACAAGCTCAACCGCGCACAAGTTAGACCGTCCAATCCAATCATGCATTCAACGATTTTTTCTTGTCTTTCATCTTTACTACAAAGTAATAACTTTACGAATCGCATCAATCGACACAATATTTCTTCGCCGTTATACACGCATCGCAAATTCATCGAAGCTCTTCGCCCTCGTTCGTCATGGAACGAATAAATGCCGAATTTTAATTGGTTTTCAATGAAGATTTATGCTTAGAAGAATTTTTTTTTTTTTGTTAGTCACTCGAGATGACAAGTGAATCTGGACCGCAGGTCAACTTTATTATACCGAGATTTTATTTTTCCGGGATCATCGGTGTTAATTTAATTAAATTAAACGATACAATTTATCATGAATTTTACGCGTGGTTAATTATCGATTTACTCCTCGTGCTTGAAAAAAACAACAAATTTTTACATATTTTTCCTTGTTTTAAAAAATATATATATATATTATTTTTTATTACTTTTTGAGCCTTAACATTGATGAACGCACACACGAGACTAGTTTACGGCTTCGGATGTACGATATGAAATATTTTTTACACTTATTCGCCGGAATGTAGTATGTTGCCTATTATATATTACGAAATCTCTATTTAAAAAAAAAATTTAAAATATATAGATATATATACATATAAAAAATAGAATGAAAAAAATAAGCCGTTATTTTTTACAGGGTTTTTCAGAAACCACGCTCTGAAATACACCTTTTTGTATATGTTTGTTCAATCGTTACGTGAAAAAAATAAATAACACGCATGAGTGTAAGTATCAATTGTTCATCAATCGTCAACCTTACCCCGGGGGAGAGAGAGAGACAGAGAGAGTCCCAAATTTTGCTCCTTCGAACATTGATTTTTGTGAGTTGCTTTGTTTCACGTTCGATTTATCGTCGATTTTACATCACTTATGCCGTTCTCGGTTATCTGAAAGAAGAAACCCCGTTCGATCATAGGTCATTGTTATAAAAAAATAGCGTTTTGGGCACGCACATGATAGGGTTCCGTAGTCATTCTGTGGTAGCTACTGACGATAGATGTAATCTTCACAAAATCGTTAACGAAAACTTTTTTTTATTTTTTTATTCTTCGTAAACTATTTTTGCCACAGTGTTCGTCATAATTTTGATTGAATGTACTAATCAAAAGATCCATTTAGGATTTTTTTCCGATTTTTTGAATTAGTAGTTTACAAATTGGAGAGGGGGAACACTCTGATGACGACTTCGAAAGCGAATATCTCGCGAGTGAATCGTTGAAATAAAAAGGTTTCACAACACTTTAAATTGCGTTTGAGGAGACCTATCAAAAGACACCTTACTTGATGGGGTGGGCAAAAAAAAATTTCACTTTTTAATCTGTGGGAGGTCAATTTTTTTTATCATTTATATTTTTGCGTCATCGATCTACGTCTGTAAATGTTGACAAACGTATGATATAACTCACGGTGAACTTGACCGAAACTTCCGGCATCGTCGAATCTTTCAACATTCGAGCGGCAAACGTAAAATCGTTCAATCGAGCGACGATGAGCCTCTTGTTGGCTCGATTAGCCACGAGCTGACCCCCGGCGCTAACGTACCCGATATCGCCTCTGCCGTCGATGTTCGCTCGGAGCTCGTTCACCACGATTATCTTCAACGAACGAGAAAAAAACTCCGTGAAGCATGCGTAACACGATTGGATTATTAACGATAAACCATCATTTTTTTTCTTTGCTTACAGCAACGTTACCGCGAGACGAGATATTTTGCAAATCGTCGAATATGCGAAAATATGACTGTGTACGTTGCCAACCGTCAGCAACGGAGCATTGAACCGACAGTGACAAACTATCCACGATCAATAGTCGAATCTAAAATAAATTCAACGATAAGCGAATTTATTAAGAACGAAAAAAAAAAAATATAAGATAAGATAAGATAAGTATTGAGGTGGCTCGAAAAAAAGAAAAAAAAAAATGTTCTCCGATTTTCGCGGCCCTCATTCACTTCAGAGTATCTTGCTTCCGTAAAATTCTACACAAAGATGAGCCCGATCGGATTATTTTAGGGGTCGCCCCGATTTTTCAAAGTTCGAATAACACGATGCGATAATTTTTTTAAATTTCGAATGAACGTGAATCGTGTGATCAAAATGAGCTTCGACGAGACGAATAACAAATGATTTCGTTGTATTGTGAGTCACTCGAAGTCGCGAAAATTGAATAATAATATGAGCGGAGAAAATTAACGTTTTATCACAGACGAAAATTTTTTAAAATTAATTTCAGTGATTTTGTAAATGATAATTTTTTTTTTCCTGAAAATTTGAGAATTTTTTTTTCATGAGCCACCCTGGTATATAATATATTCGAGTGGATTATGACGACAAGCTAATTTGCTAACTCAGGTACATCATGCATCTATCCATATATCATGCGAATTACGAAGACAAGCTAATTCGTCAATTCCGTAGAAAAAAAATCGACGAACCTTCGAATCGTTGCGGATCAACGTACGCTTCAGACTATTTACAACCGATAGCAAATGATCCAGCGACCGAGGAGATACAACGTTGATTCCTCTCAACAACTCGTTCGCGTTCAATCGAACGTTTGGAAATCGCATCTGGCATCCTCTGATCATATCTGACGATCATAACGATTATATCTCAGCGATGGTTCAAGCAATAGTTTTCTTCCACGTCAAGTTTCAACGACAAATCGATATTTCAAAATTTCGAATCTTTATTGTCAACAAAGTAGCAAAGTACAAAACTGAATGGTCGATGCAATGATAAAATACTCGAGCGCACCTCGATCATTCGAACGAGTTAGGCTGTCTCGCCGAGGATGGAGAACGAATTTTCTGGATCATCGAAATGCGATTGTATTATTTCGGATTGTCCTTCGTTATCGCCATTGAAATCTCCATCGACATTATCGTCATTAGTTTTCTTCTTGTTTCTTCGTTTCTTCGTGCCTCTTGTTCTCTTAGCAATGACAATGGGAGTGTCGATCATTTGTTTCACAATAGCGGTGAGCAGTTTGAAAAGCCGAAGGAGACTCGGTGAATTTTCAAGGACAACGGCTACGTAAGCATCCGCATCGGCTCGAGTTTTGAAGTTTGTGTACAAATTATACAGCATCGTGCCATTGTAAAAATCAGCAATCATCGGACAAGCATACGGTAATCCCAACAGTGCGTTGAGATGCGCAGCGTGCCTGATGCAGCTTTGAAACTGCGAAAACGCATGTACGATAGTCGTTTTGAACTTGCGTGGACACTCGCTGAGTTGCTGATCCATCGTACAGTTGGAAATGAAAAAAGGCGCAGCTAAGATGCAATCCTCCTTTGTCACATCATCGAGAGCCTCGATCATCGATGGGCTAGATGTCGCAGATGTTTTTTTAACTTTTCGTTCGGCCAATATTTCCGTTACAAGCGTTTTGTGTGTTCTGTTGTAATTGTTAAGGCTTCTGTGATAACCGACTTTTCGATCGACGACCGATAACATCGTGTTAAAGAGCACGGCTTGCACGTGACACGAGTTTCGAGCGGGATGAATGGGTTGTCTCATCCAGTACGAAACAGCTGCGACGTATACTCGCCACTCGGGTGGTATCTCGTCGATGAGGGTGCGATAGTCCGATACCTCCAGGATATCGTCGAAAATTTGTCGTCTCACAGCCATGGGAGTATCGCGTAGATCGCTGAGTGCGGGAAATATCGTGGATTTGGATCGGCGAACGGTATCCACGCAACGACGAACGAAATTCGTTTCCCCGCGTATGACGTAAGTCAATCCGACGGCGGATTCCTTTCGGCCCGATACGAGAAGCCCGTCTATGGCGCTCACAATTTTCAAGCTTATCTCGTAGGCGCTCGACTCTTTGAAATCCTCTATCTGTACGGGAACGGTGAATAACCGTAGTCGCATCATGTCGATGAAGTAAGCTGGAAAATTTGCGGTACTACATTCTTGGGCGAACCAAGCGGGCCAACTATCTTCCGACGCTTCGTCACAATCTCTTTCCATGTTCGGCGGGTCGAATACCACTTCAGCTTCGTCGTCCGAAGTCGAACTCTCGTCCGCCGTCGAGACGCGTTCGTTTCTCCACAATTGCGTGGACTCCAATCTATCGACGTCGCCCTGGAACTTGAATTTGCTTCCGTAAGTAGTCGCCCCTCTAGCCGACTCCTTCTGTTTTGCGAATCCTAAAGGAAAAAGCGTTTCGCAGGGCAGACAGAGATAACCGTTGACTATGAGCTCCGTGATGGTCAATACTTTACGACGACGTTTTTTTGGCATTTTGCTGAGTATGGCGATGATGGCGTCGTTGAGATTGTAATTTTGCAACCATCTGAAAGTCGTGTGTATTCTTCTCTGTCCCTGATTGTACAGGTTATGATTCTGATTGGACAGTTTTAAGGAGTTGAAAAAATGTGTGAAAACCTTGTTATCGATGTAGTCGTTACCCAGAAGAACAGCGGCAAGGGGAACTACTGACCTATCCAACCCTGGAAACACGTTCAACAAGTTTCCCAATCTGAACAATTTGCAACGCTTGACGTATCCCTCGCCTCGACGGTTCTTCACAACGAACGGCTCCAGAGTATTGATGGATATGTACGGAGCTCCGAATATGTAAAAATCCGAGTCGTAACTGAGGACCGGACAGTCCAAAAATTTTGCGACTCCCGCGATATCCGGATCGGCTTCTAGCAGAGTGCGCGCTTGTTTGACACCCTTCCGTGTTATCACATTGGTGAAGACATCCATAATGTGCAATGGCATTAATTTTCGTTCGGACTGCGAAGCCGGCGTGTATATTCGTGCCCATTGCAGCTTCTCTTCCATTCGAGCGACCAAGGTTTTACTTTTTTTGGACTCTATTCCACCGTCGTAGATGACCAGCGGTGTTACCTCACATTTGTGAAGATCGTCGAAGAACTCATCGATGGCTCGGGCGTACACGTCGTAATCACCGCCGAAAGCACAATTGCATCTCGAGGAAACATACAATTGAGATGCCAAACTGTGACCGTCGATTACGAGATAACCACCGTGCAATTCGTGGGGCTCGAAAAAATTTGGATTTCGATTCATGTACGTCATCAAACCTCGAATACCCATTTTCGTTGGTTATGGATCGATATATATCTACGAGATTAATTTTTTTGGTCGATTGATGTTTACGATAATTCAGCACAGGACAATCATCGGTATACCAACTGTGTATTATGCGTATTATCAAAGAAAATAGATTACATGAAAGTTTCATGTAATCTATTTTGGTATTATGTATACCGCATGCTGGAAGGTTATATAGCGATATCGTCTAAAAATGGAGCTGCGGCGCGTCAGAGGCAAATTTGGCGGCAATTTTCAAACTATACGAATATGTACTGAGATTGGTAAATCTTTCAAGCTACTGACAACAATAAAAATTCATAATCATAAAATTATGTACAAGAATATACATATTATACATCGAAATTCATTAAATTACGAGTCGAAAGATTGAACTCTTTGAAACACATAAGCCACCCATAAATTTATACTATCGCCATACAAACCTCATGCACACCCCATGTAGGCCTCAGACCCCTGTCTAAGATGGCCGACGTTCGATCGGTCCCCATTTCTAAAACGCTCGTATTCATATTGTGAAATGTTTCGCTGATAATCGTCGCCCTTGATTACAATCCATGATCAATATGATCTATAACAGTGAAATAGGACGCAATGAATCGGTTTACAGAGAATGCATACTTTTACTCGAACGCGTGTCACGTGTGCCGAGCTTATGGAAATACGGTCGAACTGAAAAGATGCGCGGGCTGCAAGACTATCGCTTACTGCAGCCGACAACACCAGAGGAAACATTGGTGCAAACACAAGGAGCTGTGCAAGCTGCTGTCCGAAATGGTACAGCGCGCAGGAACGACTCTTGGCACCCGAGACAAACTGGAAAGCGATATGGAATCGTGGACACGCGCCAGAACGAATCTCATGCTCTTGGTACAAATCAAATTGGGACGCAAGCTCGAACACTACGAAACGGAGATGTTCAAATTTCCCAGAGCTTGCGCCGTATGCCACGAAACCGATTCGGAGAAGCTCGTCGATTGCGCCAATTGCCCTGCCACTAGTTTCTGCTTGGATCACAATCGTAAAGACACTCACGGAATCCGATGTAAAATGTTGAAACTGTGTTTCGATATGGACACGGTGCCGATGACGTTTTCATTGGAAAATGAAAAGATAATCGGTCGGTTCGGAGATGATACAATTCCAAAAACTATGCGAGACATTATCGATTTGTACGTAACGCCGTTGAATGGAAATTCCCAGGCAGAAATCATGGCTGCCTTGATATCCGAGTATCTCACAAGACCGATGTCATTTTTTTATGCGCTGAGTCGGTTGGAAGGTCCAAAATTAGCTCGTATAAACGTTCTTGTGATCGGAGCCAATGCTATGGAGACCGAGGGTTTTGGGTATTGGGAAACTTTGCTGCATTGCGAACGATCGCTCGTCGATCTGAGGCTGGTGCTCGTGGGACCGGAGCTACAACGACAGACGTATAATTTGGATCTGTGCGAACGATGCACCGCCAAAGATGCAAAGATTCACATTCGGACTGTGGACGTGCTCTACGACGAGTACGCACACAGCGACGATTTTTTAGAGCCCCATTATGTTGTCGGATTTAATTTAGGAATTCACGAGTGCCAAGATATCGCGTCGGTTCATGATACTTGGGCCACGTCTCTTAAAGAACTAGCACGTCTGGACTGTCCCTTCATCATGACTTCTTACACTTTGCAAGAATCTCGGGAGGAACAGAGAAGACTAGCCGATTTATTGGGTGATTGTGTCGAACCTTTTTACAGCAAAAAAAATCCATTTTCGAGCTTAAGACCTTACAGAGATTTCGAGTCTGAAGATTTTTTCTATCAGAATAATTATATAACGATTTACAAGAAATTATGTTAGACAATCATGGAAAAATTCTGTCGGCAGAAAAAATTGAATTGTGTGTCGAGGGCTTAATGAATTTTTTTTTGAGATTTTACTTTTATTTTCTCAATGCGTTACAACTATTTGTGACGAAAAAAAAAATTGTTTCCAGAATCGTGCCATGAAAATATTGTTTCCCCAGTTTTAAGTTTGAAGATTTTTGCTACGAAATATTATCTCACAAATCATGATGAAAAAAAATCAAGTTACACGAAGATGTTTTACTTACCCAAAACTCTGATGGGTGAAAAACTGTTTGTCGTATCGATGTACAGGCTCTGGCTGTTCAGACCTCCGCATTCCTTTGGTAATTGAGTCCCAACGCTCAACTGCATGCTAAACATTTTTTCAAAACCATCTTTATGCATTATACAAATCTCAACCATGTATTACACTTATGTATGAAATAATAACATTTTTTGGTAGAAAAGTAAAAAAAAAAAAGAAAAAAAATTTACCAGATTTGAGACTTTCCAGATCCATGAGCTCCGCAAATTTCGGTTATTTGTTTGCATTGAATCCCGCCGGAAAGAATATCGTTGAGATAATCGGAAAAGGTGAGCAAATAATCTTGTTGACATTCTTCCTGTGTCACAAAATGTAAGACGATAGGTTTTTGTTATTTGTATTTTTAGAGCAAGATCATAAATTAAATATTTTTGAAATCGTTATTTACCTGCCAGATATCGAAAGCCGATACAGCGATGGGCACTTGGTTCGATAATTTTATATTGTACTTGTTTATCAAATCTGCAAATTAATAATTGTCAAAGTAAGATACATTCGCACGAACTTAAGATTAACAATAACAATTTTCATTACACCGGCATAAATACGGCAATTCGTCTGTCGTGCAAAAAGTATGAAAATTTTCTTATATTTCATTACCCTCTGAGTTTTCAACGTCTTCAACGTACTGATAACCGGATTTTCCGAGTTTCAATATCGCGGGATTACTGAGCGGAAGCGTCGAAAGCGGTCGCAACATATTTCACTTTGATAAGTATTTCACGCGTGGACATGTGTGGAAACCTGCGGTGATAATAGCAAAGAAGAAAGATTACATGGAAGAACAAACAGGGCCTGTGTTAAATTATGGAACGGGAAATGTAGTGTCAACTTCTGGCTGTAGATGGCGCGCCGCTATATCGGTGCGACAGACACATGGATGAGCCTCGAACCCACGCCCCGCCGTCATCTCTCTCGCACTCTCGCCATCGGGCCATAACGTTCGTCTACTCGCACCAATGTTACATCCGTGAGGGGCCGTCCGATGGTTGAAAGAGACAGCGCTAGCATTGAATAGCTGCACTAGAAAGAGTAGGCTAGCGGGTAGCCCCCAGCACGAGAATGAGAGAGAGACAGCGCGACAAAGAGGCTAGCGAATAGAGTGAGTCAGCCGATGGCCCGCGGCAGATAGCCCAAAGTTTGAGTACGAGAGAGATAGCGCGAAAAGAGACTGCAGATAGCCTCCAGCGTGAGAATGAGAGAGACATCAGGTTAGACGTAACCCGTGATGCTCCACCCACCGTGAGACCTTGGGCGGAGCAAAGCCAGAGAACGGTGTGTGTGTGCACACGGACGAGCGAAGCAGCGCCACAGCCCGCGGTGGTCGGGGACAAAAGTTCGATCTCCCACTCTAATCTTTTGGCGTTTTTCGCTCCATAAGACCTGTTTTTTTATGTAAATCTATCTTCTTGGTCTATGCGTAAGACAGCACGTAAAAAGTTACGTTTATCCACGAGACATTTAGTCATTACGGTTTACGGCTGTTTATGACAAAGTAACAACTGATTCTTCGTTCGATTCCGTTGAAATAAAAAAGAACCTAATTTCTGATCCATCGATAGGTTATTCGTACGAAGACACGATTGGACATCGGTACGTTTGACATCTAAGGAACGTGTACACAACGATGTTCCAGTTGTTTTCTTCGTTTGACGTATCACGAATTCACTAATTCGATTATTCCCGCAAACCGAAGGTTTCATGTCATTTACGAATTACTAATGTTATTTGAAAAAAAAAAAAATGTTCGTTAACTATTTTTTCGATGTAATGCTAATTCAGTTGTCCTTCGAGGATTTAGCAGATCCGAAGTTGAACACGTAGATAGAATTTTGTAAAAAAAAACGTTATCTATCGGATATATTTGAGATTGTAAATTTCGTAACATTGATATATTATTGTGAGTATGTATACTCATCTTCTTCTTTCTTTTTTTTTCTTTCATTCGTTGTGTCGCAGAGATGGATGAGATATTGAAACAAACCAAAGTGAACTTTCAACACAAAAAACCGCACGATTTGGCTAAGCGGTTGCCTCGTATGTACGACATAGCCAAGCTGCATAATAACAATCGTCAGGAAAAAGAGGCGTTCATTATGTTCAAGAGATGGATCAACATTATCGAATGGATCACGAAAAACAAAGATTTCAAAGATAGTCCCTATTATGCTTCGTACATTACGCAAGCTCAGGTGAGCCCTCGGGCGATAACCCAGCCTGTTGACCTTGACCTGATTTTTGTAGGAAATAATGATAATCAGATAGTCCAAACATTTTTATATCGTTCAGATTTGTCGAATTTCAATTAAAAGTCTTGGTATATCGTAATGCGACTATAAACGGTTATAAATTCGCGGAACACAATTCCCCACCGATAACTTCGGAAATTGATCGTTCAAAATGTTATTTCTCAGGTCGCAGAAGTTAAAACTATTCTGGAAAAATTAGAAACGATATTGACGCTTCGATATGCTCCCAAAAAACGTAATGCGGAGAAAAACAACAGTTCAGATACGACAACGATAGGATCTGCACCAAATAAAGTCCAACCTGTGGAAGGATCGCTGAATCTTCCGGAAACGCCTACGGATGAACCGTTGTCGTCGGAAACGGACGGTTTTCTGTCGTGTCTTCGTTTGTTTCAATTGATGCAATCGGATTGTTCGAGGCTATTGATCATCGACGTCAGGTCCGACGACGATTACTTCGCGTCTAAAATAAAAGTGGAGCGATGCATTAACATACCGGGGGACAAAATCAAACCCGGGTATGTTTGAAACTTTGTATCTCCAAAAAAAATATGGTATAATTGTTTCGTACACACAGCTTAAATTCTATTTAATTGTAGCGAATCAGAAATTTCACAAGTTTAAAAATTTTTGCTTTTTTGTAAGAACCTAATGTGAGGTCGCTGAGAAAGAAAATTACACTCAATCGTTTTCTCAATGAAGCGTTTTCGCGGTCTCAGCAAAAAACATGTTTTCCAGCCTCTGATTTTTCGAGCTTTTTTAAATGTCACACATGTTTATTTGCTCTTTTTAGTTGGAGATTTTTTTTTCTTAACAGGTTTTGATGATTGCAGGAGAATAATTATTTCAACATTTATTGTTCAACAACACCTCTTTGGAAAAATAAATTTGAATCATTTTCGTTTTCAACGATCCGAAATTGGGCTAAAAAACACTTTCTGCACGAGGTCCATTCTTGTAAACTATTGTGATAAATCTTAGTTATTAAATCCATTTTTTTCTTTCTCTCGATCAACAGAGTAATAGCATCGAGTTTCGAAAAGTTATTATCGGGGGACAGAGACTCGTGGTATCTGTTCAGTCGTCGAAGTACCGCGTTCGTCGACCGTGTGGTCCTGCTCGATTGGCGATCAACGCACTCCACCCTGTTTCCGAGCAACAAAATGCGCGTGTTGAAAGACATACTGCAACGTTGGGATCCGGATACCCGAAACAAATGTCCGAAAATCGAGATTCTGGACGGCGGTTATGCCGAGTGGTTGAACAGTTATCCGGCTTACGTGACGAATTCGAACGTAAAAGCCCCGGACATAGCTTCGGAGGCGATGGACGAGATACTCGAGGGAGTCGAGTATCCCGATTGGCTCAATTCGGACGACAGTACGAGTCCCTTTAATTCTCTGTCCATCCGACCCACGAACAATAAAAACTCCAACGTCGCGATCAACCCAATGAAATCCACATTGGAAATTACAAAACCCACGCGTAAACTTGACAATCGAAATTTCGACAATTCAACGACGGACGAAGACGAATTGTTTTCGGTGACGCAGAAACAACCGAACAAATCGTCGTTGCACAACGTCGTGGCAAAACCAACCGTCGACAGAAGCTCGAAACCACCGAGTTTGATCAATCGTTACGCCGATTGTACGAAAATGCTTATTTTGATGAGACAGAATTACGAATTGGTGAAAGCCGAAAATGTTTTTGAAAATAAAATATTGAAGATTGAGATGACGTGGCACTGTCAGGACGTTAATGACAATGCCGATATGAGATTGACCAAAGGACAATTGGAAGCGATCAAATCGCAGTTGGAAGAAGTGGTAAATTTTCTTTTATCACAACTCAATCGCGTTTTATTTTTATTTCGATGCAATTATCGATGGTAAATATTTTACAATATCTGAAATTTTATGCAACTGCGACCAATGGCAATATCACATTTTCTATCCACTCGTTTGTTCGAAAGTTATAAATTTTTAATATTTGAAATACTTTTTCACAAACGCAATAAAAATAAAATAAAATGATAAGAAAAATAAAAAATTAGTAATCAGGATTTTTTATTTTTCAAATTTATTTTTTGCAGACTACAAAGAGATCTGAAGTGAAAGCCGCATTGCAAATGGAGAAAGTTGACGAAACTGCGATGAGTCCCAAGGATCTTAAAGAGAAAAATACGTTGGATTTGAAAATCGGCACCGAGGAACAACGACGGATGAAAATATCGATCGAACGTAAAAAGCTTCACGAGTACGTCATTCTCTCGCTCATTAAACTAATGATTTTCTTATACAATTGAAAGAAAGAGAAAAAAAAAACTATCGGCAATTTACAGAAGCATACGCGAGCAAGAACAAAAACGCAATCAGCTAGAATCAAGACTGATCGAAAATGGCATCCACAAAGAGCCCTTGAAGTTGGATGGGCCGTCAACCAACAGTGGCCTGAAACGTTCACACTCTAGTCCAAACCTCGCGCAGGTAAAGAAGTTAAAAATACGGCATCAAGTAAATATTGTTTTAATATGTGTATATATTATGAATATATATATATTTATTATCCTTTTTGTTTGAATCAGAAAATCACTGAAGACCGAACAGAACTTGAAGAATATATTTGTAGCGAAAAAAAAAATCGGTGATTTTCCGATCGACCGGACAATTTAACGCCAAAATTACGAGTACATCAACTTTCTATCCGTCGATAGTTCATTATTGAATATTCGAGTCCTCAAAAGCTGTAATCATAAATTTGTGCAAACCCCATTTCAAACATTCAATATTTTTTGGTCGGGTAATTGTATTTTTGTGTATTTTCTCGGATGAAAAAAAAACAACAAAAAAGTTGGACGATCGTAAGGTACCTCATGTCGACAGAACTTCGAAACCTCCCGTGCCTGTGCCACAAGTGTCGAACAGATCCAGACAGAACACGAAAATTTCGCAATACAGGCTCAAAGATCGGGAAGATCGCATGGAGCCGGTATACCGCAATGGGGTGAGTTCCAATCTCAAATTTGCTCCATTTACTTATTCACAAGTTCGAGGTTGAAAAGATTCGAAAAAATGTAAAGGTCATCGATACGTAGCTATTCACAAAAATTGTTAATTATTTTTTATTCATAAATCATATGTTCCTCTCGAAGGATGTAAAGTCGCACTAAAAAATGATTTTTCGTAAATCAACCCCTAAGGGGGTGAAATAGGGTGTAAATATATCGCCAGAACGGCACTAGATACAGACTTCAAATTTCGCGTGAAGGTTCAGGTCACAAAGCACTATGTGACCTGACCGGAAGTCCGTTAAATATTTCGGTCGACTATTATAACACATAATCTCAATTTTCTCAAATCTCATTTATGTTTATCAGAATTTTTCTTCAACAAATAATCCCCAAATTAATCGCATAAGTTCCATAAAAAAAATTAAAAAAAATGACTGCAGCAAGACGAAACAAACGACAACGATGATCATAATTCCATTGTACCCGTCGAATAATAGGACCAATAACGTGACGTTCGCGCGCGTCGTCCGACCCGCGCGCGAAACGATCGCGAAAAAAAAGACCTTCGTACCCGCCTCGGTAATTTATGAAAAGCAGCGTGGCCTTGACGTCGGGTTCTATACATAAATCGTTTAGACGGCACAAGATCCGGGCATAAGCTTCGTATCTACTTTATGACGTAGAGACAACTAACGTCATTAGAGGATTAGAGTTCAGTCACGTTTTGTCGTACACACACACACACACACACACACACACAGACACACACAGACGTCCATCATCGTGCTTCACGTTTATCATGTACGGCGGAAGCAAAAGCTTCATTCGATTAAACCGGCTCTGTATTACCACAATTTTTAAACTCCGTTGCTTCGACATCATCGTTGATTCTTCGATTATTTTTCTTTTTTTTCAAATCCAGTCCTCGGTCGATTCGTTATTGTTTCTAGATGTTAAATAAGGTGTTAATTTTTTTTTTTTTATTATTATTTTTTATTTTTTATTATTTTTTTTCCTTCTTCTTTTTGTTTCTTTCTTTCTTTCCTGTTTGACAATCACCGGCGCGCCAGCACCAGTAACGCTCTCACAGCTGTGCCCACACATGTTGCCCATGTTCCTGTGCAAAATGTAACCTTATCAAAGATCGGCCCCGGCACACGGTGTGATCGTGCGATCACGTGATGTCACGGGCGGGCTCGAGATAACAAATTTATCTCGAACCAGTTGCCCGGCAGCTCCCGCAGCTCCCGCAATTCCAACTCCGGCCTATTCGACAGGAAAAAAATTCTTAAGAAAAAAAACAACAAAATCAACAATGCGGATAAATTTATTTTGACGAGCCATAGTTTATTTTTTTCATTTATTTTATTTTATTGTTGTTTCTTTTTTTTCATCGGTTTCTTTTTTTCTTTCTAATTTATTGTGATTCGAACGTGCGAAATTGTAATTCCGTCGAATGTTAATCGATTGGGCGCGACGCCGTAAAAATAAATTCAAAAGTCAACGTGCCGACGGGTCGTTCAATCGAGAACTACGACTCGTGAATATGGTACAGATTAAATTGTTCAACGTAGTACACAACAGCAATCCCGTGAGTAGCGACGAAAAAAATAAAATGAAATTTTTTACCATGATTTTAATTTTCGGGTTTTCGTTCGTGGAATGAGATTTTTTTTATTTATCGTTTTGCGTGAATGAAACGAGATTTATTGGCGGGTCGATAATTTTTTTACGTATACTTTGTTGGTACGGTATGGAATTTTGATGATTCATTCGGTTGGTTAAAGAGGGACAGAAGGGATTATAAACGTCGATCGGAATGTCGTTTGACCTTGATGACTTATCGGAATAATATAATAGATAACGTTTCGATCGGAGTAATTCGACGTCGGTGATAATCGGATTGCCCCGTAGTTCTTTGATATAATGAGCGATTTAAATCGAGTCTTCGCCACTCGATTCAAATGTGCGAACGAATCGAAAAGATGGGTTTGATTGCGGACGATTGATGGAATAGCGTTCATGGACGAATAATGGGATAAAAAATAACAAATCGAGAGTTGCTATTTGCTGTTTTCAAACCAAGTCCTTCTATGCGGACCAAGTTCTTCTATGAGAAAGTATTGCCATTAAAAAAAATAATTTTAAAAAATGAAAAAAATAATTTAAGAAATTTTTTTTTTTGAAAACTAATTATTTTAGAAATAATCTTTGGCTTTGTCATGAAGCGAATTGTAACTGTCAACTTGCAGCTTGTTTTCATGTTTTGATATTGATCAGTGGGTTTATGGAATTTTAATGTCTCGTCGAATCAAAACCCGTCGGTAAATTTTTACGAAATTTAATACCAAATAACATTTACCGTTGAGTCGTGTGTATCCAAAAGATTAAGCCCGGCAAGTCAAATGTTTTTCAATCTGCACACGCTTAAAGTTGGAAATTTCGTATTGCTCTAAAATCTTTTATTATTTGTTCTCTTCATTTTTTATTTTTGGACAAATTAAAAATATCATAAAATCGGAAATTCTCGACGGATTTGGCCCAAACATTCGTGGGTATAATTCTCTTTGGACGAATATGTCGAAAAAAATCGAGTGGGCTCGAAAATTTAAAGGCAAATTAAAAATTCTAACGAAAATCCAAAAATTATAACGAAAATGAAAAATAATAACGAAAATCGAAAATTATAACAAAAATCGAAAGTTCTAACGAAAATCGAAAATTAAGACGAAAAAATATTTAAAAAATGTGATTTCCCAAAGTTTTGTAAAATTTGCAAACGCGTTGACAAAAAATTGTTTCGACCGTCGAATAGCGAAAAAAAAAGAAAAAAATGGGTGTGCGCGTGTGTGGAAAAATACAGGAGGCACTGCTGAGACTTCCCAATCCTATTTCAATCGAATAACTCGGTTCTAACTCCGCAGTCGGGCATGTGACCGACCAAATGTCCAAACACGCGGTGCCACCGATGACCATCGAAAAATTTTCGTCTTGCAACTCTCTCGGTCGACACGACGACAAAATCGTCGTACCGTCAATATCATCGCGAAAACGCGAAATTCAATCAAACAATCGATCCGTAAAATTTGCATAAACCAAACAAATAAAATTTTGTTAAACATTAATTTCGAATTATGAAGATTTCATCGATTCGTGGGTACAGGAGCGGGTACCTCGATCCAAATCGTTCAGTCAATTGCGTTAAATTTCCGTGATTCCGTATTTCAATCTACGTTGATCAACATAATTTCAAAATTTAATTTTTAATTAAATTTAATCAATAATAATTTTTCATCAAAATTAAATTTAATTTCAAAAGTACAAAAATAATTCGTCGTAAAAATGGTGTATCTGAGAAAAAAATTCGTGCGACATTACATTGTTAGTTACTTCAAGAAGGTAGCTCGTGTTTAATCACAAAATATTTTTTTCCAATCGGATTTGTAAATTGTCCTCTTCTTTTTTTTTGTTCAATAAAAATTGATATAAAAAATCGAATAACATTTATTGTAATTGTAATGGATGTTTATTGGTTGATTCGATTGATTGCAGCATCCGGGTATCACGGGTCTCAAAAATTTGGGCAACTCGTGTTACATGAACAGTATAATTCAATGTTTGAGCAACACCGCCTATCTGGCCAGATACTTCAACGACAATATGCACATAGATCATTTGAACACGAGCAATGAAAATTCAACTCAGAGTCTGGTGGCTGACGAGGTTGCTCACGTGATAAAAGCTCTCTGGAGAGGCCAGTACAAGAGCATATCTCCGCGAGATCTTAAGGTTTGCAAAATTATACGTGTGTATGGGAGAGGAACGTGCCAAATCATTGGATTGAAACCTTTCTGTCCTCCTCTGTGGTCGACTATTTTTTTTTCAGTATTCTTTAAATCCTACGATCTCACTAATTTTTTTTAATATTTTTTAGACCCCTTCTTCTCCTTACCCCACCTTTCTTTTTTTTTTGTTAAGAGTGAACTGCTATTTCGACCGTTTTTAATTCGATGAAACTTTTTCCCAGATACTTTATCGAAATTAAGGAAATTTATTCATAAAATTAAAGTGGGCATCGTGTTCCTAAGATATTTTTTAAAAATTTTTTTAATGTAAATAAAATTCAAGTTTTTTTTTTTCAAAATGTCAATATAGGATAATGATTTACTTTAAAAAAAAAAAGAGAAATGAAATGTAAATTGCAATAAAATCGATATTTCGATTATTTTCGATGGAAAATCGATTTTTTGATTTTTGTTTATGAAAAAAAAAAAAAAATGATTTTTTATTCATAATTATTATTTTCCAATTTTTGTATGCTTAATTCTTTTTGTTGTTTCCAGGTTGTCATCGGCCAATACAAGTTGCAATTCGACACTTGCGAACAACAGGATTCCCACGAATTTCTCACGTTTCTCCTCGACTGGATGCATAACGACCTAAAACGAGTAAATATCGTCAATACATCACACCACACGCGTACCAGACTCTGTTATCTGTTTCTATTGACACAACGTGAACGTTATTATTTACAATTATTTGTCGATCCGGTTAATCAGGAGGTAAAAATACGCATGGACGGGCCATTAAGCCCGGCCGACAAGGAATGGGACAAAGCCATGGAAAGTCGTCGATCCATAATATCGGATTTATTCTTCGGTCAACTGAGATCGAGCATCGTGTGTGCGACTTGTGGCAACAGTAGCATAACGTACGAGACGTTCAACAGTCTCACGATGTCTTTGCCACACACGAATCGTTGCACGCTCGACGTGAGTATCGTGAAAAACAAAAAAAAAAAAAACAAAAATCAAACTTAAAGACAATTGAGTTTGAAGAAAATAAAATTCGTTTCCTTTTCAGGATTGCGTGAAAAAATACGTCAGCGGACAAAAAGTTTGCGGTTGGAAGTGTCCGAATTGCAAAGTACCGCGGGAAGCAATGAAAAAATTTGATTTCATGAAATTGGCGCCGGTTGTTGTGATACATTTGAATCGTTTTGCGGAGACCGATGGTTGGCTGGAGAAAAAAAATACTTGCGTAGATTTTCCACTCACGGATTTCAATCTCAAACCTTATCTGGTACCGGATCACGAATCCTCGAACACCATCAAACAGTTTAATCACAACTACAGCCTTTACGCGGTTTCCAATCATTATGGAACCATGGACGGTGGACATTACACGGCGTATTGCAAAAGCGCAACCCAAAATAAGTAAGAATTTTTATTTTTCTTTACCCAAAAAAAAAAAAAAGGAATTCTGTGATCAATGAATTTTGTCAATATCGATTGATTTGTGTCGTTTTCAGATGGTACAAGTACGACGATCAAACGGTCTCGGAAGTGGACCGAAGCACGGTGAAATCTCAGACAGCCAGCGCCTATTTGCTGTTCTACACTTCTATTTCCAGCGACCAATTTGCGTACAGATAGCGCGAAGTCGTCGATACCAGAACGTTATGAAAAGTCAACGAAAAAAAGGAAAAACAAATTTTCCAATCGAGACGATTGTTCTTCTCGATTCTTACGTCTCGTGAACGTCTACGGATGATCGAAGGTTCGTTTTCGTACGTTCCAGTTACGAATAGACTTGAGATGCAGACAAAAAAAAATAACAAAAACAGTGTATCGAGTAGCTTCACGCAAATTTGTTAATTTATAAAAGACGAATATAAAAGAAAATATATATCACGATAAAAGAAAAGAAAAGCAGGGAGAAAAATAATAATAAATTTGAATCATAGGCGTAATTAATAATCAATTGAAGTGACATTTGAAAATTCGGTGTTATCTTTTTTTTTTCAATTTTTCACGATGCCCGAATCGTTGCTTGTTTGTGTTGTAAATATGTGAATACTTAATGGAAAAAAAAAACAGAAAACAAAAAACAAAGCTATGTAATGTATCTATTATATTACTTGTTACACGCTTGAGGCACGTTTTTTTGCTGAGATAGCGATCGAATGAGCGTTCTTTTTTCTCGTTTTTTTTATTATTGAATTTTTTTTTCTTGTTTTTTCGTTGTGCCATTTTTGCCAGGCGACGAAAGGCAATGAATAAAAATGAAAAATAAAAAGAAGAAGACAAAGAGATGACTATTGTACGCTCTCGATACTGTTATTCAGATGTTACGATAACCTCGCACGGAGCCATACCATTAATTGCATTTAAAATTACGTGCAACAACATTTTGTTCGTGCATACGCAATCGTGAAAGTTACGCGATGTGCACGTGCACTCATCTGTGATGAAAAGCTTTGGCTATGGATTGGACGCCGATGAAAAATAATTGTCGGATAAATGTGACGTTCCGTGAGGAAAGGGAAAAATCTCGAACGAAAAATCGGTTTTGCACGTTTTTGTGGCGTACATAGTTTTACACGATGATCTTCGACCGGTTCTTTCATATTAAACAAAAATTGATGCAAAATTCGAATTGACCTTAAACGAAAAATCGGTTTTCGAGTTTTTCGGGCTACCGATATAATCTTCGACTCGCTCTTTCATAATAGACAAAGATAATCTTTCCATCTGCAAAAATTCAGATTATTATTACGTGCAAAGTGAAGGGTTAATTGTTTATCTATGTTCAAACGATCGTCCTGAAAAGTTCGCCTTAGTGGTGAGAGGTCCCTCTCCTCGAGGAACGTCACAGATAATTAAAGACACTTGCTAGCGGTCAGCTACCGAGGTAACATCGGTGGCAAATAAAAAATGAATATTTAAAAAAATACACAATTAAATATTTTTGCAAACGAAAAATTGTTTTGAATTTCTTTTTAAAAACTATTATTATTATTATTATTATTATTATTATTATTATTATTATTATTATTATTATTATTATTATTATTATTATTATTATTATTTTCAACTTTTTTTTGCTTGTACCCTTCCTGGGCCTCAAACGAAGCGACTGTGAGTTTTACACAAAAAACTTTGAACCTCGCTCTTCACACTGCTTCACACGCTTCACACTGGGTCTTTTAAAATAATTCCTTTTTTTCAGTCGCGAGTTAAAAAATGGCATATTCGCCGTTAGAGAATAAAAGGAAAAAAGAAGAAGAAAAAAATAAACAAAGTTTGACGATGAAATTTCGTGACGAAGAAAACGCCGAGTCTGACGATAGAGAGAGAGAGAGAGAGAGTGAGAGAGAGAGTGAGCTCCTGTGTTGTTGTCCCTCAAAGCCAGCTTCTCCTCTCCCACCTCCGCAACAGTTCTTCCCCGAAATTAACGCCCGTCTACAAAATTCGAAGAAATTCCAACAACTTCCAAGCCCTGATGTATCGAAAAAGAAAAAAAAACATACCAACCGATTTTTTTATTTTTTTCTTCTTTTTTCTCATCATTGTCATGGCGCAGTTGGTCGCGACTCGTCGACGTGTGTGTGGCTTTTTTTTTAAACCCCGAAGGAACGATATAACAATCACTGGAAAAACGTTTAAACGGACAAAATTTTCTCGGAATAGTCATTTCGCACAACAGACCGTTGCGTTTGCAAACAAAGATGATAAAATACGAACGAGGGTGATTATCGTCGACGAGGTCAATGGACGTTGCCATTTTCGTTGTCTCGAACAATCGCAAGGTCAAAAAGTAATAATAAATCATAAACATCATCGTAATCGTCACGAAGATCGAAGAAAATCTCTTCGGGACTAACGTCAGCCACTTATCTTCCCTCATCTCATCTTCCTCGTGCATTTTTCCTGGCGTACACGCGCAAAAATACTCTTCCGATAAAAACTCAGGGGGGGGGGAGGCGAAAGTTTCACAAAGAATCATGAACATCTCATAATTGTCGTATATTCGTGGGTGACGATAATTTTGCGTTGATTCGCGCACGATCGAGTCGATAAGTTGATGACCGAAACAGGCCAAAGACTGAGAAAGCTTGGAAAGTTTAACTTCCGGTGACATTAAATGGTGTTAATTAAGTTGCTTCGACCGCTATGAATGTTTTGGTCGGGTAGCTTTCGCGACGGACGACCATGTACATATATTTTTTTTTCTTTCTCAATACTCTTCTTCATCAATCTTTCGCTCATTAAATTTGGGGCCTCTTCAGATTCATCTTTCACTTAATTTTTTTTTTACAAAATTGGTTCGTAAAAAATTACGTTACATTTTTTGTTTCTTTTTTTCATTCGTTATCGTTAGTTCTAATTCAGAGTTTTCATCTAAAACTAACAAAGAACAAGAAATGAAAAAAGAAACACACACACATAAAATTGTTCATAATGTTTTTTACAAAATAATTGTTTTGGGTAAGTTTAATTTTAAATAATGTAAAATAGAAAATGAAAGATAAATCTGGAGAGACCCCAAATTTAGTGGGCGAAACGTAATTAAATAAGAGCATTCGAAGAGAAAAAAAACACTCGTGGTCGTCCGTCACCAAAGCTACCCAACCGAAAGAAAGCTCGGGGAAAAAGCTCGGAATCTGCGGGGGCTACGTGGGCCCGTTGGGTTGATAGCGCTCGAGGCACCAATGGCACAATGCAAAGAGCCAGTCTGTTACTCAAGAGTGCTCACGACCACTCACGAGACCTCACAGAGTCACAGACTCACAGTCAACAGTCAGTCGCTGAGTAGCGGGCTAGCGGCACGGTGGACGTTATAGCTGTGCGACGATCGGCGCTATTCCACACGCGTTGGAACGTATTTCATTGAGTCGACGATCGGCATTCCCGGCTCAGGGATATCAAGATACGAGGTAAATATGTGCGTGTGTGTGTGTGTGTAAGCGTATAATAATTTCAACACATACTTTTGAACATTTATATGATTTTTACAATCGCGTATATTTTATGTAACGTCGCGTAACATTATAAAAATATGTTCCTATGAAATATACATAGATAGATATATATATATAGACGCGATTGCCAAAATCATATCAATGTTTATAGATTATGTGATGGAATTGTTGAAGATCTAAACAACGAGCACACCCGATTACAATGATTGTTCGAATACTTCACGGTTTATTTAAAGCCGGTTTGTGTTCGTTTGTGTGAACATTGTGAACAGATTCTTATGAAATGCGACCACGTTATCGTCGATGTTGTCCTGCGAAATATGAGCTCAATGTGACTACAGCGAATTCCATGTAAAACTGTAGCGCCTCCCACACTCACTCGCGTTTCTCGCGTGTTTGGTCGTTGCAAACGTAAATGTGTAATAGTGTACATCCGTGTTTGCTATATGCGTATATGATATGTATATGCGTTCACGGATGATATGGTATATGCTAATATACCACACACACACACACACATATTGTACAACATTTTTTTCTGTACAATATTCCTAACGCCACCTAATTGTAAAAAAAATCACGAGAACCATTTTTAAAAAATTTAATTCGATGATTCCTCAGAAGTGGTCAATGATCCAAATATTTGAACTCACGATCTCAAAACTATAAACTTGAAGCTTTGAATTTGCATATCTCTTTTTATCATTGCTCTACAACCATTTTTCACTTAAAGCTTACAAACTATCACCTAAAAAATGTAGGATTTTCTTTTTCTTTCATATCCTATAGTTGTTGTGTCTAGTGTATTTTGAGACGCACGAAAAAATATAGTCATTTAAGAACAATCACCAATCATAATATTTTATAAAAATTTGTCGACATATTTGCGAAAGAAGCGATGAAGAATAGAATAGAAATTTATTTTAAATTGAGAATGATTCGAAAACGAAAGAAATTGTTTATAATTTACAAATAATTGTCAGTATAAGCTACTAGTTGGTAGAAAGCTCACGAAGTTCGACATTTTTCGGTGCAGTACTTCAATCATATATAATAAAACGAAATAAAAAAAATAAAATATACGAGGAAAAAAAATCCACGATTTTTACTAAATCGGCAAATTTTGGCAGACATCAAGCAGAGTAAAGAATGGAGATGGTACCTCAAATTGTCCGGATATTTGAGAAAAAAATGTATTTCGAACCGTATACTTATTATTTATTATCTTGTGGGAGCCTGAAAATTGCGAAAAAGTCAAAATAAGCATCATCCTAATACATATATAGTAAATAGGGTAGGTAGGATATATATATGAGATACATTGCGAAAGGGGGGCGGGAGGGGCGAGCAGCGATTCAGCTACACACACGCGCAACTCCCACGTGTTGGTGCGCATACGTGTAATGACGACGAGAGGGCGACAGGCGCACGAGCCAAACGACCGGTTGGAGTGGGGACGGTAATGTTGAAACGGTAATGGCAGGCGGCTGAGGTAAAACAACGGTAAATGGCTCTCTCGAAGGTGCAAAATTTCGCTTCACTTATCGGCAACAATGCTCTCAACGGTGGCAAGGTATTTCGACAATATAACAAAAAAAAAAACAAAAAGAAAAAACTATTATTTTCATTGCTAATATTGATATACGAAAGAAACGAGTCGTCGTCGGTTTTCGTGAAAATTAGCGGTGCACCGGATAGGACGGTCTATTGCGACGTTTCGGTCGCGATTTATTACTTCATCGGTTCCACGAACAAATTTTACCAACATTTTTTCACGTTTGTGTTTTCATTTGTTTCAATGAATTTTTTATTTCAGGGATATAGGTTTGGGAGATTTATTTGGATCATGGTTCGGTCATAAGATTTTGTCTGTTTTTTCTTTGGCAGTTTCGACGGATGCTCTCGCCGTATCTTCACATATTTATGTAATCTTTATTTATTTTTGTTGTTGTATTCATTTGCATTTCAGACCGACAACAGCTACGACATGTTCGAGGCGCCGCCGAGCAACTGCGCGACCGACAAACGACGTGGCGAATACGATCCCTGGAGATGCGACTTGTTGGATCGAAACTTCGTCGACAAAGTGAGTTAAACTTTGTTCATTTGTATTCCGTCGATGTGAATGAATTATCATGGTCGTAGGTTGTGAGGATATGGGCAATTCTGAGGCGGCGAATGGACAGTTTATCAGGAGATCGTCGATAGACTTGTGTCCTCATAAGTTTTAACGACCAATGGCCGGAATGGAAAGTTGATTGAATGTAAAATGAACTGCATTTTTTTCTTTCGTTTTCCATGGTGACATTTCATTCTAACCTGGAAAAACATTCGATGATCTTACTTTGGATTATAGCATGAGTGAAGAAAAACGATTGAACAATGTCATAAATGCAATGTAAAGTGATTGCATTGCCGAAACCCAACCACTTTCATATTCACAGTTGCCCGATGTTCAATTTTTTTGTTATTGGCATCTCCATCAATTAATCTGAGTCTTCTGTATTTTTATTTTATTTTTTTAACTATTTAAAATAATTTGATTAAATCATTTTGAACTTTTGCTATTTGACAGTAAAAAAAAAGTTTTTCTATCAAAAGTTCAAAATTAATTTATCGAATCTTTTTGAGTAAATAAAAAAATTAAAATATATTAGACTCGGATTCATCGATGAAGATGAAAATACAAAAATTCATAATCAAAAAATTGAACATCGAGCAACTGTGAAAAACATTTTTTTTCCATCAAATAGCAAAAGTGTAAAATCAATTTTTCAAATTTTGATTACAACTTCATAGTCTAATTGAGATTCTTGTACCGAAAAGTACAACACCTACAGTTCAAATTGTAAAACATGTAAACCTGATTCTGGAAAAAAAAATCGACGAAAATAATAATAATGACAATAATAATAATCATTGCAAAATGTGTTATTCGTGTGACTCAGGCGACCCTGGAAGACGAGGAGGCTCAAGACCTAAACAACACGATGGTCAACGATTTGGTGGCAAAGATCCTAGACGACGATCCAATAACAACCGACGAATCCTACGTCAATCGTTACAACGCAAATTCACGTTGCAACAACGACGTTCAACCGTCGCGTATGTTGAAAGGTCGCAACAACACATCGAATCCATATTACGACGATGTTCTCGGTTCTTCTCAGACTTACTATCCGTACGAAAAATTGTCCGTCGGTTCGACCAACCTCGACGACAATAATCACGACTTCGTGAACATGTGCAGCGGTTTTGGCACAATGAGCCTGAACGATTGTCTGGCACAAACGCTGGAAAAAGGAAACAACGATTACACAAACGGAATGACGATAAATCATCACAGATCGGTTCTGATCGATCAGAATCATCATCATCGTCAGGATCATCAGCAACGCGTTCGAAATCCAAACGACGTGGCAAACACATTGAGAAATTACGTTAATCCGACAAACGGATTGAATTACAGAATGCAGCCGCCTCAGCAGCAGCAGCAGCAGCAGTCGTCGTCAAATTGGTCGGAACCATCGTTGACCCCGGATTACACGAAAGATCCGTTCAACAATTATCTACATATCCAAAATTCAACGAATCCCGATATGAATTTCAACACAATAGCGCTCGCGGAAATGGATTTGCACCCCAATCCAATAAACAACGGATCCCTGAATTCCTACAACAATCAAATGTTGAATATTCACGATTCCTACAACAATCCAACCCCAACGACGAACAATCAGCAACAAAATTATCGCACGTCGAGACCCGACATTATCAACGATTCCGTTTATCCGAACAATTCTCCGTTGCAACAATTTTCAACGGGTGAAACAATGTTGCAAAATTGTTTGTCGACGAATTATTGTCGCAACAATTACGACGATTACACGGATATTCACGACAATATCGGTATAAACATGGCAAACGTTGCCATACACGGAGAATCCGTATATCTGCAACAGCAACAACAGCAACAGCAGCAACAACAACAACAACAGAGTTACAAACTCGACAGGCAAATCGATCAAAATTACAAAACTCTGATGAATCGTTATTTGAGTGTGAACGATTTCACAGTACCCCCGACGACTGACCCGTCATCGTCGGAATGCAATAACCCAACGATCAATCGTACCCACAAAATCGATGGCAATCCATTGAAACCGATAAATGCAAAATCAAAGCATCGTGATAATCAACCGACGCAATCCACGTTGTTGCGTGGTTGTTCACCGTGTTATCCACGTTCAACCGCGCAACAATCACAAATGGACAAATCCACGACCAATTACAATAATTATCAACCGAACAACGTTGCTTATCAACGTTACACCTCGAGTAACAGCGACAGTTTGAAAGCCATGGGTTCTCATCACAATTCGGCTTATCCGAACGTTTTGAAACGTGGAAATGCGATTGGTGCGGTTGCCGCAGCGACATCCGTCGCCGCTTTACCGTACAAAATCGATCCCTACGAATTGGCCAATGAGATTGGATTTTCCGGTGGCGCTGGTGCTGCTCACCTGGCTCAGCAACTTGCGCGCGCATCCATCGACAATAATGTATTCAATCAGATAATGAAACAGCGTCATCAACAGATGCAAAGAATGTCCGGTGTTCCCACGGCCGGTGTGCTTTTCAACGCGAGACTCATGCGTGGCGCTGGTGCAGCCGGTAACGTTGGCAGTACCAACAATCCGGTTTTTCCGTCGGTAATGCCCGTCGTGCAGCTTCCCGTGCCCCAGATCAATCCCATGTCCGTTTTGTTCGGCGGTTTGAACATTCGCAATGGAACACGATCCGTCAGACGTCCCGGACCACCGAGCATTCTTCACACTCGACTCGAACAAACTTGCGAACAGTTCAATCAACTTGAGAAGGAACGGAAAAAATGCGAAGCCAGTCTTGCCGATCATTTTCCCGGGAAACGCGTTAGCAGCGCCAATAATATTCCCACACCGAGATTATTGGGAAATCCGTCTACGCGGGCCAATCGTCTTATCGTCGATCATTTTCAGGAACACGCCAGGGTTATTACTCTCATTGCTAAGGTAATTTTTTTTTGCATTTGTTTTATTTAAAAAAAAAAAAAATTATCGGCATTTCTACAAATTTTTTCGATAAATTGATTTTTTTTATTATGTCTACTACATTTCGGATTTGATTATGTCTTCTATATTTGAAGTATAGAGCGTCAGAAAATATCTGGCAAAATTTCAACCTCATCGGAACATTTTAAGTTATATATTTATGTATTGACATTAATTTGTTTGTTCTTCGATTGATTCTATGAAAAATTACGGAGATTTCAAGTCGGGAAATACGTGATCATTGTGAAATTTTCTCAGCTTTCCGAAAAACATATTTTTGAATTTTTTCAAAATTTTGGCAACGGCCGAAAAACGACTTTTGCGGTTTTAAGTTCGATTTCAACAGATTTTCGAGGGTTGGAATGACAAACTGATATTTTTTTCGAAAAACTGAGACAATTTCACGTCCGATAAGATTTTATTAGTATATTTTTTCAATCAGCTTAGTTATGTGAAAAAAATTTTGACAAATAAAAAAACGAAGAAATCGGAAAAATAACTTAATTTACAGCTGCTGAAATGATAGATAAAAAAAATTGGAAACATTTACGTTACGAATACGTTTTTCACCGTGCACTTCAAGCTGCGTAAATATGATAAAGATCCCAGATGGTGAAGCCCAAAGTTGTCCGATAATTGGCGTTTTCACTCTTTTGTAAATACAAATATTCTACGTTATGTCGATAAAAGATGGAACATCTGCGAGGTTCGTCGATGAGCGAACGGGTTCACAAAGCCATGGAGTACTGGCTCGAGACCATCAAGTACGTCCAGGAATGTCGCAAGAAGGAGATGGATCATCTAAATATGCGGTTGAAGGAAAATCCCGAATGCATACCGATCAACGATGATAAACGTGAGTTCGTTTTATCAAAAAATTTACATAATAATAAAAATAATAGTAGATTGTTTATTTTTAAAAAATCGTATTTTTTTTTGTTGCTACGTAAAGTTTTTATTTTTATCTTATTTTTTATTTTTGTTGATTTAAAAAAATTGAATCCGCATTAATCCTTCGTGCCTAAAAGATACCAGTCCTCGAGGCATTTCGTAGAACGAAAATCCACGACAATAAATTATTATCGCAGTGAGACAGTTTTTTTTTTTAATTTTTAAAAATATTATTTTTTTTAATATCAATTACAGACGTACTTGCCCTGGCCGACAGCATTCACCAGCTGACGAAGGCTTCGCGAATGGCAAGAACGGCGATGTACAACGCTCTGCAAGCAACACTTCTGCACGACAAGGATATTGAGAAGAAAATCGTGGAAACTTCAACGGACGCGATACTGCCGACACCGCCGACAAATTCCACCGACAGACAAACGATCACCGGTGAGATTGGACAATTCGCAAACAGTACCTAGCAATATTGCGACGTTTATCGTCAATCCGATGACGCGGCTCAATGTAGCTCGATCGATCATCATCATCATCATCGTTTCGTTTGCCCGGGCAACGAATCTCTTCGCTGCGAATGAGTTTCTTCAACGTTGTCGACCGAACGACAAATACATCTCGAACAACTAAAGAATTAGATTTTTTTTTCAAATGTTTCTTTTTTTTTTTTTTAACAATCTTGGTGCTAACGACCAACGTCCACGAAAAATCGTGGTTCCACGATTGATCGAGCGTTGACGATTCTCAACGCGAAAACAAATTTTGGGAGGGCAAACAATGATTCATTCGTACATCGCGTTTACTCAACAATTTCGCAAATCGCGAAACGACGAATCGTCCCCCAAAGTCCAATGAGACATATTTTAATCGTTTTAATTCAGCGATTCTCGACTTCGAACGTCTGGAACTTTTTTTTTTGTCAACGTTTCGTCTCGATGATCCGTCGATATTCAAAGTTACACGGATGATCGTCGTGAATTAGAATCGATCAGCCATCGAACTGACGTGAAAATTAGAGAAACCGTAGAAAAAAAAGGGTCGAGGGGGAAAATAAAAAAAAAATGTTGTTCAACTTGCTACATTTGTCCTATCACGCGGCCCTCGCGACGACGTGTCTAAAAACGTCTCCGTTGGACTTTTTAAACATTAAGATTCAACTTTTACACTGGACCTGATAACGTCGCGTCTCTGATTTTCCGAAAGGCAAAAAAAAGAAAGAAAGAGAAAAGAAGAGACAAAAAAAAAATATTTAAAAAAGAATTTATCGCGTTCCTTGCGCGTAGATCGCAAAATCCGTTCCGGCCATCGAGAGTCCCGCTCAAGATGATGTGCTACCTTTTCTCTTGATATTCTTTCATCATCGCCATGAGCGAGATGGAGAGGGAGAGAGAACTATGGCCAAGTAGCAGGGCATCATCTCAAGTAGCCCACGAAATTCGAGGGCCTGACTAAGAATAAATGGCGAATAATCAATGACGAAGAATAAGTAATAATGAATAAAAAAAAAATAGAATGATACGAAGACACTGACGAAAGTGTTAGTCGCGATGCGCTGGATAAACAAGTTTTTTTTTTAGAATAGTTCAATGTGGCCTTCCTCAATCGTATGAACCCATAACGTTCGTCAAGGTTTCAGTGAAAATTTATAACCAAAGTTATAACGCTGAACCTCACGTGGCTGTTGTGTACCGTCTGAGTAGATGTACAATCGTGTAACATGCATATATATTAGGGTTGCTTGGATTGAAGGAAAAAAAAATCCGATTTTTCTTGGTACACGTTCACTTCGAAGTATCTTGCATCCGCAGAATCCTCCCCAAGGATGGACCCTATCGAACCATCTTTAGGGGTCGTTCTCGATTTTTCAAATTTTTCCATGTAATTAACATGGGAAGAACATGACAGTTCAATTAAAACAATCATAGCTCCGCGAATTTTGTAGCCACGTCGATCTCGTAAGTTCCATTTTGAAGCTCGTCAAAAACCGCTTAGAATAGTAGATTTGAAGCGGTTTTTAAAGACCAGCGCAGACCTCCAGAATCCAATTGCAACTTCCGTCGAAAAATATATAGTTTTTTTTTTTCAGTACAGACGTATTTATCGACGAAACTTGCGATCTCATTCCGGAGGTCTGCGTGTCATTTCAAGCGGTTTTTGAAGAGCTTCAAAATGGAACTTACGAGATCGACGTAGCTGTAAAATTCGCGGAGCTATGATTTTTTGAATGAGAACGTCGTGTTCGTTTCATCTTAATCAAATGGAAAAAACTTGAAAAATCGAGGGTGACCTCTAAAATTAATCCAATCGAGTACATTTTTGGGCAGGATTCTACCGATGCAAAATACTTCGAAGTGAGCGTGTGCCAAAAAAATGCCAAGAAGGATCGGAAGGCAATTTTTTTTCTCGTGCCACCCTAATGTATATACATACATACATATATATACACGTATGTATATATATGTATATGTTGGATGTCGATGTTACGAAGCAATGGAAATGCTGGCCACTGTTGCTGAATTACGTATCAGCGATACGTAATTTTTCGGTATTATCCGATTTTACGAACTCGAAAACGCGCGAGGATCGCGACGATTAGCCGTCTCTCTCGGCCAATCAATCTTACACACACACGCGCGCGCGTCCACCGGAATATATTTAATCGCGACGATTAACGATGTAACTGATATGCCGTGAAAGTTTTAATATATTTATTAATTATAATTACGATATATTTACTAAATACAATATTACGTGACGCCTAGGGAAGTTTTGCCATCCCGGTTCAAAAGCAAATCGCACGAAACTTGATTTTTCAAATGTACTTGAAAGAAAAAAAAAGCGACGAAGAAAAAAGAATTAAAAAAAAAATATTTAAAAATCTATGATCATTTGAGAATCAAGTTTTGAAGATTTTTGAATGTTGATAACACAATTACCGCTGCATCTCGTACATTCTGTACGATAGATGTGTGTCGACGGTGTTTTAAAGTTTTCCTATTATATCTAGTTCGCGTCTAGTTGTCGATAAGCATCGATGTGAAAGAGTATGAAAATATCAACCAAACGACGAATTTTACGACATTTTTTGCGCGTAGATTTTTTACTGAACGTTTTTCCAGTCGTTCGCGTATTATCAAGCCGAAGCTAAAACCGTCGATGAATAATTGCTAATCGCTCTTCCTCACACGATTAATTCGTCCAATGAAAAATCGCGAATATAGCTTTTTCTTTGTTTTATTTTTATTTATTTTTTCGTTTATCGAACGATCAGTGTGGGGAATTTTTTGGGAATACTTAGAACGCTGATCAGTGAGTTTTGCGTGATTTTGAGCGAATTTCATGGTCGATGATATCGACAACGCAATGAAGAATATTAATATATAAAAAAAACTCATAAATCGTACAGGACCAATAATCGAACGTTTAAGCACACATATATATTGCACGTAAAGCATTTTCCGTGACAAAAAGGGGCTAAGCATTTTTGTTTTTAACTATTCGAATTATTTCAATGTAGTCTTGAGAATGACGAATATTCGTGGGGTAGATTAATGGAGAGAAGTCTGTAATACGTCCTCGAGTTCGTATGATTTTGATGAAAATTGATGAGAAAGGAGTCAGTTTTATTTTGCGCGGCTTAAAAGGGACAGAAAACAATATTACAATCCAATATTCGATTCCAGGGGAGATCGAATCTTCGAACGAAAAAAAAATGTACGACGACCGATCGCGAATAACGAAAAAAAAAAAAAAAATTGATATTGCACTATTGGTCGATAATGATAGAAGCACCGATTTTTCATCCCTCGACTTGCCAAGTTGCATAGAATGCACATATAGTCAAGATTTGAAAAAAAACAAGAGATTTTATTTATTAGACAAACTTCCACCATGGAAACTTGTAATAATTTGAGAAAAAAAATAACCTAGAGTTAAATGACAGTTTAAAACCCAAGAGGTTTATCGAATACGTCGCTGCTGCTGCTGCTGCCGCTGCTACTGCTGCTGCGGTTAGTCACGTTTTGGCATTCGCGATAATTTTTTTAAAAAACTTTTTCTTCAATTATATATTGTAACTGTGATAATCCCCCCCTTAATGCCAACACCTATATTATCAACGTGATGCCGGAAAGTTAAGTTTTTGTCTGAACTTCCGTGTCGCAAATTTATTTTATCGCTATAACTAAACGCATCGACTAACCAGAGAGAGAGAGAGAGAATGAGAGAAAAAGAGAGAAAGAGAGCTCTTGCAAGACAAAGGTTCAATCGAGTACTTAAATAAAAGTTTTGCGGTTGTTTTCCTTTTTTTCCAAATAAAAAAATATTAAACAAAACAAAAAAAAAAAATCATTGAGAATTAACGTCCGAGAAAGGTGAATTAAATTCGAGTTTGCGCAGTGACGAAATAATCAATGGCGAATAAACGAGATTGCACCTTAAATTTTCTTGCATTCGCACTAAATGCCGACCAAGTCTTGTTTTCGAGCGTAAAGAGTGAGCTTGAGCGGATTTTAGATGAGAAAGTGAAAAAAAAACGAAAAATAATAATAATAATAATAATAGATATATTGAAAAAAAACGGTCTAGATAAATCATCGTCAAAGGATCAACGATTCGTATTAGACGCTGACTATTTAGCAGGGTGTTTTAGGTAGAAAGTTTTGTGGGATAAACGTTAGATGGGGGAAAATCTCGCGTAGTCCGCCGTTTGTATATTACGTGTTTTCAAAACGACTGCAATATATAGGGCGTTTCACGCGCAACAAAAAAAAACAAAAAAAAAAATAATAAGAAACTAGACGATCACCGCATACCATGGTCACGGTTGTACTGAATTACTAGACGATAATGATGAACTAGTAGGTACGTGTCCGACAATCCTATTTTAATTGCATGTGATATTATATACTACTGAATACACACACTCACACACACACTCACACGAAACATATATATATATATACGCGCGTTATATATCAAAAGTAACAGATAATAAGTATCGGTATGAACAATTCGTATTTTAAGCCGAGCAAAGTGCTGCTGAACGGATTTAAAAAAAACACGCGATTAACAAAAAAAAATAATAATAATAATAATGGCTAACGATGAACCGTAGAAATGGGGAGAAAAATGACCAATTTAATACGCTCGTGAAGATTTCATATGCGTATGTTCGACATCGTAATATCCAATAGATGATTGCATTAATCGTAATGACAATTAACGTCGCAGTTTCAAAATAACACTGTGTTCGAGACTCAAGAGGTGACACTCGTTTTATTCGTAAAATTTCCATTTGTGACGGACGGACGAGATCCACCGACGTTCGTTGAAATATATCCGAGAAATAACGAATCGAGTCATGCCAACGAATTATCCGTCAATATTTCGAATCAAACAACCAAAATTTGTGTGAGACGATTTTCAAAGTCCGAATTACACTCTTCGACTCAGTCAGATTTTAATGAAATAAAAAATAAAAAATAAAAAATAAATAAATGTGAAATAAAAATGTAAGTTTGTGATTTTAGATGTTTAATCGAATTAAAAAAAATATATTGCGTAGACCGCGACGGACAGTCTCGGTGCTATCGCGCTTAGATTATTTTGATTTTTCAAAAAAAAAAATTATATTTCAAGTAGATTCTCGTTGCAATTTTTTTTTTCAATTTTGTTTTCAGAGCGTTATTAAATTTGCAAAGTTCGTTGTTTCGAATGCGACATACCCGCCGACTGAAAATCGCGATTGCACGCGTCCACGGGTCGTAATAATCACGATGGTCGGTAATCACGATGATTCCTATAATCACGCTTCGATAGTAATTTCGATAGGCCGATGAACAATCGTTCGAATTGACCTAGCGTCTTCGTCACGCTTGATCGAACTGTTGGTGCAATTATTATCGCGAGACAAAGATGATATAATGAAAAAAAAAAAAAAAAAATAAATAAATAATGACTAGCAAACGCGTTAATTGGCGGCTTCGTGATGTTCATAGATGGCTCAATGTGAAGAAAAATAAAATAAAATGAAAAAAAAATAAAATAAAATAATTACAAGTCTGGTTGATGAAAAATATTATATAATAATATTTTATTCATATTTGAATTATTCGATAAACTATATATATATATGTATATACATATATTATATATATATCAACGTAAATTATAAGTAGACCGCGTCGTGGATTGTCAAATTGCCGTGAGTTTGTGCGCGTGTGTGTGTGGTGACCGCGTTTTGGGGGGGAAGTTTTTGAGGCGTTCGATTATCAAAGCGAACTATCGTAATAAAAAGATAAAAATAACAAAAAATGAAAAAACGAAAAAAAAATTACTCAACGACTAAATTGAATCCTCAATCCTTTTATTGTTAGAAGCTTAGATGATGGATGTAGACGAACCGTGTGGATTGAGATAGCGAAAGAACAGAGTGAAATTATATTCGCATATCATAATTAGGTCATCGTGCTTCATTATTTAATAATATTAATAATAATTATAATAAAGGATTTTTTGCATATTCCAACGTGGCGTTGGGCAATCGTCGCCAACGAAATTTTCCAACCGATTTGACGTTTTTTTAAAAAATAATTATCGATCATCGACTAGACGTTTTTTCAGCGACGTATCCGGACCACGCAATTAACAGAATAATAACACGTCCCCCATTTTGCTGAGAGCTGTAGATTGAAAAAAAAACAAAAGAAGAAAAAAAAATACGATGAACGAAAAATCATTTTTTTATATAATCTGACTAACGAAGCTTAGAGAAAGTGCGCCAATTTTTTCGCGCGTCCATGAGAGATACAGAGATAGAATTTTGAGAGAGAAAAATAGAAAAAAACCGGTGGTAGCTGTGGAAAAGTTTTATGATCGCCGATTGAAAATTAAACTTTTTTTTTTAACAAGGATTTTGAAAAACAATTGTAAAATCGTATTCTTCGCTGATGGGGAGGGGAAGAAACGCGTCAATAATTGTACATAAACGATAATAGTCGTGGGATTTGTGAGGGGCGCAATTTAGTCGTAAAACAGTCGGTGCCTAGGGTTACGCGACGAAACGCTCGATTCACGCTATTTGCACACGGTTAACGTGGGTTTAGTTATTATCATTATTATTCACATTTTATTACATTTATCAATATTATTTTTTCACGAATTTTTATTTTTTTTCGTGACGAAAAATGTTTTTTGTTCTCTTTCCTTTTTAAATGTAATTTCATCGCCGATCAAGTTTGTGCGGATATTTTGAGAATAGGCTGTCGAAAAAAAAAAAAATAACTTTGAAGAATAGCTCGTCGATGTTGCAAAAGTTAATGAAAAATTGTCAGATCGATATTATGATATTAATTGTTATTGAATCGTCGTGATTTGTTGGGCGACGCGAGATTAAAAACGCCAATTCAATGTCGTTGTATCGAGAAGTAAAGAAAGAAAAATGATATTCGTACGGTAGCCTTTGGATGACAAAGTTTTTTTTATTTTCGTCCTTGTCTCAATAAAAAGTTCAAATAACGCGTTTGTGCGTTACGCAATTGTCAATTTGAGCGAAGAGTTTTTGTCCATCCGTGTTATTCCTCGTCGTGAGCTTCGAACGAACGAATATTGTGTGAAATACGATTGAATATTTAGTTTTAGAGTGAATTAGGATCGAACGTCGGACGTTTGATTCGATTTTGTCGAATTGTTCGTGAAATCTCGAATTTTTTTTTTTTTTGAGTATCCTCAATCAAAACCAGCGACTCGAGCTTCGCTTTTGCATGTGTCTTCCACAGTTGTGCATTTTTTGGGGGGGAGAGAAGAAATATCATTCGAAAAGAACAAATCGCTTTTTTTTTTCACGAATCGTTGGGTTTACCTTTTTTTAAATTTCGTTGCGATTGAACAAAAAAAAATTATTTTTTGATTTTTCCGTATCAGAAAACGTCTACGGCAACTGCTTAAAGCATTTCTTCGATCAATGTAGTTGAACTCGTTTGTACACCGATTATATTCGTGTGCTTTTCTATTCTTCGTAAAATAATAATTTCTAAAAAATAACAAAATAATAAAATAAAATTAAACCAAAAAAAATAAATAAAACAAAGAGAAAGGAGATAATAAAACCGTCCGACGAGGTAGTGTCGGGCACACGAGGTTCGAATAATATTAGACAATCTTGTTACACTGCTTCAGAGTTTAAGAGATTTTCGACTGCGTCGTAACCGATGTGCTGGGTATTTGACAAATTCAAGATAGTGGAAATGTGGGTCAAAGTGATTCAAGAGAGCTTTTGATCGATTGAGAAAAAAATTGAGAAAATAAAAAAACGAGGCGATGCCCCCCGCATCGAATGAGGGAAGAAAAAAAAAACAAATTAAGAGACGACGGTGGATAATTTGTACTCGATTCGCGGACCATTGGAACACTGTACAACGACTACGTTTACAATAATAATTAATTATAGACGAAATTTTTCGTAAGATCACAGCATAACGAAGCGCGAATTGTTGATTGTTCGACGTTTAACAATTTGTTATTTTAATTAGCGTCGCGACAGTTTGATTGAGGATTTTAATTATATTCGTACGACTTCGTCGAGTTGTAATTGTTCGCTTATGTTTTGAAATTTTATTTTTCCGTTCGTTTGGATATGAATAATCGTTGTGATGACGATCGGTTAGAATTTTCATGATTTCGTGAAATATCGAGAAATAAGAATGTTGGATTAATGTTTTAGGGTTTAAAAAAAAAAAGATAGTTGGCTGGCTTTAAACGAAGACTTACAACAGACTTAACATAGCTTTTCGAAAGACGTATTATCAATGTGTGTAATTCGTGGAATTAATTTTTGCCACAGTCTGCGACAGTCGATTTGTTCGAACAATTTTGTGCACTCCGATCCTTCGAGCCCTGATATTAAATAGGGTAAAACCAATTTGACTGTCGTAAACAATTTTAGATCGTAACGAGAAGTCGAAGAGATGATGTAGTGAAGTTTGCTTCGAGCTAGACGATTTAGAACAAAACAAAAAATACAAAAAAAATAAACTATCCTTGCGTCCACGTTGCATGGATCGTAGGCCATTTTTTTTCGTCTTTTTGTATTTTTCTTTCAAATTACGCTCGTTTTTCATTCGGTCTAATTCAATGTCGTTGATAAACTAATAGAGCTTGGTGATGATAATATTGTTTGTATCTTGCATTGTATTATTTATATGATTATCGTGATATTATCGGTTACGGGAGGCTTTTAGTCAAGAAAGGTTTTGTTACCGAATCGGTCGAAGTAATTCCGACCGGATATTTAACAATTTAATTACGCGTTTCGTTTAAACTGATCAAGCGTCGAAGAGAGAGAGAGAGAGTGAAAGAGAGAGACGTACTCAAAAAAACTGCCAAGTAATCGGAATAATAATTATTTTCTTGTGATTTAATTTCATTCGTTTATTTTTCAATTTTTAATTTATTTATGATTTACCATTTTGCGATAAAGCCAATTGTTGGAATGTTTTTTTTTTTTCGTTTCTCTCGTGAATGGAAAATTGTGAAATAATAATGAGGTAGAAAAGTGAGAGATTGAGATTGATGTCGGATCGTCTCGACGGTAGTTCGAAGGCCTAGTCCTCATTAGATAGCCAGAAACAATTATTGAGGCGGGAGATGCCGAATTCGTGTACTCTCCGTGTTTCTCCAAGTATATACAATATATATATATATATATAAAATATAATATATATATTCTTTTTTCGTCCCTTTCGCACCAGTCATCTTGATCCTTCGGTTCGTCATAGCAGCGACTCAATTACCGCGTTTCCTTTTTATTTATTTATTTTTTTGCGCAACGACCACACAATTTCCATGGTAAAATCATTGGAGAAAAATATATCGTAACGAGCTTTGAAGCAAAAATTGCTTCGTTCTTGTGTGTGTGTGTGTATGCGTTGACTTTTTTTTCGTTTTTCCTTATTTCGATAAATCAGTATTGTAAGCAAAAGCGTCTGTATGATCGGTCCTACCATGTCCTAGGCTTTAAAAGTTCTCGTCGCGACTGCGCACCCGCAGATATAGATTCACCGATTGATAGTACCATCTTCGAGTCTGTAGTTTGATTGGCAATTATTTAGTGATGTATAGTCGTGTTAGAAAAAAGAAATAACAAAAAGGGAAGCTTCGAAGCCATTGGCCGGAGTCAGATGATTTTTTTTTCTTCCTCGGTACTCATGCCAATGCTGAAATAGACTTAATCACCGCGTACAGCGCTTATGGGCGTCGATGCAATAGCAATGTGAACGAAGGATTCGCGTAAAGTTGGAAACGGAAGGAAAAAAAATTAAAAAATGAAAATAAAAAAAACAACCAATAGACAGAGCTAAATATTTAATAGGAGGCTAGGGGATTCATGGGTGAGGGGAAAAAAAAGGGAGCAAAGGGACTAACTGTTTTTTTGTATATTATGTTGAATGTATAATACGCATCGTAATAATTATATCACACATATAAATATTGAAAAAAAAAAACAATTATATATAAACATATATATATATATATATAAATAATATATCTTTAAATGGGCTGTGGTAGAAAACTTTTGTATACTCTGTGCGCACCAAGCGCGACGACGAACTAAACCCGAAAATGTTTTTTCTTCGGGAGCGTGTGTTATTATTATTATTATTATTATTATTAACTTTTTTTTAAGAATTCAATTGCCGTTTTAACTGAGAATATGAAAACCGCAAGGCTATGTCCCGTGTCTCATATTCCGTAAACACAACGACCACCGTGCACAAAAACCGTACCTTATTATTAAATAATAGATAGCGAACCGTCATAATAATTGTCAATAACTATGTGCCCTGACGAAGAGGAAAGGGATTGTGTGTGTTTGTCAACGAAAAAAAAAAGAAACTAGAAGAAAAAAAAGGAACGGGGTGAAACAAGTTTGGACGATAAAAATGTAAAACGACGATTGTTAATTATAATTCCGTTTCGAGTATTGAAGAAAGAAGCAAAAAAAACCGATAGACGATTATAAATATTGTGTACTGCGATATTGCTCCGAAGTTCGTAGAGACTCATTGGGTAGAAGGATCAAAGATTATTGATAAATGTTACATCAAAGTTTTGATGATTTGAATTTTTTTTCGTTTTGGAAAATAGTCTGAATGTGCAATGATTTGTCACGAGATAGCTTCCAGTTTATAATCGTATTTTGGTGTTATCTTATTGTTCATTAAATTCATCTTATTATTATTATTATTATGATTTTTTTTTTCGTTCTTAAAAATTGTTTTGGAAATTGTAAAATTGTTCGAACGATATTAAGCATTTGCTTCGGGTACGAAAATATTTAACACGCGGGGGGAGAAATTGTCCAGTGATAAATTATCCTCGTCCCAATGGGTTACGCAATAATTGGCCGTGCGAAAAATAAATAATTAAAATTAATAAAAAATAATAACGAACGATTAACGTGACTCATGACTGTTGATAATTCTAGTTTGGAGGAAGAAAGTAAATTTAGGTTTCTGCTCAACGACTAATATCCGCTTTAACGTAGACTGGGAAGAGCCGACGCCGTACGGTTCTTAAAAAATACAATTTAATAATAATAATAATAATAATAATAATAATAATGTTGAGAAAAATAAAATAAATAAAATCTCGAATATAGGGGATGCTTTTAAATGTTCCTCGAGAGATTTCGTTGTTCCACAATATTCGTCCGCATAATAAAATGCAATTCAAAACTCGCCTCGCGGGAAAATTAGTATTGTTGTTTATAACCGATGTGGTTTTTTTTTATCTGGCGAATCACGAAAGTAGAAGCTCTTGATGACAAAAAAAAATGGAAAAAGGCACGTCAGCGGACCAGACGCTCTTCCCTCATCGTGAATATTAGCTACTCGCGCGTATGTCGCGTTTTTGTGCCTCGCTTGATTTGAAAAAAAAAAAAAAAAAAAAAAAATGTTTAAATTTAATTAAATTTCATTTATAATTTCAAAACGACATTTATAAACAACAAGAGAAAAAAAAACTTTTCACGTATCGTACGCACGAGTTCAACGATATAAATTTCTAATAAATATTGTGTAAAAAAATAAGTAATATTAATAATTGGAAAAGTAATTGAAAAAAAAAAGAAATGGAAAAAGATAAGAAATCCGAGCTTATTACGCTTGCCTGTACATTCGATTACACCTAATTCCTCTTTGTACTCCAGACACAGTTTGATACTTTAAGATTGTCGTACATAAATTGTTTTCGTTTTTTTTTTCGTTTTCTTGAATTCACAAAGAAGAATTTTTTTTGCCCCAACGTGCTTATGGGGTTGAACACACAGTTGTTCACGACAGTCTGAAAAATAAATGTCCGTAGAAAATTTTCGAGTCTTTGTAATAACGATAATGGAAAAAGAACTAGAGCTTCGCTGTTGAACGACGATTTTCACGGCCCCACGGAAAATGTTATTTCATAAGAAAATTTGTTTTTAATGTGTACATCTTTGAGATACGCGTAAATTCGGCAATTGCGTTTTCATTCGATGCGTCTTCCCCGTGTACAATTGTTTGTCCCAAATGATATGAAAAAAAAAGAACGAAGAAAAAAATAATACGATTACAAATAAATAGTACCTTTCATGTTCGGAGTGGAATATTATTTGTTTGTTATTTTTTCATTTTCAATTAATCGTACTTACCTGAGAATTATTTATTGTAAGGTAAAATTATATTCCTTTCTTTTTTGTTTTTTTTTTAATATCCCTCAGCCACGACGTTTCTTCATGTTGTTCATTACAGATCAGGTAATAGGATCGAATAATCAACTTATTATTTTTTCCCCCATTTAATCACGTATTTATTTGAGTTCTTAAATATCACACCAAACAATGTGAGATTTTTCTTTTTCTTTCTATTTACACGTTATTGTTGTTACTATTATTTCTTCAACTTAAATTTTTTCGGGCCACGCGCATGCCCCCCGTCGTCTCCGATCGATTTTTTTATTGCAACATCGTAGATTACTTCAGACAGTATGAGATCGAATAATTTCCAATCGATTGCTCGATTTAAAAAAAAAAGGATTCGAAAAAATTTCGAGCGCCCTCTCGGCGAAAACACTTCTTCATCCGATGCGTTGGACGAAATTCGAATTCTCGTTGCGACTAAACGGGTTGCCGATGGTTTTTGGCTGCGAAACGCACATTGAACGACGAAAAAAGCTCACCAGCACCCAACAAAGTTTGTAACGATTTTGCTTTTGGTCGTTTTCTTTTTTCCCTTTCATAAATTTTCACGTTACAGTTGGTTCATCGATGGCAGGAAGATGGATTATTCGAGTTAACTCGTGATAACTGTGAGTTGAATCGAGTTAACTGTGAGGCATTATTCCGGAACTGTAACAATTTTGAGTCATTTTTTTTTATTGCGTCGCAATTTACAAAGTTTTTTTTTAATATATGGGAAATAGTCACCCCCACAGATTTTTCAACCAATGCGATTTCATATCTATTCCAAATCACAGGTAATGAAGGGTTTCGATTTTTTTTCTTTTCATTTATAATTTTTAATTTTTTTTTAAATTGGTAGAGTTCAGAAATAATGCCTGATATTCGGATTTGCAATGTACCATTGATAGATGTTCGTACAAGCACTATGTCAAGTTTTGGATTACATTTTCGCCACAGATTCTTCAGAAATGAATTATCGTTTGACGAGCTATTATTATGCAATATCGAATTTAAAATACATCGATTAAAATTTTTTTTTTTTAATATACTCAAATAAAAAATTGTTTATTATTCAGGAACGATATCCCGAATTATTCACAGTACTATATTGCTTCGTGTCGTAGTTTGGTATAATTTGCAAAGCTTCAACCGTCCAGATACAGTTTGTGTAGTTTGGATTTCTTGTAAAAGAAGCTTTGCGTTGGAAATAAAAATTATGAAAGCAAGCATTGGACATTTGTTGTTTGTGATAAATGTTAAATCCTTTGACAAATTAATTCAAAGGTGTCTAGTGCTTTTCTTTTTTTTTTCAAATTTATTCGAGTCACAAGTTCCAGTTGTGGAAGCTAAGACAATATTTTTTCTGGGAACAACTTTTATTTTTTAAAATTTGGTAATTTTCAATAAATTCGTGACAAATTCAATGCCAAAAGTTCACGACAAAAACATTGATTTATCTACAACGTGTCAACTCGACGATGGCTTTTGAAAATTCTGTGACAAGGACAGCTAGAGTTGAATATATATATTTTTTTATCAAAAAAAAATTGTGAGGCGCATTGAATTTTATTTGTTGTCTCATAGAGGTGGTTGCTTTATTGGAAAAGCAAGAATTTCAGATTATTCATCATTGGTCGACAATCATTCAATCAACAACGAAATCACATTTGACAAAAGTTTTGAAGGGTCTGCAGCTCCGGAACGAAAGTTTTACATCCAATATAAAATAGCGAAAACTCGCTCAACATGATTTTCTTCGATCGACTCGCAATCGATGGTTTGGATGTTGGATTTGATTCAGAAAATTTATTCTCAACGTTTCAGCTGCGGGAAATTAGATTTAGCCATCAGATCAAATCGTTTTTTTCACAGTACAAATGAATGAATATCGGACAATCGAAAGTATCGAATTAAAAAAAAAAAAACAACAAAAAAAAACGAGACGTTGAAATCTCATGGAATTGAAAATTTAACTAGAACGGTGTTGTCCAATGTCCGAAGACAGGAAGCAGCACAATTCTCATTTCAATTTCATGAAAATGAACATTTTATTTTTCCACCTCACATTAACTCTCTCTGAATCGTGAAATCCATTGAAACATGTTTAACAATTTTCCAATTGGATTTTTTTTTTCAACGCAAGTGCTGATCCAACAACGTCTGAGTATCGCCGTCGAACATCTCTAAATCGTATCCCCGAACACTCGCGAGATTTATTGTACAATAAATATAGAGCATCCGGATAATCGTGGAAAATTCACGAACAATCAATTGCACGTAACGAACCTGCGTACAGTTCATTTCAACATGTCCTACGACTGTGTTTCCGTGAAAATTTCCATGAGCCTTGTCGTAAACCGTTTTTTTTTTCGTTCAAGATTAATTTAACGCAACTCGCACGACAATTCAATCCGTCGGCCCGATGCTTCGTTTGGGAGAAGAAAAAAAAAGAGGAAAAAAAAAGAAAACTTTTCAAGTATGTACAAAGTAATGACTTGTTCCTTCCCTCGAGAAGATAAAAAATAATTGAGCTACGGATATCGATGGAAAAAAAAGCCGATGGACAAATATTTCGATACATGAGAAAAGAACCAAAAAAAACACAAGAAAAAAAGATACGAGACAATAATGAAAAATATGTAAATGACGAAATAGAATAGAAAAAGAGTTTGATTTTAGAAATGAAGATGAAAGTGTGTGCGTGTGTGTTTGTGTGTGTGTGTGTGTTTCGACGATCCTTACAAATCAACCAACGCACTTTTCGTTTCGTAAATTGCGAATATCGCGAAAACGAGAGCCAAGATTGTTTTACACTTGATATCGATGATCGGCCGCTCGCTTCGAACGCAAATAGACGCGTCGCAGTTTTTAATTATCGCAATTCATCGGATATATCGATCCATGCCTTCATGTGTGTGTGTGTATGTGTGTGATTGTGTTGGTTTTTTTTTGTGTATAAGTTTTTCTTATGATCGGAGAATTTCTATCTAATTCCATTCAAGAGATTATACAGTTCGATTTTTCTTGAACGTTACCGTCGGCCCTTTCGATCTCAATCAGCAACGTATGGAAAATATCGGCGACAGACTGAAACAAAAGGAGAAGAAAAAAGGCGAGCGATAAGTCACCATCTAACGGGTAACGAATGTGAAAGAATTCAGCGAGGTGTTTTTTTTTTTTGTTTTACCTCATTTTGCTTCGCACTGGTTTCTAAAAATGCTGCGTGCCACGAATCGGCCAAACGTTTTCCCTCATCGGTTTTAACCATTCTGTCGACGTAGAGATCAGTTTTGTTGCCGACCAACACAATTGGAACGCTTTACACAACGAAATATTTGAAAAATATTATTATTAGTATTACTTTTTGATTTTTTTTTTTTTTTTTCGACGTAACTTTGCGTTGAATAACTCACTGCAGCTTTCCCGTGATGTCAAGCAGCTTGTCGTAAATAATTTGAACGACTTCGAAGCTCTTTGCACTCGTTATACTGTAAACGAGAACGTAACCGTGGATGTCCATCGAGTATTGGGTGGGAAATATACTGTACTCATCTTGACCCGCTGTGTCCACTAATTTAACTTCGTAATCTTGGCTATTTACACGTGTGCTCTTTGTGAATGCTGCGTAAGAAATTTTCTATCGGTTAGTTAACTTATAACAAAATTTTCAAACTCAAAATAATTAACGTCAAAGTTTTTACAAATGAATTTATTATTTATATTTTCGGTTTTATTCAAGTTAAATTACAATTATTTTTGATTTTTCAAAAATTTCTGTTAATTATTTGAAACAAAAAAAAATAACATATCAATCTTACTGTTTTCAATGGTAGGATCGTACGAGTCGACGAATTGACCCTCGACAAATTGTATACTCAACGACGATTTACCTGTGAATAATCAACAAAAATCAAGATCGATATCTTCGTAATCGCATGAACAGAAATAAAATTGCTTGTTGAATCTCCAAAACTCACCGACGGACCTATAGCCCATAATAGCTATTTTCCTCTGTTTGGCTGGCATTTTTCAACAACTTTTGACAATTCCAAGATTTGTTTCTTCTTTGAAAATAATTTTTCTTAATGGCTTGTTCATGCTCCGGGTAAGTCCTTTGAAAAAAAAAAGACATTGATAAAAACTTGCTTTGCTGGACACTGAAAAAAACGATTGCAATCTCGTCGAAGGTTATGGACAAGGCCACAGCGCGAATGTCAACGAATTCCAAACTCTTCGCGAACGATTATGAGAACCACGAGTCACGCCGAGCACGATTTCAGCTACGCAAATTAATTCGTCATCTATACACGACTACCTATATACACAAAAAAAAAGCTGTGCCGTAGTCGCATGGACGATGCGTTTTCCCATGCACAGGCAAATCCCAAACAAATATATTTAATTTACAATTCATCGATCATTCCTATTGTCATTAAATCATTCTCAAATGAATGAAAAATATTGAACATTAGCATCGAAGAAGCGTCGCAGAGGTGAAACTTGCGACGGACGATTCTTAACTTATGACCTACGACCTACGACTCGTGCAACACTGAAAAAAATAAAAACAATGATTGCGAGTGGAGTCTCGACGCAAAAATCTGTACTCGAGACAACCAATGATAAAATAATGAGAATTTGTAAATGAAGGTATTTTCGTAAATTTGATGAAGGGTGAATTAAAGAAGCGTTTGATTGAAGAAAAAATAAATAAATACGCAGACAGTGGGTTATCATGTGGGGGGGGGGGGGGGAAGCTGGCGGGCGTGGGTGGATCGGTCGTGCGTTATATATTTGATGTAAGTATTTACTAAGTGCGGTACGGGGTCGAGCATGAACGAAGCGTCTTGACAACTCATACTCACTTGGATCATGCGTCTTTCCCCAGTATCGTTTACCATCGAGTTTTCCGTTTTAAGTTCGATCGATTGTAAAGTTTCACGTAGAATCAGATCTTTTTTCTCACTCGAAAGCAACGCGTATGACTGGCGCGTTGTAATTCGCTCTGTGCGTGTTGGTCAACGCGCGGTTTATTACCAGATATTACTCGTCTACGTATTTAGCGACGCAAAGAGGCTTGCATTATTGCTATGTACACATAAACTTATGTATTTGTGTATGTATGTGTGTATATATATAACGTGTAACGTAGAGATGAGTAGGAAGATTGAAGAAGATCCACAGACCTCGAGCAAAGAAGACGGATTCACATGGAATCCCAGCTTGTGTGCAACATTTTGTCACGCACAATTTAGTTCTCATTTCTGTCGGTAGCTGGCGCGCCGTGACATCGGTGTGACAAATATTATTCTAATGGATTATCGAGTGTCGATGTAAAAAACTGATATTTCCATCGAAAAGCTAAAACAATTTCAAGGGACACGAACAGATTTTGGATTTTTTTTAATTAGCATAAATAACATACATGTGAAAAAACAGAAAATTTGAAATTCAAATTTCTCTATTATGAATTTTTGTTCTTTAATTAATTGTAGGAAAACTTGCGGAGAACCCAATTCGGAAAATGCATATATCCTGTGAATTTTTCTTAGCTTTTTGATAAGAGTATTGAGCAAATTTTTGAAATTTGAACAGGGCCGAAAAACAGCCTTTTGTGTTTCGAATTCGATTTCAATGGATTTTCGAGAGTGAAAAACTGATACTTTGATCGAAAAGCTGAAACAATTTCACGCGATAAACAGATGTTTCATATATATTTTTAACAACGTAAGCATGTGAAAAAAATGTTTGCAAAAGAAAAAAGAAAACGAACCGAATGAAAACTGTAATTGACAGCTGCCAAAATAATAGAAAAGAAAATTGATAAAATGTTGGAATTTGTTGTTCAACATGCGCTTTAAGCTGTGTAAATATCATAACAATTCCGGATATAGTGAAGCTAATTTTTTATCCCTGGCATAGATTCGACCGTGAAATAAATTCGGCGCTTTAACAAAGCGTTATTCGATGTTTACTGAATTTACGAAGCTAGCAGACGGCTAAGTGAGGGTCGTGCGGCTACGTTCAAGCTGCTTTGATTTCGCGTCAACGAATGGGAAGAAGCGTGCACAAAGAGGACTTGCATTGTACCGCTGATCCTTCTACCCATCCCTGATAGCCGTGTTCGTTACAAGTTATTCATTCGTTGTAAATAAATAATAAATTGAATTGGCGACTCGACTTATTTTGTCAATTACAAAACTTTGCTTTACATCCCACGGAAAATGCGATCCACTATCCTCACCATCTTTTTTTCATACTCTTCCCACAGCCCGTCATACATTTGAATTCGCATTTCCCACGGAATAAATTATTATCGAGACGATGCGCGCAACCTTTTTCGCCCGTGCGATCTCCCCCACGAGTGCGAGAGAAACCGCGCTATCGGCGTTCGTTGCGGAGCAAGAGAGAACGAGCTACGACAAATGGCGAAAGCGTTTGTGCTCGTTCTCTCTCGCTGCGCAGCGAGCGTCCGTAGCGCCCATCTCTGTCGCACCCACAGCGTACGGCAAACGTTTCGCGAATGAAACACCCTGTAAGCATTGCGTCAACGTTATTGGTTGTGCGGCCAGGAGCGTGTCTCTCGTCGGTTATCAATCTCAATTGTTCGTAGAATCTCAAAATAATATTCGATCAGCACAAGTACGCGATTAGACCGTTTAAGGGTTTACATATTAGAAACGAAGAATTTGGAAATTTTCATTGGTTATTATCTTATTTTTTATCAATGTTATCGCGTTCTTATCATAATCCAGAGCAACACGCGTGTCTCGTGGGCGATGAAACGTTCTTAAAAGCCATCGCGTCCGCGCGTTGTGTTTCCTGCTCTCTCTCTCTCTCGCTCTTTATATACATAGATATATGTATCTTTCGGTCTGTTATGATAATAATGATAATGGCGAGCCCAGCGGCGGAGCCCGCGTGAACCGAACGAATTGAATCCAACGCCGGCCTTCTTCCGGTCACAACAGGAGACAACGCGGAGAAAATGGCGAACTTGGTTGACATTTGATAAGCCCGCGTTATACGCGTTGCAAAATTTCGTTATTCGATAGCCGCGTGAAAATCTCAAACGACAACAAACGGTTATAGTTCGATTGACACACAATTGCCCTCGACAATTCGCCAATTCGAAAATCTTCAGGTGGGCATTAACCTTTTTCCATTAATATCTAATGATTATATTATGTTGTTTCATCACTGGACGCTGGGTCCGTGAGTCGCGCGCACGCTCATTCTTCTATGTTTACAGTGGCTTTTACGTTTTTTTTTTTTATTTATTCTCTTTCGTCGTTTAATCGCAAAAAATGGTTGGTGGTGTCGCCACTGGGCCTCGGCAATGGTTCACTTTGGTACACTTTGGTCCGCTTATCGTGCCATCGCTTTTCCATCGTGATCCGGCTTCTACGTTTCAATCGCCGATGGATTTGTTGATAAATGCTTTTTGTTTTTATTTTCATTTTTTTTATGGTATTACTACCGTCGATTTAATTATTAATCAACTACCTCTTTGGCTAAATGTTTCTGTTAACTTTTTTTTTTTTATGACCAGTCTGCGAACCGCAGAGTTGCGCCAGAACTATTGACCATGCTTCCGACTGGAGCATACACACCGCTTTTACAGTTGAAAAAATTGAGGAATTATAATATGAGTTTGATGCCACTTTTATGTATCAACTAAACGCTGTAATAAGCTGGATGAACATGTGGATAACGTCGTTGCTCGACCTCGTCGTCTCAATTTTGTCATAAGCATGGATTTTCTCCCTTCCTGCCGCCAGCATTCTTTCGGTGATCAACCTGTTGGAATTCCATATCTGCCGAGTCTAGCCCCCCCCCCCCCCCCCTTTCCCCCCCTTTGCCACCGGCACACGAGGCAAATCTTCCATCTACTCACAGAGATAAATAAGAGGACTCGGCGATATTTATAACTCGTCGCCTCTATGGAACGTGGCTGGCAATCTTTGCCGCTTCTCGAGTTACACAAAACCTCCGTGTAAATGTGTATTTGATGATGCTTAGATATAGATGATTTCGTTATTCTAATTTTTTTAGCAGCGACGCCATTCGACACACGTTAAAAGACTGGGAAAGTTGATGTGGGAATTCAGATTTGGGCTAAGCGGATAGGAGACTAATTTTTGTCGTGTGCCGTCGACGTAGATTGGTAATCTGTGGCGATGAATGCAGATCGAACTTTTGCTTTTTATTGACTTTTAGCTGGAACCACAACCCGGAAGTTCAACATCGCTGGGTACTATGATATCGCGTATTTTGTCCGATATTCAGGATTTTTTTTTCATTGTTTGAGAATCGGAGGGAAAGCTCTATGGAAAAGCATGAACATAGAGAGATCAAAATTGAATTGTGACTTGAATTCCAGCTGCGGAACTGTCGATCGACAGGGATGAGAGATGGCAACTCTGGACGAAGTGAGCATGCGGCTCATGAGACCGGCAAAGGATCTGGCCGATTGGAATTTCCCATTGGCAACGGTATGACAAAAAAATTCAATCGCGAAAACAAAAAATTGTTGGAAAATGTACTTTGAAGTATAATATAGTAGTGAGATTTGTGTTCACCGTATAGAATTTTCATATTTTCCATTCAATATTCTCGTTAACATAACGAATGGACCACGTGTTACATTTGCATTTATTTTATATAGAATAAAAATCGAAAGAAAACCGGAAATTGCAAAAAAAATGTATATAATATGTGCCTTGCAATTATACTGTTTATCAATAAATAAATATTATTTAATTGCGAAAAATTGCACGAATAAATAATTTTCCCCCGATTAGTTTGTTAATGAAGCTTAATGTTGAAAAAATAATTTTATTCACAGATTTTGGAAGATTATTATACTTTGCTTAGCGAACAGAGCGCCGTGAATTTTAGTAACGCCGCTTTGGTGCTGCAAAATTCGGCGAATGTGTACGTGCGACGTGTCGAGTCCTTGTATCACGATACGAACTCTCTCAACGAATCATTTGTCAAGGACCGGTAAGTTTTTTATTTTATTAAAATAAATAATTAAATTTGCAGAATATTTTTTTATTTTCTATGGATCGTCCGTTAATGCGCGTTTGATTAATCGGTAGGAATGAGCATGAAGCGACAGAAGCCATGAAAAAAAATGACAAAAGAAAGCACGCGTTAATAGATTTCGGAGATTTCGAAACGCTGGATTTCACAAAACTCGTCGGCAAAAATAACAACATCAAAAACCGCACTGAAACCAACGACTCTGTGAAATTGTTGAGTCAACGATTTCCCGAATTGGAGAATGTATCGAGATCCTCATTGCCCATCGAAGTGTACGACATTCACGGCGAAGTCGTTGGTAAAAAATACGATTTTCGGTGAGTTTGCTGTGTGGACTTTCGGTTAGCGAGACAAAATTCATCCTACGAAATAAATTTCGAAAAATGTATTAAACCGTTTTTTTTTTTCAATGAAACAGATGTAACGAGCATTTAACCGAATCTGGAATGTTGGTTCGACACTTGACTCCCAAAGGTTCATATCGCCATTGATCAATAAAAAAAATAAATAAAATGAATCTAAATAATAATCATGATCTTGTAACATATTGTGAATATTGATTTTTTTCCAGATTTTTCCAATGACTGCGTTGATGAAAGAGAACAAATGACAACGGAAAATCCGACAATTATCTCGGAACCTGCCGAATCGGTTGAAGAAGCCGACAGTGCTAACTGCGAGAGTGGTTTGTGCGAGAGAACTTGTGACGATTCTTGCGTTCCACACGACAAAGATAGCGGTCTGTTGGACACGAGTTTCACATCGTCGTACGATTCGGGTGTGGGTTCTTCGGTTCGATGTTCGAATTTGCGTTCGAGCTCATCGTTGTCCAATTCCCCGGACAATTGGACACCGTCGTCGCGTCCCGAGTCAAGGTTATCCATCGCCGATGACAGTTTCGCGATGGACGATCCATCGCAGCTGGATAACTCACAGAACGATGTAACATCGTGCGAGCAAAATGTGTCGCCCGTCGAAAAGCGAAGCAGAGAAGCGATGCAGGACGATATCGTCGATTCGACGACTGTTTCCGACCTGCAACCAGCCAGTACGTTGGAAAACAATCGAGAACCCGCGTCACCGAATTCTCGAAGGTGAATCATTGATTATATTGATTTATAATTATTTTATAATCACAAAAATGTGAAAAAAACGTATCAAACTTTATTTGAAAATTCCAACGACGTTTATCGTTGGACTTTTTCCTCGTGAAAGATGTTAAAAATGTCATTAATTTTATTTAAAAAGTCCAACGACGATTATCGATACGAATACTTGGCTTAGCGATATTATCTAACAACATAAAAATCCAAATGTTGCTTAGGAGTAAAAGATTGAAGAACGTCATCGACGACGTTAACGATCTGAATCCAAAGTTGTGGGAACCAATTCCGTTCGACGGCGTGCCGGACGAATTGCCGAAAAGCCGAAGCGAATTCAAACTGCCTTGTCCCATATCTCTGCTGAAATTCCGCGAAAGACCTGTGTGTATGCGAAAAAAAAAAAATTCGAATCCCTCGAGTGTTTTCTCCCTCGATTTGTCGAATGATATTGACGTTTGATTTTCTTCCAGCGTAAACGTAAAATAACGTCGGCGACGCGAAAGAGAAGGTGCATGGAAAGACTGTCGATGATCGAGTGCGATACGGTCAGAAATAAAATGACAATGTATTCGCCAACGAGACAATTATTCATTCCTTTAAAAAAAGGTAAAATATCGGTTGTTGATGAACGAAAAGAAAATAAGGTGTTTTGTAAAATAATGTAATTTTTATTGTCACTTGATAAATAATAAATTGTCAATTACCATATTGATTATTATTATTTCAGAAGAACCTGAAGACTCGCAGCTTTATGTCGGGGAAGATCTTAAGAACCGAACGAACGTCGATGCATTGAGTTACGAAGCTGTCACGGACATATCGATGGATCTGTTGGGATTCAGGACGCAAGTCGGAAAACCCGATGGGGAAAGAATTGCGGGCGTTAAATCGGGTATTAATAAATTTTCAATGGCAGTTAGGTACTTTGAGGAATGGCCAACGGGCGATGCATTAACTCTAGATTGGTCATCGTACGCGACCCAACGAGTTTGGTCGCCTCACGAGGGAATTGTGTGGCAACGTCGCCCGAGAGAAATCACTAACTCATCCGGTCACCTGATGAGGGAAGTGCCGTATTTCGGCGCTTCTTCTATCCAATTCTTTTTATATCTACATTCTTTACCATGGTGTCCAGTGGTCCTTGAAGTCCTGGAATAGTCCTTGGAGTCCTGGAATAGTCCTTGGAGTCCTGGAATAGTCCTCGAAGTCCTGAAATAGTCCTTGAAGTCCTGGAATAGTCCTTGAAGTCCTGGAATAATCCTTGAAGTCCTGGAATAGTCCTTGAAGTCCTGGAATAATCCTTGAAGTCCTGGAATAGTCCTTGAAGTCCTGGAATAGTCCTTGAAGTCCTGGAATAGTCCTTGAATTTTGTTTGTCCTTAAAAAAAAGTCCTGGAACATTCCTTGAATTTTGCTTTCCCTTGAAAAAGTCCTGGAATCTCCTCGAATTTCGTTTAATGCCCTTGAAATTTTTATTTCCCCGCAATTTGAGTTTCTTCGACAACGCATGTTATCGGAAATAATCCTACAAAAATGTCCATCTGTCAGTTTCGCTGAGAATTACATTGTATACATTCGTGCATACTGAATAGTTATTTTTAAAACTGATTCCAACGTAAGCAAAAATGATTATTGAAGCAACAGATACATTACGCTACTAGTACGATTCGACATTTTCCGATGAGTGTCGAAAAACGCATAAAGCAAGAAAAATTTACGGACGCGAGGAGTACGTAAATTCACACTTTTCACACTTTGCGTGGTCAAAGATTGAACGATAATCGTGAAGAATACACATTTTTTCCGACGAGTGTGTGATCTTCGTACAAAAAAGGCGTCAAATATTCGTTGCCAAAAAAAACCATTATCAGCGATAACGAAACTGTGATTTTTCATTTTAAGTAAATGGTATTTCCCGTTGGTTATGTTCTAACAGAGAAATAGATACTATTTATCAACAGTTTTGTCTACTTTCACTTTTGACAAAAGCCCTGACACAACCTGAAAATGTCCTCGAAAAATTGTCCTTCAATGTCGTTGAATTTCGTACAAACTTTTTACTGAACACCATTTGTACGTTTCGATTAATTAAAAAAAAAGAACATAATCAATTCCTCAAAGCTTCAAAGGACAAACTCTAATTTTAAAAAAATTCTATCAATCAGTTGCAAAGTAACAAAAAAAAGCGATGCACGCCGGCTTTTTCCCTCATTCGGTGACCAATCTAGGGTTGAATTACGAGGCCGTGACAGATATATCAATGGAATTCGTTAGGTTTCCAGATGAACGTCCAAGATCCCGATTCCCTCGTTCGTGGAATCGTTTCGAGTACCGACGAAACTACGGAACACGATGAAACGCCTATCGAATTTCCCGTGGACAATTTTCCAATGCCCGACACTCCGGAATCGTCGGACAGTTCGTCCGAGGACGAAACGGGAAATTCGGCTCCGTTGTCGGCTCGTCAGATTCGCATCGAACAATCGATACGCGATATATACGACACGGCCGATGTGGAAACCGCTCAAGAACGGGCTGTCGCCAGTTGGCACGAATTTCTCAAACCAAAGCTCAGAGAGGCCGAACGCCGGTCGCCTTTTGACATATCTCGTTACACCGCGAGTGTTGTGCAATCGTTGAAATCTAAAGACGATCGAAATATCGAATTCAAAGAAATGGTTGATCATCGGGAATCGATCGAAGTCGCGCGATATTTCTTGGCCACGTTGCAACTGGTAAGCTTATCGGATTGATAATGATAACTATCGTTGATCTGTAAATTCTTGGTAGTGCGATTTATCATTTTTTCGAAGAATTGATTACACTGGTTTGCACATTTTTGCTTTTCTGCGAGAACCTGATGAAAAAAAGTGTTATTTGGACTGATTTGGGGTCGCTGAGATAGAGAATGACACTCAATCATTTTTCTGAAGAAGCGTTTTCGACATTTTAGCGAAAAACATGGTTTTTGGCCTTTTTTTTAGTTATCGATAGGAATCTTGGAAACGATGGATCTAACTCAACTAAAATGTGTATTGTTTGAAAGTCATGTTCTTTCCCTTCACGACGATGTACTTCTTGTGTCAATCGAGATGGTATTCTTTTTTGAATTACAATGCTAAAATTTGAAAAAAGTGGATTTTTCAAGCTTTTTTGCAAATCATACATTTTTGTCTACTCTTTTGAGTTGGGAATGTTTTTTTTTACAGGTTTTGATGACTGCAGGTGAAAGTGTTATTTCATTATTATCACTTTTTCGTTATTTATTTCTCAAAAACGCTTTTTTGGAAAAACAGATGAGAGTCATTTTTATTTTCAGCGACCCCAAATTAGGCTGAAAAAACACTTTTTGAACAAGGTTTGTTCGTGAAAACTAGTCTTATATATCGCCAATTCCTGCCACAACATTTTTCCAGTTGGCGCATCGCTTTCTTGTGTTTTATTCGGTTCAACGAGACTTCATCGAGTAGATAAAAAAAAAGATTGTCTCTGCCGGTCATCCGACAGTTCTAGCAGTTTTCCCACTCATTAAATCGTTAAATTTTGTCTAACACCTCGATTTTTTTTTCCTTTTTTTGTTTTCACAGGCCAATAAGTACCACGTCCACATCGACACGAGTTGCAGCGTCGAAGATAATTTTAAATTAGTTCTCCTCGATGAAGACAGGTCGGGCCAGAGGTAGAGTATTTCAACCCTCTCGCTGGGACAATTTTCGTTGAAAGATTTTTCGGTAATCTCGAAAGACCATTACCCATTATCCGGATGCAATCACCATGCGCGAGGGTTGAATTCTTTATTTTTCACCAGTGACCATCGCTTTTTTTGTGTACATATGTTATGTACACGATACTGTACAGTTAATTGTTAGTCAAGAGATTTAAGAGTTGTTGAGCTATGCGTAAAGCTATTTGACTATCGTCCGAATTTAATTTGGCGATACGTCCATCGATTGACCCGTCGGAATCGAATTTTTTTCACCGTGCTTACCGGCGATGTACATACTGTAAAGGTAATTCGAGCAACGGTGTGAAATTCGCTGAGCGATTAGACGTACGGTCTACTCGATCTAAAGGAGTTACATTTTTGCGACTTTTGTTATGATCGTCGAGAAGATGAGAAATTTAGTAGATATATTTATATCTAATATATATATATATATATATATATATATATATATATATATTTAAATTCAATTTAACGGACAATTTTACGACGCTTCGGAGTGAAGAAAAAATCTTGCTGGGATTCCCACGAAATTACCTACTTACGAGGTCCGCAAGACTAACATTTTCCGAATTTGGAACCAAAAAGAAAAAGAAAAAAATTACACCATTAAGTGATTCGGAAATTCTAAACGCGATAACTGAATCGAGGGACGAGATGCAAAAAGACCGATTACGAACAGGACAGATTTGTTTAAGAGTTAGTTTGTTATAAAAAATAGTGTATATATATATATATATATATATATATAAAAAAAGCGATAGCTTCGCAATACACATTATCCTCGATTGAATTTTCAAGGACAAGTGCTTTACAGGCTGTTCGTCGTGGAACGGAAAAAGAAAAAAACATTGAAAATATTTTTTATGACCGTTCGTCAGATATTTTTCTAATGAAATTTTTTTATTCAATAATCACGAATTTATAAACAATCGGTGAGCCCGATGGTAGTTCTCAATTTCACACCGTCCATATCCGTATTTTATCGCAACCAATTAGTGGTACATTGTGTACCAAGAGCGGATCGAAGGCGACTTTTTCAAAATCGTCTTCTGCCCATGATGCACGTATTTTTTGTTCGACCCCCTTGAAAACGCTAATTTCATGCAGGCAAGCGTAGCAACGGATGGAAAACATTATTTTTCGCCCGCTGGAAGATTGCGCATGCGCCTATGGGCACAGTCACTTTGCGCTGCGCATGCGTGAAATAACGCGTTTTTGAGAGAAGAATTTTTTCATGTTTTTTTTACACTCTTCACTCGTTGAAATTCCACCGTTAAATAAGCAGCACGGATCTACGTAATAGCCAAAATATTTGACTACGAAATAAATGAAAATAAGAAAAGTTTGCTTTTTATCGTTTGGCCGTTTGGTGCCCTCGGACGATTGTTCACAATACCTTTGCCCAAATCCATGGCTCCAGGGGGGGGACTCTCGATGGGAGAAAACCAGGGGCCTCGATTGATAAGAATATTTTTAAATTCGTGTAAACAATTGTAATTGTTTGACTAGCAGAATTGATGCGAAATGCGCGTGTATCTGCTATCCGACGTATCTCCGAAACCACGTTTTTTTTCTCGTTGTTGACACATTTATCACTGTCCTTTGCGTTTCTATAAAAAAATACAAAGACGATCGTTTTGCGCATGACATATCATTAAACTCGTGATTCTAAAGATGTTCACAGTTGTTCATCGGTGCGAATGTGTAATCTCCATATCGTACGTACGAACATTCCATGTTTATTTTTATGGAAAAATCGAGATGAACATAAATACAACAACTTCACGAATTATCAATTGTGTTTTAATTGTGAGTACGTTACAACCACTCTGTAAATCCTGTTTCAATGCATCGTGACTCATTTGAAATCGTCTTTGTTATTTGTTTACCTTGCAACGAACAAACTTATATCAAGCCCAAAATCGTTGACAATCGATATTGACAACGGATGCTTTTCTCTTTGGTCGCACAAAGCTCGCATCGTAGTCGAGAACAACACTTTGCGCATACATTCCTAAGCATCGATGGTCTGATGTTGCTCAAATCGCAGATCGAATTTCGGTTCTCCAATCGGCCGGGGCAAGTTCGTCGAGCCTGCGGTCCAAAAAGTTGAGACAACTCGCCAGTTGCGACGTAACTTGGTCGACGGCTTGTACATGAGCCGTTGTTAGTTCTGGCAAAGCTCTTTCGGCCGATATAACCTGCCGACGAAAAAGATCATCGTTAAAGATCAAAATCAATCAATATTTCCAACAAACATTATTATAACAGCGGGACGGTTAAAATTTCTTGCGAATCAACATTTGCTGTTGCTACGACTAATCATGATCTACGATATGTTACAATTGTATGAACAAACATACCCGCTTCTCGAGATCGCCAAATTTCGTTTTCAGGGCATCTATATATCCAGGCTGTATGGTTCTATGTTCGACAGGACCTGAAGACAATGCCTTATATTTCCATAAGCAAAACCCAACACTTATATTTTTTACTCCAACAAAAAATATTAAAAACTTACAAAATTGATGCACCCTGACAATGTCAATTATGAAGGGCCTGGAATAAGAAAGAAAGTTTAACGATTAACTTGCATACAGTTTAGTTTAGCAGCCACGTTACAAACATTTGACTGCGAAAAATTGTTTTTATGTGACATCGTACTTATCGCTTTCGGAGCCACTTAGAAGTGTTGAAAATGGTATCAGATTGTTGTCCTGTCTTCTGACTTTAATGACTCTGGTGCCGTCGTCCTCTACGTCGATCAGACGAAAAATAATTGCTCTGAGCTCGTCGGCGACCGAACCGGATGTGAGTGTCAGTTGATGAAGACTCGACTCCAATTTTGCAGGATCTGTTTCTGAAACGCATTGTTTATATTTTTTCGGATGACGGATGCTTTGATGGTTACAGTAGGGTTTTTCAGTGGGGCTGCAGGCTGCGACGAGGATATCCGATGAATTCTTACCGAGCTGATCGTATCTGCGAATCAACGCCCACGTACGTATTTCGCTCATGCCCATTTTGCTCGACCGCAAACTTGTTGTTTTGGCTGATACAATGAGTATTGTTGATCGTCAGGGCTTTCACAGGAATTCTAATTTCTTCTTTGTTAGATTGCTAGACTGTATATTATATTGTTAAAAAAACATTCATAAATCCCTATTGACAGATAATAATACAACGAATAAACTACAATATTGACTAGCTGGATAACGATGTAAACAAATAAATTTCACTGTAGGTGAAAATCTATGACTGATTATTTATCGCATTTGGGATTGGAATTAAAAAAGTGATAAGGCTGTTACGGTGGCACGTGAAGCCAGGCGACAAATGTTATGGAGAATCAATGTCGCAAGGTCACAATTGTCAGAGTGAAACAAATTTTCCAGGTGGCGCTTTGGAAAATTTCTTAGACAGAGACGACAGAGATGAGTAGAGTTATCGACAGTGTCGTCTGTCACCTGCGCGCCCCTGATGCAGCGCGACATCTAGCGAGCGCGCTCGGAACCACGTAGCCGCCTGCCAGCTCCAGTAATATATATAGTAATACTTGCGTGTGTAGTGCGTGGCCGACACGTTTCGAGTATATATAGTAATAGTACACGTGAGATTTTCATCGTCGATTTATACCGGGTGGCACGATTGAGCTCGTCGTACCTTACGATATTAAACCGGACGACGTTTCGTCAAATGCTTTCACTGGTTTCATTTCCCGGTGATGAAATAACTTCGATAATGCGGCTCTGATTTCGATATGAATTTAAAAAAAAACTTCACAACGATGTGGACAACACGAATCATGAAAACAATTATTATTGTTGTACAGATTTTCACATGTTTTCACGATTTTGGCTTTGATATTATCCGCGTATAATACATTTAGACAGTTCACACGTTTCGGATTCTATAATCATAATCTTTCGGACGACTAGCGTAAATTCAATTTTGTTTTGAAAAATGTAGAGTATTCAGATATCCGACCACAAAGGTCTAGATCTATTTATTTACGTATGAATAAATTCAATCAAAAAATTCCAAAATCGGCGTGATGTCCTGCTGCGAAGGAGCTTCCGGTGGCCTCGATAGATACCCCGGCACAGGCTGTTGTGGTTAGTTTTTACGTTTCACATTTTCAATTGAGCATGGATTTCTTCAAAAAAATCTGGTTCCACAATTGTTTGGAAAATATTGGACCTTCAATTCTTCTAAAACATATTTATCAATTATGCAAAAATCACGGACAGTAAAAAATCATACAAGAGTCAAATTTCAATAACAATAATAGTAGTCGTCAAATAAAATTTGCTTTCTCAAGTTCTTCTAGTTTATCGTCTGCGTGAATTCGCTTCACGCAGACGATAACATTTTTAATTGAAAAAAAAAAGCTTGACCTTGAGTTTCGTGAATCAAAGGATGCTGGATATGCGAAAATTGTAACAGGAACAAGTTGCGCGGGTGGAAAAACCGGATGTTCGGCTTCGGAGCCGCGAATACGTTCGTGTTTTTGTCAGGAAAACGTGGGATGTCTGGATCAAGCGGATTGCGGTGGATTTCGGCCTAGAGGAACCGCAGCGACCGGGGCCTGTCCGGGACCGTGTCAGTGCGCCGAGGAGGAAGCCTGGAATCGTAACGTACCCCCCAAACCCAATTGCGAGTGGTTGTCCAATTTCAGCGAATTACGCAGACAGTGGAGCGATCACGGTCGTCAGAACAATTGTAAATGTTGCAACTGCAAACCATGGTAAACTTTTTCACGATTCGACGATATCTCGAAAATTGTTTTGTTTGGAAACGAAAAAAAAAAAAATCTCAAAACCCATGGCGTATTTTCCCAGTAGAACCGCAGCACCCTGCAGACCCTGTTTAACACCTCCTCCCACCTGTTCCACCTCCAATTTTCATCGTGCAGACTATCAGGTAAGTCTTGGAGCTGATAATGTTATATCAAGGTCATTCATTCGATGCTTTGAATTACGACAAATTGGTCATAATTATATATATAGTCTTTTGATGTCATCCATCGAACGTCATTTAACAATTGGATATTACCAAAACCATCCACATTTAGTCGCGTCGTGCAGTTACTTTTTTTTTTATAATCACGACTAGATTTAACCTCAGAGTTCTAAGTCGGGGTAACTCGTTACCCCAGCGGAGTTTCGGAACGTTTTGTGCCTTTCAATTTTACAGCGTTTATTCATCGCTGCAAATGTATATCTTTCACTGAATGAAATTCTGTAAATAGAAAAAAAATGGCATCAACCCGTTCCCAGGGATGGGTAATCATTCAATGAAAATGTATTTTAAATACTTCTCAAAACTGCTGACTGCCCACTGAAACTGCAAACTGCCCCTCGTTAAGCACAAAAAAAATCTTACTCGCGTAAAAATCCGCAAAATCAGAATTTTCCGTACACGCGTCTCTCCGCAGACGTGTTGCAGCGACCGGCTATCGGGTGGCGCCTGTGGCGGAAAACCCCCACGCACCCAAACCCCACCGTCCGATGACCAAGAACGCACATCGGCCGGCGGTTGCTCACCGTACAACTTCAACCGGTCATCAACCTCCAGGTGTCCACCGACTCCAAGTTCAAACATGAACAGCCGCAACTCGCCGCCATGTTCCATCCCCAGCGAGTGCTCCGTGCGAAATTCTTGGGCCTCTTGCCGTCCGCCGAGCAGTTGTCAACCGTGTTCACCCGCACCCCGACCGGATTTGCAAAAGCGCAGTTGCTGTCAATGCATCACGGGTTCGTGCATGTGTCAACCGATGCCACGAACTTGCAACTGTCCGCCTCCGGTGCAAGTGGACGCTCGGGCGGAACGTGATTGTTCGTGCGATTGTCCATCGTCGCCCGAGTGCGCATGTCCGCCGAGCGAACGCAGATTTTCACGATCCAAGGTCAAATGTCCGAACGCACGTTTGTGCTGTCCAACACCGAGACCGCGTCCGGGGCCCAAGTGCGATTGCACCAAGTGCCAACCGTGTTTGCCACCTCCTTGCGATTCTTGCACCGCCAGCAAATGTCGCACGGCCGTGCCCAAGGTCAAATCATGTTGCGGCGGTTCTTCGTGCGACGAGGGCGCCGCCTGTCGCATTGGTACCGTTCGAGCTGTGCCATCTTCTTGCACCGTTGGGCCAGCCCCGTGTCAACCTTTGCCGCCATGCGACGAGTGTCGGAAAACACCACCGTCCTGTCGTCAATCCGGTCGGTCGTGCAATCCCGAATCGAATGCCGGTTCACAACGAAGCTCCAGCCGATTGATTCGGCTGCTCAATCGTAATCGAAATGCGGGATCTTCGCGATCTGCCAAACACAACTCACCAGGTCAGTTTTGACATCAAAGTCCTTGTGATTGTTATTATTATTATTTATTTATTTCTTATTATTATTATTATTATTATTATTATTATTATTATTATTATTATTATTATTATTATTATTATTGACGACGAGACGGAGGAATTTATCGGAGCTGACGAAGGTTTTGGTGATGACGACGGAGAGGCGGACTCGGGCCGTCGACAGTGTCACTGCGGATCATCCGGGTCTCGGGGATGGCACGATTGATGCGATTTTTGTTTTTCTAACAATTGCAATATGAATTTTTTGACAAATTTGTTACGATTTTTTTTTGGACAATTGTAAATGCAATTATAATGAATCGCATGGGTATTGATGAGAAATACGATGAGTTTGATTTTGTAGGGTTTGATGGCGGTGGCAATGATGCCCGCAGATAATGATCAATCCTGCAATTATTGCTGCTCGACCAATTTTTTGTCATTGTTTATGTGAAACAGTAAAAAAATCAGTGCAACTTTATCTTTCCGTTCTAACCATTGTCATTCGAAACATTGAGCGTTCGTAGATTTCACCCTTCTGAACTTTGCTCGTTCTGAATTTCGGTCCTCACCCCGTATTTCATAATCGATCGTCGAAAAAATTATTTTCCAACTGAAATAATATTCTCACTTTTCCACTTTTGCATTGTCTTTTTTTTCTCGAGCTTCCATTGATATAAAAAAATTGTCACATCAAAATTGAATAACAAATTACGAATCAGTAAATTCTATAGAACACACAAATTTTATAATCATCGATGTGACACTCCAGAGCCAAGATAATTCCGCAGTAACCATCGAACCGAGATCCGCCAAAAAGCTAAATCCGTTAAAATCCGCACAAATTTGATCCTATAAAAAAAGGGAATTTAAAAAAAAAAGTCTTGCTCGGAATGGATTACTTATTTTCCATCGGTTCTTTGTTGTTGTTGTTATGGTTGTACCGAAGGTGTGTGACGGTGTGGTGCCTACAGTATTTCGAGGCGCGTCAGTCACTTCCCCATCAGGATCATCGACTTCGCGATGCACCATTTGCTTGTGCGAGTTTGACGAAAAATCGGACGAGACGACGTTCTCGTCGTGTCTCGGGGCCATCGGTCGTTCCATCCTCGTGCCCGGTCACCTCACCCTCGTGTCCTTCGTCCTGATCATCTTCCTCGGCCTCACCTGGGCCTTCGCCTTAGCCATCTACAAACGTTATAATTTCACCAAAAAACTATGTTCGATGATTAAACGTTGATGATCCAATAATTGTTAAATTTTGTCATTCATCGGTCTTTCACTGTTAACATGTATTTCAGGCATCACATCGCATTGTTCGCACCTTTGCGAATTATCCGAATATCGTGACGTCTGCTCGGAAACGATTAGGTAATAATTTACGATTATTTTTTTTTTTATGATGAATTTTTCTGTGTTTGCCGATTTTTGCGAGTAAATTTCTCGACGATTTTGCTAATGAAATTCTCAGACCGTCGGTTTGTCTCGAGAGATCGGATCGACAATCTCATTTTCGTGAAATTTCCAAATCTCCGCGTCGACGTTTCACAAATTTCAATCGAACACCGATGAAAAACGCGACGTTGGTTCGTCGGTTGCCCTGCGTTTGTCGTTTGTCGATCCTCGAACTCCTCGAACGCTCGCGGGAACTCGAAAGAATCTGCGTGTGTTCGGAAAATTCAATATTTTTCTACGTGGATTCGGGACTTCGTCGCGAATTCGCGGATGCGAGTGTGGGCGATGGTTTTGTGAAAATTTCGGATGTTGATTCGCAATCGCACGATAGCGATGTGGATGGTGCATCTATGATGGATCGAAAGAATAGTTGCGAGTGCAACGTATCGTCGAATTCTCACAGTCGTGAAAATTTTGAAGAATTGAAAAAACGTGAAGAATCGAGATCTCATGATCGGGGATGTACGAACGTTTGCGATGACGGTCGAAACATCATCAGCGACATTGATTTGAGGACTGAGTGAAGGTCGTTTGACCCACAATGTTTGTATCGGTCGCAAAAAAAAAATCATCAGCAATGATTGTCGATATAAATGTGTTTTAAATAGATGGAATATTTTACTGTTGTATGATAAAAATTGCCGAGTCGTTTTATCAGCCATGTCGTATCGAAGTGAATTGTCAAATTGTTTTCAAAGCATTTCGTTCACGGGAGAACGTCAAAAAAACTTGTTCGATAACAATTTCTGTCAAAGTAGAATCTTCTCTTTAAGTTTTTTGCATTCTGTTGGATTCTTTGGGTTTTTAGCTTGGTTATAAAATCGACAAATTAATCGAAATTCTGCGGTAGTATTAGACTTTTATGTACTTTACTTAAAAATAATTCTTAAATATAGGAAATATTTTGTGTTGTTGATGAGTTGTTTTGGGAAAAAATTGTTGAGGATTAAAATGTTTTTCTCGGGGCTTTCTTTTTTTTTCAATTTATTCGACGGACAAACGTATTTCCCACGTTTGTGCGATTTTTATCGTTGCGATTGTCTCACTTTGATTTGTCATCTGCGTCGGGTTCGTTTTTGTCTCTACTTTGACCAATGAACAGGCGATAATACATCAGCCACGAGTAGATCAATCCGAGTGCGCAGTACATCGATGTGAGTGCGAGAGGTAAAAACGGCAATTTGTCGCCAAACACAAATTTGTGCATCACAGTTTCGTAAAAAGTCAATAGAGGTAATGTTGCAACGTACATCCATTCGATATTCGATAGAAAAGATTTTTTAAAATGAAGCTTCAGTGCCAAACCCGTTGCGGACATGTAAGTCACCGACAGCAAAATTTTCAGCAGAGTCAAATTTTCCGGATAAAGTAATGGCAATATGGCCGTATGTCCCGCCGAACTCAACACAACGAACACTCGGGCATCTTTGACATCGGAAACTGCGAGAACACTGGAAAAATAATAATACACGCGAATCAATTATGCTGCAGCAAACAATTGTTCATTTGATTTCTGCTTCTTTTTTTCGGGGAATTATTTATTCGTCGATGACGTACCACAAAGGTATGATGGCCGTGAGAATGGCTTTCTCGTGAACGTGCCAACCGAACATGAACGATCCGAGTCCACAAATTACGACGCAACGAACAAAATCTCGAGGATTCAACGATTTGTTTTTGCGAAAAAGAATCCAAAGTGCCGGCTGAAGATGAAAACACGATTACAGTTGGTTCGATAATTTTATTCGATAAACATGTAGATATATCGTCTTGACTTTACCAGCATCGATATAAAAGTAAGTAAGAAGGTGGCTAACGGCGTGGGTGTTGGCAGAATGGCCAAAGAATCTTCCTGAACCAATCCGCCAGTCATCGACCCTATTCTGGTGTCCAATTTCCAACCGAGACGCTTCCAAGCGATTGACAACACCTTATCGAATCCTATGTACAAAGCCCATGTGTTAGCGGCCCAATATGCGTGGACCAAACCACGTTTGAAGGGAAAGAGTCTCGAAACAACCTGGATTGAGGCTCTCATGTTTATTACCGTAAAATTAAATTCGGAGATTGATTTCTATTCACAATTACCTGAGGCAGTTGTGCGACGAACGGACCGAACGAAATTGTCAACACAGAAACAACTATCACTCCCAGTTTGACGAATCTTGAGAAAAAAGGTTGGTCGCGCCGAAGGCAATACCACTTGAGTAGCCATACGATGTACGCCGGTGCCACGTACAAGTAAATATGTTTGAGATTCAATAATACTGCAAAACATGCAGCACCTGCCAATATGCGTCCCTGAAAATATGTTATATGATAGTTTTTTCTAATTTCAATCGATCGTCGTTACATCCGAGGGTAAGAGATCTCAAAAGCGATTCGTCATAGTTTGGAAAAAAAGGAATTGACGGAAATAAAGCTTCCTCTTATCGGGCAAAAGAAAAATATATGTTTCACGATCGACTCACTCTATCCGGATTCTCGGAAACTCTTGCCATCGATGTTAATAATAATCCCAACAGAAAACCGTTGTATTGAAAGTGAATATGGTCGATGACGAGTAAGCCGATGTTGCAGAGACTCAGGAATGTGAATATCACAAAACTACGGCTAGATTTGCAGAATACTTTACCCGATCTGTGAAGTATCGTTGATTATTTAGGACATAAACAATTTCCAATTTCGGCCATTTTTTGTCATACAAGATTTAACGATTGAACATTTTAGAATAATTTTACTCAGCGAGTTGTAATAAAATTCAAAAAACCATGGACACTCTTCGACTCACTCTTTGACGCCGTAAGCCAAAACCAGATCCGAAACCATGACCGTAGCTCTTTGAAACAATACCGCGCTGTACGTGGCATGATTCAGGTTATCGATTTTCACCATTTCAGCATCGGCGAAGATGGCAAATTTACCGATGAAATATTCGAACCAAGCAAACAGAGGCGGATAATCCAACGTCCATGGCGACTTCGCATTGACGTACCACTGGTCGATGGGCAAATTTGTGGTTATAGCGAGCCAATTTCTGTGGACTTCGAAATCGGTCGAGTGACTAAAAAAAATGTGCCAAATTGGTAATCGAATAAATTAATTTGAGCCACGTATTGCAAACTATACAAACTTACTATGCGGGAACCAAAAGACACTTGACGCATGTTATGAGAATAAACGTTTGTAAAACGATGCGACTCTCGGAAAATTTTTCCGTGACATTGACTTCATCGTTTTTCTCAATTTTATATCTTTCATAGGTATATTTTGACGATTTTCCAGTCATTTTCATCAACTGTTGCGCATACCGGCAGTTCTTGTTTATCTTTGAGTTTGAGGTTATGTTCTTTGTTGTGTTTTTACGTGGCAGACAGCTCACAGACTTGCCGCTCCATTTTCGTTGAACGTTGAAGGTTATGTTACCGGTGTTGAGCAAAAGTGGGAGGAGTGGGAGTAATTGATTCTCATTGGTGCTCAGCAAAGCAGCGAAGTTCAAATTCGTGCCACGTGACTGAACATCATCGTCACTAACGTCACTAACGTCACTGACACGAAAAATCAGAGACAATAATTTTTATCAGATTATATTTTATTTATCGACGGTACATTTGATACAATGAAAATGTATTAGTACAATGAGAGGCTGTGTGTGTGTGTGTGTGGTTTGTGTGTGACTAACAACGCGTACGGTTCAATTGTTACAGAATCATGCGGCGAACATCGACGTCAAAGCGAAATTGTCTGTTTTTTTTTTGCGTTTCCGTAGTGTCGTTGTGCGTGAGATCTTTGCCACTCGATAATTGTGACAAACCTGCTACAAACAAAGTTCTACGAATTACAATTGTTTTCCGATCGTTTTTACGAATAGAAATCTTTCGAGCAGGAAAACGACTCAATCGATGTTTCTTCTATTTTTTCATATCATCCTTCTTTCCGCATATTCAGCTTTCGAGACAATGCGAGATGCGTGCAATATGATAAGGGATTAATGATATTAATGATAGCCCGAACGAAACATTTAGCCACATTGAAAATGATACACACACTGTTTTCGTTTTTTTTCCTTTTTTCTCGATTCAATTTCTCAATTCGTGCGCAATCGGTTAGTTTAAAAACGGAAAAACAATTATTTCCAAAAGTCCCGAATAATATTGCACAGAAGATAAGTCTTACATCGTGAATGATCACGAGATGAATGTTAGGTTTTCTATTTTTATCTATAACATCATTTGGGACCCTTGGAAAAATTGTTTAACAATTTTTATTAACGACCGATTGTACATCGGTGGAAAATGAGATGGGCGACTAAACGCGCGTCACGTGACCTTGTCGTCCGCCTCTCTCTCACTCTCTCTCTCTCGTATAGCTACGAGTCCGAAATTTTTTAAGTTGAATCTTTTCAAAACGTTCAACAGATAGACCGCAATGTGGCGCGCTTTACGAATATCACACGCAAAATATCCGCACAGATTTTTCATCGCAAATTTAAATCGTTCCCGCGCGGGCGCTTATTCAAACGCGCAGCCCATATTTTTCAACATCACGCATACAGCATTATACGCGACTAATACGATATTGCTACATTATGATGATTATACGCATTTAAACTATCATAATGTGTGAGGGGGACAGCGTGGTAATATCTAATTTATCACTTGTCGGGTGAAAAAATAAATATAATAATAAAAATAATAATAATAATAATAATAATAATAATAATAATAATAATAATAATACATAATAATAATAATGAGATAGAGAAAACGCACAACTTGCAATGGGTATTAATTACACCAGTATGAAAGGAGGGAAATGGCGGGCGGTTTTTGAATTATTACAATGTCAGCATCGTCGTCAGAATTTGTTAAGACATTACACACACCGTTGAACGTACGAAAGGTTATTGATTTCACGGTGTGGCGAAGGAATGATAATATTGTCGGATCGAACGCGGAGATGATTGATCTGGTGCGCCTCCCACAACGTATCACATGAATAAGCCACCGAGTATTTATCGCTGCGCAACAATCGAGGGCCGCGCATCTCGAACCCAATATTTTTTTTTAAGCCACTCTCTTCTTCGAACCAAATTGGTCCCAAAGGCTTTCTTCCTTCTTTCCTTACATCGGATTATTTTCATTGCTTGCGGTTCAACCAAAACGTCCCAGTTTTATTTATTATTATTTTATTTTTATTTATTTTTTGTGGATAAATTATGGGACGAGAAATTTGTCGACAGTTTTACCGCGTGATTGGTTTACTTGCTCAGCGTATGGTTTTCTGATCAAACCATCGAGAGTTCGACGATTTTCACGAGTTTTAACTACCACGTGAATTCCAATTTTATTTTACGTAAAAAACGGGGCACGTATTGGACCAGACGTTGCGTTCTAGTAACCTGAATATGGGCGAGATTGGTCTTGATACAGTCTTAACGAGTGTCAAAGCGTTTTCTTTGAGTAAAAAAAAATAGAAGAAAAAAAAGATATCCGAGAGCTTCGTGAGCTTTGCTTTTTTCTACCGAAATGCGTAGAAAAACTATATCGAAATAGAAATAATAAAAAAAATCTATATCCGTACGACCGAAATACAAAATCTTATGAAATAGTTTATTTGATTTGGCAGTATCAGTCTCTGTGGAGAAATCAAAAAAGACAATCGTAAATCGTCTCGTGATTTCTTGGATCGTTAAATACTGGTCGAGTATATCGTGCAGTCACGCGCGCGTTATTTTATTTTCGGAATTTTCAAATTTTTTTTTATCAAAAAATCATTCGTATCGTCGTTGCAAACAGATTCAAATTATCATTGTATCGTTGCATTCGAATGTCACACGAATAATCCCACAATTGAATACGAAATAGTTGTAAAATTATACGTCGATCGTTATAAAAACGCAAAGCGTCGTACAAAAGCTACGCTCGGAAAATTGTGAAAATGTTATTTAAAAATTGTTTTGCCTTGTTTTATTATTTTTCTTTTTTTTCAAAAATACTTGTGTCATCTCTACGTCGTTCCATCGGTGATTTTTGTATGATTTACGCGACGATAGAGAACGTCTCACATTTGAACTACCAGCAAGATTCATATTCTCCGAGTAAAACACTATTTTTCTTTTTTAATATTCATAACTGTAAATCTGTGAGTTGAAAATTTTTCCGGGGAAAGAAAAAAAAAATGAAACACAATGAAAACGAGTTTATGATAATCGGAGATGATTGGTCGTTATTTCGTCGAGACCCCGCGTGAATCGCTTACAAGAATATACGTATGAACTATACGGTGATATGATTATATGCACTTACGAATAATCGTTCTTTCTCTCTATTAAGTTAACGCTCTGGTTTCTCACTTGGTTTTTTTTTCTTCTTCCCCCTTCTCCCGTCCTCGTGCCATCTCGTTTCGCCTCTCACTCGTTTTCCCAAGTGAAAAAAAAATTATACACAGTCTACGTATGAACTATATATGGGACTGGGCATATTATAGTTTATACATAGATCATACATAGACTATATCACTATATCTTGTCCATGTATAAACTACATATGCCCAAACCCTATATTCTATATTCATAGACTATATATAGTCTATATATAATCTAATATAATATATATAATATATATTATAGTATATATAATCTAAAATAATAATATATTTTATATATAGACTTTATAGACTATGTATAACTTTTTTTTACTCGGGATCTTCGTTATCCAACCGTTTCGGCCAAAATTATTATTTTTTTCTCTCAACTCACATTCGCAATATATTACAATTTGATTCACATTTATACACATACACAATAGAATCATCCGCGCGTGTTTGTCTTTTCTCCGCGGGATTTGCGAATATTCTCCGGCAATATATAAATCGCGTTTATTTTATTTTATTTTAATTTTTTTTTTTCAAATTCTTTTCTCATCCGTTAAGCCAAAACGCGATTGCCGACGCGAATATTTAACGCGTTTGGAAAATTGCGTCGTCGGATAAATTCGGAGTTCCTGGGACGTTGAATTTAACGTCCGTGTCGGTGCCGTTTCTTTTTTTTTGTTTTTTTTTCGCTTGCGATTTCAAATACCGTGATGTCGTTTAATCGATTCTCGCGTATTTCGGAACGATGGTTTTGTTCATCCAAAAATCGCAGTTCGGATGTTCGCGCTCCGGCAAAATGTCCTGACCCACGGAAATTATTCTGTGACCGGATTTAATCGCGGGATCGACGATCTTACCGTGCCAAACGAAATGATTGAACAGTTGTTGTATCGCCGAAACGTGTCGTTTTTCCTCCGGGGTTTTGGCCGTGTAAGAACCGAGAATAGCGGCTACGTCGCTGTCAGCGTCGGCCAATTGTCCGCGCGATTGAGTTATGTAGAACGGCGTGTGACCCGTGAAGTTCAAAAGCGGACAGATTACGCGAATATCCGAAATCATCGATGCCAAACCCTTCAGAGTCGAGTTGTAACGTCTGGTGACAAAATTGAAATAAAAAACGTATTATTTTTCATCGGTATTGAAAATTTGCGGTAAATTTGTAAAATTCTTGTAAATGATAATTGGATCGAAATCGAGGGGAATTTGGGCAATGAATTTTATACGGTTCGAAATCACGTGAGAAACATCTAATTCTATATAATAAATTGCAATTTCGCATTAAAAAAAATTTTTTTATGAAATTTGAGAAAAAAATGTATTATGGATTTCCGAATTAAAATTTCATCCCTTTCGAAAAATGTCTTTGACGAATTGACGATAATATACAAGAATACGATTTTCGGATTACGTCGTATTAAGCTGACAAATAAACTTTTGGAAACGTTAAACGTTAAGTCGTCAACTTATTATTCGAGAACCAAAAATTAAAAAAAAAAACAAATCAATCAATTCTCCAGACTTTCGTTTTCCAATTCAAAATGCTCCCAGCGCCATTTTTCATTCGTTCAAATCAACAAATGAACAAAAAATAAAAAATCACTGACTCGTTCTTAAAAAAAAAATGGTTCAAAAAGAATAATTAAAGTTAAAAAAAAGTAATGATCAAACAAACCTCAAAGCTTCGTCGGCAACGCCAATAGTCCCGAGCAGCGATTCCTTGACAATTTTCTCAATCTGCGCGGGTTCGACGGTAACATTGGGTCCCCGAAAACGCATCGGAGTAGCGACTTGAGCGGTAGTTCCCATGATGAGCATGGCCGTACGATTGAGCATCCAACTGCGATGAACATCCTCCTGAATGATATCCCCATCGATGACGAGCCACTCGTGTCTGTGTTCCGGATGATTGGCTTCCTTCGGTTCCGGAAGTGAAAAATCACTGGCGTGCCAATCGGCCGGTACAGCGTCCATAACGTCTTCGGCGCTTTTGCTTCTCAAACAGGACACATCGCTGCACGATATGGCCGACAAAAATCGTTCGGCCGTTTTTTCAGCGTGGAACAATTGTTTGGTCGGTAAAACAGCGCTGCTGCTGGATATCCAAGCGCGAACGAAGAGACCTTTGGCTTGGCGTGCACCGAGAAGCGTGGTGAGCAAAGTACCACCGGCACGATGTCCCCAAACGGTCACGGCTCTGCTGTCACCCCCGAAATGTTGTATGTTCAATTGCACCCACTTCAGAGCGGCCAAAATGTCCGACAGACCGTAATTTCCGGACGTCGGCAAATGCGTGGCTCGTGAAATCGGTTCGGCAGCGAGAAACCCGAAAATTCCGAGACGAAAGTTCGGACGAACGAAAACCATGTCGCGAACGTGAGCCAATTTTGCCGACGGTTGCATCGCACCGGGAAATCCACCGCTCAGCGTTTCGGCTCCGATCATCACGACAACGGGCAATGGGGTGTCGTAACGCACTTGGGGCGTGAAAACATCCAGATACAGACAATTTTCGTCACCGTCCACGCGTCCCGAACTCTCGCGCTGCCAACACATGTCCGAAGCGTTGTGAGCCAGTAAAGTTCCGTTCCAACAATGTTCCAGCCGATTCATCGGTTGAGCAACGCTCCAACGCAAATTGTTTATCGGTGGCAATGCGTATGGGATTCCACGGAATGCGAAACCACCGTCTTCCAACACACCCTGCACCGGGCCGCACGATGTTGGGGTCTCGATGTATTTACCGTCCTTCAAAGGCTGCGACATCATTCTTCGGGGTCCGGCGCAAGCCACGCAGATTATTATTATTATCACCAGAATTATGCAGAGCGATGCGACTGTGAAATAATGGGAAAGACAGTTTTCTTCGGTTAGATTTTGAGGGTGAGCGTGAGGTGTTGAATTATCACAATTTTCGTCGATTCGGATTTTGTTTTTTTTTTTTTTTGTGTCAACTTTTGAAAAATTCAATGGGGCCACACTGGGGAATCAAAAAATCATCAGCTTTTAGTTTCAATATTCTATTTATTTATTTATTTATTTTTTTTTCAACTTTTTTGGCAAAATTCTGAGGAAATAGGTTTTTTCTCGAAGATTCTTTGATTGAGACAAAAATAAAAAAGATACATGAGTAATTGTATCAAATGGGGACGTCGTTTTGGACAAGCTATACTCGGAAGTTTGTAAAAAATTTTAGGATGTTGTCCTTGATGAGATATATGTACTCGATTTTTTTTTCCAGATTTTTTGGTCTATTTTGTTTGGCTACAATTTTATAGAGCATTCCGTGAGATTTTTTTCCTTCTTTTGTACTTACCGGTGACAAAAAGATTTCTTCGGGCAGCGGAAATGAAGGCTTGCAACCGATGCGGCTTAGGCGGTACCGCACCGTCGTTCGCATCGCCATCCAAACGCACGGTCTCCATACCGTCCTCACCGGCTGCGGCAGCGGCTTTCTCACCGGCAGCGTCGTCCAAAGTCTCGGAACTCGCTAGACCGGCGGCTCCGGTCGTTCCTAGTTCCGCGTCACCGTCCTGAAATCAAAGAAGAAAAACAACGTTGTAATACATTTTTCTTTTTCTTGTGAGATTTGCTTTGGCCGTGGTGACTATATTTTTAGTAAAATTTTGGCAATTGTTCATCGTCAAAACCTTACCAACAATATAAACTTTCTTCCATATATAAATATAAAAAAATGTTGAATAATGAAAATCACGGAGCGTTACACTGACAACATAAAATAATAAATTCGTTCAATATGAAAATATTTTGAAAAACCGAAAGCTGGATCGATTTAGAAAAATTCTGAATCAATTTTTCAAAGTCATGAGTTTTTGTTACTGCTCTGCGATATCATCCTTTCTCGAACTACAGAAGGTTAAAGTACCGAAAATATATTTTTCATACATTTATTTATATTTTTTAATTTTTAAAAATTAAAATTAATTTTTTATCCATAATTCATTTACACGAATTGGAGTGTGAAAACGATGCTTTATTCGAAGCGTGGCCACTCGGGATCAACGACGATTCCGGCGTATGTCGCACGCACGAAAGTGAAGATCTCGTCGGATGACGCGCACCGGTGAAAAGTGTAAGAGCCCGAGAGAACGGTGAGGATGACGAGGACGTTCGCAGACGTGGTAATGATGACGATGAAGAAAATGAAGAGTCGGATATGGGGGAGGAACGTTAGAGCTCGCGTAGTATAATACGACGCGTTGGCTACGAAGCGGTGGCTGCTGAAAGAGGGCTTTGTGCGGTCGAAGGTGGAAAGAAAAAAAAAGTAAAAAAAGGGTTGCGACCGGGTTCTGGAAGAAGAAGAAGGTGGGTACGTGATCGAGAGGCCGGTTACGTACTGGCGGGGCTTCGCGGTGCGAACGCCAGGCTTTGCGGCACCACGGCGTAAGGGTTCGGTTACGCAACCCACGAATACTCTCGATTCGCTGTGATAAAAGACCTACCGATCGATAACACTGACTCAAACGTGACGCAGACTTGGTTATTTTCATCTTCGTCTTCTCGAGACTTTCAACCCTCATCAGTCTCACGTTTGTTTCCATGGAAAACTTTGTTGTTTTTTTTTTTTTGGGAAACAGAATTATGAAAATAATATTCGTTCAATTCAATCATTCATTCATCAATTTTTGTTTTCTTTTGAATAAAAAAAAATAATTTTAACAGATTTTTATTTTGTGGTTGATTCGTTGTTTCTTGGTTTTATTGGTTTGGCTTCGAGTATTCGTGAGACGTTTTTTGTTCTCAGGCGTTTTGAAAAACTGTTGGAAATGGAGATATTTTTTTTGTTGAGGATTAACACTCGATATTCGGTGTTCAATACCATAGAAAAAAATAATGTCCCTTTTGTGGAGAGGAAGAAAGGTTTTTCGTGATGATAAATTCATTGGCTCATTGGTTTTTTTTTTTTGTGTTCTGTTCGTCAAGTGCGTGTCGGGTGTGGAGAAATGAAAAATTCACGAATTCCTTTTCGGAAGCGTCGGTAAAATTGATACGAGCGTGTGTTGCGTGTCACGAATGGGATCGGGAATGAACATGAAGAGGCCGGCGAAGCTGGGCAAAAGAGTTTCGGTTACACGAGTCACGAGGTCTCGTGAATAACGACGTTCTTCCCGTGGATTTGTTGCCAGATCCCTTGTGCTTATCGAAATTACGTATTCGTTCTAGGTTTACCCAGAATTGTGTCTCATAAATTGAAAAAACCCGAAAAATTCATTAAAAATAATAATTCTGGAATGATGAATCATTATTTTTTCAATTCATTTGAAAAGAAAAGATATATATTATTTTTTAAACAGCAGCACCAAAATATTTCTATCGGAAACCAAATCTTTGTTATAAATGATTTTTGTAAGAAAAAATAATAATAATTGGTTAAAGAAAAGAAACCCAATTTCGTATCTGGGATGCTGCGGTCCCACTTGATCTGTGTGTGTGCGTGCGTGCGAAAAACACCGACGCCCTTAATACGTCGACCACGCAACGGAATCGTGCGGTTTTATTGATCCTCTTGTTTCATGTTTTTTTTTCTCTTCTTCTTTCTTTTTCTTTTACCTTCTTTTTTCTGGGAAACACGGAAACCAAGGGAAGCCTGATGGCGTCCAAGATCCCCTTTCGTCCTTCCTTCTCCTTGCCCTCCTTCGCCGGTGTCGTTGGCTTCTCAGCTCCAGCGTTATTCTGCTCAGCCTCCTTTCCACCTACCCCTTCCGTCGCCCCAGCTTCCGAAGTTTTCGTTTCGTCATCCTAAAATTAAATGAATAAATGAATAAATAAATAACTAAATAAATAAATAAATAAGTAAAAAATAAATGAATAAATTAATAAATAAGTAAATAAATAAATAATCTGACTGTCAGTAGACGTAGAAAAAATATGAAAACTTCGTGACGTCTGAAATATAAAATTTAAAATAAAAAACGAGATAATGAAATAATAATAACAACTAGAAAGCAAATGCACGGTCTGACGTTGTTGGAGTACTTCCTCACAGAGGCGCCGGCGTGATACGTTTGAAGAATATGAAAAAAAGAAAAAAAGAAAAAACAAGCAAACCGAGTGCCAGACACGTTTTGCCCTAGCTGCTCGAGAATTTTTAATGTTCTCCAGACTGTCCGGTATTTCTTCGATTATTTTTAGCAACACGAAATTTTGCGACGCGTTGAACTCCGTTTCACATTTATTCGCGCTTTCCGGATTTTGCCCTAACTTCGCCGTAACCTTGAAATCACGATTCTCCGAAAAGAGTTTCTCAAAAAAAAGTGATAAATGTATCAAAACCAATCAAAATTTTTTTTTGTCTCGCCTTCGAAGTCTACGATTCTGGGATCTCTTCGGATCAGCGGATTTATGGTCCCTCTCGTGTCATCAAGTTTCTCCACGAAAATCAATACCAAACGAAAGTAAAAATGAAACAAAAAAAAAATAATAATAGTTACAACGCAATACACTTTTTTATATCACGCGAGCAATTTTGACTTCGATTTATGGGCCACAAGCGTGATCTGGCATCGTCCATCGAAACAATCTATGGGAAACTTCGTGTCAAGCAGTATCCTCCTCACCCTCAATTCCAATTCATCCAATCATCTTTCCCTCAAACAAAAAAATCCGACCGAACTCATCAACCGAAGTAAACAAATTGCCGAAGCATCATTCCAATTACAATAAAAATGCAGCACATGAAAAAAGAAAACCAATCGAGTAATTCCGTCGAGTTCAAAAAATATTTGCTCGAACAGAAAAAAAAAATCACTGAACGTAGAAAAGTTTTTGTTGAACTTGAATGTCGAGAGACGAAAAGTAGGTAACATTAATCGTGAAATGTCCGACACGGTTCTTCGAGTACTCCGGTAAAAGGGCCCGAAGGGACGCACACATACACACAAACACGTGCCACGAGAAGGTCTGCAGCTGTGTGCTACCTTTCGCACGGACCAGCGACGAACAATTGTTCGGAAATAAATGGAAAATTCAGTCGAAGAAACACGAGTAGGGGTACGAACATAAATTCCGCCCGGAGCTGAATATGGGTCTGTTCCTTTATGTCCCCGGACAGACCAAGCATCAACGCTTGTAATCTTCTTATTCCTCTCAACCCGAGCTTTATTGCTTCCTCCGCGACGATTTTTTTTTCACCTCCGAGAAATAAGAATATAAAAAAAATAAAAAAAAAGTAAAAAAAAATATGCTGCCTCTCTTAGAAGACTTTAATCGTAACGATGGAAAAAAGAAAATTGAAGAAAAGAAAACTCGCTGACACGGACACAATGATGTACAGTCACAACAGTCGAAGAAAGAACTGAGAACTGAGATCGCGTGCGCGAAGAAAATAACGACAGACAAAAAAAAAAAAAATAAAATAAAATGAACTCTGGGGAATCCCATTTTTATGTTTCTTTTTTTTCTGATTGTATTTTTGGGAGGTGGGGGTGTCTAGTTCATTGATCCATGGCGAAGGGGAAGAATAGGTTGTTCCGAATATGATGGAGGGACCTCGGATACTTCTGGTGCGCACGAAGTTGTGTAGGTGAGGCGATAAGAAAGACGTGATTACTTCGGGGATGGGGCGCGTGGAGTTGTATGGCTCTCGTGAGTCGATTCTTCGAGCAACCGAGCACCGTTCATTGACGACGAGAGTGCACGCGCGTGCAACGACAATGCGGATCTTCAGAGATGGGATGCTGCTCTCTCGCGCCTTCCCCGCCCCTCTTCCTGCCGACGACTTGTCTCGAAAGGGACGAGAACGTGGCCTGAGTAATTCTATATTTAGATTTGAAACGTCTTGTTTTATTTTATTTTACTCTCTCGCAATTTTATTCCCGCCTAAACGAGCGTACAGTTTTTTCAAAATATTTTCTTTTTCTTACTGAGTGTAATTTGTTTTATCAATTGTTCTTTCGTTTTATTTTATTTCATTCGGTTTTTGAATATTTTTGCAGTCTCTATTTATATTTATATAATAGTGGAAAACTGAAAATCACACAATCGTCTTGGACCGGGCCCGCACAATCCTCAGACACGAATCCAATGGGGAATGTGTGGTCCGCGATGAAACATAAGCTCCGAGAAAAACGTGTGTTCACCCCGCAGCAGCTAACCCGACAGATTCGCAGTATCTGGAAATCATTTACCCGCTCGTGCCGAAAGTCCGGTGGAAAGTATGCCCCCCGATTACCGTCAAGCTCCAATCGACAATGGATGGAGATTGGACGCCGTACCGAGTAAACGCATCTTGGTTCAAGTATTCCGCTTCGAACCTACGCTGTTGATTTTCACAAATATTTTTTATTCCACGAGATACGCGGACGACGCTCTTGTGTCACCGACTGCACTGCAGTTTCCGGTCGAATGTGTGCGGATTTATATGTACGTATAGTGAACTCATTGAAGAGTCACGTAGACACAATTTATCATGGAGATATGGCGTTTCATGAATAATTCATGTCTCGAGAGGGAGTGTTTTATCCGCATGGTGGTTTGCAAGTTTACCGTCGATTAATTTGCTTGTCATATCATCCGACCGATCGTCGATGAATCATCACAATATTTTTCCATTTCTCTCACAATCATCATTATTATTTTTTTCATGTTCATTATTGTTATCTTTTGAATCATTAACCCATGGTCCGTGACAATGGGTCACTCGTGCCTTGCCCAAGTGTCATGACCCTTCGTTTAAACGATTATATCGTTCAAACGAGGTTGACGGTTGATAAGATTTCATAATTTTTTATTTAAAAAAATCAGAGCACATTAGAATATTTTTCAAGGTGTCAGTGAACAAATGTTACAGATCAAAGATGCAAAAGAAACGTTACAGACAAAGTGTCAATATAATTCATCCTGCTCATTGTTTCCTACAAAAACTTCTTGTCCGAGTCTTTCTCAACTATCGTGAAAAAAGAAAATAATTGAAAATGGTGTTTATAACTCCTTCAAAGGCCAAACATCCAAAAATAGCGCGTCAAAGCTCCGCAATTATTAAAAAATACATTAAAACCGGATGTCGGCCGGTCTACCTCGTTCTTTCGTCTTAAATCGAGAGGCGTATACGCGGAAGTCGAATGGTGTTTGTACAATGCACGTGGATGACATAACATACGTTACACGCTGTCGAGGAAGCCAACAAAAAAAATAAATAATTGTGCCACGTCACAGTTCTGTAATTTTAGTAGCCCAGTGGTATAGTTTCGGGTTCGTGTTCCAAACCCTCCCCCCCTCGCCCCTTCTCTATAATCGCGAGTGACGCTGAATTAAACTTGAGCGCAGTACAACTTCCGGTTGTGCCAGCTCGTTTGGAACGAGTCAGCGACCATTATCCTTCGTCCATCTCGTTTTTTTTCCGTTCCTTTCTATCTATGTGTATCATGTATCCATCGACGTTTCCGATTGATTTCACACGGGATATCTCGTTTCCTATATTTTTTTGTTAGAAAAAAAAACTATAGGCTACACGATGATGAGGTATATAGAACCGTGGGAGTAACTCGAATTCAGGGTCGAGCCCATCGATTTTGGTCGTGACTCTAGCTGAGCCTATAGCTCTTGTTTCAGTTTTTATTTTTTTATTTTTATTCATCTGGCGGATTTGTTTCTATGAATTAACAATCAACGAAATATTACGTAGCCCCATAAGGTGACCCACACCTTCGTAATCTACACATTTCGACATAATCATTAATATCTACTTATTGAAAAATGATAATCATCATTCTTGTGGTGGAAAACGAAGACTGGTTATATGAGTGACTGTTTGGAAAAATAATGAAAGATCGAGGGTGATAATCCCCTGTTAGTTCGGGGTTTTTCATGATGAGTTGGGGGGGGGGGGGGGTTATGGGCTGTTCTCCGATTATCGAGATGATGAGAAATAACGCGTGGTCACCGACCCGTGATAATTCTTCATAGGCCCCGAAGTTCTATATCCTACGAATACGATGTATATGGCCCTGGCCAGGTAAGCAGACTGGGTGACCACGGCGCAGGTGGCCCGAGACCGGAAGCGAGGGTGGCTGCGTCGGAAAAATGTTATTTTCCGGTCTGCCGAGTAGCGTAGCAACGAACAAACGATTGGCAAACCGATCGGTTAACGAATTATCCGCTCGTGCTCGAAAACGTTAGGTGGGTATACCGTCGCTGTTTGTTCAACGACTATGTTACGGTAATTGGCACAAGAGCGTCGTCCGCGTATCTCGTGGAATGAAAAATATTTGTGAGAATCAACAGCGTAGGTTCGAAGTGGAGTACTCGAACCAAGATGCGTTTACTCGGTACGGCGTCCAATCTCCATCCATTGTCGATTGGAGCTTGACGGTAATCGGGGGGCATACTTTCCACCGGACTTTCGGCACGAGCGGGTAAACGATTTCCAGATACTGCGAATCTGTCGGGTTAGCTGCTGCGGGGTGAACACACGTTTTTCTCGGAGCTTATGTTTCATCGCGGACCACACATTCCCCATTGGATCCGTGTCTGAGGATTGTGCGGGCCCGGTCCAAGACGATTGTGTGATTTTCAGTTTTCCACTTGGTGCACAGAAGGCTGCGGTGTTTCGAGTCGTTGTCTTCTTGTGACATCCATTCTTCGTTCGATACTGGCGTTAAAGTCATAACGCATCTTAGATCCTTCTTTCCTGAGTCCTGAATCATAGTTTTTTTGTTTCTCGGACGCCAGAGCTTCGAGTAGCGCTGACGACGCTCCTGTGTCACTGACTGTAACGCTCGTTAAATGCGGTGGATTCATTTCTAGACACCCGGAGACCCGGAATGTTCGTGTCCTTCTATCACGACGATGACAATGACGCTCCCCCTAAGCTCGGTAGCTTGATTCGGTACTGCGGATTTGGATCTGTCAATATCGGGAAGAGTGAAGATGAAGATGCGAGTGAGCGACGAGAAAAAAAACGTCAGAGCGGGTAGAATTTAGGTCTGGCGGATTTAATACCTCCTGCGGTGCTCGAAGCATTCCCCACGAGGGGAAACTGTCCGCAAAATGTATCTCGGCAATGGTCCATTGTTCGGAAAAGACTGGTCTTCCGTAGTGTCCCCTTATTTCGAACATATAAATGCGAAGAAAGAATGAAGAAGTAAAAGGAATGAAAACGAGGGATTTGGATGAAATTTTTCGCAGGAAATGGTCGAGGGCCATAGAAGTGATCGTAGGTGAGTTGAATTACATTTTGTTGTTCCCACTGGTTTGGATTTTTTTGGGGTCGACTATGCTCCATATAAATCCTACCAGAATGATCATTTCACATTCACGGTTTCATTGCCATCCTACCTTTCCTAAAAACCATCGAATTGACGGCTTCACACTAACTTTGGATCATGAAATGGAAAAATGAAAAAAAAAATTCGATGATACAATTCTACGAATGAAAAAAAGGACATCGATAACGGATCCGTTTTTTTTTAATCTTCATCAGATGAATTTATATTTAATCCGATTCGATTGGACCTGCATCGTCGATGAATATTTCCAGGCATGTTGTTTTTTTATGTCGATCATCAGTCTGGATGATCCGCACAATGCTTGAACCGTCGAGTCATTTTTTTTTTTTTTGGAAGGGGCAGACGGAATGACCCGAGACTATGTGGTGGATCCTACTTGACTCGACGAATTCAATTACAACGGTCGAGGCTAAACAAAGATGATGAAAGAAAATAAAATAAAAAAATTGCACCGTCATTTCTTTTTCCTTCGGATTTTCCATTCTCTAATAATAATTGTGTTATAAATTTTCCCGAAAGGGGGATTGCCGTGACGATGGAATTATAATGCACGATTCGTAATACCATTTTTGTTAATCGTGATGAGAATGAACGAAGATGAGGAATAAATCGATGCTTCAGGCGGAACGGAATTGTGAGAGATTACTCGTAAAGCGAGCCTTTGTGTTTCCATTGCCAACGATAAAGATGAGTCAGAATTGTGCTCATAATTTTTTTTTTTTGTTTCTTCTCTTTTTTGCTCGAGTGGGTCAAGCATCGATTAATGACCCACTGGGTGAATCATCCGACTTTAGTTCTGTGGTCTCAAAACTCGAAAATGTTTTATTGAACCAGATTATTTTCCTTCGAAAATCCAAATAAAATTAATTATTTATAACTCATTCGCTTTTGATTTAATTTCGGTAGATTTTTTACTTAAAAAAAAAAAATCATACAAATGTCTTTTAAGATGTTAAAAAAAATGTCAATAACCTTTTTGAATCTTTCGTTTTGCATGAAGAACGCATTTTTGATTCAACACTATATATGCATATGCATAAGCGAGCATATGGTCTACATTGATCTTGGTTTCGCAGAATGATATGGTCAGAAAAATCATTGCACTCATAAATAGGGGCACCGAGATAAATAAATGCAAATCCAATCGATCACTTTCAAACATGAGCTTTCATAATCTTCTATGCATATTGTTTCATTCATGAGCTCTTGCAACATACGTCCCGGAAAAATTCTCACAATGAACTGTCGCACACGAGTCGCGACTGTTGCAACAGCGACTATGCAACAGACTGTGCGAATCACGAACACAATACAATTTATTTGTCGGGTTTGTGGTTGTCCGGGATTTACCGTGCGACACCCAGCAAAAGCTCTTAAATCGTCCGACGAACAATGAGTCCCGGATTTCGTGTTCATCATGGTGGGATCATCGATCCGATTGTTCGTTATGTGTTCGACGATAATTCCGCCCTTCGGTCTCCCTTCCCTCGCTTCCGACGCGTCGATATTAACACGTGTACGGTCGGAAAATATATCGTTTCCCACCGTTGATCATTTCGCTCGAGGGGACGAAACATCTTTCGTTTTGAGCTTCCAGCATCAAACATTATGAATTGTGTATATATATATGTGTCATTCATCTCGGCTCGATTCACTCGAGTTGTGCCGGGTGTTACACGCTATCTCGACATATTTTTCTTCGTGAATACGACTGGCTATTTTTGGTACTATTAGTTTTTTTTTTTTATTTTAAATGAAGCTTCAGCGAAGTACGAAGGAATGTTTTTCTAGCTACGTTCTTGAGGATTTTAGACACGTGTGTCGAAGTATCGAGAAATTTCGTAAATTTTTACAGTCAGTAGCTTTTATGATTTCGAAACAACGTACAAAATTTCAAAACGATCGTCTGTCCCGTTTGGAAGTTATGGCTGGATGAAATTTGACACGTGTTCCGATGGGGAATGAGTTTTTTTTCTAGCATTCGAAGAGCAGTTATAATCGAGATTTTTCAGATTGGCGTACTTTTGGCTGAGATTGTATCCGCCACACAGCCTTGAAAAAGATTTAGAAATATCATTTAGCGAGCGAGATAACGATAACGAATCATCTTATATTTATTTTCTTCTTTGAATTCCACGTTTGATATATATATATATATATTTCGCAAAGAAAAAAAAACGTTTTCAAGCAGCAAGACGCCGCTGCTGGAGCAAGAATATGTCATCTGGTGAAGGAGTCTCGCCCATGCCGCTATTCACCCTTCGCCGCTCGGTCCGGTAATCGATATGCTCACTTTTCAACCCCCTCTTGGCTTTCGTCTCACCACTCACGCGTAAGCCCTACGTTTTCGCTACGTTTCTATTTTTACCTAATCCAAAACTCTGTTCCATTGTTTTACAAAATTACAATGAACAAATTCGCTTGAAAAAATAAATAAATAAATAAAATATAAAGAAAGGTTGAGAAAATTGAAAAAAAAAATATATTTTGTCGTTTTGTCAGATTGTTATGTTTCGTGATATAAGGTACAGTCGAGGTATTGCGTGTAAAATGCATTCGACGTTTGATTTCTCAACCGGTGATGATGCATGTGCAAAAGGTCATTGGCCTATCGCTATAGAATCCGGGCGTTCCGTCCGCTCGTTTTATTTTTTTTTCTCTTTCTCATCTTCGTTTCTTTGTTTCTTCCACTCTGATCTTTTACTCTCATCCGATGTAACCACGCAATGAGCTATCCAGCGAGCGGTGCACGGAGGAGACTGAGGCTCAATAATGCAACCCGATGGATCGAGCGAGATGAAACCCAGCTCACGGACGAGCTGCGTCTATATACGTAGCCACCGGCTTGAGCGTCCACTCGAGCGGGTCAAGAGCAGCCCACAGGATAATTATGGACCAGCGGTCGGATCGTTGATTCTTTCGAGCTTCGCGTACGAAGCTTCGGAACAGACCGATATCGCATGATCACGGAAGAAATCGTTTTTAAACTGAGCCTCCTACTCCCTCTCACGTAAAATGCAATTAAACAAATTAAAAAAAATGTTTCTTTCTTCTTTGATGCATTTCAATATTTTTCTAAGTTGATGATTTTGCTAAGATTGGATTCTGAGTCGAATCATATCAATATTAAATTGAAACACATCGATATATATATCAATATTAAATAATCGTAAGAATATTCATTTTAAAAGAAGAACAAATATTATATAGAAGTCTTCAGGATCAAATTTTGGTTCTTTCTCTCTCTGATCTGTGGATCGTAACAGAATTCACGACTTTCGAGTCCAAAAACAACAATCTAAAGCTTCCAGCGATCATTATCGAAGATCTGTTACATCTTAAATCCAAATAATTATTTCGTCACTGAAAATTCTGTCGGATTTCGATATATGGCAGAAAAAAACGAAATGTGGGTCAAATTTCAAATGTGCGACTTGCACCGGAAGTAGCACAGACGTACTGGAGATAAGGGTGAATAGCACGTATAAGCTTTACAAAAGAATCCTCGCCGAAGGGACAGTAGAACAAGGTTTATACATATATCTATATGTATGTATATATAATATATACATATATTTGTTCTGTTGCTTTCTACGGAGAATTGGAGCAAGAGTAGCAGGTGGTCGAGGACCGAGAGGACTTTTGAGAATTCGTGAAGATTGAGCCTTCCCTCCAACGGACCCCTACTTTCAAGGGTGCTGTACTCGGTACCATTTATTTTGCGGCCGGGGAGGCCTCGCATGCTATATACATGATCCGAGAGTAACTTTTAGCACTCTCACATAACTCCTCGTGGATATTCACCGATTTCCCCTTGTATTCCCATTGTCCTCGAATATCCAAAAAAAATATATATTATATATGAATATATATATATTCATCACGGAACGTCCTGGAAAAGTTATATTCGTTATCTCTGCGGTAAAAGCGTCGACTTACTCGGAATTCCCAATGACCTTTGTTTCGGCAAGGAAAACAAAATAATTTTTCCTTTGACCTTGCGTGACCTTCATTTTAATGGTGCGAGACTCCGTGGAGGATGAAACAGTATTCCTTCCTCGATGATACGACTTTTGGAAATTCTTTTGATAGCGAAATGGGCATTTCTTCGGTGTAATTGTATTTTAAATACTCTTTTAAATACGTCAACTTCAAATACGTCACTCAGGGTCGTTCGATTAACAATTAGAATTGCATTCTTTTTTTTTTTGATCTTCTGGTCGAGGAAAAATTTTAATAAAGAACCGTTGACGAGAGTCAACGAGTCTATTTTAATTTTATTGTGACCACAAATTAAAAAAAAATTAGACTGAACAGTTTTTTGTTTTTTTTGTAACTAACATTCTGAAACATTGCAATTGTGATTACTGATAAATGTCGAGCCATTGAGTTTCGTTTTTGAAAAAAAATTGAAATAAAATAAATAAATAAAGCCAGAAATGTTGATAAATAATTTCAAGTAGGGACCATGAAGTCACCGCGAGTTTCACGAAGAAAGGAGAGAAGCGCGCCGAATGAGCACCGAAGAGGAGAACCATGTGGCAAGAAGGTTACATGGCCAAGGGTTCCGGTTATTCTGGTTCTGGCCTTGCCCGCGGGTTTCGTACTTCAGACCCCTACTTCTCCTCAATGAGAATATAAGAAAAAAAAAACGTAGAGACCCGAAAAGAAAGAAGAAGGAGTAAAAAGAAGAACAAGAGACACTTGGGCGGTTGCCCGACGGAAAAGAAAAAAAAAAGAAGACAAAAAAAACGGAGTCGCAACCCGAGGGAACAAAAATAGAAAAAAATCATCCATCTTTGGAAAGAACGTGTCAGCGGATGTAGCGCCGAGTCCGTGAAAACTGCAAAGTTAATATAAAATTTGAAAAATGGAAAGAAGCAAATTTTTACGTCAATTTTAGTTGTTCGATTACTCGTGAAAAGTTTGCACAAAGACACGAATCTTGGTTCCATGAAAAACACGTGACAATGGGTCAAGATAAAAAAATTCTCATTCGTTCCAACATATTCTTCATCATGAAAAAACTGAGTAGCAAAAATATGTCGAACAACAAAAATTTTAAAAATCAGCCGAAAAGCAAATAAAATGTTTAAAATTAATATAATTATATAAAACGAAGTAATTCGATCCTATAAATGTATCCTAGGGGCAATGATCTCAAAACATGTTAATACAACCCAATTGAACCGATAAACACACATTTTAACAGAAAAACGAAAAAAACCCCAACATTTTGTCTAAAAAAAATTGAAAATAAATAAATACACAAATCATGTCAAAAGATGTACTTCGAATGAAAGCTTTCTCCGTTCGCGAAGCTCACGATGAGATCACTTATTGATAATATCATCGTTCCCCATTGCTTTCTTTTCATCGAGAACGCAAACGACCCCATCGCGAGAATTCGAAAAAAAGTTTTTTCGTTAGACGAGTCACACACACGCCGGGTGCGACTTGCATCGCCACCGCCCTCGCCCACCCCTTCCTTCCGGTTTGTCGACATGCACGAGCGGCTTTATGACACCCGGTGCCACCCCGATACCGTGTGTTTCCCCTCTTTCTACTTATAACCTCCACGGAGTGCAGATCGAGTTCAATTTTTTATTTTTTTAAATTTAAAAAATTTTTTTTTTATTTTTATTAATATTCCCAGTCATCCATCGAACCGTCTCTAATGACCTGTTGACAACAAATTCGGTACCTCGTTATCTAAACTCACACCCCAGTCCACCCAATTTACTTTTTCACCGTTTGCGCGTCATAGTTTGCATTATTTTAGTATTACTATTATTTTTATTATATGATAATTATTATTATTATTATAATAGTGACCCCGTGGTGATTCGGGATAAGGATGGAGACATGTCTGTCGTTGAATGTGATCGTGATATCAACGCGGAAGCCACGGACAGGCGGTGTCACGGTTGGAAGCACCGTTTGAACTTTACTTTTTAGATAATTTAGATCATGATGTCACATTGTAGTCATTATTGTACAATGAGAGCTGGGCCGGCGGAAGAGGTTGAAACCGCGCGTGGAGATGAAGGGTGGGGGTAAAGAAGGAGAGAGAGGGGGGTAGGAGGGCAAGAGTACAAGCAGATGAGATGAAAAAATTCGAATAAAGAAACTTTAAATCCACAAAATTGACATTTATTGTGCATAAAAAATAACTTTTGTAAATATAAAAAAAAATTTTACTACAACGAACTAAGTCGTCCTTTTTGACTTTTCGACAATGAATTTGTTAAACGATAAATCTATGTTCAGATTGTCAACAATATCCGCACGAATGTGAAAATTTTCAATGTGATTGAGCCAATTTTGAAGCATAGGCGATTGCAAATCACGTTTTGTTTAATAAAATTTTGAAAAATTAAAATAATAATAATAATAATAATAATAAATATATCGGTCCCCAAATTTTCCTCCCCTAAAATCTACCGCCCCAGGCTCAAGCCTACTCAGCCTGCTGGTAAATCCGCCACGGGTTCTCTCAAACAAAGACAACAAAGTTGATTCCCACACCCGGAAATTTTTTTCGCGTGCGGAGAGTTCGATTTACTTCCAACGGTTCTTCTCCGCCGGCTCTGAACGAGAAACCCATTTTCGGAGACCTGCATCACCGATGATTTCATAACGAAACCGGTATGGGATAATGACAAGCGAGAATCTCATTCGTTTCAAGCTCATTAAAAAAAATAAAAAAATAAAAAAAATCCAATCTCATGCGAGAGGCGTGACCGAGAATTTCTCATCGACTTGATTAGTTATCCGCGGTGGGGAGATTAGCTTTTTGTACGATATAGAACGACAGGTGATTTTTCGGGAAGCAAGAAAATGAGTGAAAATTCGATTAGGTCCTCCGCATAAGAATGAGTGAGTGAATCCACTTTGACGAGGATTTTACGTGCCGCTTCTGGTAGTGTGGCGTGTACGAGGCGTGGGAAAGCCACCTGGTCAAGTTCGAAAGGTGTTCCGTACATTGAAACATTGTACGTTTCGAATCCTTGACCCTCCGGACTATCGGACAACACTACCATTCATATTTATCTATTTATTATTCTCAAGTTTTTTTCTTTAAATATTTCTGTTGTCGATAATTCGGACCAATAATTCGGATAATTATCGAATATTTTTTACCTCTGTGAATATTAATTTTTGTTTTTCATTACATTCTACATTGATTGATTTATTTATTTTCCATGTTTGTTTAAATAAATCTATTTTATTTTTTTATTTTATTAAAACAATGAATTGAGATTTTTGAAACGATAATTCGAAATTGCAAGTTTTTCAGTAAACCAATGGGAACACGACCGAAGGGGTGAATTTAGAGTTTTGATGTTTCGAGATTATTTGGGAGTAATTTTTTATTATTTTTTTTTTTTTCAATTTCGCAAATGAATATTCTAAATTTGATTTGCCTAATATTTTATATGCCCCAGCAGTCCTGGACAAACGATCGCGGAGTCCACATTAGTCACCGGGTTTCACGGTGACATATATATGGGCTCGTAACGTTGTGTACCTTTTCCAAATTTTTTTTATTCCCCCGTCCCTCGTGCCATGCCCAGTGTCATTATTATTCCCCTTCGGTGCTCGACTGTTTAGTTACTTTTTATAACCGACAGATGGTTTTTTTTTTCATGCCGGGACGCGGTGTGCAGGGTGGTAGGAAGCAGACAGGAAGCAACGTTGAAAGTCGTTGATCCCCGAATGGAAAATTTCGTCCGGGAAATGTCCATGATTTTTTTTTTTTTGGTACGAAGTAAGGCGTGTCCATAACACCCTGTTAAAATTCGTTACAAAGGGGGAAAGGAGGGGGGGGGGGTCGTTCGTGGGTAGCAGACGAGCATTGATTCCATTGCGAATGGAAAACGGTCAAGAATCATCGTATGATGTATCGAATTTATTGTTTGTTCGCTTCAGTCCGAATGAAATACGAACACGAACCTTCGCTGGGGGCTGTCGTTGCTGATCCATTTATGCATCCGATGAGTAGCAAAGTTATACAATGTATCCGAATTTTCCAAATGTGACGGACCATCGATCATCCAGATACATTATGAAATCTCACTTAGCAAGATGCCAACGAGAAAAATTATATATAATCTATATATAACCTGTATATGGGTCTGGACATACATACATTTTTTTTGTTCCGAAACGCTTGGTTTGTAAAAAAGTTAGGTAAGAAAATCACAAAATGAAATACTTCTCAAACTAAAAAATATATTTTTTCGAAAATTTATTTTATAATTTGTTTATGGAAATAATTAATTTTATTTTTAATGTAAAAAAGTTCGGTAAGGAAATTGAAAAGCAAAATATTTCTCGAACTTAGAAAAAAAAATTTATTCGAAATTTCACTTTATAATTTGTTTATGAAAATAATTAATTTTCATTTCTTTTTAACGTATCCAATATTTTTGGAACTTTCATTGTCTGTAGTAAAATAAGGAATGGTCGCAAAGATCTAAAAATTGGTGGGGATTATCTCAAGTCATCAAAGAATCATCATCAAAGCCAAACAAAGAATCCTGTAAATTTAAAGGCAATGAAAAAAAAACAGACTGTTAAAATTGGTACAGTTGAGGAGTAATGACTCGTATAATATTAATGGTTGATAATTTAACACCATTTTTTTTCATGCACTTCCGTCATCTTCGGTCCGCCGGTCAGCAAACAGACAATAACAGAACAACAACTAATCGTCACCACTTTCTTTCCCAATTAAGCTCGCTCCGACAATGCGGATTAAGCCAATTACAGAAATTATACGTATATCGCGGGTGCAACGACTCGACACCTCGAAGACGATGATGTGCCGCGCGCGCCCGCGCCCGTTTGAAGCTGGGGCGCCGGTTGAAAACGTCCGAGGGATTCGAGATAACCGAAGGAATGAAGAAAGCCACAATCGTGTACGTCGTTTTATATCGAATTAAGTTGGGAACGAGCGTTTGTCGTTGTCGAGTCGGCCCGAGCTGCGAGAATCATTCACGGTTGAAAATTTCAATTGCTCGCAACTGACGAGAACCCATGAAATGGATATCTTCAAATTTTTCTTCATTGTCAAGCTCTTATTTGAGGAATTTATTACTATATCGTCAATGGCTCCTAAAAGGCCCAATTTTTTTGCAATTAATAACGAAAAATTACCGAAGCGATATCTTATCATTTTTTTTGTTGTTGTTTATTAATATTAATTTAATTGTTAATATTAATTTGGACCCCGAGGAGTATGTGTGAACGAGGAAAAGATTCGAGAGAAAATTTGAGAATGAATTCAATAATTAATTGAGTATAGAATATATATATATATATTTTTTTTTGTTTCTTACCTTGCAGGGTTCCTTGCTCTTGGTTCGACAGAAACCAGGCATCTTGATACCGCCAATGGGTATCTTACGCTTGGGCTTCTGTTCCTCGGACTCGAGATCGGGTGCCGGGGCCGCTCCGGTGTGCTTCGTGTTTTCGGCGTTCAACATCTTCTCCCTCTCCTCCTCCGCAATCTCCTTCTTGTCCATGCTCTTCTGATCTTGTTCCTGATCCGTCTGACTCATCGTCTCGTTCAGTTACGAATCACTGCGACATAAAAGAAATATAAAATAATTAATAATCATGGATAATAACTATAAATACCGCTAATGAATAATAATAATAATAATAATAATAGTAATAATAATAACAACAACAACAACAAATTACAAAAAAAAAAAAAAAACAAATTAAAATTTGTAAAACTAAAGTAATAACACCGGACGACATCTAAAATCCTCAACGTCACAAAAGTTAGATCTGTGATTCTCAAATGAAAATGCAAATGGATAATAAAAACGATAATAAAAATATAATAAAAATATCTGAAGATACCCCAAAAATCCAAAGGGCGAAATATTGAGAAAATAAAATATATCATGGTCGTCCGTTGCCAAAACTCAATTAAAACCACCAAATCACTCGACTCCCAAAACAGCCTCAATTAAAAGTACCAAATACTTTTGAAACCTTAAATCGATTTAAATTGAATAAACCAAATAAAAAATAAATAATATTTGAAGAAAAAAAATGTATTTAGCCATTAGGGAACAATGGACATCCAAAATAAATGTCAAGGCGTTGATAAACGATTAATTGAGTGTACATCAATGCCGATAAAATTGGTCTCAATCTATCTTGGCATTGAAATCGCCTCTCAGCCTCTGTTACTATCGCTCGATCTCGTCGTCAAAGGTGACGGGATGCTGTTATCTAATTTCGAGAGCTTTGTATACCGCTAAAAGATCGCGTGGCTCGTCGTCATCGTCTCTGCTCCCGTCTCTCTCTCTCGTTCCGGCGTCCTCGTGGCCTTTGAGGAAGGAAGAAAAAAAAAGAAAAAAAACTCCTTCAGCCGTTCTACGTCCATCCCCGTTGCTCCCCCGCTCGCTGGTCGCAGCCGCGGTTCTTCGATAATCTCCATTTCTTCATCTCCGTGTCTCACAGCATCGCACATCTGCTCTCGCACGCAACCCACGATCGAAGGACCGCGAATGCTGCTGCGCGATCTTCTCCCCACTTTTCCGAGCCATCTTACCCTCTCGAACCAACGGGAAAAATCCCGCCTACCCAGAACGTGCCGTAAAACCAAATCCTCGCGGCTAACCACGTGTATCAGTCCCCAAACCATTATTTTCTTTTCCCGTTGATCATAATGACACGATAAATGTTCATTTTTACAAAAAACAAAGAAAAAATAGAGATAATTCATTCGTTATATTATTCATTTATCAAAAGAAGATTGAAAAAACATATTTATTTTGTTTCTCTGTCGTTTGTTGGCGAAAAGTTGAACGATCGAATTCTACGAGCAAAGCTTTTTTTTTTGTTGAAATCCGAATTGTCATTATTATTATTATTATTATTATTATTATTATTATTATTATTATTATTATTATTATTATTATTATTATATATTTGGTGACCCGATTGAAAAAAAATAATTACAACAAATGTTTTATACGAAAGCCAACTAAATGAAAATTAAAGCGTGATAATTCTAAAAACCGTTATAACTTTCGAACTGAGCGAGAAGGAAGAAATCATCCCCTAATTTTTTCAACTTAAAATTACCTCAGGTAGCCATGGTTTTCGTTCGCGGTGGTGATTTTCGGACACCCTGTACACACACACACACACACACACATATATGTGTATATATATATATGTATATATATATATGTATATATGTACAGACTGAAGCGAATGTGAAACCTCGATAATCTAACATGTAGACTAAAACCAGCGCGCGGCAGATGCCTGGCACGTGTTGTTCCATGCGCCCGCCTACTCCGCACGAACCCCCCACCCCTCTTTTACTCGTACATTCATGTATACATATATGTATGTAACGTATGATGTATGTTGACGAGGGTTTTTGGATGCGATCATGTAGCTGTAAGCATATATATATATATACACATATATTTATATATGTACACACATATAAAAAGCCCGGTAGTGGGACACGGGACAGCGTGAATCCTAGCTAACAGAACCGCCAAAAATCCGAACCCCGTCATCGCCTCGAATCCGTGCGACTCTTTGTGCACGGCGATCCGAACAATGGCCGAACGGGCCCTTCACCCGTGCACAATATACCACCTCTCGTTTCTTTTCAGCGTCCACTCGGCCTTCTCCCCCCCCCCGCTCCGAAACATAATTCGTGTGGACCGAGAACCGCGTGGGGCCCATTGTGGAGGTACACACGAGGCCATGGATCGCCACTGGGCTCGCGCGAGCAGTCAAGAGCCCCGAGCGCTAGATCCCAATCAACGTTCGTGCGCATGCGTCACGTCCTTCAGCTATCCGCAACGATCTACCGCGTTCAATATTAACGTCGAGCTACGCGGAATTTTGGCAAAAAACAGAACGTGGGCTTCGACTTTGTCGAAAATTTGATAATTTAAAAAAAAAAAATTTTTGACAAGGTATTGATATTGTCATGCAGCGATCGTTTTCGTGTTTTTGTTGCAGGTTGGAAAGCATGATATGAGCCACTGTGAGATGCTACTTTTAATCGTGAGAGTGACACTACGGAATGATTATTTGCTTTATTTTATATCGATCCGATAAGAGCCGAATGAAAAAAAGAATGAATAAATAAATAACAAAATTAACCTCAAAATGATATATTACATTTTTTTGTCAGATAAACAAATGGATCATCGTACAAAAGATCCTGGATTACGTATTCAAGAACCCCACCGAGATATTTCGGTAACCAATATATCGTGAATCGTCGATTTTCCAAACCTTACAACTCGGCAATTCGCCCTCATTATCGTTCAATATCTGTACATTATGGTTTTCAATATTTGCCCTAAATGAAAAATAATTAATTTGCAGAAAGAAATAATAACAATTTTGCATAATAGTCGCGTAGAAAAAAAACTGGATAAAATTCGTTGTCCCTTCGAGCGAGAAATTGCGAAAGCGAACGTAAATTACAGGCGGCATGGAAAAAAAAATGGCGAACACCAAGCTGGCGCCAAGGGGGACTCGAGATCCGGGAACTCGCGTGTGGCTTCCCACCAGCAACCCGTGGAAAGTCCACGCTTATATACTCCACCATATACTCCCCATATACATATATATATATATATAAATATACGTTTATATAGAGTCGAGCCGAACGGCAAACTAAAAAGAAGCCCGAAAGTCGAGGGAAAAAAAAGTTGGTAACGAACGCATATCTAGATCGTCCTGGGCCACTTAAACCGACAAAATCTCCGATTTCGGGATCATTTTCGGAATTTTTACGACCACGTATGTCCGATAACCTTACAAATCGATAAGACCAAAAGAGATAAACATCGGAGGTCGTCTGCAACACGTTTTACTTTTTCCAGACACGCAAAATGCCAAACCCCGTAGGGAACAGACGACACAGCCTCCAATGGCCATCTTGGAAACGACGAGATCCCCCGCTGCTCCGATCTCAATAACAAGCTCAACATCTCTCACGTCCAATACTCTCCGAGTCGTTGCGACAACCTTGAAAACCGTTGACTTAGCTGCTCGATATTTATTTTTACAAACTGTCGGAGTTAAGTGATACGAATAACCCTCGTCACTGGTTTTCTTTTTTCTTCTTTTTCTTTTTCGTTCGTGTCTTTTGAACTATCTCGATTCTCTTTATTTTCACTCGCGTGGCCACGGATTTGATTATTTTTTCAAAACATCTTTCACGCATTTCATTCATACGTACATATATACGTGGCAAAACCGTAGCCTCACTGGATTTGCAAACATATTCTCATTATAGGTTATGAACGTAAACATCGAAAGTGGGACATCTGTAAGTTTGTGAAAATAAATCATAAACGCATACCTATTATGTTTGTGAAGGTCGTGAAGATGACACTCGATCATTGAAATTACTTCCGTCTCGCTCTGCTTCTCAATCTCAATCGAAAAACACCCCTTCCACCATCAATGGCCGGCATCACCCCCAAAATATCAATCAGACTCGTGACAACAAAGTTTCGAACACGGAAGTCACATTGTTAACGAAATCAAAAGTTTTTCCAACAAATTATTCACAACCGGTTGCAAAAACTTTGGTAATTTTACCCGCCCAATGGTTTTCTCGTGTCTGTTTCAACGAATCACCCTTGACGTAGTCAAACAACGGACCCAGACACAAATTTTTCATACACCGGGTGTGCCGTTTTTTTTTCGGTACAAAGAAACATCGTTCGTCGTAGAGGCGAACCCCCGTGCAAGCATTATTTCATTTCCGATGTGTATATCTATATCTATGAATGTGATATACGTAGTTCGTGCATATATATATGTGTGTCTATGTGTGCATGGTGCACTTTTGCCACAGAACAATCATCGTTTCTTGCTGTATATACGCACAAGTTCCATCCATTTAAATGTACTGCCACGCTCTATATGTGTGTATCTGTATATGTACATATATATGTACATATATATTTACATATATATGCGCGGTATAGGTATAGAGGTGCATAGGTTTGAGGGTCGCTGCCACGCGATCGATCCGTTTACGTCTGGTCGTTGCTCGGGACGAGCCGGCCGGCGAACGGCGACGTCGGACGACGAGTCCTAACACAGAAGAGAGTGAGAGAGAGAGAGAGATAGACTCTCTCTTCTCACAATGAGACGCGAGAGTCGAGCGTGGCGTGGCGCGCGCACACGCACGCGCTCCTTTCACCCTTCTGCGTCTCTCTTCGCACACTGTAACATCATCCCGTACTTATTTACCGTTACGCCCGCCACTAAAGAAGACGATAAAACATTACGATCCTAATTACTCCGATAACATTTTCTTCACTCTATAAAAATGTAGAAATGAAAAATAAAAAAAGAGATAAGTTTCGTAAATTTTGTTTGGCAACGGCATTACAAAGAAAATATCTGTTATTTACATTTGACGAAGAAAAATGTAAAGATGCGAATATTTTCGTGATGATCATGTTGGGGGGAGGGGGGGGTATTATTTTTGAGGATTTTGAGAATGAACGGCGAAGGCGAACCTTTTTTTTATTTCCGAAATTTTGTTTGTTACGACAGAGAGAAAGATTTTCGAGAGGGTCGCGATTTGTGAGACCCACCCGTTATACCTGGAACGGTCGGGTAAAGAGATTTGCCGGAGGGTTCTCCGTTGCTACCGACGATAGCGTCCTTTTATACCTGCGCTTTATTTCCCCGAGTTTTAATTCGTCGTGCAAGAACGAAGGTTGGGTAAGTGCAGCAGGTAGGTACCTAACCTAAATGCTTTGGAAAATTAAACAAAATTCCGAAGAGTAATATTGGATTATGGCGGGAAAGCTTTGCGAGAGGATTTACGATCACTCCCAAGTACGAAACGGTTGGTTTCGAGGGTGTGTGTGCATGGCTTTTATCGCGGTACCTGCGAGGTTAGGTACTCGTCTTGGGTCCCCCGGTCTTTGCCAGTACCTGTGAGGTTATACGATGTTAAATCCGCGGGTTTATGCCCTTTCGAACACTCGTAAATGTTCACAAAGTAACACAAAAGTTATTCCCAAGCGCGTTTTACACGTGAGCCGAAACGTTCGGACAGCGAAATGTACTAAGCTGGCAGGTGGCGCTGCGATGTGCTTCTCGGCGATGCAAATTTTACGAGGCAACGAACCGCGCGTCGTTGACAATAATCGTGGCGTCCAATTGAGAGTTCCGTTCGTTTCGATTTCGCTCGCATTCAAACTGTATACGTATACATCGAATGTCGCTTTGTCGGGCTGGGTTTTTGTCGTCGAGGGTTGTGTCGATGCGAATCATACTGTACACGCTGTATAGCCGATGTGGTGAGCAGGGTTGCCAGTTATACCGGTATAACTCTGATGGCGATTTCAAGTTGCTTTATCGGATGAAAAAAAAAAAGAAGTTTACACGAACTTTCAATTCAATCGAGCTTTTATTTCTCGTGATATATTGTAAATAGCTTGAAAACGTATATTATAGTTTCGTATTATAGCCTCCTAAGTGGAAAAATTATATACAAACTATATATACTTTATATTTAGATTATATACAGACCATATATAGTTTTTTTTTACTTGGGTTGTGTTTTATTTAGCTTTTTATACATTTCTGGACGAAAAACGTTGCTTCTGACCGTCAAATCTACGAGACCATTAAATGAGAAACGAATTATGAGATAGCTTATAAAATTTACTCAAATCGTCATTGAAAATGAAGATCGCTAAGCTCTAATTGTAATGTAATCGAATAATTGTAAATCGAAGAGATTCGTTTAAAATATCGCCTCGTGGCCAATCTAAATTTTTCGCGCCAAAATGAGTTGCCGAAATTGCGGAATTTGTCGTAAAATCGACAAAACTGGCAACCCTGGGTGCTAACGCGTAACAGCAGTCGAATGACAGCCAAAGCGGATCGACCTACGGTGGCTACCTACTATTTTTGGCGATGCAGAACGAACGAACGAGCGACGACGACGACGAGTCCTGGGATCGATGCGGATCCCGCGCGCGCGGACTTCTCGCTTTCTCTCTTTCCCTTTCGCGCCCTTCGAGAGTCGCCCTTCGTGCGCGCCACACGAGCTCACCCCTCGGTTCTTTCAAACGGTCGGCTTTCCCTCACCGCCGGGCATCATCAACCCCCCCGGCATTTATTATTTCACGAGATTATCGCACGATGCACTAGATTATTGCATTCTCGAATGTCGGATGAAAAATGTTGTTATTCACGCTGATAATCGCAATCAATTCATCGCAATATCAATCCAATGGGAATCGGAAAACTGTAACTTTTTTTTTTAACGCATTTTTAAACGCAAACTGTTACGACGGTTAAAATGGTTATTTTCATCGCAGAATTGTGAATAAAGAGGAAAAAAGACAAAGTAATAATCGACCCGATGCACCTAGCAAATCTCAAAAGCTCAACAGTTCACGATATTTCATGTTTTTTTTATCGGAATATTTTTTTTCCCGTTTTTTTTTATTGTCTTTGAAAAAAAGTAAAATTCTCCAATTAATTTACAAAGGATGAAACGAATATTTTAATTTTAACAATAACTGCATTTATCAATTTAAATAATTCAATTTTTTCACAATTCAAATTTTTTGGTCGATGAAAAAATAATTATTTTTTTCAAATATATTTTTAATTCGAAGAACGTTGAAAATAAATTTACGTGCCAATGGAGAAGGTTACTTTTTTGTGTTACAAAGTAAGGAAATCGTATGGTATGTGGTAAGGAGACAACCGCTCGTGCAGTCGCTAGCAACAACTGCGAAAACCTATTTTCAAGGGTTGCAGAAATTTCTGAATAAAAGATAAAGTCTCAAACGATACTAAATAACACGACAAATAGTGTAAAAGTCAAACTGTTCGGCACCCTTAAATAATATAGTAAAAACAAATTTTTTAAAAATAATAAAAGAAAAAGATTCACAGTATTCGTTACCGACCGAGTTGTCCTTGCGTGCCTCGAGAAGAAAAAACAAAAAAACCTTGCGGAATTGTGGGTCCGAGCTTCGGGCTCACAGATTTATTCGGACCCAAAACAATAAACTCGCCGTTCAAAGTTAAAAAAAAAAACAAAAGAAAAAAAACTTCTCATAGTCATTTACAGAGCAGCGAAATAGCGATGACGCAATGGGGGGGACAAAACAAAAAAAAATCATAAAAAAACGAAATTGGCGCGGCCTTTGGGTTTCTTTGTGCGAAAACGACGCTGGGCGTCGCGAATCGTCGTAGTACCGACGTAGTACAAGATCAAAAGAAGAAAAAAACGTTTTCGCAAAAAATTGGCTTCCTTTTTCAGCTAACAAGAATTATTTTAATAAATAAAAAGAAAATAGACGTGATTGACAAAAATGAAAACAACTTTCGAGATTCTAAAAGTGATTTTGCGCGCGGGATATCTCATTTGAGCCGATATGAAAATCGTATTGAATGATAAGCCTCGGGACGCTCGAGCCGAGCAACTTTCACAAACCGCTCCCGGTCACCACAGTCGCTCTTTCATTGAATAAAAAAAAATGTATGTATAGATACACTCATCAAGATGCTCCGATGCATTTTTTTCATTTCAGAATAATTCGCAGTGTTTGTGTATTAAAAAAAAATGTTTTATAACCTTAAAATCTAAAAATCATAATCTTAGCGAATTTCAGTGGAAACTAAAGCCGGCTTCGAAGCCGGTTACAATTGTCATTAAAATATTTATACACATATAAAAATAAATCATAACTCACCTCTTATTGCCAGATTTTCTGATCGTCAACGTGCAACTCACACCACTAAAACTCGTCAATATTATTATCACTCAATAATAAACAAACTTTTTCATAATCGACAAAGAACGAGAATATGAAAAAAAATTCAAAAAAATAGATTTTACTAATCACAAGTAATTGATTTAGCGACGATAATGCTACCAACGCGTTGATTTATCAATTCTTATCGATAAAAAAAAATGGCGACATAAATAGGTAAAAAGTTTGAGACGTACAAAGTATGGCTTTTTCGTTTGTTTTTTTCGTTCGCGAGGCTGTGGAGAGCGTCGGACAGGACGATCCACTTGCGATGGAACGAACGAGACTGAAACCACGTTGAGAACGCGCGTTGCGGTTGTTCCAGGATGGTTGGGGACTGTTTGGGGACCGAATGGTAACGCGCGGCGGCCACCACCGCCGCCCCATCGCCCCACGACAGAGAAACAACGGACGTGCGCGGTTGGCCGGAAGGGCGCATGCGTGCGCCCGAAGCCGGGGAGAGAGCGGCGTCGCGACGCTTCTGTTTAAATTCGAGTGCATGCTTGCACGCGATACTTCACCCCTCCGACGCACGGTATATCCTCGGTATACACATTCACACGTCGCTAGTCACATATGTGCACATATACATGTATATATATAGATATAATTATATATATATATGTATGTTTGTGCGTGTGCGTGTGTTTCGCTGTGTATATACTAGGGTGGTCCTTATTTGACTTGAAAAAAAAAAAGAAATAATTCAATTTCTCCACCCTATTGTTCGAAAATATAAAAAACTAATTTCCGTTTTTTTAACGACTTTTTCTTTCATTGTCTTAGTTTTCCTGAATTGATGGAAAAGTTAGAAGATTTTTTAAAATCATTTATGTCATATTACCGACTTAAATACGAAAAGGCTTGGAAAGGAAATCTGAAAGAAATGTATATTGTAAAAAACCTATGCAATAAGAAATGTTGGCAGCTGTACGGCAAACATAAGCTAGGAAAGTAAAAGAAAAACCCGGGATTTAATTTTTTTAGGTGTCACGCAGCCGGTAAAAAATCTTAGAAAAAATATATTTATATATCGTGAAAAATGATTTCGGAAATAGTAACAAATAAAAATGTTGGTGATTCTACAAAATTTTCAAGTTACCAAAAAATAAATATTTTGAAAAGCAAAGCAATGTAAGAAAAATCGAAAAAAATACGGAAATTAGTTTTTTATATTTTCGAACCGTATGGAGCGTGGAGAACGTGCAATTTTTTTAAGGACCACTCTATACATATATAAAAGGAAAGGAAATATACACACATATATATAAAAAATATATATATATCTCCACACAACCGAGTGACGAGGTTTTGTGCCAACCCCAAGCGAGAGATGGAACCCCTGCGATATTACACATAGGTATACGCGTTTGGTTGTATCGATTGGTGTCCTGCGCGCAGCCCGACTCGCCGGTTCTCAGAAAATTCCCGCCAAACCTATTATTAATAAATAATAAAATTGCGAACATAAAAAGTCGTCGCTCGACGCTTGTAAAAAAAATTATTACGTTTTTTATAATTTATACGTGCACGAAAATACGACTTTTGTCGATACGCAGCTAACAATTTGTTTTTCTAACAACAATGTAGTTATTCGAAGAATGCCCCATTGCCACAACTGATTATGTATAAAAATAAATTTTGTTAGGCTGCAAGCGAGTAATCATTGAGAAAATTATTTATATTTATTCAACGTTATTTCGTTCGTCGAGGATTTTTTAAGATACATTATGCGAAGTTGGAGATGAGAGTTTCGGTTTCGTATTTTTGGATGGCAGAGAAATTGAGAGAGAGAGAGAGAGAGAGAGAGAGAGAGAGAGAGAGAGAGAGAGAGAGAGAGAGAGAGAGAGAGAGAGAGGGAAGAAGATTTTAGATTCGCGTTTAGAATCAAATCGATTTTTTTCAGATTTGTTTTATTGTCGTATGGAATTATGAATATCATATATCCTTGTCATGCATAATAATGAGAGAGAGAGAGTGAGAGAGAGAAAGAAAGAAAGAGAGAGAGAGATAGAGAGAGAGAGAGGGAGGGATAGATTGATTGATTGATCTATTTATTCTGCCTCGGTATAACTTTGGTCAATCTGCCATATCTCTATAGATAATAAATCATGCCAAAATAACCAAAAAAATTATAAAACAGAATAAAACTAACAGTAAGCAGATATGAAAATAAAACAAATAAAGTTAAATAAAAATGAAGCAATAATTTAAGTAACAATAGTAAAAAAAAATATGAATAAAATGTGATACAAATTAATAAAGATAAAAAGCTAAAATAAACATTCAATTTTTACATTAACTTTTAAAGAGACTAAGAGAGAGTGCGAGAGAGAGAGACGTGGTCGCGGTGTTTTTGTTTTAGTGATGGAATAGTAGACCAGATGGCGACATTGGGCGGTGAAAAATGTGCATTCCTGCTTGTTCACGGAGTTGGTAGACCCCTTAGCCAGGACGACTCGTCCGAAGCGCGTTTCGAGCCCTGCCCCTATGGGCTCTACAGCGCGTTTCCCAACTCGCATGGGGTTCGCACTGTACCATAAGATTCAATCCGTTCGTCCACGAACTCTGTGGGTGCGCGACGACGGAAAATCGGACGAGTTTGCCAACGACCGCCGCCGCTGTCGTTGCAAGCTGCATGGCTGCCGTGCCGTTTGCTCCGCGAAGTGCATTCGGATATGACAACAATCAATTGTTTTTATTGACAGTGCGATAATGTGAAGGAAATTCGGGGATTCCAACGACCAAGGGTTTATCTCTTGTCACGGTGAGTTGAAAAAATTGTTTTATTCGTTCGATGGTTTGATCGGTGATCGAAATAATAAACATTTTGAGTCGGCGAGCTATCGAATTTTTTTTTTCATTCGTTATACGAATTTTATCGAACGTAGGAAAGGTTATGTGTCGTTGTTCAGTGGATTTGGGGAAAAAAAACATTTTTATTTATTTATTTTTTGATTGTTTTTGTTTTGTTTGTTTTTGTGGTTACAAATCAACGCGATTAGGTGCCAGTGATGGGTCAGGGTACGGAGGCCTGTGCCGACAGGCCCACCGAAGTCAGCGTCATCCGATTTGTATCGAGAAATCGTACCATCGAGGAAATTGCACCGAAAAAGGTATGCATTATGTCTTTTAGCTTCCCCTCCTTCACCCCTCCCCCCCCTAGTTCTCCTCTGGTTTCTTGTACCCGTACTATTTGCCTCTTCCACCATGACACACGCACAGTTCAATGACCTCCAAGCCAAAACAAATGACATAGAACTCTATCACGACGCTACTTATCGACTGATCCGGAAAACACGCTCCATTGATAACGGAAAACTGTAAATTTTGTTTTTCTTTGTAATCCGCCGAAGCGGCTTTTGAATGAAATATAATATTGTTGCATTTGTAATTTTTGTAATTGTCATTGAGGTTAGGTTTGAGATCTTGTGTAGTGAAAAAAACCAATTGTTTATCGTGTTGACTTACCGACCGAAACACAAAATAGCCAGAAGGTGCATTGTTTTTTTGTTGGACAATAAATATGTGAAAGTATTTTGAAGATTGAGAAATTGATGAGAAGAGAGGAGAAATGAGAAAGATTTTTGATTTAATACTTCGTCGATTTTGGTTGGTGGTGATTTTTTTGGTGAAGCACTCCATTTTTTTAGGATTCTATTGTTTCGTGCGAATGTTTGCTCATTGGTTGGAAAAGGTTCATTGAGGGTCAACGTAGCGACACGCATCTCCCAGATTACTTTTTTTTAGCCCCGGATGGATGTTTCCAATAACACAACTTTGTTTCTCGAGATAACGATTTTTTTATTTTTTCAGGAGATTTATACCTGCAAGCAGACAGGATGCGGCAAGATATTTACGAATCAGGATGAATACAAGACTCACGAAGCTCTTGAAGCGCTTAAGATAAGATTTATGTACGTTTTTTGAAAAAAAATTGTTGTGGATTTCCGAAACAACTTTGTCGATTTGAATTGGAATACAGAGAATTAGATTGATACTTTTTATTACAACCCTTCAATCATCAATGTATAATATTAGCTACATTAAAAGCCACCTGTTTTTTTTTTTCACAATAGCTTTTTCAATTTGAATATTTTTTTTTCTTTTGTAATATGAAAATTAATTGACCCAAGATTTCCTTCGACGAAATATATATTGCAGATGCCGAGAACCCGGATGTGGCGAAGAATTGTCAGATCCCGGTAGCATGTGGCGTCATTATCAAGAGCGTCACAACAACGAGACTAACGATTTTGTGTGTCCCTACACGAGTTGCGGATCGATTCACAACACGGCTGACAATTTGGAGGATCACATAGAAAGTTGTCACAGACAGCCGCCCACACTGCCTATAGAACCCGAAATAATATGTTTCGAAGGTTTGGAAAATTCCATAGACGACGATGCCAATCAGAACGACGAAGATTTGTATTACGACGATGGAAATTCGTTGAACAGTCGACAACAGCAAAACGACGGTTGTTCGAATTCACGATCCGACGGTTACAATTTAACGTCGAGCAACAATGAATTCACGACGAACAACGACGATTACGCGTCCGAAGAGGATTCAATGAGAAGACGAATGAACGAGTCGACGACTTATCAGACTGACGAAAATTTTTCGGAAAATTGTAAAAAAATCACTGCCACGGAAAAATTGCGAGACGATTGTGTCACGAAGAACAACGATTGTGAAACCAGAATCGCGTGTGAAAAATCACAAAAAAATGACAACTCATCGACGATTCAGGAAGATTTTGTCGTTAAGTACGAATCGCGTTCGTCGCATTGCAACGAAATGATAAATTGCGAACAAACCAACAGCGACGACGATAAGAACAATGTTTTGTACATCAATGGGGATTTGACGATAACGAAAAATTTGAAGATCGAAGTGACGACCAATCAACACGGTCAAGAGCACAGAATAGATTTGGGAAATTTGGAAAAAGTTTTTCGCAGCGGTTTCGAACGCGACACGACGAATTCCGAAACCAATGGCAATAACGCGGGGGATGATCGTAACAACGGCAATTGTCTCGAGGACGAAGAATACACGCCTAAGAAACAGAGAATGTCGAGATACAACAAACAGGATCAACCGTACAAATGTGACGTTAACGGTTGTGGAAAGATGTACAAATACATATCGCATTATCGGCATCATCAGGATAGTCACAAATTGATGACGAACCCCAGTCTCAGTGTTAAATTAGCCAAATCGATAAACAGGCCCAAACAGGGAAAAGCTTCGACGGTTAGCTTTTTTTTGTGAGTATATGTAAAATCTTATTTTATCTAATTTCATACTTTCACGTGACGTTCTGGAATTTTGGATAACCGCATGTTATTAAAAACCAAAAAATACTGTTAAAACTATTGTTGGTTTATTGAGGAGGTCTTCTCATTTGTATACCTATTTTCGAGGTGATTTCTTGGGAATCCGTTTTAGAAAAATGATTAAATTTACAGTGTCAGTATTCCACAGTTGCATTTATACACGTTTGAAGCAACATCGTACATTTTTTCAAATCATTTTATTCGAAATTGTACTAGCTATTTGATGTTGCGCGAGTCATATCGCAAAAATTATTTTCCTTTATCTTATCTTTTTTTCTAATTCTTTTTTTTTACGAATGTAATTATCGTTCGGCCCTCCGTGAAAAAAATTCATGAAATGGCGTCGCTTCAAAGAGAGTACTCTGATTTTCACAATAAAACATTCACTTTACGTAATCCCAAAAAATAGTAATTAAAAAAAAAACTAGGTTTGAACGATAACCACATTCGTAAAGAATAGAATAACGAAAAAAAGGTTTGTTTCCGACGACCACGAAGGCAATGTCGACGCCCGTCGATAAAGAATTTTCTCGACATGACCTGCGCAACATGAAATATCTCGTAGAACATCGTACATTCGACCGTTTTTCAAAATTTAATTTCCAAAAAAATCCCTCAAAATAAACCAAAATAATCACTTGAATTACGTTTATTCGTTGAAGATGCAAAATGCCTGGATGCGGGGCTCAAGTGACCAACGTAACAGGTTTGTGGAAGCATTATCACGACAATCACGCTAACACGAAGCCCCCGTTGGTGCAAACGGTAAAAGGAAACGAGATATTCCGGTGAGTAGAGCACCCCGAATATTTTACAACGCAACTTCCATCCCAAACAGCAAAAAAAAAAAAAAAAAAAAGAATATTTGCCAAATCGAAGTAATTAAGATAGAGAGACAAAAAAAAAACCATTTTAGATGCAAAATTCCAAATTGTGAAATGGAATTTACGACGAGTTTGATGCTCTACAAGCATTTCAACGACGTTCACAGCCCGAACGTGACGACAAATGGTAACGGCAGCTCAAACGGAAAGACTGGAAATGGGAGTAGCATGAGATTCGCCGATGAGATGTTTCAGAACGACGCTACCGCCCAACAAGCAAACTTTAAGACTGACTTTAAAGCCAAGTATAATGTTAATGTGGAAGATTACGGTGATGACGTGACCGAGCAGGAATCACTGCCAACAATCAAGGAGGAGTCGCGAGATTGATACTTACGCTAAAAGTTTGAGCTCAAAGAAAAAAAAAAGAAAGAAAAAAACCATGAACAATTTATTTGTCTATGTGTGAATGTGTGAGTGCGTGTGCGGGGACGTTTGTGCGTGTGTTTGTGCGTATGCGTGTACAACGATTGAATTCCTATCGATATTTCGATTCCGAAAAATTTAGAGCGCAAACGAACGCAATACCGATAATTTGTATTGCAATCGATCGGTATTCCGATCGATTTACGTTCGAAATGGTCGTTAGACACGACGTAAACTCCGAATTACAATGCGTAATTATAGTTGATATCTTTAACAAAAATAAAATAAAAGATAAAAGAAAATTGAATTTGAAAAAAAAAAAAAAGAAATTTAACAAACGAATAAGATAATCGATTGAATCGACGTGCTTAATTAAATAGGTATTCCGCGGCCGTAATTTTCGGTCAATGCGTTCAGAAATCGAGTGATGAAAGATTTATCAATTGGCATCGACGATGCCACATATCGCAGCAGACGTTGTTCTTCGAGAACGTAAAAAAATCGCTGTCGGCGGATCGCAAATTGGTTTTTTTTCATTTTTTTTTTCAAGCCGCGTTTAGATTGCGAACGCTTGTTGTTGCATGACAGCGAAAAAAAACATCACAAATTAATCAATTAACCAACAAATAATAATAATAATAATAGTTTCTCGTATCGTCCCAGCGAAAAAAAAACCCAGCGAGTCCCATTGTGTTTTATGAATTTGTGGGCGAGACTCTCCGAACCGCCAATTGGAATGGCCCCGACCGCAGCTGTTATCCAAACTATCGTATATAAGTTTTCTAATATTCCGTACTACGACTTTTTACTATTTTATATATTATCATATCGTTTGAAAGCGTAAAAAACTTTGTATAATCTAAGACTCGTGTTGAACTCGCGATAGGTCAATTTATTCTCTCTCTCTCCAAACATGAGTAATTTATAGAATTTTTTTATTTGTATGGATGTATGTTGAAGAAAAAAAAAATAAAGTGCAATAGTAGAATGATAATAATCGCAAACATACACACCTCTTTTCTTCTTCATCGAATTTTCAGGGTTTTATTTTCGAATCGCGATATTGAGTAAAAACGAAATAAATTTGAAAAAAAAAAAGATAAAAAATCTTTGAATGTTGACTGCACTCCGGTAACTTAATTAAATGTTTCTGATATTCTTCTTTCTCAAGTTTATTTAATTTTCCATTTCTTTTGAAAGTAATTTATTCATCTATTTTATATTTTTTAAAATCAATTGAACAGTGAAAAAAAATTGTCACTATTTAATTTCACTCAATATCGTTATTCGAAAACAAAACCGACAAATGATTACCGATAGTCGGCTGTTATACGATTGTTCAATGTAAAATAAGGCAACAAATTACGACGGATATAATTTTATTAAATTTGTGAAAAAAAGAAATGTCGATTTCATCGGGTCGATGTGAATCGACAGAATTTTACATACGATCGACGGGATTGAGACCCAGAATATTGAAACACTGTTCGAGCACGATGGCGGTAGCTTCAGTGAGCAATATTCTTCCCATGTTTATTTTCACAATCTCGCCAATTTTATTTTTTTCCACGCAGTAACAATTATCGTAAAATTCCGTGAACGCGCACGATATTTCGTAACAAAATTCGCACAGCGTGTGAAGATAAAGATCCTTGGTGATTTTCAACAGTACGTCGGGAAATTTCAAAAGAACTTTGGCCAATTTCCATTCTTTCTCGTGTTCGAGGGAAATTTTCGTGGTTCCGGATGTCGCAGCGGCTTTCAATTGTTCCTGGGTAACGTTCGCGGCCCGTGCGATCGAACGGATTCTCGTGAGGGCGTAGAGCAAGTACACAGCCGTGTTTCCACGGTCCTCCAACATTTTGTCGAACGAAAACACGTATTCGTGATTTCGATTGTGCGACAAATCCGAGTATTTTATACAACCGTAAGCGATGGATTCTTGAGCCTTCTTCAATTCTTCCGGAGTCAAAACTTTTTCACGTTCTTTCTCGTGAAGCTTGTCCAAAGCTCGTTTCAAACCCTCGTCCAGAAGCTCCGTCAATTTTACCGTATCACCCGATCGAGTTTTGAATTTTTTCTTGTCTTCGCCCAATACCACGCCAAAGGCCACGTGATCGATTCGGTGCTTGTCTTTTACGAATCCGATTCTCTTGCAACAACTTATTATCGTTTGGAAGTGAAGCGCTTGACCGGCATCGGCCACGTATATAACCTGTTGATTGACAATCGTATTGTTTTCATCTTATTTTGTTTTTTCTTTCAATTTCGGAGCAATTTTTAAATGAATAAGTTGATAAATCAATAAATCAATAAATCAATAAATAAATACCCAATCAGCTTTTTCTTCCTCGATTCGTTGTCTGAGACAGGCTAGATCGGACGTGTCGTAAGTAAAACCACCGTCAGATTTAATGACCGTCAATGGAATTCCCACACCCGGCTGCTCGCCCCACATCACCTTGCGACCTTCGTCTTCTTCGAAAAAATTTTTCGCACCCCATTCCTTCACCAAACGTTCCATACGCGACTGATAAAACGATTCTCCTCGCTCGATCAGCGTCACACCCAAACGATCGTAGATGTTTTGAAATTCTGCAATAAAAAATCCGAGTTAATAATTAACCGTAATTAAAATAAATAAATAAATAAATAAAATGAAATAAAAAAAAAACCCAATGTTCGCGGTCTCAGAGTATTTACCTTTTCTCGAAACGTCGCAAATCATTTGCCAAGCCTTCGTCATATCCGAATCACCGGCTTGCAGCTTAACGACGCAGCTGTAAGCACGTTTCTTGAATTCCTCGTCGGAATCGAACCTCGATTTCGACGCTTTGTAAAAAGCTTGAAGATCGGCAATGGGAGGCGACACCTCGAGATAATTCGGAAATTCTTCCTGCAGATGAGCTATCAACATGCCAAATTGTGTGCCCCAATCGCCGACGTGATTCAATCGTAGACAATCGTGACCGAGATATTCCAACAATCGGGCGATGCTTTCGCCGATTATCGTGGATCTCAGATGGCCGACGTGCATCTCCTTGGCGATGTTCGGACTGGAAAAATCCACGACTATCCTTTGCTTTTGAACTCGCGGCGCCGGCACTTTGCCGGCCTTCAGAATGGTCAGCAACGCGTCGTGTCCGAAATCGCGCTTGATGTGGATATTTATGTATCCCGGACCGGCTATTTCCAACTTTTCGATCAGGGAACAAGTTTCCACTTTTTCCATTATCTTTTGGGCTACGTCGCGCGGCGAGGCCTTCTTTCCTGTTGCAGAATTTTTCCAGTCGTACGTTATTTCGATAATTACAGACAATTGTCGAGATTACATTTCAATGAAAAATTTATAGAACGATGGAATGAGTGAAAAAAATCAGAGGCCGTCAAAGACCTCACCTTGCGACCCAAGTATTTTGCTCAGTGCCATTGCGCTATTGCACTGATAATCCCCGAACTTCGAATTATTTCCAGAACCGGCTATGACGACGGGAGGATCCGGAATATCGGGATAAGCGTCGCCTATCGCTTTGGCAAAGACACCGTTCAGCGTCTCGCTTATGCTGATCATGGCGCCGTTGGAAGACTCCGCGCTGACAACTTCTTTTCCTCTCCACAGATCTACGTACTGCGTAATAAAAAAAAAAAAAAAAAAAACCAAAAACAAAAAAACAGACAGTCACAATAGACATAATTCAAAAACATATTGTACATCGATAAGTATAAATAGGAACAACCTGAAAAAAATTACCCTCTTCAGTATGGCTACCCGATGCTGAAGCTTGACATTTTCTTGTTGCAATTTCAAAAATTCGTCGTTGGAAAATTTCGTTCTGTCGCCGCTAACCTCCTTCATCAATCGTCCGACCACATTTTTCAGATACTCGATCTCTTGCTCCTGAAAACACGAATGGCTACGTGATTAACCTCTTTGCGATCATCAAATTCAAATTTTACAAACTTTTGTGAGAATTTCCAACGTCATTAGGTCGATAGAATTGTAATAAGAAGAATGATTGTTCTTACCGCAGCTGTTGCTCTCTCCTGAAATACTTTCAAATCCGGCAGAGACATTGAAAAAGTTATCTATCAAACACTCCCGTGAAAAACTCAACTAGTATACTGTCATAAAAAAAAAACTACTGGAATCCCCACGTGGATTTTACGTTTTCGAGACGAGTTTACCAACGACTGATTTCTGTAATAAATTGGAGCACACCGGACTGCACCGGACGGCGAATCAGTAACTTCCAAGATGGCTGCCGTTCAATTGGGATCTTCGTTACCGACCGAGCATTGGGACATCCTATTGTACGTCGAGTCCACGGTCTGTATATAAGACCGTGGTCGAGTCGTCACTTCGTCGATGGTAAGTTATTCGGGCCAGACAATCTACGACTCTTTTATGTCGATTCAACACCGTTTTATCAACGAATTTTCTTATTTCTCTCATTCGGTCCATACTTAACCTAAAAATCCGTAATTTCAAAACTCCGTACTGATAATTTTGAAATCAGCCGCCGTCGGAAACTTCGCCCACGTCCCATCCTGTCCCGTCCACAAAAAATGCAATTTACTTCCGGGCGGTCAATTTTGAAATTCTTTCTTGGCGCACCTAATGTGTGACCCGAACCTCCATACAAAATTTCAAATCTCCATCTATTTTGCCGTTCCAGGGATGCAGTGACGATGGTGGCAAGCGCCCAGTCCCCTTTCACCCCCTTAGGGGTTGATTTTCGAAAAATCATTTCTCAGTGCACCTCTACACCCCCTGAGGAACATATCTTCCGCATTTTATCTTTTTATCTTCAGTGGTTTAGACTGTGCGTTGTCCTGTCAGTCAGTTAGGGAACTCTGTTATTCCCGAGTCGAAAAATCCACCTTTATTTCAACTAATTTCAACATTACTTTCAGGGTGAAAGAGGTTCAAAGTAGAACGAAGCTAGAAGCAATTCTTGTGTGCGTTCCAACTTTATTTCACATTATCAAAACCTGCACTATATAACTTTCCATCATCCAAGTTTGAAAGGTGAAACGAAGGTGAAATAACGAACGAAAAAATATTTGCTCTCTCACTCGGAGGGCGAAACGAGGGCGAACGAATAACGAACGAAAAAATTTCACCCTTACTCGGAACGGTGGAACGAAGGTGAAAAAAATATTTGAATCTCACTTCATCAACTTCGAATTCGGGAACAGGTTGAAATAGGTTGAAATGCAAGGTGAAAATTTCGTCTCGGGATAGATTTTGAGTGGAAAAGCTTCGCGCTCACAATCAGCATTGGTCGAATAACGCGCATTAGCTAGAATTCAGACAACATCGATATCACGGATGGGGATGGGACTCGCGCAAGCGCCGCTTTCGACCGCAAGCTCCGTCGTTTTTGGCCGTGGGCCAAAAAAAGAATCGTAGTCGTGAGCTTCCCGAGTCCGACGAATTTCGTTCGTCTCCGAATTTTTTATAGAAATTTCAAATCCAAAAAGCTACATTTATTCGTACATAATAATTGAATAAGTAATTATTTTTAACGTCACTCGTGTCGTTTATCGAAGATTCTTGTGGAACATTACGGTGCACCCTGTGATTGCGTCCATGGCGAGCTTCCTGGATCCCTGCAACGACTCCGGTTCGCCCTCGATATCGAGAACCGACGACAATTTGTCAAACAGCGATGGCCCTCTTCTCAATCGAAGTCTCGGGAAAAATAATACTACTATCAGGCAAATAGTTCTCCAATTATTTTTCTTTTCTCACTGTACAACATTGTGTTCGTTATTGTTAGTTGTTAATTTTCTCGTATCGCTGCGACGCACCTGGCTTGCCGTTTTTATAATTCAAAAACGCTGTTCTAAGATTACCATTGAGTAGCAATTGACGATAAAATAATATTTTTAATTCGAAAAGTTGCGTTTACTACACGATCAGATAGTATTAATTTTAAAAATTCTAATAGCTTTGAAATGATAAGTTGAACAATTATTTTTAAAAGAAATCAATTTCGAATGCCGACGTCGATTTTATTATGTTGATTAATTGTATCAATGAATCTGAGAGCAAAGTTATTTTTGCTATAATTTAAGTTGACTAATTGTTGCGAATTATGATTATATTTCCTCACTGCTCGTTCTTGCATCATGACTTACGATTATTTACGTTTTATTTTTCATAGCTCCGAGAATATATCAAGCACAAAGGCCATTTCATCGAAAAATTCTTCGGGAATGTCTTGCCGGGATGACGCGTCATCGCCATTCAAGTCGATGAAGAAACGTTATTGCTTATGGGCCCTCACATTTCTTCTCGCGATAGTCGGTCTGTGCAATCTGTTGCTCAGCATAACGATAATCGCTGTCTTACGAGTCAGCCAAGGCATGGAATCCATGGAAGTCATTCCGAGTCACGAACTCGTCAAATTTTACGGCAGAACCGATTTAGACAGGGTAATCAATCGCGTTACCATTATTTTTTCTGTCTCATCGGTTTCCACATCCATTCAGTAAATTCATGAATTCATAACTACTAAAAATTGTTCGGCACAACAATTCTGGAATAATTTACGGATCATTGTTTCAACAAGAACTATAGTTCCTCAATTTTTCAACAATTTCTGATTTTTTTTTTCATATCCATCCAGTAATACTTTAAAAATGCAGTTATAAAAAAATTTTGTCGCAATTCCCAAAGTTTCAAGAACATTATATAAATATATTATGAATAAGTATAAATGTGATTTTATTTGTAAATCAGGTGTGCATAAAAACGGGAATATGTCAAGGATACGGTGACGAACCGGTCGAGGTCACGGGTGACGATGCCGGAGTCGAATTAACGGTCAAGAATCGTCGTCACGACACTTCGCGAGCAAACGTGCGAGTTCTTCGAAACGGCACATCGATCTCATCGGTCCAAGCTTTCGAGATCAAGGATTCCAATCCGGGAAATCCATTTTTTTCCACCGATTTTCCAAACTTCGGTCTGCCGAGCGGAGTCGGAAAATTAGCGGTGAACCTTGCCGAGACTCATCGAGTCGTGTCACCCGTTAATTCCAGTCTCAGTTTCGAATCCAACCGACACGTGACATTGAACGGCGCGGAAAGTACGAAAATCGAGAGCAAAACAATCATTTGGACGGCTGACAATGAGGTTTACGTGAAAAGCAACAGCAACATTGTCATCGAAGGCAAAAATGGCATTTTTTTGGACGTCATGAGAATACCTCTGGCACCGGGTTATCAGACGAACGCACGGGCGGATATTGTCCAGTATAAATTGTGCGTTTGTATGCCACAGGGAAAATTGTTTAGAGTACCGGTACCTCCCGGTGGAATAACCAGAGTCAATTGTGCAAAAGTAAGCACCGTACCGGCTGACGATCCGTGCCAGTAAAAAAAAATAAAAAAATAATAATAAATAAATAACACCAGTTTACACGAAAAACAAAGTACGTGCAAAAAGTGGTTTTTCAGCCTAATTTGAGGTCGCTAAGAACGAAAATTACTCTCATGTATTTTTCCAAAGAAGAATGCGTTGAATCGGCAACTTTTATGCAAACTTGTGGGCGATTATTGATTATCAAAACCCAGAGCTTCCGATCGAGATAAACGCAACAACGCGGTTTGCACGAGACCCAAAAAATCATACTACGTACGAATAATAACGAACATCACACATACAATCGAATAATTAAGATTTATTTATATCATACCTCCTACGAAAATTCTTTTTTTATTGCCCCGACTGTTTTGAAACACTTTATTCGATGAGATTTATTTCATAGGGTCATTAATTTTACGCGATCACACGATGGGAAAATAATTTCATGAAAAATCGCACAATCGCCAACGAAGAACAAAATAAATCCAGGGATTTCATAATTCATTCGAAATCCCACGAAAAAAAAAAATTCGAATAAATATCGATTGGCTGGATTGTCGAAATTGTGTAATATTATCGTATCTTCGTTACACCTATACGCTGGTCAAATACGATACGGAATAATATTGTTTAAAAAAAATATTTCAAAAAAAAAAAATTATTAAAAAAATAGAAAAACATTTAAGCAGTCTCGGTTATCATTTCCTCGTTGCTCTCTTCCATGTCTTCCTGCTGCTCCTGCTCGGTCGGTGGTTCGTACGCCTTGTCCAACGGACTCGCGACGACACCGGCCGCCCACACGCTCATTTCCACCGCGAGTTTGTTGGCTCCTTCGAGAAGAGGCCTGTAGCCACCGTGAGCGAGTACTCGCAACAGGGTCTGGGCCGTGAGACAGACTTGATCCTGTTGTTCGAGGGTCATTGCCGTGTGAACTCGAATGTTGCCATTTTCGCAGGGATCCGATATACCTGATAATCGTATAGATAGCGATGAATATTAATTGATCAATTAATTTGTCTGTTAACATTCTATTTCCGATTTAGGGGAGGAAGCAATCGATGTTCTTATTGTTGGAAAAAAAAAATTCTTATTGTTAAAAAAAAAAAAAATGAATAATCAAATACTGACCCGCTGAACCTGGTAAAAATAGGCCGGATGCCAACAATTGAAGAACTCTCCGGTAGGCTTGATTGATCGGCAAGGCTTGACGACCGGGATTATTCATAATGGCATTGTGGGCCAAAAGATCGAGCATCCACGGTGACATCGGTTCCAAACCTTCGAAACGGCTTCGCAAATCACGGAGCAATCTTATGAGAATTTTTATGCACGAGTGTTGAGCGTTTTCCTCGAACCATCGGGAATGTCGAATTGCCGCGAGATGTCCTGTCATTGAGAAATATAAAAAAAAAAAAACAACTATCAGTCGTTGATCGAGTTGTTAATGAACGAAATAATAGCGAGTTTTTAATTTTTCGTCACCTTGACAAATTTTAACGTCGAGATGTTGTTCGGATTCCAATTTTCGCATATTTTGGGTCAGCGTGGTTATGAGAATTCTCACCGAAGCTTCGTTGTTGGATATGTCGAATCCGTGCTCCGTCTGCGAAAGTTTGAACGTATCTTTTGGATTCGCCGTTTTGAGATCGGTATTGACTTTCGTGCCAAGCGCTTCAACCGCCGTTTTCGTCGGCAATGTTTTCAGGATAACGACGATGTCCGCGACATTGTGACCCTTTATCATCGTCCCCTTTTTGAAGCTGCCAACCTTTCTGACCTCCTCCAGTTGCTGCGCCCGAATAATTAACAATCGATAATGACAGTGAGAAAAACATTTGGCGAATGGTTAATAAAAAATAAAATAAAAAAAATAAATTTAAAAAAAAACCTACACAGGCTTCAAAAGTTCCTGGAGCAACGATCAAATTGTCCAATACAGTTTGAAGCTTGTTGACCAGATCGAGAATGGATGATTGTTCCTTGGCGGTCGGACACATGTCGGTGTTTTTTTTTATCAGAGCCTGAGTAAAGTCGGCCTCATCGGGTACGGGTTTCACGGGCGGAAATGCGGCCTCGCAGAGCGTGTAATCGAACGGATGACGAGGAAGAAATTGTTTTCTGTGATACACCATTCCTCTGCTCATGGCGCCTCTGCCGCCTCTGATTATGCCGCCTCGGACGCCGCGAACCATGTTGATTCTGAAATTAATTTAGCGACAATGGTTTGAAAATGAAATTTTCTTCAAGTAGGCAAAAGTAAAAAATTCAAGGCTGGACTTTCAATCGGAGACCATCATACGAAAGGTACAAAGCTCGAACTATCGTGAATATAATTTTTTAATATCAAATCCAATTCAATTATTTAGCAATCGAGCAAAACTGGCCCGTCAACTGTCGTCCATCTCTCTGTTGACATCAGCATTGGTCATCGACGAATAATTTAAGATGAATTTCAAATTTTGTGAGAAATGTAAGAATCATGTAAATACAAATTTATTTTTTAAAAAATGTATTTTTTTTTTTTTTTTTTTTTTTGGTGTTGAGAAGTCTGGACCAATAGGTGACAGAAACGTCTGAATGGTTCTTTCCAATCGAAAACACAAAAATCGATAACAACGCGTCGGCTTTGAGGCTATGGACGCCCCGGCGACTTGAATCCTGAGCTTTTGAAGTTTTCGACGAAAGCTCAATCGCGATTCCATGGGTATTTTTATATTAAAAAAGGTTTTATTTTTCAAATTCAAAACTTCTATTTAATCATAATACTGACCTGTATGAGTTAATGGTCGAAGAATTTGAAAAAATGTTTAACACTGGTCAACTCCCTGCTTTATAGACACACAAATCACACAACTCACACAAATTTCGCTTCGGCGGGCTTGGCCAAAGAGAAGCAAGTCTAGATAACAGAAGACCGAACTACTATTTCGGAGTATGGGACGAAAAACCGTCGAAGACGTTGGTTTCCGAGTCGCCGCTACGAGCGCTGAAACCGGTAAGGAACAGCTAGTTCTGCCACATATACATATATATCGTATTCCGACGCGAGGTGATACTGGGATGGTGTTAGACTGGGAGGAGGTAAACTGGCGTCATTGAGGCCCGTCATGCGGTTGAAATATTTTCATCCGACTGTACAGAAAAAGGACGGAGATACCCCGGCGAGCTATTTCTCTCTGCGTGCGAATTCGCTGCTCCTTACCACGGCAGTAAGGCCTTAAGTTCTAAATACATCACAGTGATTGGAAACGATCATCAATTGACATCAGGGAGCTTGTGACGGTTTTTACGCCGAGATGACTTCCAATACGTTTGTCTCACTAACTTTCGTAATTTTCGGTCGAACTGAGAACCGTAATAATCTTCCGCATTTATTGAAAATGTTTAAAGTCACAATCGTTCGGCTGACTTCACAGACATGGATAAGCGCGCCAAAATACGTGTACCGCGGTGCTATCAGCGCCGCTTTTCGAGTGCCGCGAGTGGCGAGTACTCGCCGGCCTAACCTAATCAGTAGACGACGACGAGTCATCAAACTCCGCAATCGGCGGGAGTTATCATCGCGTAACCTCCTCCCGGCCTTTTTGGGCAAGATTAACATGTTTTACGACCCACGTATCGATGAAAGCGTTAATTCAATGAGTGTATGATCGTTTTAACAACGATCCATCCTATCTCAAGGTTCACCTGGCAATTCTCATAATAACGGTTCGTCAATGTATATTTTTGTGTTGTCGTCGTTTATTCATCCCCGTTGATGATCGTGCGTGAGAAGCAGTGCGAAATTGTTTGTTTTCATCTGGCCTAGTCGTGGATGATTCAATAATAATAATTACTCGATTAATAATAATTACTCTATTAATAATAATTACTTTATTATTAATAATTACTCTATCAAAAATCGTTGTAATATATGTTAAATCCCTTTCTTCAGCAATGAGCGAATCGGGGACAAGGCGAACGCCGGAGCGTAAAGTCCTCGGCGACCTGGGCAATACCAAATCGGAGCCTGTTTCGCCCACCGCCAATCTGCGACTTCTCACGTCGTTGGCGTCCAATCTGAAGAATGCAGCGGACAGCGCTTGTCAGACCAAAAAGATGCACAACCAAACGCCGATCGTGGAGAACACAGAGAGTTTGAAATTATTGCCCAGGAAACAAAAATCGCTCGGATTATTGTGCGACAAGTGAGAAGAAACTAAAAACAAGTCTTTGAAATATGTGATACTCGATATCGAGCTTGATAATTAACGGCGAATTTTTTTTGGTTTTTTTTTTTTTCAGATTCTTGAGTTTATATCCGCTGTTGCAGCCCGAAGGCTGCGAACCTCCTGTGATATCTCTGGACGGCACTGCCAAAACTTTGGGAACCGAAAAACGTAGGATATACGACATTATCAATGTGCTGGAGAGTTTGGAGATGGCCAAGAAAGCCGGAAAGAATCGTTATCTCTGGCACGGACAGAACAGCCTGATCGCCACTCTCGTAAAGTTCAAATCGCTGGCCGTCAAGTCGGGTTTGGATGAACAGATACAGGAGATTCAGAGAATGAAAAAAGCTTATACGGGCGATTACGGCGACGATTCGCCGGGCACTTCGATGATTTACAAAGACGATATGGACGAAGAACCGTACAACGAATCTGGAATCAGAGAGGAAAAGAGTCTGGGTGCTATGTGTCAAAAGTTTGTCATGTTGTTTCTCGTTTCTTTAAAGGTACTTTTATCAAACGTCATGTAATCCATTTTATCCTTCATTTATCGTGAATTATTACAGTGTCGAGTAGCTTTCAAATTCTTCCTTTTTTTTCACGCGTAATTTCAGAACGGCGTGATAAATTTGGACATAGCAGCGAAAGTTTTGATAACGGACACTGACAACCGTACTCCGGGAAATGGAGATAAAAATGCGGGTTCGCATTTCAAAACGAAGGTTCGACGTCTGTACGACATAGCCAATGTTTTGACGGCTATTGGATTGATAAAAAAGGTTTACATGTACGACAGAACGATAAGAAAACCGGTATTCAAATACATCGGACCGGACGTGCAATACGTAGATTCGACGGACAGAGGTGAGTCGCACAACACGTCCGCCATTGGATTTTCGATGAGAGTACACTGCATTTTGGCGCCAGGACGTTTCGGAGCAAGGATGATTTAGCCCATTAATGTTTTTGCATGTCAATTCAAAGAAACCAAAAAAAATCACAAAAGAACCCAAACGAACCGAAAAGAATCTAAAAGAACCCAAAAGAATCTAAAAGAATTCAAATGAATCTGAACGAACTTAAAAGAATCGAGAAAAACCGAAAAGAATCTAGAAAAAACCCAAAATAATCTAGAAAAACTCAAAAGAATCTAGAAAAACTCAAAAGAATCTAGAAAAACCCAAAAGAATCTAAAAGTACCCAAAAGAATTTAAAAGAACCCAAAGAACTTAGAAAGTCTAAAAAACAAAAACATCCCGGCGCTAAAAAGTCCTAGCGTCGAAACGTCCTGGAGCCTAAATATCTAGGCGCCAATAGATGTAGCTGTCACCAAAACGCCCACGCCAATCCGTCCTGCTCCCTCTCGACGATCGATCCTCCAACTTGCTCAACCTTGTCGTTCCCCATTCTCGATTGCAGGAACTCCAGCGAGAGAACATTACAGTCTGCTATCCAGCATGATGACACCGAGCAAATCCTCCGGATACGTCGAAAGAAGAGTTGCCACGACAAATTGTACAACCACACGATGCTACAAACCATCTCCCGACGACGTTTCCGGCACGCCTGTCACCCACAAGAGAAGACCACTCAAACGCAAACTCCTCGTCGGTGAATCGTCGTTCACCCGAACGCACAGTTCACCGTGTCTCGAAAATCCAAATCGTTCGACCGAACGTTTGAACGATTCGATTCTTCGAGTCGCGGAGATGGAACTCGAAAAGCTCAATTCCACCGAACAATTTGTCCCAAAAGTTTGCACAAATTTATTGTCAAGATACAATTCGGATTCTTGCATATCAACCGCCAATAATTCGTCATTCGAGGACAATCGTCACGAGTCCACGAATCAAAACAATGAGACCGCTATCGCCGTCTCACAAGTGCCTTTCATTGTCGTTAGCAAAGAAAATTTTTGTACAAGTTACACAAATGAAAAAGCAAAATCGTGCCAACGAACGAACACCCCGATCAGAACACCCTTGCAAATGTCCACGTTAAATTCGTTGACACCCGTGCGACAGATCGGTCACGCTTCGACAACGAGAATCCTGCCGTCGAAGAGCATGACCGTGCCATTGTTGAAAACCATCGTTCCCAGAAAACTCATCACGACGACGAACAGCTCGACCGCGATCGAAGGCAGACAAATTTCACGAATAACTCATTACAAATTGGAACCACCGGCGAAAAATCCGAAGATAATAAATCTGACGAATTTCGATCCGAAAAAATTGATACCGATAAAACGCAGCGATTTGAAAATTTCGCTGACTCCGGTTAATCCGATTATCGTGGACGCCACGAGTTCACCGGGTTTTGCAATACTCACGCGCATACCGGCACCGCCAATTGTGTCGCCGGGCGACACTTTCAAAGCCGTTAAAATTGGCAATACGTTGCAACTAGTCCCCATGAAAAACGACGATAGTGCGAAAAAACGTAATTTCGAAAATAATTGCAATAACGAAAACGTTAGTTAACGCAAAATTTATTTTAGTACGATGAATATCGGATTAAGGGCAATAATTGTACACTAGCGTATAACGTTTCGGTTTACATACGACTTTTTTTTGTTCGGGATAATCCCGATATAATCGATTTTCGACGATTCAACGACGCGGTACGAGTTTTTACGATCGAACGTCGATCGCACGATGAACGACTGATTGATTCGTCATTGATTTATCATTGAAATGAAAAAAAAAAAATTATGTATACCATATATCGTAGCTGAATGTGATACAGATATATATATCACTTATGTTATATATTTACAATAACGAATGGATAAATTAATGTGGCCTTGACCGGTCGACAAATTGTTATACATGTGGATTATAATTTACGTATAAATTTATTTATTTACATATTATCAATCATTGTCTCATTAATTCCTCGTTCCTTCTGGTTCGATATCTTATTTTGTAAATTATCTGGGTCAATCGATGGGAATTCAGTATTCGAATTTTGTGGGTTTCTCAAAAGCATTCGAGGACTCGTTCATTCGGTTACACAAAACTAGAGAATTTTCAATGAATCACGATAAAACCGTCCGTGCAGTATGCTAAACAGCTGGCATCAAGGAGAGAAAAGCTCACACATGGCTGAGAAAGTTATATTTAAAGTTGAGTCAGTGGACCCACGCTTCGAAACGATAAATTATTTTCATCGAACTACTTATGCTTATTCAGAAATGAGGGGGAAAAAGAAAAAAAAGAAAGAAAAAGTTTCCGTATCAACTTTCCACGTCTACTTTTATAATCTTACAGTCGTGAATGCCCTAACAGAAAAAATCATTTCATATAAGCCAACTGAAATAGTTCTATGTATGACTTTGAGTTGGAGTCATTACAAAAAAGGGTTTAAGTGGACACCTTCAACTCCTGATGAACATGCCTCTAAAACACGTCAACACTCGTCCATCTTTAATTATAGATTCATAAAGTACCTCGGACAAGGAGGGACATTTTTTTTTATGGAAAAGCTTTTCACTTTGATGATATATAAAATATAATAATTGACGCCATGATAGTATGTTGTGTACCTAGGGCGTAAAACAGGCCATTTCAGACGAGTATGAAGTTGCCATTCCCGCCATGATGCAAAAGATACTTTTTGTCCGACCCTCCTCGAAAACGCTCATTTCACGCGTGCGAAGCGTAGCAACGGGCAAAAATCGTCCGTAGCAACGGTCCGAAAAGTTCATGTTCGCCCGCTGGTGAAGTGCGCATGCGTGTTTCGCCTCTGTGCTGAAATCTGTCACTTTGCGCCCGCTTCGCACGCACGAAATGACGCGTTTTCGCAGGGGTTGGACGAAAATTGCGTCTTTTACTATTTTTCACTTTGAAAGTTGCCTGTAATGAGTAATATATGTAATAATACTTCGCTAATATGTGTAATGATACTTCTCGTAACGCGTTTCATCCGCGTATGACTAAACATCTCGGCATTTCCGCGCGGAGGCGAAATGGCCATCTTCGACGACATTCATATATTTTTTTTTCCATCCGAAAAGTCGTCGAAATCTGTGATGCGCGAAAATGCCGAGACGTTTTCGGTTGGCCTCGAAATCTCGCGGGTCCCTAAGGTTTGATCATCCTGCACATGATGCATAATTGTGTACGGTCTGTGACGTGACGTATACACAGTTTGCTGCACGAACACACAAGTCTCGCTAATATTAGAACGTTGGAAAATGGGGGAGTATGTGGTGGTCTCCGAGGTTGGAAGAGGGCTCCAAGAAGCGTGGGCTGGATACGTTTATTGCGTTGGGTGAGTTTCAGCCGGGTATAAGAGAGCTTCTCATCGAGCCTCGCCACTTCAGTCAATCTCGTTTCATCGCAAGATATACCGGCACTAACAAGGATGGCTCTTGAACGTCAAGTCCGCGCCAAGGTATTCAAAGAAAAAACAAAACAAAAAAAAATAAAGCAAAAAATAAAAACGTCTTGTGACCGTCACACGCTCGTCTCACTTTTTCGCGCCACTTCAAACTCTTCGATAACAGTTTATATTTTCCGGACAAAGAGTCTGGAAAAGAAAAGAACAAAGAAACGAATCAACAAAAAAAATTGACGACTCAATTAGCGTGAAAGTTAGAAAGAATATTGGGATAACACTAATCTTGTTGTACGCTTTAGCTCGCAGGCAAACGCGATCCTCAACAGGAGAAGGAGGCCCAAGAATGGATCGAAAGCATTCTCGGCAAGAAATTTCCCCCTGGTGAGGCCTTCGAAGATGTAATTCGCGACGGACAGGTTCTCTGTCATCTGATGAACAAAATCGCTCCCGGATCAGTTCCCAAGATCAACACGAGCGGCGGACAGTTCAAGATGATGGAAAACATTAATCTGTGAGTATATAATCACGTTGTACGAATTCCTAGGTCCATGTACTTTTCACTTTTCGCAATCGGCCATCTTTGTTCGATGTATTTTTTCATTTTCTAATTGTTCGTGTTGATTATTTGTTCCAGGTTCCAGAAAGCTATGAAGGAATACGGTGTTCACGACACGGATGTCTTTCAGACGGTTGACCTTTGGGAAAAGAAGGACATTGCACAAGTGGTGACGACACTCTTCTCCCTGGGACGCGAGGTATATTTTTGACATTTTTTTTCTTTCGTATTATCGCGTCAACGTCTTGTTAATCAGTTTTTTCAAATTTATTTTTGTCAATGTTATTATTATTATTATTATTTTATTTTGTACGAAGTTTTGGCGATGTGCAACCTAATTTTTTTTTCGTAAACTACATTCTTAAGTCTTCTATATTAAATTCTTAGTTCGAGTTTAAGAGAGTCCTGACATTATCAATATCATGAAATAGAAAATATATATTTTTTCTTTTTATTTCCTTTGAAAGTAATTCTATAATAATTATACTTTGCTAAATCAGCCCATTGAGAGTTGATGAAAACAGTCGAACTTGAATCAAGAGTTGAACATAGAAGCCTCAAGAATGTAGCTAAGAAAAATTATAAAGTTAGGTTGCCCTTTGCCAAAGCTTGATATCAAAATAAAATAATTTAATCGGACAAATCACAATTTTCATTATTATCATTATTATTATTAGTAGTATAATTATTATAATAATTATTTTACACAGACATACAAACACCCGGAATGGACGGGACCTTCCCTCGGCCCCAAACCGTCCGACGAGTGCAAGCGTGATTTCACCGAGGAACAGCTCCGTGCGGGACAGGGCGTGATCGGTCTTCAGGCTGGTTCCAACAAGGGCGCCACCCAGGCCGGTCAGAGCATCGGTGCTACCCGAAAAATTCTTCTCGGAAAGTAAATTGTCAACGACGAGATCCAATCAACCACCCTCGCCCAATCATCCCTCCTTCCTTTTCCCAATGCCTTCGTCATAAAATGTATTTATTTATTTTACCTCTTTTGTAACTCGATAATATAATTGTTTTACTTTAGTTAAATGTGAATTATTTATCGCATGTATCCTTGAAATTCCAAACGCGAGTTTTTCACGGTTTCTTCGTTGTTTATATCGTGCCATCGAGGTAGTTTGTTCCGGGCAAGAGGGACAAACGCGTGGGTTTATGAATTGGAGCGAAGGTGACTGTGTCATTTCTGGGATTTGCCGACATAATCCAAGACGTTTGTTCGAAGACAAATTTCATATTCGTTTATTGTATCATTGCAGAAACGTTGAATATTATTTTACTCGTAGTCTCATCGATATTCACTGGATCAAAAACACATTTAGACAATTTTTTCATCGCTGTTAACTGTTTCATCTGCTGCAGAAGACATGTTCAATCTAGGCATCACTCTACTAGCTCAAAATCAGATTTTATACATTTAAGATGATGGACCACATTTATTCTGATCTGTATCTCTCTATCTGACTCAGAAATTCAAGTCCAATGTAGTTCGTCCACTTTAATAGATAAAATCGTTCTGGATCAATGTTTCACTGCGACTAGGAACATTATTTCTTCATATCTTGATTGAGTTTTTGTTTTTCTTCATACAAAACTTTCATACAAAAATAAAGAATAAACGACCAAAATAAATCTTAATAAATATCTTGATTGAGATCAAAGTCAATGTCGGTCGTGTTGCCATGTAGAAGATATTTGTATAAGACGCTGAGAAAATTTAGAATTTCTAGATTTAAGTTTCAAGGTTTTATCCACACACTCGAGTGGGTATGATGACAGCTACTGTCAAATTAAGCTCGAGATTATTATATCATCGTTGTCGTCTGCATATTTTGCCCAATTTTCCGGGCTGCCAGTGATGACGGTCGGTGGATGGCCAGCCCAGTCGCTTCGACGAGATCAGCTGATTGACATATAGATGGTTGGGGGTGGTTGAAGGTCATCGAAATGTCGAAGAATTAAACGTTAAGGCTCGCCAGTCATTCATTGAATAATCAATCACAATCAACAATATCAATTCAATAATATATGACGGATAAGAAATTCAGAATGAAAGATTTTTTATCAAGATATTTATGCGGATTATAATTGTTGATCGCAGTGCTTGTAGAACTTTAAGTATTTATTCCAGTGCTTCATTCACAATTTTTAGAAGACAATTTTGCGCATTATTAGAAGCTTGGTTAATAGCTATAATAAACTTGGTTTTTGAGATAAAAGCCAACACACGGTCCCAAAAGTCGCCCATGAAGTTTTCCAACTAAATGGTCAAGCCCCATGATTAGTGACATCAAGAACAGAATATTTTTCGCGAATATTATGATATGGGTAACTTCTATTCGTTAATATCTAATATTTACCGTGAATAACTTATTCCTGAACCACGAAAACAAAGATTTTTGAGTTTATATGACATAGAGATGATTAATAAAAAAATTTCTAACAGTTTTTCCAAAAGAAAAAACTTGTATCTAAATCCGAAAAAATCGCAGCAATTTTTAGTGAGTTTGTGCTATAAAAAAAACTGACCAAGAACTGCTGTGTATTTTTTTTACACATATTTTTGAAATTTTCAAAAAATCATATTCATGCCATATGAAATCAAAAAGCATCATTGTGCCAGTTGATATTTCATCAACTGCCCAAGTACTGCTCCCAATTTTTTTTTAACATTCAAATTCACACTTCTTCAATTAGAAAATAATATTAATCTTGGGATGTAACAATAGGCCTGGATGAAATTATTATTTCTCGAAATTCTTATGCATCGAAAAACAAAAAATAAAAGAAAACACAAGATGTAACCACTGTGCGAAAGGGCTCTGCTCCGAGCAGCTGTGCTTTCGACAAATCTCATCGTACGAGTCAGCTGGAGCAAACAGATAATTACACGGAACATTAGATTTTTTTTCCAACGTCGCGACTGCCGATTCGTCGGACGAAAATAGAAGGTACACCGCGTGAAATTGGGGTAGTAGTCGTTTTTGTATATATAGACGAAAATGAAAACGTTCGCAATGGAAAGCTCGAAGCGTGTGCTTCGGTGTCTATATCGTTCTCGTGTGAGGATGACGACGTTGGGTTATTATTAACTGGGACATGCTCGGCATAGCTCCGTTAACATCACTGAACTATTTTAAGGTTTTTAGTAAGAGTATTCGTATTTGCATATCTTTCTACCAACACTTGTTACAATCTTTCAGATCATCGCGAAAAAAAAAAAGAAAAGGAACACGTGGCGAAGATCTGAACGATTATAACAAGTATGTTGATAGAAAAAAAATATCTAGAGCAGGATTATTTCAATCTCTACTTTAAATTACACTTTGAGAAACATTTGTTTGAAAAAGTTTGAAAAAAATGTATGTGATACACATTATTGTCAACTATAATATATAAAAATATCAGTGGGACCATTGCTCAAGTTATTATTTAAAAAAATGTAAGCTTTTCGTAGTATCCACATGATATGCATTCATTCATTTATTTACGTATTCATTTCATTATTTATTTGTTAGCTCATACCTAGACATGAAATATGCACATTCACTGCCTCCAGTTATTTATTTTTCGACTATGATCAGGACCCTTTCTCCAAACCAGATAAATTCACTCGTCTTACGGTTTTCTTCTTTAATGATCATGAGGCATATAAATATATGTATATATGTATATATCGTATATATCAAACTATTTCTGGTCTCCAAGTAATTCCGAGAAATTTCGTGACGAAAAGATATTTGTGACCGAGATAATGTCGACGCAATCTATCGGAGCCCGAAGTTTCGTTCACTGTAAATTAACTGATATACATTCGATGAGACTTCGGTACAGCTGTTTCTTCGTAATTATTGAAAATCCGGGTTTAAACTAGATCGGTGTCTCTTGTGTCGTGAAAATTGAAAAATTCAAGCAGAGTAGAACAGGTAATTGTTAGCTGCTATGTATATATAATTTACTCCAAACAAATCATCACTCGCACGTTTTACAATTACCCATACGTTGATGCAATTGATGTAAAATTGTGAATCAATTATGATAAAATAGGGGATGAATGTTATTTCAGTTCGCTAACATAATTCGTTTTGCGTCAAAGTTTCATCGGTTTGAAACAATTTTGCATTGTCACCAATTTTCTTTGCGCTCCGGTGAACATGACACACGGTGTCGTCCACATTAATGCGGTTGATGTGACTGTCACGGTGGATATTTATGGCATCTTTGGCATCGTTCCGACCCTCCGTCGTTCATTTGTTGTCGAGTTATTATTTACTACACTTTTTTTGTATACAGAATGCGATAATAACGTTACTACTTTGCTTAATGTCTGTGAAAAAAAATTTCAGTTACTCAAATTATTTTAAAAAATAAATAAATAAATAAGTAACTAAATATAATAAAATATACGAAAATATAAATGAAAGTTCAACTAGATAATTAGTTTTTTCAAAATGCTCGACTGTTACTTATTTGAATATATTGTTGCAATGGCAATGCAAATAAATTTTAGAAACATCTTAAAATATCGTTCTTAATTCTTACGTCACCGATAATTACAAAACTTGGAAATAAGATATTCTATAACTTTACAAAAAAAAAATATTCAAATATAAATCTCCCGGGCGATCAGCTGTCGGTCAAATGGTTTTCAAATGCGTTGAGTTGCTCGAATCTGATGTTGGTAAGTTTTACGTCGGCATGAGCTCACACGTGGTTAAGCAAGATCGCGCTTCCCCTCCATCGATAAGAAATCTAGCTTGCCGGAAAACGATTAATTGCACACAAAAGCGCATGATTATTGCTTTCAAGCCGTGATGAATAAATTCACACATTTTATCCGAGTGAACATGGGGTTTTGAATATATTTATATAATACTCATAATCAAGTCAGACAAAATTGTTTATTGCTGTCGTTCGAATTTATCAAGGACGGTATATAAAGATACTGCTCTTTAGGATAAGTATTTTCGAGCTTTTGAATTAGATTGAAGAGATGATTGCCCGATTTCGTCACTTTTAAATTGAACGTTTCCACAAAATCATTTATCTTACAGTTCTGATTTGTTGATTGCTTTTAAGTATAACGTTGTTTGATTACTTATTCAAGTACATTATTTTATTTATTTTTTGTATGAAGCTTTGACGATGTGCGACATATTTTATTATTATTATTATTATTATTATTATTTAGCTAAATTCTTGAGACTTCTGTATTCAAAAAAGAAGAAGAAACAAAAGAAAAAAAACAGTCGCGCTTTGCCAAAGTTTCATACAAAAATAAAAAATTAAATACAGCCCCAAAACGAACCAAAAACATTATCTTTAATATTATGATAAAAAAAATCGTACCACCTTACATCGCCCATACCGAGCAGAAATATGAGATCTCAGGTTTTGAAAATAATTCATTCAACCAGTTGTTACGATAACTTGCACGTGAATTGTTCGACAATGGTAATACAGAAAGTTATCCGTCGATAATTCACCGTTACACACGAGCGATAATTACGAGAACACTGTGTTTCTTGCGATAAATCTGGGAATGTTGCCAGTTGCCAGACTCTAACAAATCGTTCCTCGTGCCTTCTCTTCCTCTCCCGCCATCCGATGGTCGAATAATCTGAAATTTCTCAGTACAACTTTGGTGATTCTGCGTAAGACATCGGAGATATACGATGAATCAGAAAAGCGCACGTATGAGACGAAATTTCGATGAGTCAGTCAATGAAATCGGTTGTTATTCGTTCCAACTTGAGTCTCTCAAGTCGTAAAAGCATGAAAAACACTTTGAACGACAGTTTTTTTTCTAATTAAATATATTTGTTATTTACGAGTAGGACAATTATAATTTTATTTGTGGGGTCGATTGAACAAGCACTCAACGATATGACCTTCACATCACCGCAAAACTTGTACAATTTTCCATAAAATATCTCGTAAAAACCTGTGTTGTCAATTTAGGTACATGTCTGAAAAATATTGTTATACTTAACAATTTCTTCCCAAAACAACTCATCGACAACATCAAATATTTTATATCCTTTCAATATTTTTAAGTAAAGTATATAAAACTATAATGTTACCACAGGATTTCAATTAATTTGTCAATTTTGTAACCACGATAAAAACTCGAAGAACCCAAACAAATCCAAAGAACTTAAAAAGCTCAGAAAACCAAAAAAAAAAAAAACAAGTATTATAACACAGTTTGTACATAAAGAAGAGCTTCGAGGAGTCGTTTATATATATATGACTTAATGTATCTGCGGTAAAGTTGCTTTGTATGTTAAATATTTTTTTTCAAAAAGAATTCCGGAAGAATAATCTTAAAACCGCAGCTGTAAAAACCGTGAAAATCGTAAAATAAAAAATTCTCATGAGTTAAATTGCATTATAATGATTGCTGGCTGAAATGTACGTAATCGTGGCTGCTCGTGCAATCGAGTTATCCATAAATCACGACTCGGATGTCTCATCGTAGATGCGTTGATGATGTGTGACACATTGAGCCATTCCACGATGAACAATTTTAGATAAAATTCTGCAAGCCATTTTTCGCAACAAATGTCCGTGCTTTTGTCGTCGCATACATTACACTCACATATATATTATATATGTTATATACATATATATATACATATATAATGTTGCCGATGACGAATATTTTCGGGCCAATTACACTGATAAAAATAAATTTTCTTACGCATTTGTCAAATCTCCGTGTGTTTATAAATAGACAAACTCTCGTGGGGTGGTCCTAGAATTCCTCCTCTCTCGAATATCCGATGACCCTCACCCGCGGCTGTGCCATTGGCTCCGTCGTGGTGATTATTTCTGTGATTTTTCGAAAATAGATAACAAACGATACATTATATCCAAAATATCGCGAACAACAACTCTTGATTTTTTCATAATTATCGTTGAAACACATCCTGCGTGATTATTATTTATTTTTACCACGATTTCATCTTTAACTTTATTAATTAAGGGTGGGGTAAGGTTTCAACATTTTTTATTTCGCATTTTTTTTTCTAAATTAATGTCTCATCGAGAGCATTGTGTCAAAATTTCTATCATTATTGATAAATTAATTCAAACGACTTGGTGCGAATGAAGGAAAACCGAGTGATTTTCCAACGACAAAGCTGTGGATCATCATTTTTATTTTTTGAGATAATGTAAAATATGGGTTAGCAGAGTGGCGAACTCACTTGCGTGAGAATATCGTCGCGCGCGTTTATCAGATGAGTTACCGAAATTTTCTTTCGTGTGTGTGTGTGTGTGTGTGTGTGTGTGTGTGTATGTGAGTGCCTGTTATTACCAAGGACGTGGCCGAGCTGGTTTCGCTAAAAATAAAATCACACACACACACACATATCCTCGTCCCTCCCTCGCTCTTGCATATTTCCAACCCGCGTGCTTTCGTTATAACGACGAGATAAATCGTCGAGGGCCGAAAATCACCCGAGGGCAATCGAGAGAGATAGTCTCGCGAAAAACGCCTCAAAGTGCTATTGAAAATTTATGAAATATTTTAATTCTATTTTATAAGATATCCCTGCCCACGTTTGTCCGTCTTTATGTCGACTAATTGTAGAACCCGAAAAGAAATAACGAGGATGCGAAGTGCTTACATCGGAAAAAAAATCGTGGAAAACGTTTCAAGAGGGAGGGGGTTGTTTATCGTTTGGACTATCTGGTCATTGTGTCAAAAACGTCACCGAATTAAAAAAAAAACAAAAAGTGGTGAGTCTGGCGATTCGCTGATATGATGGCTCATCGTGTTCCTCATCGTGTCGGATCGGTCGTTCGTGACTGAGTCATCGGTCGAGCTGCGCAAAGTGTCTCGAGGGCGTCTGCCAGTCACATCCTAAATTTGGTTACCTCAGAACGGGGATTGTATTACGCGCGTGGGATATTCTAATATTCCGCGCGATGGTGGACCCGGTTGCGGGGCCAACGTCGTACCGGCAAAAAAAAGAAAGAAAAAAAGAAAAAAAAATGAATACCCTCCGAGTAAAACGATGAAAGACACACGGGCGGCGAGCTTGGATTGGCGAATAACCCGGAGGAGAGCTCGTCGCGGATGAGAGAGAAACTGGGCCATCGTCGATGTGTATAAGAAGCATACAACCTTCGAGTTTTGACGCGAAAACTCTTCTCATGCGCGAATCATGAATACGAAAGAGAGAGAGAGAGAGAGAGAGAGAGAGAGAGAGAGAGGGAGAGAGAGAGCACAGATTTTCAAACGACTTCGCGAACGACCGAAGACTTTGCGATTTTCCGCAGATTATCACGGCTATCACGGGTGCTAAGGTACAAAGCACTTGGCTTCGACTATATTATCACATTTCGTTTACCAAAAATTTCGTTCTGTCCATTTTAAAAAAATTTTATTCCCATGAATTCCGGGATTTTGGAAAAAAAAATGACCTCACAGCTTCGGATGAAGAATCGAATTTTTATCTTCATTTCATTTCAATCGGAACTTTTTCCCACTGGGAATGGGCATTTACCCAATGAAATTGTGATTGAAATACTATTTTTTTTACTTGGATTATTATTATTATAATTTTTTTTTCGAATTTTGATCATGGATCATTATTTCGACAAATTTGTGGTGATGCACGAAATTTCTTTTATGAAGAAGCAAAGATTGTTGAAAAAAAATAGTTCATCATGGATAAAGTCTGTGAATTATCTCAAATTTGGAGGAAGCAATTTGCGAGCTTCTAGCTACACCATTTTAATTCCCAATTTTAACTCTAAAAATAATAATTTTGTCCAATGATTTTCGTTCGAATCCGCTACATTATACCTATAGAAAGTTATATCGATGGTCCAGGATAAAAAAAAACGTTGTGCTCAATTATAATAACTTTAAAAAAAATCGTACCATATACAATCTTATTATAAAATAGTATGTATAGTTTATCAAGGACAATGTCACCTCACTTTCGTGATGCGCACGATACTTTTTGTCCGATCCCCCTTGAAAACGCTTATTTCATGCATGTGAAGCTCCGGACTGAAATCGGTCACTTTGCGCCCGTTTCGCAGGCACGAAATGACACATTTTCGAGGGAGGTCGAATGAAAGAAACTTTGAGTCCTTACAACGTCGAAAAAAATTTTTTTTTTTGTGCTAAATAACATTCATCGGACATTTGAAGAATGGTCACAATCCATTTCCATTCTAAATTCTGAATTTTGACGGAGCGACGACAAAAAGTGGTTTTTTGGTGGCTAGTATTTTTTTTTCGGTTCGGTCGCCGCGCCGTCTACGACGCACAAACGTGTGATAATCACGAAACGTCACGTCCGTACGCAAGTCGCGAGCGAATGAGAAATGAATGGAAATCCGGGGATTGCTGAGCGACGTTGCAGTCTCTGTATTCGGGATAGGGTCGCACGTTCGTGCATTTTCCCCGTTGCTCCCTGCACCTCGCATTACGAACACGATGTGCGCATCGACACACGGACGATTGCAATCGAATGGGCTTCGCCGGTGGTTCAGCGCTTTTCACGAGAGCTTTCCACGCTGCATCCCGTTCGCCTCGTCGCAGCAATACAGCAATCGTTCCCTCGCTCCTCGCGCTGCATCTGCATAACCATTCCACCATCGTCGTCAAACGTTGTGCTCTATCTTCGATCGTCCTCGATCATGTTCGACGATTGAATTAAACGTAAAAATAAAAAATCGTAATAAACTGAGTAAACAGAAAAATGGAAATTCGCATAAATGAGAAATAGTGAAAAAAATAGTGAAAAAGAAAAAATACTATTTGTCATTTATGCGAATTTCCATTTTTCTGTTTACTCAATCATAATTTGATTTTATATGATAATTATGATTTTTTTGGTTATCATGCAGAAAGTGGACACCACTTCGATTTTTTTTAGATCGACATATGTTGCAGAGGACACGTCCAGGAGTAAATTTTATATGTGCATGTTGAACGCAGAAATTAAGTCTTCGTATGATTACGCGTGGGTGAAAGTCATTGAAGTAACTGTTTAGTGGATTTTAGGAAGATTCAGTTCTTAAAGGGGTTAAGTCACAAAAAAAATTGAATTTTATTTTTTCGTGACATGATCAATCCAAATTTTAAATCGATTTTACCCTTATCAAATACCTATAGCCAGATATAATTTGGACATTTTTTCATAGCCATATAAAGCATCGATTTTAAATTTGGATTGATCATGTCACGAAGAAAAAAAAATCCCAATTTCTCAGGTGACTCAGCCCCTTAAGCGTTGTGGTTAGTTGGGTTAGTTCAGTTTCCTGAGTATTTTGCATTCTTGGAATCTGTGAGTTAAAGAAAAAATATTTTTAAAAAGAATAATAAAAAAACAAAACTAAGCCAACTTGCCTCAACCCTTACAAACCGAAAACTTGATTTCCGTTCCCAACATATGTACATATTAAATTTCTTACCGAAGTGTCCTCTACAACATATTTCAATCTCAAGAGAATCGAATTGGTGTCCACTTTCTGCATGGATAAATTATCGATTCTTCAAAATATTTCATTTTGTGAATAATTAACGAGTGATTGAGAAAGCGAACGGTTCGCCACTCGTATCCATATAAATATTGATAAAGCCGTAAAGTTTTAGTCTCAAGTTGGGTATATGATAAAGAGTGAGCAAAAATTAATTTTCGCACGATGTGAAATTCCTCGGGGATGGAAAATAGAATGGGGAAGAGTGGTACGGGTGGGAGGAGGGGGAGAGAGGGGGGCTTGTTACAAGTGTCGGAGCCCAACCCCAGTTTTCGCACAGGCGACAATATTGTCATACGCCGTCGTAGAACGCCCGTCACGAGTCCCACGAGAGTTTCATGTGTACTTATTGTTAGTTCTGTTGTAACACCAACACCAACACTCGACATCTAACTAATGCATCACAGTGCGACATCGGGGATCTGTGTCGATTGGTTCTCGAGTGTGGTTCGCCATCGCAAACATTCTACGAATAAACAAATTCACATCAAGCGCACTGTCCATGATGAAATTGTCGGTGTTTTCAATAATACCTGTAACTTGTTAATTATGTATAAATGCAAATAGTTTGATCGAATTATTGATACCGATATCATTCACTTTAAACGTATCTGGTATCAGATCGAATGTATGAGGTGGTTGAATTATCAGAAAATGGTGTAACAATGATAAAAGTTAGTATTATAAAAAAATAATTATATATTTTTTATATTAAATATATAAAAAAAATAAATATAGGTCAGAAGGGACGAAGCTCAACAACAAATATCATAATTGCGGTACTGTACTATATATACATATATTATATATATATTATATATATATAGAAAGCTTGGAGGATAAGTTTCAAACTTCTAAAGTACACAGACTCGCCGCAAAAAACAATTGAGACACTCAAAAGAGATATTGCAATCCGTCCTCGCTCAAAAATAACTTTCGCCACATTATACACGCGGAATAAATTCTATTGAATTTATAATGCACCGCATATTCCACCGTCCCGCTTTATTCATTCAGAGTAACTCCCAAATGAGGAATTTAGATGTAATTCAAAGTCTCGTATCTCCATTCGCCTTATCTCTCGGTCTGTTCCAATTTTGGATCTTGCATTGCATTATTAAATCGTTGGTTCTCCATCGCGGCTTGTGCCGTTGCCGTTGGCACTGCCGTTATTCGTCACAGCCGTCTTTGGTCGTATTCCCTTTTCCACGCAGAACCGATGATCGATTATTTGGCTCGGGAACATTTTCGTACCCCGCGCTCACGCGCCGATATATCGCAACGTGTGATCGGGCAATCGAATCGTTTTCAGCTGAATCTCTCGATGCTCGCGTAATTCTTCTTGCTGCATGATTCAACATTCGTGATGGAATTAAAATTCAAGCATGCAGAAAATGCCGAGACCCGCAACAGAGCCGAAACTCGTAACAGTTTTGGGCCTTCACTGATTAATTTTTCAAAGCCCATGACTATTGAATGACGGTGTACGTTTACCTTTAAGGGGTCAGTCACCTAAAAAATTTAAATATTTTTTTTTGTACCAATCTAAATATTTATTTTATTTCATTCTCATAAAAAACCTATACCTAGCTCTTTTATCAATTTTTTTCAAAGCCACTTGAAGGCTGTGAGATCAATCACGAAATTGTTCACTCGTCGCGCAGCTTTAGGATCATACAACTCAACGGATATTCATTTATGAGGTCTCATTTTCTTCGTAACAGAGTTTATTCCGGTGTGAATGTGGAGATTTTATTTTTTACACTCTCCGAACATTGTGGTGACCTATAACGTGAAAACAAAAAACGAATTTTCGGTCATTTTTTGGAAAGACAGAATTGTCGGTAATCATAACTTTATTTAACCTTGCATTTTAAGTTCCAACATTCACACCGGAATGTAGTCCGTTACGAACGACATGAGACGTCAGAATTGAAGATCGCTTGAGTCGTGTGGTCCAGGAGCTGCGACAAGTGAAAAAAAATGTTCAGATTGTTCCCACAGCGTTTAGATGATCTACATCGTTCTGATATGGCTCTGAAAACTTTTAAGCACACAAGTAAATATAGGTATTTTATAAAGATGAAATAGAATTAAAATTCAGATCGATCATATCACAAAAAAAAAATCCTCTCAATTTTTTAGGTGACACAGCATCCCAATGTTAAAAATTTTCGTAAACGTGCGGTCATGGTCCATTCCTTTGCAACATAAGATTGAGTATTTGGCATTTCTTCGTCACATTTTGGATTGAACTGAAAATTCAAAAATGGCAGTTGAACTTCGCCAACAATAGTTCTAATTTCAAACCGACAGTCGATCCGAGTTTCGGCAACATTGTTCTGCCCAATTACACTTCCATAACAATGACTCCACAACTCCAAACTATCATCCTATAGTTTTCCCTGAACGAGTCAACATTGGTTGCCAGTATTGCGCCATTACGGAGAAATCGAGCACCATTCAAGGCCCAATATGCAGCCACTTACACGCTCCTTCGTAGGGTAGGATCCATGGCTGCGTTTGGATAATTTGGACCCAGCCGAAGAATTAAATACAGAAAGAGAGACAGAGAAAGAGATATCCAGGAAGTGCCACGAGTGTGCCCTCGGGAGAGATAGTTTCCAACGACGACGAGGGAGATAGCGAGGAAGGACACGACACTCCAACACTTCCAGCCAGTGTAGCCCAACCGAAAATTCCTATAAATATAACCCCCACGCCTCACCCAACTTGCAAGTTCTCCTCGAACCGTTGCTCTCTATCTCTCTCTCTCTCTCATCTCCTCTTCCATTCACCTCCTTCTCTTCGTCATCTTGGCGTGTGTTCGTAGCGATGGAAATTGGAGACGCTCGCTCACCGCGTCTTAAAGTGTTATGATCCGTAACACATATATACACACACATATATATATATATATATATCCCTCTGCCCAACTCCGACAAAAGCTTCGGAAAATTCAAAATGACCATCACAATAACACGCATATAAATAAAAAAAACATCCTACGCTCGGTGAAAAACAGTTGTTAACGGTTGAATCAAAACTATGAAACGTTTTCGCTCGAACAAATTTTATCGGTATACCTAAGAATGATATACAACACGGGTGCACAATAATTTTGAGATTACAGAGAGAGACCGCGGGCGTCCGCGGGGTTGACGCCCCGATGGATCGTGTGCGGCAATGTGGCCAACGAGGCAACTGGGGGACAACGCACGAGAAAATAAATACACCAAGGTGCAACGATCCCGGTAAAAGCAGATTGTGCATGATGGCAGCGGACTCTCGCGGCAAAGCTCTGGCGTGTGCCAGACCCGAAGGGTCAGCGCGATCATCACGCGGCCTCGCGCGCAGGCCACACACGTATATATTCGGCCCTCGTCAATGTCTCAACGACACACGCTCATCCGCGTGACAAACACACGCGCGTTTATCATCCGGCTCATGGTTTCACACGGCTTTGGTTTATTTTTTTATTTATCTATTTTTTTTTCTGATTCGAAACATTTGTGCGACAAATAATCTCGTTCGGTTTCGATCGAATGAGGAAAACGTGTTTTGCCGAATATATATATATATCTCGTTTGTACCTTGATGTAGCTCATTGATCGTTTACTCAGGCCACTTCTTTATACTTAATTTTTTATCGGGCGTAATCGTTAACCCTTCTTATGATTCTTCCGAATGGTTGCTGACTGTGGTTAGCATCATCCGGCAAAGATGATCATACGGACATGGACTTGAACGTCAATGCGAAGTAGTCAGTCCCCAAGTGGAAAAAAAAATATATATATACACAATTGACAGATTATATATATATAATAATGTGTCAATTGTTTATATATATTTTTTTTACTTTTGGGTCTGAACACTTGAGCAGAGATTCTAAAACATTATTGGCTGCAAGCTCCGATTACATATGAATATATACATGTACGACCCTCCACTTTCCATCGTCCATCTATGTATATTGGGGTGTCTTGAAAAAAAAAAAAAATTCGCTGATTTTCGCGGCCCGCATTCGTTCAAAAATATTTCACATCCGTAGAAACCTGCAGACATATTAACTCGTTCGGGACTTTTATGAGGCTGGCTTCGATTTTTTAAAGCGAAAATCAGAGGGAATTTTTTTTTCAGGACACCCTCATATACAATTTTGATATGCTCGACGCTCGTGCACGTTTTTCGGGCTGACCAGTTTCGATCGAAGCTCAATGTGAGCGGCTGATAGGTGGCACCAGAGGTTACACGCACCCAGGCACACGTGCACTAGTTTGGCACGCGTTCGACTCTGAAACGCCGGCTACGTGTGTTACGGCTGTGGTTCGTGTGCGATGAGAATCGACGATGATATGAGCAACGCGTGTCATATATGTCAGGGTGGTCCTTAATAAGGGTGTTGACGAATTTCGACAGGTGCACCCCTCCGATAGGTTTGAAATAAAGAAATAAAAGTATGTGCGAAACCCCAGCACTGTAGTCCAATGAGAAGACGTGGCTGCATGCTCTTTTTGTTTCCCATTTGAATAACATCGGATTTTCAGACTAATTCGCCAATTATTTTTTCGAGTTGTCCCTGAGCACGCAAAAAATTCTTCTTTCATACAAATCTATTGTTAATGGGTATAACTACTCGTACATTTATTTACAAGACCTCACCTGTGTATTATCGACAACGGCGAACCGACCAACGATGATAACAAACTGATAAACGATTTCAACACAAATTGAAATTTATTTGTGTTTATGTCGTGTGAAAAAATGTACGAGTAGTCATATCCATTGACAATAGATTTATGTGAATAAAGAATTTTTCGCATGCTCAGGGACAACACGAAAAAATAATTACCGATTCAGTCTGGAAATCTCATGTTATTCGAATGGGAAAAAAACGAGCTTGCAGCCACGTCTTCTCATTGGACTACAGTGCTGGGATTTCGCACATATTTTTATTTATTTATTTCGTATCTATCTGGGGGGTGCACTTGTCGAAATTCATCAACACCCCCATTAAGGACCACTCTAATAAATATATATATTTATCCACGCAAGCGCGCTCACAAGCGAGAGAACAGGAGACTCGGAATAGAAATTTGAGCAAGGAACTATAAATAGTTGATGAGTGCGTGCCGTCGCCACGAGCGTTTTCCCTACTGTGCTTCCTCTCTCCCTCGTCAATACTACATAATATACACCTCCTCTCGGCTCTCCTCTCTCTCTCTCTCTCTCTCTCTCTCTCTCTCTCTCTCTCTCTCTCTCTCTCTCTCTCTCTCTCTCTCTCTCTTTCTCTCTCTTTTTCACCATCACCGTCTTGTCGTAACTCGCTCGTCTTCCTCACGCTTTTCGCTGGTCGCGACGACATGTCACGCCCCCGCTGTCACCCATCGTTGTAACTTCTTCTCCTCTGCGCCCTTACGGCCCGTTGCCTCACTCCCTCTCTCTCTTCCTCGTGTATCTAGCCAGCGCCATCGCGGACTGTCTTTTTCCTCAAACCGCCCCTTATCTCCGCTCAATGCCACCATCGCGTTTTCCGCAGATTCCGTTTTTCCTTACACTCTCAAGTCCCTTCACGTGTATTTTCTCCCTTTGGATCATAATTCCATCCACCGTCCTTTGAGAACGTAAATCAACGAAAATATTATTGAGAATTGGACGTACGGAGTTAATTGTAATTTCATAATCTAGGATTTTTTTCTGGAACAATAAGTTTTATTATTATTTATTTCATTGATTTTTATTTCATTATTTTATTAAATTTATTATTTCATAATGTTTTTTAAATTGTTTTTCATAACGGGAAACAGTAGAGGGTATGTAGTGTAATGTATATAGCGAGATAATGGAGGGAAGCATTCTGGAAATTTTCGTTTTCAGTTAAGTGCCGATTGAAAAAAAAATATACTCCTAATATTTGGGAAAAATTGTGTAATGGGAAATGATTGTTTTTTATTTTCCACTAGCACGGACTGTCATTCAACCACGCGCTAGACATTATACGTCCCATATTTTTAGAAATTTGATACGGATTTTAAGAATTTTCGAAAAGTCGCAAATGTAAGATTAGGGTGTATCATAAATTTGATGTCTTACGTATATTCACGTAACATTCAAAGCGGCAAGGGACCCGGAACTGATAATGTATTTCGAGATTTCGTGTGAATAACAGTTCAAACATTAATCCGACGCGAAGAAACGATTCACAATTCTGTATCTTTGTTTATTACTCCGAATTAAAATAGTAGTAAAATATACGTATTAAACTTTATAAAAATAGATAACAAGATTTTTTTTTTTAAATCTGTGACTTCTGTTACTCGTAAATTCAAGTTGGAATTTTTGTATGGCCGCTATGGAGCGATCATCCGATAATTTTTTTTTTTTTTTGCCTTATTTTTACCGACTCAAAATATCCGAATTTTCTTGATTTATTGAAACATATGTTAGACATCTCTGAATCACATAAAAAATTATGAAAATCAGCGAATTCATAGAGAGATAGATCATATTCAAGTTTGTCGTCGATAATCCGAAAGTAAGTTCAGAATTTTCTTGATTTTCTTGAAACACGTGTGACCCATCCTCAAATCCTAAACAAAATCATGAAGGTGGCTTAAATGTTGAACGCAGTTAAATTGTTGTTTCCAATCCATGATTCGTATTTATTTATTTTTTATCTCAACGACAGGGTCGAGACTTTTCTTTCTGTAATTCGAAATTTTCCTTCTCGACGGTTTCCCAACCCTCCGTCGTCGTTACCGGCGAAAAGCCCCTCGCGACTTTTCCCGTGTCCTATCGGAATCGTCGTGACGGGTTTTGTGGCGGTTGCCACCCACCGACTCCATCACGCGCCCACACCGCTTACGCCCTTCGCCCATCGGCTTTCCCCGCACGCTTATAATCATCTCTCTCTCTCTCTCACTCCCTCCCTCTCTCTTTCTCTCTCTCTCTCTCTTTCCCTTCCTCTCGTGGTGCTCGTTGCCTGCTCCTCCGTTCGTTCCTTCCTTTCCTTCGTCCGGATGGTCGAAGGGCGAGCGAGATAAAATCATGCGTCAAAACCGTGCGAACGAGTGAGAAACGTTGTCACGCGTCTCTGGCGCGCGCCCGCGTCTCATCGCCACTGACGTTTTCCCGAATGCACGTGCCGTGTGCAAACCTTGGTATGACTAGGACGGTTTCATCGCGGGAACAGCCATTCGAATCCAGTATTAGTGCGGTGCAGAGTGTGTTGATACACTTGTGCGTTTACGAAAAGAAAACAAAAACGATAATAGAAAATTAAATAAAACAAATCCGAACTCACGCTATCGTCCACGAGATAACGTACAAATTATCATCATCATACAATCGACGTTGAAAATAATTTTTTCAATAACGAAACGAGGAGCTTCCTGGTTCGTCGTGAATTCGATACGATAAATCCCAGTGGTGAGTACCCCCCGCATCCTGAAAGAACGAAACGAAAAAAATTTTAAAAACAACAAAAAAAAAAAAACATTTCAAAAACCATCTCGGATTATCGTGTGTAATCATTGAGCTTCGCGAAAAAGTCAATGTCGATTGATGTCGTCGAAATTTCCTTCCATTATTCACCGAATATTTGTGCTCATCAATCTATATATATATATATATATATCGGATTTATCATGCGACGGATTTTAACTTTTTTCAACATTTTTTAAAATCTTTTTTTTTTTGTTTTTTTTTTTCGTTCGACATTACCTCAACGTCCACGAAAGATCGAATCGAATAGCTTTGTTAACGACGAAATATATATTTGTCAGTATTTTGGGAATCAATAAAAAAAAAAAAAAATTCACGGTGGCTCATTGAAACAATTGATTGAGTAGTCGGTGCTTCGGCAATAATTTCGACGCTGAAGCGGGAACATTTGAAAAAATTTGTGGAAAAATATTGGTTTCGATGGTGCGGTTTGGTCAAGTGTGTGTTATCGGCGTCACCGGGTTCCAAAAAACGACAAGGGCGGGTCGGGGTAGAAGTGGTAGAGTAGAGGGATGTTCGTTACCGGAGCTTCCGGGGTCGCCGAAAAAATTCTGAAGGTCGAAGACGAAAAGCTTGTATATCGTACAAGACAAAAAAACCAATACATTTTAAACAAATTCGAAAGACACACTTTCACAGGGAAAAAATGGGGGTTGGTTCGTTGGGTCGGGGGGGGGGGGTTGCGAGGGGGTAAAAAGCGACGAGAGTAAAACGGATATACAGAGATAGGAAACGTTGTGCGTCGTGGAAGCGGTTGAGGGGCTCGAGGGAGGGAGGGAAATTCGGTTTTTGAGGGATGAAGAGGGTGGAGGCGCGGCGCCCGCGCTTTAGAGGACGCGCCTTCCCTAATACGGCGTCGACGGCCTACACGCCTGGTCCCCATTGCCCCCACGTTGGCCTGCCGCGAACGGATATAGAACTTGCCCAACGAAGAAACGCGAAGGGGACTCGCACCCCTCTCCCCCCACCGCCGGTCTCCAAGTTGTCCACCCACACCGCCGCGGCTCGGTGTAAGGCGAACTCCCCGAGGGAGATGGAAAACTTTGGCCAGACTCTCTTTCGACTCCAGCGAATGTAAAATTCCTCGGGGTGGGGGCAGGGAGGGGGTTGAGGGACGGCGAGGGGCGAGGGGAGAGCCGGAGAAGGCTGGGGGGGGCGGACTATGAGCAGAGGGTACGCTGATTACGAAAATAGACGACCGTTGCCGACAGAGCAAAATCACCGGGCTATTGTTTACGTTTTATTTGGCGACCTCTTTTTCCCTCAACCACCCAGAATCCATGAAATAGGGTCGACAAACCCCGCAACACCGTTTTCCAACAATTTTGTTGTCAATTGAAAATTTCTTGCCTCCGGGTCAAAAGATTTTCTTTGAATGATTAACGATTTTAGATGCGCATCACGTTTTCGCGAAGAAAAGCTTTATTGACAAAGTGCAATTTGTTTATTCATTGTATTTGATAACGAACGAAGATGTAATTCGTTTGGATGTGATTAACGTGTCTGATGGGAGGGAACGAAAAAAAAAAATGGTGTTTATTATTATTGCAAACGTTGATGGCGGATGGTGTAAATGAAAAGGACGATGATAGAATGAATAATTCGTGTGTGTGGAATGAAATTGGGTTGCGCGACGCGGTCGAAGCTTTTATCGAGGTTCGTGTGAATCTTCGTCGATTTTCCGGTCCCCGCGAAAGTTGTATAATTCACGTGAAAGCCGAAGACGTTGATGCGGATGAGCGAGCTGAAATCTTCGGGGGGAACGATCGCGGTGCGGACTCGAGACTTCGTGAACGCAGCTTCCGCGATCTCGATGCCCGGAATAGAAAACGACTTGGCCGGATGATATATATATATATAGATTTTTTTGTGTTTTGCCAAGTGCGATAATGTTCAGACGGGAAAAAAAAGTTTTGACTCTGGAAATACATTGGAAGTCTCGTGGCTTGCGATATTTTGTTGTCGGCCATTTTATTTCGGTCGTGCAGTGAGAAAAGTTCATAGTTGAGATTATTCGGTCGTTAGTCGATTTTAGAACGTTAGCAAAGAGTTTCACAATGGAAAGTTGGAATAATGATAATGTTAATGAAATTATTTTGTAATTAGGTTATCAGGGATTTTATTGTTTATTAAGTAATCCGTGCGTTGGAACAAAAAATCGACCGATTCAAAACATATTCACGAGACAAATGTTCATTCCAACTGTTTCAATTTGAAATTGATCAGAGATCATTTTCACGTAACGAAAATCCGACTGTAGAACGAGCGTCGGTTGCAACTGGTCGGTCGGAAGCGCGCATGCGCTTGCGCGACGCTTGAGGGCGTTGATTGGCCGCGGCTGAACGTGCGCCAGGCTGCGCGGCCAATCGCGGCTTCGAACGTTTGCGCATGCGCGACGAATCGGGGCCCTCCGAGCGGTTTTTTCGAATTCGTTGCCGCGTAACAAAATTCAACGTTACTCGACGAAGCTTCGCGCAACACGGGTTCTATAGATAGAAAATGGTGCGCGCGCGCGTGCGTAACGGGTCTCGTTGGTCGTGAGCACAATCTCCATTGGATCGTTCGCCAGAGCGAGGGCATTCCGATTACGAAAATAGATTATTACGAGCGTGCGCCATAACGCGCGATGCCCACCCCCCAAACGAATTCGATCTCCGAACGTGAACGCACTCGAACGGATCCGGGAAAAAAATTCACATTCATTTGTCGCTAATTGTCGAGGATTTATTTTTGTTTTATTTATTTTTTGTTTCTCACTCGATCGAATTTAATTCCAGACCAAAACAAACATGCCTTTCAAGCCCGTTGAACACCCCAAGTGCCCGAAATGCGGCAAATCCGTGTACGCCGCGGAGGAGCGCGTCGCCGGAGGACTTAAATGGCACAAAATGTGCTTCAAGTGCGGTGAGTAAATCTCTCACATTTTTATTTCCATTTCCTACCATTCAATCTCATAAGCAACATAAAAAAAAAACATTATTTTGTTTGTTCGTTAGCCCGAGAAATTAACGAACGTGATTGGAATGAAAAAAAAAAAACCAAAATGATTGTATAAAGATCTTGCATTTTCCAAAAATATATTTTCGCTTGGAAAAAAAAACATATCAATATAAATTATGTTGGAATGGTAATTTCCATTTAATCGAGTCCATATCCCGCGGATGTAAAACATCTTGAAACTCATGAACGACGTTTTCCTAATTGTACTGATCTTGAACAAAAAATAAAAAAATAAATAAAAACCGATGGAATTTCGTTAAACAAGTCGAAAAAAAATGATCGTCTTCGATACCACAGATGGGCATTCGTTCAATAAAAAATGTATTTTAAATCCTTCTTCAAAACAAATAACTATGATTAATCATCCCGCAAGACTCAATATTTTCACATTTCTGTAATAATCATTTTTAACTCCCGACTGAAAAAAAAAGGGAGTTATTAAATCGGATTTTTAACAAATCCGTGAAAAAAAATTCTTTATCATTTGGTCCGAAAAGTATTTGAAATTGAATCAACGTTCATCCCTGTTCGATATAAAAATTTCATGTAAAAAGTGACACACGTAAAAAAAATAACATAAATATGAAATTAATTTTTTTATTTTATATCGATGCAGGTTTGTGCAGCAAGTTGCTCGACTCCACGAACTGTTCCGAGCACGAGGGTCAGCTGTTCTGCAAAGTCTGCCACGCCCGCAAATTCGGACCCAAGGGTTACGGCTTCGGTGGCGGTGCAGGCTGCCTGTCCATGGACCAGGGCGAGCACCTGCAGAGAACCGAGTGAGTGCCGCGGGCAACCACCCAATGACCTACCACCCGAACCCCCTGTCGCCCCCGCCCCCCCTCGTACGACCCCTCGTGCCCACCCCCAATGTCACTCTGAAACATTTGAAAAAAAAATGAAAAAAAAAGAAAAGAATTTTTTTAAACCGTTAAACAACCCGCAACAACTGACAATTTTGTGTATCTCCGTCTCTGTCGCCCTCTATCTCTCTCTCAAACAACCATTCGTGTATAATACAGACGAAAAAAAAATGAAATCATTAGAGTCCAACTGTATGAAAAAAAATTAGCCTCGTTTCACGTGACCCTCCACCCTCACCCCCTGGACAATCGTGTTACCCTGATTGAATAATTATAAACCACCCAAAAATCGTGCTACCCCGGCTAAATAATTGGCTCGATTTACCGCATTGCCGATCGTTCGAAGACCCATCGTCGAATTCGTCGATAACCAAAATCAGCTCAAACAATATCTTTTCACCTTAAAAAAAAATCATTGTACGATTAAATTTATCCGATCGGTCGTTTGAGGCTCGAGCACACGAAACATTTTTCTTATCACTAAAAAAAAAACGAGAAACCAAAAAAAAAAAAAAAAAACAACAACCATTCTTAAAATAATAAGAAATTAAAAAAAAACTGATACATCGTTTACTCTCTCGATTTTGTGACGAGTTGAAATCAGAAATCATTTGCAATCCGTTGAGTCGAATGAGTTTATTTGATAATATAGATAACGACTGGACTCAACGTTTTTCACTCGCGTTTGTAAATTATTCGTAATCACATTGTTCAAACGATCATTCTCGACGAGCATAAACGTTATTTTCATTTTCTTCTTCTTCTCTGTATTTTCACTGTGCGATGGTTGCCCAGCCTCTGACCTCCGCCCCCCGCCCCTCCGACCCTCGCTGCCCACACCGTTATTAATAATTATTAATAATCATTGTTCATTTGTGATGAATCTAGTCCGGTGCGATTTTCATATATTGTACGATACATCAATATTGGGTTATTGATCATGTTTTTTTTTCGAAATTCTAATTGGGATTTTCATTGGCTCGTCATTGGGGATTCTCGTTTACTTTTTCTTTTTGTATGATTTACGTCGATCCTTTTTGGAAAATTCCTTTGCGTTTTTGTAGTGTATGAAAATATCGGTGAAATCGTGACGAATATATATATATATTCGTCACGATCTCACCGCCGTTTACGAGTACCCTTATGTATCTCTCACAAAACCGAATTAATTAACCAAGTTTCGCTAGAACATATAATACATATTTATATATATATATAAATATATATATACATATACACACAGACGAACATACTTTGTTGCGGATATATACTCTTGAATACCAAACACATTTTAGTTTCTAGGATCATTTGTACCATCTGTATTTAAGTGCTAGAATATTATATAATTGGAAAATATATATATACATAGATCTATATATGTATAAATATATACATATATATACATATGTATATATATATAAACAAAATGGCAGTACAATAATATGCGTCGTGTGAAAAAAAAAAGAAAGGAGAAAGTGTGAGAAGGAAAGAACATTGGAGAATATATTTCCTACGATATATATGTCTCGGATTAATAAATAACACTGTGAATGTGAATGAGATATTCGCTGCATCTTGTCTTTTCTCACGCGATTCGTCCAAGCAACAACCAAAAAAAAAAAACAAAAAAACAAAAAAAAACCAAGAAGGAATTACAGAACAAGCGTAAATGAGCAATCGCGTGCGGGACCAACGCTCGCGATTGTCTAAATTGCATTTACGAAAAAAAGAAAAAAAATGAAAAAAAAAAAATGAAAAAAACCTGAACAAGTCCCAAACCAGTCCCCGCCAGCCCCGCCGAGTTCGAGCCGCACGGAGGCCCATTGATCGATTGATAAATGTTCCGTATCACAGAAAAAATCCCAACACACATTCCGTGTACTGCGATGGTGAGCACCGAGCAAAACATAAATGATTCCGATATATCCGCGTGATTAAGTGCTTCTCGCGTACCTCCTGCACGGCCTTGTATATATATATATATTTATTTTTATATATATATATATTTTTTATTCCACATTCTTTTACCATTTAAAAATTTTTTTTTTCTTTTTTGGTTCTATTTTTTTTCTACTCACAAATTCATTTGTTTCTAACGATTTTTCATTCTCTTCCATCTCTTTGACTGTAAATCTTCATCTCGTTGTTGTTTGTTTTTTAAATTTTTTTCGACTTTTTTTTGGTCATTTTTCCGTTTACGTACACACCTATATATGCCGTTTTATGTACATTCACTACTGCGGTATATCTTCGTCTGATCATCAAACTTAACTCGACTAATCCATTAAACGTCTGGCTAACCCAAAGTGCCATGTAGTTTTTTTCACGATGTTTATGGGACACACACACCCAATCCGCAAACCGATCCCGATTGGTCATTTACTAGTTTTCTCCGTTGTTCGTTCTCTCTTTCACTTTCTCTATAACTTATTTTTTTATTTTTTTATTTTTTTTATTTTTTTATTTTTTTATTTTTTTATTTTTTTATTTTTTTATTTTTTTATTTTTTTTATTTTTTTTCATACGTGTTAGAAGCAGCCGTTACTGATTCTCGTCTATCCTCTCTCGCACATTGTAACATATTTTTTGTTTTCCTCGTTTCCATTTCCAGTTATGGGTTTTCTTATTGTTTCAATTAATTCAATTTAGAGTAACTTTTTTCGTTTATCGTCGTTGTTGTTTTTTTTTTTTTTTCGTTACCTATGTAATTACACGGTATCTCATGACATGTATTTATGTATTTGTCATCTCAGAATGTTATTATCGTTATTTCATGCGTAAAAGCAGACATATGTGATTGTGTGCTTCTCGGCTCTCCTCTCGGGGCTCGGCGGAAGCGACTCGCGTGCGCTCGGGCAAATTATACAATTAACAAAACTTTCCTAACACACTTGCGATCTAACATAAAGTTGGGTATTGGATTGTCACGATGCCATGTACGTACAACAGGTGAATGTACCGTGTACCGAAACAATCGTATTTTTCGGCGTTAAATGCATCGAAATTTTTTTTACAAGCACATGAAAAAAAAAAAAAAAAAAATTCTCACACACACGTATGTATATATATATTCAGGTACACGCGGATTCAACATTTTCGATTGTCGGTTTCTATGTTCCTCGAACGATTTGTGTAACCTACCAAGTAAAAAAATTATATATAATCTATATGCAAACTATTAATGGGATTGTGCATATATAGTCTATATATAGATTATATATGTACTATAGATAGTTTATATATAATTGTTTTACTTGGGCTGTGATCACCGGCGATCGGATTAATTTGGCGAACGAGATGCGTTTTAGTAAAAAAAATTTGCGACATTTTTTTACGGTCGCGATTTTTTCAATCCAATATCTACGATCCGAACTGATAAAACATCTTTGTCTCATATCGTCTATTCTAACCTTTCGTATTATTCGTCATTGTTCATCATTATCGATCGAACAAACATTCTCGAGTCTCTTTTACGATTGAAATAATCTGACTCATCGTTTACTAACTTCGCTGACACATTTTTTTTTCCTTTCCCTCGAAAACATTTTGTTGTAATCCTCGTCATGCAAATCCCGCTCATTGCCGCTCACCCAGCTCTTTAACACACTCACGAATTTACGAGTTATGCAGTGATTATCGTGTAATGATGAAATACAGGAATGAGCATTGATTCGATAAAATAATGAATTTGAAATAATTTTTTTTTTCCAAACGAGAAATCACAATTGATTAACTTTCAATTGTGAAATTATCGTTTTTCATAGTCAAATAAAACGTAACTATTCATGATTATTGAGTCATTAGAATTGTTTCAAATACAGCGAACGAATGGCCATTCTTGATGAAATATTTTAGATTAAATCTGTTTGCTTGATATTTATTTATTTATTTATTTTTTCGTTCGAGCATAATTTTAAGGTTTTTTCGAATATCATTTTTTTTTTTTGGGAATTGACAGAGTGTTTTGATTTTCGAAAGAATCGATGACGATGATTTTCGTTTTTTAGGGATACGAGAGGATCGAACGCCGTTCTCGAGTCACGAGCCATCGCAAAGGCTCCGGAGGGCGAAGGATGTCCCCGTTGCGGTGGTTTCGTTTACGCTGCGGAACAAATGTTGGCAAGAGGAAGGGTGAGTATTGGCGCGTTAATGTCATCGCGAAGTGTGTCACGATTATGTCACGGTGGTGGAAATGCGAATGAAAATAAGTGGAAAAGATTTTGTTTTTTAATAACGTATTATTAGAACGAGTGCGAAAAAGATTATAGTGAGATCTCGGTTCCGAAAAGTTGGTCTTTTGGAACGGTGCCGCATCCCCCTTCCGCCACAGTGCGGCGCGTCGCGGTCAACGTGGCGCGTGGGAGGGGGAAGCGTGCGGCCAATAAGGCGGTCGCGATTCTCGTTAGCGTCGGTGGGGCGGGCTTTCGATCTTCATAAATCTCGCGAATCACACTTCAGAAAAATTGAGACTCAGTAACACTGGATCTAAAATTCACCACAGCACTTTGAATTGCAATTAAAAATGTTGCAATAAAAAAAATCTAAAAAAAGGTGCTGCAATGAAAAAAAAAATCTGAAAAAAGATGGTCCAATGCAAAAAAAATCTAAAGAATGATGCTGCAATCAAAAAAAAAATTAAAAAAAAAAAAGCTGATTATATTTCAAACTTTTTTATACAAGTCCACATTTTTATAATAACCAAACCGTCATTGTTAGTATGCTAAAAATTAAAAAAAAATCTAGAAGAAAAAAAAATTTGACGAACGTGATTTTTCACAAAAATTGCTATAACTTTTTTCAAGTCCCAGGATCCTATTTTATTTGAGTCATCGTGACGACATTTGAGGTAAAAGAAAACGCTGGAGTTAAATCTAAATTTATCCAGTGTAAATAAAAAGGGTTAACCGAAATCTCGTATTGGCAAGATACTTTTTCGAAGGCGAAAAAAAATTTTAAAAATATAAAAAAATTTTTAAATTCAAAAAAATTGAAAATAAAATTTTAAAAATTTGCAATTCCATTAATAAATGTCGTGCGAAGAGATGAAAAGTTTTCGAATGATCGCGAGGAATGAGTTCGCGTTCGTGTTCTGGTAGGCACCCAAAAGATCGAAAAAAAAAAAACCATGTTTTATACTTTGTTACCTGAATCGACAGTTGTGTCTTTGGCACGGGTGCCAAGAATTGGGGGCCAACGGGGTTTAACGATGAAAATGAGACGAGAGCATAGTCGATATGTGCGACAGACTGGGTGATCATCGTACCGCGACTTTGTCGTCGTCTTGGTCGTCGTCGACATCAACGCAACCAGCGCGAAAAACGAAGACGACGACGAACGTAAGGTTAAAAAATAGATCGTGCCAAGAACGGAAAATTAATCGGGTGAGGCTAATTGCTCGTTGCCAGCGGGCTGGCAATAGAATTTAGTCCATGGGGGTGGGGGGGGGAGGTGGCGAAGGGGGTTTTCGGCCAGAGTATCAGACTCGTCGGCCATCGCGTCCCATATATTACTCACGGACCTCGTTTTATTTACGTTTAATCGCGTTCGTTGGTCTCCCTCTCACTCTATCGCGTCTATATTCGTGCGGTCGGCCAGCCGAATTGCAATTTCGAATGTTCGCAAAATTTAAATTTCATATTACACAAATCCGGGAAGAGAACGAGGTCCACGACTTGGGCAATTATCGTCGTCGTGATTCGTTGATGAATCGAATCGTCGATGAGAATGAAAGAAACGAAAAAAAAATACAACAAAATAATTAAAATCACGAGTTCTGTTCGTCAGACACTTGAAAAATTGATCGCGATAAATGTTTCATCGTCGAAATTCGTCGCGAGAATTTTCGGTGGAACAAAATTAGTCGCTGATCAGCGTTTAGAGTTATAATCAGATGAGACGATGATTATTCGGATTTGAACGCTAATCTCGCATCGATTCCACCGTGACAAACATCGTACATATAATTTTTCATTGACATTAAGATAGAAAAATATTCCTGACCTCGAAAAAAATAAAATAAAAATAAAATTAATAATAAATAAAAAGACAATATCGACGTGAAATTAATCTCTGGCGAAACCTGAGAGTCACATGAGCAATCATTATTTTTTCACATTGATAACTGATATTTTCAACAAAAAAAATGTTTTTTTAAAATTTTTCAAAACGAAATATAAAAGTCTATGAAATAATTTGATATAGCTTCGTTTACGTAGTCCCTTGACGTTGATTCTTGTGATTAGGGCTACCATAAGGCATGCTTCAAGTGCAAACTTTGTCAGCGGAGCCTGAACTCCACGCTTCATTGCGATGGTCCGGATCGCGATATTTACTGTCGAGGTATCTTTCGCCATCAAACAAAAAACAAAAAAAAAACAACCATTGCCCGTTGAGTTTTTTTTTTTCATATTATTTTCACAATACCTCACTCACACACGTTTACACAAGATTTGTTGATTTTTTTGGTGTTGTTTTTTTTCTCAAACCCTCGATTTTTTATAATTGCGTGCGAAAAAAATAATCATTTCCAAAATTCCTGTTTTTCAAAATTTTATAACGAAATTTCAAACGCACGATAGCCGAATGAAACCGAATGAATAAACATGTGATTACAATGACCATGCCGATGATCGTGAACCCTCGAACCCGGTTTTATCGTGATTAAATTTTTTTTTTTTCGAAAAAAACATCATCGATCCAAATTTTGTTACCATTGTTTGTTTGCCATCCGCAAAATGACTAACAACACACGATTTTTCGTTCTCTCTGTTACTTTCAATGTTGTCCGTCGTTATCCGTGTACTCCTCATCGACTATCCACGTGCACAGACATTCCACAAGGAATGCTTCAAATGCGGCAACTGTTCCAAGCGATTAGACTCCGTCAACTGTTGCGAAGGCCCGGACAAGGATATTTATTGCAAAGGTGAGATAACGTCGCGTTGTCACGTTCGCGCCGACTCATCGACGGTTACGACACAATTTCTCATTTTTCAAAATTACTTTGTCATATATAACATATATATATTAGGGTGGTCCTTGATGGGGGTGTGGACGAATTTCGACAAGTGCACCCCTCAGACAGCTTCGAAATAAATAAATAAAAATCTGTGCAAGACCCCAACACTGTAGTCCAATGAGAAAACGTGGCTGTAAGCTCGGTTTGTTTCCTATTTGAATAACATCGGATTTTCAGACTCATTCAGTAATTATTTTTTCGAGTTGTCCCTGAGTCCCTGAAAAATTCTTTATTCACATGAATCTATTGCTAATGGGTATAACTACTCGTACATTTCTTCGTACATTTACTCGTGCACAAAAAAATTCGTAACGATTGAATATCTTAAAAAATCTGTCACCACAAAAAAAAAATTATCGTGTCGTAACTGGCGACGGTTTGCGCGATCGAACGAAACGTGTTACGTCACAGCGCGCTAATGGGTATTCTCTTCAGTATGCTACGGAAAGAAGTTCGGTCCAAAGGGCTACGGCTATGGCCAAGGTGGCGGAGCTCTCCAAAGCGACTGCTACGCCAACGGGTAGGTTTACATCCCAAATGAAATCCGAACCATCAATGATAATCTAACCATATTTATAGGTGTATATATAAAAACATATCTAAAAAAAACTTTGTCAAAACAACTCCGCCCATTAAAACCCGGTTCCGAAAAAAAACCCAGTCCCAAAAAAACACCGCGACAAAAAAATGTTTATCCTCAACAATTTCTTTCCGAAGTATCTCATCAAGCACATCAAATAGTTTCTATTTTTGCAATCATTTTTAAGTGAGGTACATAAAAGTATAAAAATGTTACCACAGGATTTCAATAAATTTGTCAATTTTTCAACCAAGATAAAAACCCAAAAGAACTCAAAGACCTCGGAAAACCTAAAAACCATTTTTAAAACACAGGTTGTACATGAGAAGGTCTTCTGTCTACTTTGACAGAAATTGTCCCTGAACAAGTTTTTTTGACCGAATTGTTTTGACGAGGTTTTTCTCTGTCGCCGTTTAGACATTTTTCTCTCTATCCTCGATATCTTCGAGTCTCTATCATTCCCACTCTTCGTTATCACTCTCACCATATCACATCCGCGCATCGCAAATTCCATCTCTCATCAAAGACTATCAAAAACGAAAAAAAAAAACAAAACAAAAAAAAAACTCAAGGGCATACGAGATTAATCCCTAGCCTGTTCCGGCTTGTTCACCCTCAAACGCAATTTATATAAACCATATGCCGCTTGTCTGCCTTAACAGCTTGTTATCCGAAGAAATTTGGTCCGCGAGGCATTGGCCATGCTGGGGTTGCTTACATCGGTCTCCAGTGCGATATTGAGGACGAGGGGTACGACCGAAAAAAAAAACCCCACCTGCTCCTCAATCCGTATCATTCGTCCATAACCTTTCGAATGATAGAACCAACTTTTACACCTGTTTAACAACAACATTTTTCACATAAAATAACACATAAATAAGCATAACGATTTTAAAATTTGAATAAACTAAAATTTAACATACCTAAGACTCTGTTCCCCCAAAAAAGCTTTGCCTCTGATACAATCTTTATAACACGTTTAGGTTGTAATCCTTGACACTTTTGACAACTTTTTTATTGTCCGATACCATGCTCGTAGTGCGAATTAATAAATAATCCTTAATGACACATCAAATATTTGCATTCAAACGGACACCAAGAGTCATGCATTTGTCACGATCGAAATTTGATTTTGAGAAGAGGGTGGAAAAATTATGTGCACGTATTTGTTACGTGTTTGGATTTGTGTCTGTTAAAGCTTATGATTTATGCTTATTACTGGACGGAGAAAGAAAGAACGAAGATGAGAGGAACGTCAACGTTGATGTTAACCGGTTTATCGATTGACCTCGTGGGGACAACCGATGGATCAATCAAACTTAATGTGCAATATTGTCGGATAAAATCTGACAAGTATGTAGCGAACAATAGAATCGAGCGTAATGCCTAGAAGAATCGCATCGTTTCATCTTTCTCCGTCGCATTGTCTCGTTCGTTGTCCGATACGCCAATAATTCATATCTTTCCAAACTTAATTCTCTGGCTTTTCGTTCGATCACTTTGAATGCCTAACGAACTCGTTCAATGTTCCGTCACGTGAAATTTTCTCGTTTTCTTTTTCCTTGTATTCGTTTTTCTAGAGCATCGGGCAAGCTTCCGTTGAAGCGTGCTCGGTGGTCTGTCGAACACATTCACGGTCTTATGCACGCAACTCTGGACGCAAGCTCTAGTCATGAACTGTTGGCTATTATATAGAGGCTTGCCGAAGTGAGGTGAGGGCGCGAATATCGAGAAGGCTCTTGTGAAACAAAGAAAGGCATCATCCCTATCCACCTACGAGGAATCATTTTATGACCTTATTGGAATCATGTTATGACGTTGATGCCTCGTTTTTTAACCTGTTGAGGTCATACCTCCAGATAATAACCTTCACCTTCGTTCATTTAATACGCAATTAACTGCCCCATGGAACGTTCGAGCACAAACGCCATGTTTGGTCATGCATTGTCTTTGGTTCCATCGTGACAATCTTTTGCCATACATTTCTCCATTTTGTTTTTTCTCTACATTATGAAAGACAATTAATTAATCATACATTAAATTGAGAAATTTGGAAAACAAGCCAACAAGCTTTTGTTATAGGATGTCGATCGAAGCCCTTTCTCTTTCTCTCTCTCTCTTTCTCTCACTAGAAATTTCGTGCGTCAAACAAATTCGCCCCTCACTAATTACTTTTGCCACGACGAAGCGTCCAGATTTTGACCTAAGACCGTGATTGATCATTCGAAAAATCAGAGAAAAAATAAAAACAAAAAAATTAAAATCGATGAAAAATCTGCAGTGACGCCGCTCCGCGTACCACCGTAATCAACACGGCGTCAATAATGGCGCCTCCGGGCAAGGGTTGTCCCCGTTGCGGGGGAGTGGTATTCGCCGCCGAGGAAGTACTGGCGAAGGGACGTCAGTGGCACAGAAAGTGTTACAAGTGCAAGGATTGCACCAAGACCCTTGACTCGATAATCGCTTGCGACGGTCCCGACAAGGACGTTTATTGCAAAACTTGTTACGGAAAAAAATGGGGTCCCCACGGTTATGGTTTCGCTTGCGGTTCTGGATTTCTTCAGACCGATGGTCTCACGTAAGTCGAAAACTTTCCAAACTACTTTTTTATATTTTTATTTTTTTATTTTCCCAATCGTAGTTATATTCGAGTGATGATTATTTTTCATTGATCTTTTTTTTTTTTTTTTTGTTCGTTTGTTCCCCATGGTTGACCTTTTTTTCCCCTGGGATCCGTTCAGTGAGGACGAGATATCGGCTAACCGGCCGTTCTTCAATCCCGACACGACATCGATCAAGGCGCCCGTGGGTCAGGGCTGTCCTCGCTGCGGCGGAATGGTCTTTGCCGCCGAGCAACAACTCGCCAAAGGCACAATGTGGCACAAGAAATGCTTCAACTGCGCCGAATGTCACAGACCCCTGGACTCCATGCTTGCTTGCGACGGTCCCGACAAGGAGATACATTGCCGTTCGTGCTACGGAAAACTATTCGGGCCCAAGGGCTTTGGCTTTGGTCACACACCGACCTTGACCTCCACAGACAGCGAGCACGCACCCTCGTAGTGAGTTATCATTGCCTTAGTTATTTTTTTTTTGTTTTTTTTTTTTTTCATCACCAAATCCTTTTGTCCTTTGAACGCTTTTCGCTTCTTTCTTTTTAGCTGATGAGAACATTATTTTTAGATTTTATGAAATCGAATTTAATTTTTTTTTTTCGATTTTTCAAATTTTTCAATATCTTTGCATTTATCATATCCTCTGTTTTATCACAAAATCCTAGTGTTCGAACGCTTTTGCTTCTTCCTTTCTTAAGCCAATCAAAATATTTTTTTAGATCTATTAAAATAGAATTGAATTTTACAATTCGATCGATACACTGAAATCAGGGATGCAATTTTATTGAATGAAAATTCATTGAAAATACTTCCAACAATTGAACTTCTGACATTCTGGGGTCATAATAATCGTAATAAAATCATTAAAATTATTTTTTCTTATTTCAGTCTATTCTTTAATAATGTTAATAATTTATTATATCAATATTATATTATTAATAATGTTAATTATTGAACTTCTGGCATTCGGGGGTCATAATAATCATAATAAAATAATAAAAACGATTTTTTTTTCATTTCAGTCAATTTTTTCATAATATTAATAATTTAATGGATAATTCAATAATATTTTTTGTTTCTCATCTCGTTTCAGCATCGACGCGAAACCGGAACTCGGCCAGAAGCGCAACGACGGACACGGTTGTTCGCGTTGCGGATATCCGGTATACGCGGCCGAGCAAATGATCTCGAAGAACCGCGTGTGGCACAAGCGTTGCTTCAGCTGCGGTTCGTGCCATCGTTCACTCGACTCGACGAGCCTGAACGACGCTCCGGACGGCGATATCTACTGCCGCGGTTGCTACGGACGAAACTTTGGTCCACGGGGAGTTGGGTTTGGCATGGGTGCAGGTACCCTCACGATGGCCTAGAACAACCACTTATTTTTCACCTTCCCTCAAAATCCCAACGACACATCCTTCTGTCGATCCTCTCATCCAAAAACGCATTATTCGAATTAATATACATACATATATACACATATATATATATATTTTTCGAGCTTTACGCGAAGCTTATAAATCCGAAATAATTTAATTAGAACAATCGACGCACCGCACAAATACTTACGAGCGATACGAACGCAAAAATCGCGCTTTCATCAGTTCATGATAATGTTAAAAAAAAATCGAAAAAAAATTAATCATGAATGAGAATCGTTTTTTTTTATTCGTCAAATTCGAAGAAAAAAAATGATAAAAGAGAGCTCATTCATTGTTTCACACTAAAAACGAATTAATTCACAGCACGCGCTACGTTAGACGCTAAAAGACGAATATTGAATCTTTTTGAATCTTTTGAAAAAATCTTCAAAATCTTTTGAAATAATAAAATCTTCAAAATCTTTTGAAATAATCAATCTTTTTGAAAAAATTAAAAAATTAAAAAAAAAAAGAAAACGCGAAACAAAATAACGAACGAACCGTCCATCGTGATGGCGACGAAGATGTTTTTTTTTCTTTTATTTTATTTTCTTTGTTTCATTTTTTTTCATTATTAATTTACGATTGTTGAGATATATATGTGTGAGAGAGTCCGAAGTTGGTGCTTGAGGGCGGTGCGTCCTGACGCCAGATGGTCGAGCATCGTTGTGATTGATTCGCTTTTTCCTGTTCCCCGTGACCTTTCGAAACACGTCGAATTTCCGGACCGAAAAAAAAAGAAGAAAAAAAAATCATCGAACATCCGTTTTTTCCTTGTTCATCGTTTCCCGGGCCCAATAAGCCCGTGGACCATTATTGAAAATCGCAAACAAAAATTCTACGAGTTCACAATCGTCACGAGGAACAAATTCGCATGCGAGTCTGATATCTCGCGTTTAGGACCAATAATGACGGGGTTGATGTCGAACAGCCATTGCGAATGGAAAAAAAAATCCATTCTCGATTTCCAAACAGCCCCGGACATTCGAAAAAAAAAAATAAACATTGAAGGAGGACCTCATCCAAAGCCCAAACTCGATTGCCAGCCTCACGAAGATGCATATTATTTTCAGTAATGTTGATTGAAATACTTAACTCTTAAGGTACAATAAAAAATAATTTAAAAATAAAAAAAAAAACGTACAATAATAAATAAAACGCCTCGATTCACCTGCCATCGCAAAGTTTTGAACGGAAGTTCGCGGCGAATCGCCATGCAAACGACTTCCGACGGCGAAAAAACCATAAAAAACATAAAAACCAAAACAACATAAAAAACATCACCATGTACAACCGAATATTCAGAGACGACACAACCGAGATGGATTATTTTCAATAAACATACCATTAAAAAAACAACAACAACAGAGATTACGATCGATTTGACCTTCAATTTCCAAACCTGGGATGGAATGTGTCCCGAAATTCGATTCCTCAGCTTTACAATATTAAAAGATAGATTCGTCGCCATGAAAAAAAAAAGTGAGTTTTTTTTGTGTAAAACACTGATTTCATATATTTCATAGCAACAACTGTACAAGGTTTTTCCAGTCACACATAATGATATATTTAATGGGTAGACTTTTCGTTTTTTCCACCCTCCCACTTAAATTTGAAAATCTGATTAGTGCACGCGGATTCACAGGAGGTGCCGACGATATCGATGCCTCTTCATCCCTCAAACACTACAAGTACATTTTTTTCTTTTCTTTCTATTTCTTCATCTTGTTTTTTTTTTTCACTATACATTATTCTAAAATTCGATAGTTCAGCGTCGACGTTCGATGGACCGTCGTTGCACCCACACCGGGACAGACCACGCACACACTTTTATTCGTTAATATCCGGATCCCCATGACACGGATCATCTTCCACGTTCTTCATTATTTTCCGACGGACGGAGGTTGCGCTCGCAATATTATTCTGTATCTTCAATTGTCGAGCAGAAGACTTTTTTTTTTCTTCAAAAACCTTTGAATCACGCGCCATCGCACGTTCTATGTACAAGACGTTGTTTTTTTTCCAATTTTTTTTTACCGATTTTTACCGACCGTCGGTAAGACAGACGACGCGATATCTGGTATCAGTGAAAGAAGAAGTTCGTCATTCCCGGATTGGCCGTCGATTAGTATAGATTCGTAGTTTTTAGGGGCAAAGGATCGAGCAAGTAGGGCGGCAGAGTGGTGGTGAAAGCTCTGGGACTGCAGGACCCCCAACCGCCGCCGCCGCCACCGCCACCGCCGCCGCCGCGTCCGTTCGGCGAACTACCGTCGTTGTTGTGAGCCTCGCCGCTCAGCTTCACGTTCAGCAGATTGGGATTGGACATTGGCTTGATCTCCGAGTTGGACATGTGATTGTTCATGCCGACGGGCGGTGTCCCGGGACTTCTCGGCGAACGTCCTTCCGCCTTAACGTTTACCGACGACGGACTCGAGGCACCGCTGTCCACCCCCGGGCCGCCGGTCTGCTGCTGACCGCTGGATTTTTGTTGGGCCAGACGTTCCTGCTTGCGAAACTTCGCTCGTCTGTTTTGAAACCATACCTGCAACAACGAAAAAAAGAAAACAAAAAAAAAAATAATGATTTAGAAAAAACAATAAAGGTTACGTTACATCATCATCAACGATTGTGACAAACGCTTATGAAAATTCAATATATTAGGAGATCGTGGCTTGGCTGTTTTTTAAAGCTCTTTTGATTCTCATGGAACCACGAAAAAGAGTTATAATTTCTGAACGAAACTTTCAATGAAGCTTCGAGGGTTCTCAACGTTTTCGTTTTCGCTCAAGGATGTATGACAAGTACAATCCCAGCCAAAAGTACCCCAATTTGTGAAATGTCGATCATAACTGCTTTGTGAATGCTGGAAAAATGCATTATCATTGAATATCGTCATTACATCTTGTATCATGTTTTTTTTCATCTTTTTCAATCGCTAATATCGAATTGAGTGTTTAAAGTCGATGCGGTTTCTGAGAAAAACTCTTCCCCTTGGAGGCTTTTGGTCTCTCAGTTCGAGGTCGGACTGTATTGATATAAACATTTTTTGGGGAAAACCATTTTGAGTCAACTGTTTGAATCTTCTCACATAAAACGACTTTTTCCGTGTGTTTCTGACAATCGAACAATCACACTTGAAAATCCGCCCAATCCCGAAACTTACTAAGCATACGATTGACCCGAACGATCGCGTTACAGAAAATTATTGTTTTCGTAGCAAAGGTCGAACGGCGCGGTCTGTCATCCAGTGTGTACTTCGCACGATACATCCATTCATGCTCGAGATGATCCCTCTTATCCGGCTTATCCGGCACGTGCACAACGTGCGTCAGAAGTTTCATCGTCCAGGCCTAATCAAATTACGCGTTAGTCCTAACGTAAAACATTTTTCAAGCGTTGCCTTTCTTCTTTTTCTCTTTTTCCATTTTTTATTACTTTTCATCGTTTCGTCCATCTATCTCTGCATCGTTCATTTTCTCGTTCTCTTTTCTGATTCGTTCCGCCCATCCCCCACCCCTCCCTCCCTTCGGCTTCTGCGGGGAAGCCCGAAGCGCAATTCGCTGTGAACTCTCGTCAGCGCGGCCAGCGCCACCGAAACGAACGAACCGCTCGTAATTGGCTCTAGTTTCGTGCAAATGAAATATTTAACGAATAAAACAAACGGTTGTAGCGGCGGTGACCTGCATGTTAAAGTAGCCGGATTTATTTGCTCGGGCGCGTTTGTCAGAGAACGAAGGAGCGTGAGCGGTGCGGCTCGATGGGTTTTGCGCCGGGTCCGCTGCACACCCGAACCCCCAACGGGGAACCGAGGGTGGAGGGGGGCGGGTGAGGGGGCTCGAACGTTGTTGGACCTGGATTTTGGCTTTTCTACTGGTTCGTATACCGTACACACTGGCTGTGCAAAGCCCATTGCAAATTCGAAATAGGGGGCTGTCCGTTGTCGCTCACTCTCTTTCGCGACCCGTGTGTTGGACTGCTGCCCTCTCGCGGCCGGTCGTGGCATCAACCCAGCGAAAAACCCACGGGCAACCGAAGTCTCGTGTGGATACAGTGTGAAACGAGCATGCGGACGGAGAGATTGAAGGGTTTGGAAGGGTTGCGACGGCCGTGATTGCCCTTTTCCGGGCTTTGAACAAGAATATCAGGTTTTTGTCGGCCGGTGGGGTTCGATCTTTGGTCTGGTATTCACGAGAACTTGGCACAACTCCTGTCGAGTGGCGGAAGTTGATGAAAACCAACGAATTTTGAGGACTATATTTATATTGAGTGGTTGATAATAGTATGTTGTGTATCGAGGACGTAAAGAAGGCGATTATCACGGGATTCTTTTTGTCCGACTTTCCTTGAAAACGCTCATTTCACGCGTGTGAAGCTCCGGACTGAAATCGGTCACTTTGCGCCCGCTTTGCAGGCATGAAATGATGCGTTTTCGATGGGGGGTCGGATAAAAGAAACATTTATGGCACTTCGTCAAGTTGCTTTATTGTTAAATTATTTTGTATTAGGAAGAACTGAAGTTGTTCTTGATTGTTTAGGGGATTTTTGTCAATCTTCTCGCTGTGATAAGTTTTGATTGTATATCAATGATGGGCGGTATCATTGTTGAGACAGAAGAATCCCTGTAACCCGACGTTACCCAGAGATTTCCGATTCTCTAAAAAATACCATGATATGAGAGAACAGCGAATCACTTGGCTTCAACATTTCCGCAATCCAACAATTGCGGATGATTTACATCCGAATATCGAATTCATTGTGAGAATTTCGCGACGTGAAAATACATCTGCCTCGGAGTACTCACACATCATCTCAACGTAAATTCAATTAAACGATACGTGTTACGTTGAATATAGAATCGTAAAATGTCTTGGGAACCTGAATCAAGACATTCATGTCGAGTATTTTCAGCTGTAATGCCACCTCGTACAATCGGTTTAAATTTAGTCAATAAAAAAAATCATCATCGAGTGAACACTTCGTTGTTATTGTGATCGTGTACTTTGAAAATTAAACAAATTCATACTTTGCAATTTGCTTTCTCCAATTTTTTTTTGCCTGCTTTTTGATTTGAGCGAAAGTATAGTGCCATGTGCTGCTGTTGACACACCCAAAATCCGGGACCCTCTTTCCACCTACGAGACCTTCGACGATTTCATATACTTATTATTCTCGTCCATGAAACGAGCGATAACGAGCCTAATATTCACTCACTTGGCAAGCAACCAAACCTTCGGCCGGGACATGTGCTCGTGTTTGCACGTTACCGGCTCGCCGTTGGGACCCAACGAGAGCGAAAGGGATGTACACACATCGAATTATCGGACGGTGGAGAGAAAAAGTGCGGGAGCGAGAAAAAAGGGAGTGAGAGACAGAGCAATACCGAAGGCAGGCAGTGTGTGATGTGCAAAACGTTGGAATTCGTTGGGGTGCGTTACGGGCGTTAATGTTGAACAAATACACTCGGCTAAATAAAATGTAACAAGGAGGGCGGGTCGCCCATCGATTTTGACCGTGACAGATGTCCCCTTCGCCGCCGGATAAATATTTGGTTGACGCTCTCAACTGTAAGCCGCGTCAGAAGGGTCGCCCTACGGTGAAATGAACCAGCCCCTTCGGATTCACGTAGCGGGATACGAGTCGCGGCTGGTCAGTTTCACCGTGCGCGTTGCTTCGTACTTGGGTTATCGTAGGCGTCACACAGTCATCACTGCCATCGGTAACCCAGCATCGGGGCATGTTTTCGATCAACAGTTTTCGATGGTTCGAACCATCTCGAAACTTAGGTGGACCTATATGTACCTCCTGTACTTTATTTATGTAGCTTGTTGCTTGTATGAGAACCGGTAGCCTGTCTGCCCTCAACTTACCGAGTCTTTCACAGTTGTAACAGTGACGTCTTTATAGTGATATGTACCTGAGTATTGAAAACACACTTTGCTCTGTGCATAAGGACCCCCTCTCGCCTTGACACCCCTCAAGTCAAACAAAGCTAATACCGCAACATCTGTGACCCCAAAGCAGGGAGTGAGCACCATCATTGCTGCTCTCTTGCACCTTCATAGCTTTCTATTGTCAGAAAGCTATAACTTCTATCGTTTCCTTCTTTTTTTTGGATGTTCTACCACATAGTGTCGATCTGTATGTATGATATTAGAGTGGTTCATATTTGGCATTCAAAAAAAGAATACCCACCTTCCAAATTATTCTAGACCATGAAAATGGAATTTTCATATTTTTTTCCGATTTTTAAATGCACCCTCTGCATTGCCTAATTTCATTTGACAGTTTTCAGATCATTTATGTCATTTTTCCGAGTTTAATACAAAAACGGTGGCGAAATAAAACAATCGGAAAAAAATTTATATTACAACGATACCTCGAAAACACCATTTTTTTATTTTTCAGATTAATGTTAGCTGGATAGATGTCAACATTTCTCAACGTTTTTGTGGTATAATTTTTTACAATATTTTTTTTTACATTTCTTTTCCCGAATTTTTTGTGAAAGAAAATAAATGATTGAAGAAACTTTTAAATGAATCCAAGCAATGCAGAGGGTAAATTTGAAAAACAGAAAAAAATGAAAATTCCTTTTTCATGGTCTAGAATCATTTGGGAGGTGGGATACGTTTTTTTTTTCTTACAAAGAACCACCCTAATATATATATGTACAACGTTCTTGTTCTCTTTTCTTTGTAAGCTTCTCGTGCATTGGCATGCCCACCGAATACTGGCGCAATGCTGAGGGAACCAGTTGTTTTCCAGCGTAGTCTCGGTTCCAGTAGCCTCGGGCCATTTGCCTTGGAATTAAGTTCTGGCTGTGATTTCGGTTTCTTCTCATTCGATTCTCACACACGTTTCGATTGCCTCGCGGTCGATGATTCGGCCGAACGAGAAATCACGACGTGACTTCGTGATTGAATTATCGGTACGGTTGGACATTGGGGTTTTTTGCGGGGTTGGCGAATAGTTGTGGATAGTTGTTAGTTATTTTAACAAACTTCTGATTCGTGTGATTATTTTTTGAAGATGCTCGTACATTGTTGTTTATCGACGTGGATGCTTTTAGGAGAGACTATGTACTTAATAATGAGGCAAATTGCTTTACCGGTAACTTTTTAACAGAATTTTTAACAAAATATTTTCAATTAATCATCAGATTGTCATTTGTCTGATCAAAGATTGCTTCGCGTCATTAGTTCGGCTCAAATTTTAAGATGGTAAACACGGTTGCATCATCGAACACAGATTGCATAACGAGTTTCGTTAAAGCTGAGTGCAAACCGTGCTGTGGAAGAGAGCCAGACGTGGCAAAAGATCGTCGATGACAATGGAACCAACAAAGTTTCATCCTGCAGAGTCGTTACGCCAGAAGGACTAATTAAATGGAGGAAACTGTGAAAGACAAAGAATGCGAGAGTCGACGCGACGGGAGAAATCGGACAATTCAATTAAGAAGATAAATTTTCGGGGTGCCGACGCAAGGGTCCAATCGAGGGAGTCGCAAATATTCTTTGGTGACGACGAGCTTCAAGATCCAAACGTGAAGAATCACTCACACTTATCGATCCACCAATGTATCGCGTTAAGTGGACCAGAAGAGTTGGAAAAAAAATCGAATATCATATACAACAATAATAAAATAATTTTACAGGTAATTTTTATAACATTATCAGTTAAAAAAATTAATTTCCAGATCAACAATATCGACGTTCCAGCGTAATAACTGCAACTTATGCAAAATTCGATTTTTTCCGGAATGTAATCAAATGTTGATAATGTTTTTCATTTTCCAATCACACAACGAAATACTCCTTCAAAGATTCCACAGTCATTCGCTGCCTAGTTACATAAATAATTAACCACTATTGTTTTTAATCGTCGAAATTTCCCCGACTCCACAATCATTCACCATTTTGATTTTGGATCATAATTTCTGATGAAATTATTGCTGGATCATGATTTCTAATTAAATTACATCTGATAAACTGCGATGAAAGAAAATGAAATGAGAAAAAAACGGAATCACAAGCGTGGCAAATATACGAAAGGTATTTGGATATAAATAAATATATACATACATACATACATATATATGTATTCGGAGGGTACGTGTATCCGTGTCAGGGTGAGATATACTTTTGCGAGTGAACAGCGTAGCTCGAGCTAGCGGGAAACGAGCCACCGTAGCACACAGCATCACGAGTCGCGAGGAGCTGGCTGATGCTCGGCAGGACAGTTTTTAATCACTGTAAGTGGATCTACATGGCGCTCGCGCAATTACCAGGGCACATACCAGCTAGCCCATCGGCCCCTTGTGTATCAGCCACCCCCGAATAAACCGGGAACGAGTCAGCCGGAGCATCCAACACCACCACCAGCAGCAGACCTACCGAGCGAACAGACCGAATGTTTTCCCCATTTACCCATCCCTCCAGAGCCAAGCCGCACCCTGCCAGACAGAGAACCGAGCAACGTCGTGCAACCCTCGCTCGCACACCTAAACACACACACACACATAGCTTCTCTACTCCGTTCATCCATTCCTGTCACGCTTTCCCTTTCCGACTACAGAGCAAGAGGATGAAGAAGAAGAAAAAAAAACGTGAGAGGACCAGACCAAGTTCTCGTTGTTCCTTTCGCCCTCGTTTTGTCCCTCTTTCACTCGATCTCTGGTTTCGTGTATTTTTCCCATTGTCCCTCGCTTCACTCGCTTCGCTTTTACTTCCTTCTAGAGGAAAGAAGGAAGAAGCCTGACGGTCCAACAAATTCAAGTCGAATACATCGAAAAGTTTGGATCTTATGATATTTTGAATTTTTTTGAAAAATCAACTTTGTCGGTTCAGCTATTGTTAAATTCAAGGCAAACGAATTTTAATTCTTTATGAGTATGGAATGTCATTGAACTGTCATGCGTATGAAATTTGGCGAAGATTCGGATGAAACGGATCGGATTTTAGATCAATTTGTGATTTTCCTGTTTTGAAGTCTTGTCGATTGAAAAATATTTGACTTGACGTGCTCAATCTTCTACACATGAATCAACGATCAGGGTTATTTGGTATGAAATTTGGTAAACATTTATAGGAGCCACTGATCAATATTGACATCGAAACAAGCTGCAAGTTGAAACTTGCAATTTGCCTGGTCTAAGTCGTCGATAGTGAACGAAGGCTTCCTTCTTGAGTAAGCCAAAGATTGAGAAAAAAAGATAATGCTTGATCGTAGGAGGAATTCGTACACTATTCCTTTTTCTTCTTCTTTTTCTTCTCCTTTTTCCAAGACTCATTGTGTCTCCTGGTCCACGCATGCTTTTCCCCTCTTTATTTGTTTTCCGGCGGAGCAAACGTCGCTAACCAAACCCCTCTGCGACCTTCGGGTTCTCGCGTCCCAGTGGGAAAGAATGAAAGGAAAATGGGGAATCGTCGTTGATTTTCCGGAACACGGTGGATATGCGTTTCTTCGTTATACGGCATATATATCTTCGAACCCCTCGTTCTTTACCAAGTTTGACTGTTCAATTGCACGAGTTTTTCGTCTCTCTTTCCAACCTCTCTTTCCGCTCACGTGAACAAAGTTGGGTTATCGAATGGTGGAATTTAGTTTTCAATTCACGACATTACACGATTTTTAGGATTTCAAAATACAAAACAATAGTATGAAAGAATGACTCCAATCAAGCCTTAGAACCCAAAAAATCTACTTTCCTCAAATCACACTAATCAACCTGAAAACATAAAAAAACATTTTAATTATAAACAATATAAATAAACGTAAATTGCTGGAATTCATGAAAATCAAGCTTTTTTCTTCGCAATAATTCTCACAACAGTCCCCTTCATAGTTTAACTCGACCGTAAACAGAAATTCCTGAAATCCAATTATTCAAACAAATTTTTATTTGATCTTTCAAATAAAATTAAATTCAAACAAACATAACGTTTCAGTGCAATCATTAAATCCCAGTGAACAAATAACAAAAAATAATATCATCTCTGTCAAGCAGATTAATTAATATTCCTCGATGTGTCCAACATCAAAGTTTTCGTTTCATTTCAATTGTTTGTAATATCGTGAAATGTTGGTGCATCAAGTGTTTCGAGGTATCGACGAAAACCCCCTGGCGTTTCTTAAATCGAATATGCGCGCGATTTGGGTACGACGTCACTCGACTCTGTAACTCATCCAATACGATTGTAATAAAGCATCCGATCAGTGGTCACGACCCCTTGACCTCCTGGCGCGTTAGGGTGGCGAGGCTCGTGCAGTTTCAGACACGACTCACCGAAGTGCCAGTGGATGTGGCACGAGCTGGTGCAGCCACCAGACCTCTCCACGAGTGTGTTTCTCAGTGACGCGTGGCCCGGCACACGTTGCCACGCCACCCATCACGTACCCCACACTGGGTGTCTCGTGACTCACTGGATCACCAGATCCCACCTTGTTTCCTACGCGAATTACAATTCCATTATCGTCTCACGACCTACGCGACGTTCGGCCCAATCTGCATAATCGAAAGCTTCTCGGTACATCGAACATTCACTTCCGATTGAAACATCGTTCCAACTATTTTCGTACGTGATGCATCGTACTGATGTGTTTGATGTTACACGCCGAGCGATACACGCCAAATATCTTTTTCATTTTCATAATTGGAATTATTGATGTTTTGTTTCATTGAGGTCCTATTGAATAGAACGTCTGCCAAAGAGTTTGTCGTGAATAGGGGCATCGTGGATTTACCAATCTAGACCATGTCGTACATGTTTAGCCTCACAAATAGCTGAACTGAGAATAAATTAAAACTCGGTGTTAATTTTCCACTTTTTATAATAATTTGAGTCAAATTCGACGATATTGGCGTGAGCTTGACGGAGGTTTTGTTAGGGACTGTACACCTGTTTGCAACTGTTTCAACTGTAACAATTCATAAAGAGGCGATATTTTTCATTAGTTCGATTAATTTATCGACAACTTCCGTTTGAAACTTAGCGCAATCAGTCGATTGATCCTAAATCTTGATGATATAATATTTTTAGAACTTACTGACATTTAGTTTCATTCGTCTTGCGACGAATAAACTATTATTTTTCTATGTATTATTATTCTAACGAGAACTATTCATTCATCAAATTTCTAAGAATTTCTGACATTTTGTTATATCCATCCAGTAATACCTCAAATCGTCACTGAAATTAATTGATACTCGGTAGGAGGGGACGATTTTAAACATTTAACGTTTGTTCATCATAACAATAGTCAGAGTGAGATTCTTATCTGGCCTCTGTTGATGAATAATATTTAAGAACGTGGAATTTCGATTACGACTGAAAATAAATTAAACAAAATTCCAACAATCTTGCGATTGCATGATTATGTCGATAAAAATTGTGAGAGATTCTGCAAAATATTTTTCTAGCACGTAGCAAACGCTTCTGTCAGCTCCTAACTCTCGTAAGCCCAAAAAATGGCTAAAATCGTCAAAATTTCTATCTAAAATCAAAATCAAAAGATAATTAAGATCAAATCACTTATTATAAGAAATCATAATTATGTACTTGTTGAGATCTACTAAAGTAAATGGCAGGTAAAAAAAAGCGAATTCCAATAATTTCCACAATGCATCGATCGTGAAACGATTGTTTGACATTTCCCATAAAAGTCTCACATAAATCTAAAAAATTGCCAGACGTTTGCTGTCGAACTATACCAACTTCAAAACAAAAAAAAATAAGTAAAGTAGTTTCGTTGGTCGCGACCATTGCAAAAATGAGACACTGGCCATTGATATAATATTACGAAACTTGAGTAAAGTCGTGGAACGTTGGACGAGTGGAAGAACGTCGATTGGCGAAGGGGAGGGGGATTCGCGGAGGGTGAACAGTGTCAGTGGAGGTGGATGTCGGAGAGAGGGTCGCGAACGAGCGGGAGGGTGAGTTTTATCGAGCAGTCGCCATGACAGTGCACGGAGGGAGTCGGCAACGAACGAATCACGAGTCGGAGATGCGAAGGAGCGATGTGCGAGGGCAAGGAACCCCCCGTTACGGCACTCGACAAAAGGACCCACCCACATTCGAAGCCTTCCAAACTTTGCTTCAACATTCGTGAAAATCCATCACCATTTTATACAACGATCACGAACGAAAATTCCGGAATAAGAAACTTCACCGTTATCGAAATATTCATTCGCAAATTTCGCATTCGATTTATTTTCATCGACCCGAATATATTTCACGTGCCAACGAAAAAATCAAAAATGTCCGGCGTTTTCATAATTCATCATACATTATTTTTTCAACAATATTCATTTTTTCACGATTTAATTTTCATTTATCAAGAACATCGTTGATAGAAGAATATTGCTTCGTTAATTCTCACGAATTAACTTGACACTTAATTTAATTTGAAAAAAATAGAAAACCGAAAAAAACTAATATTTTTAATCCGAAAAAAACTAATAATCTTAATAATATTAAGAATTAATAAATATTAAACTAAAATTAATGAATACACGAAAATTGATATATAATCAAATAGCTTTGATTAATTGATACGAAAATTCGAGAAGAATTGTTGTTCGATGAAACATTTGTGTGATTAGATCAAGGTTGAATGGACGATTATTATCGAAGCTGGGAAAATCACAGGAAAATTAAACTGACACAGCCGTAATGAGGAGTCCCTTGGTCCGGGTCTTCACGCCTTACCAGAGGATAGCGGTCGTTCCGCGCGACCACAGACTACTAGAAAATTGATTGTAACTTCCGGCTTAATAACCCTCGCGAGTTAAGCCACACACAGCGCATAACGTTTAAGCTCTTGGCTGTCTGCTTCTTGGCCGCAAGTGAAAAGTATCGGTTCAATGATAATAACGCCAGTGTAATCGCTTGTGTGTGTGTGTAAAACTTTTGTGACAAATTTTCGACCTACGGTGCCAGAAAAAAAAAATCATAGACGATAATTGTAATTCGGAACTTCCGAACGACGATCTTTTTTTTCATACTCTCAGCAAAAAAAAAGCTGATCAGAGGAATTGGCAAAATAATATGACGTCTCATTTGGCATTGAGTTTCAACTTACAAATCGACGAAATAAAAGACAGAGATGGAAAATTGAATAAACAATTAAAACGATATTGTTGTATCGAAGAACTTGTGCTGCTATCCGACTAAGAAAATTTGGCTTCTGGGCGTCTTCTGTTGGATTACGACCGAGCGGGGTTTAATTTAATCTCTCTCGCGAAATCGATCGTCAATTTTAGACGCGGGGTAGTTGAACCGTAATTTCTCAACATCCCCTTATTTACAATTCATACATTGGCTCATTCAATAATAAGACGAAAATGTTCATTGTTATTTTACAAATTCTTGCACATTGTTTCCGCACTTTTCTCATTCACGTTAAGCAGAGCTCACGAATCTATAAAGTTCCGTAAAATTCGAGCGAAAAACAAACAGAATAACAAAAGTCGAGGTTTAACTTTGAAAATTTTGTTTTCGCCATCGAAAGTGACGAACGAACCGACCGATATTTTAAAGTTGCACGAAATCTCAACACTTTTACAGATTTTAGTCGAATGTAATATTCAATAACGTGAAATATAGTTTCCATTTCGATTAGAGAACTAGAACTAAATTTTTCAAAGCTAATGTAACTTTGAGTGATGTTAGATTTATCGTTATTTAAAACTCAAATTTCCAATAAAATTCGATTTTTTTGTCTTATTATATTTTTATTATTAATTATTATTTTTTAATTTTTCTATTATCTAGATAAAAATTTTGACAGCTGGAACGCGGCTTATTTCAAAGCCAAAAAACTCGTAAGAAAAAATGAAAAACATATTCAAATTATCAGGAAAATAATTATCCATGTCCTTAATTTTTACTCGATTGTCACCACGTCGTTTTCAAATCCTGTTCAAATTTTATTAAGTTACGGCCATTTTTTTCTTGTTTGTTCACTGAAAATCAGAACTTTTACTACGAGAAAAAAGATTTTATCAACACCTCGTTAAATCACAATGCAAATTGAAATTTTTTATTTTTTTTATGTTTTCAAATTAAAGTTGATTGTGGTCTCGGGCAATATGTATTTGCAATTTCGCGTCGCGCTGACGCTTAACGTATTTTATGCATATCCCGTTGATCTATCGCAATCACCGGCCATATTAGTTCATTATATCGTACGCAAACCGTTAAACGAATTATCGTTGGCGATACGTGGGTGTCGGGGATTTTCCGAAGCACGCGAACGACGGTGCAGCCCAATTCGATGTCCGTATTTCACAAATGTAATTGTATATTCCTGCTGGTAGCACTTTTGTTCGATCGCCCGATGTCAGAGCGATACCGTCGGAAATGTGATACACCGGTGTGCCGCATCATACACTATACATGTCCATATATATGTATTAGGGTGTCCTAAAAAAAAACTTCTCCGATTTTCACGACCCTAATTCACTTCAAAGTATCTTGCATCCGTAAAATCCTGCAGAAAGATGAGCTCAATCAGACAATTTTTAGGGGTGGCCCCATTTTTTTAAAGTCTCAACTTCCAAATAATACGGCGCAATATTTTTTTTTATCGAATGAACGTGAATCGTGAATCATCATTTGAGTAAAAAAAAAATATCATTCACAAAATCATTGGAATTAATAATATTCATCTGTCATAAAATGTTGTAAATTTTCTCATCTTATATTATTTAATTTTCGTGACTTTCGAATGACCCTGATCCAACGAAATTATTTGTTTATTCATCTTGTTGAAAATGGACCGATCGGGCTTATCTTTCTGGAGGATTCTACGGATGCAAGATACTTTGAGTGAATGAGAGCCGCGAATACCGGATCAACATTTTTTTTTCAGGACACCCTAATATATATGCACGTATATATCTACATATAGACCGGTGCATTGACCAATCTACCATGAGGTTCGAAAATTGTATTTCGCATTCACGCGCCGAGTATGACAGACGCAGATAGGACACCGTTATCAATTGCCTGTCTTCGTAACTCACTGCGCGGTCGGTGTCTGCCTGACCATTATTTTTCATAAAGCTGACGTACAACGAACGAATAGAATGGAAAAAGTGTTGATCGTGACAAAAAGATACACAGAAAAAAAAATAGTGCAACGAGAGATTGAAATATTTGTTAACGGACGTGAAGATGGACGGAACATTCGGTCATTTATAAAAGAACTCGTGAATGTTCTCTCGATAATTCGCCTGTTTCTCATGAATCAACGCGTTAACTTGGTTGTATCGCGACAATAAAAAAAGTATCTTCATTCTCACACTCCAAATATCTATATTCAATGGGATTGACAGGGTGCGCTCATAATGCATTTATCGAGCTTATCAATAACTGTTTGTGAAACTTAAAATTTTATGTGCATTAATTATAGTTTGTCAAGTGACGAACGAAAAAAAAATCAAGAATCGAATGCTTGTTGAAAAAATTCAAAAAAATTCATCGAGCAACTACGACATTGGTTCCTTGCCAATTAATTCGTATTTCGGCTGACGAAAGATTTGCGGAAATTACCGAAAAACCCAATCTTCGATTTTCGTCGGTTTGACGATGGAAGAGATTGGACCGATGCGTGCATCACTCTCGGTGCATGCACATGAATCAGCTAGACGTCTCAAGTGCATCAACCTGACATAGCCGTGCTGTCACTGAACTTGAGGCATCTCCGTGAAACCCGATGTCGGATCTCGTGTGACGGCTTCTGCGGGAAGATTCTCGTCGTCACGTTATAGACACGATAACCCGACTCGAAAGAGATTCATTCGACGATACAGTGATAGCGAGGTGCACCGAGCAGACGTGGATCCATCTATGGTGCGGCGTTAAAGTGATTATCGAGAATCGCGAGGATCGTCAGACAGCAAAATTGTCCCAAAGTTAGATCTCCCTTCTCTCTCTTCCTCTCACTCGCTGAGAATCTCCATTCAGATAATTAGGATGAGCGAGCGCATAGGCCGACGGGGAAGATCGCAAATTTGATCTGCGCGTTGCATCAGCGTCCTTTCTCGCGACCCTCCGACGTTTCGTTCTCGGTGCAACGCAGTGCAACGACGATTCCCCCTCCCACTCCCCTAGCCTTTCCTTTCAGGCTATGCAACTACTTATTCATTCCAGGGCATGTAACGTCTCCGAATAACCGCTCGTAATTGACAATTACGAACAATCACGAGCAGACGTTTGGTATTCGAAAATAACGCGGAAAATTTAAATAACGAATAATTCGGCGTTGGATAATGTCGATTGAAACATTCACGAAGAGTTCGTTGGAATAATTTTGATGGTCGTATAGGAAAATTTGATTTGACGAGGTATAATTGTTTTCCAATGAGTTGGGAGTTTTTTTTTGTGATTTGAGTGTCAATTGGAATGGAATGTCGATTTCATGGTTGCATAACAATCTGGGAATTATTGCTTATACGGTATTTTTGGTTCGCGAATGATTATACATGTCTGTGAGGCAATCACATCGCTCCGGGAACGCCGAGTGAATGATAAATTGCAGATTGCAGTGATTGTCATGCAGAAAACCGAACGGTGAATGTACCGCGATGAACGTCTTACAGTTATTCCGGGATGGGGATAGACGCAACAGTATCTCGAGCTCGAACACAAACGGCCAGGGATTATCGAATTATAGGATTATCGAGAGCGAAGATTATCGTCTTATCGACATTCGTAAGATCGACAGGCGATTAAACCGTCCACGACGCCCCACCCCCCGCCCCCGTTTAATTGGTGTGACGTGAAGCTCGACAATTAAGAAAAGTCAAGCAACGGGAATCAATATGTTGGAAATATAATTATTTGTGGATTGTGATGTTGCCATTGCCAATGGATCTTTTTAACCACCGGATGATCCACAGGACAAAAATGAAAGTTATGTGTTTCGTCGCACCCCATTGGACCTAGATTGGTCACCATATGAGGGACACGCCAGCGCGCATCTTCTTTTTTTAATTGCAAACTATTGACGGAACATTTTGAAAAAAAATTAGAGATTGTCCTTTGAAGCTTTTAGAAATGAATTATGTATTTTTTGAATCAAATGAAATGTACAGAATGGAGGTATAAAAATTATTAGATAGAAGGAACACCGACACTTTCGGCACTTTCTTCATCAGGCGACCAAAGTCAACAGAAAACACTTCATGTAGGATTTTTTTAGATTTTGCAGGACATATAGGCCGTCGATGCGGTTGGCTGTTGCTGCTTCTGCGTTTGGCATGAAGCGCAATTCCTTGGGGATATCGGATTTCTTCGGGTAACCCTTGCGACTGCATTCCCGACAAATAGGACAAGTTGGAGATTCAGGGATCAGAGAAAGAGTGCGATGGACAGAGAGAGAAGGGAAGGGGCGGGGGGAGGGGGCGAGAGAGCTGGCGATAATCCGTCAAGAGCGTTGGGCAATATAATCCATCAGGATAAGACTGCAGGTGCCTGTGAGAACGAGATATTGTGCGAGCCCTGGATGTAATCAAATTACATTAGACGTCCCACTCTCAGGATCCCATCCTTTCCCACGTAACTCTGTGCAAGGACGTCCGAGGACTTTCGGCTTTCGGACCTTCTTCTCACTCTCGGTGTTTTCGCTTGACGTCGATCGAGCATTCTCAAAAACCCGAACGCCGGACAATAACACACTGAATCTGACAACATCCACCAACGTCTCGTTTTCGTGAGATGTGCTTCGTCTTCGCGTCTTTGTGTTCGATCGACTATTTCGCCTCGGGCGATCGAGCTTGGATTTGTTCTTCGATACTTTCATCGTCATAAATCGACGAGAATCACGTGACGTTGATAACGACGAGGAGTTATCACGACGCATCTCGAACGATTTTTCTTATTTCTAATCGATTTTTCGTTCATTCTGGTGATCGTAATGAGTATCAGATTTTTTTTCGTGTTTCTCGTGAATATGTTGATCGATTATTTCGGTTTCGTAAACATGCGGCAAGACAAGTTTTTCTTGGCATTGAAAAATTAAAATTTCGTTGCCAATCCAACCTTCTCCGAATTTTCAATTATTTTTTAAGCATTTTGTTATAAAACGAATCAAGTTGATTTTGATTTTGATTTTTGAATGATCGATTTGACTGAAAAATCTTTTTTTTTATCGTAACTCTGCCCAAAATTCGGAGGGTGGTTTTCCACCCCTTAAATATTGATTTGGGAATGAAAACACGGGTGTCTTTTATTTCTCGATGCTCCGATATTCCAAATCGAATAAAATCGGAGGCGGACACTTGGACACAACTTTATAATCAGATTTACGAAAATCAGATGTTATTTGATTAGCCACCTGTCTAACACCAACACAATAAAATCTCACCTGTACTCTTGCTTCCGTCAAGTCGATATTCCTTGCAATTTCCTCCCTCGTGTAGATGTCCGGATAATGCGTCTCCTGAAACGCTCGTTCGAGTTCCTTCAGCTGTGCCGACGTGAAAGTCGTGCGTATTCGACGCTGTTTCCTCTTTTCCGCGAGCCCGTCGTGACTACTGTACGCTTTGTAACCCAATCCACCTGCAACGAAAAAACACGCCATTGTAACTAAGACTAAATTTCTATTGCAAGTGGTGTTTGGTGATGAATGTGTTTATCGATAGCTAAATAAACGGTCAGAGTATGCGGAAGCTACACCTTGAAGAAATCGACATGAGTTTCATCGAGATATCATTAATGTCGAATTCCTAGAAGAGGTGTTCGTGGAAAAATTGTGACACATTGTTATCCACATGACGATTTATTTTCCTGATTTCTGTACAGGATTTAAGTTCCTCCATCATTGAATGATCACGTTTAAAGTCAGCAATAACAAAGGCAAATCCATTTGATCGAGTCATTTTAGAGACATCCTTCTGAATTTTTTTATGTCAAATGGACAAGCATTTTGTCCACAGTCCTTAATTTCCGGAATGGGTCGAGGATCGGTTTTCACGACTAAATATTGAAGAATCCGACGTTCCACTGGCAGCTGATCACGAAAATTAGCTGCCATTGAATCATATTTCTGATATTTTATCGTACAAAAATTATCGTCGAGTTCATGTGGGTTAAAATGGAAGAGGTAAGAGAAGCGGTCGACTACACTAAACGCGAACGATGTACCTAACTACAGCCATGAATGAGGGAGGACGCGATGATGTGGATCCATTGATTTTCAGGGCCATTTTGTCGTCGGTGGCTCATGAGCGGTCGTATTCCAACGCTCCGTGTTCTCGCCAAGGGCTTACGTGTTATCAAATATTTTCAATCGAACAACTCTAACAAATAATAATTAACTCCAACTTTATATTCAACCTCACGCGATGTAGGTAAGTATCTCTCATACTAACGCAGTATTCTACTTCACAACCTTCGAAAACACTTTTTTTCCATTTGAAAAAAAAAATTAAATTCAAAATACTTGGTCTCAGGTTCTTTGCTTGAAGTGAAGATCAAAACAAATGGTATCTGAATATTTCAACAGCTGCTATTTCAGTGAAACTGTTCGACCTCGGAATAAATCTGTCAAAAAACCTCAGCCATATGTTACCATCATGATGTAAGCAGGAGAGAAAGATATTTAAAGCACGCCAATTTTCCACTGCCTCAATCAATCTACAATACACTTTTCTTCCGCAAAATGAAAGCCAACGTTGATCCTCATCCATTGATAAGAACTCCAATCTAACTAGTAGGATCACTCTGGAGCCACGTAATCAATGCAAACCTTTCGCATCCACTTCATCCTCTCACTCGAAACCCATCTCGATTCTTCACCCAATTAAACTGTAATCCGTACCACGTACGATAATGATGAAATGTGAATAACAATCGATCGAATCTCTTAAATCTCTTCACATAGTTGGTGAATTATTGAGCTCCGAAATCTCCTCAATTTCTCGACGCCTTCATTATTATCGATGACTTTTTCCCAGAACGGAATTCAAAAAAGGGAAAACCGGACAAAAAAAAAACCTAAAAACCTTTTGTTGGAAATTTGATTCATGTGTCTAAATCTAATTTAAATTATTATAATTGTATTAATAAAAAATGTTGAAGAAACATTTGTTCCGAATACAATAACATAAACATTTGGCTGAATCTATCGATAAATCATTTGGATACAATGAGGGAAAAAGAATCTCTACGCGAATCTGACGGTAATTTTGACATTACAACGTTCTTACCCTGAAGATTAATGGCCGACGGAAAGATGGAAGCGGCGTGCCGATGAACGTCCTGGGTCCTGGCGGCCATGACCGAGCACGGTGTGGCGTGAGCGGGGTGATGCGCGTGGGCATGACTGTGAACGGAATGATGAGACCCAAGGGAGGGCCCGTTTCCGGTACCCGTGGTACCGGCATTGCCCGGATAACCGGCGGCTCTAGCGGCCGTGTAACGATAAGCAGCCTGACTCATTTGCGAACAAGAACTCAGATCCCCGTAGCTGCACTGCATCTCGCTCGCCGCGAGAGCGCAACTCGAAGCCTCAAAACCTGCAGCTGCGGCGGCTGCAGCCTGATTCAAGTACGAGTAGTCCATTCTCCTCAATTCTCTCACGAAATATTATATTCGACGGAAAACATACAACGGGGAAAACAAACAAAAAAAACAAGAAAACAAACGCAACAAAATGTCCGTTCGACCAATTGGTTTGGCAGGTCACTATCGGGTACGTAATTCACTTCACCCAACTATTTTATAAGACCCTGATATTGCAAACTTAATTTGAAAATTCACCACAGCAACGTGAAACACTGGAAAACTAAAATTCCAAAGTCCGGATCGGTGCAAACGGATTTCCGACGGCAAGAAGCTTCCGCAATGGCCCGACGTGCGCCACCGATCCTCGAACTCGATTTTTCTTACACGATTTCGTCGGTTTTTTTTTCACAAGGAAAAATTCCAATTTTGGAGATCTTCGATCACGCGCGTGATACACACCGTGATTTTTATCGACGTCACGAACGGGACAACAACGCGGACGGCGTGCTGTGCAATGTGCGTCGGAAGCGCACGCGCGTCTCGCGCTTCCAGCGAGTTTCCGGATACGATGGAGATCTGGCCGGGAATTATTCACGCTTCTCCAGACGGGATGCCAAAACTTTGTAACACATCGTCTCGATTGTTGTTCTTACGATAACACTTTTTCCACGTTTCCCGGCGACGCGTTCGATCGATGATAATTTCCAAATACACCGGAGAAGATTAATTTGCTGAGCGATGCCAATGAGGATCCTTTGGAAGTTGTTCCAGATGACCTTTCGATTGTCCGTGGATTGTTTCGCGTTTATGACGTAGTCAGCCACCCAGGCAGAATTTACGTTCGCCGAAATTTACGTTCACAAATTGTCCAAATCTTCTTCACTCAGTCCACGTATGTTGTTCCCTCAAAAGGTGCGACTCCACTTGACTTATCTCTTCCCTATTATAATCTCGTTCTTCGGTCTGATTCAATCTCACGTTCTCGATCTCACAATATCTCTCGTCTATTTCTCTCCTCTCGTTATTTCATCCCCGCAATCCTCGTCGATTGTCTCGCTTCTCTTTCCTCCCTCCCTCTATCTTCCCCGCCCCCTCTCTCTCGCTCTGCGTGATTCTCTGTCTTCGTCTCGCCTCGTCTAGCCGCTCTCTATTACTCCCGCGGTGTGTATGTCCTCCCGGTGTGTCCTTCCTCTCTTTTCCTCTCGCTCGCGAGGCCCAAAGTAACCCCCGACTGTTGTGGCAGACCACCCCGAAGCTTAAACGTTGTATAATCGTATCATCGCGAGAGGCGATATCAAATTATTGCGATTATCCCCCGGCGGTGATGGTAAAGTTTTTGCGCGCGGTCCCGCTTAAGAGAACCCGAGACACAACCGACTGGTGGCTCTCCTCAAAATCAAATGATAAGCTTAATTCAATAAGGCTTTGAAGGGTGCGCAAGGGCGTGGCGTACGAGCTCGTAGCATGGCCACGATACTGAGTTTACCAGTTTCCCATTGGCGGATCGGGTACCACCCCCTTGCCGGCTTTTTAACCCCTGTGGAGCCGCCCCCGCTTCCTCGTTAACCGTACGGCCTCCCCGAGCTCCCACTACCCCCAACGGAGCAACCCCCTCCGCCTCGTGCATCGCTACACAACTCCGCTGTGGTGGAAACCACCACACTCGCGTTCCAACTATCCGGCGACAACCGGGTTCTCATACGGTACTGATAAGGCCAAATTGCCAATGGTGCAACCTAACTCTGACCCGGGTTCCACCAAAGTTTTCCGCTTTCCTCACTTACGGCTCACCCGAGCTTGTATTAGGCTGTATAACCGATAAGTACACGAACACGTGGTGGTAATGTTACATGTGTTTTAAACTGCATATATTCATGCGCTAGCCGATTCTGTGTTTTAGGACGTACAGCTTGGATGTACATCCCAAATTATTTGCCATGATTGATGTAGTCTGCGATTCCCGTGCAGGAATTGCCAGCAGTCACTTTTTTCGCCCAGTCTCGGCGATAACTGTGTCATATATGAATTCTGTGTTGCCAATAATGTGGAACTACTGGGTCATGTTTGACCAGATGGTATCCCAACTAATTTCAATAACAGTATAATCATGGACATCGATGATTATTTGTGGCGGTATTTAGTTGTTTTCGTCCCTGTATTAGTTTTTTGATAGTAGAGCATGAGGTGTCGGTTGATACTGTCTGACCATTTCATTCTCCGTCTTTTGTTCCCTGCTAAGGTGGTTCCAGACATAACGTCCTCCAAAATGCTTCTAGCTTGGCAAGTCTCGATGTTTCTTGTCGTTGCCGTGTTATCATATTGGCCGTCGGACGTGCTGTGCTCCCGATCGCGGCACCGCCTATCCGAAGATCCTGCGTTGATATCCTGAACCTTGATTTCACACTAAATGGTGGCTAGCCCTATTAGCGGTAGGCTAGGGTTCGCGTGTTCGCCAAACATGTAAGGCATCGGATAGCTTCCCTTGTGGGGAAGGCAATATTTGATAATATCCATTTGATATACTTGATTATTTTGATATTTTTGATAATATAATATTTGATAATTAATTTTGATAATATTGATATATTTGATAATATCCATTTGATATACAAGATTTATTTTTCACATTATGGACCGAACATAAATATACAAAGATTATCTAATGCAATACGGGAAGGAATGATAACGCTCTTCCAACGTTTCATCTCTTCATGCCCCCGTCTGGGATAAATATGTTCGGGAGTTCAATGAACAAAGCTCATTAAGAATCAAGAGAATCAAGGGTTCAAAAATAACATGCGTGTGAATTTCGACGATTAATCAGTACTAGTGGGATTTCATTGTCGTATCAGGATTCTCGAGGCCGACTGAATTAGTTCATTGTCATAGAGTCAACGTTATTATGTATAGTTGGAAAATTTCTGGTCAAAGTGGGAAATATATGCGGAAACCCATTTTACAGAAATATTTTGTGAAATTCACGATTCTCCGGTGAACATTTATTTTTCTCTGGCTTCCATTTGTGCTTTCTCAATGGACAACCATTGCATCAATGGATCACGTAGCGATGTCAAATCTGTGGTAGGAAAGCGATCATTTTATTTCGAAGTAAGAAGATTTCTCGCTTTCAGAAACGCTCGACCCCGGTTGGATAATTTAATGACGTAAATTTGATAACGTTGTTGTTGGAAATGTGCGTGGTTCATAAATTCATGACAAATCGAGTGTTAAACATCGACGAGTTAATCGTCCGTCGAGCTTGAACCAACGTAATCCTTACATATATATATATATTTATATGTGTGTATGTCAGATTCTCGTCTCACGCGTACCAAAGTCCTGGGAGACTCGCACACGTCGCCATCGTACATATAGTCGATGTCGGTTCCGTGTGTGTGCGACGCTCGATTCGCACTTGTTCTCACGGAACAAACAGAACGAGATGGAAAGGAAGCACGGAGTCGCAGTAGCGCCGTTTCGAGACCCTTGATTTTCTCTACCGAATCGGCTACGTCCTGGCTCCCGAGGGATGTTCGGGGTGCGCGCGCGTACGACGTGTGCCGCACGGTGTTTCACCGTCGCAGCCGGGGAAACTCGCACACATTCACGTTACAGCCCCAGAGACGGGAAAACCCGTTTCTAACGGCAATAACGGGAGTACGAGCGTGAACCCGAGTTGGCTGTTCATCGTTGATCGTATAATATAGTTGCGCACGCGTACACACACACACACACACACACACGGCACACGCACACGAGGGGTTTGCCACCGGGTTTCGAGCAACTCCCTTGTACACTGGCCTTGCTGCGGTCCGGTACATATGTCCCTGATTTGTCCGGAGAATAATATTCTCGTGCAAAGTTGATTAAATATTGGCTATATTGTATTGCTGCACCCTCCATCTTTCTCTGTCCTTTTCCATCGACCCCGAACGATGAAAATACGAGTGTAATACATATATATATATATATATATATATATATATATATATATATATATATATCTATACATATATATTTCGTTGCCACGGATATTCATCTTTTCACTTGTATCCTTATGTCGCACACTCACAACCGCGGCGGACTGTGCCCCTCAGGCCCCTTGGGGAGTTTGTGACGATTGCATGTGCGTTTCTCGATTTTTATTTATCATCGATATCCGGCATATTCGGTGAGTTTTCGAGGTTCTCACGGATGAGTTACAATCAGTGACGCGAGAGCGTCGTCAGCGCCACTCGAAGTTGTGGTGTTCGAGAAACAAAATCTACGATTTAGGATTTAGGAAAGAAGGATCTAAGATGCGTTATGACTTTCGGGACAGTATCGAACGAAGAATGAATGTTACGAGAAGACAACGACTCGGAACACCGCAGCCTTCTGTGCACCGAGTGGAAAACTGAAAATCACATAATCGTCATGGACTGGCCCGCACAATCCTCAGACACGAATCCAATGGGGAATGTATGGTCTGTGATGAAACATAAGCTCCGAGAAAAACGTGTGTTCACCCCGCAGCAGCTAACCCGACAGATTCGCAGTATCTGGAAATCGTTTATCCGCTCATGCCGAAAGTCCGGTGGAAAGTATGCCCCCCGATTACCGTCAAGCTCTAATCGACAATGGATGGAGATTGGACGCCGTATCGAGTAAACGCATCTTTGTTCAAGTACTCTGCTTCGAACCTACGCTGTTGATTTTCACAAATATTTTTTATTCCATGAGATACGCAGACGACGCTCCTGTGCCACTGACTGTAGGGTACGATCATTCTATGGCGGAATATTGTACTTGGGGTCGTCGGGAGTCTGGGTGGTTACCGATTTTACTGATTTAATTGAAGTTAACGGTTTTTTTTTCTAACGACAAGAATAAATAAATTGGAAAAACATTCCAACATGAAAAAAAAATCTGAAATAGTTTTTTTTTTTCACATACAGAAATGTGTGTACAATATTCCATCGTAACGTCTGAAATATTCATAGCACGGTGCACCGAATAAAATCGCATACAGAATGCAAATATAATTTATTGAGAATGAAATATTCGATTGTGACACAATCGGAATCATGTGTTTTGTATGTGCACGAGGATTATACGGAGCAGAACGATTTCGCACGCACGACAGAGTGTGGATAACGTTAAATGATTCAAAGTGTTCAATTCAATCAAGTGATGCTGCACGAGGACGGCCAGAAGGGCAGAATGCGCCAGGGTGTAATCAGTTTAGCAGTGGGTGGTAGGAGTATCAGGGTGCACGAGGACCGCCCCCCTCCCCCGCCACAGTGCCTCGACCACGGCGGGGGAGGGGGATGGCGGCGTGGATGAAGACACAGAGCATCAATCTCAAATTCAAGATTCTCGTCGGTTAAAAGGTGATGGACTATATTTCTGGGTGCGAGAGAGATAACGCTATCGGCGGAGCGAGAGAGAAATGTAGTCCATTACCTTTGGGCGATGCAGAACCAGCTGATCGCGCCACGAGTGCGAGAGAGATGGTGCCATTGATGGCCGCTGCAGAGCGACGGAGAACGAGCACGAAATGTTTGAATTTTATTATTTAAACGGCGCCGAAGATGGGTCTGTCCGAACCCCAAAATATGATTAGATAAATTAAGTTGAAACATGGTGTCCAGTAAAAAACGTTCGTACGAGATTCGAGGATATTTAAGGTCCATTTTCAGGTTGTTAGGTTATTTGTCAGAAGTGGAAGTAAATAAAACTCTTAATAAATGGTGTTGATTTGTGTGTTAGAACATAAACAACGAAAAATACTTATTGTTGTAATAATCGTTTTTGCTAATGTTGTTGATTCAGTTTAAAAAAAAAATACTCGGGATGCATATTTTTGTAGGATTATTTCTAATAATATAAGTTTTCAAACAAACTCAAATTGACGGGAAATAAAAAATTCAAGGACAGTTCCAGGACTTCCTGGACACCATGTAAAATAAACGCAAGACCATACGCACACTCACGTATTCCCAAACAAGAAAAATTAATAATTTGATAGCTCGGAGAGTGGTTGGAGGAGTCACCAAATGAACGAGGCGAAAAAAAAAGTTTAAGCCAAAATCATTTATTTACGAGCAGTTTAATCTTGATTCGCATCAACGTTCTCAGTTTGGAGACCCTTGAAGGTGCCCACGGGGATGTACGTCACGAGAGTGTACAGCTTGTTGGCGGAGTCTTCATCGTCGTTTCGCCGTCTGCTCAGACGAACACGCACGCGGAAGGGGACGTTCCTGAATGGATAAGAATAAACATAGGTCAGTATATCGAGCTTTGTTGTCGGCGCTGTGCGAGAAAGCAAGCTGTCGGTGCGGTGAGCTTACCTGATTCCCTTGGACCACAGCTGTTTGTTCAGTCGCGTGTCGATTCTGACATCGGGAGTGCCCATTTGTTTCTCGGCGAACTTTCTCACTTCCTTGATGGCCCTCGGAGCGCGTTTCTTGAAACCAACTCCATGGAGCCTCTTGTGAAGGTTCACCGTGTATTCGCGAGTTACGACTTCGTTGATGGCACTTTTGCCCTTTTTCTCATTTGGCTTGGTCATTTTTCACACCTGCGAAACGAAAATAAAAAGTCATTAGAATGTCGTCGATCACCCACAACCCATTGAGGAATCTCTAAATCGAAGCCATTATCAGAGATTCTACGTTTCACAGAATATTCAACTCTTATCCAAACTGTTAACTTAGGTTATGTTCGAAAATGACAAATTCAAATTATTATATTTTTTTTCCAAACACCACCACTGTTGCACAAAAAGAGATGAAGACAAATTATTTATGAATCTTAATTCTATATTGTTATCCGCGATAATTTTCAATGATAAATGTCATTTTTTCGAAACCGTTGTAAACAAACGTCGAGGTACACGAGGTGATCAATTATGTACAAACGATGTTACTTTGTACTTAAATAATACGATATCAATATCAATCGATGTCTCTAGAATCTCATTGTTTCAATTATTAACGAAACTTCAATAAATTCGAGCGGATGATTAGAGATTACGTTTATCGAAATAACCGGCATTACCTCTCCGACAAACGGATCTACTCGAAAGAGCTTGGGAACGTTGGCGTTCCGAAAACAATCCGCTTGTGGGTTGTGTAACGAGTGGCGAGTGCGCATGCGCGCGACGCGAGGTGACATTGAATTTCGCCCAATCAATGAACGCGTGGCTGACGCGCCGATGGAAAGTAGCAACAGAATCGGAACCAATCGGAACACGAACAATTTTGTCCAAAAATTGTCATTTTATTATCAATAATCATTCTGTACAAGATATTCCGTGCACTGCACCACGATGATTGCATAATTATTTCTCAGATTTCAGTATTGATTACGATGTAAACAGTGAACAATGAAATAATCCGGTGGAAATTTATCGCTACATCGAAATTGTACAGGCACGTGGGCGCGAAGATGGACGACCGTCCATGACAATGAAAACCGGCCCGTAACAATTTTTCCGATGGTTTTAGAAACGCGCACGCAGTTCGGGCGATGGAGTCTGTTAACCTGCGATGTTGATACCGTTGTTTTTAACACAAAATACTGTAATATAATTTGAAATGGCCGGTAAAACGTGGAATTCGGATATGTGGAAAACGTGGGATAAACATGGGAAAAATGATTTGTAAGTGGTTATGAGAAAGAACGAGAAAGAAAAAAGAAATTGAACGAAAACGTCGTGTGGGGTCGTTATTGTTCTCGTTTTTCGTTACTATTATCCGCGTTGTATTTGCGAATACGATCGTCGAAAAAAAAAAAATTAATGTACTCCACGTTTATCGATCTCTGCTCGAAGAGTTAATTTGTCTCCATTAACGACTGTTTGCAGCCTCAAGCTAATCAAGCACAAATATAAGGAAGGTGACGCGCCAGGTAATTCATTCCACGCTTACATTTATCCTCGACCCCCCCCTCCCCCCTTTTTCCATTTTTATCCAATACCCGCACATTCTGTCCACCATGTTTATGTATCACGCGTTTTGACTATCGTCTTGTCTCATCGTTTCTCGTTAAATGCCTGCAAGAAAGTGTTAAAAAAGTTCGTTTCCTGGAAACAGCCAATATCATTGTCGATGAACGTCCGATCGAGCAGCTGCGTTGCAACGCGCACATGCAAACGCCGTACTACCTGATAAAATCATCTGGAAATCAATGAAACGCTACTAGCTCGTCTGCTTCTTGTTATATTCCTTACTGAAAAACTGAAAAAATTTATTTTTGACATTGGCAATGTTCATCACCAAAGACGCTCTGACTATATATATCGCTGCGATGCTCACATAGTTTTCTAAATTCATCTGTCGATCGGCATCATCCAATCTTACCGATGCTTCGATTTTATCGACGTTCAGCGCCGAACAGTCTAATAGACTGCAGCAAACCCGATTACACATTTTTCACAAAATTTATATATTCATTGTTATTATAATCCCGTTTGTTGAAATTTCGAAATTGTATTTTCAGAATGGAAACGTGGCTTATACGAATTAATATCCAATGGGATCCAAGGAAATTTGAAAAAGGACTATGTAGTTACTGCATTGGGGGAACTCGTGGTAACGCATCAACATTCGTTTGAATTTTTCACAAAGTCATTTATCCATCCGTCATCCAAACTTCCAACGACAATGGCGAATCACGATTCGTAATTTTGTAATTTCAGAACATCGACGCCGCCGTACCATCGACTATCGTAGATATATTCACATTGATAGATGCCGAAGCCCACAACGACGAAAGAAACAATTTTTATTACATCGTGAAAGAATGCGAAAAGGTAATCCAGATCGGCTGGATTACGATATCGGCTTTCAACGTCGCAGACATTCTCATTCGTGTTTTATTGGTTGCAGTTTTTGACAGACAGGATCCTGACCGAACGTCTGGAAATTGAAACGCTCCAGGATGTAGGAACTCTTAAGAATCGAAATTTTCAAACAAAGTTTATCAAAGTGAAAACAAAGCTCTAGTATGTATAAACCGGCGACTTCCACGATCCCTTCCCCGTTCCGCAACACAATTTTAATGACGATCATTACTATTTTTTAAAATTTTTTTCATTTCGAAACAGTTACAAACAAAGAAAGTTCAATCTCTTCAGAGAAGAGAGCGAAGGATATTCCAAGCTAATCGTAGAATTGAATCAAGATAGGCCGGCTCAGGAGGCTACGTCCATTTTGGAAATTGTCAAGTCGTTAATTGGTAAGAGACGGAAAAAGAGGAAAAAAATGTATGAATCCTACAAATTTTTTTCCAACCAGAATGGAATTAATATATCACTGCGATTGTTTCGCTTTCAGGCTATTTCAATTTAGATCCGAACAGGGTACTCGATATTTTGCTCGAAACCTTCGAAAATCGTCCACAGGACGATGCTCTGTTCATACCTCTCATTCGTTCGTACATGAGCGATCAGCAAGTGCTCTGCGAAGTGCTTGGATTCAAATATCGCTCGACAGCCGATGCCACACCGTTCTCGTTGCAACGAGTCACGGCTCTGATGCTGCAACATCGGGTGATCGAGTTGGACGATATTTTGCCGTGGCTCGTGCCCGACGACAAAATTATAATCAAGGATCACGAACAAGCGATGAAACTCGCGAGAGAATACGTGCGAAAAATGAGCGTTATCTCGACCAAGGACAAGGAAGAGCAGCAACCCGAAGAGAAGGAAAATGTTCAGGTGATTGTCAAAATAACAATCGAATGTCCAATGAATGAATTTCTTCATCACTTTGGTTTTTTTTATAATAATGATTATTTCATTGCTGTAGGACAAATACGCGAGTAATCAGAAATTCGGGCTCTGCGAGGCACTTCTGGACGTTGGAGCTTGGCAAGTGGCGCAAAACTTGTTCAATCGTTTGCCGGATCATTGTTTAACGGATCAGCGGCCCATTGCGCTCGCGTTGTCCAAAATGATTCATTCCCTCGTCGAGCCAATTTATAGAAAGTGAGTTATTTATTCAATTTGACGATTGGGTAGTTTTAACTAACTCCGGATTTATCATTGCGTTTAAAAATCCTCGTCGATTACGGAATTTTTAACTACTAATTTTTATTTAAGCCAAAAAAAAAAACGATTTACTCAAAATTTCAACTTGGTTCAACCCTTAATGATTTAGTAGCGAAAAGATATCTCTAGATCAAGTTCTGTAAATCTAAGTCTGTTGCCTGGATGGGGTAGAAAAAAACCCCGACGGTGTAAATAATTTCCCAACTCGAACGAAAAATCTATACGCAATACGATACAGTATTTTTTCTTTTCAGACACTGTATGATATCGCCAAAATTGCCCGGTCGTGAGATACCGCCTCTGAAAAGCTCGTTAGCTCCCAAACCGATGGAAAATTTGAACGACATGCACGACCAATTGTTGCCGATGCTAATGATACTCGGCCCGAATTTGCATCACGATCCGATTCTCATGTACAAAATAATGCGTCTGTGTCACACGGCGATAAAACAATGTCCGACCGATAGCAACAAACAGCTCATCGACAAGTCCAACAGTCTTTATCACGACGTACTCACGATTCTCGACGTCGCTTTGCTACCCGCGCTTTCGTTCATGGATTGCAACTGTTGCGTCGCCGAAGAAATGTGGAACATCATCAAACATTATCCCTATCAGAATCGTTACGCCCTTTACGCACGTTGGAAAAACGACACGCCGCAGCAGCACGCCGCACTATTGCGAAAACGTGCGGATGCGCAGAAAAAAATTAAGTCGATCATGAAACGTGTTAGCAAAGAAACGATAAAACCGGTGGGAAGATCCATTGGAAAACTCACTCACTCGTCGCCCGGAGTACTTTTCGATTACGTGCTCATACAGATACAACTTTACGACAATCTCATTGGTAAGCCGTTTGTTCAACTTTTTTCGAGGTTTAATTTGGTTGGATGTATTTTTAGGGTTACGTAGAAGTCTGGGAACCCTTATGATTTCGGTCTGTTCGTCCATTCGTCTGTCTGTGTGTCACAGTCGTCCCTTTTTCTCATTGATGTACCGATTAAGATGGAATTTGGTACCACAGACGTAGATCCCCCGAATTTCCAAACTATCGATTTAAAAAATAGGGAAAAAATTCAGAATGTCGCTATTAATAACTACATTCAATCAAAATTATGACGAACGCTGTAGCAAAAATAGTTTATGAAATATATAAAAATAACTCTTATTTTCTGACACAAGCTAATTTGTCAGGGTAAAATAACTTCTATTCTGTATCATAAACATAGCTTCGAAGAAATTTCAAAGTTGAAAAATAAAATTAATTGAATAAAATAAATTATGGTTTAAATAAAATAAATTAAATAAAAATAAACTAAATTATGGTTAGCGATCTCAGATTTCTATAATTGTACAAAACTATACCATATCTATAATATAATTGTGGATATGACATGTTTCGTCAATGGCTACTACAGAATGACTAGGGAATCCTATCACGTGCGTGCCCAACACGCTACTTGATTATTTTCATTTTTTATTTTTATGGAGCGACCGAAAGAAATGGTTTTTTCTTCTTTCGCGCATTCACAGGTCCCGTAGTTGATTCGTTGAAATATCTAACGAACATCTCGTACGACGTGCTCGGTTATTGTCTCGTCGAAGCTCTGGCGGGCGCCGATCGCGACAGATTCAAACACGATGGCACCAGCATATCCCTCTGGTTACAATCTCTCGCCTCATTTTGCGGTGCTATTTTCAAAAAATACAACATCGAATTGACGGGACTTCTTCAGTACGTAGCCAATCAGCTGAAAGCTCAAAAAAGGTAGGTTTGCCTTTTGGATATCAACTCGAAAAAAAAAATTGTTGCTGGTTGCGAGTTGTATTTGTGGACGGTTCGTTGGTGCGGGAGAAAGTAACCATAGAAGGCAATCTGAAAGAACTATCGATCTTCGTTGTCGGTACGTGGTCTCTGCGTCGAACTATTTGACCGGGAAAATTGTTCGATACTTCGATTTGTAACACGATGTTCAACGTGTGCGGAGACAAGAACCGCGTTCATTATTTCGTTACGCGAGTCGTTGACTCCATGACGATTGCCATGTGATGTGTTTGAGAGGAGAAAGAACGAAAAAAAAAAAAAAAAACTATTGGCACATTTTGGCGGTCGAAGACTTGGAAAATTCGAGAGTAATCGGATTACGGACACGGCTGATTGTTAGGGAACATTATTTTCATGAAAATATGTATTTTATTACAAACTCAATGAATGAGCCACGAAGGATGATGCCAAATTAATGAAGCTGTATGCAGTCGACGACGACGACGCATTTCAATGACGTTATACGGTTGAATATGTATCGTAAAAATATTTCGAGCCTGACGCGAAGTAACTTGGCTTGGAGAATTTCGCCGGAAAGAAAACGGAATTTTCAATGGTTCGTTAATTGTGAAAAAAATGTAATTATGCAGAAAAAGGACACAAAAAAAAACCGAGAACTTTGAAACACGTATTTCTGTTTTTAATCAACTTTACATATGTATATAGGGCGCGAAAACTATTTTTTATAATGTTTCAAAGTCATAGAAAAAAAATTTCCAATGAAATTTAAATTTCTTTTTTTCCGAAAAAACTATTCAAAACCAACCACTATTTACTAATTTCACATTTTTTATTCATATTGTATTGCGCCATTCTTAGTAATATATATGCAATTCTTAAGGAGAGTGTTCTCTATAACATATTTCAATCCGAAAAAAATCGAATCGATGTCCACTTTCTGCATAATTACTAAAATAAAGATAATAATAATAATTTCCTATTAAAAATTATGAGTCCAAAATAAAACTATTATTATTCTTTCAGATCCGATGAATATCGTCGAAAGGCCATTGACTAATAAGATTGTTCGGTCAATGACCAAACTACGAATAGTGAGGAGATAATCATTGAAAAATTCAGAATTCCATAGTATGAATGTGTTCCCGGAAAAAAAATCTTAGTTTGAGACGATGAAGAAGGGTCGCGACTGTCGGGGAAAGAAAACACATGAAAACACGAAAATATTATCATTGTCGAGTTTAAAGAGGATGGCTGCCTGTTTACCGTTTTGTCTCTTAGATTCCAAGTTTTCTTGACCCCCGCTCCATTGCCACACGATATCTTCACGAAAAATTCTCGAAAACTGTCTCGCGAAGCAATTTACTTATACATTTCAATAATATTCGTTTCCAGCTTAGATCTGTTAATCCTCAAAGAAATAGTACAAAAAATGGCAGGTATCGAGGCCGCCGAAGAAATGACGTCCGATCAATTGGATGCCATGGCTGGTGGGGATCTTTTGAAAAACGAGGTAAATGAAAACTGTCTTTGTCTTTAAAAAAAAAATTAAAAAAACGGTGTTGTTTTTTTTAATTTTGTTTTCGTAAAAATTATTTTCACGATCAGTTTGTTCACGAATTCATATCGTTTGCAGGCCGGTTACTTCAGCCAAGTACGAAATACGAAAAAATCGTCGCAACGTTTGAAAGAGGCATTGTCGGAGCACGATTTGGCGGTTGCTCTGTGCTTGCTCATGGCTCAGCAGAAACACTGCGTCGTTTATTGCGAAACCGAAAAATCTCATCTCAAACTCGTCGGTGAGCAGACGATTGTCCGATTGGTGGACGAAAAATGTTTTTTTTTTTTTTCCGTGTCTCGATAAATTTTTCTTCTATTCGGAAATTTTCAGGTAAATTGTACGATCAGTGTCAAGACACACTTGTGCAGTTTGGAACATTTTTGGGGTCGACGATGACGGTGGACGAGTACGTCGAGCGACTACCGTCCATTCACTCGATGCTCCAAGACAATCACATACATTCGGACGTTGCGTTTTTTCTCGCTCGACCAATGTTCGCTCACGCCATCAACGTAAGCTCATTATTCTATAAAACAAAACGATTTTTTTTTCATTCTTGAAATTTGACCGTAGATTGGTCACCATATGCGAATGATCAGATAACACCGAACAAATTTCAAGGGTGTGTAACCCTTAGAATTATGGCAACAAAGAATTGAAACGATAAGAAAATCAATGGACGTCCTGATGAGGAAAGTGCTGCAATTCGGCGTTCCTTCGATCTAATTATTTTCATAACTCTATTCTGAACGTTTCATTTGATTAGAAAAAATATATAATTAATTTCTAAAAGCTTCGAAGGACGAACTTAAATTTTTTGAGAAAATTTCTTTCAATAGTTTGACCGCGACGAATCTAGGATTAATTTTTGTTTCTTTCTTTCAATCACACAACGCGTTTGAATTTTAGATGAAGTACGACAGTCTACGTAAATCGGATCCAAATTACAAGAAGATGTCGACATCGATGAAACAAGCAAAATACGCGGAAGCCGCACAATTCGTGATGGCGCCCGTGGCTCAATCCGTACGTCCTTTACATCCCTCGAAAGTCTGGGAAGACATATCGCCACAATTTTTGGTTACTTTCTGGTCGCTGTCGATGTACGATCTGTTCGTGCCCGCCGAAAGCTATCAGCGAGAGATCAACAAGCTCAAGCAGCACGCGGCTCAAGCCGCGGACTCCAAAGACATGGTGAGATTTCGCGATGCGTCGAGCAAATGTGATACGAATCAAAGACATCGCTTCTATTTTTTAAAAATATTTATATTTCTTTTCAGAATGTGGGTAAAGGAAAGAAAGAACAGGAACGTTACACGACGCTCATCGAAAAACTGCAAGACGAGAAGAGAAAGCAGGAGGAACACGTGGAAAAAGTTTTCGCGTATCTCCGACAAGAGAAAGATTCGTGGTTCCTGTCGAGAAGCGCCAAATCGGCGAAAAACGAGACCATCACGCAATTTTTGCAGTTGTGCTTGTTTCCGCGTTGCACATTTACCACCGTTGATGCCATGTATTGCGCCAAGTTCGTGCACACCATTCATTCGTTGAAGACCGCGAATTTTTCAACGCTTCTTTGTTACGACCGAGTAAGTTGCAACGTTTTCAAGGTTTTACAGATTAAAAAGCGAACTCGATTTTTTTTTGCTACCCCCTCCAGTGTGGTATCTTTTAATAGGTCTCCTCAAATGCAATTTAAAATGTTCCGAGACCTTTAGTTTTCAACGCTTCAGACACGAGATATTCGCTTCAAAAGTCGTCATCAGAGTCGCTTCCCTCTCTCCAATTTAAATAAATTGTCGATTCAAAAAATCGGGAGAAAAACCAAAATGTAGCTTTTAATTAGTGCATTCAATAAAAATTATAACGAACACTGGAGAAAAATTAGTTTATGAAAAATACAAAAAAAACTACTTGACTACTCTCTTTTTTGCTACTCGTTGTATTTATAATATTAAAAATATCAAATTTAAAAAATCAATCGTGACTTTGATTGGTTCTTTTTTTTGTTTCCAGCTGTTTTGTGATATAACTTACTCGGTTACATCGTGTACGGAGAACGAAGCGAATCGATACGGACGTTTTTTGTGTGCCATGCTGGAAACCGTAATGAGATGGCACTCGGAGAAGGCGATATTCGACAAGGAATGCAGCAATTATCCGGGTTTCGTCACCAAGTTTCGTGTCAGTAATCAATTTTCCGAGGCAAACGATATGGTCGGGTTTGAGAATTATCGACACGTTTGTCACAAGTGGCATTACAAAATTACCAAGGTATAGTCCCAACATTACGTTCGATGCTCCTGATTTTTTTAAACGATTATCAATTACACATTCGTGTGTTCACATATTTTTATTTTCATTTAATTAATTTTTTTATTTTATCATCCAGGCCATCGTAGTGTGTCTCGACTCGAAGGATTACGTGCAAATAAGAAATTCTCTGATAATACTTATAAAAATATTGCCGCATTTTCCGGTACTCGCAAAATTGTCGCAAATTCTCGAGAGAAAAGTGGAAAAAGTGCGAGAAGAGGAGCGCGGACAGCGTCAGGATTTGCACGTTCTGGCGACGTCGTACAGCGGTCAATTGAAAGCACGGGCTCCGAGTATGATTCGGGAATCGGATTTTCATCACGTTGGTGACAAAACTGGAAAGACGCAAGAAACCGCGAGTAACGAAAGTAGCGAAAAAGTGAGCAACGGTATAACAACGAAAGAAGTTTCGAATGGAGAAACCAAGGTGGAAAAGGAGAGCAAGGAACAGCGTGAAAAACGCAACGTTTCCAATCAAGTTCATCAGTATGTGTGATTTTTTTTTTAACATGTAAATGGATTTGAATTACTTTTTTTGTTTTCCGCGATAATACAATCGATAATTGTGCTCGGTTGTGTAGCGATAGCACGGAAAAGGTGCGGAAGAAGGAAGAGCCCAAGGAAATTGCGGAAGTCAAGGAGAAGCACACGAAGAAGGACGAAATCAAGGAGGAAGAGAGCGCGGATAAGAAGGATCGAAAGTATTACAAGGTACCCAGTCGATTGGTCATTATTGCTCAAGGGGTTGTTATTATGCATATATGCAATGACTATTATCTATTCATTTGTTGGAAAATTAATGGATTTTCATGAATTTTTTTTTCAATCATGTTAACATAATTTCATTAGAATACACTATGCACTATCAATCACAACACGTATTGAGGTACTTGTATGAATTTTTTCATGGAAAAAAAAAATTAATTTTGGGGGAACTATTGCCGTTGTGCCGAAACACTTTTTTTTTGAAGATCACTTGCTGTGAGCAGGATATATCTAGAATGGCTCCTCTGAAATCAGAAAAACCAAAAAATTTTCGTTGGTATAATATTAAAATCAGTTCGTGGACGAATGATTTAGTAAAGTTTTGATTTATTGTGTTATTATCGACGATTCTCTGTACCAACGATGATATTCCAGGAGGACCACTATTACAGCGGGGTTGTCGACAATTTGGACCGAGACCTTTCGAGCGTGTCCAACAGCAGCGCGAGTTCCGGACCTCCACAAGACGGTCCTGAAAGAGGTATGCCAAAAAAATAAATAAAAGAGAAACATACAAATATTCGCAATTGATTTCATCTACACGAATTAATTTTTTCAAATCAAATTTACCTTTGTTTTTCTCAGTTCCTGAAACTAAGAGACGAAAGGTCGACAGCATTCCCAAGGTAAGCGTGTTTGTCGGGATAATTTATTTATTTATTTATTTTTTGATCGGATTAGGATCTCCAATTTAATGGCACTTGTTTGAACAGGAGGCGCGACGGACAGACGGATCGACCGACAAAAAAGAACGTTCGGCGAAAGCCAAGGTTCGCGACGAACAGAAAGAATTGCGAAGGGAAAAGAAACTCGGCAGAAAGCGGGTGAGCGTCGGCGAAGAAAAAAAACAGTTTTTTAACGTTTAAATAATTTGTTCTTCGAAATAATTTTTCTTTTATAAAATTTTCATTACCCAGGACCGCACAGAAGAGACAGCCACAGCAGCCGAGCAGAAACGAAGAAAAGACGATGACAGGGGTTGGTGACAGAATAATTTTTTCGTCGTTTCTTCAAAAGACACAAAAAAAAAAAAACATTAAAAAAAAATCTAAGTTTCTATTTTTATTTCCGTAACACTCAGTGATTAAACAAAAATCCATTGAACGATCTGGTTTTTTAAAAACAACAATAATAATAATAATAAATACATTTTATTTTTCGACCACCTTGTAAATGAGCAGTGCATTATGATTGTAAATCCTTGTCAACCGCCTCAACATGCCACCTGTGTGAACCCCCAACAACAAAAATTTGACGCGACAGTCGAATTAATTGTTTTTCCGGGCGCCACAAACACTGGATTGTTCTTATGAAGCTTCGTTTTTGCAGCGAAGGGCACGCATCAGAACGGCGATCTTCCGGAACACAGAGAGAAGCATCATTATAGCAAGGTTCGTGATTAAATCGTATCGAAAATTTTAGATTTTTCAGGAATGTGCACGACCCTGCAAAAAGCATCCGCAATTTTTTTTTAAACCAGCTATGAGATTGTTCAGCGTGGGGTGGTCTCGTGTAACACGTTCCAACGTAGGAGAAACACGATTTGCTTGCTACCGCTCTCGCCATGCTTTGTGGGGCATCCTTTTGCATGTGACCTCCGACTTCAGTGTTTCATTTTCTTAATTTCTTAATTGGTTGATTTATTGATTTATTGATTTATTGATTTATTGATTTATTGATTTATTGATTTATTGATTTATTGATTTATTGATTTATTGATTTATTGATTTATTGATTTATTGATTTATTGATTTATTGATTTATTGATTTATTGATTTATTGATTTATTGATTTATTGATTTATTTATTTATCTATTTATTTAAAGAAAAAAATGATTTATTTATTTAAAGTCTCCATGTCTGAGCAACCGAGTCTGGCAATGGATTTTCGAATTTCCATTAATTCTTTGAAGTGTTAAATTCGTTCGATCGGCGATTAAAGCGTTTAACTATATTTTCACGACAACTATCACCGAACTCAATCGCACGTAATCATCCGAATCATCATTACTTCCCTAACATGATTGCTTGGGCCCCTTTCCAGTTGTTAAGAACATCCGCTTCGTGCGTTTTGAAAATACGAAATGCAATGTTCAGAAATGACGATGAGAGAAACTTTCGTGACTCTAACAAGTACCGAAGAAAAATTAAAAGCCCGAGCGCGTCTTTGTGCAAAGTCGAAGAAGAAAAAAAAATTACAATAATTCTGCGTGATTTTACTTGCAGGAGAAATCACCGTACACAAAGGAGCGAACGCACGAACGGGAAGGTCGCGAAGGCCGTGACAAACAATATCCTTTGATAAAACTATCGTCTTGACTATTCATCATCGAACGTTCAAATTCGTTTGCATTTCGTGATACAAAGTCGATCGCAATATCGTTATTTCTTTAACCACAGAGCACCAGAAGAAGTTCGGATCCCAAACGAAGATGATGTAAAACAACGGACGAAGTTTGACTTACATTTTATATGATACGTTTTGAATGTTGTAATTAAAATAGAATTTTCGAAAATAATAAAGAATACAATAGTGAGTAAATTTTATATTTAACTATTGAATCCAGTTTTTATACAATAAATCGTACAAAATGAATAAAAATAAATTAATGGCCACGCTTATACGTTTAATTCGACATTATTCAGCCTTTCGAAGTCTTAAGATCAGGTACGGATATTGAATATTATATAATTTATTTATATATATTCGGACGGTTCATGATTTGTGCTCTTGCCACGCTGTGCATATCAAACTGGTTTGATTGATTACTCTAGCTTACACGAAAAATAAACCTCGTGCAGGAAGTGTTTTTTAACCTAATTCGAGGTCGCTAAAAACGAAAATGACTCATTAATTTTTCCAAAGAAGCGTTATTGATAAATAAATAATGAAATATTAACAATAATGGAAAACACTTTCACCTGCAATCATTAAAACTTGTAAAAAAATATCCAACTCAAAAGAAGCAAATAAATGTGTAATTTTCGAAAAAAGTTGAAAAATCCACTTTTCTCTATTTTCAGCAATTGTAATTCAAAGAATACCATCACGATTGACACAAAAAGTACATTGTCGTGAAGGTAAAGAACATACCTTTCAAACAGTATACATTTTGGTCGGATTAGATCCATCGTTTTCGAGATTCCTGTCGATAACCAAAAAAAGGCCGAAAAACATGTTCTTCGCTAAGATGTCGACAACGCTTCTTTGGAAAAATGATTGAGTATCACTTTGTTTCTCAGCGATACTAAATACGTCTATATAACACTATTTTCATTAGTTCCTCGCAGAAAAGGAAAAATTTGTGAACTAGCGTTATAGAATAAATATCGGTCATAAAGGTGACATTGTTATACAGTTAAAATAGCACTGATCTGCATTGAGACTTTCTTCCTCGAGACGTCTGAGACGTAATCTCGCGTCCTGCAAAATATCGTCCGTTGAACTCGATTCGCTGAGTACAGTGTTCGTCTTGGAAAATCGTACGACAGGTGCGGCCATTTCGAAGGTTGTTTTCTTGATCAATCTTGCCTCTTCCAACTGTCGCGATAAACTGACCGCACGCAGCGTTAATTCTTCTATTCTCGATTGTTGTACCTTTACGAGACTCGAGAGTTCCACTCTCTCTCTGTCCGCAGCCGATTTATTCGCGCCAACAGCGTCGGAATCCGTTTGCACCTGGGCGTCACGAAAACTCAAATTCTCGCCGATGTCTCTGCGCGAAAGTTGTTTTTTAACCTTTATCAATTCGTCCTGAAGATTTTTCAAATCGGTTCCGAAATTTTTGTAGCAGTCACGTTCATTGTTTAACCTTCAACAAAACACAATAAAAAAGGTTAAAAAATTGCAGATCGACGTCTTTTGATTATTGGATTGTAAATAATTGAAGTTGATAATTTTACAGATAGTTCTGTTGTAATGCAACTTTTGTATTAGAACATAGAAAAAATAAATAAATAATTGTATAATAAAAAGACCTCTCAGTTTCCCGAGCCAGTAAATCTTCTCTCGTTGACAATTCAATTTCTCGCTTGTGAATACGGCGATCCTGCTCCATCTTCTCTTCATTCAGCTGTCTTCTTTTCAGATGGACAGAATGCACCAGATTCTGAAATAAATACGAATTGAATGATTTCATGAAAAAAAAAAAAAAAAAAATAATTATTGAGAGTTCAGTGGCAATGAATTACTTGAGCTTTGGCCAATTTTTCATTGATCGTAAGCATTTGTCGTTCCATCGTATGAGCTTGTTGTTTCAATTCCTCTTCTTTCTGTCTCAACTGAGCTCCGAACGTTTCCTTTTGCTCCAACAATTTTTTCTTCGCTACCGACAGCTTGGACACTTCGGAGCAGCTTCGATAGCCTCCGTCGGTCTGTGTTTCGCAGCTTCTTGTTCCGTTTGTCGCGCGGCTTTGCGCTATTTCGTTGGTTCGCAACAGACTCGTATACTTGAGTATGCAGAGCAACAGTGGCATATCGTTTTCCGCATAATCCGACACGATAGACGTTCCCGCATGATCCTCCAATCCTATGCCCAGCGTCTGGAGGGTATGCTGTACGTAATCGGTTTGCAACTTTTGTTTTTCCCTCGTCACTTCGCCGGCGTCCGGCAGGTTCTTGCAAAAGTTCACCAGCAAAGGAGCTTCGCTGGCAAAGACGGACAGCGTATAAGCGTAATTGTGATTCCACAGGTATTCCGCCACGAGCAAATCGTAGACGTACTGCTTTGCGCACTTGGGACTGGCGTTGTCTTTGTTCAGAGTCGTATCTTTGCTCTTCAGAGCGTTCACAAGATTCTGACGGAGATGAGTACGCACGTTGGATATTATACCACATTTCTCGAACCTGATAACCGCAGTATCGTAAATTCATTTATTGACAAAATTATTTCCAGGGTAATTGAAATTCAATATTTCTTGTTTTTCTTCTCTCAACTTACCACGCATAAACTGCTGAATAGTAATCGCCGTCCATTTGACAATAATATGAATATTGAGGTTAGGTCTTGTTGTAGAAACAAAATTTGCGAAGTCTACGAGCAATCTTAACCATAACAAATTTTTCTTCGGGCTGCTAGTGCAAGAAAAGTCGGGAAAAGTCGTGAAGATTGATAGTAGGAAGACTAGAAGAAAAGAAGACCGAACTTTTCCAGATTTTGCTTCAAAATCGGTCATAAAAACTTGCGCCAGAAGCGTAGTTCGAAAGCGGCGCGACAGCGGCGCTGGCTGACAACGATGTCGCCATCTCTCTCGATCAGCTACATAAAGTTAGCCGACCGATTAACCAATTAAATTAATCGCAATAGAAAGAAAGGAGACTAACGTGGCTCTAAACCTATCTTTTTCTAAATTAGAGCTCGGGGTACTATATTTGTCGATAATGTTGGCTGTGCAATTTTGACGATAAGCGGGGGAACTGTCGATAGGTTGGGTTTCACGGTTTGGGAGGAAACAATTCGATGCGGTTTAAATCGACGTTGATCGATACATCGATTCGACTAATCATCTCGCAGAAGGATAATTGGCGCAAGGCGCAGACGCAAATCAGGGACGTTGAGACAATAACGTTTCCGTTTCGAAGACGATTGCAATTTTCGGAGCTTGTTAAACTCATTCATTATAAATTCATATCTCGAATGCAAGGAGGACGCGAATCCGATGGTTGTTAGTATTTTTACATTCTCGCACAAATGTTAAAATTCGAAAAAACGTCAATCGGATGTTTGGAGGTGTCTGCGCGCGCAGACCGGGCCGTTGTACGTTATTAACGGCCATCAGCGGCAGTACGTAGCGTCGGTCCCCGAAGGATGGGTAATTGTATCGAAAGTTTTTGGTTAATTAATGAAAGGTAATGACGAAATAATAGGTTGACGTTAATTATGAACATCCGAACTAACTTTTGACAACATTTTTGGGTCTGCGGATGAGAATAATGCGCTCGATGGGTCGGATTGAAAAATTGGCATAGCCGTGATCAATATGGGGGGTGGGTGATCGACCAAACGGCAACCGACGCCATTGACACATTCGACTGTCTCGTTGCCTTCGACAATTAAATCATTCGACCAATCATTGACTTTTTATAATTAAATCATTCGATCAATCATTGACTTTCTATAATTGAATCGTTCGCTTTCGTGTTCGATGATCGTGTCGGTAATAAATTGTATTTTTTTTTAACAACGCAAAATAGTCGAAATTCGTCGTAACGGTCGCGCGACTGACGCGCGGGGGGCTTCGTGTCACCGTACAATTCGTCGCGTCGGGCTGAACAATTGAAAATTATCGATTGAAATAAATGACATTCTTCGAAAATAAAGTTTGATCTGTGAATATGAATAATCGAGCTTACGATTGAGGTTATCTTTGACTGTTGGAAATTTTGAATTCATTGAAATATCGTTGATCGAATAAAATCAGTGTCGACGTCGAAACTCTCGAGTGAATGGAACTACGTGCGTGGGGTGCAATGGATCAGCCGGACTCTGCTTTGGATTACAGGTGAGTACGATTTGATCGTAAGATTCGGATTTTTTCGTCATTCTCGTGGTGTAGGGTAGTCGCCAAATTAGAAATTTTTAATGAATCCATTGTTCATTCGTTTTTTTCCCCTTTTTTGTTACAGTGTTTGTGTTTGTGATTGTGATTGTGTTTGTGGTTGTGGTTGTGGTTGTGGTTGTGTTTGTGTTTGTGTTTGTGTTTGTGTTTGTGTTTGTGTTTGTGTTTGTGTTTGTGTTTGTGTTTGTGTTTGTGTTTGTGTTCGTGATTGTGTTTGCGTTTGCGTTTGTGTTTGTGTTTGTGTTTGTGTTTGTGTTTGTGTTTGTGTGTGAAATGGAGCAGTCATCGAGATATCGACGCTGGATCGTCGTCCTTCGAATCGTCCGGTCGGTAGTTCATCGACGGAAATCCAGAACTCTTATCATCGGTCGGTAAGTAGATTTTCTTAAAACAAGAATCGAGTTTCATGACCCATCGACTTTCGAAAAAAAAAAAAATTTCGCAAAAAAAAAAAAAAACATTTTTTTTTCATGAAAAAACCAATTTTTTTCTACTACAAACGATAATTCGGTTACTAGAGACCTATACAAGGGTGTCCGTATCTGAATCAACCGTTGGATCACCCATACAGAGCCATATCCGTGTGAACGAACCGTTTGGATCGATTTTCGTGAAATTTCGGGGTCCAAAAACCCTTAAAAGTCCAAAAAAAATTCATTCGGCTTGGATACGACCGAAACGACGTTCACTACAAACCTTTTCACACCCAACTCCATAAGATGAACGCATAAAAATCGATTTTCCCGACCCATCATTTTTCCCTAAAAAAAAATTTTTTTCGTCAAAATAAATTTTTTTTTCTTAAGAAAATCGATTTTTTTTCTACTACAAACGAAAACTCGGTTACCAGAGACATATACAAGGGTATCTGTATGTGAATCAACCGTTAGATCACACATACAGAGCCACATCCATGTGAATGAAGCGTTTGAATCGATTTTCGTGAAATTTCGGGGTCCAAAAACCCTTAAAAGTCCAAAAAAAATTCATTCGGCTTGGATACGACCGAAACGACGTTCACTACAAACCTTTTCACACCCAACTCCATAAGATGAACGCATGAAAATCGATTTTCCCGACCCATCATTTTTCCCTAAAAAAAATTTTTTTTTCGTAAAAATAAATTTTTTTTTCATTAAAAAATCGATTTTTATTCTTCTACCAACAAAAACTCGGTTACCAGAGACATATACAAGGGTGTCCGTATGTGAATCAACCGTTGGATCACCCATACAGAGCCATATCCGTGTGAACGAACCGTTTGGATCGATTTTCGTGAAATTTGGGGGTCTAAAAACCTTTAAAAGTCCAAAAAAAATTCATTCGGCTTGGATACGACCGAAACGACGTTCACTACAAACCTTTTCACACCCAACTCCATAAGATGAACGCATGAAAATCGATTTTCCCGACCCATCATTTTTCCCTAAAAAAAAATTTTTTTCGTCAAAATAAATTTTTTTTTCTTAAAAAAATCGATTTTTTTTCTACTACAAACGAAAACTCGGTTACCAGAGACATATACAAGGGTATCTGTATGTGAATCGACCGTTAGATCACACATACAGAGCCACATCCATGTGAATGAAGCGTTTGAATCGATTTTCGTGAAATTTCGGGGTCCAAAAACCCTTAAAAGTCCAAAAAAAATTCATTCGGCTTGGATACGACCGAAACGACGTTCACTACAAACCTTTTCACACCCAACTCCATAAGATGAACGCATGAAAATCGATTTTCCCGACCCATCATTTTTCCCTAAAAAAATTTTTTTTTTCGTAAAAATAAATTTTTTTTTCATTAAAAAATCGATTTTTATTCTTCTACCAACAAAAACTCGGTTACCAGAGACATATACAAGGGTGTCCGTATGTGAATCAACCGTTGGATCACCCATACAGAGCCATATCCGTGTGAACGAACCGTTTGGATCGATTTTCGTGAAATTTGGGGGTCTAAAAACCTTTAAAAGTCCGAAAAAAATTCTTTCGGCTTGGATACGACCGAAACGACGTTCACTACAAACCTTTTCACACCCAACTCCATAAGATAAACGCATAAAAATCGATTTTCCCGACCCATCATTTTTCCCCAAAAAAAAATTTTTTTTCGTCAAAATAAATTTTTTTTTCATAAAAAAATCGATTTTTTTTCTACTACAAACGAAAACTCGGTTACCAGAGACATATACAAGGGTATCTGTATGTGAATCAACCGTTAGATCACACATACAGAGCCACATCCATGTGAATGAAGCGTTTGAATCGATTTTCGTGAAATTTCGGGGTCCAAAAACCCTTAAAAGTCCAAAAAAAATTCATTCGGCTTGGATACGACCGAAACGACGTTCACTACAAACCTTTTCACACCCAACTCCATAAGATGAACGCATGAAAATCGATTTTCCCGACCCATCATTTTTCCCTAAAAAAAATTTTTTTTTCGTAAAAATAATTTTTTTTTTCATTAAAAAATCGATTTTTATTCTTCTACCAACAAAAACTCGGTTACCAGAGACATATACAAGGGTGTCCGTATGTGAATCAACCGTTGGATCACCCATACAGAGCCATATCCGTGTGAACGAACCGTTTGGATCGATTTTCGTGAAATTTGGGGGTCTAAAAACCTTTAAAAGTCCAAAAAAAATTCATTCGGCTTGGATACGACCGAAACGACGTTCACTACAAACCTTTTCACACCCAACTCCATAAGATGAACGCATGAAAATCGATTTTCCCGACCCATCATTTTTCCCTAAAAAAAAATTTTTTTCGTCAAAATAAATTTTTTTTTCTTAAAAAAATCGATTTTTTTTCTACTACAAACGAAAACTCGGTTACCAGAGACATATACAAGGGTATCTGTATGTGAATCAACCGTTAGATCACACATACAGAGCCACATCCATGTGAATGAAGCGTTTGAATCGATTTTCGTGAAATTTCGGGGTCCAAAAACCCTTAAAAGTCCAAAAAAAATTCATTCGGCTTGGATACGACCGAAACGACGTTCACTACAAACCTTTTCACACCCAACTCCATAAGATGAACGCATGAAAATCGATTTTCCCGACCCATCATTTTTCCCTAAAAAAATTTTTTTTTTCGTAAAAATAAATTTTTTTTTCATTAAAAAATCGATTTTTATTCTTCTACCAACAAAAACTCGGTTACCAGAGACATATACAAGGGTGTCCGTATGTGAATCAACCGTTGGATCACCCATACAGAGCCATATCCGTGTGAACGAACCGTTTGGATCGATTTTCGTGAAATTTGGGGGTCTAAAAACCTTTAAAAGTCCGAAAAAAATTCTTTCGGCTTGGATACGACCGAAACGACGTTCACTACAAACCTTTTCACACCCAACTCCATAAGATAAACGCATAAAAATCGATTTTCCCGACCCATCATTTTTCCCCAAAAAAAAATTTTTTTTCGTCAAAATAAATTTTTTTTTCATAAAAAAATCGATTTTTTTTCTACTACAAACGAAAACTCGGTTACCAGAGACATATACAAGGGTATCTGTATGTGAATCAACCGTTAGATCACACATACAGAGCCACATCCATGTGAATGAAGCGTTTGAATCGATTTTCGTGAAATTTGGGGGTCTAAAAACCTTTAAAAGTCCGAAAAAAATTCTTTCGGCTTGGATACGACCGAAACGACGTTCACTACAAACCTTTTCACACCCAACTCCATAAGATAAACGCATAAAAATCGATTTTCCCGACCCATCATTTTTCCCCAAAAAAAAATTTTTTTTCGTCAAAATAAATTTTTTTTTCATAAAAAAATCGATTTTTTTTCTACTACAAACGAAAACTCGGTTACCAGAGACATATACAAGGGTGTACGTATGTGAATCAACCGTTGGATCACCCATACAGAGCCATATCCGTGTGAACGAACCGTTTGGATCGATTTTCGTGAAATTTCGGGGTCCAAAAACCCTTAAAAGTCCAAAAAAAATTCATTCGGCTTGGATACGACCGAAACGACGTTCACTACAAACCTTTTCACGACCAACTCTATAAGATAAACGCATAAAAATCGATTTTCCCGACCCATCATTTTTCCCCAAAAAAAAATTTTTTTTCGTCAAAATAAATTTTTTTTTCATGAAAAAATCGATTTTTTTTCTACTACAAACGAAAACTCGGTTACCAGAGACATATACAAGGGTATCTGTATGTGAATCAACCGTTAGATCACACATACAGAGCCACATCCATGTGAATGAAGCGTTTGAATCGATTTTCGTGAAATTCGGGGGTCTAAAAACCTTTAAAAGTCCGAAAAAAATTCTTTCGGCTTGGATACGACCGAAACGACGTTCACTACAAACCTCTTCACACCCAACTCCATAAGATGAACGCATGAAAATCGATTTTCCCGACCCATCATTTTTCCCTAAAAAAAATTTTTTTTTCGTCAAAATAAATTTTTTTTTCATTAAAAAATCGATTTTTATTCTACTACCAACAAAAACTCGGTTACCAGAGACATATACAAGGGTGTCCGTATGTGAATCAACCGTTGGATCACCCATACAGAGCCATATCCGTTCGAACGAACCGTTTGGATCCAATTTCGTGAAATTTGGGGGTCTAAAAACCTTTAAAAGTCCGAAAAAAATCCTTTCGGCTTGGATACGACCGAAACGACGTTCACTACAAACCTTTTCACGACCAACTCCATAAGATAAACGCATAAAAATCGATTTTCCCGACCCATCATTTTTCCCCAAAAAAAAATTTTTTTTCGTCAAAATAAATTTTTTTTTCATGAAAAAATCGATTTTTTTTCTACTACAAACGAAAACTCGGTTACCAGAGACATATACAAGGGTATCTGTATGTGAATCAACCGTTAGATCACACATACAGAGCCACATCCATGTGAATGAAGCGTTTGAATCGATTTTCGTAAAATTCGGGGGTCTAAAAACCTTTAAAAGTCCGAAAAAAATTCTTTCGGCTTGGATACGACCGAAACGACGTTCACTACAAACCTTTTCACACCCAACTCCATAAGATGAACGCATGAAAATCGATTTTCCCGACCCATCATTTTTCCCTAAAAAAAAATTTTTTTCGTCAAAATAAATTTTTTTTTCTTAAAAAAATCGATTTTTTTTCTACTACAAACGAAAACTCGGTTACCAGAGACATATACAAGGGTATCTGTATGTGAATCAACCGTTAGATTACACATACAGAGCCACATCCATGTGAATGAAGCGTTTGAATCGATTTTCGTGAAATTTGGGGGTCTAAAAACCTTTAAAAGTCCGAAAAAAATTCTTTCGGCTTGGATACGACCGAAACGACGTTCACTACAAACCTTTTCACACTCAACTCTATAAGATGAACGCATAAAAATCGATTTTCCCGACCCATCATTTTTCCCCAAAAAAAAATTTTTTTTCTTAAAAAAATCGATTTTTCTTCTACTACAAACGAAAACTCGGTTACCAGAGACATATACAAGGGTGTACGTATGTGAATCAACCGTTGGATCACCCATACAGAGCCATATCCGTGTGAACGAACCGTTTGGATCGATTTTCGTGAAATTTCGGGGTCCAAAAACCCTTAAAAGTCCAAAAAAAATTCATTCAGCTTGGATACGACCGAAACGACGTTCACTACAAACCTTTTCACACCCAACTCCATAAGATGAACGCATGAAAATCGATTTTCCCGACCCATCATTTTTCCCTAAAAAAATTTTTTTTTTCGTAAAAATAAATTTTTTTTTCATTAAAAAATCGATTTTTATTCTTCTACCAACAAAAACTCGGTTACCAGAGACATATACAAGGGTATCTGTATGTGAATCAACCGTTGGATCACCCATACAGAGCCATATCCGTGTGAACGAACCGTTTGGATCGATTTTCGTGAAATTTGGGGGTCTAAAAACCTTTAAAAGTCCGAAAAAAATTCTTTCGGCTTGGATACGACCGAAACGACGTTCACTACAAACCTTTTCACACCCAACTCCATAAGATAAACGCATAAAAATCGATTTTCTCGACCCATCATTTTTCCCCAAAAAAAAAATTTTTTTCGTCAAAATAAATTTTTTTTTCATAAAAAAATCGATTTTTTTTCTACTACAAACGAAAACTCGGTTACCAGAGACATATACAAGGGTGTACGTATGTGAACCAACCGTTGGATCACCCATACAGAGCCATATCCGTGTGAACGAACCGTTTGGATCGATTTTCGTGAAATTTCGGGGTCCAAAAACCCTTGAAAGTCCGAAAAAAATTCTTTCGGCTTGGATACGACCGAAACGACGTTCACTACAAACCTTTTCACACTCAACTCCATAAGATTAACGCATAAGAATCGATTTTCATGAACCATCGATTTTCGGCAAAAAAAAATTCTTTTCGTTAAAATAAATGTTTTTTAAATCAAAAAACCATTTTTTTTCTACTATAAACGAAAATCCGGTTACCAGAGACATGTACGAGGGTACCTCCATGTGAATCCACCGTTAGATTCGAGTCTTGCGGAGCTGAGTTTCCGCGTAGTGTCAATTCACTTTATCGAAAGGCAAACTTACTTTATCGAAAAAATGATTTTCAAATTAATTTGTTTAAATAATTTTTCATAAACAATTGAAATTTGCAAAAGAATAAACCCGTATAACTTCTTTTTCGATTTGACTTGAATCATAATAATAATAATAATAATACCAATATCGATAATAATAATAATAATAATAATAATAATAATAATAATAATAATAATAATAATAATAATAATAATAATAATAATAATAATAATAATAATAATAATAACAACAACATCAAAAACGAAAACAACAACATTAACAATAATTTGATCTTCTCTGATTTCTTGAAGAATGAGCTGCTTGCATGACCGATAGATAGGCGCCCCTCGCTAATACATCGCGCGATCGGGGCAGTGGTGATGAGACCGCTTGATCTGAGCTGGGACACATGAGAAAGTGTGCGCCGTCCGAGTGCCCCGCAACGTAGACCGTAAGTAGGAAAGAGACCGCGTAACCATAGTTGGGGCATATAAGAAAGAGTGAGCCATCTGACTTCCCGCCTACGATGAATACACTGAGTAAAAGTGAGACGGAAATGGGGCGGAGTCAGGCGATAATTTTGCATGTAATCTATCTTCTTTGCTTTATGTAACTCTCTCGCTCTCATAACCACAAGTCCATCGTCGAACCCTCCATTGAATTACCAATTCCGGAAGTGAAGGAACGAATCATCACGGTTGTAGATCAATCAATTTATTAATTCATAACTAATACGCTATAATCAAATGTTACATTTCGGTAGTACGTGGTATATATATATATATTTTTTTTAATTCTTTATTCATTATTTCTCGTTAATCCTCGATGTGCGTTATTCGAGAAACGGAAGTCGTACGAAATTCCAGTCGATGCTCATTGGTATTCGTTTCGACGAAAAAAACCCACAACTTTATTTCTTGGCTATATCGTCGGAATAGACTTTTTTTTCTTCTTTTCTTCATCGTCACAATAATAGATTGCATCCGGGAAGATTATGAAAAATCGACGCATCGTCGAAACGAAAACCAAGAGATTGAATGATAACCGGTTCGTTATACATCGATTACAAAATTTTTTAATTTTTTTTTTTCACGTTTTCACACGTTAACACGCAAAGTCGTTAGAATTATTTTATCGAAGTTTCAGCACTTTGAATAGTCGCGAAACAATCGTTGAGGTCCCATTAAATATAAATGCATTTTCCACGGATTGATTCCGAACGTGTGGGTTGAAATGTTGCTTCACGAGCATAACGCGCAACCATTCTTTTACACACGCTCGATGTTCATTTAACTTCCATGTTCATTTTATCGACACTTTTGTTTCATCTTTCACGTTTTTAGAAAAAAAACTGTCTTATCGACTATCGCCTAAAATCCTACGGATTATTCGTCAATTTCGTGACGAAATTTTTCGATCGTTCGTCGAATCGTTCGTACACTCGTTTTAACGTTCGACGAACAATCTTTATTTGTAGAAAAAAAAACGTGTTTTGTATTCGTGAATATGAGTAACGTGATTTATGATTTCGCGGAAGATCGTCGTGGACCAAGACGATTTTCAATCTTCGATATTGCTCCTGGGTTTTTTTTAGAGTGGACAAAAAAATTGTTTCGAAAAAAAAATTATTTTTTTGTCGGGAGTCGAATAATGGTAATAATAATAATGTTAGTAGGTATTTTTTTGTAATGTCGGATAACGTGTTTGGGATACTAACACCAATGGCACAATACGATTCGATAAATTATGAAACAGAGGGAAATACAATTCTTTATTTCAATAACAAAATGAGCCTCTACTTAATTTCCGTATGAAATTATGATTCGAGATTAAATTTCGAGTTTTTCTGAATAAATAAAATTCTTTTAGTTTTTATCTTCATGTTATGGCTTCTCTCCGAGCGTTGTGTCCGAGAGGGTATGTGCCACTGGCAATAAGGGTGGGATGACAATGATGGACAGTAATTTTTATGGCATCCGTTTTAAGACGATGTGAAACGTGTATGTTTGCGGCAAGGATAGAATTGTGTCAATAATAAACGTATAAATCCTCTTTCAGTTATTCCGTGCCCAGTCGGTAACAAAAATTGTAATCAATTATTTGATAGCGCTGTCGTATTTCACGATAAAAAAAAATAAATAATATCCCTACGTTATGCAGAATTACAAAACGAATATTTCGTCTCTCGATTTGGTTTTTCGAGTTCGTACGAAATATCGTCCGTCGATGAGAAAGAAAACGGCTTCGGACGCGGGATTTCATTCTATTTTCGACCAAAACCGATTCGTTACTTCATTACTCAATTCCACAGGGAACAATGATTTGATTTTCACTATAAAATTCAATTACCCTTTCAAATTGCATCACACTGGGTAATATCAATGTACAAAAGGTACAAAAACTCCGATCATCGACATAAATGAAAAATGGTCGGATTTTAATAATCCGAAGTTAGGTGACAATTATTATTTTTTTTTTCAAACCAATAATTGAAATTCCGAAAAACAAATAAATATCAATGAAAAAACTGCATCGACGTATTATCACATTTCGGTGTTTCCATTAAAACTCGTTATCAACGTTTATTACCACATTTTCGCGATTCCATCAACGATTTTCCGTTGTAATTGAACCATAATTGAACTATAGAGTTTGTCAATAATCCCGATTTTTTTACGGGTCTCCGGTGAAAAATCGTGTGAGCGATACGAGAGTTTGGTTACATTGTTTGGTTAATCTTTTGTTATTTGCGAATCATCGTCAATATCGTAGCCATTTTTTCGTCAGACTTGTAGTCGACATAACGATACCCTTCATCTTGATATTTAAAATATAATGACAGAATTTTTTTCGCAAAGAAAAAAAAACGTACCGTCAACGAAATAATAATAAAAAGAAATCACTTCGTTAATGGGTTTCATCGTAGCAGAGGCGATTTTCATTACCGATAATCCACGTTTCAAGGAATAAAAACTCTGGAGGGGAGAGGGCGTCAGTAATACCATATCCCATCGTTGTCAGGGTTGCCGGATGACTTCTCAAGTTCGTTTGGTGCCAAAAAAAAGAAAAAAAAACGTTCGGTACAGATTTCGCGAGGTTCGATAAATAATTGTGCTCGACGATTTTGCGGCAGTTATTCTCATTTTGACGACTCGGAATTCAGAAATAACTGAATTCCGAGTCGTCGAAACCGGCAACCCCGATCGTCTTCGCGAATTCGGTTTGGCAAATGCGTTCAGAAATTCGACATTCGATGCAAACCATATCGAAGATCGTTCGTCCATTAAAATTACATTTCAAACCGATTCAACGTTACGAATAAGATCGGGCAAACTCTCGAACCGACCGTACTCGATCGAACGTCTCCGACGTTGCGATTTGCGTCGTCTCGGTGATTCGACGATCTGTCCGGGATCGGAAGTGGCACGACAACGGCCAGTAGTAGTCGTCGATCGTCCAGCGATCAACGGCAGTTCGAACGATCGAAACGTGCGATATCCCCGAATCGTCAATTTATCGATCGTTCGTTCGTGATTGCCTCGAGGGCGTAGTGATGTGCGAAATGAATCTCGACGTTCCGTCGTCGATGGATTTGCCGCCACGCGATACTAACTGCGTTCGTCCGAGGATCCTGGATCCTCGGTCTGCGTGGCGGCGTCCCTTCTTCACGCGATGCACGCTGCATCGCTGCAGATGGCGTGACCGGTCTCCCACGGCAATGGCGGCGGCGTGTTGACCAACGAAGGCGTTGAACATCGGGCCATCGAACATCGATCCATCGAACAACGTTCCATACCTGTGAAAGAACCATCGTAAAGAGCGGTGGATATAACAAATGGGGTAATCAATAGAGTGCCTTTTTCCATTATTCCATAAGTCCATCGAGTCCATTACATGGACGATAGATAGACCGAAGAAGACCAAACTGTTATGGACGTACTTCACTGACAGTGAGCGGATTTTTGTCGGTACTACACTGTTAGTTCATCAGAACTTCTTGAGGGTGCTCGCGTGAGTGTCGCCAAAAACCTAAGATGGCCGCTGTTTTTGTAATGAGCGCATGCTCGTCACGCATTCGTCATCCATCGCGGGATATTTGAAAACTCAATTACTTGATATGAACTGGAACTAGCAAAATTACTTGGGAAGTAGGTGTACTACTGTACTTCTGTACGGCAAAAGTACTCATATTCAATAACGTTAGTGTGGCCTCCTCTTGGCTATCGTCCATGGTCTATTTTATCCGGGTGAACCTCCATTCCCATCGAATTCGTAGACTCACTGGTCGTATCTCGAGTAATAACGCAGAACACCTTCGCTAGGACGATCGATGGTCTAACTCGGTTAACTGCATGCATCAAAGACCACCGGGGAAACGTAACGAACGGTGGGGCAACTTTAACGACGAAATAATAATTTGTGGAATCGACATACGAATTAATATTCGCATACAGCAATGGATAGGATATCCATAGAAGTCTGAAGTGATATTGATCTATGGACAATATGGTTTGTGATGATTTAAGAAGCCGGGATTAAATGGAACATTGGAAGGCGATTCAGAAACGAGAAAAATGGAGTACTGCGATTAAAAATTTGATGATCAGTTAGGTGCACAAATCGGTAAATGAATAGCATATTCATATTCTGGTAGGTTCAAATATCAAAATAGTGCAGGTAGAATTATAATTTCATGCTAAATTGGAGAATCTTTTATTTTGTCCCCTTGCTCAGAGATATTTCTTTCTGCGCTTAGTCATCCCGTTTCGCCCCGGTCACCATTAATCTCGATCAGTTTTCGCTATTAAATTCATCGCGGACAACAATGATGGTGGCAATTTTTCGAAAATTCAGCGACGAGACGTGTGAACATGGATATTTGAATAATCAAAGATCGGCCGAGAAAAATGATCGATTAAGCGAAATAAACGACTACAATAAAATGCGAAAGGGGTTATCGACGTTCAGCATATTGAACTGCTAGTTGAGACCTTGCACAATTTGAATACATATATATATTATATATATTGATCAACCATGAAATATTCATTTCCCTTTGTCGATCGATCAACCACAAATTATGCAAACTAAACAATGAATAATATTTTTCAAAATGGCTCTAACCTGATAAATCTAGTCCACCGATGCTGCAGACGTCCAGCCCGCCGGTACTCGTCGCGCAACAGTGATGCTTGGAATCCAGTGGCTTTTGTCTGCACAAAATCTGCCAAAAAACAAACCAAAGAAATGTACAAAAATTCACAAAATCGATTTAAAGTTTCGAAACAGTTTATTCTATTTTTTTTTCAAATCGATTAATCGCTTCATTTGGTTTTACCTTGGTGTAAAAAATTTCACGGGATATACGACGAAAGTGATTGTTGAGAAGCCAGTATAGAAATGGATTCCAAAAGCTGTTTGAGAGAGCGAGCCACGTTGCTAGGAAGTCGAGAAACGGAGGTGGCTTGCTTCCTGTGCAAGCTGCCACAACTTCCTGGATGGTCCACGGTGTGACCATGACGATGAAACCCAGACTCATGGCTGCCATTGTTCGTGAGGCCGAGGTCGACAGTCGTCTCTCGTGAGCCACGAGCTGTAAAACCCAAACGGAACGGGGGTCGAACACCCCAAGAGCGTTACGGGCAACATTAATTTCACGAATGTCAGCCATTTCCTTGCAACTACGAAATTAATATGTATATACTCAACGATTTACATCCTATATACATATGTACGTACGCGTATATATATATGTACGCACACGACATGCGTATATATTTATGGATGTTTATTCTATTTTTGTTTTTGCTGCGTTTGGTTCGCGACAATGTCTGGAAAATTGTGAGACGATTTTTTTTTTTTTTTGCCTTGCTTGGCTCGTTCCTAAGGGATCTGTGTCACTCTCATCGTTGTGAGAAGATGGACAAATGAATGTTCGCCCAAGCAAAAATGAAAAAAAAAAAAAATCCGCCTACTGTCAGCCGAAAGAATAATTCTTTTGACTGTATTTTGTACAACGCTCGACGGGAATTGCGTGTAAACCGATATCCGGATGAACGTTCAAAGCCGGGACACCCGCGCTGAAGGCTCACTCGCCAAATCATTCCTCTCTGTCCGTCTCTCGACGCAGCTTGGAATTACCGCAGAGCCGGGGAGTTAGTTTCACGGTGAAGGATTACGAAAGTTCGCGTCTAATGCGCGCCACACACCAGCTTCGAGTTACACGGTTACGCGTAAGCAGTTGCTCGAATAATACTCACACTCTGGCTTTACGCGACACATATTCCAACACCCGTGACTTTTTCTATAATCTCACGAATTTTCTCGAATTTACGATTTTTTTCTTCTTCTTTTCTTTCATTTCTCTTTGGTTTCCACTCGCGGTTCTTTTGACCGAACTCCTCGAGACTCGTTGAAAGGTCGAGGGCATGAACTGGGAATACCCACAAGTGCGGGATGACTTTGACTTTTGACTTTGAGACTAGGTTTTTATTTCTGAGGAATCAAATTATTTTTTTTATTTTTTTTTATTTCAGAAAGAGAACTTTTTATGGTCTATTTTTTTTTTTCCTGTTTTTAGTAAGAACATTTTTGTTGGTAACGTAACGTTTTGGTGAAAAATCGTTTGAAGGATTTTTTCATGAAGTTTCAGAAAGATTTGAGGACTGTTCAGTCACCCGAAAATTTCGAAAATTACAATTTTTTGAGGTAAAAGATTTTACGTTCACGTGCAAAAGTTCTGATGGTTTTTCCATTAGAGCTTTCTCTTTTTCGCTTTTTCATATAGAGATAGAAATGATTCACGACACATACGCACACTCGTAGTGAATAAAATGGGAAAATATAAATGTTCGTGATATCGAAAATTCAATGGCAAAGGAAATATAATTTGGAATCTTCTTTATAAGACTCCAGGGCTCGTTATACAATCAATTACCAATTTTCAGGAGATGTTTGGGAGTACTTTTGTTACGCAGCGATAACGTGAAGAAGATTTGATAATAATCGTTAATCGACGCGTGCCATGGAAATCCGTGGCTTATTGGCAAACCAAAATGTTCGTGAAATCGTTGCCCAAACGTCTCTCAACCACCCCAGCGGAGCACCAAAGTATTGTGGCAAAGTTGTCACACATGTTCCAACGTCCGTGAGAGTTATTCGTTGAACTCGCTGAGGAGGAATACGAAACGTTATGCACGGATGCGGCTGACCGGCTACACAAATCCCAGAGAGTTACACTCGGATATATATATGTCGTAACGATCTGGAAAAGCAGTATGGTGCTTACACGAATAAACCACGATAATTTATGGCGTGAATATTTCAGAGCAAAGTTATCATACGAAAGCTCATGATTCGGTATTCGGATTGCAACTATATTTTGACGGAATCGTCGAATATTCTTGTTCGATAACAAGTCCCACTTTGCGCAGCCGTGCACGAGCATGGGATCTAAAAACGAAGTAAAACATTTTTCCGGAAATATTTTTTTTTTTGCAAACAAAGTTCCTAAAAAATTGTATCTTTGACGGAGCAACGTGAATCCGTCAATGATGTCCTACGTGTATTATCACTGAGGGTGATAACGTAATAACATTGTGGATTGATTATCAATTTCATTGGAAATTCGTTAATTGGTAATAATTATTATATTCGATATTGATTGGGGTCATGTAATAACTTGAGCTTTTGAATGATAATCGGGTTATTGACAAATTACGCAATTCCAATATTTCGTACGGTTGGAGAAACATGAAAGTTCATCAGAATAATGGCGAAGGACCGAGAAACTAATATTTGTGTTGGAAGTAATTTTTTTTATTTTTATTTTTATTTTTTATTTTTTTCTGACAAAGTTCTAATTAAATTATCATCTCTTCGGAAATGTTTAGTATCACATGAGAAACAATGTGGGTTCGAAGGATGATCGTTCGGGTCGAAATCGTACTGTCGGATATTGCACGTGGCGTCGTGAAGGTTCGCGAAACGTTCGGTTAAGAACTAAAATGTGGCGAACCCGAAGGCGTCTCAGCCGCGGGCAGACACTGGCGTTACGATGGAATTTGAAGCGATCGAGGCCGCGAGGGCGTCGTACGGAAACGTCGAGCTTTGTGATCTATCGCTCGAAACTTTTGCAAGCACCGACGTATCTGTATATATGCATGAGAAACGTACACGAACATACACGGGGTCAATAATATCTCGGGTTAGTTTCCGTAACGCTCGGCGAAGTGGGAGGAGAGATGGCGAGGGGGGGAGATAAAACAGGAAGTAAGGGTGTCATGTCGTGGGAGATGATGTTCGACCGAACAAGCGGGAAAGCAAAGTTTTTTTCGCAAAAAGTTAGACATTGAAACTCCAAAGGAGAACGAGATTAGAAGACTATTATTATTATCGAAGCTCGTGGGATTGAGCGATGATTATATATTCTTCCTCCGATGTACAGGTCAAGTTTGGAACTTTTTACACCACTATTTTGGTACACCATCAAGAACAAACAAGGGGTCTGATAAGGCGCAACAGGCAGTTTTCCGTAACTTCGAAAAATTCACTTCTTCCATCGATGCGGATTTTTTTTTTTTTTTTTAACAAAAGAAACGTAAGGACAATCCATTAAAAAATTCAACAATTAGCAAGTCGTTGGTAATAATATGATACATAAAACACACACTCATTTTAGTTAAAAATTCAATGATCAAATTAGTCTAGCCGTTTTGCAGAAATCAACGATTATTTTTTTATTATTTTTTTTCATTTTTTTCAAAATAAAAATATAAAATAAAAAAAAAACAACTAATTGAAACAATGAAATGTGAAGCAAACCGTTTGAAATATCGAACGAAAGCCCATGAAAAAAAAGAATGGCAGAAATTTGGCCGAGCTTTCGAAAGAATCAAGCGAGACCCGAGCTGAGAACAAAACGTGAGCCAAAAGTGACCAGGTCACAGTGAGGAAGACCCACAAACATCTTTTCACGATTTAACGTCTCTTCCGGGTGTTTTCCATTCCTCCATTCGTACTTCCCGGGCACTTATCCGCTCGAAATGCATTCTCGTGACCCTAAATTTATTCGTCGGGTTATGGTTACGACGAATAGCCAATATAGCCTCGCTAGATCTTCCCCCATCCACCCTTACGGCGTTCCATGTGGATTTTCCGGTCCACAAGCGTGTTAGTGTGTGTGCGAAATCCTGAATTCGCGTCATCAACTGTCTCGACAATGTTTTACAAACTCTCTCGTACTTCTTGAATAATGCATGACGCCCTGCAACGTCTTGATGACAGACAGCTCCAGAGTCGAGCTCACGAAACCCTTCTCAACACACAAAGACTATATATATGTATATTACACACGTATATATGTAAATATATATATGCATACATATATTCATGTATATATATATTTTTTTTTTGTTCAACCAACTTGGAGTGGTCTTTTGCGAATGCCCCGGTTCGTTTCCCCGAACACTTTTCAGCTTGGCCGAGAGGACTAAGAGTATTAAGAGAGGGGCGAAAGATGGATGAGCCGGAAGTGAAGGAAATGGCAGAGCCAACCGAGAAGGATATAGACATTGGCACCCGACGGATAATCCGGGGATAAAGACGCCTCTCGTTGCAGCTCTACGTATATGTATATATATAATGGCCATGCCTTCTGGTATCCAACGTTCAGGCTGCCTTTTCGCGACACATAAGTCTTTCGCACATTGGCCAATGCAACCGGGCGTGTCAGACTCGATTCATTGCTCTCTTCTCCCTGCTAATACGACTCTTTTTTAGGGTTCCGTACCTCAAATGAAAAGAAAAAAAAAACGAAACCCTCATAAGATCACTAGTGCGTGTCTGTCTGTCCGTCTGTCACAACCGATTTTCTCAGAAACTATGCAACGTAGAGATTGAAAATTTGGCACGGTAATCGCATCTCATCGACGCGAATATTTCGCTCTGGTTAACACTTCGAAATATTTATATGAGACTCGAAAAGAGGGCAAATAAGGATGTCGAACCAAAAAAAAAAAAGTTTCATTTCATGTGTCATGTGGGGTATCATTTGAAAGTGCTGGCTATGAGAGACACAAAAATATTCTTTTCATAATTTTGAAAAGCATATTTAAGAAGATATGCTGAAAAATATGCGAAAATAGAACGTCCCCTCCCTCATTTCCAAAACTGCTGATCCTAAAATTTTCGAAAAACTCTGCCAATATAACGCCTAAGTTGAACTTTACCGGAAAATTATAATGCAAGTCCTGGGTTTCATAGATTTCCAGAAATTAATTTTACAAACTCATTCTCACACAGCATCTTTGGTATAGTATCGTCACACGACATCAATTCGATAAAACTGTCATATGGGTCGATAACATCGAAAATCATCGAACGTTTTGCACGAGAGCCGCTGGACACGAGACTCAAACATCGAGTTTACGATTCGTCGTTAAAATCGTTCAACCACGCATGTCTCTCGTTCGTATCAAACGATTTTACCTTCACTGTGACGAGGTGATCACGCGACATATCCGAACCGTTAAAACGTTTTGGAGGTAATCGGCCGAAAATCCGTAGCTCGTTAACGGACTCACTCGGCCACCCTGCACACCCTTTCGTCGTTCTTCCATCCCAATCGTCGGCCAAGACCCTTTGACGTTCCTTGTATATATATATTATATACATATATAATATGTATATATATATATATATATATTTTTTTTTTTTTGAGGTCCGGTCGACGAGACGATGTTTTCCGTGCACTAAGTTGGAAAACTCGACGCTCCCATAACGGGACACGAAATGTGGGTTAAGTGCGTGGTTACGAAGTAAGAAGAAAAAGAAGTTGGGGGGGAGGGGGAAGAGGTCGATTGTGGGTCACTCGCCGGTTGAAAGGGATGGACCATGGTACACGGAAATCTCGAACATCCGCGCAATCGTTTAGACTCCAGACTCTATCCGCGTGGTACTTTTTTTTTTTTTTTTCATCCGACTAACCAACCCCCACGACTAACCACACACACACACATGCCTCACGTACCACGAGTCACTTCCGTACTTGGCACACGGCAATGAGTGGGACTCTCACATTCTGTCTCAATCTTTCTCAATCTCTCTCTCTCTCTCTCTCTCTTGAAATTTTAACGCCCCTTTTTTCGCCATTTTCGCTTCTTCAGCATCTTTTCTCTTTTTTCTTCTTTCGTTTACTTCCTCCCGGAATATGATTATTCCTCTTCGGCCCCCGTGGCAAGCCCCATTGCTTTTTGCCCTCCGAACTTCCAGCGACGCCACGCAGTTGGCTGGTGCAAAACTTCTTTTTTTTTGTTCTTTTTCTTTCATCTTTTTTTTATTTCGTCTTCGTTCTTTTTCTTTTCGTCCGGGGTGTCTGTGGCGAAGGTCCGAGCCCCGGTGGCTTTCGAAGTTTGCGATAAAACGAACAACCGCGGAGATAAAAAAAAATAAAAAAATAAAATAAAAATCATGGAAAAAAACCGAAAAATAAAGGTGAAAGAAAAAAATCTGGGATAAAAGCCGTAGAGTCGTCGAAGCCACGCCAATCTCGAACATTTTACTTTTTCCACGGATAAAAGCTGTTCGGGGTAAAAAATAAAATGACCAAAAATAAAAAATAAATTGAAAACGAAGAAAATAAGATTTAAAAAAAAAACTCGAATAAATGGGTAAACGTTGTTAGAATCTGGCAAAAAAAAAAAGTCTCGGATTGAAACTGTGAGTGAACGAAAACTCCATTCGGGATCAGGCGTTGAACGTTGGCTTTGGCTGAGGGACCGAATCACGATGGTCGGGAAAATTCGCTTCCGCATATATACGTTGACTGGTACCTTCGACGGGTTTCGTTGCTGCCCACGAACCGGGCCACCCCCCACCCCACCCTACCCATTGTTATCCTTTTTTCCGTGGGACAACGCGGCTGCTGGAAGAATCCGGATGGGAACGAGACTGAGCACGAACAACCGAAACAAGTTGAATTAACGACGTATCCGGAGCTTCGTGGCACCGGAGTTCTGCTAACTTCCGTGGTGGTGGAAGCCAAGCTGGCGGCGGCATCATCCCCGACGATAAAATCACCCCCCCCTTCTCCCCCTTCTGATCGGTAGCTGTCGCACTTGCCCTACGTGGAGGTTTGGTTTTTAGGAATCAGGCCGATCAGGATTTTAGGATCCAACCCTCATACTCACCATATTTTCCTTTTCTCGATTTATTTTGTCAACGACCTTGAATATTTTTTTTTTTTCGATCAATCGATTGATTAAATGTGGACGATTCTTATTGAATGGGCATTGAAAAGGTATGAATCGAATCGAAATTGAACGACAAATAGAAAAACGTGGAATGAATGGAGCAAGTGAAAAAATTTCGAGAAAAAAAAATTAATTTGAAAAAAAAAAATCAAATAGTAATCGCCGATTTTTATCGATAATTCTCAGTTGTCGATGCATCGAAACTGCACGATTTAACATCTGATTTCAATGAAAAAATGGCGTGTTTGATGGATTTTTGAACCAAGAAAAAAAATAACGATAAATATCGGTGAAAAAATGTGTGTGAAAAAATTTCACGAATTTTTCGACCGTAGAAAATTCATCGAGATGGGCAATCTCGAGAGAATAGTGAAATAATAATAACGGATGATGTACATTTGGACATATGTAACGAGAAATCCAGGTCGAGCGAACTTGTAGACTCGGTGAGCCAAACCATCTCGCGACTGTGATATCTATATACATTATATCTTATAGCAGCGTGGAATCGCATACAGTTCAAAAATCGTTTCGACTGCGCGAATACCGTCTAATGTCGACGTGATAAATGTTCTTTTCACGTTTGCCTTCCAGCGACTAAGCGAACCGTGGCGGAGAAAAATATATTGTTTGCGGTGAAAACTGGAACGTCGTACGATTGTTGGTACGGGTTATACCGTACCAACCTTCTCGCCAGACTGCCTTCGGATAACACGGATAATACCTCCCTTCTAGCCCACCCCTCGACTGTGTTGAGATCGAGGGGAAAGTTTGAGCTTGCCAAATTTAGCGAACATCGCCTCTCTTCTCGCTCGATTGGAAAACTTTTTCGAAATCGCGAATACAAGCGACGCACATTGGCCAAACCTTTCGAAATCTTTTTATCAGTCCCAACACCACTGCGAGCTCTCTCTTGTAAATCCAACGAGCTCACTCCCAGATTGTCACCTTTAATTTTTTTTTTTTCGGCACAAGAAAAAAAATGTGGAATTGATTTTTCATGTTAGAACGTACGAAAAAGTTTAATCGAAATAATGAAAATTGATGCACCAAACTATCTGTATCTTTAAATTCGTCTATTTTTATAACTTTGTTGAATCTTACACACTGAATTTCCATCTACATCGATACTCTGAAAAATTGCTTGTCAAAAAATGTAAATTCGTTTTTATTTGGATAAAAAAATTCTTTCCCATCATTCCCATGGGTATCGAATAAAAATATTAATTTTATTTGCATAGATATATATATATATATATATATATATATATATATATATATATATATATATATATATATATATATATATATATAGAGGCAATTCGTAATTTTTCAATTCTTATAATTTTCCTGTAAATAAGTAATTTAATATGAATAAATGTGAAAGCAATTAATAACAATATATAAATATATATTGTTATACAATATATAAATATATATATATTTATATATATATATATAAATATATATTGTATATCCTTTCATTTATGATTTATTCATATCAAATTATTTATTTCCTTTTTTTAAAAATTATAACAAAATTCAAAAACAAAAAATTCTTCGAGATTGTATAATAAGACATAAAAAAAATATGCAAGTAAGAAACTTTGAGACTCAGGGGAATGGTTTTTTTCCTGTGTCAAACCATCCGATGAGTCTCCCGGTGCTTCATTTTTCACTCGCCCTGTATCTCCGAACTTCCGGTATAGGTTGATGACTGTTGCGATAAATTCCACCCTCGCCCTTTTTTTTTATTCCTCCATCCCCGTGCCATTTAACACGGTGCTCCGACGAAAATAACTCGATTTCGCACTTTTACATCCCCCCCCCTCCCCCTAGAAACTACACTTCGCGCGAGAACTCGTCGAGATAGAAAGTACTGCTGCGTCAGACGAGATACGAGATAACAACGTAGATGCGTTTGTCTCCAAAACGTAGAACATTATACAACTTCGGTTTTCAAGGTCGACTCGATAGCTCCGCACGGAAGTGGCGATATCTCTGGGCGCGGAAACTTTGACGAGCACACGAGCATCAGTTAGTTTCGTGGGACTTAACTTCACGAGCGTGAAAGCGCGAATGACGTGTCGCGTGTGGAGTGTACAACCATCGAGATGACGACAACCACCTATCGTCAGCGATGCGAAGACGTTGTTCCGACAGTTCAGGGAAAACTTGGACGACGAGTTGAACTTCGGTCGAGACAACTTCGTTTGATTGTCCCGGTCGAAGTGTCTTCGTCGTCTGACTATCCGTCTGTCCTAACCACTGAACCACGTGCAACAACTGGAAAACGATATGAGAAATCGACGTTCGACTTGACTAACGAAATATCACGTGAATTATAACGTTACGGGTTAACCACGCTCGTGACTTGACTCATCGCTTTCGGTACGAAACACAAAATGATAATGATAACAGTTTGATACAGTCTGACTCCCCGAAACACGAGACGTTGGTGAATATAATGGTTTTTTTTTCACAGGTTATGCCAACACTTATCAACCTACGTATTTTGCTTGAGTTGACACTTGGAATTGAAGAATATATACATGAGAATTGAAGAATTTAAGAATGGGCAAATTAGGTACTAGAATTTTTTTTTTCTGAAATTTTATATATCATGTGGGGTGTCACTTGAAAGGACTTGTTACGTGGAATACAAAAATATTTGTATCATAATTTTCAATAGCATATTCAAAAAGATATTCTGAAAAATATCCGAAAATAGAGCTACCTCCCCCCCCCTTCACTTAATCCCAAAACTACTGGACCCGAAATTTTATAAAAATCAGGGAATATACGTCCTTACTTGAAGTTTACGTGTGGTGAAAAATCGAGAAAAATATTCCACGAAATTCCCTGGCAAATTTTTTTTCTCCATCTGTCCTTTCGATGAGAAATTGTTCTTCGTCATCTTGACTGTGATGAATAATTTTTTTTTTTTTTTCGTCCAATCCACCGAAGTGTTTTCGGGGGCAAAAAAAAAAAAAAACAAAAAACGTGGCGAGTTTGCAAAAGATAGGAGATAGATGATGGGACATCAGAGTTTGCATATGAACTTTGAACTTGTTCCATCAACAGTATGATGAACGAGGAAGTTGAACGAATACATTCTTCATCGCGTTCAACGTTACTTTTCCACACTTCACTTCCCTTTTGTCAGACCCCTCTGTCTCTTCCTCCTCGTCCTCAAACCAAGTGTAACGAATCGTGGTAAGTTAATTGCCCGACCCACGTTGCCCCCCCCCCCTCCGCCCCTCGCCCTGGGCAACCCTTCAACCTTAATTAGCGCGAGTAACGCGCGAAGACGAGAAGGGAATGGGACGCGAGGCACGCTGTTTTAAGCCGAACGAGTTGCTCGCTCGACGATGATTAATTGGTCCACGCAAACGTTTTGCACTTCTTACCCCCTCGTCGTGATTTTCGTACCACCGACATTGACACGAATGGCAATATTCACTGACGAGTCGATACTCGATGGCGAATATTAAACGGAACACTTGATTCACGTGATAAACGTGGCTGGCTGAAGGTTTTTGTAGCGTCACTCGATAAATCGATGAATCTCAATTAAATGAATACAGACTATGGGTTTTTTTTACACTAAGAATATTATGACCGCGATAAACATAACTGCTGCCGTATTTTCGTGAACTAGTGTAAAGTTATGTCGTCCTCGAATAGTTTTTGCAAATGGAATAATTTTTTTTTTTGGTATTTCTCTCAAATGTTTGTTCGACGATATTTTAACCCTTTCTAGTCGGACTGGGGGAACTTTACCCAAGCGGGTTTTCGACCTAAAACAGGTCACGTTAAATCGACGAAAAGTTTTATTCATCTTGTGAATGAAAAAAAAAATTATAGCAATTTTTGTGAATAAAGTAGTTTTTTAAATATTTTTTTTTTACAGATTGTTTTAGCATATTACAAATTACATCCCGGGTATTATAAAAATTTGTGCTTGTAGAAAAGAGTTTGGTACATGTTCGGAATTTTTTTAAAATTATTTTGTTAATTGAAAAACTTTTTATTGTAATTCAAAGTTGCTGGGGGGAATTCAACACAGTGTGACTAATTGCAAACCTCAGTTTTACTAAAGTGCGACTGAAGAGGCTTAAATATATCATCTTCGCTTTACAGATTTAAGCAATTCTTTGCAATATTTGGTGATGGAATGAAAAATCGACTGATTACTTACTTGAAATAGATATTTTTCGGAAAAAAAATGTATTTTTTCCATGCAATGACGATTTTGAGTTTCGTCAGGAATAATGAAAAGAATTTATGTATATATATATATATATATTTTTTTTTTACTCACTCGCTCAATGTTGGCACCACTGACAACCTCCGGCCCGTTGACGCACACGTGTCTCTTGACTCGTAATTTGTTTACGTGAAATGCCGATCCGTAACAGTACATCAGGACCATCGTGGTGGGAAAATAAAAACAGCAACACGCGAGAATTCTGAAAAGACCAAGGAAAATATCATTTCAATAACCAATTACCTAAAACAAATGAAAAAAAAAAAAAACAAAAATTCCCAGTTCAATGTCAATTCTCGATGGAACACAATAAAATCGTATCGCATTAATAAAACCGTAGAAAATTAATTACTCGATGAAAATAAAAATTGAAATTCGATAAATGACAAATGGACGTGGCTCAGCCATTGGTAATGAGTCACCATTGATTTCCATTGTCGCGGCCGGAGCCGCAACGAACGAATCCTCATTCATTATTTCCCAATCGAGAAGCCAGTGCTAAATCGACTCATGTACCATCGGACGATGAGCATGATGAAAAAAATGAATGAATGAAAAAAATTCAGAAACGACGACGCCTATTGGCAACATTATTTTTTTTCTTCTTTTTTTTTTGTTATCTCTCGCCAAAGTTCGAATTCACCAAAATTTCTCATCGGCCAAAACATCACCAACCAAAATAAAAATTCAAAAGAAAATTGCGTACCCACCTGAACGAGGCTTTGGCGAAGAAAGGATCACAAGCGAGTAGGCCCGAACCGTTGAAGTAGTAACCGCCGCTCGGAAGAACGAGACTGCCGAATATGGCGACACTCGCGATCCACGTGGTCGACAAAACGGCCATACATCCCTGACGCATGTAATACTGCAATCCAAAAAAGAAGAACAAAAAAAAAAAAATTGAAGTAACGTTTGAGTGGAAAAATCAATTAAAAACAGAATTTTCATCCGGCGAACACTTTCCTGCAAATACTAATATACAGCTATATCGGTAAAAAAATAATTTAAGAAACGAATGACAAAAAAAAAAAAAAGAAATAGAAATAAAAAAAAAATAATAATAATAATTGCACGAGTCTCGAGCGGAAGGAAACTATTCATTCGACAGTCTGAAAATTATAGTCGGCCGGGGTAGGGGAGGGGGGAGGATGAGAGAACGGCGAATGAATGGAGGTCGCGAGTCAGCGATTCATTAAATCCCTCTACCTTCTTTTCGTCGATTTTCGCCGCGCTTCGCCGCTCACGTTCCTATCTTCTCTGTGCTCTCCACAGATTTTTTTTCTCTCTTTCTTTTTTTTTCGTTTTTTTTTTTTTTCATTCTTCTCGACGACTTAACGATCCGGCCACCGAACCAGCTCGAAGCCATCGGGCTGTAGGCCAATGTGCGCTATTTAGCGCGAAAACGTAACCCAAACTTCTCGCGCCGCCGAGAAAAATTTCTGAAAAATTATGTGAAAAAAAATCCTCCCTCGACACGAATAATCAGTCGCGTAAAATCCAATTGTACTGAACTCTTTCCCCACCCCTTCCCTGTCCTCTGCCACCGTTGATCTAACCCATCACTAAACCAAATGCATTGCACCCGGAAAAAAAACACACGAAAAACAAATTTGAAAGAAAATTGTTTATATATTTTTTTTCCACTTGGGTGGTTCAGTACCCTCAATAAAAATTATAACAAATACAAAATGAGTTTACGAGAAATGTATAAATAACGCTTTTTCAAAAGCAAACAATTTTGTCAATGTAAAATAATTCTTGATGAGTATCACAAAAAAATTGTGAGAACATTGGTGAGAATGGCTACAAGAATGGAGCTCGTGTGCTCAACAAGCTATTGACCAATTTTTTTTTTTCATTCAGGGGTACAGAACTCCATTTTTAGTGAATGTGTGTAAGGGGTATGGGGAAAAGCTTGTGAGGGGTTGTATATGCCACGGGGTATAAAAGCTACTCGTGAAAACCGTGGAGACGATGGACGACCCGATGTTACCCACACTCCTAGTGGCAATAACGTTCGAATTACCTCGATAAACTCACCACTGGCAACGCCCACGCGTAAATATGTGTAGCCCGATCCAGGAAAAGGGACGGGGGGTGGTTAGGAGCGAAGGGGTGCGGGAAAAGTGCGATGGAACACGACCACCGAATTTTCAAAAACCGATTGTGGCTTCGTAAATGATAATTCATTGAACAATGCGTTCGGGTTCGAGGCCACCGGGTTAATGGCTATTTATTAATATCGACGGGACCCCCCTCCCCCCTCCCCCGGCACTTGGGTTTTCGGGCGGGCGATATAATAAAGCCTTCGCGAACCGCTCGATGAAAAATCGTCGAGCGAAAAGTTTCTGCGGTCGAAGAACGAACCGCGATTTTCCGTGTGATCAATGGCTTCGTTAATAATTCACTGTTCGTCGTGTCTTTAATGAGCTTGCCCTGTTATTGATTCGTTAAGTTAATCGTCATTTGGTATAACGCCGGAAGCACGATGAACGAAACCGGAGAAACTCGAAACTTCGAGTTTTTGGTCGTCGAAAGATTTATATACCGGGTGTCCCATCTGAAAGAGGAATGTCAAATAACTGTTCTGATAAAGGAGTGGCAACGAAATAGGTCAGATGCAATTTGTAGGGTTCGAAGGGGGAAACTCAGTACCGATGAAGTCTCTGCTCTTACAGTTCATGTTTTTATGCTGCAAGCATAACGTCATTTTTTTTTTCAAATGGGAACACTACTTCTGTTTCCTCTGAAGTTGTGCCTTTTTTCGAGACGAATTCGAGGATATTCTGGGTTGTGAATTTCTCATCGATTTTCTACAAAATATCATGAACCTTCGTCTGACCCATTTCGTTGTCACTACTTTGTTTGAAGAGTTGTTCGACCGTCCTGTTTCAGATGGGCCACCCTGTATATACCTGGATGTATATGTCATGTCCTCGTTACTCACGCGATAATTAATTCATTCTCAATCATTAATTGGGAATAGCGAAATGGAATTTTTGCGAGCCCGTCGTACCAACAAAAAAGCTGTTCAATCGTAAAATCATCAATTCGTCTCCGAATGAAATCACGACAATAGAGTGAAATCTGGCGTTCAGCAAATATTATTCGATATAATTAAATGTTTAAATCGTAATTGGATTTTTGAATTTTTATTAATTGATAACATTATCATTCAAAATACTTTTTACATAGCTGTCTGAACTTTCAACAAATTTTGGCTGTTTAAAAATTGTTTTTAAATTTTTTTGACGAGTGTATATGATACTCGATTCGAATTTTCTTGTTTCGAAATCATTACGTGATTGCATAAAAATTCGATTTGATTTTCTACGATTTTGAGATCGACATAGTTGCATAGTTGAAACCGGAGAACCGAATTTTATGGTTCGTCGTGCTTTTCCGAGGCGTTATGGTTTATCGTAACGAGTGATAGCTGTGGGCAAAATCCTAACCGAATTCCCGTGGCTAACTCGATGGGTTCGCGGCTGACCCCCTCACGAATTGTCGCGGTAAGCCCCACAGACTCCGAACGCTACGCGAGTGACTCTACAGTTGTTGGGATAGGTGGATCGCCCCCCCCCCCTCAACCCTCGGCTTGCTGCAATCACTACAAACGATAGGCTTGGTCGTATATCGCGGTTCTGTGTATCATATACGTCTCGTTGCACCACTGCCGATCTATTTGCATCATTGCTGCTAAATACGTAGACGGTAATCGCGAACGGTTGATGTTTGGTGAGTTGGAAATGATACGAGCCATATGCGGTGATCAAAATACTAATTTTTCATAACGAAAGAACAAATACTTCATTCGTGTATTTCATTTGAGACACTCGATGGTAAATTTTTGAAATGTCATGAAAAATTTTTGTGAAAAAAGGAAGAAAAAAAAACTTCTGAAAATTGTGCATTCAATTTTTTAAATATAAATAAATAATCTAATGAAATAATCAATTAATATAATAATAATGAAATAATTGTAACTCCGAGAAAGATGGAATAATGTTAATAGTTATAATAATAATAATGATAATAATAATAATAATATGATTGAATATAAATTTCGATGGCGTCTCAATAGTTATTTTATTTTTTATTTTTTTCGATTGAAGTTTTGCCGAGCCTTGAGACCATCGAATAGGAGTATTCTCCAGAGAAAAATCCAAACATAAGCTCTCTTTTGTCATCTCTTATCCCGGAATAATGTATCTACGAAAAGAAAAAAATATTCCGAGCTCGCTAAGCTGAAAACGATACAACTCATCGCACGTGTTATTCCTCTTTGATGATTGTTCGATTATATGTATATATATATTTTTTTTATGCGTTATATTCCCATTGGTCCGATAAGCTCCCGGATAATTCCATCGGCATATTTCTTTCGTGATACCAAAGCTTATCCATCGTTTTCTCGTTCGCTGTTCCTTCCTCGTTGAGTTAAGCTTGCGTAAGCTTCGCACGAAGATGATCGAGAATTTTTTTTCGACAATTCGTTGCGCCTTTGTTGGGTTTCGTTATCAGGGAAACGTATAATTCGCCGTCGAATCCGTGGGCTCGGACCGAAAGGCCAAAATAATAGCACGCGGAAATGAAAAACAAACGTAAAATAAAACCTACGGGCTCAACGTTTCATATAAAATCATTGCAAAATCAGATGCGCAATAATTTTTTCGTCAAATGTAATTCGTGTTGTCGCGACAAAAAATGTCGCGGGAAGGAACAATTTTGCCGGGAGCGATGTTTCTGCCGGAATGACACAGACCGGTGGAAATCGCGAAAATGTTGAAAAAAAAAAAGAAAAAACAAATGAAACGATGAAAAAAAATAAAGAAAACAATACTTTTGACACGAGCGAAAATTCTGCACTTGAAGCACGAAGCACGAAAGCTGCGAGTACAAACGAGAAAAAGAACGCGCAAACGGTGGCTGCGAGAACAGACGCTATCCATTGTTTTTCACCGTGAATACACCTGCTGCGCGTCATTTTGTGCTCGTATTTCTCGCACAAACACCGAAGCACACCGAAAGCTCGACGTTCCGTCGACCGCTCACAGCCAACGGCGGTTCGTGCAAGCGCTGACAATTTTTCGAGCTCAACACGGTGACATTATCGTAAATTCTTGCATGGAAAATGATAATTCTTCGGTAACGTGGTCGCGGATTTTATATTTCGAATAAAATTTAATGTAACCGAGAAATTTGAGGGGGTGGCGGTACGACTGATACACACACACACACGCACACGTGTTAAGTTTGTAGGGGTTTCACGTCCATGCTGGACGTAACAATTTTTAAATATTTTTTATTTTTTTTTTAAATAGAGTTTCGACTCAAGAAGACGTTGTTTCAGATTATATCGCGAAAACGATAAAAGCAATTGCAGAATCCACGTGATCGCACATTCCTTTTAGTGATTTCAGACAATTTCGAGTTATTTTCGCTCAATTTTATACAACGAAATATTATTTTATTATTTATTATAAATTAATTGTTAATATAACATTATTTGAGAAACTGAGATCTTTTTTTCAATGTATTATCATTTAAAATAATTAGCGAGCAGCTGTGGATTATTGTCTCACAATTAAAAGCAATTAAAAATGGTTTTATTGCGATTTTAAGTTATGAAAATTATATTTCCGTTGTGTCCGATTTTAATTATGATTCTATGACGAAGGGAAGGGTATTGTTTGTCACTTTGTCATCGCTTACCACATTGACAACTGTGTCCCAGTGAATTTTTGAAAATTAAAATTTCAATTTTTCTGAGAATACAATAAAAATTATCATTATTACAATTTTTTTTTGTACATTCGTGGTAATAGAAATTTGTGAAATCGTATTAATATCGTCAGAAATATTCCAGAGCTCGTAAAGCCGGATGAGGGAAAAAGCTGTTTTTGCTGAGCTCGGACAAAGTCGTACGCCGAAACTTTAGCAATTCGTGCAGATAACATTTTTTTGTTTTTTTTTCAATTTTTTTTTCATAATTCCGACCGAAAGCTGCGAGTGGTAGCGGCTGGTCGGCGTTGGCTACTCTTGTTGACTGAGTTTTTTTTATTATTGTTAAAAAAAAAAAATGCTTCAAATTTTTTTTTCGAATTTTTAATATTTTTTATTGTGCATCGTGACAGTCCGCAAGGGCGAGTCAGAAACGGAATTCACACGTTAATAGTCGGTTGGACTGGATAAATACGAGACGCGATGCGGTTGCGTAATAATCCTCGTTGGATTTTGGAAACCGGGCTGGGGCTAAAAGAGAAACGGGTGAGGGGGAGTGTACGACATATTTCACCGTCAACGGCATTTCCCGTTGGCCGAGGCCGGGTTGAATCCACGGGTTCGCTAGCCGAAACCATTTCAAACCGTAATGTACGCTTATATACATATCCAAAGATATATAATATATATATATATATATAATATATGTATATAGACGTACTCGTATGAAAAATACAATATTATTCGTGCGAACAAATTTTCCTCAGAACCGAAATGATCGTTGGGCCAGAAATTTTCGATCCTCGACCAGCGGCTACGTTAATTCCCGCGACATTTTATAACTACGAGCCCGTCCTACTCGTTTATGAAGAATTCGTGGTACTGTTTACATTTCAATCCGGCTAAAATATTTATCCGCGCCAAACTACCTTTTTCCTGTGAATTTCAACAATGCGACACGGTCATTGTTCGATTGTTTTTGGTTGGTATCCAAATGATTGATTTTTTTAATTTTTTTTTATTGCATCACGAATTGTCAATTATAATGTAATGTTGAATGGAAGCTGAGAATTTTTCTTTTTCCATTTACTTAATTTTATTTTATCAACTACTTTTTTTTCTTCACTTTTTTTTTACGTAGCGCCAATTAAAAATCCGGGCAAGTAATTCGATTGCACTGCATTGCCACAATTATCGTGACAATGCAGTGTGCAATCGAAGGTGAGAAGTTTGTTTTATTTTTTTATTTTTTTTTATTGTCTTACAAACATTATCGAGTGGAAATTGCGGTGAGAAAACAATTAACAAAGACAAAAGCTCAAGTCAATGAGGGTGGGAAATGGCGATTGTGATGGCGAGATAGTAGAAAATAAATAAATCTACGAAGATGGCGTGTGTTGAGACGCAAGGATAGGAGTGGGTGGGGGGGGGGGGAGTTTTTTATTCGAGGACCGACGAATTCGTTTGTACGCTGAATTGCCACAATCCCTAGGCGACATACCGTACAACTGACCGTATTGGATCAGTTATTGGAAAAATATCGTTTGCTCGAAAAATAAAAATTGCTCCACGCGGAGCAAAAGTTTTATCCCTCAAAAGCTCGTATATTCTATTTTCCACAAATGTTCGAAATCGAGATGGGAATAAAAAAATAAAGAAAGAAACCGAGAGCGAGAGAAAATGCAGACAGAGAGAGAAAAATATAAACGATTGATGACGATAAAATCTCATTTGAAAATTTAATCAAAGCTTTTACGTTTTGTTCTATAACAACTTGTGAGTTACGTAAAGTATTGGACGTAATATAGGAAGAACAAATTAAATGTTGGAGCCGGCAGAATAGCAACACAGTTGCCAATGGGGTATGGGGGGCTGTATTTCACATCGATTTGAATATCGTAACTTTGGCTGTCGTTATTGTATTCGAAGGGGTGGAACGGGATGGGAGGGGGGTGTTGCACGAAACTGTATGCTTCGCCGAGGGAATTCACGTTCGACCACCATCGATCCTCGTTCGAACCGACATTACCTACGATAGTCCATCCGGGAGCATTGCTACTCAAAGCTACCGTTTCGTATATCAACATTCAACTCGTCGGTCTAATTTACGAAACACGTGTGCCAATTATTGACATTTCGAATCTTGATATTTCGACCATTAACGCCGAAATTCATTTTTATTGTTCTGTAGAAGTCTGGGAACCCTTGTGTCTCTTAAAACGGCCCCCAAAATAGAAATGATAACGTAAAAAAAAAATTTCAACCCCCTCGCACAGATTAAAAAGTGTAATCGACATTTTTTTCTTGCTTACCCCATCGAGTGAGGTGTCTTTCGACAGGTCTCCTCAAACGCAATTTAAAATGTCCAGGGAGTGTTTTCATTTCAACCCTTCAGTCACGAGATATTCGATTTCAAAGTCGTTATCAAAGTGTCAGCCCTTTCCCCCCTCTAATTTGTGAACTATCAATTCTAAAAATCGGAAAAAAAAATCAGAATCAAGCTTTTTATTAGCATCTACAAAAAAAGTTATAACGAACACTGTAGCAAAAATAGTTTACGAAAGATATGAAAATAACTCTCTTTCGGATACAAGCTAATTTGTCAAAGTAAAAAACAATTTCGTCCCCCATTGCGTTTCGTAAACACAGCTTCAAAGACATTTCAAAGTTGCGAAATAAATAAATTATGGCAGTGAAAAAAAAGTCAAGAAAATTGATATTCGATTTTCACGTCATAAAATGTGAACGAAAAAAGTATTTAAGCATATTGAATTCCCTCTGCATCGTCGGTATTTGAAGATGTTGAATTTTATGAAATATCCAGCATTATTAATTGCAGGTCATTAATTCGAAAATAATAAATCTGCAACTTTTCCAATCTCTCGTCAATGTTCATGTGTGTCTGTGTGTGTTTGTGATTTTTTCTCTCAATTTTCATTTGATTTCGTTATTTTTTCTATTTGGAGGTAATTTCATTAATCAACGAAGTTGAGGTACCGGTCGGGGCAATCGATTCGAGTAAACCAATTATCGGCAAAACTAGTCCCGGAGTTGAGCAGTATTTATTCATTTAGTCACGTCACGGTCAGGGTTGACAGTAATTGGCCTGCTTCACCCACAGAATAACGCTTCCCTCTGCGTCACTTTTTCGGATGTTTCTTTTTATTATTATTTTTATTTTTTTATTTTTATTTTTTTTTATCACGCGCCGATGAGTCTCACCTTTTTCGAGGAATGCCGATGATATCGACGAGGGTGTAGCATGCACACGTAACGGTCGACCGCCATGCATACGAGAATGACTGCGCTCTGTTGGGTCAGAGCTCCTCTCAGTAGGGCCTGGAAAAAAAATTGAAAAAACGTTTTTTCTTTTTTTTTCAAATACATTCCATTGACATTTTTATTTTATTGGTAAAATTCTTATCCCTTATTTCCACCCAAAGGTCAACATTTCGGTGCAATTTCCTTCATTTATTTACAACATAGATGCGATCGTTTAAGAAAAATCATGCACAGATTATTATTATTATTATTTTAAATGATCACGTTATTAACTGTGAAAGTCATGATTCTATTTTTCTGCGTACAAACGCATGACTGGGGTCCGAACGCACCCCACGCTTTTCTCAGTCGTATAACTGGTCGTAGACCGATAAACAGTCTCTCTAATACTCCCTTTGATTTTTTCATGAGGAAGAGAAAATCTGATTTCATGAACATTGAGTTGATAAGAAAACCAATTTAAAGACTGAAACTGACGACTGGGGTGCGATCGGACCCCGGTCATGAGTTCTAGCATCAAATTCGTGACCAATTTTTCCACCTTGATTTATTTTCTTCTTTATTATTATTACAATGATTATTATCATAATTATTATTGGAAATTGATTTTTTATTCAATATTCGTCAAAGACGTTCGCATTTTACAATCGTGATATATTTTTATTTTCAAACAGGATTTCTCCATTTAATTTTTAAGTCGAAAAGAAAATCGAGAAAAAAATGATAAATTTCGTAAATAATGATAACTCGTAAATTCGATGAGATATTCACGTTTCTGGTTTCGCATTACCTCAATGCATGTGTCTCCCCCTCCCCCCCCCATCCTCACCCACGAAGGAACCTTGGCGGGCAAATAGAAACGGCAGACAGAACCAGACTGACACAGCCGTACGACGTTGGTTCACGGTAAACGCGAATGCGCACTGTCTGCTTAAAAATACATGAAGAAATAAACACAGAAGCAAAACAAAAAACAAAAAAAAACCTATGGATTTCCGTCACGTTCGAGGAAACGCGATGCACATCGTGGAGCAATGCGCATCGACGTGAATTAACCTGTCACGAGTCGCGGACGAAGGCGCGAATGTGGATTTTCGTATCCGTGGATTTTCATTTCCCTGCGGCAATCCCGCGCGTCAAAACTATACGCGCGTTCGGTGTATTTTCGCGCACCGAGAGCCGTTTCGCGGCAAAACATCGAGCTGTGGGTAAGCACGAGAAGATTATGCGGAATTTTTAATCTCGACTGCTCGGCCGACCGTATTCATATTTAATATCGCGACCTGCGTTGCTCCCCCCCCCCTTCGTCTCCTCCCTTCCCCCACCCCTGCATCGCTTGCAAAGCTCCACACTTGCCACCCATACGAACACCCGATGATTTAATAATACACATCGGCGTGAAAACGCGCTTGTGATCGATGCCGGAAACAAAAACAATAATAATAAAAAAGAAATTGTTATCGAGGTTATTATTGAAATTCATTTTATTTCATTGAAATCCTCTTGTTTTTTTTGTATTCTATTCGTACTGTGAAATGATTATCGATAGATTTTAAAATCCGATAATGTTTTAATTCAATTTCATGTGAGAATATTTGTTTTGCGCGAACCGTTAAATTGTTTGCGTGTCAATTGATTGATTCATTTTTCTTCATCCTTTTTATAAAACGTTTTTATTCAAAAATGAAAAAAAATAAAATAAAGCGTGATGAATTTGAATTTCAGTGTATTACATTGAAGGGTTGTTATTGCATGCAAAAATACCGATGAACGGTAGAAAACGAATTTGTTTACGAGACATTTTTCAACCTTGATTCGAAATTGAAAAACAAAATCAAATTTATCATCAAAAGTGATATTCCAAAAAATATTTAAAAAAACATCATATAGTTTCCACTTCGCATAAAAGAGCTGCAACACATCCACATTATCAAAAGTGAAATTTCAAAAACCATCAAAAGCCAAGCCAGTTTCAGTTTTATTAAATAAAAAACAAAAAAGTTGATCCTTCGGTCGGACGAAAGTGCCCGATGGTTGAACACCGCAAGTTGATGACGCAGTACCGGGATATCTTGACAAAGGCGACGCCTCAGGCAAATACCAAAGTACAATCGTGACATATGAAGAAACGTTGAACCATGGAAAGACGAGTTTTCGCACGTGCCTCAGCAAAAAAAGACGCGACCAAAGAGGCATGAACGAGAGTAAGAATACGAAAAGGAAAAAATGAAATAAAAAAATTACAGACCGAAGAAGAGTCAAATGGCGGTATAGGGGAAGACAGGTTGGGCCAGCGACCGCGACGGTCCGGCCATAAAGCAAGCGTGAAACGTTCGAGGATAGTCGTGAGACGCGGGTGGGCGAGCATTGGCTCGGGGCCAGTAAAAAAGTGAGCTCCGATAATCCGTAGGGCCGCGGGATCAGCCTCTGGCCTCGTTTTCAACGAGCAATAACCAAGTAAAAAAATTCCATATATAAACTATATATATGAGATTGGGCATATATAGACTAAATATATATAGACTATATATACACTATATACAATCCATACATAGACCATATACAGACTTAATATTGAATATATAAGTGTATATTAGGGTGGTCCTTAATGGGGGTGTTGACGAATTTTGATAAGTGCACCCCCAAGATAGGTTTGAAATAAATAAATAAGAATATGTGCGAAACCCCAGCACTGTGGTCCAATGAGAAGACGTGGCTGTAAGCTCGTTTTCTTTCCCATTCGAATAACATGGGATTTTCAGACCAATTTGGTAATTATTTTTTCGAGTTGTCCCTGAGCACGCAAAAAAATCTCAATTCACATAAATCTATTGTCAATGGGTATAACTACTCGTACATTTTTTTACGAGACATAAACACAAATAAATTTCAATTTGTGTTGACATCGTTTATCAGTTGTTATCATCGTTTATCGGTTCAAAGTTGTCGATAATATACAGGTGAGGTCTTGTCAAAGAATATAGATGCCCTCTGATGATCGACAAAAGTCTTCTACGAAACAAAAAAATGAATATATTCAAAAAAAATCCCGATCGGTGATGCTAATTTACGAGATTACTTAACGCCCTTATTTATTTAACGCAATCTAGTGTCGCCATCTGCGAGCCCATTGAATTATTTTTCTTCAAAGTCGAACTTTGGAGATCTTCGTTCAGAAAGACCGGCGTAGAGCTCGCCCATCACTTTTAATTAGTATTTACATATATCTATATAAATATATATGATCGAGTTGTTCCGAGTGTCTGACAACTTATTGCCACAACTTCCGACGAATATAAAAAAAAAGTTTCTTAATTGATAAGCTTGGCTAATAAGACATCAAAATTGTAACAGATCTGTATCCCAGAGAGAGACTCAAAGTGGCAAAAGTCACGAAAAAATATTTGCTGAAGTGGTTATTGGCAATTAAAATTCCGACGGGGACACTATTCTATCGAAAATTGAACAGTTCGTTTGATTCCAACGATCACAAGAAAATTCACAAGCATCGAGCAGTCAGAGTTGAGTGGTAAGAAAAATATTTTATCGAAAATACGATTGGATTTAGATGGGCGCACAGGGGCAAGGCATCCGTCCAGAAAAAAAAATCTCGTGACGAGAGAACGTGTAACGAGAAATCACGTTCAAGGGCTGACGAAGAAACAGAAATAATAAGAAGAAAAGAAAAGCAAGTGGGGAAAAATAGTCGACACAGTTGGCGCCTACTCTTCTCAAAGTAGAAAGTTGTTCGCTCGTTTCGCCGGACGAAACGTTGCGGAAAAGAGTGCAAGAGTTGGGTGAGAGCACGAAATATCGCGTGAGTGCCTGACGTTCGGAGAGTCGAACGATAAATTTATTTTCGAAGAAAAAAAATGACAAAAAATACGAGAAAATCCGGAAATTCTTTCGCGGGGCTATTTCTTGCGGTGTGACCTTTGGCACAACGATTTCTTGACAGTGGATGAGTGGGAACGAGGCGAGCAACGTGAATTCAGATTGGAGAACAGCAAATTCTGATATGCATATTGCAACAGGATTTGAATGATGTATTTCCATCGGAGCCTGCTGGGTCGTCGTATCCACCCCGTGAAGACGTCTCGTAAACCTTGCACTCTCGTGACTTCTCGAGTGAAGATAATTCCGGCAAGAAATGCCGATGCATTTGCACGAGAAGCCACAGAGCGCAGATTCTCGTTATTATTGTTACGATTAATTAACCATGTTGAACTGAATTTATTTACCGTTGGGATGCGAGACTGGAACGAGACTCTCGTAGATTAAATTACAAAACCACAAAGTGCAACTCTTTTGTTGAAATTCATTTATCGTCTCGAAACTTAGTGTCCCTGTTATCGATCATTGAAAATAATGTTTTTTTTATCTGGCTTTCTTTTTTTTTTTCAGGTTAAATTTCTAGTCCAACGTGTTACAGTCAATTTAATATACAATCTCATTGTCAGTAACACTTGGTCCAGATAATCATGTAATAATAATAATAATAATAATAATAATAATAATAATAATAATAATAATAATAATAATAATAATAATAATAATAATAATAATAATTTATATTTGTCATAATTTATGATTATTATTAAATAGCACCCGTCGGTGTACTTCCAGCCGACCAATGGCAGAGGTTCTATTTCGTCCTTTATTTCTCACCCCAGCGAAATAAGTTTGATCGTTTAATTTTCAAATGGATATCCGAGCCAAGTAAAATTGACTCTTTTCTGCTCGAATTCGGCGAAGGCAATTACGCACGAGGAACAACGCGATACTATTCGAATCGTGGGTTAACCGGCAATGTGCCACAAGCCAAAACTAATTTGCCGAGTGCTCGAAATAATTTGCTGCACCATGTTTTTTTTTTTTTTTTTAAGTGTGAATGATGATTCCGCGAAATGTCACGGAAACTCGAATGTGCACGATAACAGCCACGGGCACTCGGGTTTGGCAACGCACACGGGAACGCCGATGTTCTTTCCGTGGAGTTCGTTTAAATGGGGAATACCATAAAATGCCTGAAGGACCGCCGCAAATCGCTTTTCGCAGGATATGCCCGTCGAGATTATTGTCATGTAGTCGCGAAGTGCAACGAGAATTCGATAATGTCTTTGGAGCGTGGAGTTCCGTGGCTGAGGGAACGAGAAAGGGCCGCATCACGAGCGCGAGGATGAAAGCCGGATATGCTTCTGGTTCCTGTGCCGCAATTTCCTCTCCCAGGATCGACGAGAATTCTGGATAATGAATACAGGGTAGAGATCCCAGCGTACTCTCGCCCTCTGTTTCACTCACCCCCACTCACCCTCCTCTTTCTCTTCGTCACTTTTACGCCCACGTTTAATTCCGTTAACAAGAGGCACATGAATTTCGTTCCTTTTTTTTTGTCGGACAAATGGTACGATCGTGATCAGCGTGAGAATTTTTCGATACATGCTCTTAAGGTAGTATCCCACAAACTGTAAGATTCAAAGCAAGCCTAAAGATATACCATCTTCTGATTGAGGTACGTAGTACTTTGATGTGGCAACGTCGCGTGTTATGATGTCGATTAGTGAGAGAGAGAGAGAAAATGGGAAACAAACTCGCAACGTTGCCATGTCTACTGTATCACGACCAACTCCTCATATAAACTGTATTTTCCTAATGTTTATTTGCTTATTATTAACATCACAGTCTCCTGATCTCTATTGTCAAGTGCCCAAAATGTTCTCCGAATATTCAACTTGCAGCTTAAGTGTTTTCATTAAAATCTGACGAGGACTTTTTGTATTATATCAAATTGAGTGTGATTCTCCATAAGGCCCCATGTTAAACGTGTGAAAATAAAAGTGTTGATATCTTTTTTCTCGCGCTCCGGAAAGCCATAAAAATTAAACTGAACCTTTTTCTTATCAATACCTATAAGTATGCCAAGTTTCATGAAAATCTTACGAAGAGCATACGTGAATTAGTATTCCCTCATTTTGGACCAAACAGTGGCGTTGATGAATTTTATGAAGAATCCGGATAACCCAGGTCTTAGGATTTGTTCGTGGGTTACCGTTGCAGCAATTTGTAATTCGCATTTCACGTTGATGTAGCTTTTGAGACCGCATTTGTTAGTGCTCACCTGAATCTGACAGACGACTTCGCCGTAGGGCCAACATCCGTAGACAGCAGGTAGAAAGCCAAACGGCGTGACGAGGAGTCCAATTGCAAGGTCGTTGCTGGCTAAGCTCGTCAGTAGGTACTTGGGCTGCGGAAAACAACAACAAAAAAGTAATGAAAATTACAATATCAAAGAGAAACATTTGTACCGAACCACGTCAATCCACATTTTCAACTTTGTTCCTTCGTGTCAAGTATTTTTGTAGAATATTTGTTTTACACGCTTTTGAGTCCTCACAATGGCGTTTGCGGAAACGCCCTTGGGTTGTCGATGAGTTTCGACGGTTCTAACAGCATCTCGAAGTATCTCGTCGACACTTCCATAGTCAGACCGCAATGAGATTCGAGTATCAAACTGTATTTAGGACGTTGTTTGACTGTTGCATATTCATGAGCCACAGCGACTGGTGTTTGGCTCGACGAAGACACTGCAACAGCCACCTCGAGCCTGGCGTTCTATTTCTCACCCCCCCTCACCCCTCCCCGCCTGGATGCTCGAACCAGCGAATGGAGTAGTGAGAAGTTGCGTGATGCGAATGTGAAGATTCGCGCGTGAGAAAAATACTGAAAATCGCACTGTCATTGGCCTATTCGAAACTCATTTGGGACGTCTACTTTCGTGTAGGATAATAAATGAACTAATGGTGACATTTCAGAACCGAGGGCGACAGTAGAGGCAACCATCTCTCATCTTTCAATATAACCTCTATTTCTGATTTCATTTTGTGTCGCCATACACGTGTCTTCGAATAATGGAATAAAACGTGCCATTTTGTTATGTTCAACGGTGACTGTTCTAGTTCCCGAATTTTCTCGACCGAATAATTTCATTTTCTCCTTGCCATAAGTGTTCAACACACCTTCAGGCAAATTTGACAATGACTGAACCCTCTATCGTCTGTGTACATCGTCCGATAGTGTCGGATGTGTCTTGTCCCGTTTCGTGTGCATCGTAACAGCAGTTGTAAATGTGTAATTCGATGCTAACGAATTCACAGCAGGATCGTCGGTGTTCCGAGCAGGAAAACACAAGCTCGGCGTACCTCATTTCCCGGCTACGACATCGCCATTGTCTTCTCTGGCGTGGAACGAAATCACTGCGAGATTCTGAATTGTTTGATCACGTAGAAGCTGCTCGCTCTCGACACCCTTACCCACGTGCTCTACATTGAATGGACCCTAATTGAATTGTCCCGAATTTAATTCAAAGTGACCGACATTACCGGTGCATAACTACCATATGGACCCGCCAAACTGCCAGAACGTCGGAGCTGAAAAGTTCCTAACCTACTTTCCTCACACCCAGATTGAAGAAAAAATGAAAGAATGGTCAAGTTCGATTCTTGCCACGTTTGTGAAGTCAATCCTCCCATCCCGGAGTCTCTACGTTAATTTGCGTGCGAAAAAAATGCGTTCAAAGTCTCGAGGTGAGGCATCGATGTCCAGCCCACCATCGCCACCGAGCGGCCAAACGAACAACATCCAACTGTGCTCACCTGTGGATGAATGTATTTGCTGTAACGACGACTATTGATGACGCAAATGACCAAAAGATTGGCAAACAGTATGCCCAGGCTCAACAGAAGTATGAGGGTGGCTCGTAGAACCTCCCCGATTCCCGGTGTGGTCCACAGCATCTTGGTCGAACCGTCTGGCCAGCAGCTACTGTTGTTCAGAGCCGGTGGCAACAGAGTCGGCGTCGGATGCTCCATCATCATGCCATACGAATACGTGACTGCTACCACGGAGGATCGTAAAACGATCCTCTAACGTCTATTTCGATCGAAATTTTTTGTTGTCGTTTCTTCTTCACTCTTTTATCGAACTCTCTCCTTCGCTAAGAAGAGTTTCCGGTAAATTGGAGACACGGGTAACTGTCGTCGGTGCTGCTCGATGATCGATCAGCCACGACTGCACGGCGAAGCAGTCTCTTCGATGCCTTCGACATTCTTACGAAGCACCAACAACTGTGGTCTCACAAATTTCGACGCTCGATGTGCAATCGATTTGCCATCTATCTTTCGTCATTAAATTTTCAAAATACTCGACGAATTCACGTGATTCGATGACCCGAATGGAGAGTTTGTTCTTGACAATTCACGATTTTTCAGCATGGCAGGACCCGGCCACTTGGGAAATTCGGTTGTCCGCCAGAAACCGCTGGAACGATGGAGTATCTGCAACAAAAACGAGAAATAAAAAATATTTCAACCGCTGGGATGACATTTATATTTGTTTTTTTTTCACTATGGCAATCGAGAGGATTTATGGAAGCTGCGATAAATATGGCAACCTCGTACAACTCGACACTGAAGCTCTTCGGCTTATGCACGCGACGTATAGGTGAATGAGGAGGCACTTGAAAATATTCCATTGAAAAATGGGACGGCCGTTTTTGGTGAACCTACGCGTTACAATTTTCGGGTCGTAAACTCGAAAACCATCCGGATGTGCGTATCATGTGTCTTCGGTGTACGTATGGGCGTGGCAAAGTCGAGTCGGGGAACAACCCTTTGAATTAAATGCAAGCTTCCGCACTTGGTCCCTCGTACTCGCGAATTTTCCAACCCGATATCACCGAGTGCAGTGTACCCGGTACAGGCCGGCCGTTTTCCAACGCTAATGGCATTAAATCCGACATTGTTGGGGATTTAATTCGTAGCGCTAACCAGCCCGGACAACGCCACCGGGGGCGAAACCCGTGAGAGTGAACTCCATCGCCGCGCCCTCTGTGTGTAATTCCAAGAAGGCACAAAGCTCTTATTACACGTGGAACTTGGGTGCAATATCACGGTCGATTACGATGATTCGGTATACGCGGTTCGCGTAGTCGTGGTTAACGAGAGAGGATTTTCGACAGTGAGGTTTATCACCGAATCAAGTTTAAACCTCATTCGGTCTTGCGAATATTTTAAGGGGGGCATTTACACGTGGGAATCGAATTTTTAGAAGATTTGTTTGTGCACCGAAAAAGCATCAAGAAAGTGCGAAAAAAATTGCAGATTATCTTGGAATTCTGCAGGAGGTAAGATTCAAATTTATTTGATTTTAAAAGTTATATAGTGCAAAACTCAGCGATCCTCAGCTAAAATTGTGATCGCGTTTATCTTGAAACTACCTTTGTAAACGGTAGGAGTTGTGCGTCGAGAACTATTCGGCCGATTTCGTTCAAATTTAGTGGGGGGTATTTAAAAAGGGATTTTGTAGTGCATGACGAGACGGTTTTCCGCTAAAATATATTTTTTTTATTTTCTTATTGCGAAAAAAATAATGACAAATTGTGAAAAAGATGCACAAATAATTTCAAACACTTTCTATTTGCATAAAAAACAAAAAAAAAGTATTCTCCATCGTCATCTACTAGATTCAATATTCCGAAATGTTTATAATACGACTGATTACCGGGCATCGTAAGTCTACGATTTTTATCATTTAAAAAATATAAGAGAACTTTTTAACGAAACAATAAATCAAAAATTGCATCGATTTCAATTTCATTTATCTTCTCGAAATTGTCTTCTTTTAATTATACAATATTTCTTTTCTTTCTGCACTTCCTAGATGTCAATGCTTCTATATGCAAAAATAAATAATAAATTCGAAAACACAAAAAATTTAGAATTTCCGTTTGTCGCTCTAAACCAGTTCCACTAAGATTTATAATAGACGGGGTAACGATTACACGTGAGAATGTATGTCTCGCGCAAAAAAAAATCTTATGCATCTGTGAACCGCATGAAATATTTGAAAAAAAAAATGAACGTTGGGAAGTCCGGCGCGGTTGTGATTGATTGTCGGAATAAAAAAATTTTGAAAATAACCAAATGTCCAAAGTCATTTGGTAATTCCACATGGCCGCGCGACTCGGACTCCACGATTCATCCGCGAATTTAGTTGTGACGAGTGTGACCCGTTCGGTGAAACGTGTAGCGAAAAAAAAACAACAAAAAAATTAATAGCCAGACTATGCACGAATAACGCGAGACTGTGTACCTTCTCGTTTATTTCACTGCGCCAATTGGTATATTGTTCGTAATGCATCGTTGCGCTGCCGTTTATCATGCGCCACGCCTTCGTTCGCTGTTTCACCAGCGTGTTCGTACGATTATGAAATACAAAATTTGCCGCGTAAGGCGAACGTCGCCAATTAGCGAAGGCTCGGGAATTCTGTGTGCTTGTCTCAGCTAGTCTTACATCTGAACTTATCTCGTGTTCGTCTCTGTCTTACATTTGAAACTCGAAATTCCGATGGGGTGGGGCTTCAGACATTCGTTCGAGAAATTGTTGTAGCATCGCTTGCCGGGGTAGGGCTAGGAATTCTGAACGATACAAGTTCAGAACGCACAATTCTTCGAACGCACAGAATTCCAAACGCCTGCAAATCGCACGGTTTCCTACCAGGGATGGGCTTCCATTCAATGAAAATGTATTTCAAATACTTTTACAAACAAATAACTATGATTAATTATCATGCAAGAATCAGAATTTCCACATTTCTGTAATAATTATGACCAATTAACGTGAATTATGATTTTATAATGAATTGAAGTATTTAATAAATCTGGTAAAATTCGTTATCATTTGGTTCGAAAAGTATTTCAAATACATTTTCATTGAATGGATGGCCATCCCTGTTTCCTACATTGCCCGACTTTCGAACCCAAAATTGGTTTTTCATGGTCTAGAATCATTTGAAAGGTGGATAGCGATACTTTTTTTCAGGACAAATAAGAACAACCCTGATAGGGTGTCCCGAAATTCGCGAGGTTGATTGTAGTAACCGATAAATTGAAAAAAAAAGAAAAACGGGAATGTCACGAATTGCCCATAATTGCTACAGCCAAAATAACGAAGAAAAAAATCTAAAAAAATTCAGGTACCTACAGGTCATCAAGGATTACATCCTAAAAAAAATTAAAAAGATTCTGAGGGGGGTCTTCCAGACCGATGCCTATATTTGGTAGAATGGTCCATATATATATATATATATATATAAATATATATTGAGGCGTCGAGTAGGCGAGGGCATCTCTCTGCCAAGCCACTGCTGGTCGTCTGCCTGTCTGTCTGCTGAACGCGACCTAAACCAGCCCCTTCGTAGCAAACCACTACTATATTCTACATATACCCACGTTTCTCCTTCTCCCCACCTCTTTTCTCCTGCATCTTTATATACATATACCTGTTTCTCTCTCTTTCTCTCTCTCTCTCTTTCGCTGTGTCTGCTTGTCTATCTCGCTCCCAACCTCGATTTGCCTATTCCCTCGCAGCATTCTTTCCGGCATACGCACGAAAAAATCGTTGAAACGATTATTCATATTCCATTCGCGAAATTTTTACCCGATCCTCCGGAGCTCGAAACTTCTCTCTTTGTGCATCTGCCCGCTCGATCCCTCGCCCAGCCCTGTCGTGAATACGAATCACTTCGTTTCCTCGCCAGGTACCTCATCCTCGTTCCGTTTCTTGTTTTTTTTTCACGTTTTTTTAAACGGTTTTTTTTTTTATTTTTACGATATCCGTCCGTGCCGGGATTTTACCGCACGAAAAATGCCACTGTGGGCTCCTCGATATCGTTTTCGATGTAACTCTGACTTCGTATACGTGTATATATATATATATATATATATATATATATATATATATATTTCTATAGGGATATATGACTTGCGTGGTTATTGACGTTCACAGACTAAAAATTTGATGAGACAATTCGTTCGAACGATTCAAATCTGGCAAAATGTTTTTTTTTTCGTCCATCGATCACGAATATATTTTCGTTTAAAATTTGATGGAATTCGACAGCATAAAGGGTGAAAAAAAACAAAAACAACGTTTATTCGACGATAGCCCGACTCTCACCGTACTCGGTCCAATTTATTCGATTGATTTCTTTTATTCAACCCAAATATAAATGTATACTTTTTTTTTGGAAATATAAATGTATACTTTTTTTTGGGAAGTAAAGGGACGTATAATATTGCCTCGCTGTCTTTTCCGCCTGGCCCAATTAGCGCACTCCCCAAATGGCCGTGGAGCTCACGTGCATTTTTTTTTAAATTTTTTTATCCCGCACAATAAAAGATAACTGTTCCGCAGAATCCGTACTCAGCTTTTATTCTAGTACGAGCATAAACATTTTATTTTTTTCATTCAATGTTCGAGCGAACATCCCACGGGGGCAAATAAAAATGTCGTGATTCAAGAAAAATCACGTCCACTCGGGCCTCTATTAAAATTACCACTAAATTACTAAATTTACTAATAATCTAATGATCTGTGAATTATTGTGTTTAAAATTTTACATACACGTGCATCGTCCGTGAAATAAAATAATTCTAAATTAAATAGACGGATAATCAAATCTAAATATATATATATATTCATATATATATAAATATATATATATATATATATATATATATATATATATATATACTATTTACTAGTTTGTAATTTACTTCTTGGCCATTCGGACATCCTTTTGTTGTCGATCAAAACGTTCAAGAGCGTGCCCAATAGACGTAAAATTTTTTGAAAAAATGTTTGGCCTTTTATTTCCTTTTTTCCGGAAGAACACACGGCGATGTGATTGGGAAGGGGGTGGGCGAGGGGGGGGGGGAGGGAATTGAAACAAATTAAGCTTTCAACTATGTCCAACCCCTGACTGTGCAGTTGTGCTCATGGCCGTGAGTGCATGTACCATAGATCGCTTCAAGCGTCAACGCATGAATGCAAATGCCTCGCTTGCGAATGAAATCCACAATTTTCATGGCGATCGCGAGTGTGCATTTGCATGTGCATGTTCGTGTATGTGTGAGTGAACGTAAATTCCAACGTACGGATTTTTCAAGTGTGGGTTTACTGTTTCACGTGTTTGTAAGCGGACAAACGGAAACGTGAATAACGAAACTATCCACTCGCTAGTTAGTTGCAAACGCACGGGCATTCAATCTTCTCCACAAAATTTTCCATGCGACTTTGGAGCCAGAGAATGCTCCTCCGAAGCAGACATAAAGAGAATTTATCGTCGATTTTCCACAGATGCGGAAAATTCACGGGACGATACGCGGGTCGAGGGTCGAAGGGGTCGGGGGGGAAGGTCAGGGATTGGAATTTAATTGTTAAACTTGAAAAGCACCATAGGTGACGGTTTCTCTCGTACTTACCGTGATTGTAAGCGTCAAAAGGGCATGAAAAATTGAAAATCAATTTTTCTTTCGATTTCTTTTAATTTTTCGAAAGAGTAACGATACGAAAGTACGTAGTTGAATTGTCATTGAGAAATTGTTAAAATTGGTTGAGTTATAGCCAGTTTTGTGACTCAGTGCGCGCATTTTGCTGGAGCTGATTGTGAGCTGAGCACTCAATAAGAATTTTTTCAATAATTAATTTTTTCTCATCGCATTCAGTGGAATATTGTGCATGATATCGCACGATGCTCAACATGTGCTTGCGGAAGCTCCTCGTTGGCAAGGTCTGCGAGAGTTTCCAAATTTTTTAGATTGGCTTTGGCTGCGGGCCATTGTCCAAAAATCGTTGATGCCATTATTTTAATTCCTACGAGATTAATTTCATCTTTTATTCAACATTCAATGTATATATATATATATATAGATAAATAATTATTTATTAAGAAATAAACTAATATAATGAAATATAGTTTTTGTTTTAACGAATGTTAAAATAAAAATGAATTTTCATTCAATTCAAATTATTTAACAATTCAATTAGAATAAAAATTTCATTTTATTTAAAAAAATGGTTAATAACAATATTTCCGTATTTTTCATCGCAATATCCATTCACTTTTTAAACAATCATTTTTTCAACTCTTTCCAAGAAGAGAACAGTTGAAAAAAAAATTATTTTCGTTATTGGAAACCGAAGTAGTAAGACGAAATAAGTGCAAATTGTTCTAATCGCACGATGCCGAGTCCAATTGTGGTTCGAACATTCGTGAGATGTTGAATAACTGTTGAAACTACTTGTGCGCAAATACGCGGGCGACATAAGTCCACCGATTTCCAAGATGGCAACCTGGAAAACGATAATCGTAGGGGTTTTGAATTACCTACGCGAACTCGTGGTTATCCGCTTCGACTTTGAGTTTCGGGTCGCATACCGAGTTCCGAGTTTCGACCGCGCTTGCGACGTGGGAATTGACAAAACGGAAACGTAATTACATTCCGAGATCCTCAAATGAGGTGCGATAACTTTTGGAAACCAGCCACCCGGCATTCGATATGTGTATATCGGTTCCCCGTAGTCGAGGATCGGGCCTGTAATTGTCATCCCAAGATTTGCATCTCCGTCACTTTCGTGATTTCTGCTTGACAATGCGAATCGTGCAATTAAGATCCAGCGCTCAAAGTGAAACATCATCCGTTGTGCTTGTCGGACAGGTGGCTCCCGAAATCGCATTACACACACACTCTCTCTCTCTCTCTCTCGTTCGTCCACAAATCTCCCCAAGCAATGCATAAAACGAGTTAACAAAATATTCCCAATTGAAAAAAAAAAAATCAAACCAATAAATACCTTTCTTTTGCAAATAATTTTACCATTAATAATCATCATTTTCGGAATAATATTCCACTTGAATGAAAAAAAAACAATAGAAAAAAAAGTAAAAAACAAAATTAATTGGTCTTTGCCTTTCATGCACTTTCTCTGTGGAAACGTGATCGAATTCACAAGAGGGAAGAAAAAATGGAACTAGCATGAGTACGTTGAGGTGCCAGTAACAGAACCAGATCCTTTGTATATATCTTTCCCACGTTGGGGGGTAGATTTTTTGTATATCTTTGTCGACTGATACTCAACGGGTTGTAAAATCGTTTTTCCATATTTTTCCATACGAGACGTAGAAATGTCATATGGACGTAAAAATTCCCGTCACAGCCGGAAATTGATCCGTGATTATTACTATTATTATTTTACAATTCTCTGCTCTGTCCCTGGCGACTGTCTGTGAAATCGTCGTAAGACCAAACGGCCGAACCCGTACGAACCTGATCTACTAGACCCCACGTTCCACCAGTGCTCGCTCTATCTACTGCCTCCCGGGCCCGTGACTCGTGAGTCTGACTCGTACACCCTCGAACCACTTTTCCATAAACACTCTTCACTCCGTCCGACTATTGCGCTTTACCATCACTCGATGTTACGGGTAGACGCAGCTGTCGGGAATGAAAAAAAAAACAGATAATATTCAGAGGTTGAATGAAAATTCTCAGAAACCCATACAAGGTGAAGTAGAGGATAAAACCCGTACGAGGTAAAAAGGCATAACGGATAGGCTGATGAATAATGGATATATCAACGATTATTGCAAAGCTCGATGGCGCAAGGACGTATCGGTTGCGAATGCAAGCCTCGGTCCTGTAGAATACGATGAAATAAAATGTGATATGAAACTGTCTGTTCTTGAACACACACACACACACGCACACAAAATCCAGACGCACAGACAAATAAAGTGCAAAGTCGTGAGGAAACGTTTGCAGAAGGGTTAGTTCGTTTCGTGCAACGCGAGAGGCAGAGAGAGAGAGAGAGAGAGAGAGAGAGAGAGAGAGAGAGAGAGAGAGAGAGAGAGAGAGAGAGAGAGAGAGAGAGAGAGAGAGAGAGAGAGCGAAAGAAGAATGATAAGGAAAGACAGAGAACGAGAGACAGAGAGAAAGAGGAATGACGAGGGGAGACAGAGAGAAAGAGGAATGACGAGAAGAGACAGAGAAAGAGAGAAAGCAAGAGGAATAACGAGGAGAGACAGAGAAAGAAGGAGAGCAAGTGGAATGACGAGGAGAGAAAGAGAAGAAGAGAGACAGAGAAAGAGGAATGACGAGGAGAGAAAGACCACGAGAATTTAAAGTCCAAATGGGTTTATTATGTCGAAAAGTGCGCTGTCCCCGGTAACGGCGCGAACTTTTTCCACGATTTAGTCGCCAACGCCGGATGCATTTAGATGGCGGAATTAGAATATTATTTTTTTTTTTTTTCGTGAACTGAAAGAGAGGGTCGCGAGACCGAAGGGGTACGTAGTCGGTACGTATGTGCTCGTACACTACCGCGGGGGGAGGGGTGGCGAATTGTACAAGTTGAAGGGTGGAGGAAGAATGCATAGACAAAGAAGGATAGAGAAAGAGAAGTTAGTAATTGCAGAAGCTGCATCGGTAGAGGGTCGAACACAGGACAGAGAGGATAATGACCGAAAAAGATGGGGGAGATATACTCGTCCCCCCACTTTGTTCCTTCGTTTCCTCTCAGTCGCACTATCGAGGAGACCTTCCACGAGCAGGGTCCTTGGTGGTGCCACAGCCTGCAGCCCAACGCACCACGAACGAAGATACCAGCACGTAAAAGTCCGCGAGTCTCCGACGAATTACGAGTGTCGTTAGGCGTAATGGCACCGGATGATTTTCTTTTTTTTCTTTTTACTTCTATTTCTTCTTCTTTTTTTTTCGTTTTTTTTTTTCGGTGGGAAAAACCGTATTTCTACATCCCCCTCGATGCTCGTGGACGGTTGCTTCACCTTCCCTTTCCTCCCCCCGACCCTTTTACCGGATATCGTGAATTCTTTCGTTTTCGATCGTCGACCGGGTTTCACCTTCGTTCCACACCCATTTTGGCGCTCGTCGCCGTAACCTTTCCCGATGGGAAATTCTTTGTCAACCGTAAACCGTCGGACGATTTACGAGGCGACAAATGGCGACGTGCGTTTCGTATTTGCGGAGAGAATTACGTTGGTTGTGTAATGGGTTCACGGGTCGAGGGTTGACGTACCCGCTTCGGCCGGGGTTGAGAGGTGAGTTTTCGTGCGACTTGTGTCGCGGAGGGTTCGTGTGTTCACGCACTTCAGATGGGGTTGATGGTCGAAGGTCGGAAATTGGACGATTGGGTGAGCTAGGGTTCTTCGGATGATCGAATGGACTGCGGTGGGACAAGTCCATCGGGACTTTCTTTCCGCACGTGAAACTGTCTCTGGGTAATTTTATTTTTATTTTGTGGTACACGGTTTGACGGGCGTTCGGGGTCGTTGGTGAGCAACGATGCAGGTTTTATCGTCGAAGGACAGAAACCAATATAGTGAAGTGAGGTTTGGGTACTGGATGGTGGTTAACTTTGGGATTCGAACAGTTGTGGGATGCTAGGTGAAGACTCACCATCGCTATTTGAGAGGATGACGTGTTGGCTGTAATTAAAATTCTTCGAGCTGTCTGGAGTGCATTTTTGTTTTTCGTTTGAAGACTGAGAATGCAACGTTTTTTCGTTAGGTAGAGTCGAGTTTGGATATTTTCTTTTGAGTTAGTAAATAATGATTTTTTTTTAAGTACTTGTGCGATTTAATGAATTCTCATATGGAGATTTATTTTTGGTTAAATTTATTAATAAGTTTTATGATTATAAGTTATTTATTTATTATTTTATCGAATAAAATGCTATCTTTGATGAAACATTTTTCAAAGTGATTATAAATCGTTTTATTGAATAATAATAAATTTAATTAACCATTTTTTCAACCATACATATGCTCTTCGAAAATGTACAGGTTTGTAATCTCTTCCTTCTGGTCATTGGAAAAATAATTATATGTGGCATTTGTTTACACGAATTTTCATAGGTTTTTACTGCCAAATACCCCGAAGCTATGAAACACGATTTATTTTACCGCAATAAACATTATGAAATGTCACCACATAATCTGATAATTCTTTTAACGAAAAGATAATCTTAAAAATGCAGTGAGAAACGTGAAAAATAAAAAAAAAATCATGATATTAATAATAGCAAAACTCTCAAGTAAAAAAATTATACACCGTCTATATATTAACTCTATATGGAACTGGGCATGTATAGTCCATAAATAGATTATATTTAGACTTTATATAGACTATACATAAACTATATATACAGACTATACATGCTCAGTCCCACATATCAGTCCATTTTTACACTCGCGAGTTCCATTATCATTATTTATATTTCAATTTTCTCACACGTCCCCACGTGCACCGGAATTCATCACTTTCAACGTCATTGACAATATTTTTCGCCGAACGTGATTCCGTACTTCGTGCCTTTTCAACGTTACTCGCGTCTCCGGAAAAAAAAACGGTTCTCCTTGCAGTGTCAGAAACTTCTTGTGATTTGATAACCGAAGGAAACGAATGAAAAAAAAATAAAAAACGTCTTTCTTTCTTTCGTCCAATTTCGCACATCACTCGGCTGTCAATGCGAGGTACATAAAAAAAAACTACAACGCGGTATGCAGTGGGGGCACACATCTGTACACATCCGGTCGAAGCCAGACGTGGGGCGGGGGAGGGAGTGGGGCGAATCGTCAACGGGTTGGAAAGGTGGTGGAAAGCGAAGATGCTACTCGTGTTTGCGTCCCCGCGTGTTCAACGATGAGATCATGAAGCGCCCACGAACCAATGGCAATGGCACCCAGCGAAGTTTCGCGGCGAGGGCGACGACGTCACAACCCTCGGGGAGATGTGCAGATTGAGGATGAGGCGAGTCGAGAACGAGTTGAGGGTGTGTGAGCTGTGACGATGGGACACTCGGTGTTCGACGTCGACGTCGTCGTCGTCGTCGTTGTCGTCGTCGTCGGCGGGGGAATCGAAGTCGCGAACTGGGCTAAGGGCTCGGAATACGAAGACAACGTGGGGTGCATATAGGCTCGTCGATGAACTCGCAACTGCTTCGTACGTTCAATGCTGCACGTATGAGCGAATCTCTGTCACGCTCGATACGGCTTTACGACTGACGGCGACCGCGTTTTTTTCTTTTTCTTTTTTTATTTTTTCTCTTCTTTTTATTCTTTTTCGTTCGAGAGGATTTTAAAGCGACTCGATGTTATTCACGAGAAAATAACGTGTTTTCTCGTGAAAGGGATTGAAAAATAGTTCTGACGATTTTTTAGGGTTTCGTACCTCTAAATTTGAAAAAAAAATGAAGGGAACCCGAAATACGATGACTTTGTTGTCCAGTCGTCAACTCAAAAATCTATAGAAGGCTTTCTGTTGACCTAGAATCTTGAAATTTGAGTAGTTGCAGGTTATGACAGATTCATTTATTATTTTGTTTCAATTTTGATTGATTGATAATTAGTTTACCCCTATGATAATCGGCTGGAGAGATATTTTGATAAAAATGTTGAGATGGAATTTAAAAAATTGTCGGTTTGCTATAGATACTGTCGGCGTCGAGTTCTATATACACGGTGGACAAAAAAAAAGAACTTCGACCTTACGAGCCACGTGAGAATTGAACCGCAGATTACGAGCGAGTAGTTGCAAGACCAAAGTTCCATGAATGACACTTTCTTCGTTTTTTTTCTTTTCAAGGATCAACAAGACGAATGACTTTTTTTTTTATTTTTGTCTTTTGCCTTTTTTCTTTTTTTTTCTTTTTTCTTTGAAATCCCTTGGAAACGTTGGGGTTGTAACGTCGAAGGCGGTCAGTTTCACGGTGGCTGGGGAACTATCTTCGGAGGGTGGTGGAGTCGTGACGCGTAGGGTGAGTGCCCCCGAAGAAGGAGGAACTCCGATAATTTCTCCGGGAAACACTCCGGGTGGTACGAGCGGTTGGCAAAGGAGCGGTTTTGCTTTGACAATGACCACCTCCGGAGTTTACGTATAACAGGTTCTTCGATGTTGAATTCTTCACTCGTAACATTATTGCAATTTTTTTTAAATACGATATTCTAATCAATTTTTAATTCTAAAAGTATTAAATTATGATAGTTCTCATAAATGAAGATTTTTTTTCGAAAATAATATGAAAAATATGTAAAATATATATTAATAATTTCTTAAAGTAAGACTTCTTTGAATCGTTTGATTTAATACCTCATTCTACATGAAATTTGGGGTAATTTTATGAAAATCGCACTTGAAAATATTAAAATGATTTTTCGGCCGTTGGGCCAGAATTTTGTCGTAAGGAAATGATTTTTTTTTTTTGGAAAATGCAGATTTTCCACCGCAGATAATGATACTTTTGATCTTAGGATTCCGATAAATGAAGAGGGCGAAAAATTAAATTCAAAATCATCCGGAGCAAAACATTTTCATAAAATTTCATTAAAAAAAAAATCATTCATAGAAATAAGTATTACCTAAACATCAAATAACGTTCGGAGATATTACAACCCCAAAAATATCTGTAAATATCATTTCTTTATCAGAGACATGAGCACTCACAAAAATAAATTGAATTCCCAAAAAAAAAAAAATGGCGGAACTACCATCTAGAAAAATAAAAAATCATCAAATGAACGAAAAAACATTTTCTCAGTCGATATTCAAATTACCAGTCAATATGACATTTGTCCACAAACAGAATTCAGTGCGCACGCGCGATTCGCACATTAAAATTTGAATATGACTTCTGATGTAAGGACCACGTTAATATAAATATCCTTGATGCGCAGTCGAGTGAGTTTAAAGTCGAAGCCACGACGGTGATGTTAAATTTGCCATCAACCACCGTCGACGATAGCACGCGGTGTGAGTCTCTCTCTCTCTCTCTCTCTCTCTCTCTCTCTCTCTCTCTCTCACACACACACACACACACACACACACACACGCGAGAGCCCGTGGGCGCAATTTAGCTCAGCCGCGTTTGCGAACTACCTCAGGTGTACACCTCACCGAGTGAGCTTACCCGCCAAAGTAACTCTTCCACGCGAACCACGACCGTGAGCCACGAGATAAAGCGTTTCCCCTCCGGAGAATACTCCGGCAAACACACGTAGCACACTACCAGAGGTCCACTCTTGTACGTTTTCACATCACCCGAGATCTTTCACGAAGATCCAAGAAACGTTTTATAACCGTACTGAGGAAAATACCCTCACCGAGCCTTTCACTCGGTTCCTCCCTTCGTCATTACTCCTTTCATCCCTTTCAAATTAAAAAAAAAAAAAACGTAATAATAAAAATAAAAAAATAAAAAACTTTACCCATCTGACGTACGGAAAACTTCGCCAAAACCCGGAAATGACTATCTTCTCCGGACAGTCTGACTTCCAACGGAATCATCAAGAAAAATCAGAATGCAGATCTCGCCCTAAAAAAATATTTGCAAGAAGGAAAAAAAAAGATTTTTTCCAACATTATTATTTTTTTCTTTAATTATTATTATTGCATAACTTAAATATTATTGTCCGTAAGGAAAGGGGGACATTTTTTTCGGCATCTCGTTGCCAACAGAATTTATGGGTCAATGAAAAAAATTAATCGATTTATGATCGTCAATGTAATGAAGGCTCCCATTCCTTTTTTTTTTCAATACTTTTATGTACTCTACTAAAAAATAACAAAGAAATAGGAATTATTCGATGTTGTCGATAAGTTTGTGTCGGGAAAGAAATCGTTGAGGATAAAAATGTTTTTCTTGGGGTTTCATATTTTCGAAACTGCGTTTTAATGGGCAAAGTTTTTTTCACAAAGTTTTTTCGACATTTACCCGGATGAAAGGCACGTGGGCTAAGGGTCCGAACACATAATCCACGAGCTTGCGGTCGATCGTACAACCGTAATGGATAAAAAGCTGTGGAGCAAGTGCGTGGCACACAAACACAATATGGGTTGAATGTTTCTCTCACGTTTCCGATTCGGTTGGCACTATTCCCGGATGTTTCACGTACAACCTTACTTCACCTGCGTATATATATATTTATATATATATTTATACATATTTCAGGGGGGTTGGGGGTTACGTTGCTCGCTTCTCCACGTATTCGCCGCCTCTTCCTTGCGTACCAACGGGTTTCGGCCCGAGATATAGGAATTTATACCGTAATGGTCCGGCCGTTGAACAAACAAGCAAAGTTCCCAGACGATGGAAATAAAGGTCGGAGGTTTTGTGGATGTGAAAGGCGACGAGGACGAGAACAAGGACGAGGACGCGAGGATCGCGGACCTAGCGCGACGATGAGGTAAGGAATGAAAAAATATATATATATATAACTTATTGTTAGTGGGCAACATGGTAGAAGGCAACACAACGGTGAAGAAGCTTAGGTGCGATCGACCGGGGGAAAAAAGAACTTGCTTTTTCACTTCACCGTGTAAACTACAACGAGCTAACGAGGACTCCAAGACCGGACAGAAAAAGTAAAAAAGGCATGAGGAGGGATAAAAAACCAAAGAAAAATGAAACGACGTGGAAAGCGAGATGGAAAATTATTTCCACCGTGTTTTTGTATTTCCGGTTACGACGATGGGGCTAACGGACCTCGAGATGGTTATGAAAAATGTAATACATTCCTATTTGATTTTAATTAAATTTAATAAGTTGGAAATTTAATTAAATTTTTTCGTTTTCAATAAGAAAAAAATTGTTAATGAAATTTAACTGTTAGTGGTTGTGGAAGCTGAGGTGAAATTGAATGCTCGAATTAGGATGAATGTATTGCTTCAATTATTCACAATAGTTTGAATGAGCTGTGATTAATCGATCCACCCTGATCAAATTATGTATCAATTTATAACAAAACATGGAAAAAATTAATCAAATTAGAATCGACATTTTTCAATGCCTTCGAATGCGAAATAATTTTGTTATGTAAAGTACAATTGTACTGTTGACGTAAAATCATTTTTTTATCCGCAATACATATCATTCGAGTCATTAGTTGGATATCAAGTTGGATATTAACAATAGGTGTTCCCATCTCATAGCTCATTTTATTCATTAATCGCAATTCAAAATCATATCAAATCACGAGTGATAAAAAAAAAACTCCTCTCAATTCAACATTTCCATTCAACCTTCGTAACCTCGCAAATATCATTAAAATCGTTTCAATTTGAAATTCACAGTTCATTCAAAAAATGTCCCAAACAATTTTTCTCGCTAATATTTTTTTTGCGAACTCGACTCATCAATTTTTCCTCATTTCAATGCATCGATAAGACTCAATAATCATTTTATCATATCACAACTCTGCACACAAAGTAATATCAAAGTTATATAAAAAATACAGACGAAACTCAACTCGGTTCACGGATTAATGACGAAAATAAAAACCCCTAAAATTAAACGTTGCAAAAATAATACAGAATGGATTATTCAATTCTGTCGCCTCGTCGGCGAGGTTGTGGCCAAGTATTTCACAACACACACACACAAAGACACACATACGCGAAAGAGACAATCCTCTAGCTTTGTATCTTGCTATCCGCCCCTTTTCTTTCCCATTTCGCTATCTCCCCCCGCGTGGGTCTCATGAATATTCAAAAAGCCACGGAGATGAGCAACGGCGCGAAGTGGAACCGTGCACACAGCCCGAAGGCTCGCAACGGGTGAAAAAGTAAACGTTAACTTCTCTCGAGCTCGCGCCCCCAGGCGGAGAATGGATGTAACAAAATTTCCTTCAACCCCCCCGTCCACGAATTCCCGAGTCGCGGGGGTTAACGCAATGCACCCGATGTGTGTGCTCGTGCCATCAGCCATTGTGCACTTTGTCCGTGATGCAGACTGCCATTTCCATCGAATTCAAGATTCAACGTACGTGATCCGGTGTCTACGTTTGCTTGCGGTATATTGCGTTGCACGCGATCGGGGTTTGCCCATCGATGGGGCCGCGCGCATTCGTCGATGGGAAAAAATTCGGGTACGGTGAAAAATCGTACGGAAACGAGATGGGTGAGCGTAAAAAACAAAAAAAAAGAGAAAAACGTGGGAAGAAGACGAAGGAGAAGATGGAGAAAAGAAAGAAGAATGAAAAACCGACGGATATGAGAAACAATGGAAAAAGGTTGAAATGGGTGGAGCCTGAAGAAAATGAATGGTTTTTGGGTTTCGCACAGACCACTGGGCAACGAATTCGAAGCAAACACACGACTGAATCTTGATTTTTTGGTTTATTTTATTGGTTAGTATTATTTTTACACTTTTTGAAACGTGCTTGGACCTTTTTTTATTTTTGGTTGATTTTATTTTTTAAATTTTTTTTTGAGGCAGGATCCTATTTAAGAAAGCACAAAATATCGATTTTCTTTTATTGCTACATGTCTGTATAATCGATATACCTACAGTAAACTTTGAAGCGCGTTTTTTTCGAGTTTTCGTTTTCACGATTTTTCGAAACTGGTGGGCCCGATTGCGAGAAAACTGGACAACCGATCAGAACGAACGAAGGCTTGTTAGCTTCAGTTTTCTATTCTCTTCTATTCAATCTAAGAAGATTCATGGAAAAAAATCTAAACAACTTTTTAAACAAGTAGAAATGATTTTTTTTTTTTACAAAAAGCACTTTTTTCAAACCTGAGAAAAAAAAATTTATTTCACAATTTTTTTCTCACGAATGATGGAAGGGTGGAAATATATTCCACGAGGACACATGAGTATCGCTTTCACGTCGAGTTAGCCATGGTATGAGAATATTTCCATTATCCAAAGTTCAGATTTGAAAAAATATATAATATGTCGCTATGTGAAAAATGTTTATTAGTGGTTATTTGTGTTTAAAATACGTTTGCACGAGGGCAGCTTCGCGAGTACTCGAGAGAAAGCAATTTGATCGCACCAAGGTGCGTTGTAGTTACTCTGCTTGCTGGACAGAAACGAGGGAAAAAAAAAACAAAACAAAAAAAACTAGAAGCATACCGGGCTTTACTTTGCGCGACTTCAGCCACAAGAAAACGAAACATTTTTATTTCACGTCGAGCTTTTGCCCGCAAAGCCGTCTCCGGCAGACGGCGAGGGAAAAAGAAAAAATCTGGATCGGGACAAAGGAGCGAATATATTTTCAACCACCTGTACCATGAACCCTCGGCGCGTTATCAAAGCGCTAACAATGGGACAAAGTGGCCACAATAATTTCAACTTCAAGATGAAAAATGATTTTACAGAATAATTTTAAAAAAAAGTCTTGTTTGAATGATTTTTTTTTAATAAGCTGAATTATTTATTATTTTATTGATTGTCAATCATTTTATTATAGCCATCACGCTGTCCCACTATGTCGCTTCATTGTGTAAAAAATCTCGAATTTGTGGATGTTTTTCTTTTATCTCGGACTTTCAAAGTCGTGGATTTGCAAAAATTTTGTGAAAGATCCGAGTTTGACCTTGAAACGATGTTTGAGAGAAACGTCCCGATGAATGTTTGAGGGAGGGGTGGGGGGGATTTTCTAAATATGTCAAACTTTGTGTAATACGCTGGACCAAAAACTGAACAAGACACGAGAACGTAGATGCAAACAGGTGCAGCACTAAAAAAAAAGTTATTTAAAAATAACTCTCCTAACAATTTATTATTAAATTTTTTTTTTCCAAAAAAAATTGCACAGTCGTGAACGATGAAGAAAACTAGAAACTTTCAATGATTCATGACGAATGATGATCAATGCTATGAGGCCTGTCATTTCCGGTCGTCTCAAGACTGAAACGACATTGCGACGAGTCACCGGATGCCGACGTATGTAGCCCCATTTCGGGGGTGGAACATCAGCCCTCCCGAGTCTCATTTGCTCGTATCTGCGAGGGCGAAAAAAAAAAAGAAAAGGATGAACGATTGCGGGGCGAAAGATTGACGACCCTCGAAAGGCCTAAGCTTCGTCAAAAGCTCACAAAAGCACTCGTTGTCCACGATTCCATTATACTTGAGTCAACCATCGGGAGATCGTGAGATGAGGAAAAAATAATAATAATAATGATGATAATAATAATAATAATAAAACAAAATAAAACGAGAGGCCAGATCGTCGACGAGACCGCGCCTATTGCTGATGATATTCTTTATTCGACTAACGAGCGCGTCCCGAGGCCCATCGACGTCAATTTATCTCACGGTCGTCACACTCATTAGTCGCTCTCGAACGCGTGAGAAACGAATGAATCTCGTGCGAAATACCGAATCCATTGCGCACGCACTTCCGACGTCTCCCGAAATCAAGAAATGAAAAAAAAAAAAAATCCTTTGCTCGACAGACAAAACGGCCCAAAATCGTGTTGTTACGTACATATTACAGATCCAATGAGGCTGCAAACCATCGAACGAACCATTTTTCATACGCACCATTTGGACGAAAAAAAAATGTGTAACAATTTTTTTTATCGAAAATGAAAATTCGAACGAAAAAAAAAATCTTTGGTAGTGATAAAAATTCTTATCGAGTGAATGGACAGATCACTTGATCAATTTAACATACCGATCAATCTCATGAGAATAACGTCACAATATTTTGCATTTTTTCAAAAAACAAATTAATCAATATAACTTTCGTGAACTTTGACCGATCGAGCTCAAAGTTTCCACAAGTAGATATAGACATCATTCAGCCGTGATGTGTATCAAATTTGTCGGAGATCGGATGAATGTTTAAGATTTGCCAAAAATTCCAGTTTTTTCAATTTTGAGCCTCTGACGATTCAAAACTACTCGACTCGCCATGCTCACTATCATGAATTCCCACAAACTAACGTTTAGGGTTGTTTGTTATTAAATTTGCTGAAAATCCACTTACACATCTGAATTTGAAAAAAAATTCAAAATTCATACATCCATCGATGAATATTTGAATATCAACAACAAGCTGCATGTTGAAACTTGCAATTTGTATATTTCGTAAGGTCTTTTATTTTTTTTTTATGTCGATTGAAATTTTTTCGATCGACTGTACGAGCTCGTACGAAGTCACGTATAGTACCTTCCTCTTTATCCATCGAACCAGCATCAACCCAATCGCTCTCTCATCCTCCGAATCGCACCCCCCCCCCTCCACCCGCCCGACACCCTCTCGCCGATTTTCCTCGCCGACTTTCGTTTTTCCCGGTTGCCCCGCCACCCTGCACAGCCGCTCGGGCTATGCACCTCGTCGCCATAAAGGATTTCCGGCCGAAGGGTGTGTGCGGAATGCATTGTGACCTCACCAGCACAGTGCACCGGCCCCCATATGCATACCACAGTCGCCAACTTTTTCTCACTCATATAACGTTCGCGCAAAAGCTTTTCCCTCGTCGTAAAAAATGTTTCGAACCGAAAAAATGTTTTTTCTTCACGAATTTCTCCAACGCAACGGTACACAACGATTCAATGGTCATGAATTTTTGTGATTTTGTTTTTCGAGCACATGAAGATGTAATGAGATTGTCGGGGCAGCCGAAAAAAATTATCGGGCATCGCCATTTACCAATTTTTTGTTTTCTTTTTACCAAATTAACTGACAAGAGTTTTCAATCGGTGCGAACATTTTTTAAATTGCATTGATAGAACACCATAAAAATTTTGAGGGTGTGTAAGTTGAGACGATTCCACGTGGAACGCACTGTCAATGTAAATTTTATTTTGTGATAGAATAATAAAAGAATTGAGTTTAAAAAAAATAATAAAAAAGAAATGTCATGGAATGTCCTATATAATAGTCCTATATAATTGTAGTTAAAATAATAGACGAAACAATTTAGAAAAATCAAGTACATATATTTTATTAAGGACAACATTCTAAACAATTTTCAGAAACTTTCGAGTAATATAGCTTATCCAAAACGGCGTCCACCATTTATGAGAATGACTTGATATATGACTATATATAATTATTGATATATTAATCACCGAAATATATTAAATTGATTATTTTTCTAAAAAATCCTGCAGAGTCTTCGTCGTTTGTTTTTGTGGTTTTTATTTTTTTCGTTGACAATTCGAAACTATCGAGCATCGAAAAATGGAGAAGCTACAGGCGTGAGTGTGGCACCTTATCTAAGCGTAAAACGGTTTGAAGATGAACGTGCCGAGATTGCTTCAGGGAATGAGAGGCAACAGACCTGTATAGGGTCAGAATTCAACGTTGGGCCGGGAGCGAAGCTTCTGGGTTGAGGTCGGCCGGAGGTAAAACTTCGACGGTACAGCTACGGACCAGCCACTTGGTCCAGTAGCAGGCAAATGTCGGGCCCATCTCCGTTAGAGGAAGATAAAATAAAATAAAATAACGCGATCTATCAAGGCAGAATCGAAAAACCAAGAAAAAAAAAAATATATATATATATATATATCCCAGCAACCGATAAACCGATTGACTTAGAATTCGAAGGCCCTATGCAAATCACATCTCGCTATAGTCGGAACCAGGATATTTTTTTCTGAGTTGAAAATTACGATTTGTAGGGAAATAATAAGACTTGAAGAAAAGTGAAAAACTCGAAAATTTTCGAAATTATTCCACCATTTTGTCAAATTTTTTTTTTTAATAAGATTCTAGTTCAGAAGATAGCGAAGCATCTTCCGGATGCGAATCAGCCTGGTTATTGTTTTTTTCAGATCACCAGAACAGCCGCAATCTCTGCCCAGATCGAAAAACAGCAGTTCTACGTCGCGTCTTGCATCACCTCAAGGATTCAATATTTCGTTCCAAAAAAATTCCAGCATCATCTAATAGCATCGTCGAACATATTCACTTGCTTTAATCGCAACAAACCCAAAAATATTCTTGAAAAAAAATTTCTGAAAATCCACTTAAAAATGCCCGAATAACAGGCAGCCCTACCCCTTAAAGATATTTTGATGGCGAGCCAAGTTCGACGATGACTAAGCGATGCGTCTTGCCCCTCGTGACGATATCGCGTCGCGACCCAGGCTAAACGATGCGTGGGGGGGGGGGGGGGGTGAAAAAAAGGGTGGCGGGGGAGACGAGAGAGAAATGGAACGTGTGAGCAATTGTCGCGATAAAAGTCCTTGAAGCCTTTGGCAAACTCCGCCACAACCGACATTTCCGTTGCAACCGAATTGCATCGGGTTCGATGCAACGTTGCTAAACGAATGTCTGAGCCGGTCGTTCGACGATCGAATGGGGAATACGTTCTTTCAAGAGCTCGTAAATTGCTTCACAGTTTCGACGTGATCGCGTCTACCCTCGAAGCACCTGATCCAACGGTCACACGTGTTGTACCAACGTTTTTTTTCTTTTTTTTTTTTTTTTGTCTTTTTTGTTCATGCATTATGCGATCGGACACGTGGGCCATTTAACGTTCGTCTGGCGAACCCGTGGATCACGTTTCTTCCTCGGGCTGGAACAAGATCCATCGACTATATATCGCTCGCTGATAACCGGTCGTTACATCGTACACAGTGTGAACCCGGACTTTCCGAGGTTAAAGAATTTATCACGTGCCCGGGGAACTAAATGCCCCGACAAGAAACTGAACATCAACGTGTAATCTATTATACGGGGTGCGATAAATTTTGCAAACCGTATGGGCGCGCACAGTGCGGTCGGCGAGTGTGGATGTAGTTTTCGTGTGGTTGATGTGGCTTCGCACGGGAATGTGTCATGCCGGTCGCGGCTCGTGAACTTCGAAGCACCGGTGAAAGCGGGTGGAATAGAGCTTTCGGACTATGTGTCCCAATATCACATTTTTTTAGGGGGGTTTTTTTTTTTGGTTTGAGTTTTTGAGTTGAAGCTGTCGAAGATTGTAGAATTTCGTATAATTACGCTGCATTTTTCTTTGGATATTCTTGTTCTTTAAAAAAATGTAATTGTGTTATTGTCGAGTAATTGGTGCTAACATTTGGGGAGTTTAATAATGGCAAGAGTAAGGAGAAATGGTGCCAGACGAAAAATTCGATTGATTGATGATCTAATGATTTAATAATTAAATAATTAAATAATTAAATAATTTAATAACTAAATAATTTAGTAATTTAATAATTTAATAATTTGCATAACTACAATCTGTCCAAGGACAATAAGTAATTGTGATGTTATCGATGAGTGTAATTCAATAATGAAGGTATTTCTAGTCAATCTAGTCAATCAGTAATAGATATACATATCAGACGTTTTTTTTTAGAATGTCTCAGCGAGAAGATATCAGTCGATTCGTCATTTTTCGATGAGACCTTAAATTTTTATACACACACACACAGAAACGCACACATATCCTCCACAAATTTTTCAAAGCTTCCCGTATTATCGACGTATGTATATATGCTCGACATAATAAACCTATCTGCATATATCAAACCGAAAACTTCCAAAGGAATCCCACGTTTCGCCCGGTCCCCATGCATGCGCCCATCGACGATAAAACGATTGAATTTATTTTTTCGCCGCCCGGACCTTAAAAACTGTGAAATATTTCGAACGGAACGACGGCTGGGTACTTGGGAAAGTTTGCCGACATACGCGGTTGTCGGACGGCATCCACCGAGTTTTCATCGGTGAACGAGCGGCTGGGGGGGGGAGAAGGGAGGTGGGGGTGGGGCGTTCATCGTGAAATAAAGTGAAACTCGTAGTGGCAAGCCGATGTATTCTCCTTGAACGAGCGTCTTCGGGTCCAACGGAAACCGCGTCGAGCCCGTAATAAATTTTCAAAAAGAAAAAAGACAAAAAAAAAAAACAAAAAAAATTACGTGGAAAACGAAAAGTTGGTGGTAAAGAAATTTTTGTTTTTCTTTGTAAAATTTAGTTTTTTTTTTAACATCGTCTCAACTTTACGAAACGATGTGCAAGCAACAACGCGTCTGATAAACTTCTCGCCATTGTCGCTCGTGGAGGAGGTTACCCCCCCCCCCCCCCGACAGTCACGACGACCGACCGACCATTCTCGAATCTGTTGGTACTTTGTTTTTTTTCTTTCGTTGCCTTTTTTTTGCTTTTTTTCTTTGCCCATCAAGCCAACCTCGACGAGCTCTTGTTGTTCTCGCAATGTGCTGTTTTTTACCGGAGATTTTATACGCTCACGCTTCTTGCTCGTCGTTTCCGCAGCTTCCCGAGCTTTTTCCGACCCCACCCCCAAAACTCTCCGTGTCTTCGGTTTGCTCTCACCGGGAAAAAAAAAACAAAAAACTTTCGTTTCATCATCACGATTATGTTTTATCACTCTCGTTTCACTGTTTCACCGAAAAAAATATATATATATAAATATTTATGTATATTGAAGGAAGAAACGAAAATCTTGTAAATTATTTACAAAACTCGTTACGTCGTAGCAATTGTCTCGTGGTTTGTTGAATATCATTGTTAAATGTCGACGTTGCTCCGAAACGTTTTCATTTCGTTCGAAAATATTTGCAAAACCGTAAAATGAAAAGAAAAAAATTCTGTAACCATTTTATAATAGCTGCATCCGATTGAAGAATCGACTGGTTAACGTTGCCATCGCTAATTCGATCATTTATACTTTCAAATTATCATGCAACACTGTCTCGTTCCTTCGATCGAATGACAACCTTTTTTTTTTCACGGACGACAAAAGTTATACAAATAGCTGATAAAAAAAATTTGTAAATAAAAAATTATCTCACCTTTTTTTATTTTTCTTTTAGATTAGAAAAAACGTGATGTGTACCATCTGATCGTTTTCCCAAAACAGATATTTTATTACCTTCGTTCGACGTTTCTATTAACCGAACCAGAAAACTTTATTCGCCCAACAGTTACTGCCAAACTGTTAATTAACGTTTTCATTGTGATGAAACGTTTCATTACCGTCATTACGGCAAAGAAACTTTTTATCCCACCTCCCCCCTTCCCCCTCGCACACTTCGTAACCTCATTCATACTAAATTATCAAATCCGAATGAAATCCGTGATGCAGCTGTATTCTCGAGAGCGAATAGCAAAAAAAAAATACATGAAAAAAACAAAAAAACAAACGAATGGGGGAAAAAGTGAAAAAAAAAACTGAGGGTGAGGGTAAAAGAAAAAAGTACAAAACCCTGGACTACCGAGGAAGCGGCTTTTCAACGAAAATACGTAGTACGAGAGACACAGCGGGCAGCCCCCGTTGAGTAGTGAAACAGTAATCGTATCTCGGGTACTGAACAGGCTAACGACGTTTAAAGCTCAGCAGTACCCTCGCAGCGCGTCGCATCTCGAGAAAAGCCACTTAGCAGTCTCGTCGCAGCTTTACATTTTAATATACATATATATATATATGTATATATATATAAATACCTCTCGCTCAGACGCTCAGAGCGAAAATTCGAGGTAGCTGCGAGGTCGGAGATAGGCCGTTGGTGAAGTCGATCAAATCGAGTCGGGAAAAACGACGGGCGGCAAGTTTGTCCGTTAACACAATCATCCCGTTTTGAAGCACGAAAAAAAAAAAAAAAAACCGTTAAACATTTGACTCGTTTCGCGCTCGTCGTAATTCGCTGCCGCGTTTCGAGCTCAGCATCATCAGCGATACCTCGGCCAAAGCGACGTAAATCGTTATGGTTGACGGAATTCAATCATCAACGCAATGTATAATTAGCACACGAATATTAATCAATCTGATTGCACAAAATATAATAAAATAATTTATGCTTATCATGATTTCCAATTTTTCATAATCGTGAACACGGTCAGTCTCTGTTATCCTTGAGAAAAAAAAAGGTTAAAAAATAGACACGTAGAAACGTGAAAGTTAAAACAATTATTCATCGTGTTTCTAGTATTACAATCATCGATGGTGAAAATTCGCGTTTGGGATTTCCGGAAGTTGATCGTTTGCGAAAATTCCGCAGCATGTGCGAACGTAGAAACGGGAATACCGAGCAGTCAGCGAGTGGTCGGCAGGGGCGGAGGGGAGGGGGGTCGAACGTTCTCCGTGTCTCGAACGAATCGTGCGAGCTGGAGGGGAAAAGCACACACGTGTGCAAGCACCGAGCGAAACTTGAGCACGAATGTGCACTACCTCCTATATGCTATATGAATGGTCCGCACGTATTTATACGCGGGCGGGTATGGAAAGGATGAGGCCAGGGAGGGGGAAAATTCAGCATTTCCGGAAATGCAAAACTCGGCTCTCCGCGATCCGGAGCGACGATGATGAGGTCCATGACCGTGCGCGAGGGAGACGGAGGATGGAAGACGTTTCGAACTTTCGTATCTTGCCGAGCGCTCCGGGGAATCCGCTCGCGCGAGGCAGCCCTTCGTCGCTTTTGCCATATCCGCCGGTCCTCCGGCTAATGTACTCTCGAGTTTATTGCTCTCCGGCTGGCCTCGCCCTGCCGTACTTGTTTCTCGCGGATATTTTTGCATTTCATGCGGGTTTTTTTTTTTTTTTTCATCTCGACGACTTTTCTGTTTGAGATCAAAGCTCATGAAGATCGCACGAATTTTTTGTCTTTTCATTGATTTTTTATCCGTAATTGTAATTTATCATTGTAAATTCTCATTTTCTCATTTATTTTTTATCTATTATTGTAATTTATAATTTTAAATTCTATTTTTCCATTTTTCAATCTATTATTGTGATTTCAATGAGTCTCGATTGAACTCGCACGAATTTAGTGTCTTTAATGTATTTTTCCTAATTTTCTAGTTTTTTTATCTATTATTGTAATTTCAACGGTTAACGACAATATCCAACCGAGCGAGTTTGGATAATAAAATAATTGCATAAGTGCGAGTACTTTCGAAAATACTTAAAATCTAAAAATGTTTTTTTTCCATTGGCCTGAAAATAACTGCGGTGATTCGGTTTATACCGAGAAAAAACTAATTTGCGGATATTGATTACTACGTTTTTGTTTTTTGTATTGCAAGCATTTTTCGTAACGATGTGAAACGTCGGAGTTTCGAAATTCGAGATTTCACTCGACTGCACTAGTCAGCGGAGTTATATATCAAGTTCATATCCGAAGTCAGTTGATTAGAGGTCGCGGGGGTCTTAACGATAAATCAATAACGAAACTGCGGCTAGTACTAATGAACACCGATGACAAAACTGTGTTAAGGTTTTGCCATTAGGGTTAATTATGGTACTTATCGAAGTGCATTCGGGAACGAGCGAATCGAATGATTTTGTGAAAATTGTGAATCGACTAATTTTGTGAAACGATGGAGAATTTTTTTTTCAATTGTCTCACGATATCGGTCAGATCAGTCAGAGAAAATCTTAACATCTTACCGATGTTATTGCATAGCAAATAATTTTTATTTTATTTTCGAAAGAAAATATATATATATATATTTGTTATCTAATAAGTCCGACTACGTAGGATTCTCTGTGACTCAAATCCCGACTCGAATATAGAATCTTAATAAAGCAACAATACAGATGTGTTTATAATCACAGCTCCATAGAGATTGAAATTAAACCACTCCCACCAAAACAGAAATTGTAACGAGAAAATTATGAATTTAATCCTTTTTTTATCGCAACGAAGAGGACTAAGCATTGCTTTTGTTTTAACCAAGAAACCCATGATTCGTTAATTCTCACATCAGATAATTCAAAAGATTAGAAAATTCATTTGATTGAAAAATCTCACATCATATAATTTAGAAAAATTAGAGAATTCGTTTGATCGAAAAATCAGACAATTCATTCGATTCAGATAAATCGAATAGACACACGTTGACAACTTGTTCCCACATGTGATCAGCGTGTGAGACACACGTCTTGTTTTTTGTAGTGCCAAAGGCTAGTTTATTCACTGGCGTTCGTTTTTTTTTTTCGAGGGTGGCGAACCGTGACTGTGTTCACCACCCTCGTTCAACACCGTGCTACGACATCGTGGGTATTTTTTTCCCCGACGACCACCCCCGCATCGGACGTGCCACCCTCGAACAATCGAGGTACATCGACGACGACGTCCGGCCTCCACAGTCCCCCCCCCTCCCCACTCCCATCGCCCTTCCTTCGGCCCTCGATAATTTCCAAGACACTTCCGTCAAGTTCTCGCGCACAACCAGCCCCCGACTCCACACGAACAAAGTATTTCAACCTCCCTTTACCTTCCAATTTGGGCATACAAGGTAAAATAAGTTGAAATACAAGTGGTGAAGATTTCGACTTGAAAAAATAAAGAATAATTTTCTTCTTTTTATTTTTACTGAATCGAGACAGTGTGGAGCAATTTTGCTTTGTCATCGAACCCTGACCTTCGATAAATCCCGATACACACACACACACACACACACACACACACACACACACACGTTTCTCAACACACATTGTACTAATTACTGCGCAAAAACGTGCGAGTATCGGGTACGCTGGTGTTCGGTATAAATTTTACAAGCTGATAAAAGAATTTTTAATTAAGTGAGGAGATGAAAAGATGCTTTCTTGAAGTACCAGTGAGCCACGAAGTTTCGTATCAAAGTCTGAAAACGATTTAGACATACTAATATATACATATATATGAATATATATATATATATATATATATATATATATATATATATATATATATGTATATATGTCGTTGGCTCGCTTGACTACCTCACTTCTTATTATTTTCATGTTTCGCGAGGTCGGGGAGGGTCGGCGCGAGGGGGTGGACTATTTGGTCTAATTAACAACTCGGTGCCTCGGTCGACGTCGATGACACAGTGTGCGCTTCGGCTTCACATCGATTCGACCAAACTACAGACCCCATTTACACGTTTACATTTACGTTTCAGTGTATATAGGTATACACTCAAGCATGGGGGGGTTTGGGAATCGCGTCGTTCGTGAATATACACGATGTGAACGGACTCGAACGAGCCGTATCTGATGATGAATTATTGCAATGGCTTGTCACGTAGACAAAAACGACGAAACACTGAACAATGAAAATGTATGTAACTCGAATGGAGTGACGCAGGTCGACGGGGACGGACCGAACGAACGAGAATTTGGAAAAGAAAAAAAATGCGTACACGTCACGGCGACTTATTATCAAGCTGGGTACATTTTTTTTTTTTTTTTTTTTTTGCATGCAAGATACTAACCTGATGTATATTCCACACGGCATCAATGACGTCGCGTTCATTCATCTCGTTCGATTGATTTTTTTTCTTACGTCCACATTGTTCATTGTTTTTTTTTTATTAGTTGTCGATCAAATTTTTTTTTTTAATAAAAAAAAACTATTTTTTTTAGTTTTACTATTTTTGTTCGTAGTGAGTCTGGTGAAAACTTTTTACGTTGATTCAACCGTTGGTTTGTGGTTTTTACATTATTTTCATTTTAATCACCGTGAATTGTGAATTATTCAAGGACCAAACTTTTTTTAGAATTCTTTTGAATAATAACTTTATCGAGTTATTTGGGAAATTTAGCGATGGTATTTTTTCGATGATGCTTTTTAAAATTGTATAAAGATTAATTTTTTTTTTATCGACGGGAACGATTCTTGTCGAAAGTGGATTTGATTGTTGAGGTTGCACGAGCAAAAATCTCGCTTTGTTATTAATGAAACTGTGTGACGAAAATTTTAAGAGGATTGTCGTTCGGATGATAACCGAGGAAAATTTATCATGGCGTTGTAAAACTTTTGAAGTAACGTTAAAAAATTACGCGGGAGGTACGAACGTTCGATCGACGGTTTTTCAAGGTCGTTTTTCCGTATGCGAAACTGTCTACACACTCTTCCTATCGATCGTTCGCGATCACGGTGATCCATGAAAAAAATCGGATAATCCGTCGATATTGTCCAAACACCCAATCACTTTTATCAAAACCGATGTATCATACGTTTGCATTTCAATTTTGACAAATTTCAAGATCTACCGATCGAAATTGATGGAATTTTGCCTAATTTAAATCATGAATTTATGTCATCCTGGTATTTGAATTTATTTTACGTTTCACAATTATTTCTTTTCAATGATTCAACATATTGATTTTTTCTGCTGTCGAAAGAACACCATTCATACATATATATACAGTGGGTAGCGAGATAATTAGAGACAGTACATTTTTTTTCGTAATTTCCAAGCTCAAATCAATTTCGCAAGCAATTAAAATGGTTCCAATTAATGTTTCTTCTGTAGTTTCGTTGCTGATATCATTATTATCGATTTTTCAAATTGCCAACACTGTCATACTGTCTTATCCATGAAAAAAGTAAAAATATTTCACATCTGCCGGGAAATCCAGTGAAAAGTGTTGTTGACGTGACCTCAATTATTATTTTTTCAAAAACAATTTTACCAGTCCAAGATTCAAAACGTCTTTCTGAAATCTGAATCCGAATATTTCTGACATTTTTCGATTATCCATTTTTATGAAAAAATAAAAAAATAAATATACATAACTGAGCAATCACATTGTTTTTATATTCTATACATATATATATGAATGATCGAGTAATTCAATTTTTTAAAAAATATTCTAATTAAATCACTTCAATGAATAACAACAAAAATACTAAAAACACCGGAGGTCAATTATTCGACCATTGAATTCATGTAACCTTGAAAATTATAGGAATTGTTGATTGTCCTTAATAATACGGCCACCCACTGTACATGTATATCGGATTGATAATTTGTTTTTCAATTTGTTCTCGCGTCTTTATTACTTTAGTTATTATTATTATTATTATTATTATTGTTTGGTAGTTCGTCAGCGACACGGATATTTGTTGTTGTTGGTGAAGAACTGTGCGATCGCCACGCGACGCGCTCGTCAAGCGTGTACCGATGCACCGCGCGACCGGTTGCGGGGCGGGGGTGGCGGAAGGCGTCGTGACGTTGCGGAGGCTGACGACGCACTGGCTGTTCCACTACGGCGCTCATGCCAACATCGCCCGGAGGCCAACCACGGAGCGCGAAGCTTTGCGGCACAGTGAGTTTCGTGCGCGCGATAGTCCGAAAGCCAAAATTCAACCCCCCCCCCCCTAGGTACGCGCCGCTGTAACTGCGAAAGCCGCGCGCGAACCGCGACACTCCCTCGAGGGCGCCTTCGCGTCCGACCGAACCATGCCGCAACTACTTACAGACCCCGGCCTCGTCATCATCGCCGAACGAAAAATCAACCGAAATTATTTATTTTTTTTTTCGTGACATGATCAATCGAAATTTGAAATCGATTTTACCCTTATAAAATACCTTATAATTTTACTCTGCTATCATTTCAATTTTTCTCATAGCCATATGAAGCATCTGAACGCTGTGAGATTTATCACAACATTTTTCACTCGTCGTAGCTTTTGGACCGTACGACTCAACGGATTTTCAATTCTGACATCTCATTTTGTTCGTGACAATTTTTTTTATATGGCTATCAGAAAAATTCAAATGGTAGCTGAGTATAGGTATTTTATAAGGGCAAAATCGATTTTAAATTCGGATTGATTATGTCACGAAAAAAAAAATTAAATTAGTTTTATGACGATTTGTAAAAAATAATCTGTAATTATATTGATTGTTCGAAATTTCATCTCTACTTCGATTGATAAATTCACTCGAAACAAAAATTATATTTTCAAGTGATTTTTTATAGAAAAAATTTCGATAACAAAATTCTACTTGACCGAAATTTGCGAAACATATTAACAAAAATTAGGGTACATAATAATAACGTCGAAATTCTATTACACAATGAGAATCCATATTATTGGGATAAAAGTTTAAACTTATTTACCCAGTCAATACGTTTGTCGACTCACGGTCAACAAACAAGGAAGTAATGTAAAACAAATTCGTAAATAATGTCCGAAGCTGTGAGTGAAAACACGTTTGTGTGTCGTTACAACAATCACGATAATCCGTTTTAACGTTGAACAGTCGACTCACAAAATCCTCATTGACTTGACCATTATGCCATTATTGTTCGATGAGCAACGGGAATGCGATGCATGGAGAACCAACGGGCGTGCCGAAGGCCAAGGAATGCTTTGCTTAGCACGAGGAATGTTATCGATAACGTCCTTGCAGCTGCGAATTTCCAGCTGGTCGGCATGCCCCATAATCCATCGTATGACCCAAGGCCTTCGCACGTCTGTACAGTTTCATACTGAAACGATGCTTTTACCACAAACCCATATAGACCATAGACTCAGTCCTTAATCCGAAAAAGCACCATTACATTATCTTGATCGTTACAACCCATCGTAAGATCCTCACAAAGTTCGTTTCCAATATCCATAAACAGGATTTCTATAATGATACACTTCTGTAATAAGTATTCGATGTCTCTCATAATCGAAATGCACTATCTGCTTGAAGGGGGAGTTGCCTATTATTCGGGCATTTTCAGATAGATTTTCAGGAATTTGTTTTCAAGAATATTTTTGAGTCTGTTGCAATGAAAGCAAATGAATATGTTCGTCGTAGAACTGCTGTTTTTCGATCTGGGCAGCGATTGCGGCTATTCTGGTGATCTAAAAAAAAACAAAAACCCGGCTTATTCGTATCCGGAAGATACCTCGCTATCTTCTGAACAACAATCTTATTTTTTTTAAAAATGTTTGACAAAATGGTGGAATTATTTCTAAAATTTTCGAGTTTTTCACTTTTTTTCAAGTCTTATTATTCCCCAACAAATCGTCATTTTTAACTTAGAAAAAATATCCTAGTTCAGACGATAGCGAGATGCGGTTTTGATAGGGCCTCCAAATCTAAAGTCAATCGGTTTATCGGTTGCTGAGATATCTTTTTCTAAATTAAACTTTACGAAAATGCAAAAATTAAAAAATCTGAAATAAATTCGAAAAACAGACAACTCTCTGCCTCTGGTATAACAGCGACCTATGGTGGCCATGTACAATTATTGTTCGAGTGACCACTGAACAGTGGCTCTGCTATAATGAACAAAATGGCGTTCCTCACTAAAAAATTCTCTCTCGTCTCTATTTTCTACTGAAAAATAAAATTAATTTCTACCGAACAAATATCCCATGCTCAACACCAATTTGCTTGTTTAACAAGATAAACTTTTTGTCAGCTTGCGACAAGCTTGCACCAGAATAAAAAAAAATTACTGCGCAAATTCCGAGCACGAGATTGCGACATTGTGAGTTTAACACACGAGGCCGATTTTGAAAATCCATCAATCAGATTCAGGCACGTCATTTCCACATTCCCCCTATTCCACCTCATTCCAATTTTAATCCTGACGAACTAATTGCCGCAGCTTTGCCTCTCGCACCAAGAATTCCACCCGATATATCGTCGATTCCGGGTCTCAAGCTCCAAGCAAATTACACCAGAGGTGTATATCTGCATCCAGTATATCTCGAGTCGTGCGAGAGATCCCCCGAGCAAGCTGTATGGCCGCTATGGCAATTAATCTAAGACCACGTGCACGTTATCCCAGTCCTGAGATCTCATTTCCACTCAAAATCCGGCACCCGTTGGGTCCTCGTGGATCATGAAAAAAGTTTTTTGATTTACAACTCAACCGCTGCGATCCTTCGCAATTTTATAATTTCGGTAATTGACTAATAAAATGAGCTTGTCGTGACGTGATTTAACACTGAAAAAATATTAAAAATTGATGACGACCGCGAACTAATTCGATACGACATCGATAACACGAGAAATTATTGTCTCAAACTGACGAAAAAAATGTGATAATCGATCACGAAAAATAAAACAATCCAGATAAATTTTATTTTCGACGTGTCAATTACAGATATTTCGTCTTTGAGTTTTTTTTTCCAGCCATTGTCACATTCTAGCTACCACACAATTACCTGGGGACACGAAAAAAAAATAATAATAATAGAAAAACAAAAAGAAGAAACGAATTCGGAAATGCCAATACAATTCGAGCTATCAATATCAATTTAGTTGGGATTAGCAAAATCCCATCGTCGATACAATAGACGAAAGGCAACGGCCGTTCATGGTGCGAGAGTCTGCTTTCGTAACGAGATAAAGAGTAGACAGTGAGCCTCATCTCCCCCCAAAGAAAGGGTGGAGGGGGAGGAAAGGGTGCACGAGAGAAGACGAAGTTTAGCTCGTCGATTTCTCGTCACCCACTCTCCCGAATCCCTAACACGATATAATCGAGGTGTTGCGCGCGAGTAGGAGCATAAGACAGCCGAGAAGAAAGTGCCGAAGAGAAAGCCCCCGCTCAAAGTCTCATCCAGCTTCGACGTCGCCACCTCGAATTTCATCCCCCGTCGGGGGATGCCCGAGATGAGCGCGCGGGCAGCCGAGAATCGAGGATAAGCCCCCCCCCCCATCAACTCTATACATATGTATATGGGGCATTCCGTGTCGAAAGAGCTTTCATTTGACCCCGAAAAAAGCCCTGATGGTTTTTAAAATTTTTTTTTATCTCTACAAGCCTTTGAAAAATTTTCAACCACCCACAAATAAGAAAAAGCAGGACATAATTTCAAATTTCGATATTTTTTTTCAATTTCAATTTCTATTTTTTTCAAATAAAAATATTATGAATTGTTTAAAGTAATCTATTTGGTTTGTTTTGTTTATTATTTTTTTTTTCTATCTAATCAATAAAATTATTATATTACCAACGATAATTATAATCATAGTAAAAATAATAATAATATTACTAATTTCAATACGGTTTGTTTTAAAAAGCTCGAGAAAATTTATTTTCATCATTATTATCGTTGGCATAATCATTTTTATTGATTTATTTCATTATTTAAAGAAGATCAACATTTTTAATTATGCCCAAGTATGCTTTTCGTTATTTGGGGGCAGGTTTCAATTTTCCCAAGGGTCGTAGAGGGATTCGAAAAATCTGAAAAAAGTCACGAGTGTTCTTAGAATCAAGTGAAAGCCAAACACGAAATAATGAATGGGAATCTGTAGGGGCAGGACTATGATCGTGTGATTTGACATCGAATACCCCATACACACATGTCGTTGGTGGCTCTTTCGGGCTTCGATGCTTTTCTTCTGCTCTTCTACTTCCTCTTCCTTTCTACCACTTTTTCGTCTTCGTCTTCTTTCTCCTCCTCCATCCGGACCAACCTCTCCCTCTCTCCGTCTTCTTATTTCCATTCTTCTATTTCTTATTCTTCTTTTTTACAGGTCTTATCGCAAGCAGTTCATATTTCCTCGCTCGAGTCCCAGCTGCACGAAATTCCTGCTGTATCGAAGCTCCCATCGGCCCCCCTGAGAACGAATTCGAATTCCACCTGGTCTCGGTTGACCCGAAGCGACACAACCGAGGATCAACGCTCGCGTATATCTGTTCCACGACCGAACAGGCTTCCGAATTCTCAATCGCTTTTTTTTTTTTCATCTTCCATCTCCGCGTGGGCGACAACTGCAATTCTGCGTGAGTGGAAAGTCTCTTTATCGGACACCTTTACGCTTCGCTATCTGTTATGTTCGTGACATTTAACGCAGCTTGCAGCGCATGTTGAAAAACAAATTCTTGATTTTTTTCGGATTTTCTTGTCAATTATTTGTGCATCTGTCAATTGCGATATTTTTTTCAAATTAAAAAAAAAAAAGATTTTTTATGTTTTTTCGAATTTTTTTCCCACACACTTGAGCTGATAAAAAAATATATGTAAAATCTGTTTTCGACGTGAAATTGTCTAAGCTTTTCGAAAAAAAATTCAGTTGTTCATTCCGACCCTCGAAAGTCCGTTGAAAACGAATTTGAAACTTGAAAAGCTGTTTTTCGACCGTCGCCCTGATTTTCGAAATCTTTTCGATCTGATTTTCGGAAAGCCGAGAAAATTTCACAGATTCCGAGTCGAGATCTCCGTAAGTTTTTTTTTTGGATCAAGAAAGAAAAACCAATATGCAGCAATTCGATGCAGCAATCAGTTCGATGGAGTTCGTGAACGTATGCGTACGAACAGAAAAAAAATATCACAGGATGAGATAACACACGATTTTTCTTCGTTTCGATTTATTTCATAGCCGATGTTTCGGAGTGGTTTTGTGCGATCCGTTTGTCGGTGAGGGAAAACCCGAGACGAGATCGTCAGACGTTGCGCATCCATTTTGCCGAAGTTGCGTTGCATTGTCTCGTGGGATACCATCGCATCGAATCTTCGTGTCTCCATGGATAAACTACGTGCAACGGAAATACGTTCTGCTCGTTTCGTCTCTGACGTTTCCGGTGGGACTTGAATCATCTCAACGTACGAAAATATTGATTTTTTTACGATTATTTTTCGAACTCGAATAAATTACGACTCTCTCCGATCATATTTCATTTCATCTCCATCATCGAATGATTAATTTTTCGAATCCCCAGAAACTGACGTACCAACAGAAATCGCAATCTCGCATCTGTTTCGCAACGATTGAAATATTGAAACATTTTTTTAAGGTGTCTACTGGATGGATATAAAAAAATGTTAGAAATTCTCAAATAAATTCGGGAATTATAGTTCTTGCTAGAATAATAACACATGAATTATTTTAGATTTTTTCACTGAATAATCTGGTAGTTATGAATTTATGAATTTACTGGCATTAAACCCGGTCGCTTATGGTAAAACAGATTTTGCCGACCTAGTGGTTGCAAATTTTTCCAAAATTGGTTTCAAAACAAATGGAACTAAGTGTCAGTAAATTCTGAAAATATTATATCATCGAGATTTAGGATCGAGCGATTGATCACGCTAAGTTCCAAACGAATCGACTACGTAGTTGTCGATAAATTAATTGAAGCAATGAGAAATATCGACTTTTTATGAATTGTCACGGGTAAAACAGTTGTGACAGGTGTACAGTCACTGACAAAACCTCAGTCGAGCACACGCCAATATCATCGAATTTGACTCAAATTATTATTAAAAGTGGAAAATTAACATCACCAAGTGTTAACTTATTCTCAGTTGAGCTATTTGTAAGGCTGAACATGTACGACATGGTCCAGATCGGTAAATCCACGATTCACCCATTTTGGACTAACTTTTTGCCAGACGGTCTGTCGAGTAAGACATTAAATCTCAATTGTGTTGAAATCTTTTTTTCGTTGACACTATATTTTTTATCGTTAAGAACAACTTCAGTGTATCTGTTCACAAATTTAAAAATCCTTCGAAAGCTTCCAAAAGGTGAAGAACGCATCATGAGCAATTTGTGTTTGGACACGAAAAGGGCGTGATGCAGAAACTGGCCCTCACGTTCTTCACGTTTTTCCAAAATTCGTTGCGAATTTTGCGAACCAAGCAGCGTGAAACTGAACGTGAAATTTCGTTGTTTCGAAATGGAATCGAAAGGCTGCAAGCTCAGGACTATCCGATGCTGCTGACAGCTTCGTCGGGTTATCTCACGCTGTAAACACCGGAAGGGGGTGGCTTCTCGCGTCCCACCGAGAATCCCACGATCCCACGTATGTTAAAACGTTTTACCCAAACACACACACGTATGGAAACGAAATTCCGTAGGTCTTCGAGCGGACCGAGCCAGAATTTCGGAGTAACAAAACAACCCGGAGATCAACCCGGACCGAGATAAAGACGTTATCACGAAGAAACACCAAAAGCTCAAACTTTTCACGATACGTCGTCGTCACTGCACGATCACCAAACCCCGCACCGGGGTTTTCCTTATCGGATTCAACCGCAGAGTCCAAGTCCAAAGTCAGGCAGATCCGAGAAAATAACAAAAAAAAAAAACAAAAAAAATAAAACGGGGGACTGAAAGCAAGAGATTGGCAAAGTTGTTCGTGCTCGTGAGAAAGTTGTTATGTAACTGAGGAGATGCAACATCGTCGTGGCTTCGAGTAGGAGCTGAAATTCAGAACGGTCAATGTTCAGAACGCACGGTGCTTCAGACGTTTGGAATTCAGAACACATAGAGATATAGGTATAATTGTGTTTTTGTGGGTTTTTTAACCGAATTAACTCGCAAAAGATTTCAATTAGCGCGAAAATGTTTCAAATTATGTTGAAAGATATAGAAATATATACATATAAATTTCGAGGGTGTGTAACCCTTTGAAACGTTGGAGGAAAAAATTGAAACAATAAAAAATCGATTCATTTTTCTCTTCCCATCCAAACGCTGGCTAAACAACGCTATAAAGACCAAAAGTTCATATGAATAATATTGTAGAGAATCAAATTTCCTACAAAAAAGTCCCCGAAGACATGTCTCTAACATTGACAGTTTACGCGTGGGCGAGCTCGAAAGTCGGGCAATGTGAGAAACCGCGCGACTGTTAGGCCGTTCGGAGTTCTGTAAGTTCGAGACCGTTGCGGGTTCTGAATTTTGGTTTTTCCTAACATCGATCGTTCTGAATTTCGATCCCTACCCGTAGCTCTATCGCGGGCTGCTCGTCATGCTCTTAACGTTCCTCCGAGCTTTCGTTAAAAAAAAGTTAAAAAATTGATTATTTTCTTTCTTTCTTCTATTTTCACTTCTTACCGGCAAAATTCAAGTACGCGAAACGAGGACTCGCAATATGGTTCATGCTTTCCGCCATCGAATAACTCAATTACTTCCGCAGCCGTCGGTTGCATCTTCCGCCATAGTTAACTCCTCGATAAAACTGCATTGCCGATAATTCTTGGTCTGTGCCACGGGGGCGTTCTCATTCTCCGTGTCCTCTTAATCTTTAGTTTTTTCATTCTTTCTTTCTTCTTTTTTATTCCAACACTCCCCTCGCGCGAGGTTGAAGCAGCCCGAGCCACAAGCAGGGTTCGACAACACTTGACATTGTGGGTCTTCGCGGAAGCCTCAACGAGCCCTCGAAATGACAGTCTGCTTCGAGCATCGCGACTCAACAAAAGTGTTGGCCGCGTTTTGTTTTTTGTTTTTTTTTCGTCGCGATATATCGCGATTGTTGTAACAATATCGAATGTATATATTCAAAGCTCATGTTGTAGGATTGTGCGACGGTATATTCGCGTCTTGATACGGTTTAACAGTACGAATATTGTGCGATAAGCCGAGTCTGTTGATCTTGGAATCACGAGGAAGATTGTTACAGGCGAGTGCTGTGATTATCTTGTGTGCTGCTTGAAACTATGTTTGCGATAATTTCAATGGAGATCAAATGCAATTGGACCCTCCTTCAAACATTCTGCTGTGATCCAAATGATTATTTGCTTTTAGAAAAAATTATAATTATCACCAATGTCAAATTTTTTTTCATCAAAATTTTGTGAGGACTCATGATTGGAAAAACTAAAAAAAAAAAATCTATGAAAAATTCAATTTTTCCTCAACCAGTTTTATTAATCCTGCTTTCGTTATTGAATTTTTATTTCTGAGAGAAAACATTGAATTCTGATGTACTGGAATAATTCACTGCTCTTCGTGATAGCTTCAAACACTAAAATTTTGAAAAATAATAATCATAATAATAATATAAGTGTGTTCGAATACATGAAACGAACGTAAAATTTACAGCTTTTATCGCCTCGTTAATAAAACGACGATTTTATTCGTATTTTCACCGTTTGCCAATTTTTTTTTCTTTTCGTTTTTCATCTTCTTTTCTTTCATCTTTGTCTTTTTCGTCTGGCACGAGGGTGGAAATGTGTATGCATGACTTGCGACAATAATTTTCACATTCTATGGAAAAATATCTTCTTTTTTTCTATTTTTTTTTTTGTCTTCCCCCTTTATTTCCGAACTCGTAACTCTCGTCAAGTTCTCATTCTTTCCGATGCCAAACGAAAAACTTGTGATCCTCGGTTGTTTTTTTCTTTTTTTCCTTGTTCTTCGATCGTCGATTGCAGAAACGAAAGATGGCGTTGGTGTTGGTGATGGTTGCGATGCCGTTGCTGGTAGTCGGGTCGTCGAACGCTTTCAACGATGCCAACCCTCATTCCCACGAAAATCCACTCGAACTCCTCGCTCCTTCCGATTCCACGACCTCCAATTCCACCTGCAATTGCTCGACCACCGAGAGTCCCCTGATGTTTCATCCCCTGAGCGGAAACGAGGCAGACGCGCGTCTGCGAATCGACTACCCGGACGATTTCGGTTACGACGAAACCCCATCCGTACCGGCAACTACCCCAAACCATCCGACCACAAACGCCTCGCGTCTCAAAACTTTCACCGTGACGAAAGATTGGAACAACGCGAAACCCACTCTCGACTTTCCCAAGACACCGCCCTTGGAACGTTACAAGATGGCCAGTCTGCATTTGGACAAGGGAATCTTCGCCTTTGATTTTCTTCAAAATTTTCTTAACACCGTACAACCCCACGACGTTCCGAACGGTAATTTTTGTTTTTTTTTTTGTTTTTTTCAAAAAAATTTCTTTCACGTTCTCATCGTCCCGTGCGTCTCAATGCCTAATCTTTTCAATCATTTTGTAGAATTAATCGATCGGGATCAATTCAAAAATAACAAAATTGTTATATTATGAAAAAAAAAATGTAATATGTTGCAAACTTGTTTATTTATTATTCAAAATGTCCGTTAGGATGAGATACGTGCTGGAAAACTGAATTTTCTTGACAATTGATTCATCTAGATCAATAATTCATTTTTTTCAATAATTATAGAATGTCATTTTTATTTTTTTTTATTTAGTATTCTTTCAATTCTAAAAATGTCAGATTTGATGAAAGACGTACTGGAAAGTCGCATGTCCTTAGCAATTCATTAATCCACATCAATGAAAAATATTTACAATAATTGTACAACGAAAGAAAAAAAGGTTAACCCTTTTAAATAAAAAAAAAATTCATATACGATGAAAGACGCAGTGGAAAATCCAATACCCTTAGAAATTAATTATTCTAGATCAATGAACAATCATCAATGATTATATAATGGAATTTTCCTTTTTTCTTTTTTTTTTTAATTCTTTGAATTGCAAAAATTTCAGATTTGATGAAAGACGTACTGGAAAATCGAATAAGTGCATTCAAACTGTTTTCGGAGGTAAAGTCAAACTCTCGTAGTTATATCCATGACTGAACTGGGTTATCCGGTATTATATATCCGACGTAAATACACTCACGCACATAACCATACACGTATACACACATTTATCTGTATATAAATATACATATATATAATATATATACGTTCCAGTCCATGCACATGGAGGTCGGTTTGGTGGCTCTCGTAGGCGTTTGCTGTGTTCTGGCGTGCGTGATTCCTGGCACGGAACTCTGGCTCGGCTGTCGCCCGATCAGAGAGGATTACAGGCCCTCCCAGCATCCTGGATTTCTGGCCTTCCTTCTGTCCGTCTCGGTCTTTATTCTCGGGTACGTTCTTCCTAATCCCCGCACAGTCCACGAACCTTACAATCCTCGAACCGTGTCCGCCTCGTTCCGTCAGTTGTCCCACCGCCCCCCAGCCCCTCACCCCATCGCCCCAAAACTCGTAATATCCAAAAGATCACAGTCGTTGGCACTCGAAGACAAAGGGAAAGACAATAATCGTCATTGTCGTCTTTCCACTCGATTCACATTCCAATTTCGAAAAGAGGTCCAAATTCGGAAACATCAATGTTCAGAACGATCAAAATTCAGAACATTTATATACATTTATGGTTGCGTAACTCGCGAAACAATAAAAAATTAATGCATTTTTATCTTCCCGTCCGAACAGTAGCTAAACAACGCCATATAGACCAAAAGTTTACATAAACAAAGTTGTAGAGAATAAAATTTCCTACAAAAAAGTTTTTGAAAGCATCTACGTAACATTGATAGTTTACGCGTGGGAAAGCTCAAAAGTCGTGCAATATGGCAAACCGTGCGACTAGCAGGCGTTCGTAATTCTGTACGTTCGAAACATTGACGTTCGAATCATTGCCCGTTCTGACTTTTGGTCGTTCTGAACTCTGATCGTTCACGGATTTCGATCCCCACCCTCATCGTCAACCGAGACTGGCCAATGACTGTGCTCTCGATCTTGTAGAAACGGAATTATCGCCGGACCTGGTGAGCTTTTCGCAAAGCCACGCGAGGACGTTCACGTGATTGTCATTGCAACAGGATGTACCCCCCTCCCCCTCCCCCACTCTGTTTAACTGTGCTTGAAACAGACAATATTTTGTATCTCGTACTACCATGTAGATCGAGTATGGTCGCGATGCTCGTGTGCAACGAGGCGAGCAGCTCGGGAATCGAGAAAATCCCGGTCGTTGTTGAAACGGCGATTCAGGATCTCAGCGATTATCACAGTGGCACCACGGCTCAGATGCGAAAGTGCCTGACGAGCAGTCTGGACGTTGCGAGCGAAGCTATCCTGGCTGACTTGGACAGTAAGTGTGTTTGATCCTCTGCAAATATCTCCAACCGAAACCCATGGGAAAATAAGTTTTACATGAAAATCCATAAGTTTGCCAATAACTGTGCTATTTGTACTGTTTCGAGAATTTTCCGAAACGGCTAAACTACTTGGAATTATTTGTAGAGCTATTCTTCAAGTGTTTATCGATCAGTTGGCTTCATAATAACCCATGACTTTGTTTTTCTACCTCGAAACGCGTAACTGGGGTCCGAACGTACCCCACGCTCTTCGAGATCATGTAACCGGTCCTATGCTGATGGACAGACTCTCTCGTACGTGGTTTCCTTCGTTTTTTCATAAGAAAGAGAATAGGGTACGATAAATCTGTTTTAATTAACATTGACTTGATGGAAAATCCATTTGAAGACTAAAAAAAATCGAACAAATCAGCAAAAAGCTCATTTTTCAATAGTTCGTTTGGGGTGCGTTCGGACCCCACTCAAGACTTCTAGGGTCAATTTTCGAAGGCTAACAACGGCTGCAATTTCTATCCAAACGAGTCCAAAGTTATTATATCAATTATAAAATTATCATATTGTTATATACAAATAACATTAATATCGTCAGCTAAAAAATACTAAAAAATAAAAAAATTTCCTTAAGAAATATAAATCAAAACGAATAAACGAAAATATTATTTTTCAAAGTATTCAATGTTTTTTTTTTTGCACGAGTAATCTGGGATTATTATTTCATTATCATTATTTGACAACCATAACGAGCGTCGTGATCTCCCTCATTCGGTTGTACGTCGTATCAACAGAGTTTGCTTTGTGACGCGCGAGGCACTAACTTCCCTCTGCAGTATGAACGCAGTGTGGCTCTTGGCCATTCGGTAAACCGAGCTCGGGTGTTAATGTCCGGGTCACTGGGACGTCTAATGAACAGCTTTCGTCCAATGGTGAAACGGTGAGAGACGTGTATAGGCCAGCCGCCTAATGAGTGCTATCATCGTCACCGCGAATCCATATATAATATACACACATATATATCTATGTACAGACACGAGAGAACCGTTCTCGAACGTTAATAACCAACTGGGGTTGCGATTCCACGATATTAGCATAACTCCTTGGTTGTTATGCATTTGCTCAACGATTATCCATTATCGGTCGTAACCAAAACGTTTCATCGACCAACATTGTCAGCCACGGAGGCCTCGCAAATTGCCAAGATAACCGGCTGAAATCGTTCATGACTATTCAATGGGAATATATACCTCGTGACCATCGCTCGTTAAACGACACAATCCCACTCCCATATATACATCAAGTACCGTTCAAAATGTCCATTGAATCGGAAAATTCGTTGGTGGAATAAAAAGAAATATGTTTCAACGATATTCTTCAACAACAACGATGATTCGATTGTCAGAGATTTTTCGAAAATATGCTAAAATAAAGCATACTTTATGTAACTAAAATTTAAAAAAATAGCAGGTAACATAAAGCCTCACTCTAAGTTTACAGAAAAATTATTTAAAAAGTCGTAGGTCTTATAGATGTCTAATAATCAATTTAACAAACTGATTATAATCTTATTTGCTGTCGACCGAGGCTCAAACAACGTTTTATCCAGAGTCGAAATAAATTGTTGAGTTCCCAACGTGTCGAACGATTGAAATATTTACAACGACGAAAAAATGGTGTCGCATCGATTATATGACGTGTCTTATATTCGTGTGTGTGTGTGTGTGTGTGTGTGTGTGTGTGTGTGTGGTACAGCATCTGAGTCCCCGAAAACCGTTATCAGATTATGAAAACGAGACGCGTTATTGGCTCAGATGAATTATGGTCCTGAGGGGCCAACAATACGACGTGACGAGATTTACAATCCTCTACTATTTCGCAATTAATCTTTATAACTTCTTGCAACTTGTCGCAACGGATCTGTAGATGATAATCGGGGATATAAGTGATGAACGTCGACGATTAATTTGTCGTTTCGATCCGATTACAGATGTCGATGAATTATTGGGAAAACCTGTACAATTGGACTTGGCCACGGAAACTGGACTTGATGTAGCACTGGAGGCTCTGATCGATGTTGCCAATGGTAATAATAATATATATATATAATATATATATATATAAATATACGACAATAAAAAAATACACAACACTCAACTTCGCACATAGTATCGCTATGCATTTACAACGTAGTGCAGCTTTAACTTTTGATTTTACGTTGACGGTTTATCGAGTGTAACGTCAAATGCACCCGAACAATGAGTGATCGTTAGCTACACAATGCGGTACAGGGTATGATGGTTAAAACTCTGTTTGACCCACAGTCATTGGCTATCTTGACGGTGCGTCACACACAATGAAGAACAAAAAATTCCGAATTTCGCATACATGAGATACATTTGAATTTTCAGAAAAATTGTTATGGAATTTCGTTTTTTTATTTTTCACGATTTTCATTATTCGATGTATCATAAAATTTTTCAGGATAATATTCTGAACTATTCGTTTATACACATGTTGATCCATAAATCACCGTTCTTACAATTCTCCTTGCTTGAAAACGCTCCAACTTTATTTAATACACAAATTTTGCTAAATTACATTTAAAAAATGACCCGAAAATTTGTATATAAAAAGTTCAGTAATTTAATTCTAAAAAAAATTTCAGTTAAAAAAATATTTGCACATTGATGGTTATTTTTTTCAAGAATTATTTTGACGATGGTTGGGTGGACAATAACTGTACGGTGAGACTCGTGAATAACGTTACATCGGTGAGTGTAGTGCCACGAGTGAACAAAATGTCAATATTGTTACTATGAGTTGATCGAGTGGCGTGCTCTCGCTACTCGACGAATATTTGCATATTCATAACCCCACGTAAGGTTGATCGTACATCGATTCTCCGTAGCCACACATTCATGACTTCGGGAGACAGAGACAGAGAGAGAGAGAGAGAGAGGGAGAAAGAGGGAGAGGGAGAGCCCCGGGCGAGCTTTCCCACGCGCATTACAATCCCGACAATCGATGGTAATTTGTGGCACAAACGGTCCAATGGGGAATCATCATCTAGGCATCGTTGGCTTATCGTCTTATGCATAGACATTTGTATCTCGTAATGATCCTGTGCCTGTGTGTACATATATATATATATATATATATATATATATATCTAAATAACTATATATATATATAGTTATTTATTCGTGACGCGATAGCTCAGGGCATTTTACGCGTCAGCGGAATATTTCGCGAGTAAAACAACGCCCGAAGCTAGTAGTCAATGCCCGATTATAGTCAGACCCGTAGCTGAGAGCGTTTCGTAGTTCCACTTGATTATCAATATAATCCAAATCTCGCCAAGTATCGGGTTCACACAGAACACGGCCATTTTAATCAACCCATCGGATTTCCCCCGATATCGCGTTTCGCATTCAAATTATCGGAATTAGCAACAAACGTGACTGTGATAACATTCGTCAGTGCGAAACGTTCGGAAAATTCACTAGATTTGCTGAGCATTCCGAGCGAACTAATTCGACGACGTGAAAAATCGATTTCATATGTGAAATACAATATTCAACTATATATATGGTTTACTCCGTTTTATTAAGGATTTTAGTTTCTTCGCAAGAAATTTGAGAAAAAACGGTGGTTCACATAAACCTTCCTTCTTAAATCAAACGTGTCGATATCTTCGTGAGTCTGTCGGACCACACAGAGACGCGGACTCACGATGATACTCACCTGCGAGTACCTTTCCGACACGATCAAGCGCATATATACATATATATGAACGAACCCAGGCAACTCGCGATAGGGTCTTGTGAACTTCCCCATTAAGTGACCTCCGTCCAACGCAGGGACTATCACTTTAGACGGGTACACGTAGAGAGCCTCTCGCTAACTGAATATTAACTAAATTAGTACGTACTGGAGGGTCTGCTCCGTAGATCGGCTATGGCGCCCTTCGTTCCCCCACATGCATGTAGCCACAGCTATGCCTCTTTCCTCTCTCGTCCCCTGCGCTGCCGGCTTCGTTCTACACACCGGCCCAAGTCGTACAACGTGAAATTCACAGAAGACGAGCATCTCCTTTGGATGACGCGAAAATACCGTTACCGGCATACACGTGTCTCCTTTCCATCCAAGAACTATTCACAGCTAGGACTGCCGATGACTGGGAGGGGGGGGGGGCAATGTCAAGACGATTTGCAATGCGAACCCGTTGGACGATAAAGGTCTCCGTCGGGTTTAAATATTGCCGGTGGATCGCTGATCGCGCAGCATCCTCTTCAGCGCCGTCCTTCTCGCACTGGAACTCTGGACGAATCAAGTTCGAATTAAGTTCGAGTCAAGCTCGCGCCAAGATCGAATTTCTTTCGAGTCAAGTTCAAGTTAAGTTCAAGTCAGGTTTGAGTAAATTCCGAGTTGAATTCGAGTCAAGTTCAAGTCAAGTTCGAGTCAAGTTCAAGTCGAGTTCGAGTCAAGTCAAGTTCGAGTCAAGCTCAAATTTTCACCATCACGAATGACTCGAATTCAAAATTAATCGATCGATCATCGAACTAATTCCCACGAGTAAGAGTCGAACCAAGTTCTAAGCTTTTCTTTCCAGTCCAACTCGAGTCAAGCTCGTATTATTCCCTCAAGTACACGCTAAGTTGAATAACATTCATTCCATCTAGTACGAGTCGAATGAACCTTCGACGAGATTGGAATTTGCTGGCGGATCGCTCATCACGCAGCGTCTACAGATTTTCCGACAGACATGCATTCCCAGCAGCTTCTATCCCGCCAACCCCTCCCCTCCTCACCGCCACCATTCTCGCACTCTAACTCTTCACCCTTTTCGCTCTGATTGGCCCCATGTTACTGTCATCCTCGAGGCACTACGGAGCGGATGGAAACATGTATTTGAAAAAAGCTTGTAAAAACAACGTTACGTGACTCGGTGATATTTGGATGATGCCGCGTCGTCAGGATGTTCCTGGACTGCGGTATCTACGCGAATAACCATGCGGCGATTTGTACAGTTTCATTATTCGTTGCACGACGTAGCACGGGATGATCTTGCTCCTCCCCCCCCCCCTCCCGCCGCCCAACCCCCTGCGGGCAAGATCTTGTCGCATGCGGAACTGTTTAGTTGGGTAAATTGTGTTTCGCAGCGACCCAAGATCTTTCCTCGCGAGCCGCGGACCTGCTGAAAGAGGGCGACATAGCCAGCGAACGTGGACTGGAACTGAGCCGGGAGGTTGATGCAATTCGACGTGAGCTGGAAGCTGCGGTGAGAGATTGTCCGACTGTTGATCGGCCGCTGTGCGCTACTCTGAATCCCTCCGGATTGGGGGTCGCTCTTCGTCTCGACAGGGTAAATATACAATTTGTGGCTTTGCATATACAATCATGTCGTAAGATTGAATAATGTGTGAATTTTAATTTTCTGTTTGCGGTTGTGAAAATTTTGAAAGGAAAATAATGGTTCAATATATTTCTTGCACGAACGATGGCCATTTCGTCAATCAGTATTGGTGAAAAAAAGTTTATCTCCACGTTGACCGGTTAAACGTGAAAATTAATTGCGATTGAAAAAAGAAAATGAATGTTTTCGAGTTAATCAAAAGAAAAATCGAATTTATTAAAGCGGAACGGCTAAATATCGTCCGATTGGCTTCAAATTTTCACAGATCTTTCTTCACAATATCTACTTTAAATGTAGTAACTGCCAGAAGAATCGAAAAACTTTGCCGTTTTTTTCAACACACCCTTGCGCATATATATAGGAAAATACTAGGGCACTAAACAGACATAGCGTTGCGCATGAGGGTAGGACAATATTAAACTTCACTTTTGACAAAGCACCTGCACAAAACGTCGTTGGAAGCGGATGTCGAAGTGGCAAACAGTGACAAAAGTTTACGGTACACGATGCAGTCCTCCGGTGGCGGTGGAGGTTTACGTGATAACGTATGGAGGGTGAGGGCCGGGCGAGGGGTGGGGGGGGGCGAAGTGCACAAGACCGAGACGGGCAAACGGTGGAAAGTTTTCCGCGAACACCGTTAAATTCACCTACCGGGAAAAGGTGAGATCGTGGCTCCTGCATCCACAGTTCTGACCTACCGCCCCAAAGTCTCGAATTCGGTCGAACGGCTCTCCTAGCTCCTAATTGGTCCCCACAAATAAATCACGACGTTACACAGCGAACTTCTCGTTCTCTCACTTCGTGCCCTTTTTCATTCTCACGGTCTCTCAACATCCGGCCAAAAAGGGATGCAATTGCGGGAAAGCAAATAAACGAGGAAAAAAAAAACTCGTTCCAATCTCAGCCGGAAGTCTTTCAGGGTTATCTATCGAGCCACTCACTTCCAACCGGCTCCACTAACTTCTATCTTATCCACGTGCACTTTTCGTACACGAATTTTTTCTTCTTTACTTGAAACTGAAATTCCAGATTTTCGTTTCGATTTCGAGATATTATTTAACAGTTCGGAGAAATTTTTGCGAAATATTCAAATCGTGACGTCGAAATAACGATAGCAAATCGATCATAAAATTGTCACTTCGATAACAAAATGTGACAAAACGTGTTGAAGCGAGAAATTGAACAGTTTGTGTCGTTGTCAAATGGTCCAATCGCACCGTGACCGCGCGACTGGATCGATCGAAACCATCGGGACTTGTTTGTAGTTTATCGAAGGTGATAAGCACGTCCGTGTCGTTACAGCTCCTGCGGGACGATCGTCTTCTGCGTTTACGAAGTTCCGGACGGGACAATTTGACGGAAGCCGCACGCCAGGCTCGCGGTGAATATCTCTACGTGCCCCATCACGTCGCCAGAAATACTCTGGACGTACGAAATCGTAAGTAAACACCTCGACTTGATATTTTTTAACATCCACTGAGATTAAATATTTGTTTGTTTGTTTTTATTTAGCCGCATGTTTAATGTAATTTGTGTTAAGCCGCAGATGCGCGACGAACATCAGTGCACTTTGTTAATGGTATATTCATAAGCTCGATGAAAGCCTTTTAAAGTGGGATAATGCTTCTTAAAATGTCACATCGTTAACATTAAATTCCCTTTTTTTTTTCTGTTTCACCGTGTTCTCGTGAAAAAGTTCGTTCGCGTGTAATAATAAGTAAAATGAAACTTTTCGCGTTTAGTAGAGACTCTGAACGTGTTGTGTGGTACGTGAAACCCACGGATGGGCTGCGGTAAAGCCATTTCAGAAGCTGTAGTCGGTTTACGCGGTGGCAAGTTTGAATGGACCATGAAGAAAGAAAAAGCTCAAAGAATTTTCGCACTGTACAGCCGAAGAAAAAGTCGTATTCAATTGCAACTCGTTCCATCAACTACCGATCCAATCAATTTCAAATTTGATTTATCGAGTATGAGTCAATTCAAACGAAAACCTTTCCTCAAGTTTTTCAAGTTCGAGTCAATCCCAAGTTCAAGTCAAGTTCAAGTCAAGTCGAGTTCAAATTCTTACCATGAAGAATGACTCGAGTTCCAACTAAATCGATCGATGATGGGTCGGTAAAAAATCGAACTACTTCCGAGAAGTAAGAGTCGAATCAAGTTCCGAGTTCCTTCTTTCAGCGCGACTCGAGCCAAACTCGTGTTATTCCCTCGAGTGCAAGTTAGAGTTGACTGAGAATCATTCCATCGAGTACGGACCGAATGAAGCTAAGACCGGAGTCTCACCGTGATGGCAGAGAGTCACAAAGAAAAAGATGGAGTCTACAAAAGTACGGCTTGAGCCGGCATTATCGCGACAACGGATAGAGGCAAAAGCGATGGCGTGCCACCCGGACCGGAGTTCTTGTTTGTACCCCGTGAAACTCGGTTTGAGAGAGAGGCGGAGGGGTGGGGGGAGATAAGGACGGGTCGAGGGCCTCGCCGTAACTTTGGGAAACGGGTCAGCCAATTCAGACGACGAAAGTGACGACCAAAATCGTAGCGAATGTTCAGGCTGCCGGAGAGAATCCCGAGGCCAGTAGCGATAGCACGCGAATAGTCTGACGGATCCTGTAAAGAGAGAGCTTTTCGCCAACCCAGAGAGACACATCGCTTCAGCCACACAGTTTCTATGTGCACCAAAACGCGTTCAATGAGGCGATACTAATATCCTGATAATGCTACGGCAAAGTCCCCGTGCGTCTCTCATTTTCGCTTCTCTCTTTATCGTCCCTTCGTCTTTATTTTTTTTTTTTCACTTTCACCCTTTTTCCATTTTTTACAATTTTTTACAATCTTTTTTTTTTCTGTCTCGCGTTTTCTATCACCGACTTTCTCTCTCTCTCTCTTTTGCCGAGGCTTATACCAGCGGACTATACCAGCTGCGCTTAATTATCTCTTTCTTTCGTTATCTCTCTTTCTCTCTCTCTCTTTATTTCTGTCTCCCTCTTCCCATCTCCCTGTCTCACTATTGCTCTCGCCGTCTCGCTCACTCTTTCAATCTCCCTTTCTCTCACGTAGACACACCTTTTTGTTCGCACCCTGCGGCGACGACCCCTCCGCCCCCCCCCCCCCCCCCCGAGCTTGCCGGTAAAATTCATTTCGCCCATAGTTCTCAACCGCGTTCGAATTAATCGGAGAAGCACCGGCGGTGCACGCGGTCGCCGCGCTTCGATATAGCCCCGGACCAATGGAATATATGTATCGCGAAATGTGCCGCGGCCGACTGAAGGAACCAACGCGATCGAGAAAAATAGAAGGATCGAGAATTCAACGCCGGTGAAAAATTCTTCTCTCACTTGGTCATAAAAAGCGAGACTGCTCTAACGGAATGCTGTATACGGAAAATAGAGAGAAAGAGAAGGAGGAGAGGGGGTGCGGGAAAAGGAGCAAAAAAAAAGAATAAATGGAGATAAAAATAAAGGAAGAGAGGGAGAGAGAGAGAAACCGAGTGCCATTTGCCACGATTAAACCGTGACCGATGTGACAGAGGATTGCACGGATATTACACCGTCGTTATCGAAAGTGTTATCACTCTCGACAACTCATAATTCAATTGTTTGTGTTGCTGAAAAAAAATTTCTTCGTTCGTTAACGAAAAAAATTAAAATAAAAATATTGTATACGAAACAAAATGTAGCAATTGAAAATTAATAGCCGTTGTTCGGTTATTATTGCGTATTCAATTAAAAGAATACAAAAATACATAGCAGACTTTTTTTTATTCACAATTTTTATCGAATTAAATCTTATTTTTTCTTTATTGAATTATGATCGCGATTTATATATCCCGTTTAGATTTTATCGGTTCCCGCCACCCAGATCACAAGATATAGTAGCACGTAGGACGTTTTCTATAGTAGAACGTCCTACATCAGATAGATAGTGTTTGCTCAGCCGGTCTATCTACATGTATATACATATAGCATCGTGCAATGCACGTGGGGACGTTGCTCCCGTACATCTCGGAAGCTGGATGGTAAATCTTTTTCACAGTTTCGGCGACGAGAGAGCTTATCGCTTATCAATAATATATATCAGAAGTTGAAGTCCGTATCTCAAACTTGCTCGGGATGTGAAAACAAGGTCATAGGGGTGTTTCGCATCAATAATACCAATGGAAAATAAACCAAGCAACGTTCGAATATTAATAATCATTCGCAGACTATCTATTTTTTATTATAATTATTTGTTTGAATTGGTTTCACGATTATATCGTAATGAAACAATATCATATCATGTCAACTAAAATATTTTTCATTATTTTCGTTTTTATATTGTTTGATGGATTTTTTTTATATACTCACGATGATAAAAACATATATATTTAAAATATGTCATCGACGTGATATTGTCTCAGCTTTTCGAAAAAAAAATCAATTTTTCACTGCGACCCACAAAAATCCATTAAAATCGAATTTGAAACTCAAAAAGCTGTTTTTCGGCCGTCGCCGAAATTTCGAAAATGTTTTCAATATGGTTTCGGCTCTTGTTCATATATTTCGATTACTTCGAGGGTGGTTCAAGTATCAGTCTCGAAAGTGACACCGTGAATAGTCGACGGAAAAAAAAAAGAAAAAAAAACATCCGACATCAATGTGAGTTTCCATTACATGAGCGACGACGTGATAGCAGCCGTTAATAGATAAAACCCAAGACGATAAATGCCTCGGTCGGGTCGGTGGGAAGAGGGGCCGGAGAGGAGGGGGGCAAACAACGGACTGATCACCGGAGATGTTGGGTGGGAAGGGGGACGGGAGGTTTAGCTATCAGCGATGATAGAACGAAGGTCCGTCTATTGGGTCCATCCGGATGTGAGATTTGATCGATGAGTGAGAGAAGAACTTATACGTGTTTGCTGAAACGTCGTCCTCCCGTCTCCCAGTTTTCATATACTTTCTCTACTTTCGGAACACACACAGATACCACACACACACACACCCACATATAGACATAACGCACTATACAGATCGACAGTCGTGAAGACTGACGTTAGATTCACGTTCAATATCCACGGTACAACGTGGATGCGGTTCGGAATCCACCACCGGCCCGGGATCTCCCGGGCTCAACGGCAGCAAAGAGGTGACGGTACGGTTAATGCGAAATCCATATCGCATTTTTATTTTTAACGACGGACTTTCATGCGAACCCGAGAACCATGATAAAAATATACGACCGATGCATCATTGCGAAACTCATCTTGAATTCAACGAAATGAAAACGTAATGATAATATTTTTTTTTATCGTTTCTTTTTTTTTTCGTTCAATCATTTTTCACATTTCACAACTTGCTATTTAGTTTTATTTTTTTCAATTTTTTTTTTCGTTTTTGTTGCTCAATCATTTGTGGGTGTGTTCGTTTGTTTTTTTATTACTTTTTTATCGCTTTTTGAGTTTGTTAATTTTTTTATTATATTTTCTTTTATATTATTTTATTATATTATTTTATATCTTGTTATTTTATCATATTTTTTTTTGTCAATTGAATAATTTTGTGTTTTGTTCCAGGTGTTCGTCGTGAAATAAGCGCAGCCAGATCGAGAATATTTGAGGAAGCTCGAAGCATCGAATCGAACAGCGCCGATCTCACGAAACAGTTGGAATCCACGAGAAGAATAAAAAATTACGTGGTACCATATATAGGAATTTTCGAGGAGAACAGGTGGCTAGTTTGCACGGGTGAGCTATCATTGCCCGGTTTCGATTTTTCTTCGCTGTATCGTAATTATTATTATTACTATTATTATTTGCACCCATGGAAGAACTGTTGTTATGAAGTTATGCGCGAATGAGTGGCGCTTGAAACAATATCCACTGCTCCACGGGAACGGACACGAAATTGCATTGCCAGCGAGCATACAATTATTGCCTCGCCTCAGGTTATCACCCAAAATATTTCACGTTATTGCCGATGAATGAGAAACATTTCTCTTCTTTTTTTTTCGACCGAAATTGTTCGAATAATTTTGCGAACGAGAATTATTCACAAACGTGAAACGAAAAATAAATGTAATAGAATTTAAAATTTTCAATCGACCGTTTTGTTTCACCGAAATGAAAATTTGGAAATATTGAATCATAATTTTTTGCGAGAGTGAAAAAATGTATTGTTGCATATTCGGGCATGATTGTTGAAGCAGTAAGATTCGATGTTGACATAAATTTAATCATCGTGAAAAAAAACTTTGCTTAAATCCAAATTCGTTAATTATCGAAACGTCTTTTTTTTTTTTTTTAAATAATCGATTGTGTGGAGTGTATTTTTGATTGATCCCTTTTCCAGCTACGATACTCGCAGTTTTCGTCGTGTGGATATTTTTCGTTGCTGCCCTGTTTTGTCGATGCAGCGCAACCGGACATTCCATTCGTTTTACGCTATTGTGGTAAATTTTCGCAACCAAACTATCGAGTCGTTATTCCGTGAACATTTTTTTATCGGAATGTGCGTGAAACGACAAACGTTTCGTGCAATCGATAATTCGATGATAATCATGTTCACCATTGTGTTCGTTCAGCGGAGTTCTGACAAGCTGCATCGTTTCCATCGGTCTGTGGGCCGTTCTCGTGTGCGCTCTCGCCGTCACGAGTCATACCGAGATGTTGCTCTGTCGTCCGCTTCACGATCCGGAATTTCGCACCTTGGAAGTCATTATCGAGAGCAACGTGTTTCTCGGTAAACGCATGAACGTTCCGCTCAAAGATCTCTTCGAGTACGTAACAAACATTTATTTCATTGAAATGACTCTTGTATGAATAAATTAAACATTTCATTACGAGCACCTTGAATTGTCGTTGAACAAAATAAATCAATAAATGAATGAATAAATAAATCATGATTTTAGTTATGCTAATTGGTTTGTCAATAATAATTTCCAATTCCATTGACAAACATATAATCCACGATTAATATTGCTTATAAAAATGTTCAAAGCAAATTAATAATGCAAATAACATTTTTTTTTCATATTACTTCGAGTACGAAATAAACAGCATTTTCTCAAGATCAATAATCAGATAATAAATAAATTGCGAATTCTCTCGATGAACATCCAAAATTCTCGTTGAAAAAAAAAACCCCGCGACATTTTTTATTGAAAAAAAGAATTTTATTCAATTTGATTAATTTAATTTATGCGAAAATCGAAAATAATAACAAAAAATGTAATATATAGTGGAATAATTACAATTTTCGTCTGTCGATGATAATTTTTTAATTTTCATTTAAATGAAAAAAACACATCGTCCAACATTAAAATCGACAATAGAAAAATCATGCAAATAAAAAACTAACAACTAAATTGTGAAAATCCACGATTTAGAAAGTGCGAACAGAACGAGGCAGCATATCCGGCATTTCAATTGGGAAATTCGATGAAGCTCGAACAACTCACGGCTTACTGGACGTGGACGGGATTGTCGACGTCGTTTTCGAAGCTCCGAGTCGATCTGAAGGGTCTGAGAATTCTCACGCCGATATTTCAGGAAAAGCTTCAGAGTTTGCATTACGCTTGCGGTGCCAATCTGACCGAGCACAAGACCACGGTGAGTTAGTTCATCGTTCATCGTCGTGAATTCCATTGATCACGAATCGTCGTGAAATTTCGTTCGCAGATACGCGGACCGATTCTCAACAAGGATCTCAACGCTCTGTCCGATCAGATGTACAACGTGGCACGACAATTGACCGATCGAACAACCGCTCGCAATCTCGAAGACATCGGCTCCAGGATTCGAGTGATGATGGTTCGCCGTTTAAATCCATTGATGAAAATACAGAGCGAACTGGTCGATCGTCTGACCGCTCTCGAACTTCATCTGCAACCCCTTCAACGTCAAGTCAATCAGTCGATCTCACACCTCAAAACCATACAGTATTACATCGACAATCAGGGAACCAACATTGCCGGATTGGTACGCATGTGAACGATTAGTAATTTTTATTTATAAAAAATAATTTTTAAAATGATAGAAAATAATTTTTAAAAATCGATTTTCTACCGATAATAATCGAAATAACAATTTTTCGCAAGATAGATTTTATTTATCTTTTTTGATTTCAGATAGGAAACTATTATTCTATGTTGATATTTCAGGGAAAAAAACTCGTTTTTTTATTTTCTAAAAATAAAAAAAAATATTAGGTGAGATGACGATTCCGAATTTTATGAAAAAAGTTCCTCAATTCCGATGAAGTATCTGAGAAAAAAAAATGCATTTAATTACAAATGGTCGAAATAGCAGTTAAGTTTTGATTGAAAAAAAAAAACAAAAGTGGTTTGGTTGAGGAGAAGGGAGGGGGGCGTTTTAAAAATCTTTTTAAAAAATTAGTGATGTCGTAGGATCCAAAAGATGCTTTAAAAAAATCACCGACCACATTCGCGAGATAGAAGAAGTTTCCATCCGGTGATTTGGGGCGTCCCTCCTCACATATAATATATATTTTTTTTTTTCACCAGAAATCAAAAAAATACGTCGACCGATTGACCGGTTATTTAGACCAATGGCGTATTCACGTGTTATCCGAGATGGGTACTGGTGTGGCCAAGTGTCGTCCGCTTTGGGACATTCTTCAGGGTCTAAGATTGTTACTGTGTCAACACATTTTGGGCCCGATGGATGGTTTTTGGTTCGCCACTCTCGTCTGCGCCGTTGTCATGATGTTCAGCACTCCGATCGCTCATAATCTCGCAGCGGTTTACAAAAAAGAAAAGATATCGAAAAGTTTGGGACTGTTGAGTCCCAGAGAGTGAGTTTGATTTTTTTGTTTTTTTTTTCTTGCACAGAATTTTCATATTTTTTCAATATTCTAGAAGCGACGTTTTTTTTTTTCTTATTTTATTTTCTGATTTTTTTTTCATATTGAAAATTGATAATTTCAGTGGGAGTCCGGATACCGTGGTCATCGATCGCAACACCTGGCAGATGCCTGAGTTAGTGACTTATTATTTATCACTGAAATATCATTGCTGTATAGCTCATTATTATCGTTTATACTCTTAACGTTATATCGTTTATAATTTTTAACGACAATTATTTTATTATTATTATTATTATTATTATTGTTATTTTTTTTAGACCACCACCCCGACAAGATAGTTGGTGAGAGCAGCCTGAACCGATGAATAGAAAAAAGAGGTTGAGAGACAATCAAGTTCATTCAACACCTCTCTAGAAATCCTCGTTGACTTATCGATAAACAATGATGACTAAAAATCAAACATCCACCATCGTTACCGAAAAAAAAACACCATACCTAATATCTAATCGACCACATGAAAAAAAAACATTTTCTACGTTAGTTCTACGTTTAGAATGCGACGTTGACGAAATCTAAACGCAAACAACACCACCGAGAAAAAAATACGAAAATGCGTATAAAAATAACAATACACCTAATTTAATTTCTATAAAATGTTACATCGAAAAAAAACAAATTCGTTATACAAGAAAACATGAAAATGCGAATAACAATAATAAAAATTCCGTTATAGAAAAAAAATGAATTGGAATTAAATTGAAGAGAGAATAATAAAAAAAAAACAGATTTTGAAGTAGTAGTGATTAGCAGTGAAGTGTGTTTATATAGTGCCCGATGCTTTTGGCGAAGCTCACGTCTTCGACAAAATTGGTTGGTCACACGAGTGACACGAAAGCCGCGGTACTGGCCTCGCCGATGGTATTATTGGCGATGCAGTTGTACGTTCCAACGTGCTGTTCCGATAGTCTCGCCAATTGCAACCAAGACGTTCGCACGAGAGATTCCGTACCTTCGCTCGTACGAACCTCGGCTTCGTGATTCTCGTCTGAAAAAAAAAATGTTCCCAAAGAAAAAAAAAACACGAAGAAAAAAATATGTAACACATTCGATAAGATTATTTTTGTAAATTTCAGGGGACAAAAATGTATCGGCGTACTTGGCAATTTCAGGACACGTTGGCCATTGGCCGAGTGAAACTCCCAGAACACGTCGGGTACCGGAAATCCTTTGGTCTCGCAATTGAGAGCCACTCTCTGGCCAAAACCCGTCGATACGTCGACCAACGGGGACACTATCCAAGGCCGACTCAGACACGGTCCCAGATGCTGCAGATTGAGCGACGAATTTTTTTGTCTCATCGCGTCTTCGTGGAGAGCACAGGGCGTCGCGTAAGTCTCGTTGTTGTTGCCACAAGCTGGACTCTGTTCCATGCAGACGCAAGCTGCTTCGAGCTCGTCCTAAGTATCGTTTATCAGTCGATAAATTTAAAAAAACCTCTCTTTCTCTCTCTCTTAACGAATTTTGTTATAAGAATAATTTTTTATTTTCTATTCTTCAAAATACAGATGCCTACCTTACCAACCAAATTTAAAAAAAAACTGTTTTATGCAATGGAAACGCACGATTTGGATATTACAAAAATATTATCGTGACACTGGAGCTTCGATCTAGAGCCTCTACATATAGAGCATCTACATTATTTTTTTTCTTTTTGTGAAATTATTCAATTCGAACTTTTAAGGTTTCGTAGAAGTCTAGGCCATAAGGGTACCTTCGGTCATTTATGTACCGATGAAGATGCAATTTGATAGACAGACGATGACCCAAGAACCGACATAATAACATAAAAAAAAAATTTGACCCCCCTCCCACAGATTAAAAAGTGAACTCGAATTTTTTTTGCTGCTCACCCCATCGAGTGGGGTGTCTTTTAATAGGTCTCCTCAAATGCAATTGAAAATGTCCTGAGACCTTTCAATTTCAATCCGTCAGTCACGAGATATTTGCTTTCAAAGTCGACATCAGAGTGTCCCCTCCCCCCCCCTAATTTCTGAACTATCAATTTAAAAAAGCGGAAGAAAATGCTAGATTGAACCTTTGAATTATTACATTCAATCGAAATTATAACGAACACTGTAGCAAAAATAATTTACAAAAAATCTGAAAAATAAAAAGTTACCGGTTAACTTTTTTGTGAAGATTACATCGTTTCGTCAATGGCTACTACAGAATGACTACGCAATTCAATCATGTGCCTGCCCAATACGCTACTCGACGACTTTTTGTTTTCAGGAGCGAGTTTAATTTTCGCGAGCAGGGTGAAAGAACTTTCGACTTTTGATACAGGATTGAAGCAAATCGTGTGGAGGATTGCACGTGGTTTGATTGTATGATTGGGCCGCGTTTAACCAACCGAGGGCGGGTCACGACACGAGTGAACCAAGTGAACCCGAGCATCACGGGTCAGCGACACTCAGACACGTTGCAATTAATCAATTTGTCGATTATGAGCGTGTGGGACGTCGCAACGTTCTCGATGCACGACTACCGGCAAAGATATTTGAGACAATTTTTTTTTTTTTTACGAGTCCACGTTGATGAAGGTTTGTAAGAAGTACATCGACGGAAATGTGGATCATCATCGGAGGTCGGACATTTTTTAAAATAAGGTTTCTGTTGGTCGAAATTACCTCAACGAGAAGATCCGTGCGCAATTGGCAAATATAGTTCCTCGCGCAAAAACCGTCGTTTCGACTTTTCTCGGGTAATCCAAAAATACTGGAATTCCAGCAGGCTTCGCCTTCCAATTTGGCGCACAGACCGCTCGAACAGCACTCGCAAGGGTCCGGTACCGATCCTAACAGACATTTGCTCGTATTTTCCGGACACCTGCATTTTTCATGGCCAATTAGAAATTATCGTCCCTTACTCAAAAGTTGAAGAAAAAATGAATGTATATTAGGGTGGTCCTTAATGGGGGTGTTGACGAATTTTGACAAGTGCACCCCGCAGATAGGTTTAAAATAAATAAATAAAAATATGTGCGAAACCCCAGCACTGTAGTCCAATGAGAAGACGTGGCTGTAAGCTCGTTTTGTTTCCCATTTGAATAACATGGGGTTTTCAGATGAATTCGGTAATTATTTCTTTGAGTTGTCCCTAAGCACGCGAAAAATTCCTTATTCACAAGAATCTATTGTTGATGGGTATAACTACTCGTACATTTCTTTACACATTTTTATCATCGTTCATCAATTATTTATTTATTTATTTTGAACCTATCTGGAGGGTGCACTTTTCGAAATTCGTCAACACACCCATCAAGGACCACGTTAATATATATATATTTACAAACGGAACACAGCTATTTCATCGTTGAAAAAAAATTGCGTACTCATTGAGCTTATTGATTGATTGCAAATGTTTTTTTTTTAATTAAAAAGAAAGAACATTTTATTGAGTTTCATTGATTTAATTTATGAAAAAATTAAAATAAAAATAAAAAATGTAAATTTTGGTTAAAAAAAAACAATAATTTATATATTACATACAATAATACATAATTCTCATACCACGTTACGATTTAAAAATGATATAAATATATATATAATTCACTTAGCTGATAAAAAATGTGATTTATTCAACTTTGAATGAGACATGGCAACAATTTTACAAAAATTTGCATAGACTTTTAATGTCGAACTGTTAGCCAAAAGTATCCGATTGCAATACCTGTATTCGCCGCACGAATCGCAACCCTCGATCTTCATCTCGGTCACGTTGGCCTCCAATTCTTCGGCAGCCCCGAAAATCCATCCTCGCGATCCGACAATCAAGATCGCAACGAGATACACGTTTAACCGCGTCATTTTACCGACTGACTGGTCAAGACGACGTGGCCACGGATCTTCGTCTCCGTAAGACTTCGTTCGATTCAAAGTACACGTCATTCACGCGTGCGAACATATGGCACACGCTTTGCGAAACTCCAGAGGCAGAAGGGAGGATGTCTGCCGCAGTAATACGCATCAGCGTCAATGAGACTGAAATTTTACCGAGATAACAGATCTTGCCCAACATCACTTTGCTTTTATCGCAAAAATCTGAGTCGACCCAGCTACGCGAAACTGCGCACCAGAGTTGAAGATGTATGACACATGTGTCGAAAATATCTGGCTGAAGAAGCTTCACGTTCCTACTTATTATTCGGAGATCGTATTATTATTATTTAAAGGTACTGACTGTGAAATGTTGCCTTTTTTGTCATTAGAAAAAAATTGCACGATCATAAAACGATTAATTTACTCGTTTTTAAAAGTCATAGCTTTATAAAATGTAATATGTGTTCTTATGGGAATTAGGCACCTTATTGCGACAAATATCGACGATACACACATAAAAATGAAGTTTCTTTTAAATTGTAAAACATTCCAGTGTGTGGAATACAGATTCATAATAATTTTTTTCATTTACGCAAAACATATCGTGATGTCCGACAGGCGTTACCGGCTGTACGGTCGATAGCAGCAGATGACAATACAAACCAGTGCCCTGCAAATACTTCAGACCCATGCAGATCCCACGAGTTGGAGCGTACCAGCAGCGATACGTTCTACATTCGTAGGCGCTGCGTGTGCAGTGGTCGGTAAGTTGAAAAGTTTTTAGCACTTTAGTTTTTAGCAAAACCGACAAAGAAGAGAAGTAGGTATGTCAGAAATTCAACGATCCGATGTTCGTCCAGATATTTTTACTCCTGTGCATTCTATATTGTTATATAATAAATTAAAAGTTTACAAGTTAACGATATTATCAATTAAATATTTACAAGTTCAGAATATTATTAATTAAAAGTTTACCCAAAAACTTAACACAGAGACCATAGATAATGATGGTTAAAGTGAAAAGTGCAATGGAAGAAGAAGTAAATATAAGCGAAAAGAGTGTGATTTGTTCTGAATTTTTTGTTGGCCCTGAGAAGGGCCGTTTGTTTATTCGAAATCGTCGGGCCAAAGTTTTGATTTCACGTGAATTTTTCTTTGTTCGAATAGAAAATATAACGGGGATCATTTGTGGGAATGTATTTAGATTCCACGGGTTTCACCGTGTAATCTATAACGTATAGTTTGTACGGTATACCACTCAGAGTTGCCAATATCGACTGTAAGTATTCAACTGTGAAATTTCCTTCTTTTCCCGATCCCGTAGGTGCTCTCAACTTGGCCATGATCCTTCGTATGCGATTCTTGCGTCCGCCTCTCTTGCGCCTGATGAAACCCATACGTTAAACGATAACGCAATTGGAGATATATCCCGGAAATGGGAACCAATGGATATCTCCGCACACTCGAATGTACGATGATCGAAGTTCTGTAAGGTTCTCGAACGATCACTTCTTAGATGGATTTGGATAATCTTTTACACTGGCTAATCTTGCGATGTTGTCTGGTGCTTTGCAAAAGTTGCGACTGAGTTCAATTGCAAAAATGTGTCTCTTAAATACTGTTGACCTCAGTACGAATTCTTATGCAGGTGCTGGAGTGGCACATTAACTTGCTGATGATTGGCTCAACACCTTCCCTCACCCTTCTGCCGGCGCGTGGGGGACCTGCTTCCGTATTGGCCCCTGACTGGTGGTCTAGTCCCCCCCCCTCTACGCGGCTAACCCTATACACTCTCCTTTTCGTTGTATCTTCGACCTTACTGTCGGCGGGTCTCACCCTCGATCGCAGCGCTTCTGTGACACTGGAATTGAGCTAAAATTCTTCATGATGCTATTCATCGAACTTATAATTATCATTTTTTTTTTCTTTTTTTGTTATTCGTATATATGCAGACGAGTGTATTTTTCGGTATAAATTGTAACAGAATACAATTATTGCTATCGAAATGCATTCGTATTTTTGTGATGATAGCTTATCGAAAAGAAAAAAATTATAAGCTCGAATTCGTAAAAAATTGCCATTTTCCTGCCTAATATGCGCAATGTTTATTAGACGGAGATAATTAAAATGCCGAATTAACGTTGTTAAAATAGAATCGTCGCAACGTTCGAGAGTACCGATGGCCCTAAAAAGGGCCGTTCTAGATTTTTCGTATCGTATAAAGCGACAGTATTATTTATTCCGTCGAGACGGTTGATTCCTCGAATGCAGCTTCGTCGGTTTTAGTGGTCGCCATTTTGGCTTTATTCTGCACAAATGGTCCTGTCTTTGTGGACTTGGGCTCAAGCGGTTTCGCAAACAGTCCCTGGAAACCTTTATCCTTTCCTCGGCAATGGATTTTTTTTGCGGGAACCCTTTTTGCGACATTCAATGTCGGGTTTTCCGCTGCCTTGGGTTTTTCCCCGATCGCCGATTTTGGAGCAGTCGACGAGAATTTCAATGTATTTACTTAAAAGTTCTAGCTGTATAAAATTTAACATGTGTTCTTATGGGAATTAGGCACCTTATTGCGACAAATATCGACGATACACGCATAGAAATAAAGTGTTTTTTTATTGTTAAACATTCCAGTGTGTGGAATACAGATTCATAATAATTTTTTTCATTTACGCAAAGCGTATCGCGATGTCCGACAGGCGTTACCGCCTGTACGGTCGATAGCAGCAGTTGACAATACAAACCAGTGCCCTGCAAGTACTTCATACCCATGCAGATCCCACGAGTTGTCGCGCACCAGCAGCGTTGGGTTCTACATTTGGAGTCGCTGCGTGTGCAGTGGTCGGTAAGTTAAAAAGTTTTTAGCACTTTAGTTTTTAGCAAAACCGGCAAAGAAGAGAAGTAGGTATGTCAGAAATTTAATGATCCGTTGTTCGTCCAGATATTTTTACTCCTATGCATGCTATATTATTATATTATGAATTAAAAGTTTACAATATTATCAATTAAATATTTACAAGTTCAAAATATTGTTAATTAAAAGTTCACACAAGAACTTAACACAGGGAACACCATAGATAACAATGGTTAAAGTAAAAAGTGCCATAGAAGAAGTAAAATAAATATAAGCGAAAAGAGTGTGATTTGTTTTGAATTTTTTGTTGGCCCTGAAAAGGGCCGTTTGTTTCTTCGGAATCGTCAGGCCAAAGTTTCGTTTTCACGTGGATTTTTCTTTATTCGAATAGAAAATGTAACGGGGATCATTGGTGGGAATGTATTTAGATTCCACGGGTTTCACCGTGTAATCTATAACGTATAGTTTGTACGCTATACCACTCAGAGTTGTCATTATCGATTGTAAGTATTCAACTGTGAAATTTTCTTCGTTTCCCGATCCCGCCGGGGCTCTCAACTGGGCCATGATCTTTGGTATGCGATTCTTGCGTCCGCCTCTCTTGTGCCTGATGAAACCCGTACGTTGAACGATAACGCAATTGAAGGTATATCCCGGAAATGGGAACCAATGGATATCTCCGCACACTCAAATGTAGGATGGTCGAAGTTCCGTAAGGTTCTCGAACGATCGCTTCTTAGATGAACTTGGATAAACTTTTACCCTGACTAATCTTGCGATGTTGTCTGGTGCTTTGCAAAAGTTGCGACTGAGTTCAATTGCAAAAATGTGTCTCTTAAATACTGTTCACCTCAGTACGAATTCTTATGCAGGTGCTGGAGTGGCACATTGACTTGCTGATGATTGGCTCAACACCTTCTCTCACCCTTCTGCCGGAGCGTGGGGGACCTGCTTCCGTATTGGCCCCTAACTGGTGGCGAGTCTCACCCTCGATCGCAGCGCTCCTGTGACACTAGAATTGAGCTAAAATTCTTCATGATGCTATTTATCGAACTTACAATTACCAATTTTCTATTTCCTTTTTTTATTCGTATATATGCAGACAAGTGTATTTTTCGGTATAAATTGTAACAGAATACAATTATTGCTACCGAAATGCATTCGCTTGTGATGATAGCTTATCGAAGAGAAAAAAATATAAGTTCGTATTCGTAAAAAATTGCCATTTTCCGACCTAATATACGCAATGTTAATTAGACGGAGATAATTAAAATGCCGAATTAACGTTGTTAAAATGGAATCGTCGCATCGTTCGAGAGTACCGATGGCCCTTATAAAAAGGGCCGTTCTAGATTTCTCGTATCGTATAAAGCGACAGTATTATTTTCATTTCATTTGCTTTATTCGGAGTAAATGGTTCGCCTTTGTGGACTTGGACTCAAGCAGTTTCCCAGACAGTCCCTTGGAAACCTTTATCCTTTCCTGGGCAACGGATTTTTTTTTTTTCGGGAACCCTTTTTGCGACATCCAATGTCGGGTTTTCCACTGGCTTGGATTTTTCCCGATCGCCGATTTTGGAGCGGTCGACGAGAATTTCAACTTAAAGGTAGCGTCATTTGCTAAAGTTTGAATCAGAGCAATCGCGCTGGGTTTTGGCTTCGGATGCGCGCGGTAGTCGGACCGCTTCCTCGCTTCTGATTGGGTCGTCGGTCGGGTCGGCCGATGTACCTGATTGGTGCGCTGGTGGGTTCGTGACTGACTCAACACATAACCTGTCGGTCGACTAACTTCATTCGATTATGCGGTTCCGCTGTTTGTTGATAACTAACGACCGTAAAAGCAACACAATTTTTTTGCTCGCATAATAGCTGGTATCTGTGATTTTTAATATTTCTGGATGTAGCTCTCACGATTTTTCCGATCGTTTCGTTTTGCGGTGAATACGTTTTTTAAATGAGTCGCTTGACTCAAATTAAATTACTGAATACTTGAATGCAATAATCTACAAAGCATTTTCATGAATGTTTCATTAATTTTCAGAACAGATATTGTATTTTTCAATTAGTGCTTCATGTATTAATCTGATAATGGTCATTATAAGTTTTTAGCGTATAAAGCATACACATAGCATCATAAGGAATTTCAGCTCAATTCAAGTGTCACAGAAGCGCTGTGATCGAGGTTGAGCCCGCCGAAAGTAAGGTCGAAGATACAACGAAAAGGAGAGTGCATAGGGTGAGCCGCTGGGGGGGGGGGGGGGGGCAATTAGACCACCAGTCGGGGGCCAATACGGAAGCAGGTCCCCCACGCGCCGGCAGAAGGGTGAGGGAAGGTGTTGAGCCAATCATCAGCAAGTTAATGGGCCACTCCAGCACCTGCATAAGAATTCGTACTGAGGTGAACAGTATTTAAGAAACACATTTTTGCAATTCAACTCAGTCGCAACTTTTGCAGAGCACCGAACAACATCGCAAGATTAGTCAGTGTAAAACTTTATCCAAGTTCATCTAAGAAGCGATCGTTCGAGAACCTTATACGGAACTTCGATCATCCTACATTCGAGTGGGCGGAGATAACCATTGGTTCCCATTTCCGGGATATATCTTCAATTGCGTTATCGTTTAACGCATGGGTTTCATCAGGCGCAAGAGAGGCGGACGCAAGAATCGCATCCGAAAGATCATGGCCCAGTTGAGAGCCGCGGCGGGATCGGGAAACGAAGGACATTTCACAGTTGAACACTTACAGTCGATATTGTCAACTCTGAGTGGTATAGCGTACAAACTATACATTATAGATTACACGGTGAAACCCGTGGAATCGAAATACATTCCTACCAATGATCCCCGTTACATTTTCTATTCGAACAAAGAAAAATCTACGTGAAAACGAAACTTTGGCTTGAAGATTCCAAAGAAACAAACGGCCCTTCTCAGGGCCAACAAAAAATTCAGAACAAATCGCACTCTTTTCGCTTATATTTACTTCTTCTTCCATTGCACTTTTCACTTTAACCATTATTATACATGGTCTCTGTGTTAAGTTTTTCGGTAAACTTTTAATTAACAATATTTTGAACTTGTAAATATTTAATTGATAATATTGTAAACTTTTAATTCATAATATAATAATATAGCATGCATAGGAGTAAAAATATCTGGACGAACATCGGGTCGTTGAATTTCTGACATACCTACTTCTCTTCTTTGTCGGTTTTGCTAAAAACTAAAGTGCTAAAAACTTTTTAACTTACCGACCACTGCACACGCAGCGACTACGAATGTAGAAACCAACGCTGCTGGTGCGCTCCAACTCGTGGGATCTGCATGGGTATGAAGTACTTGCAGGGCACTGGTTTGTATTGTCAACTGCTGCTATCGACCGTACAGGCGGTAACGCCTGTCGGACATCGCGATACGCTTTGCGTAAATGAAAAAAATTATTATCAATCTGTATTCCACACACTGGAATGTTTAACAATACAAAAACACTTTATTTCTATGCGTGTATCGTCGATATTTATCGCAATAAGGTGCCTAATTCCCATAAGAACACATGTTAAATTTTATACAGCTAGAACTTTTAATTAAATACGTTGAAATTCTCGTCGACCGCTCCAAAATCGGCGATCTGGGAAAAACCCAAGGCAGCGGAAAATCCGACATTGGATGTCGCAAAAAGGGTTCCCGCAAAAAAGATCCATTGCCGAGGAAACGATAAAGATTTTCAAGGGACTGTCTGCGAAACCGCTTGAGCCCAAGTCCACCAAGACAAGATCATTTGCGCCGAATAAAGCCGAAATGGCGACCGCTAACACCGACGAAGCTGTATTCAGCGAATCAACCGTCTCGACGGAATGAATAATATTGTCGCTTTATACGATACGAAAAATCGAGAACGGCTCTTTTAAGGGCCACCGGTACTCTCGAACGTTGCAACGATTCTATTTTAACATCGTTAATGCGGCATATTAGTTATCTTCGTCTAATGAACATTGCGTATATCAGGTCAGAAAATCGCAATTTTTTTTTACAAATTCCAGCTTATAATTTTTATCTCTTCGATAATCTATCATCACAAAAATACGAGTGCATTTCGGTAGCAATAATTGTATTCTGTTACAATTTATACCAAAGAATATACTTGTCTGCATACATACGAATAACAAAATAAGAAATTGATTATTATAAGTTCGATAAATAGCATCATGAAGAATTTTAGCTCACTTCTACTGTCACAGGAGCGGTGTGATCGAGGGTGAGACCCGCCGAAAGTAAGGTCGAAGATACAACGAAAAGGAGAGGGTTAGCTGCGTGGAGGGGGGGGGGGCAACTAGACCACCAGTCAGGGGCCAATACGGAAGCAGGTCCCCCACGCGCCGGCAGAAGGGTGAGGGAAGGTGTTGAGCCAATCATGAGCAAATTAATGTCCCACTCCAGCACCTGCATAAGAATTCGTACTGAGGTGAACAGTATTTAAGAAACACATTTTTGCAATTCAACTCAGTCGCAACTTTTGCAGAGCACCGAACAACATCGCAAGATTAGTCAGTGTAAAAGTTTATCCAAGTCCATCTAAGAAGTGATCGTTCGAGAACCTTACGGAACTTCGATCATCGTACATTCGAGTGTGCGGAGATAACCATTGGTTCCCATTTCCGGAATATATCTTCAGTTGCGTTATCGTTCAACGTACGGGTTTCATCAGGCACAAGAGAGGCGGACGCATACGAAAGATCATGGCCCAGTTGAGAGCCCCGGCGGGATCGGAAAACGAAGGACATTTCACAGTTGAATACTTACAATCGATTATGTCAACTCTGAGTGGTATAACATACAAACTATACGTTATAGATTTCACAGTAAAACCCGTGGAATCTAATTACATTCCCACCAATGATCCCCGTTATATGTTCTATTTAAACAAAGAAAAATCCGCATGAAGATCAAAACGTTGGTCCAGAGATTCCGAATAAACAAACGGCCCTTTTCAGGGCCAAAAACAATCTAAAACGTACTTTCTTGTGTTCGCAAAATTCAACGATTATATAATTCATTTTTTTTTCAAATTGAAGAAATCTTGCTATTCTTCGAGTTCCGACCAAAACATCGAATAGTATCGTATACAATTTTATGTCACAACGTGTGTAAATGGGGATTTGCCCACGCGAAGCGTGGGTAAAACCGCAATTTACCCACGGCGTGTCATAAATGTTATTTCCAACATTTCTTCATTCAATATCTATATATAGCTGTTGGTGGCACCAGATTGCAGCGCCACTCCGCGGCTCGTTCGGTGGCAAAAAGTTCACGCTTGGCGGGACTCACGAGTCGCGTCGCTCTCACAAGAATAACATTTTCCACGGTCGCGACGTTTGACAATCATAAATACACACATTGAACGAAATGTTATGTTCATGTTCTGCAATACGAGCAACTACGAGTTTGACGTGATCAGAGGTTAATCTCGTGTCATTCGTGCGACACGGCGACGTCGGTCGCGATAAAAAACAAAAAAAAACAGCACGAAACAATTACCGCCCCATTATATAGCGGTGAAACAAATGGCGGGTCACAAGTACATAAGCGATCCGAAGAATCCTTTCTTCTCGTTGGAAGACGACGTGGACGATGAAACGTTTTTGGGAAGTGCACCACCGAGAACGTCCGCCCCGTCGGATTATTATTCGAACAATCATTTCAACAATTACGACGATCAACTCGAAGGACAACATCAACAACTCGTCGAACGTAAAAAAGCCATCGAGGAACGGACGGTACAATCATCCGAGAGATCCATTTCGTTGCTCCGAGACTCGGAACAAATTGGAGCAGCAACGGCTGAGGTATCACAAACTTCAATTTCCATTAACACTTCGTGTCTTCAAGCTTTTGAAAAATCGTTCTCTGGCTAAACAATAACGATTCCAACCTCAAAATATTTTTATTGCTGTTCTTCCATTTTTTAAAATTTCATTCCAGATGTTGATTGTATCTATGCGATGAACGATTCGTAGAATGCTTTTAAGTATGTCTACCGCTGCTATGACGACTCACAGATCTTTTGACGATGTACAAGAATGTTTTTTTTGTCTTTCTTTAAAAAGTCTGGTGATGATTTTGATTATATGGATTGTACTTTTTTTTTGCATTTTTTTTATAGGCGGTTAGGTCCAATACGCGTAATAATCTGTGATCGATTATCGCATTTGATTGAATAGTGCGACAGTCTATGCAGTCTTTAACAATCTTAAAAATTATCTAGAGCCTTGATTTATATGATTTTGTAAATTTTGTAACTTGATTGAAAGTTGCCTCTGATATATTAAAAGCTTTAAAAATTACATGAAATATTATGGTACATCAGAATCTCACAAATTCATCAAAAATTTTGAAATTGTGACAATGGCGATCAAACCCAAGGTCCGTCTTACTCACACACCTGTTGACGAGCATGATTCACGATGCAAACTCGCTTATCTCCTTCACAGGAACTCATAAGGCAAAGAGAGCAATTGGAGAGAACAGAAAAGCGCTTGGACGACATAAACAGCACCCTCCGTTTCAGTCAGAAGCACATTCAGGGTATAAAGAGCGTCTTTGGGAGTCTGAAAAATTACCTCAGCGGCAAGTCGATGGATGTTCCCAGTTCGTCGTCGAGCATTGGACCGAAAATTCACGAATCGGAGAGTTGTGGCTCGGTGAGCGCGCTGTCCGCCACGATAGATCAAACGAGAAACAATTTGGCGAGTAACCATCCGGCTCTTCAGAGAAGAGGACTGTTGGGCGACGAGGACGAGCCCAAAACGGGTGCGAACAACGCCAGCAAGGCTTTGGAAAAAAATTTGGACGAAATGAGCGGTTCTTTGGCTCGTCTCAAAGGTTTGGCCATCGGATTGTCCGAAGAAATTGATTCTCAACACGATCTCATCGAAAGCGTCACGGACAAGACGGAAAAAGCGGATATTATGATACAGAGACAGAACAAAGACATGGTGCACCTCTTGAAAAAATAAATATAATAATAAAATAGTTGAGAGGTCGAAAAAATTATCAAAAAAATCCTATAAACGTGCCGACTGTTTTCGCGTTTCGAGAACAATCACGGATTCGTCGTATCTGCTCCAATGGAGATAAAAAAAATGTAGAGTGCAACGAAGCGTGTGAACGTTACGGTTCGCGACACTTCGAAACGAGCAACGAACAACGACTTTTCGTGAAACGATGAAAAAATCGAAATTTAGCACAGCGTACGAGATAATTGATGATTGATTGCGAATTAAATGGGAGTGAACATTTTCGAATAAAAAACTGTAGAGTCGATAAATTCGTTGCGAATATACAACGCGAATGGCAACGATCAATGTGATACACGATCGTATCCTCTGAATACCCGAAATAAAAATAAAAAGATGAACGAAATAAATATACTTCGTGTTTAATTTTGCATCCTATATAAACGTTTCGTAATTTCACGATTTATTTTGTAAAACAATTTATCACGTAAGGTTTATTTTTCGAGGATCGTGGCAATATTTTGCGTCTGAGAAATATCGATAGATTCTGGACGAAAAGAACTTACGAACGAACGAAGTAAAGATCTGTGGTTAAATGCCAGGAAGACTGTTTTTGTCATGCTGCATGGTTTCCATTGGCAAGTTAATATTTATGAATGATAATGAATGATTTTTATGTACTATTGTTCCGAGAAAACTGCGAGAAAGTGTTGCACGCACGGCAATTGGCGCGTGAATCTGAATGAAAAAATGTAGAATTATCGGAATTTTAATTAAATTATATGAAAGCAATGTAATTGTGTAAATTTAATTTTTTTTTTTCAACTTTTCGTACAACTCGATGTCTAAGTAAGCTGTACATTTTTTTCTATAGACATATAGACGGATTATAACGGGAAAAATAGATGAACTAGATATTTCTTGAATTATCTACGTATTAGTGGATTCCTTGAATGTCGTCGAATATCCTTAAATAAAATCTTACGATATTGCTACGTCACGAACTAACCGACGAACACCACAAAACTGCCGATATTTCTAACAATTTATTGTAACTACTGTAACACGACGAGAATAAATCATGTGTGAGACGAGTTATCGTAGAATGGTACGAAACATAGTATTTTTATTCGACTCACTTTAATTTTGATCATCTACAAATATTATTTCACGATAAACACTAAGAACAATTTTTTATCGTTTATGAATTGAAGAAAAAACCCTCAGAATTGTTACATTGGGAATTGTCATCATGGACCAGCATCTGAAATAAATATTCACCAAGAATTATGAACAAATAATATTTGCCTAACATCCTGTAATAATTTGGGGCTACGATAGACCCATAAAAAAATATATTGCAATAAATTTTCGTCACAATAATTATTGACTCAAGCACAACATTTTTATCAATGATACTTGATGAGAACTTAATTTTTAGAAAAATATATTTTACGTGGAAAAAAATTGAAAAATTATTTTTTTTGAAAATGGGGCGGGGATAAAAAAAGATTGATAGGCTACCTGCGTCCGGAACATTTTCGTCGTCTTCGGTGGACGGTGGGGTAGTAGAACGACCACCGTGATGTCCACCTCTACCATTACCCCTGCAATTAGCATCGCCATGATGCATCGACGTGTCAGACTGCACACGAAATCCTGCTGCGGCGGAAATCTGCCTTTCCACAGACAAAACCCATGAACGAACGAAATTATTTTAGCTGCAATTTTCTATCAAGGGGAGAGTTTTGTCTATTTTTCGATTTCTTAAAATCGATTTTTCAATTTTTTGCACTTCCGTGAATTTATAATCTTCAGAAAATAATCTCTCTAAAAATGATTAACGTATACACAAAATATTCGGAGTTATTGAGATTTGAAAAAGCACGAGTCAATGCTATTGAGACTGCATGGAACAACTTCAAATGGGTTTTTCTCGGAACTGCCTTTTCGCAACTCAGGATCAAGATATCTCAACAACTAATAAACCGATTAAATTCAAATTTGGGGGAGAGGGCTTATTATTAAGACCCGATCTCGCTATCGTCTCAAGTAGGATATATTTTCTATGTAGAAAATTACGATTTGTAAAGGAATAATAAGTCTAAAAAAATTAAAAACTCGAAAACAGCAGTTCCATCGATAAATATATTCACTTATTAGTTTCATTGCAACAAACCCTACAATTTTTTTATTTAAAAAATTCCTTCAAATGCCAGAATAACAGTCAACTCTCGCCACAAATAATAATTGCACAAAGAGAAATGCATCCATGCACCAAAAGTTTTACATTTTCTCGTGTTCGAACTAATTTTTGCTCGTGTTCGACAGTTTTGCCGATTTCTTTTTTCTTCTCGATTTCGCGATAATATAGTTTAATTAAAAAAGATTAGATCAAAAATACCACTAGGATCGAACACGTACCAAAATTCCAATCATGAGAATGCACAATAATCCAACGTTGAAGAATTTCATTTTTTTGTGGAAAATTTTTCGCACAACTAAACCATCGCAACCAAACGATGATGCTTATGTACCGCGCGTGTTCATTGTTCTCGGTTTATCTACGATCGAACTGCATTCTCGAACGTTTCCGCTGTCCGCGAAACAATATTTATTCGACGATGCGACGGGCGTGAGGTAAGTTATTACAAAGCATTGGGTCATCCCAACGCTTCATAAAGACCTGAAGCTCGAAATAAATAATCAGAAAATAATTCATTGCAGGAAAAAAAATGTAATGATTTATTTTAATTTTTTGAATTCCATTTTTGGAATAATACTGTCGTGTTGATAATAACGCAATAATCCTGTACCATAATAAATTTGTTTCAGCTTTATTTTCGCTTCGATGTAATTTTTTTTGTTGCATTAATTTTTATAATTAGAAATTAAAAAATTTGAAATTATTCACGAGTCAGTTGGAAAATTTGTGAAAATTCTTTTTATTTCGGTTTGAAAAATCTAGAACAGAGACGTAAAATTTTTTCGATAATCATTGTCACGAGGTTGAATACAAAAAAAATATGATTACGCGTAGTTATCTCAGTCGCGATATCGCAAATTGCTCGACGTACCGTGGTGCAATTAAAATTGCATCTGGGCACGTGAATATATCGTTACGTTAATAGCCATGTGTAGTTGCATTTCCGATGACTGTCCGAAAAGCGGGTAATGCACGTGAAACTATTTCTAAAACGTTTCATACATCTATATTCGGGTGTGTGTGTGTGTGTAGTCGTACATACGATGAACAAAGTTCATAATTTTTTTTTCAATGCATCAATTGCGTGTGTATGTGTCAATTATTATAATGTGACTCGAGGTCCTCGACGTCATTGGCAACGGACGTCGCTTCGTATTCAATTCGTTCGGCCGCCCTCTCGGCCGCTATGGCCGCGTGTTCTTCAGCGATTTTTCTGAACAGAGCAAAGTGTTTGTTCGTCGCACGAGCCACGCTGACCGTTTCCTGCGAATAACAATAACGAATTATCGAGTGAAAGTAAATCGTCGCAATAAAATCCAGGAATTTTTATTATCGACGTTTTATCGCTCGAAATAATTTCATCGGGTTTATAGCTATAGATATAGATTATTTGTATATAGCTGCACCCAGCTATAAAGTTTTGAATGCACACTTTTGAAAAAATTTCTTCTAATTAATTTCTTTATGCAGCGGAAGAGAAAATACATTTTTTTATGAATTATATTTCATGCGGACAGTGTCTACAGCCAACAATGAAATATCGATTATCTTGAGCCATTCTTGACACAGTGAAAGTTGTTTTTTATATTTTTCTATAAAATTTCGGATGTTTTCAGGTACCAGATAAAATCAACATTGATGCATTCGTTCCCGATGCAGCGATTCACAATCAGCAATTTTAACAAATCACGATCATTCACAATTAGTTTTTATCGATAACTATTTTAAATTTCTGAAAAAAAAAAATGTATACATATTTTTTTGACCATCAAAGCGATGGTCTGGTGATAAAAAAATGGAGGTCAGCTCTAGAGCTGCGAGTTACGTGGAAAAAATATTGAATTCAAATGATGAATGAATATGTTCTTCGATTTATCGAAACACCGGAAGCCCATCTTCGCTTCGACCGATCTTTTGCTACGATTCAAATGTTCAAATGATAAACATCGATATAATAAAGATGTAAAAATACAAAAATCCGTTTACGATATGATTCAATGTTTTTAATTATTTTTTTTTTAAACAATTCCGTGGAGCCTCGACAAGATAATGATTCATTATAACGTTAACATTTTTCAGTTGGAGCTTGACGATGAAAAATGCGGAGAATATTCGTCTCTCGTCTCCTTGACATTCCATCCGACGAGTTACTCACCCTCGGGGCATACGCGGCAACACCTTCGGCGTTGCGCTCGGCGATCTTTCGATAAAGAGCATAGTGCTTCTCCTTCGCTAGTTTCACAGCTTCCGAATCCTGAGGCACGGCTTGAGTGTCCTCGAAATTAACCAATCGCGGTTGGAATCCATTTTTGTCAGCCGTGTATTCGACGGTGCGGACCTTCTGCTTAGGATCCACGTACGAATAAGATCCTGGTTTTTTAATTTTTTGCGAAAAAAAATTACTGATTATTTAGTCGTCGATATTTTTTTTATATCATTTTTGGGTTTCAAGACTAACTAGGACATGTTTTCCCACTCTCATTGATACACCTATGAAGATAAAATTTGATATACGGACGTATATTGATTGTCCAAAAACAGAAATTATGAATTTTTTTTATAAATACTTTTTTTCGATAGATTAAAAAATGTAATCAACATTTCTTTTTCATACTTACCCGATCGAGTGGGGTATCTTTAAATACGTCTCCCAAAATGCAACAAATAATATTTCAGGATCTTTTAATTTTAACCCTTCAGTCACGAGATATTCGTTCTTAAAGTCGTTACCAGAAAATCCCCCCTCTGCCCTCTAATTTATAAACTATCGATGCAAAAAATCTGAAAAACTTCTCGCTTCTGGCTAATTTTTAAATTTTTTTATTTATCCAATAGACTATAGTTTTTTGTAAATTACCATGAACCGTTCCGGAACCGTCTCCGGATTCTTGCTGTACACGATCAACGTGTCCCGGGTAACGTCCAGCGCTGTATTGAAAATGATACGGCCTTGGAGGAGGCGGCGGTGTCGACGTTGTTTCATCATCGTATTCGGACAAAATGTGCGACACGTCGGCGAGACAGCAACTCGCCAGAGCCACGACCATCTTGTGATATATTAAAATTCAAATGACAAAAATATTCGATAGTGATTCAACGATTTATTTTATTAAATCGTTGAATTACTTAACGATTTAATTTATTAAATCGTTAAATTACTTAACGATTTAATTTATTCAATCGTTAAATAACTTAACGATTTGATTCATTAAATCGTTGTTTATTAAATCAAGGGAACTCGACCTCATTTTAGAGCACGAAATTTTTTCAACTGATCTTTGAGCCAACAACAAAAATTTGAAAAATTGCGATTGGACAAATTTTTCAGGCATTCACGAATAATTCAACTTTATTAAAAATTAGCTAATTTTCAAAAGTCGATTGTCAATTTTAGAAAAATGTTCATTCTTCGAGATTTTAAACATCCGGTTCATAATATCGGTCAATGACGACCAACCATTTTACTTTCCAATATTTTATATTACGATTCTTGACTTGATAAAAAAAAAATTGATTCACAAAATTTCTCACAATTATTATTATTTTTTTATTCACTGATCGATTTGCTCGTAACTCAAAAACAAATTTAATTAATTATCTCAATGCCACACGGTTGTGTCATTATTATTTTTTTTTCAGAATAACGATTAATCGAGTTTGACAAGAAAAAAAACGTACAAGCACAATAACTGATTATGAAACATTTTTTAAAATAATAATAAAACTCACAAGCACGGAATAAATCATCGCGTAAAAAATTTCGTTCGACACAGTTGTTCACGGTTTCACGATGGAAGGTACACTGAAAACGATATTTTCTCACAGTGAAAGTAATACGAGAACGAACGTGGGTATCGTAAAGTTGTCGGATGCACGTAAAGCAGCTTTCACACCAACGAAACCCACGGGGATTGGTCCAACGACGGTGTACAGGTGGACACTCGAAGGATTCATCGATGACATAAGCGCTGGTCAAACTCGTTGTCGATGATTACATTGTTGTTCGGCGGATCTGCATCTCCGGTTTGACAAAGATTCACATCTCCACAGACTCACAATGGACTTCGATCACACTCACGAATCGATGCAATTTTACATAATCGATAATTATAAAAAATTATTTATCATTGAGGGTAAATTTTAGATTTAAAATTTCGCTCAATAAAAAATGTCAGTATAATTTTTTCAATAATTCATTTTCAAATTTCATTCCAATAATAAACGATCATAATTTTAATGAAAACTACCTATAATTAAACTCAAATTTCCGGTTGAATAAATAATTGAAAAATATCTTTCCATAAAAAAATCTCATGTGAAATCTCATTGGGCTAAAAACAAAATAAAAAATTTGTCTCGAAACCTAAAAAAACAAACCTTAAAAAAATTAATAAAAAATTTCGTCGCTGATATTTTATCGGAAAAAAAAGAACACGGAATACGAGTCGCAGTGTTTCATTAATCTGGAAACGAATCATGTGAGAATTACGTTTTTTCTTTGTTGCAAGAATCGTCGATGGACTCTCGTCGTTGCGTAACAACGATCTGCAATGGTGATTAATTATTAACGCGATTAATTTTCACGCAACGATGATGAAAATAATATTTATTGCGTACCAATACACCACTGACGTTCGACGAGAACCGATTATTTCTCGATCGATCGGATCTTCACGTGCGATTTAATCGCGATGTGTGAAAAATAATTTGTTCGATACATATTTGTCGCGCGTGGGATCATCGTCCACGATTGGGGGCCCGTTCGTGATGCGACCGGATAAAAAAAATATATCGTTCAATCGATGTCCAGTTTCTTGAAACTGCCTTCGACCCCAAAAAGATCGGTGGCGTTCTTGCTCTTTCCAGGACGTGCGGACTCGTCGACCCTCATCGTCGCTTCCTCGTTACGAAAATGTTCTCTATTATCTTCCAACCACTTGATATTTCTTTCCATCAATTCCACGAGCGGTCCGGCTTTTCCGCCATTCTCATTCGGCAAAATATCCAAGGGTATGAATTTCTTCAGACTCTCCTCCGACGAATGAATGTGCAGCTGTTGATGAAAAATGAATAACAAAATTTACAATAATAATAATAATAATCATAATAACAATAAATCAAAATTTATTAATTAGCTATAATATAGTTTAATAATACGTAAAATAATTTCTACATCGAATCTACATTTAAATTGTTATTATTATTGGATTTTCGTGATCTTTTTTCGACCTCAAATTTGGTTCCCAATATTTCGTCCCGTTAATTGTGTGATAAAAGAAAAGCTTGTGAAGCCAATTTGATGAAGAAAATTTAAAAAAAACGGTTCCATTACCATTTCCATGAGTTCCTTCTTCATGAAGGGTTTCATCATTCCGAGAATTATGTCCATTACGGGCACGGAATTCATGAAATGAAGACCCTTGAGCCGTACCGGAAGTCCTTCCTGAAGATAGTACAAAAATTTCTTCAATCCCATGGGGCTCAAACGACCAGCATGACCGAACTGCACGCCGTCGAGATCGATGAGAATTATGTGGCCCTTGCCCGTGCCCTCGGTGTACAACCAAAGATCCAGCACCATGTTGAACATTTTCATGCAATCGTTGTAAACGTAGTGCGACGGTTCGGAATCCACGAGCTTGCCGTAAATCACTTTGTAGCCATCGTGCGTTGACTTTTCCAGAGGCATGTAGACACTGAAAAAAAACATGAAATTACGATCGTTCGAACAATGTTAATCGTCCGACGGAACAACTTCTCATCCGAATATCAATCTTGCTCCAAATTCAAGATTTACGTTAACCCTTTAGGGTCACCCTTAGGGTCCACTGGACCCCAGGCCACCTTCATGGCCATTGTACAATGAAAACACCATTTTTCAACATCGTTTTGTCCATTTGAACGTACCACTTCCATTTTTCGACATCGACCAAAAGTCGAAGAGTTGAAACTTCAAAATAAATATACTCTTTTTCCAAAGTCCATTAAAGCTATATTTTTTTCTCAAAAATATAATATCTCGAGAGTAAAACGGCTTTGACGACTTTAAAATTAAATAGAAGACAACAACTATTGGATTATTCAGAAAAGATGTTGGATTGAAGTTTGATGCAAGATTTGAATCGATACGTTTTACCGAATAATTTTCAATTTCGATGCTTGTATTTGCATTTCGCAATTTTTTTATTTAATCTTTTTTCCTCTGACAAAGCGATAGAATTTTTTCTTTTCAGGACATAAAATATTAACATTTGTCGGAAAATGACTCACGCAGTTTTGAACGCAGTACGCAGTTCTTTCGATCCTATGGGATCCAAATCGGCGAAGAACTCGGGCACGTGAGTTCTTACGGTGTAGTAAGTGTCGATCGTCGGTTTAGTGGGTTCCAAACGATAATAATTGCTATGAAGAAACAGAGCGAGTTCGCTGTCCGTCATCTTCGGCAAATGAGGCTGTTTGTTGCACCATTCCCGAAGCATTTGCACATCGGATTCCTTCAATTCGGGATTCTTCTTCATCTCCTCCTCCAAGGTTATCGGTTTGGTCACCATTTCTATTCCCCAATGAATATTTATCCAATAACTTATTTTTTTTTGTATCACGAGACTCTCGAAAATTCTAAGGACTAGAAAAACTTTTCACTCATAGTGACACATTTTTATAAGAATTTTTAATTCTGTCATAAATTCGTTGAAATCAAAATTTCTCAAATTCCAATTTATCATGCAAAAAAAAAGTTTTGTTATATTTTTTATTCCATTTGTATTGTATGCTTTTAGACGGACAATGCAACTGTTTCAAGAAAGCAGAACATTTGAAAATATTATTTCGAATACTAACTTACTTATATATATTTATTAATATATTTTATTTCATGATTTTTATTTTATTTTTATGATTACGATTTTATTGTGTTTTTTTTTTTTTTGCACTCACTCGATTGCCACTCGGTGAAAGAGCACTTTGCGTCTGGAGTCGTTGCCTGGTGGAACACCGATTGAGTTTAACGCCGATGTACAGTCGAGCAGTACGTGAAGTACCGATGAGGACTGAACTAAGTGATGGGGCTCGATTGAAATCAAGACTGCGTGCCGCATGCACAAAGACGAGTGAATGCACGACTCGGTAACTAAGTGCAGTGTGTCGCAGGATATGATTTTGTCCAGACGGCACATGTTTTTAATTGTAATGACATGAGCTCTCTAAGAAGCCAACTGTTATTCTTGCCATGTGTCGCGATTTTGAAGCCAATAATAAAACTTCCGTGCCTTCTTTTGGACCATCACGATAGATAAAAGTCGTAGATTTTTATGAGAATTATTTCTTTCTTCAATTTTTATGCAAAACTCAATTCATTTTCATCAAATTGAATTCACGAAAAGATGAGCGCATTTGAAAAAATGTACGACTCCTAAATTATCAATGATATAACAATTAAATATGTATTTATGTATATTCATTTATAATTACTAAAATTAATACAATAATATTAAATATAACAAAACGAAAAAAATCGTCTGTATAAATGAATAATTGTAAATCCATGAAAATGAGAAAAATGATATATGTTTTAACTTAATCGTGCAAAATTTTAATATCGACATTGTCTTAAAAATTAATTTTTTAATTACTGAAAAATAACTTTTTCAAAATTATTTTCAGTTTCGACTGAATTGATTCTGTTGGTAAATGTCGCATGACGAATAACATTCGTCAACCTTGTCTCGCTCATACATTGCACGTAAGCCGTGTAAACGCGTGTGCGACTCCTTCTACAATGATTATCAGTTAATAACAGTATTACGAGGTCGAAAAAATTATTATGCGCAAGCGTTGTTGCGTGCGTGTTTGGGCGTTTAACATTTCGCGATGTTCTTCATGCGCTAAACTTTTTGTTGCAGCAATGAATAATCATTTTGCGTTACTCGACAGATACGATGAACGAAAAATTCATGTAAAATGAGAAATAAGACGTGCATGAAGTATCGTCGGTGAGATTATTTGGATTATATGTCTAAAAGAGGCGATAACGCCAACGTGTCATCGCGCATAGCTGTTCAGATCATGACAGTACCTACATTGATATTCCTCCCTAACAGTTAACGAATATGGTAATATCGTAAATATGTTCCGACAAAAGACGCAAGCTTCGAAAGCAAAAAAATACCAAACCATGTTATGAATAATAATAAACAAATCAATCTTGGAATTGAATTTGCGTTGAGGAAACGAAATAAACATAAGTCAATCGGTGAGAACAGGACGGGACGATATAATGAGCTATAAGCAGAGCAAAATAACCATTAATAGTGATTGATTCTTCATTTTTTTTATATACGTTTGCTACGTACGCAACGATCTGCTCAGTCATCCACACGGACATCAACGACTGAAACATGTTTTTTTTTTTTTTTATTTTACCATCCGACGTTCATGATAACATCAATCTCAGAATACATTGAAGAATTCCCGTTTTGCATTGTTCGAGAATTCGAATTTCCCGCGATCTGTGAAGAACTGCCTGCGAAAAATTCTATTGGCTAAATGAGAACGTGTGAGGGTTACCTGGCACGTCTGCTGTGACGCCATTCGTGCCACGCTTCCAGATCTATAACGTAATTTCGTTTTACATATTCTTTTACCGTTCTTTTACGGAATAAGATTTTGAGACAATCTCAAAAATCCATATTTTCCGCAATGTGCCTATTTCCCATAAGAACGAATCTTAAATTTCATACAGCTGTAACTTTGATGAATGATAAAAGCTACTGGTTTCGTGAAAGATTCAAAATGTTCTTCACATTTTTCACACATGTGTCATACATCCTTAAGAAACATCATGCTGGCCCCATTGACGCCCACGCAAACTGCCTTATCGGCTGAAAAGGTGATCACGAGATCTGCAATATCGTCCGAGTAGATAACCATAAGAATCATAGTCGCAGAACTCGCCGCTACAATACAGCGCCATTGCAGCGGGACCACCAAAAAAACTCCGAATACTCTCCCTACTTGTCATTTTTTCTTACGTTCATCCACGTTGCATATCTCGATATCTCGAACCTCTCACACAAATCAAAATACGGCTATGATCATCAATACACGTACAATATTGTGACAATTAAATTAAGATAAAACCCAACAACGGAAAAACCGGTTAGTCACAAGTCGAACACAACCTCAACGAAGATTTTCATCACACTCGGTCGAATCGAATTGGGCGACGTGTCATTAAAAAAATGTGACGTATCAGCATTTCGACGATCACGAGATTCCTACGAAGCCGTGCGTGCCATTCTCACGTGTGAATCTTGAGTTATGACAAGACATACGTGTCTTATTCAACCGCACTGGAAGCCAGGTTATCTCACGTGAATTATCCAATAGTTGCAGTACCAAACCACATGTCGCAATATGATTCTCGTCCGTATGATATTTTTGCTTGGTTTCCTGATGACGATAGACGCAGCGAGAAAGTATCAAAGCAAGGATCTTATTTTTCTGCGAGAAGAAGCTCGAGCCATGTTCGATCACGCCTATTCCAGTTATCTGAGATACGCCTATCCGTACGACGAATTGAGATCGTTGAGCTGCGACGGTTTCGACACCTGGGGAAGTTTCTCGCTGACTCTCATAGACGCTCTCGATACCCTCGCAGTGATGGGCAACTACACGGAATTTCGTCGTGTAGCTGAGATAATAAGCGCCAGAACTACGTTCGAAGCCAACATAAACGTTTCGGTGTTCGAAACGAACATAAGAGTGGTCGGAGGTTTGTTGAGCGCTCATTTGCTGTCGCGAAAAGCGGGAATGATTTTGGAACCCGGATGGCCTTGCAACGGACCGCTGCTGCGCCTCGCCGAAGACATGGCCAAGAGGCTCATAGCTGCGTTCGACACTCCCACCGGAATGCCTTACGGCACTGTGAATCTGAAATACGGAGTTCCCGAAGGCGAAACCAGTATAACGTGCACCGCCGGCATCGGAACTTATCTGCTGGAGTTTGGAACTCTTTCCAGGCTCACGGGCGATCCGGTGTACGAAGAAGTGGCCATGAACGCCGTCAAAGCTCTTCATTACTACAAGTCCAGCATAGGATTGGTGGGCAATCACGTGGACGTTCTGACCGGTCACTGGACCGCTCAGGATTCGGGCATCGGAGCCGGGGTCGACTCCTACTTCGAGTATCTCGCCAAAGGCACGCTTCTGCTTCAGGATCCTCTTCTGGCGGCCATGTTTCACGAGCACAAAGCCGCCATTGAGAAATACGTGCGTCGCGAAGATTGGCATCTTTGGGTATCGATGACCGAAGGACAGATAACGCTGCCCGTGTTTCAATCGCTCGACGCCTATTGGCCGGGGGTTCTCAGTCTGTTCGGCGAGATCGACGACGCCATGAAATCGCTTCACAATTATCATCGTGTTTGGAAACAATTTGGTTTCACGCCAGAATTTTACAACATCGCCCAGGCCGAAGCCGGAACCAATCGTGAGAGTTATCCCCTCAGACCCGAACTCATAGAATCGGTTATGTATCTCTATCGAGCGACCGGCGATCCTTATCTCATTCAGGTCGGCGTGGATGTTCTTCGAAGCCTACAGCACAGCGCAAAAACGACTTGCGGATACGCGACCATAAACGACGTTCGAGATCATCGTAAAGCCGATAGAATGGAATCATTTTTTCTTGCGGAAACCACCAAGTATCTTTATCTGCTTTTCGATCCCGACAACTTTATTCACGCCACCGGTCAACGCGGCGATGTAATTCAGACTCAATGGGGACAGTGCGTCGTGGACGCCGGAGGATACGTCTTCAACACCGAAGCTCATCCCATCGATCCAGGCGCTCTGAGCTGCTGTCGACCCGAAGAGAGTCTGTTTCCACACAAAAAATCGATATTGCAAAAATTCATCGTTTCCGATGAGCGACGAGACGACAACGATTATGACGACGAAACGTCTCACGAGGAACCCGAAAAACCGTTTGAGATGGTTAAATTGTCGGAGATTCGTCAGAGTCACGGTGACGATGACAAATCGTTGACGTCCGCTGATAACGAAGACGTCGATGACGATGTTACCGTGGAAAATGTCGACGGTGAGGAAATCGTTCACGATAACGACACCGAGGACATCGGAAATTTGGAAATGCAAGTGGTCGCACCACCGAGCGTTATTTACAAAGCCGACGATAGCGAGGGTCTCGAAATCATGGATGTGAATCACGCGATGAACAAGGAATACATCGACGAAACGGATATTCGCAACGACACGAAAAGTTCGAAAGAATTTTTTCACGTGCGAAAAACGAAATTCGAACCTCAAGCTATGTTGGAAAGAATAAGACGTGGAAAATTGTATCCGACTAATTTGACGAAGATTGTTGGTCATCAGTCGTTATCGTGCCAGTCACAACCATTCCTTCAACGTCTGTCTATAGTCGGAGAATTTTTTTGATTGACGAAAACAAATTTTTATCGTTTCGTTGAATCATAACGGCGGCTGTGAATTTCAAGTTTTTTCCACTACACGATTGTACAAAGTTTATTTTAATAAATATCAAATATTTCTCAGGTTAACGTATTTGGAATTGATTTTTTTTTATGTTTCCCGTCATTTCAATTTGATCCAGTATGAAAAGATTTTTTTCGCGCCGTAAAAAAAGGAGCAAAAAAATGGCTCAACCAGTAAGGCCGTAGAAAACCGGTAAAAAAAAAAGCCTGTTACCATTCAATCAGACTATCCTACCGATGGTAACAAAAACCCAAAAAATCATACGACATTCAAAATACGATTTTATCCATCAATCGTTATGCGTTAAATCGCAAATCGCGTTTTCGAAGCGGACAGAATGTCCGACAGATAACCTCAAGAAAGATTTTAAAAAAGTATTGCTCGGTTCATCGGTCTGCAAAACATTAAAAAAATGAGAGAAACGTAATCGTAAATAAATTTCCATTTGTACTAATCGATAAATCATTACGCCAGATGTTTTCTCACACATTAATCGTCCATCTGAAATCGATCACCTTGTCTATCTCCCTCAGATGGCTACCAGTGCAAGAGCGACAAACAAATATATTTCCAAATCATTGTGTTCCGTAATGATAAAAAGCTTTCGACAAAAAGTCGAGAACGATCGACTGCGGAGATATCAAACGGAGTCGATCGCTCTTGACTCTTATCGTGAAAATCAATGAAGGCCGTGAACAATGGTTTACAGTTTTCGTTACCGACCGAGCGGGGTAACCCATTTCACCGCCCCTTCGGCTTCCCCGCCCGCGCGTCGTCGCGCATCACAAATCACGGGACGCACATCACCACGCCATTACACAATCCTCCATGTACGTGTGACCACACACACACACACACACACACACACATGGGGCAAAGCTCGCACCCACACGTCTTATCCGTGTGCGAGCGATTTCCTCGAATTTCGTGGGGATTGGTCGCGCCAACTTGCTTCCAGTCCTGACCAAACTTGTCTCCAGTCTCGAACGGGTGAGCTTGCGGAAGCTCGTGTCGAGTCAAGCTCGGACGAGGTGTGGGTGCTGCTTTTGTCCGTGTCCCGTGTGTGTGTGTGTGTCTGTCCTGTGTGTGCGTGTGTATTTTTTTTTCGTCCCGATATTCGACGTCAGGCACGTCGGTGCTGTCATCGTGTTCAAATGAATTCCAGCGGCGGTAAAGCACCAACGAATTATCAGCGTTTCGACGACGATGTCAATCCGAATTATCGAACCGAAAGCTCGTACGGAACTAGTCCGAGTGAGTTTTTTTTCACGATTTTCCCCCAATCCTCCAAATTTTCATGTATATACGATAGATATATATGTGTATATATATATAGATTTTTTCCGATCAATGGCGGCGAGGAAAAAAAATCTAAAATTGTAACAAATGTGAAAAAAAAAGAAAGAAAGAAAGAAAATATATGTACATTGTTGAATGATCGATTTGACCCCGGTCACATCCTCTTTAAAAAAACGATGCCTCGAGGATTATATATAGATATATTATGTTTACATGGGCATGTACATATATTTGTGTATTACGTATATGTCTATATATGGACGAGAATATTTAATCAATCGAATAACGGGGACTTAAGAAACTTTTAAACTTAAAAAAAACTTAAAACACTCGAAATTTTCGGCGTCCTTTAGTGTCTCGCTCGTGTAAATTTTTCAGTCGAGTTAAATTTCCTCGTCGACTCCTAATTGCCGATCGTTCGCGAATGATTAACGATCGTTAAATACACTCGTAAGTGCAGAGTGCAATGGAGATATCGAATGGACTGCTGTCGAACGAACTAATTATGATTAGCCAGCAACGTTCGAAGAAGGCTGTTTGCAATTTCATCCTTTTTTATTTCGTTGTCTCGGGAGAGACTATTTTTATAAAAATTCACTTTTATCTCGCTTGTACATTGACACAGTAGCGTTTTTTATTTTTTTGTTATTTTTTTTCTTTTTTTGTTATTGAGATGCATAATTTTGTGAGGGAAAGTAATGTAAAGTATAAAAATTTATATATGAAACCGCAGGTGCGATTGTGATTTTTTGTTTTTTTTTTTTGTTTATTTTTAGTTACGCTGGAGTATTTTCGACTGGACTTTGATATTTACTTTAGATAAAATATGCTAATGTTAATACAAAAGAAAAATTAATATATGCGATACAAGTGCGGTTGTAGCGGTTTAGCGATGATATTGTTTAGGCTATCGATTGTACTGTGTATTATTATTTTTTTGTATGGTTTTTAACAAAATTATGAGTAACGCCGAATGTTCTTTTCTCTCCGCTGTTAATACTCCATGTGTAATTGTGTTGCTCGCAGTAATTAGACTTAGCTGCCTAATCCACAAAAGCTTGAAACTGAATTTCTTACTTCACGCAACTAAAGCTATTTATTTTGCCCACATTTTCTATTGTTTTTCAAAAATGTATTCTTCATTATAAATATTATTATTTATTATTATTATTATTTTAACACGATTTCTTTGGCTATGCTCTCACCGCACGCTTTTCTGTAAAACACCTTCGCACGCCTTTCCATTTTTTTTCTAGAATATGGATCTATCTTGTTATGCGCTTTCCCAGACAACCATGTGCGATTGTCGCCCAGAGAAGACGTCACACCCAACGAGATGGGCCATCGAACCGGCTTGCGAGGGGCGGATGGCGAAGTTTCGTCGGAGACAGCCGCCTTTGCCAGACAAACCACAATCTTGGATGCCGATATGCACTGGGAGATGAATTATCACGAAGCTGCCATTTTTTTGGAGGTACATAACATTACCGAGCGTCTAGTGAACTTCCCAGACGGAACAACAGTCGCACTATTGTAATACAAAAATTTCAAATCTCCCTGCGTCCATGGAAAGTTTTCTTCACGCTTAATTAAAAAAGACAAAAAATAGTTAAGCATAAATAAAAAATAAAAAAAATGTATTTACAGATGAAAGTGTTCAATTTATAATATTTACTATGAAAAAATACAAATGAACTTGTAACGTTAAACCCTGAGATGGAAATTATTATGATTATTTTTTATAAATTATTCTGGATCGCGTGTTAATTTAATTGGCTGATAATTGAAGTCATCAATCTCTTATCGTGAGTAATTAATTAAACCGGGATATCAACAGCGGTCTCGAAACAATTCCGAGTAGCTGTGTATGTTGTAATTCCATTAAAAGGATTATACAAATTTATTCAAACGACTTTATTCGAGACCAGATGTGTGTAAATTGTATCGCAGGAAGGCAGAAACAACGAGAAATTCGATTCTCATCCACGGCATCCCGACGACTTGCCGGCTTATCTACTGGTTCACAATAGCTGGTACTACGGTCTCGATCTCTTCACGTCACTTCTTCTACTGACTCTCGCTTTCGTCGAGGAACCTGCTGTGCCTGCTTTTCAGGTGACTCATTACAATTTTTACCACCAACCATGATTACAATCATTAAATTTTTTTTTTACATTTATCTTGTAAATTTTTCATTATTTAATTAATTTTTAATGATTATAATAATATTTTTTGATACAATAGGTCCCAGTTTGGGCTCACGGATCGATCGAACTTTTAGCTCTAATTACCATCGGCATTGAGCTGGCTCTCAAATTACGATGGATCGGATGGGGAACCATACTCAAACACAAACGCACGATGCTGAAGGTACGAGAGAGTATTTTCACGTCACGAATGTGTGCATGTACTCGACGCGTGGAATTACTAAACGAATGATAAGCCACCGACAAACAACCGTTTATCCATTGTCTTCAGGCGTTATTGTGCCGAATAAAACTTATGATAATAATGATAATGACAATAACGATTTGCACGTGATGCAGTCGATGCCAGACTAATCCGGTATGGACCAAATCAACTGGTTATTCCTATAGAGATCTATTGAACCTATTCAAAATTTCCAGAGCTTCTAAGCTACTTGCACTTCCAGATTTGCATCCTCCAAATCGCAATCTTTCTGAATATTTAATATTTTCATCACTGACAGAAATGTACTCGTAATTCCATAAAATTTTTACTTGACCAACAACAAGTTTTCCTTCACAATTATCACACGATTTAATTTTCGTGCGATAAATGTGCAATTCGAGTGCATACATTAGATGACGTATGAGGGAAAGAATTGAATGAATATTCAAGAAGCATTTTGAATATTTATTTGGTATCACAGACAAGTCGAGCTTTATTGCAAAGCACAAACGCAAGTCGAAAAATTTATGTCGTAAATTATTTTGATAATGAAATAAATAAATATATATATATTTTTTTTTTAAATTCTTATCAAGCGATGAATAAGCTAAAAATTGATATGACCAATTTTTTTCCAGTGTATAACATTGGGGATAATGTTTGTCGAAGCCATTGCGGTTCTCGTTCGTCAATCGTCGCATTTTCGTGTGACCAGAGCACTGAGACCGATATTTCTCGTCGACACGAAATATTGCGGTGGCGTCAGACGTTTCATCAGACAGATATTGCAAACCCTACCACCGATTTTGGACATGCTCGGACTTTTGCTGTTCTTCATCACCACATACACCATACTCGGTTTTTACATGTTTGCCGAGACAAATCGAAATTTTGTCACGCTGCAGGATAGTTTCGTCAGCCTTTTCGTTCTTCTCACCACAGCCAAGTATGTAACAACGAATTGTCGTTTTTAGGGTTCCGTAGAAGTTCAGGAACCTCAAATGCAATTTAGAATGTTCTGAGACATTTTTATTTTAATCCTTCAGTGCCGAGATATTCGCTTTCGAAGTCGTCATCAGAGTGTCCCCCTCTAATTTCTAAACTATCAATTCAAAAAGTTAGAAAAAATTCCAGAATGTAGTTTTTCATTAGTACATTCAATCAAAATCATAACGAACAGCGTAGCAAAAAAAATTTACGAAAAATATGAAAATAAAAAGTTTCCGTTAACGCTTTTGTGGAGATTACACCGTTTCGTGAATGGTCACTACAGAATTACCATGGAACCCTATCATGTGCGTGCCCAACACGCTACCTGACTACTTCATTATTTTATCATCTCATTTTTCATAAAAAAACTTTCATTAAATGTGATTTTTTCAATTTTCGAACAGTTTTCCGGACGTAATGATGCCGTCTTTCTCGAGAACCAAGTGGTACGCCATATATTTCGTGTCTTATCTGTGCGTGATGCTTTACGTAATGATGAATCTCATGCTGGCGGTTGTCAACGAAACTTTCAACTCTGCCGAACGTGACAAATTCAAAAAATTGTATCTTCACAAGCGTAAAGCTTGTCAACACGCGTTCAAACTATTGGTGTCCAAACAAAATCCTGACAAATTGCGATTTCGACAGTTCGAGGGACTCATGCGTTATTACGCTCCGCAAAAAGGTACGCACGAATTTACAAAAACACCGATCTATGCAAAATGTGGAAAAACAAATCATATTTATTTTAACGTATCACACATTTTTTTTCAAAATAATTAATTTCATCTTCAAATTATGGTTTGAACATTTGAAATTATTTTCTTTAGGTTTTACTTTGAGTTAAAATAAATTGTTATAAAAGATTCGCCGTTTGCGAGAGTATTTTCATTTTTTTCTCCTTCGATAACGAAAAGAAATAATTCCAGAGACCGATCATCGAATTGAATGCGTTTGGAATTGAAATAAAAATAAAAATATAAAGATATGCAAATCTTTCAGCAACGTTGGACATAGTTCTGATGTTCCGTCACATGAACGCATCGGGTTCGGGAGCACTGAGCTGCGAAGAATTTCTCAGCGTCTACGACGTGACTACGCTTCAGTGGGAGCCCCAATACTCCAGCATTCCGTGGTATCACACGGCCTGGAAACCTTTGCAAATGCTTTGCAACGGAGCAAACGTGGCGATAATGTCGCCCTACTTTGAGCCTGTCGTCTGTGAGTATCGAGCTCATAATTGTGATCCGTAAAAAAAAAAAAAAAAAAAAAAACAGATTTCAACGACGTAAGCTTTGCAGATGGAACGATAATCGCCAACGGTATGTCGATGCTGGACAGATTGATGGAACCAGCGGCGTCTCTCAAACAATCGGCTTACGCTTTTGCCGCCAGTTGGGATACTCTGATTTTCGGTGCACGTAAGTTGTAAACCGAAAATTTACATTATTCAACAAATATTTTCATAATCTTAGGAGTAGAGTTGCATTTTATTCAAACATTTCTAGATAAATGTTCAGGAATTTTTTTAAAGACATTTTTTTGATTTATTGGAATGAAAGTGAGTAGATAAGTTTATCGATGCTATTGGATAATGTTGGAATTTTTTAGTGAAAAAACATTGAATCCTAAAGCAAGAAAAAAAATCGAAATACATGCAAATCTCCCCTCAACGAATTTTTTTAATTCCCGGAGTTTGTCATCTGTAAATAAAAAAAAAATCTATATTTTTCTTGCAGTGTTCGTGACGGAAGCTCTGATAAAAGTTCTCGGTTTGGGATTGCGACGTTATTTGAGTTCGGGATGGAATCTTTTCGATCTGGGTGCTTCGATATTGTCGCTCGTGGGAGCTTGCGGTCTCATGATTTTTCCCAACGCCACGTTTCTCGTGGTATTTCGTCCCCTCAGAATGTTGAGACTGTTCAAAGTGAAGAAACGTTATCGAGACGTATTCGGAACGCTCGTGATACTATCGCCCCTGATGTGCTCGACCGCCATTGTCATGCTCATTTTATATTATTTCTTCGCGATTATCGGCATGGAAATGTTCGCTGGATACGATATGCGGAACTGTTGCCAGTAAGCAAGGATATCGACCGCCGAGATATACTCTTTCTTTTCTTATTTTTTTTTTCTTATTTTTTTCACCAACACATTCTCACGTATCTCACATCGACAATACGATACTTGATTTATTTATTAATCAAGTTGTTTTTTTCTTTCTTTCTGTTTTTGTCCGTGTAGGAACACGACCGTCGAAGAGTTTTACAAATACTCGGCGAACAAGAGCACGACGTTGGGATATTACTATCTGAACACATTTGACAATCTCATCGCGAGCAGCATGACACTGTTCGAACTCACGGTCGTTAACAATTGGTTCATACTCATGAACGCTTACGCTTTCACCGCCGGACTTTACAGTCGTGTTTTTTTCATGATATTTTATCTCGTGACTATGATCGTTCTGACGATCGTCGTGTCGAGTTTTCTCGAAGCGTTCAGATTTCGAATACAGTACAAACGTTCGACGACCAAGAGAGACGGTATTTTCAATCATTTATTTCCTCTGAAAATGAAAAAAAAAAATTATTAAAAAATTCCCTGAACATTTAAGAATGAAATTTTTTAAATTTTATTTTTACAGAGAGAAAAATGTTGCACGAAGAAGTCGAATTGAGATGGGACGAATTGCAATCGATAGTCCAGGACTTTCAACTTTTGGAACATCTTCGATCCACGCACATAATTGGCGTAAGTTTGAAGAAATTTTAAAGAATGAATAATTTTTCTGATGGAATTTTTTACTTAAAAATTTGGGCGAATTTTTTTTTACATCTATTATATTTTCAGGGAACGGCTTCTTACATTGGATCGCGACCCCGAACGAGAGAAGTGCTTCAGAGACGCATGTACACAAACGAGATAGCGGAATGGGTCACGGAAGTAAAGTTGGAAGAGATGCAAGGAGTTTTGGGAACAGTGACGAGTTTCGACGAGGTCAGCATAGACGACGGTGATCTCGATCCCGAACAAATTATTTTACGCAGAGACAGCAACGTTCATCGCCGAAACAGCGTGACGACGAGTCCGATGTAACGATTCGTGTGGCATTTGGATACAAATCGGGTCGAAGCTGCGGATTCCATGGATAACGATTAGCCGCGTCGACCGAATTAATTATTTTTATTGTGTGTGTGTGTTTTTTTTTAAATTAATTATTTATAAATCGTTTGACGATAATTGCGACTTCTCGGGACGACGCCGACGCTTCCTTTCCCCGAGCAAAATGAAGATCTGTAATATTCGTCGACTAACCGATCACAAAATCGTCATTTTTATCACTCGACCATCGACCTCGCAAATGGCACGCATCGGGCCGAAATATTTCACAATGTGAAATTTTTGATAATCGTGATGTTGGACTTTAGCTTAAACGGCAAATTACTTATTTTAATCGCGCTTATTATTTATCGACGAATTATATTCGACTAGCACTTGACGATGCACGATGCAAATATTTTTTTTATTCATCTTACTTTTGTAGAATCCGATTTTCGGGCATTTGATGTGGTTTTTTTTTTTTTTGTTTCGCCTCGAGAGCTCGAGCGAGGCTACGAGAATTGTGGGACAAATCGGGTTTTTTCCCGAAGCTTTTATAAGGACCCAGTGACATTGAATAACACAAACTGGACTATCGTTCCTATTGCATTTTTTAATTTCTTCCTTCTCAAATCTAAATTCTACATCGATACGATATTATGTTTGAAAAAAAAAATTGTTGACCATAATCCCTAAACTCCATAATCGAGAAACGGCCAGAAGCCATTTTTTCAGTCGCAAATCCGATGACACGGCTATCGCTCGAGTCTCGTATTATCAAACTTCGATATAGTACGTACAACGTTATACCAAAAAAAAAAAAAAACGCTTTCACATTTCCCATTTGCATTTCATTAGTGTATATAATCATCGTTGAAACGTAAAAAATCATCATTGTTATTGTTAATATATATTGTTGTTTTTTTTTCGTTTTTTTTTCAATGATTTTGTAAATAATACTTTGTTGTAGCAGTATTTATGGTAGGACAAATAGTTGTGCGACGAAATTAATGTCTATTCGAGATCGAGATTAATTATTGCGTTGAGTAACTGCAGGAAAAAAAAACCAAGGTGCTGATGCTTCTATAATTGTTACCTGAGCATCGAACCTTACACTCCCGATTTGACGTTAAGGTGATGTACTGTCTATAGCGAACGGGGCAATCCCAGTTTCTCATTTCCACAGACTCATGTGAAATTGCCAATTTTTTCAGTTATCCAATTTTCCACCCACGTTATCGGAAAAACTATTGTTCTCGATATTTATCCCGAAATATGACATCTGCTATAAAATGAATTTTGTATCTCACGATTCCTCATATTGTCGTTTTCGTCGTTTTTCATTTCGAACGCAGTGAATGAAAATTGTTAAAATTTTCAAAGTACAGATTTTTTCGTTTCCATCGAAATATGTAATTTTTTTTATTTTGCGAATTTGGCAAAAAAAGACGAGAAGGTCTGAGATCCCGAATTAATTCCGAATCAATTTCGAAAGTTTTCCGAGTTTTTATAATTTTAGAAGACGAGCGATGATCCTACTTACCGACGGCCACGTGGTACATCACCTTGAACGAAAAAAAAATAAAAATAAGTGATAGTGCGCTTATTACCCGGATGTAAGATAATGTAGCATTCCTCGATCCGAACGATCGTTAATTTATCACACGCGTATTCCCGCTAGGGGTCTAGGACAAAACGAACAATGAGATTATGAAAATACTGTTGTAACCAAAACCGTACGTAACAAAAATATTCTAACGAAGACAAAGAATAATATATATATATATAAAAACATCAACAACAACAAAAATACACAATCGTTGACTTGATTTTTTATTCGCCATAAATCACAATCAAAAATATAAAGAAAAATTATGCAAAACTTTTAATCCAATTATCAGTGATGGGCATTCGTTCGATGACAATGCATGTAAAATACTTCAAAATGAAATTATGGGACCTCGATTAAACATTTGGAATCCATTGAAATGAAATAATTCACAATTATTACATAAATGTGAAAAATATTAAATCGTTGCATGATCATCAATCGTAGTTAAGCGTTTGAAATATTACTTTTAAAAACTTTTTCGTTGATCGAGAATGCCCATTTCGGGCTGATGATTCGCTATCTTCGCACGAGATAATAATCTGTGAGACAACTTCGATCTTCGAAAAAACAATATAAAAAAAATAATCGTCAAGTTCTCAACCTTTGGCCCCACAATTCCGTGACTCAGTTGAAATGAATTTTCGCTGATATAAATTATTAACACTGAAAACAAAAAGAAGAAAAAAAATCAAACCAGTAATTCAAGTGATCCATTATTCCTTTCTTTTTCAAATCGCATTGATTTCAGTCGCGAAAATTTTTTCACTCACCTATTTTTTAATTTTATTTTTATTTTTTGTTCATGGGCACGTGCGTTTATTTTTGTTCGTTAATTATGTCGTGTATCGTCACCCCGGGCCCGCCTAAATTCGTCAGAGTAACGAGATATCCGTTCGCAATGAGTTTCTTGGTGATGCTCGTGATGGTTTCGTTCGGGGTGTCCGGCAGTAAAAGTATATAAGCGTATCCACCCCCGCCCGCCCCCGTCAGCTTAGCCGCGAGACCGTAATTTTTCGCTTCCGCGCAAATTCTGTCCAAAGACGGATGGGACACTTGACAAGTCGCTAACAAGCATTGATTCACTTCGATAAGTACCTGCGCAACAATGTCGTTCATTTTTTCATTTTGTTGTCGGTGTTGTTGCATGATTGAGAAGAAAAAATAACAATAAATGAAATAAATAATAATATTAGTTTTTTAAAAAAGGACTAAATTGAAGAAAATAAATAATAGGGTAAGTCCGGGTATAATATAGCACGCAGGAAGTAATGGCACACCCTCAAAATGTCTCAGTTGCAGTTGTGCGATCGTCACGCAACTCAAAGTTAAATTTTTTGGTGACGTAAATAACGCGAGGAAAGTAAAAAAAAAGTTTTTCGCTTATATTAGCCAAGTTGTGATTGAAAGTTTCTACGGAGTCGCATCCCGGAATCCAAAAGTTTTTTTTACCTTCACCTTGACATTTATTTTAGTTCAAAAATATTTTTTTTTCTCTAACGTCACTAATTTGTCGAGGCTTTAGAGACTTCAAGAAGCTGATTTAATAGATTTCATTAAATGAAACGGTACAGGGATGCATTGCCAAGTGTGTTTTATCTCTCTTCTACGACCGGGAGAGATGGCACACATTTTTTTCGGGACAGATGGGAAATATATATTTTTTTTCAACGTGATAATATTGATAATTCGATAATTGTTAACTTATGAGCCTTTAGAAATGAAATGCAGATCTGATAGGAAGCAATGGGATGTGGAATAATGATAATGTTAACATGCCAATTCGTTGGACTTAAGTGTTAAATAAATAAATAACGTTTTCTCGTGCATTAGAGTTCCAGTTGTAATTTATTAAAATAAAAAAAAATAATAAATAGATTCTATTCATATTTATAAGGATGTGCCATCTCTCCCGGAAAATTCTGACGACCTCGATTTTACACCTCTCCACAAAACCCTGTGAAGAGGTGTGAAATTAACTTGTTTACAATTTTTTTTATGGAACTAAATGCACCAATTGATTCTTAAAGACTTGTTACGCAGACTTTAGTTACTCGTTCCGTTCAAACTCAATTTCACATCATTACTGTGGTTATAGAAATGAAAAATAAAAACGTGTGCCAACTCATCCGAACTTACTCCCAATAAAAACTGCAGTCATGATATATTTTTTTTCCAATGAGAATAAAAGATAAGAAAAAAAAAATCTTACCATCAATTCGTGATAAGCCGCGTACAAATGTTCGTTCAAACCATCCGGAAGTTCTCTTATTCTCTTGATAACCCGAAGCGCTTCCTTCGAAACATTGTCGATGGATTCTATAACCGGCAACAATATCGTAGGATATTTTTTTTTCAAATCGCTCAATTTTTCGACCAAAGCTTTGGTGCTGCGTTGTACCCTCGTGTCCACGAGCAAAACTCTCATCGTGCGCGAACCGTTTATCGGTTCCAAACGTTCGCCACGACGAAATTCCATAATCGAGCCGTAAGAGCACACGGAATTGTCAACCCCGGACGGTGTACCGTGCATTATTTTTTCGCAATTGTAAGCGTATTCGGAAATTGTTTTGCGCCATTGATCATCCATTATCGTAGATTCGCCGTTTTGCAAATTCGACCAATGTACGAAAGTCGTGACGAGACAGACCGCGAGCGATGCCGAACTTCCCAAACCCGAACTTATCGACAACGCTGTTTCCACGATTATTTCAAAAGGTTCAATCGTCAATGTTAGCGACTGCGATACGGCCACGAGTAAATAAAAAACCGCTTCGAGACTGCATTTTTGTTGGATATTCGTGTAACCAATTTTTTCGACGAAATTTTGCACGTAAGCGTGAAACAATTCGTGATTGTCGTTGTAATGCGGACATTTACGGTTGATGAAATAATCACGAACCTGTTGTACGGAAACGTTCACGTGGGTACGAGTTTTCGACATTTTAATAACGATGTTTTGTTGATCGTTTGGTAATTCTTTGAAATCGAGAGACGTTCGCAGATCGAGACTCGCGGCCACCGCAGTTTTTCCATAAACCACCGCGTGCTCGCCGTGAAGAATCAGCTTGCCCGGAGCGGTCACACGAAATTCAATCATTGTGAAAGTTTTTTTTTTTTTTTCGTTACGTAAATTATTTAACAAGAAAAGAAACGAATAAATAAGCTGGAGTTATTAGCTTATTTATCGATCAGAGGAGGAAATTATTTAACAAAACAATTAAAAAACACTTAAATAAGCTACAGGGGAGGAGGTCTGAACGAGAACTAATAAAACAAAAAATTGATAAATAAATAAAAATAATCCAACTGGAAAGAATTTTTTTGTTCCCCAACTATTTCCGTCGACTTTTCTGTATCATTTTCGTTTGCTTTTCTCTCGTCGTTGCTTCTTTTCTATATTTCTTCGATTCTTTGATATAACAAAATCAGGACAATTCAAATGCATCCATTTCGACGATGAATCGTCGAGCACGCCGAAGAATCGGGAATTATGAAGCTTGTTGCTTGTTCCACTGTTCGGGCGTCAGAGTCTTCTGCGAGAAAGCATGAATCTCCTTCAACTCTTCCTCCAGGATCGAATTAACGAGCCTGCAATTGCAAAACGAACCAATAACAAAAACTACGCTCCAAACTGATACTTTTTGTTCTCTTAAAGTGAGAAAGAAAAACAAATATAAAACAAAAGACTCTTTCTAAATTCGACGAAAGAAAATAAGCCAAACGTTATTTCCAAATATTTCAATAATATTTCATCTCACGGATATCTAAAAATAAAAAGGCGTTTCAAGAAACTCTCGCGATACGATATACGTCGATTTTTTCCCCGGGGAATCGATTATTTCAACGTAACTTGCATTTGTTTTTAATTTTTGTTTTTTTCGGCTCGAATTTTTTTGTTACCTGTGACGTTGCAGCAAGGGCTTCCCTTCGAACTTGTCCGAAACGATCACTACGGAAAACTTGGAACCGCAACCGTCGGATTGATCCTCAACCTCCTGCAACACACGTACGACGTTTTCCAAAACCTTTTTTTTTCTGCCTTCTTCTTTTTTTTGTATTTTTTTTATTCTCGCTCGTTTTGACTCATTCTCCACGCGTTTACTATTTCCTTCGTTGTTCGCTCGGACGAGAACAGAGTTGCGACTTGTTATCACGACGCTTTGGGTTTCAAATGAGCCAGCGAGATATAACGCAGAACCGAGGACGAGTCAAGGTGAGAACTGTGCACGTGCGATCGGAAATCGTGGTGGGAAAACCAATTCTTATTGCCTTGAAGATTTTGAATAACTTTATTCGAAATGTAATTGATCGAAATGTATGTTGAAAACAATTGTTTATTTTTTGAAAATAGAAAAATAAATGTATTTCGTCAACTTCGTTCGCGCGAGATATTCGTCACAAACTTTTGTCGCGAACCGCGAGGCAGTTGAGCGCGTCGATAACGCGACACGACTAGACCTCTTTTCCCACTCGGAAATTTAAACTAGACTCGGAAACATTTCCATAACCGGAGATTTATATCAGCCGCTTATGACGTTGTTCGATATTCGATCAGCACAATTATAAATAAAACTGCTCGCGGTTCAAACTGTCACGGTTTACATAATGTTCGGTGCAACGATTGTTACACATGTTGTGTAAAATCTTGTCGTGGTAGATTTTTCTTGTACACGGCGAAAGCTATTCTCGTCTCGACGTCGATGATTTCGAGAGAAGAGAAGAGGAGAAAAATTAATGAAATGCATTAGATTTTTTTTTTTCGTGGCAACAAAGTACCGATACTATTTTTTATTTTTACAACAATTTAAAGAGATGAAACAGAATGAATAAGCTCCTGAAGTCACTTATTCTGTATTCAAATTTTTTTTTATTGGTAAAACCTTTTTTTTTCCTCTCGACTTATTCCTCGAGTCGTCGTTTAATTAATTGCCGCATATTTTATAATTACGAATGAATACAAAACGTACGAACGCACTTTGTACAATGACCGTTTGACCTTTCGCGCTAAGGCGTTTCAATGCGACTTGGCTTTGGTTGAATGTAGTGTGAAAATTTGTTTGTAATTGAAATAAACGAAGAAAATGCAAAAATGTGCGCACGAATAAATCGACACGAGAAGAGCGAACAGATCGGGATATTTATTCGGTGGTTTAACGACCATACTGACGATGGAGAGAATTACAATTCCGATAACTGATGCGCGAAACAACGATATTTTCAAAATATTCCATATATTCGAATTTTTCAACGATGTGAAATCTTTGCCGAATAAATTACAAAACTTACCAAGCACGAAATTGTTTAATTGTTGGGGTAAAGTCGAACGCGATTTGGTCGATTGATTCGCTTTGGTTTTACGTTGAACGTTGGAAAAATCTTTGCGAACGTTGATTTTATTTTTGGTTGACGTTTCGAAATTCTTAAACGTAGGAATTGCAAATTCTCGAGACCACATGAGATAGAATGACAGCGAGTAAAAGACAACGAGAGCCGAATAAGCCAGAAACAATTCGTCTTTGATCAACAACGGTAGCATGCTGAACGTCGATACGATCAGGAACCAAAAACATGGCAAAGGATCTTTGTGAAGATACAGAACGACCGGAATGGACACCAATAATATAGATTTTTCGTGAACTTGAAAGGAAAATAGATAAAAAGCTAGAGCGGAATTGATCAACGAAACGACAAATTTTTCTTTGACCGGACGAAGAAAGAGATCCAGAGAACTGGGCAAAATTGTTATCGTAGTGACGATCAAACAAATACGTGCCAATTCAAGATTCGTAAAAGTGTCACGCAATTTGTAGACGACGTTCAGGGCGCACCAGACATTGGCGACTTTGTCTTCGAAAACGCCACGACCAAAGGGAAACAATCTCAACAAAGCGTCGTAGAAGCAATCTCTCGTCTGTATAAAGGGTGCCCATATGACTACGAATGTCAGTATCACCGTCAGAGACACGCAAATCAACGAACGAAGACAAGCAAGCAACGGTTTGCGCTTACCGGGCACATTATTGCCGAGTATGTAAAGAAAGAAAGGCAACGCGTGATAAAGCTCCATCTGCTTGTAGTTCAGAGCTAGTACGAAGAGAAACGAAGCTGCTATCGTCGAATTGCGCAACATCGCAGTTGTCGCCGCTACGAACAGTCCCAGAGATACGCAATTGTACTGGAAATGTCCGTGATCTATGATAATGATACCGGGATAGATAAGCGCCGTCGCCAGAATGAAATGACGCTTTTTCAAGCCGAGTACGTTGGACGAGTCATTTTGAGAATCGGATTCCGATGTCTTTACTCCGCAAACGAAATAAACCATGGCAGTTATGTACAAAAGTATATCGGACAAAATAACGGTTAGACGCATGAAGTATTTGTGTTCGTCGGATTCGAAACCTCTGGATTCGTGTAATTCGACGTATTTTGGATCTAAGAGTTTGGCAATTTTTGCCATAACCAGACTGTGATAGGCGGTCAGAGGAGGATAATCCAAGCCCCAGTATAGCAAATCATTGTCGCTGGAATTGGTGTACCATCTATCGGCGGGTAGATTGAGGGTTATTTCTTGCCAGTGGCGTTGGGCCTCGTAATCGCCGTACATGGGTGGCTTTCGATGACCGCTGTACGGATGGTAAGTAACGCAGCATCTTAAAAGTACAGCGACTGCAACGATAACGACGAATCGCACCGTCTCGTCCATAGTTCGACGCGGCGATTCGACTGCGGACCGAATAGAGACCGAAGGGAGCGAACCGGTCAGAATGAATCCGTTATCCTTGCTATTGGAGCTCGATGATAGGCGCGACAACGATCGCAATAGGGATAGTGCGTGAAAACGCGTCACGCTGGAAAATTTGGGGGTTATGTATACTATTGGCATGGAAATTGTTTTAGGTGTGACAATTGGATGGTATACTTACAACGTGGGAGGCCTCTAGTTCCTGAACCAACTTTTTCTTTATATCGTCTGCGGTGTAGGGCATATTCGTGCCTAGGTGGCTATTTTTGTGTTTTTTTCAAGTCTCTCGAACGTCCGGATGGTCACACTCACGTTTTCTACTGATTGGAAAATTGAATGATCGTTTTTTTATTTTCGCGAGCTATCTATAACATCGAGATTGAGGTTCTCGATTTTGCCACATTAGCAGACAACGGCCGGTGTGCACCGGTGTGTGCCGCGCGGAAATAAATCGTACCGACTGCCACGAAGGCGTGGACGCCATGCGGACGTCTTCCGGCAGAGGCGCTCGGGCTCCATCTCGTCGGTTATGCAGCGCCAATTTTCGGCTGACCGGGACCAGAGGTCAAAGCCCATTCATCTCCGTTTTTTTTTTTTTTCATAACGAATTTTTTTATTTTTATATCACGGAGTACAACAAGGGGAGAGGGGGGAGGATTCATAAAAATTTCGCTTTCTAGATTGATCGAATCAAAGCAGATGGGAAAAATCTCAATTATCGAGAAATTACTAGCATGAGATAGATTGATTTTTTAAATGGTTGTATATGTGTGATGCATTCATGTTTTCCGATCCAATTACGAATTCCACATCAATTGCATTGAAACTTAAATCGACAAAACTTGAAAACGCATGATTTTTCAAGTGTTCTAATTTTTTGTCACTAGTCTTTATTGTAACTGTAATTGAATTGAATCTGCTACAAGTTTATAAACTAGAAGTCCAGAAAGTTATACATTATTGATTGGCGGAAGGAACATTATGAAATTTTAGATATTCCTCGAACGTCCAAAATGTTCTCATGAGTTATGGATTTATGTACACAGCTTTTTTTCTCCTTTATTCATTTGCAAACGGTAGTAATGCAACGATCCGATAAAATGACGATCCCTTTAATTTGCCGAATTTGTGCCTCAAACATATAGATCGCATTTCATTTTCGACATAAATAATCCGCGTTACTTGATTCGTCAGCATGGACGGAAATTGTCCAAGCCCATTCCACAAAAAACAACATGTACAGCTGAATTTATTGAACATTATGGATAAATGTTTCGACTGTTCTAATTCTAATTTGTACGGATAATCGTCGAGAAGAATAATTTGGGCGAACGTTAATTCGAGAGACACGAAAAAAAAAATGAAAAAAAATGCAATTACGTGTGTTTCTGTGTTTTCAAGGGCCGAGAGGGCCAAGAGGGGCGATACCAGGGGAGGGAAGACCCACAATTTCCGATGAGCTTACCTCCGGAGAAACCCTCTAAACGCCAAACGTCGATACGCCTGCCACCAGCAGCAGCAGCAGCAGCACAAGCAGAAGCAGAAGCAGCCATTTTGGGGGTTGTGTACTGCTCTCTCGTATCACCAACGGCAAAACTAATGGTTTAGCACCATTCGAGGCCAATTCGTCGAGATGCCTCGGGTTTTAAAAGCAAAATAAATGTCCTCACAAATTCGTCTCACTGTTTCGTCTATTTTTATTGACTTATTTTTCAAGCTCGACCATCCACACGGAGGGTTGGCTTTTCACATATATACATATATAGATGTGATTCACGCCTACTCAATGTTTATTCTTCGGTTGAACGGCTTTAAGAAATTACACAAGATGATTGTTCGAATGTTAAAAGTGGCGACAAATGCTTGAAGCAACGTTTCAACCTTCAACCGATTGAGCCCATTGTGACGGCGGTGTTTCAAGGATTCTTCAAAATGGAAGAAACGTAGCTAATCATTCCGACCACACTTACACCCACACACCAAAATATCTTCACATTGTGAATAAAATGATGAAATGAAAATATTATGAGAAACATTTTTTGCATTGACTATTCTTCTACGATATTTTTTGCACCAGCGAATAAATCGTTAACGTTCAAAAGAATGAGTTGAAAGATGTGGTTTCTCAACGTTCCAGCATGTTGCGAAAATGAAGAATTCGATAAAAAAAACTTCCCACCATAACACAGCTTCCTCCATGAGGAAGCAAAATCCCTTCAATTGATTCACGTGTCAAAAATAAATAATTTTCCAAGCAAAAAAATATTACAGCAAACATTCGTAAATGTGTATATTAATGTAGTACCCTCGTAAAGAGAGTTCCTCGTCAGATTTTTATAAAACTTGGCATATTTATAGGTATTGATAAGAAAAAGGTTCAGTAAAATTTTTATGGCTTTCCGGAGCGCGAGAAAAAATATATCAACACTTTTACTTTCGCACGTTTGACATGGAGCCTTATGGAAAATCACGCTCAATTTGATATAATACAAAAAGTCCTTGTCAGATTTCAATGAAAGCACTTAAGCTGCAAGTTGAATATTCAGAGACCATTTTGGGCACTTGAAAGTAGAGATCAGGAGACTGTGATGATGATAATAAGCAAATAAACATCGGGAAAATGCAGTTTATATCAGGAGTTGGTCGTGATCCAGTAGACATGGCAACGTTGCGCGTTTGTTTCCCATTTTCTCTCTCTCTCACTAATCGACATCATAACACGCGACGTTGCCATCAAAGTACTACGTACCTCAATCAGAAGATGGTATATCTTCAGGCTTGTTTCGACTCTTACAGTTTGTAGGATACTACTTTAATTTCTAAATCATCAACATCAATCGTTCTGGAGCGTATTTTTTAACGTAACACAACACCTACCAAGCGTTAGACACAAGATGCATTGTCGAACCGAAACATTTTTTTTTTCAAATTCGAAACAAACAAACGCAGTCCCTTATTTTCCAATTAGTCATATCGTCTGACGCGAGTATCGTCTTTCTTGTTTTGAGAAAGGGTTGAAACGATGGTTTGAGCGTGGCAGTGGTCGTTCACGTACGTGAAGTACGATGAGCATCTGGCGAGAGAGACAGAGAACAACGCAGCTAAGCAAATAAGGCCGAAGATTACGCGAAGATGAGCCGCTACCGTTGGCCGGTTGACCGACGGACGGTTCGTAACTGCTTCCGAAGGATTAAGGAAGGCTCATGGCGTCGGACCGTGCCCGGACTAGTCCCCGGGTCTTTGTCGAAATAGCCGATTGAATTACACGCGGCGCGTGCCGCACGCTTTCGCGTACACGCACAAACACACACACACACACACACACACACATGATCGACGTACTCCCAACGAAATAAAGTACCTGATAAGCCGCTGCAGTTCGATTACAAAAATTGTCACAGAGGTGACGAGATACGACCAGATAAGACAGATTAAAACGTGGATGCGGTAGAAACGGCTCGGCGTTACGTCATGTGAACAATTATCAAGGGCGGATCTTCATGTAAACGGACGTTTATTTTCGTCCTCGATTTTTTTGCGAAGAAATGAAAAGTCTCATTGAAACGGATCGAAATATATTGTAAAATATTGTATTTCAGGGGCCCAATCGTATTTTTTTATTTTTATTTTTTTGAATTGCAAGATGGCGGCGCGACAGTTGGTCGAAGTCCGCGCAACGGATTTGCGACGGTAAATGCCCAGGTCGCTGTAATTATCTGAGATGAAAATTTTGAATTGCTGTCGTTGAAGCGTTTGGCGAAATTATTTTTTTCGTAAAGAAGACTCGATTTTTGGAATACGCCGGAAATTGAAAAAAAAAAAAATTAACAGTTTTTAGTTATCTATCTATAATCAATGGATCAGATATTACATCCATGTCGATGATAGTAATCATGATATCACATTCGCAGCGAATATTTGATGAATATTTTAATTAGGAAATTTTATTAACAAATTTGCAAAAATGTTCCACCAAAGATGAAAATTTTACGACGTCATCATTGAATACATCGACATCATTGATCGTCATCATTGAACATTGTACGATTAAATTTATCGACGTATATTATTAAAAACATTCTGTAAAGTGACGTGGAAAAAAAAACAAATTGAAAATCATCATTCCTATGATGCTCTTTCGATTAATTTCCCTTTTTTTCAAGCTCTCCATCTTCCTTTCTCACGTTTAATTTTTCCGCGCTCATTGCCGTTTCATCTCGGTCCGATCTCTTTGACGACGAACGTAGGTACACGCGTCCCTCTGCCGACTGGGCGCATCGTCGACGTGGCTCGTTGTCAGTCTCGGCGAACCCCCGAACTTAATTACATTCAGGGGCGATGGAGGGCGGGCCGGGGAGAGGAGGGGGTGAATCTCGCGGTCGCATCACGGACAAAGTGAGAGCGACCGAGCAGTTCATCCTCGTAAACGTTACGCTCGCTCGTCGGGGCTTATCACGTGGTGGCCGCTACGAACGGCTAATCCGAAGAGCAATCACTTAGACGGATAGCGATCTTTCAACCGCGCACAATAATGCCACTGTCATATCCTCGCACCGGCCAATCGCTCACGAATCCCGACCTTGATCGTCGAAAATCGTATTTATCACCAACGATCGATAAATTTAAAAGAAATTATTTAAAATTCATGAGACGAAAAAATTTAAAAAAAAAAAAAATTCTCAACTTGTGATTCTATAAAACAGATGTGGAATTGACCACCGATGACATGAGATGTGCAACTGGGCTTTGCGATTTACCTCCACTTACCTTATTTGAAAAAATTGAGAAAAAGTGAAAATGAAATAAAAAAATGAATAGATGAAATTAAAATTATAAGGACATTTTTTTTCCATAAGTCTTAAATTTTATATTTTTCTACATCAGGCTGTAGAATTTTGATTCGCTTTATAAAAATGTTACCTGAAATTTACAAATAATTCATTATCGTCAATAAATAAAAACTTCAATAAAAATGAAAATGTATCAGTGAAGAATTAAAAAAATATATTTTTTAAACACACTTTTTCTTTTTACCTTGTTGAAATTATTATTTTTTTTTTTTTCATAATCCACGAGATTTAATGTTATTATTCCCGAAAAGAGATGTTGAATTTACGTTGGTGGTCGGAAACCGAAACAATGAACGTGTTCGAGGAAAGGTATATATGTAGCTGTGCGCGTTGGAGGTTTCGCAAATACACGTGACTCCCGGTAATACATCGACGACAATTGTGGTGAACTCGGTTGCCACGAGAGGGGGCTTTTGAATTGGGATATCGCATTGTGCCGAGTTAAATTGGCAAACGCGCGTCACCGATGGACCAAACGACGAAGAATCGAACGTGGGGTACGATGCTGATCCGTTTCGTGTTGTTTTTTTCTCTTTCTTTTTTTTTATTTTCAGGTGCGAGCAAACACAGGTGTCTGACTGACGCTGGTGCGATAGCGCCGCTGGAGGGGTTCGAGCTGGGGGCTCTATGACTTTTATCTCGCCACAGGAATCTCTCGTGTATCGCCGATACAACGGAGGGGGATGATCGCGATCAACCGACGGCTAATAGAGACGTTTATGATTATCTTGCGGTTCACCACGCTCCATAGTTTTCGCTGGAAATCATTGTTGTCAACGATTTATTGAAAATTTAATCAATTTCATTTTACATAGCTGACAAATCTTTAGGGAACGATTGATAATCGACATCTGATTTCCGTTTTTAGATAATAATTATTTTTTTATTTTTATAACTTTCGTAAACTATTTTTGCTACAGTTTTCGTTATGATTTTGATTGAACGTACTAGTTGAAAGCTATATTCTGGATTTTTTCCGATTTTTTTAATTGATAGTTTAGAAATTGGAGGGGGGGACACTCTGATGACGACTTTGAAAGCGAATATTTCGTGACTGAAGGGTTGAAATGAAAAAATCTCGGAACATTTTAAATTGCATTTGAGGAGACCTATTAAAAGACACCTCACTCGATGGGGTGAGCATGAAAAAAAATTCGAGTTCACTTTTTAATCTGTGGGAGGTGGTCAAATTTTTTTTGATGTTATCATTTCTGTTTTTGGGTCATCGATCTACGTCTGTAGTACTAAATTTCATCTTAATCGATAAATATATGAGAGAATGGAAGGACTGTGACATACAGACAAACGAACGGACTGACCAAAACCATAAGGGTTCCTAGACTCCTACGGTTCTCCAAAGACTATGATATTGGGGGGTAAATTTTAGACAAATAATACAAACATGTTCCATCATAACAATATCGTAATAAAGACAATACTTTGCGAATAAGGTCGTAAAAAAAATGAACGGGTTTCAAATTTGCCGAGCGAAAAGACAAAAATGAAATAAAATAAATGTTCAAGTAGTTAAAGTCGGGCTAAGATCAGACATTTCTCCGTAGATGTTTCTTTAGATACCCACAAGTCGTAAACCACTCCATAGACAATAAACATACGTATATTGCGTTATCATATGACAAAATGAATAAATTGTGCGGTCCTTCGACGTTTCCTGTTACGAAATAATCGTCGAACAAAACAGGAAGTCGAGCGAACCACTCGATTAATTTTTCCGCCATGATTCGTCGAACGTTAAAAACGTGATAATTTTTTTTTTCTTCTTTTTTTTTTCAAATTTTGTATCGTAGCGAGATCGAGTGTCGTTTCGTCGGTTCGTGTGCGACGTACATGTGTCGTTGATGAACGCCGAAGGATCATCGTAACCCAGTTCCGGCGATGAGACGAGCCTCGATGGATGACGAGGGAGGGGTTCACGCATGGGACATTATATAGAGGTCCGAGGTGTTTCGAACGGGGCCAGACCGGGTCCTACGTAAATACCGTGGGCCTAATCGGCTGTAAGTGTAAGACAATACTTTGAGTCTGTCGTGTGGGCCCCGGAGTCCGGGACAGCCGCGGCGATGACCATCGACGCAACATCGGGTCGACGATACATCTCTCTCTCTCGGATCTCTTATTCTTCTCTCTCTCTCTCTTTCTCCCACAATCGTCCATCTTGACCGTCTCTTGCTGCATTTCGCGCCAACGACTTTATCACACGTGTACACACAATATTGCATTGTTCCCGGCTGAACAACAATTCCCGCAAAAAAAATCCCAAATTCCAAATTATTGGGAAAAAATATTATTGGAATAATTGAAAAAAAAAAACATAAATTTAAAAGTTAGGAAAATTGTGGTCGAGGAAGATGGCAATTTTTTAGAATGTGCCAAAATGTCGAGAAAACAACGTTTGAAGAAACTATCCGAATGTATGAGTGTAATGACCCCACAAAATTCAAACGTGTGTAACTCGAGAACGGTTTTAGCTATGTAAAGTCCCCAAATTTTGTAGACATTCGCAGCTCTGCAATCGCTTCGTCGATTATAATATTCGTCTAGAAGACATTGAAATTTCACACACTGACTAATCAACATTAAAATATAAATATAAAAACAAGCTGCAAGTTGAAACAAAGGTTATAAAAAACAAACCAAAATGCTTCTTCAAAAGATTTTTGCGCACTACCTACGATTCAGAGAAAGCAAATTGCAGGTTTCAACTTGTGTTTCTTATTTTTTTTTTGGTAATCACGTCTTGTGTAATTGTTCGAAATTTTAATATTTGATTAATGAACAATGTATTCACGTATTTGTTGAAGATGAATACGGTTTTTTTTCCCATCGGATCGGACTATATTGGTCCCAGTTTGGTCTCATGTGGTCAATACGTAACTGCCATGACGACGTAAAACCCGATCTTCTTCTTCCACCGTGGGCACGTTCTGGCGTCCTGGCTGTTTTAATACGCGTCGACGCGGCGTTGTTTCGTTGGTCCGAGCTTCCATAGCCGGGTTACATGTGTGTGTGTGTGTGTGTGTGTACGTGTGGTTGACTTCCTGTTCCTGTTTGCGACGTCGGAACTACGGGCACCAGTCAGGTGTCGACCGGCTGACCCGATAGGTGCCTATCGTCTACGAAATTCGATATTTCAGGAAGGGATCCTGGGCCTGACGCTCGTCATCGATTCGATCCCGTGTGTGTTCCACACTTTCGTGCCGATCAACTGTATTTCGATGTGACGTTTCTAATTAAAATATTGCATTTTCATCAAAATTATAACGATCGTCGATTGAGTTACTCTTATTACCGACCGTTCATTCAATCCCCGAACAAAAAATTTATGCAATATCGATATGTTTAAGAGATTGGAATTAAAAAGAAAAAAAAAAAAAAAAAACAACTTATTTTAAATTACGATTGATATACGAATCTATGTTCTAAATATTGTATTATAATCTTATTGAAAATAATAGCAAGTGCGAAATGTATATATATATATGTATTTGTTTTTCAAATGAATTTTCATTCGTCAAATTTTGTAAAATTGTAATTTTATAACGTAAAATATATTTCCTGTTAACAACATCGAATCTTCGTTTAATTTCGTCTTTCACATCTTTCGTATACCGAAAAAAATCACTATCCAGACTTTTTTCCGAAACCCACGGTCGGCCATCACACCGCAGGAATTGACAAAAAAAATTAAATATTTTGAGATTATAAAAAAAAACGACGACGACGACGAGAAACTCGATACGTGGCAAAATAGCGCGCGTCCGTCGTTGGGTCTCGAATCGAGGACATGAGAGTATGCGGATCGAGGGTAGTGAAAGGGTAAAATGGCATTGATGCACCATAGATACATGCATATATATATCAGGGTGTCTATATCAGGGTGTGTTGAAAAAAGGCACGGTTTCGAGATTCTTATGGCGACTCCTATATTCGAAGTAGATACAATCAGGTGACATCTATCAAAATTCCATCCCAACTTGACTATATCTAGAGGCTCCTCTGTACCAATTTCATTCTGCCTTTGATCAACACGTAAACAATTTTAATTTTTTTTTCACTCGTATTTCATTTTTCCGATGAATAAAAAAATTCGGGGATGGAAAGTAAGTGGAAAACATAGTATTAAGGTCACTCAAAATTGGGATATTTTGTTATTTTCACAATTTCAAAAAAAGTTAACAACTTTCTTCCAAACAAAAATTATTAAAAAATGGGGAATAAAAATGGTTAACTTTAAAAATTATGAAACAAGAAAATGTTTCAATTTCAACTGACCTTGATACTATGTTTTCCACTTACTTTTTCAAGTATTGTCCTAATGTTTCATTCCTGAGATTTTTCGTTTACCAGAAAAATTAATTGCAACAAAATTTTTTTTTAAATAAAAAAAACCGTTTTTTTTGTTAATCAAGGACAAAATCGAATTCGTGAAAGCGAAAGTTATGAGAAACGTCCAATTGGGCTGAAATTTTGACAGAGATCTTCTGGATATAGTATTCTACTTCAAACTTAGGAGTGACCATGAAAAACGAAAAACCTTATCGTTTTTTTTTTCAAGACAGCCTAGTATAGATATCGAGGAGGATCGCGAAGGATCGCGAAGGATCGTGCATCCATACCCTGGACGTTGGTGGATCATCATCGTCCTCGTCGACGTACACCGGGCTCATCGTTGGATGAGCCCGAATAAATCGTCGTCGGGAAAGGGAAGGCATTACGATCGAGTGATCCCGAGGGGTATCGCCCGACGGACCACGAGCCCAACACCACGTCGGGGTTTGTGTCCGAGGGAGCTCGAGATGCGCGAGAGGCAGGACCACCGGGTAGGACGCGTCGCGCTCCCTTCCCCCGTCCTGTAATGGTATCTCGTGGAAAATATTACATATAGGCACACGATACATATATGTACACATACATATACATATATACAACGGAGGATAGTCGGCTCGGATCGGCGATCGCTGAATGAACGATTAGTATCCCGTGTCATCGGCCAAAGGACGACGATTGACGCGTGGTGCTCCGATGCCCCCGACCTGGACGACGTTCATCGAGACCTCGGACCAATGACGATCGCTTATGCACTTTTTTTCTTTTTTTTTTTACAATCCCGCTATCGTGTAACGCTGCAACGATCGTTCGATATCTCTTTTCGCTTTACGTTCTTTTTCATAACATAATTTTTTTTAGATTTTTTTTTCCAAACTGTTGATACGGGTCATGTAATGAAATTTGAAAAAAAAGAAATAAATAATATGTAGAACTCAGATTTTAGATGAGGTTCATGTTTTTTTTTTTGTGGATATGTTGTTCGTGAAACGTTGCTTTTTTTTCTGCTACCTATTTTGTCTAGATCGAAGCTGCATGAATTATGTAACTTTCAAATCTCGATGTCGAGGTACTGCTAGTCAGTGGTGCCCTCGTACCCACTTGCACCACACCCACAGGTGATGCACCCTAATCTCACTCTGCCGCCTCCCCCCCCCCCCCCCCATCGACGAATAATCATAGTAACGAAAAGAATAAATGCAAACATAGGGTGAAAACTGGTTACACATTGTGCCATATCGTTTATATATATATATTTTTAGGGTTCTGTAGAAATCTGGGAACCCTTATGGTTTCTGTCAGTCCGTCCTCTCCGTCCGTCTGTATGTCACATCCCTTCCAGTCTCTCATTTATGTACCAATCAAGATGAAATTTGGTACCACAGACGTAGATCGATAACCCAAAAACAGAAACAATAACATATAAATATAATACATAAACTAAAATATGAACTCGAAATTTTGTTTATATATAACATATGAATTAAAAAGTGAATTCGAAATTTTGTTTTTTGCTCACCCCATCGAGTGAGGTGTCTTTCAATAGGCCTCCTCGAATGCAATTAAAAATGTTGCGAGACCTTTTCACTTTAATCCTTCAGTCACGTTGTTGTTGTTGTTTTGATACAACAAGCGCGATAGATGAATCGTGGTAGATCGTGGAGCCGAAGGACAAAATAAGTAGAATGAGCGCGATGAACCGCGAAGAGAGTGGAGCGTTTGATAAGGGGCGAGGGGCAGAAGTGGAAGATGCACGACGACACGGAGCGGGGCCCGAGGGGGCCACGCCGCTTCTTCGGCTAATTCGCCAGCGCCGGCAGCGGAGGGTAGAGGTGGCGGTGGCGGTGGTGGTGGTGGTCGCCTCGACTGTCCTCCTGTCTGGCCCGGCTGGCCGATTCTCCAACAACTTGCTCGGGCCGAACCTGAGGGGCTTGCCAGTCAGTCAGGGGGATGAAAGCGTGGGCGACGGCGGCACGGAGAACGATCACACGTCACAAGTCACCCAGTGACAACGAGTTCGCGGACAACCACGCGGTTGACAATTTGCAAAAAATAAAAAAACAACGATCTACACGAAAAGTAATTAGTGCAAAACTTTGTCGATCCGGAAACGCAACGTGGGTCGTTGTTTCGTCGCAGTTCGGGAAAAGTCGTGTACCCCCACGTGTGCCTTCTTAATAAATTATTACTATGTTTTTTTTTTTGAAATTTTTATTTTCTAATTGCTAGAAATTGTGATTTTATAGAAATTATTCACGATTGCATTTGATTGTCATTTCTTTGGTGAAAGTTTGCGAAATTGTTTGGGAATTTAGGGCGTGAAACGATTGAGATTGGAATATATATATATGTCTTTGGTATATATCGGATCCGAGATTTTTAATTTTTCACATTTTTTAATTTAATTATTATTTTTTTGTTTATGTCTTTTTTGGTAGGCAGTCGTTTGGATAAAGTGATTTATAAAAGAATAAAAAAATCTATGTATATATAGATATATGCAACGATAAAATTGTGCCAAAGATGGAAACAAGTTGAGACTTGGAATGTGTGATAGTGATATTATTGTGATTTGAATTGGTCGAAATTCGAACGGGATAATTTTTTTTAATTTTTAATTTTTTTTTACTTTGTTGGGAAGACCTTGTGGATAGCTTGTCGAGAATGCCGGTACGATTGATTACAAGCGCACGGAAGAGGTTCTCGATTCGACTTGGAGTTGTTGTGTACGGAGATGTGACAGGGGGTGGTTCGGTGGTTGGTCTAGTGGGTCCGGGTAGTGGTGGGGTTGGCTCGCTGCCCCGTGGAGAACGGGGGGCGTTTTAGGTCCGCGAGGGCGAGAGAGACGAACGATCGGGCGCGGGTTGGAACTGTCTTCAAGATGCAGCGTTGACTCGACCGTCTCCAGTGCTACAAGACCGTCTGAATAGATTCCACCCCTCACGACCCAACCCTTTATCGCTCTATCCGCAAACTTTACTCATTTAACATTATTTTTTTTGTAATATATATATATACATTTTTTAAATAACATTTGCATCGAAATATTATTGAGAATAATAATTCAATAATGACATCTAGAAGCTACAAAGTGAGATTGAAATCGTGACAATTTGATGACGGTGATGATCGACGAAATAATGAAAAAAAAAAAAACACAATATTTGTGCGATGAATTTTGATGGATAAATCAAAAATAGAAAACGTTTCGACTCAGTTCGGAAGAAACAAGAAAAAAAAATGTATCGGCGAGTTCGGTAGTGACTTCCGACGGTGATCGAACGAGCTCGTAGCTGATGATGGTGCGACGATAACGCGGGGGAAAGGGTGAAATAAATTTTTCGTTGATGGAATACAAAAACGAAAAAAGAAAAAGAAATTGTGTTTCGCGAATGAAGTTTCGTGAACGACACGTGGATGGAAAGTGATGCGCATGGTTTCGAATCTGTGAATGGAAATATGTCGCCAGGTTTCCTGCGGAAGCCCTTAGAGACCGGCAGGTCTTCAAAGCCATAAAGGTACCTTTCACACACGCCTCTATCAACTCTTATAACCCACGTGTCACTCACCACACGCTCATGGTCATTCATAAATTCACGAATAGTTTTTTTTCGTGAATTTACACATTTTTTTAGGTGTTCGATTTTATTATTTTTATTTTATTCATTTTTTTTTTGGGCTTTTTTGTTCGGGGTTGAGGATTGCGAAGTTAAAAATGGAAGAGTGGGGGTTTTTTGTGACTCTAGGCTTGGCGGACAATCGAATTGGGAGGAAAGTCGGTTCTGATTCTTTTTCGATAAATGGAACGTGCTTATTCGGAAATATTGATTTTTTCGTTCTTTCATTATTATTAATTTTCTTTTCGTAAGGATTGACCGTGGTTGTCATTATTGTTCGTGAGGCTGGTCAAGTTTTGATTGAATTTCAATGCAATCTCATGTTTGAGAACCGATGAAAATTCATTGATTTTACAACAATTTTGTTGAAGGCACTTGCTTTTTTATTTTATAGAACTTTACAATTAAATTTGGTTGATAGAAAAAATTATAGACAACAGTCAAAATCGTCTCAAATAACTTGAGACGAGAATAAAGTTTATTTTTTTATTTTTTTAGGAAATTGTACTCATTCGTTGTTATTGGTTCAAAGACGAATAATGTGTAAAAAATTGAGATTTTGAAACTACCAATATGAGCGAAATATGAGCGTTGAGATCTTTACAGTAATTTCACATTATTTGATTTATATTTCTCTGTATTTTATTTCATCGTCAGTGCAATTAAATGAGTCATTTTAAATTCTCGATAAATCAGGAACGATACTTGATTCAAATAAAAACCCAAAACGCCAAGTTGCCAAGATTTGTCTCAGATAAATTGTTTTACATTTCTACCCTGTAACTCGAAAAAAAGATGAACCGTTTCACACAGTAAAAAAAACGTACGTTCGTCGTTACTCAGTCGTCACTTTGTCGATTTAACAAGCTTACTGATTTTTATCTAAAAACCTCCGTTCTCGCTTCCTTCAAGAACAGCAATGATCACGACGATTCAATGTGGGAGAACTGTGTCCATTGGTCGATGATAAGAGAATTTATACTTTGAAAACGATAAATCGATCCAATAAAAATCCAAATCATTCTGATCACAAATATGCAGACGGTAATTTTTATTACTATCTGAATGATAAGTTAGGTATCGCTTTTAGACAATCGTGATACCTCTGTCATCCTCTATGTATATTTCATTTCTGTTCATTCGATGATATATAAATATATTTTACTATTTATCATATATTTTCATTCGCTACTTTGCTTTGAGTCAATTTATCCATATTTATATTAAGGTGGTCGTTATTTTGGTTGTTTTTTCATTCGGAGGCTTCGAGAGAATCAGATAGCTCGAAATGACTATAAACAAAAATATCCCTAAAATTGAAGCAATGCACTGTAGAGTGTAGATAATACTGTAGATTATAAAAAAATATTTTTTTCGAGTAATTGTAAATTAAAAATATATTTTTTTCTATTTTGATTGTCCTGAAAAAAATAATCTTTCATCATCTATAAATAATTCTCGGTATTGCTACTATAGTTTATAGAAAGCTTATGAAGTTTGACATTTTTTGGCGCAATATTTCAGTCGTGATAAAAAAATCCAAAATATAAAAAGCACTATGTTACTGAAATAGTGAGCTATGGGAGGTTGGAGGAAAGGTTAAAAATTGTGTTAGGGACCTCAAATTTTGAGGATATTTCTTTTTATAGTCATTTTGAACCAGTTTAATCATCTGGGAGTACCCGAATTGAAAAACAAACAAAATAAGGACCAAACTGATATATATTTATACATATATATATATATCGATGGATGTATACATGATCCGGTCGTATAAAATATTTTGGAATGAAAAACTGATTGTCCCGTGGGGATTCGTAGCGCAATGCACGGTTGCCAGGACGACCGAAGGGGCTGGACCACAGCGAGTCAACGTTAGAGAGAGGGAGGCTGTGCACGGGAAGTCGCCGGTATACGTGAAGGGGGGTGTTACTGAGGGAAACTGCTGCGAGATATTTTGCAGAGATGGAGTTTCTGCAGAACCATCATTCGGCGAGCACCTCGGAGTCGCCCTACACCCTAGGCACAGGTGAGTGTTTGAAAAAAAAAGATTGAAAAAGAAAAAAAAAACATTCTCTTATTTTTTCCATTAATTCATTTGCTAAGTAAAATTATGTGAATCAAGAATTCCACGACGAATTTATCTCGGCTCTTTGAACGTCAATTATTCATATTGTGATAATATTGGATTAATGACTTCTGAAAATTAAACTGGAGTGCAACATGACACTAGTAGACGATAAGTTCAAGTATGGAACCAATGCAAGATATTAAGTTGATTATTTTCTTTTTTTTAATTGACCGAAAAATCACTGTCAGTGCTGACGTGAATGGAAAACTTTTTTTTCCCCCAATCTATTATCCGATTACTCATTGTTAGTGAGATAAAATATTAACGTTGACATTCGTTGTAAGCGAAACAAAAAAAACTCTTTAAAAATTGTAACTTATTAATAGAAAGAAATAATGGTGAATCATAGACAAAGAAGAAATAAACCAAAAAAATCGTAGTCGAGTGTAAGTGGTAAAGTCAGATTGTGATCAGACGTGGAGAGTGAATACCATTGCGATGGAAAAAATAAAATAAAACGAAATGTTCATAATCACGAGTGATAGGTGCGAAATTTTGATCGTCGGAAAACAATGTCGTTGCATGTCCGTCAGGATCGGTGGGCAGCATCGAGGCGAGTATTCCTGTGTCGGGTCTGTGTTCGGGTTCGCTGGGGGTCCTGACCAACGAGGACACTTTGGCGGACAATCAGAATGACGAAGCCTTAGGCGTGCTCCAAGGCACCCTGCGTCTTCAGGATCTTCAAAATTCTCCGGAAGACATAAACGGGGATCAGAATCAGCAATTGCACAACAACGGACAGGGCCAAGTGGTGAGCGAGTTCGGGGCGAGTTTCTGGGTCGACGACATGGCTGGATTTCCTCTACCACCCCTGGACCTCGATCCGCTACCACCCGGGCTCTTCAGTCCCTGCTCCAGTGCTTACAAGTGAGTCCTCCATCTATCTAATTCGTTTAATATTTCATCGAACTCATAAAAAAAATAATCGCGGAAATAAAAATATTTCAAAAACCGAAATAAGATTTTATCAAATTAAAGTCTTATTGTCAGTTGCAATCGTTTTGCAACCATTAAAGTCTGCAGAGCCTGATTTCCCACAAGCAACAGTGTTTAATGCCAGTAAATTCATAAATTCATAATTACTGAATTATTGAATGAAAAATTCTGAAATAATTCATGTATTATTATTCCAACAGGAACTATCATTCCTCAATTTTTTCAAGAATTTCTGACACTTCACATGCGCCCAGTAATACCTCAATTTGATTCGATTCAAAATGATCTCAATTTCCATATGATTTTCAATTCGAATCGAACAATAAAATTATGAAATTACGAGCCAAGACATTTTTCGAAATGTATAACATTTTTCCAGTGAGTAATGAAAAAAATTCAGACAAAAACAGACTAACGAAAAAAAACAGACAACGTAGCATTTTGAGATAGAAAAATTGAAAAAAATTAAATGATTGAAAGTTTTGATGAACAAAGTGTAATTTAAATGTGATACCAAAAAAGCGCAGACGTGTGATGGAATTTAATTAACTTTAGTGGTTGACGATGAGGTCAGTTCATCGATGAGCGCAATATTAAATGATCATATCGTGATTGGACTTTAAGTTGGGGTTGCACGAGAGGAGATTGCGTTCCTCGAACGGGAAACCCGAACGGCGAGGGGGTGGCCGACGTTTTGCTATCACTGAAACACGCGGTGGTCCATCCCGGAAGTCCTACCGGTGGATATTACTCGACCGGAGGATCGAGTCACCACTACACCCAGGATTATGGACAGAACCTCGGTCCTCCCGTAGCCCCGACCCACTATGCACCCGGACCAGCCATGTCCGTTAATGTGTCGATGAACATGACGATGAACATGAATATGCATCCTGGGTAAGCATCAATATTGATCAATCTTCAACTTTTGTTAAATCATACAGAATTATTAAATATGTACTGAAATTCCGTTTCTACGACATCCAAATGATTTAGTTATGATTTTAGAAACTAGTGAGTTGATGATTTTAGAAGCTAGTGATTATGTGAAAGCGAAATCTCGCACTTTTGAAAAAAAATGTATGCAGTTTTTTAAAATCATTTTTCAATTTGTTTCTAGAGACAATTTTTAGAAATTATTAATAAAGAAGTTAATTAATTCGATGTGAGACGCAAAGAATTTGTAAATCGAATAAATTTAACACAACAAACTAAAACAGAAAAACGCTGACTCAAAGAAAATTGAAACTTGCAACAGAGGAAGCAAATTGCAAATTTCAAGCTGCAAGTTGAAGCTTGCAACAAAGGAAACAAATTGCAAGTTTCAACTTGCAGGTCGTTTTTTTTTTTTTTTTTACATGTTCAACATTTCGTTGGGTTGAATAATATGATATTCAATTTCGAGATATGTATTTGAAACCATTGGATATCGTAGCAATGGCCGACCGTATTTTCGACGTTTGTGTAGTATCGAAGGGAGGGGGATCGTCGATGATAAATCTGATTGGGAGGGGGTTTTCTTTTTTTTTTTTTTTCAGGTACGACCAGAACTACGCGTCCGCTTGGGGCGTGGAACCGTTGTTGAGTCCCGCCCCTCAGTACAACCCCGTCGAGGCACAGACGAGGGTTAATCAACCCCCGGCCAATAGTCTCATAGGTCCGCACCCCCATTCGCATCCCCATTCCCGTCTACAGTCCGGCGAGCACGCGCTCTGCATCGGCAACGGGGTCGCCTCGAACGTTGCCCAGGACGACAATGGCAGACCGAATCTTTGCAGAATTTGCGGCAAAACTTACGCACGACCTAGCACCCTGAAAACTCATCTTCGTACTCATTCGGGCGAAAAACCATTCAGGTGAGACGAAATCATCATCATCCGTTTCTCATCATCTTAATATAAATCGACTTACTTCGTTAACCCTTTTGAGTCACGCTGTTTAAATTCCACCCCAATATAATTTCGACCTAAAATATTTTACGTTAACTCAAACAAAATTAAATATCTCAAAAATTGAAATAAGTTATTTTTTTCCCATCATTTTGTTGATTGCAAGATTTTTCTATTGCAATTTACAGTCGCTGGAATGACTTTTACTAAACTGTGACTGAAGAGGGTTGAACACTTTTTTTGTTGCCATAGAGAATTGAAGTAGAAATATATTTTTCGTTTGATAATCTTTTTACATTCTTCGGAGTCGGGAAAAACGTTATTTTGATATGTGATTATTGCGCGAACGAAGCTGGAATATATATTCCCTCGTTCATTCGGATCGTGATATTTTGCCAAAATATAAATAAACTATTGGTTATGCATTACAAATAGATTTTCGAAACTCAATATTTTCTTTTAATTTGTGTCCAAACTAAAGAGTATTTTCAATGATGATTTGAAATACTAATTCCTTATGTTCAGTCCTAAAAAAAGGTCTTTTCTAATTTTTTTTAACCCAACGGTTAAAGATCACTAAAACTAATCTATCTCGAATAAATCACTATTTACCAGATTTAAATAATAATTTTGTAACTTTTACTATATTTTAATCGACTGAAATATTTGAGCTGTATCGCATTACCGAGGGTTGATAAGAGTATCCCAGGGTGGTTTGCACCATCTTTATCAGTCGGTAACAACGTTGGTCGAACTACGAACCACATTTTTACCCCCTGAGACGCCCTCTCATAGTTTCGCACCCTGAATAATATACAATATGAATGAACCCGATAAACAAAATCGGTCTGACAAACTTTGACCTCTTTCACTTAGATGCCACGCGTGTTCCAAGGCATTCAGTCAGGCGGCCAATTTAACGGCTCACGCGAGGACCCACTCCGGTGAGAAACCCTTTCGATGTCCCGTTTGCGACCGAAAATTCTCACAGAGCAGTTCGGTAACGACACACATGAGAACGCACTCCGGAGAACGACCTTACAGGTGAGTCTCACGTTCCCATCGTCTATCTATAACCAGGCTTCTATGCTTCAGAATTGCAACTCTTCGGTTCAAACATTCCACGTCAAAATAAAACAAAAAAAAATAATTCAATGCGGAATGTCTTAAAAAAAGACTTTCAGTCAATCAATGAAAAAAAAATTTCCATTGATTTGACGGATAGGGTTTGACGCATAGGTTGACGTTGCAATGGAATAAACGAAAATTTAAATAACAATTCGATACAAAGTTCTGGCGTGCTTGAGCATTAAATGTAATATGATTTTAATGGAAGTGGATGAAATAAGCAAATCTTTATTTGAAATAATTTTTTTTTTGTTTTTTTTCAATTAATCACAGATGCCGATTTTGCAAGAAAGCGTTCTCGGACAGTTCGACCCTTACCAAACACCTGAGAATTCATTCGGGTGAAAAGCCGTATCAGTGCAAACTGTGCTTGCTGAGGTTCAGTCAAAGCGGCAATTTGAACAGGCACATGAGGGTCCACGGTGGCTCCCTGACGTGACACACCACGCTATCATCCCCAATGAACGGTGGAACATTGCCGCAGTGCTGTCGGATACCCGTTATCCGACTCGGAACGAGATTACAACGAAATCAGTAGATTATATTACAGTCGCCAACGACCATAATAATAATACTAATAATAATAATAATAATGACGACGACGACGAACGAACCCCTCTACAGGGCTCGATAGTTTCCAACCCTCCTGGGATCATTCCCCAATATCCTCATCGTCATCATCATCTCCGACAACTACGTGAAAATTCGACGAAACTTAATTCGGAAATAAAAATATTATTTTAAAAAAATTCTAATAAAAATAAAACTAAACCAAAACGAAAAAAAAAAATATGGGTTCCGGGAGAGGATTTTGAGAACGGTGGTTAACGGATTCAGAAGCCTGCAGCATTCACCACAGCACCGTTGATTATTGTACAAATATTGTATTTATTATAATTATTATTATTAATTATAATTAATATTAATGTTGCGGTTTTCACCACGTTCACTTCTCATCTTGTGGGTTTCTTTTTTTTTTTTCTTTCTCTCTATCTCTCTTTTTCATTCTTCCTCGTCAGTTGTTTGTTTTTTTTTAACTTCAACTTTTTTATTTACGATTTTTTTTGTTGTTGTCTTCACGTTGATGTTGTTTTATATTTATTTTTTAATTTATTATTATTTTTTTTTTTTTTTTCGTCGTCTCGTTTTATTCATTTTTTTTCTTTTCTTCAATTATTTCTTTCACAAATTTCCGCAACTGCAAAACGCGGGCTGTGTTCGACGTCGCCCTCTCTCATCATCATCGTCGTCGGACAAAATGAGAAAAAAAACCACGAAGAACGCGCGTTTATACATGTATATAACCATGCGACGCAAAAAAACACAAGTATATACATGTATATAGAATTCCGAATACCAATTACGAAGATATTAAAAGAAAAATAATGATAATAAAAAAAAAACGAAGAAACAGATTTGAAAATATTTATATATATATATATATTTATATATAAATATATATATATAGAAAAAGCGGATCAATGATTGTGGGAATTATTTTGTTTGCTGGTTTCTTCTTCTTTTTCTTCTTTTCCGTTTGTTTGTTTGTTTGTATTTTTTTTTTTTGTTTCTTGTAATATATATCCGCGCCTCAGGACCGACGCTGTCCTCGCGGGAAGAGGGAGGGGGAAGGAGGCCTCGTGTTATCGGCTGGATGTAAGTTGAGTGGGTGGACACAAGAGCTCACACAACATACTTCGGATCTCATCGCCACATTAATTTGCCTCTTTTTCACAAAATTAAAAACTATATAAGAACAACTTCATTCTCTCAATAGCGTAGCGTTATTTTTTATCATTGTTTTTTTTTCTTCTTTTTTTTCGTTTTTGTTTGTTTTTTTTTTCCTTGTCATTCGTCAAAATCTCGCTTTTTTTTCACTCGCGCTCTCTCGTTCTCTCTTTCGCTCTCGCTCTTTCTCTCTCTCTCTCTCTCTCTCTCGTTCTCACTCTCAATCCTTTCTCTCTTTATATATAATGATGTATTTCATAAGTAATAATATTCTTGAAAAAAAGTATGTATAATGATTTTTTTTCTTCTTTTCGTTTCTTTTTTTTCTTCCTTTCTTTTTTTCTTTTTTTTTTACTCCACCATCTTTTCATCGTCTACGTTATGTACTCGTACGGGTGTGCAGAAACGAGAGTGTTGGCCCTGTTGTCCAAGAAGTTTCGTTTATAATAAGCATGCGGCTTGTCGGGACCGTCTTGTCGTGCACCAACCGTACACCCCCAACGTTCTATTCTTTTCCTCTCATTATCCTCTTCTCTCATTTTCTTGTTTTGTTTTTTCTTTCTTTTTTTCTCGTGTCTGCTTGAGTGTGTGTGTGTGTCTATGTTTCTCTTCACGTTGCTTCTGTCACGTTGTAACAAATGTGTGTAATAATGTGTGTTCATGTATGTGATGCATCGTGTCTAAATTCATCCTCCGGATCAAAATGTGCCCTCTCTCTCTCACTCGCTCTTCTGATTATGATTGATCGGTTGGAATGATTATATTTCATATTATTGTTTTTTTTTTCCTTTTATTTCTTGTGGGTGTTCTTCTTCTTTCTTTTTTATGTTTTATTTTTTTATTTCTTCACGATAACTATCGACGAAAATTCGACGACAATAACCGAAGACAGTTGTCATAAACTCATCGACCCCCAGAAAATACGGTGTAACAGAACTTAAAACGTAGTTGTATGCATCACGGCCATGAGGTTCGACCAATCGAATGATTCGCTCGTAGCTCAGTTTTTTTTCTTCGTGAATATAATTTCTTTTTCTTGTGATTTAATTTTTCAAACGCAATCCAGATTCATCTGCAAAAATTCGTTCGGTGACTCGACAAACGATTATCCCGCTTCCAAAACAAAAGAAAAATGTAAGTTTGTAAAAGATGTTTTTTTTTTTTTTGACGAATGAACCGAACAAGATATGTGTGTCTCTAAAATATATCTTTTCCACAATTATCTATAATTATCTCTTTCTCTCTCTCTCTCTCTTTCTCTTCCTTTCTCTCTCGCTCTCTTGCACACTCTTTTTCTCCGTACCTTTCTCCATCACTGATATTTTTATTGTTTTTATTCTGTTTATTCAATTATCATCGCATTCCATCATTTTTCGCAAAAAAAAAGTGAAAAAAAATCATAATGTCCATCGTTACCATTTTTAAATGATTATCACCTCTCTCTCTCTCTCTCTCTCTCTCTCTCGATAATATATTCAAGTGTTCGTAACATCGTTCTTTTTTTTTCTTTTTACTTTGCTTAATATAATAATTACTCATATTATAATTATCAATTAATAAAACTCGTTTTCACGCTCAACTCACGCACCTTTACGCTCTTCGCACTCTCACATCTTTCTCTCTCTCTCTCTCTCACACACGCACGCTCGAAGAGTGTTATCATCGATCGATGGTTGTGTTCGGTGGAAGAAAAAAAATCAAAAAAAAAAAAGACGCAATTTAATTGTTGGGTTTTATTAAATGATAAATGTTTGTTGGCTTTTGTTCTGTCATTTCGGGAGGGAAAGCAGCAACAGCAACAGCAACAACAACAACAACAAAACACATGAGAATACTTCGGATGATAATCGCGGTCACGATTGTCGCTTGTCCACTCGCGTCGCGGGATAAGATTTGAAAAATGCTGCGTCGCGTAATTTTTTTTCAACATTTCCGCTTCATTTGATTATATTTATTTTATTTTTTTGTCTATTCAATTTAATTATTATCGTTTTCTCACTTTGCACACTTCAAATCGAGAGATCCCAGACAGAAAAAAAAGTTTTTACGCGTCGAAGACGTGGTGAAATAGAAAAGAGAAAAAAACAGAACGTTAAATCAAACAATGGCGTTGTAAATTTGTTGTCTTCTTGTTTTTTTTTCTCCTTGTTTTTTTTTTAATGAAAATTTCCCACGCACGATTGTTCAAAAACCCGCAAATGTCGCAATTACGAATACCCAAAGAATTTCAACTGTACATTGTAAAGCGTAAAGAAATTACAATCTTCACCATTGCACCATTTGCGGGAATCCAACGTAGGTCCTTGTGGCGATGACATTGAAACCCGGTTGCTTATTATTTTTTATTTTGTTCGTTTGTTTATTATCTCTGACACAAGGTTGACGAAATACGGACAAGCACGCTCGTGGTATTTCTCCATTATCATATATATGTATATATATAATTTTTTTAATTTGTGGAAATTCGCATAATCCGCACGTTCTGTTACTCGTTTTCAATGGCCCACGATTTTCACGAAATTTCGATAATTCGCGCGAGGACAAGACGTTTTTTTTCTCTCATCATTATTGCGAATTTTCACGTCGGATTTTGCGTAAAGATGATCAAAGCGCTTGCCTTCGAGCGCCTTGCCCAAGTTTCGCGCGATGAAAAAAATAAAATAAACATGAATCGGTAAGAATTTTACAGAATTATTCGGTAAAATTTATAAGCAAGATGTGTGTCGCGCGGATGATGGCCGAGTGAAGATTTGAAAAAAAGGTCCAAAAAAGATTTCAGCAAAATTCGAAGTCAGAAAGAAAATTCGGGGAAAAAAAATATATAAAACGAGACACGATGAAGAAGTCGAAGGGGCCCCGTTTACAAACAATAATGCCGAAGGGAGGCCGGAAAAATCGGCCGAAAAATTAGAACCCATCGGCCATTGACGATAGCGAGCAAAAGAAAAAAAAAACAACGACCAATCTCAGTCTCACGGTCACGAATAAAACAAATAAAAAAAAAGATGGCCGCGACAGCGCAACGGCGTTAAGACTCGCGAATAATGCCCGCGCGCGTTCGAGACATCGATCAGAGCGACGAGAGAACAATCGATAAAGCTTTTGCAACTCGTTCGAAATTTCGTTCCGCGGATGTCAATGAAAAAAAAAAAAAAATACCCGGGGAAAGCAAAACACGTGTGGTTCCCTCCCACACACTTCCCCTTTTAACTCTCCCCACACCCTTCAATCTCTCTATCGCACGTGTCATCATCCTCACACTCTCGGAACTTTCATTTCTCCATTATCTTTCACACCATACCAATCTCTCTTGCTCACACTCTCACGCGTTTTATTATTTTTTTTTATTTTTTAAATGTTTTATTTTTAATTATCATTTTTTTTTTCGGAAGCAGCGGACAGATTTATCGTTTTATTCAACTCTTTTGAAGCACATTAAAGTGCAACAACAGACGTCACGTAATAATCGGGCTGGTCATCGTCGTCGGTGTTTATTGTTGTTGTTGTTATATCGTGTCTGTCTGTCTGTCTGTGTGTGTGTGTGTGTATGTGTGCTCGTTACAAAGGGTTATTTTATTTTCATTTTTTTTTTCTGTTTTTTGTTATCTCAACAATTATTCTTACCGTCATCCCAATCCTGTGTGTGTGTGTGTGTTGTTCATGTCTGTATGTGTGTGTGTGTAAATTTATTTGAATGTTTCGCACGTTTGTTCTCTTTCTCTTTTTTTTCATCTTTTTTGAAAATTTCCATTATTATTATTTTTTTCTTCTTTTATTAATTGTATTATTTTTTAATTTTTTTTTTCGCTTGTTGCTGATCAATTCAGTGTGTCCATGCTTGTCAATGGCTAAGGGAGGAGATTAGGTCGGAGGGTGGATGTGGGGTGGGGGTGCTGGAGCGGAGATGTCGGGGGTTTTGGGGGGGAGGGGTTCAAGGTCAACGGGGACTCGGAGCGGGTGGGCTCGGCCGGGGGTCAGGCTCGCTCACTATGCTGTGCGGTAGACCGGGCAATCCGCCGCTCGGTGGGGCCGAGGCTCCCGGGCCCCCGGCCCCACCCCCGCCGACCGTCGGGCCCGAGGGTCCGGTCGGGCCCCCGGCGCCTCCACCGCCGCCCGACGACGAGTTTGGACCGCCGCCCCCGCCGCCGCCGCCTCCGCCGCCTCCGCCACCGACCACCGAGTGTCCGCCGGGAGGTTGGGGCGCGGAATCGTGTGGAGTCGTCGAATGCGCCTGTTGAATCGGCAACGCTCCCGCATAGTATCCACCGTTGATCGCCTCGGGGTAACTGCTGGAGAAAGCGATAAAATACATTGGCCACTTGGATAAATGTGACTGTGGGGGCTTCGTGACCAAAATTATATTCGTCCGATCCAATTCTACATCCCAAACGTATCTTCGAAACGTTTATGAAAACGCATTCCTTATTGTTTTATTTTTTTTGTTTTTTTTTTGTCACTCGCTACAAAATTTGTTTTCACGTTCCTTCGCTCTCGGGCGTGTACACAACCGCGGGGGCGCATTAACATCTGCTTGAAAATATGTTTCTGCAAAAAGTTATTCATGTATTTTGTTCCCCCGTGCAATATATGATGAGAGTTAACAACGGTGATGTTACCATTTTATTATTTTTTTTTTTTTTGATTTTTGTTTTCTTTCTTTTTTTTAAACTCGTATAGCTTTTGTTAAATTGTGCTGATGTTGTTATTTCGTAAATTGTGTGCTGGACTCAATGGGATTAGTTTTTTTTTTTTTTTTTCGTTTGTTTGTTTTGAATTTCAATTTTGCGATGATAAGCGTGATTTGAAATTGGATAAGATGATGAAAAATCGTTAGGATTCTTACCCGGTCGATGAGTGGAAATATTCCTTGTTGACGCAGTTTCTCAGACAATCGGGTATGCGACCGACGATCGCTCGTCGTATCTCACTGGCCGCCATCTCACGAAGTTCCGAGCAGCTTGCGTCGCTGTAGAATGCCGCGTGCGGTGTGCACAAGAGATTGGGCGCGTCCTTCAACGGACCTTTTGACAACGGGAACAGAGAAGAAACGAATTATTGATGTATTTTTTTTCTTCCTTGTTGGAAAAAATTGGGGGGATGATATGGGATACAAGATTCGATAAGGTAAAGTTCACTTCAGAGTGAACGGACATGGAGGATAAGTATGAGTATCGTTCGATTAATTTGACGAAGAGAAATTTGGTAACCCAAAAATATGAAGGGGAAAAAAATGCATTTAAATCGAAGATGTGATCAGATGAATAATGAGAGTTTTGTCAACTCCGCTGAATGACTCACATTGCGCGGATTGACCCTGAAAGACATTGTACGGTTCGTTCTCGTGGACGTCGAGAGCTGCCGCACGAATTCTGCCTTGTTTGAGCGCGGCTGCGAGCGCGTCGTCGTCCACCAGGCCACCTCGCGCTGTGTTTACTAAAAATGCTCCTGGTCTCATCTGCGAAAATTGAAAAATTATCGGTAACATAAAACAAATGAATTACAGTTATATAATATAATCGAAAGATTGCGACGGTTATTATGTATTTGCAATGGTTATTGCAAATACATCTTTTCAAAATTTTCGTTAATCCTTATTGGTCACACTGGGTAATTTTCATCCAAGCGATTTTTCGACCTAAAATATGTCACGTTAACTCAATGAACATAGAATCTCAGGACTTAAGAAAAGTTATATCATTTCTAATCAATAAACAGACATTTTTGTTTTATTTTTCAACTTTTCAAAAAGATTTTTTTCCATCATATTGAAAATTACATTTTGGCTATTATAAAAATGTGTTCTTGTATAAAAATGTTTGAAATATGATCAGAATTTAAAAAATAATAATTTGGTTGATGATGCAAAATTTTTTTATTGCAATTCAAAGTTGCTGGGGTGAATTTTACCCAGTGTGACTAAACAAGGTTGAAAAGACGTGATTTCTTTGAGGCTGTACTTTCATGCAGTCCGTTTTTATCGATTTTTTAAAAAATATTAAAGGAATGATTATCAATTCAGACTAAATTCAGTCCGACGTGACTTTAAAAATCAGTAAGGAAAGAAAGAAGATAAGAAGATAAAAATAATTTCATTGAGGATTTTACCTGTTTGATGGTGAATTCGTTAATGAGATGATGATTGTGCTCATTCAAGGTACAGTGTAGTGACACACAGTCCGATTGATACAGCAAGTCCTGAAAGAAAGAAAGAAAAACCAAACAGATATTATTTTCGGAATAAGGATGAAGGAAAAAAATTAGAAAAAATAAACAAACACAACAAAGTGATAAAAATATAATTGAAATATCGACGTGCCTGTAATGTATAGACCCTGGTGAGACCGAGTGATTTTTCGATACCGTCGGGTAGGTAAGGATCGTAGAACATGACAATAAAACCGAAGGCTTTGGCACGCAGAGCTACCGCCGAACCAATCCTGCCTAGACCTACAATACCCAAAGTGTCTCCTCGTATCCTGGCACAACCTTGCGCCGCTTCTCTGACCTGCGAAAACGAAAAAGAAAAAAAAAACAATTCGATAATTAAATTTTCATTTTTTTTGTCTCGCTCGTTTCCTCACGATCTCTGGAGTTTCTTTGAGAAAAAATAAGGTATTTCAAGCTGACACCGTACCTGTTCCGGTCCGGTGAATTTTTTTCCTTCGCGTACCATATTCGCCAACCAGTATGTACGCCGATAAAGATTGAGAATGAGACAGAGCGTGGTGTCGGCGACTTCCTCGACACCGTAACCAGGCACATTGCACACGGCGATTCCAAGCTCACCCGCTGCTTTGACATCTATGTTGTCCACTCCAGAACCGATTCTCACGATGATTCTCAGTGTTTTGAACTTTTCAAGGTCTTCCTTTGTCAGAATTATGGTGTGCCACATAAGCGCTCCCACGGCTTCGTTGAGTACCTGTAAAACGTACGAGCAATTAAATATCCGTTTCTTTTTATGCTTGGAATAACTTTAAAAAAAAATAAAGCTATGGTTACTCATTTATTTATTTATTTATTTATTTATTTATTTATTTATTTATGTAACGTTGGAACTTGTATGCAGAATGAGATTACTTTGTAAAAAACTTATAAGAAAGTTCTGCGAATAAAATTCAACTGATTGATCAATTATTGAAGTAATAATAATTAAATTTTATTTTTAATTCGATGTATTTTTATTTCATGTAAAAATTAAGCCAAGTGCAAAATAGAAATATTCTACAGCCATGAATAGTTTTTTTTAATACTTTTCCCACAAATTTACAATTAATAAAAAATAAATCATTCAAAACAAACTCGCTTGACACAAAAGACAATCGCAATCTCTGGTTAGATAGTCAAGATTTTCAACATGAAGTGCGACCCTTTGTTAACTAATCCAGCTCGCCAATCGCGTCGATAGAAATCGAGCGATACTTGGATATCGATCAATTTTTGTTTGTTCATTTGTATGTTTTCGTCACCTTTTCATGAATCTCTGACGTGGACTGAGCGTCGCAAAAAGCGACTGTGGCAACATCCTTGAGAATGGGCATTTCGATAGAGCAATCTCGTCCGTCGAGCAAGGCGACGAGTGGTCGAGCCTGTATCGGCCCATTGGCGATAGGGCCCCTCATGGCATCCATTCGAGGGCGTTTGGTCAGCATCTTCCGTTTGTCCATCGGTCAGACGGCCCCCCCTTTGAAACAATGTCCTCTCTCTCTCACACTTTCGCGCTCTCCTTTGTTTTTCTCACAATTTTCTCAATCACCGATACTCCTCCGCCTCTCTCTCTCGGTCTCTCTCTCTGTCTCTCGCACGTCGCGGCAGAGTTCTCAACCAAAAAAAAAAAAAAAATAATAACCACCTCGAAGACACGGCCGATGCGCGTATATGTTTGACTATCTCCGATAACCTATGTGTAAATGGCGCGCGAGCGCTCTCGCGTGCTATTTAAAAAAAAAAAAAATAATATACTTTGAGCTTGCACAAATGATGGCTTCGTCACACGGCTTGATTGGGCGACAATGACTTCTCGTAGGTTTTGGAACGGAAATCGCCGAATCTTCGACGCATCACGAACAGCTTGGATTCCCCCCCGACACCTGAAACATCGAACAAACAGAATACACGCGCAAGGCGCGATATTAATAATCATGGCATTGACGATCGGCGTGTTAAACGCCTTTATCTTTTACATTTTTTTTTTTTTTTTGTGTCTTTCTCTTTCCCATATTCGCAAGAAGACGCGGGTTTCGCGAGGCGGAGTGAAAATTTGTTCGTTTGTGAGTGAAAAAAACGTAAAAAACGAGAATGCTACATAGCTTCGAAGTTGGTGAACAGTGATAACGCGTTAGCGACAATTTCTCGAAATTAACACGAACAAGAAGAAAGAAAAAAAAAACGTGTAACGATTACGCGGGTGAAAGTGCGAACTTATCGCGTTTTTCACTGATCTGTGGGGGGGCTCCTGGTTGGCTTTTATAGGTTACCTCGGAGCGCGCCGGCTTCCCACGCACCAAATAAACCCTTTCGATCAATCACAAAATCTCAACAACGTGACGGAATAACTTTTCCACACGAATATTAACGTTTGATTGTGGGAGATAGATCGTAATATCAGTTAAAACGTGATCAAACACCGGGATAAATGTCTCACTTCGTCGATTAGACTCCGTACCCAGAGGCACTGGCTGGGGCTAATGTTTTCGGTCGGGACAGTACAAGCGGTTGAGGCCTGGCGTTGGTCAGCCAACCCGAACCGTTTTCAGGCGGCGTTCGAACGGTTTATTAACTAATAGTGTGCCATCCGCGTTCGATAATGCGGGCGCGCTCTTTATCTCTTTCTCTCTCTCTCTCTCTCGCTCGCCTCATCCAAACTTTTATTGCTTTCTGAAATAATAATTAAAGAAAGTAAATTTAAAAAAAAAAAAACATTTTCGTGTCATAGAAACGATTTTTCATCATGTCCGCGCGCGCCCGCGCGTCAACGAACAAAGAAGTTTTCGAAGAAAGCGGTTGTGTGACACACGGGTTTCGTGCTCGTTACCCGTTGAAACAGTTGAGATGCCGCGGCGTCGCGGGCTTCGATGCACCCTCGCGCTTTTATATGGCTGTACGGAAAAATGCCCGGAGTGCGTGACACGTGGCGCCCTCCCATGCGTGAAACCCGCGCACCGACGCTCATCCGAACGTACGCGTGCGCGCCCGCGCGCGAGTTTGCGGGTGTGTGTGTGTGTGTGTGTGTCAGCGTCATAAGCCTCATACACACACGCTTACGGAACGATTAACCGAGAGGCAACAACCACTAACCCGGCAAGTGCTTGTATGTCTCTCTCTATCCCTCTCTCTCTCTCGTCGTCGTCCATCATGGCGAGGAGAATAAGAGCGAATAACGAATTTCGACTGGGTTACATGTCCCTCTCGTCACTTGCATGCGCAATCGCGCGCGGCTAACCGCTCAACCGACCCAAAACTCCATGCACACACATTCCAAACGTTTTAACGCTTATCTTATCCCACGATTTATTCCACAAACATACTTATACGATTGACAAATTAACGTTTTTTTCTTTTCTTTTCATCTCAATCACGTTATGTTCGATGATGACTAAAGTATCTGATAATTTGTTTTACAAATTAATCGTTAGTTTCGATTCAATTCAACGTTTACTCGTATCGATGTCAGACGAATCTTGAGGTTATGGTGCTACTCGTTTAGCACGTTCTCGCTCGCTCTCTCTCTCTCTTTCTCTCGCACCCCGGACAGCGTCGATGGCGCTTTCTCTCTCGCACTCGTTGCGGCCCCGCGGATCACCTTGACTATATATTTTTCTATCTCGTTCTCTCTCGCTCCGCAGCAAACACCGATAGCGCTGTTTATCTCGCACTCGGAAATTCAGTCCATCACACCTTAACGCGAAGGTCGTTTCATTGTATGTAGTATGGGAAATATATTGACTCGTTGAGGGGGGGGGGGGGAGGAGTGTATAAAATGTGCCATCAGCGAAAGCGAGAATTCGATGGTGGAACGTGCGGACGGAGAAAAGAGAGACGGAGATACGAAGAGAATGCAAACCCAAGCACTTTGACTCGGTACAGCAGGGCACATGTTGTGCCAACTCAGGGAAAACGAGGCGGGTGCTCTCGGTTCTCGGTATCATGCGGAAAGGAAGAGGAGACGAATGGCGTGGAAGGACGGCGATTCGAGATTAAGCCCTTGTCCGACGCAACCACCGACAAGCCGGTTCGTTGTGTGCATTCGTTTCGTCACCGAGAAAAATTTCATCCTCGATATATACACGTTATACATACATATATGATGTCCCAGTTGAATATCTGAGATTTTATTGTTATTTCTGCATTTTCTTTTATGGCCCTTTTTTTTCTTCCTCCTATTCATTTTTCCGCCTTCTGGCACACTTGGCTTCACGATTCACTTATCGATGTTGGCAACGGTAACAAAAATATATTCAACGGTTCAGATTCTTTTATACATTTTTATATTCGAAATAATAAGAATTTGATTTTTTTCAGAAGATTTTTTTTTTGGATAATCAAAATAATGATAATATGAATTTTCATTTCGATGTAACATTATTTGTTAGTTTTTTTGGCAATTTCACTGTCATCATTATGACGGACAATACTCTTTCAAAACAACGAATGTAGCAAACGAGTCAAGTTGATGTAAATTCGTTCAAAAAACAACGATGAGCGATAACGAAAAATAATTGAGTGAATTCATGAAATCCATTCTATTTCGTGAAATTGATAGTTACGACGCATGGGGGGAGACCCTCGTTCGAGTGTCTCGAAATCTCCGTCGACGACGTAGATTAGGGTGACCGAATTGATCGAACAATTCACGCTCTCCCACATGAAATTCGTTGGAACGATCGATCCCCTTTAAATATACATACAACGTTCGACGATGTGATTACTCATCGTTGTCTCGTAACCAACGGAACAATGGCTGCGAGTTTCGATCAGATTCACGGGATAACATTTCCAACCCGAAAACACACGCACACAAACATACATTACAAAACTCGTTATAAACTGAACCATTGTGAACAAGTGTAAACAGAGCCAAACATTTGTTTTCGACGCAATCCATTATTCCACGAACGAAATTATAGAAAACAAACAGAATCAAAAGTCTTTACTCGGCCGATTGGAAGAAAGCTTGTAAAAATGAAGTCAAAACAAAGAAATGTTAACAACATAACCAATCATGTCAACGTTGTTCCATTTATTATTTTTTTCTTTTTTTTTGCAAAACTCCTTTGCGCCCGAAACATCGTGAAGGTCGTGAGAGCGAAAGGAGACGTGTGAAAAAAAAAAAACAAAAGAAGAAAAAACCAAAAAGTGTCGGTAGAGGAAAAGACCTCAGTACTTTTAAAAAGCAAACGTTCGGAGAGGAAGAGGGGGCGTCGCGGTTGAATTCAACCCTTTAACTTAATCTCAGTGCGCAACAGAGTTTTTGAGAGTTTGCGAAACCGTGGCGGTAGTGGGTTGCCGGCGAAGCCCGGAAGGAGTGGGGGGCGAGGGGGGGGGGGGGGCAGGTGGAGGGAAGGGAGGGGAAGGACGCTCGCGAGTGGTTCCAGTGGGAAAGCAGTGGTAGTTGTCTACATCGTGAATGAGGGGAAGTTGGAAGCCGAGAAGCTTCCGAGTGGGAGTGGAAGGGGGGGCGGAGGATGAACAAGCGGCGAGACCCGAAGCTTCCCCTCCCCCCGCACCCCGCTGCGCCATCGCGAAGTTATCCAATTATTGTCTAACCTGGGAGCAACTTTACCAGCTCGGAGTGAGGGTTGCATGCAGAGAGACGTGGCACCCTCGAAAACCACCCTTGCAGATCACCGGGGCACTTCCCCCCCCTCCCGCCGCCCCGTCATCGCCCACGACCTCCTTTGGCCTTCGTCGCCCTGGACAACTATCTCGCTCTCTCACCTTCGGGGGCTTCGCCAATCGTGGTGCGCCAACGATAAAGTTAAGTTTTCCACGAGTAAACTTTTGGCGCGTGGTGACTCGATTTTTATTAGTTACACGCGAATTCCGAACGACCCTTCGTTCCTCCCTCGGCCCCGCCGACTCTCGTCCGTCGTGCCAAAAAATTGACTGGACTCGGTCGCTCGAGGAATTGATGAGGAAAACTGAGATAACAATATGGAAGGAGGAAACAAGTCGCGAAAAAAAAAAAACAAATAAAGAACTAACGCAAAAAATTGCGTCGCAGGAAATGATGGAGAGGTGAGGTTAGGGAACACGGCCGTAGTTCGAAGAGACAGAGAGGATAGGAAAACGATGTATAGTCACTCTCGTTTCCAGGGTCGCGACGCAGGGACGCCCCTTTGCAAAATCGATCAGGCGACTACCGCGACGAGAGTAGCCACCTCGCTCCAGCTTCTACCCCCTCCGTCCCCGCTCCTCGGCCCTCCTTCTCTTCCCTCGCCGTCCTCACTCCGCCACATCTCATTCTCCTCTCGTGACACCGATCATCCGCGACCGTTCCAATATCGTTTCAGGTTGTTCGCTATGAAATAATTACTTTACCAACTCTTGACCGAATGTATTGAGAATAAATAAACTTGTTTGAAATTATGTTTCCGTTTTCTTTTTTTTCTTCTTTTTCTTCGTTCTATATATGTAATAGAAATATTGATAAAACCCGAGGACTCGAGAATTTTCATTGACGATATTCGTACGTGACTTTCGAATAAACATGATCGGCGAGATACTTTTTATCGCGTGACTAATATCGGAAGAACGCAGTTGCGTGCTGTGTGCAACTTGTGTATGTGTGTGTGTGAGTTTGTACGTGCAGTGGCACGATAAATGCACATTACTGTTATTAGTCACACGAAGTATTCGTACGGCGAATCAATCTCTAGCTACATTGTTGCCCCGCATTGTGGCCTACTTCCGATCACGATTTTCTCGGCCGGCGTATAGATTAGAATTCACGATAACACACGATACCAAATACAACCTAACCAACTAATTGTCATCGTGAATGAAACAATTCGTCGAAAATATAGATTTTTTTTGTAGTTGACCAGAAAAATTGTTCACATAATTCTATCGTTGAAAAATAATTGTATTCGACAAAATTATCGACGAGAATAAATAATAATAATAATTTGTAAAAAAGTATTTATGATACAAAAATAGCTAATTATCGGTCAACTTTGAGCTTCACCATATGGGATCTTTATGATACTTACGCAGCTTAAAGTGCATGTTAATAAACAAGTTACTCCATTTTTTCAGATTTTTTTTGTCTAAAATTTTGGCAGCTGTCAATCAAGGTGTTTTTTTAAGGATTTTTTTCACATGAGCTCGTAAAAAAATATACTTGAAATTTCTTCAGTTTTACGGACAAAAATATCAGTTTTTCACTGCGACCCTCGAAAAATCCATAAAAATCGAATTTGAAACTAAAAAACGAGCTTTTTGACCGTTGTCCAAATTTTGACAATTTTCTTCTTTAACATAATCTTTTCGAAAGCTGAGAAAATTTCACAGAAAATACGTATTATTCATGTTCTGACCTCCGTAAATTTCTTTATCGTATAAAAATTACAAAGAAATGTAATCAAGTCGATAATTGACGTTTTGAGTTATGTTATTTCTTCAAATTGTTCATTTCTATTCGGGAAAAAGTTCATTGACCTTGCCCCTGGCTACGAGGATGATGCACGTGAAGCTTCACTGCGCGTGGGCGGTCGAGAGAATGCGAGAGAGAGAGAGAGAGAAAGAAAGACAGATATATAGAGAAACAGACAAATGGTAATAAAATGTCGTTTTGTTAACGACGCGATTACTCGCGAAGAAGCGTGACGGCATAATCGGACGCCCATTGACTGGAAGCCTCGAGTGGAAGAAACTATTGCGCGACGTCGTCGTCGTCGTCAGCGTCGTCGTTGTCGTCGCTGCTGCTGCTGCTGCACGGCCGCGTCGGCATTAAAAAGTGGCGCTAGCGATAGCGCGGTAGTTTATACGCACACACCCTCGCGTCGATATCGCTCGTCGCTGTGATGGCACTATACGAGCGACGACGACGGTTGCAAACGCTTCGGGACTCGTTTCACCTTCCGCGTTATACACGAACAGTGGTTGACCGGCGGCATCGCCCACGTCTCATTCCGTCCCATCCCGTCTATGACATATATATTTTTTCTAGATTTTTTTACCGGCTGCCTGACACCTAAAATATATTCAATGGCAATTTTTATTTATTTATTTTTCAACGTTATGTTCGCCGCATAATTGTCAACATTTTTTGGTGTTTTTGCGGTATGGTTATTTATAATATACAATTTTCTTCAGATTTTTCGCCGCCACCGTTTTTGTATTGTCGGAAACATGACATAAATGATTTTGAAAATTTTCAAATGAATTCAGGCAATGCAGAGGGTGAATTTAAAAATCGGAAAAAAATATGAAAATTTCTTTTTCATGGTCTAGAATCATTTGGAAGGTGGGTAGCGAGACTTTTTTATTTTTGTACCAAATAAGGACCACCCTAATATATATATTTATAGATGAAACTTGGCGAGTCGGTGGACCGGTGGACTTGGCCGACATACAAGTCCATATGAAGTTTATACTCCCGGCAAGCTGCTGCCTCTTGCTCCACTCCTTACTCCCCCCTTTCTCCTCCCCCCCTCCTCTCTGCCAACCGCCTTTCGCTGCGGTGCGCTGCTGTATCGCGAAATCACGTTTCCCAGTGTTCCTATACCAGTTGGCCGCGCAAACAAATAAAAAAAAACACACCCGCACGTACACACACACACACACGTACAGCACCTGTTCGACCCCATCGTGATGCACTTACGAACACGAATTTACCAAAGACTTCCACCACCACTATCGATGGACTGCAGTATCGCGAAGCGTCACACAGTCGGTCACGAAGTAATAACACATGTTTGGCCGCAACTTTATTCCCTCGTAAATACATATATATATATTATGTAGCACGAGGAACCAAACTAGTGGCTGTGAGCACAAAGTTACTCCGTCATCGGACAAAACGTTTTTTTTTTTTAACCACGCAGACTGTTGGACTTTTTGGTTGCAGCGTGGCCTTTTTCGGACTATTGGATTTGCGATTATGATAAATAGTTGGTTAATCATTTCACGTCACACATGGAAAACATTTATCATTACGAGTTATTTGTTCGAGAATATTTTGGAATTTTTTTTAAAAACTTTTTTAGTATGCCGCTGTGATATATTTTTTTATCGTGGTTCGATATTCTATTTTTCTATTTTCTTCGATATTTTAAACAGCTAAAAAAATCTCGAGCGTCATAAACAATTAGGGCGAAGAGTCGAAATCTGTTAAAAATGTCCACCCAAAAAAAAAACAAAATAATATACATGTCGAAGAAGCGAAATGCTTTAAAACAGAAAAGATCCTCGACAATGTTGTACCCCATCGCGATTAATGAAAAAAATCAACAGTATAACGAAAATAAAGATTGATTTTTGCGAGAATCCGTGGGGCTGTTAGCTCTGGTCGCGATGACTCTTCGAGTTTTCCGCGAGTTACCACAAACGAACCCAACTTCGGTTTCTCGCTGTGTGCAAGACTCCTCGAACGTCCATTTGCCTCATTCCGAAAGATCCGACCAGACGGGAGCGAGTTTTATCATCGACGCCAGACGATTAAAAAAAAAAAAAAGAAAGAAAAAAAAAGGTCTATCAAAAGAATCAAAACCGGAAATAACCTTAAGAAAAAAATGTTGCATCTCACAGAGCATATAATACCCGACGCGATTTGCGTTTGTGCTATATTCAACGGTTAACCCGTGACAGTTGGAGGGGCGAAAAGGGGGGGGGGATATATCACCGTGTCCAGAATAAACTGCGGGACAGTTGGTTGAAACTTTGTACAACGGAGTCGCTGCAGTCGTTCTCTTCGTCTCTTCATTGACTGGTCCCGTGTTGGCCAGCGAGTAACAGAAGCGAGGTAGGTGCCCCTCGCCCCCCTCCCCCTCTGCTCGCGGCAAAGATCACATTCGTGTCCCACAGCAACAAAGCAGAGAGAACGACGACGAAGAGTAGAGTTAACAAGAATAAAGGGACTCCGTGATGTGGCGCGTCGAGCGTGCTGTGTGCCCCGTCGCGAATGGCTCGAGGGCCGTGAGAGGGGGCGTCGAGCGGCGGGGAGGGGGAAGCGAGCGCACGAGGAGAAGAAGATGGAGCGAGTGAGAGAGACACGCGAACGAACGAAGTATACCGCGGAAGCGTCGAGCATTTGCGCGACTACTTAAACTTTGACGAAACTTTCGTTCGCCAACAAAGTTAACTCAGTTAAGTTCTCCGCTTCTGAAACGAGAGAAACTTAGCATCTCCCTTCGACGCCCCCTCCACCCGGCCTACCGGCGATGTTTTCACGGGCGCGCGAGTGCGCATGCGCGTGTGCCAGTCCTGCTCTTTACGTGTTCGTCTTGGTTTATCATCCTTTACTACGTCCTCGACTACTTTTCCTCCGATCCGGGGGGAAACTTGACTCTGCCACGAACTGGCTCCCGACTCTCTTCGCCACTATCGTCTCAAAGCCGAAACTCCGAAACGACGCCGGGGGGGGGGGGAGGGAGGGCAGCATCGCGACGCAACCTCGTATACCGGTTAAGGAGTTTGCTTTTGGATTACCATCACTTTTATCCGCACTTCGCTGTTCCTTGACGAAGGAGGGGGGTCGTGTTTGCATCTCTCTCTCTCTCCACGTTTATGAAGGATGACAATAATCACGAGTTTTACGACGATGGGGACAAAGCTCGGGAATGGACGCACGGGACACGGGGGTTGAGGGCCCGGATTGAAACCGGTCTCCGAATAGTTGCGAGAACCGAGGGCTTGAAGGGTCGACGAAAGAATTTGAGGCCACGTGAGAGGAAAGGAGAGAGAGAGAGAGAGAGACAGAGCCTTCTGTTTCATCATCGTACTTGCGACTCGTCACTCGCGAAAACGCTTTAAGGTCTTTAGCTTCACGGTCGATGACCCTCCAACATAATTATCGATTCGTTTAATAATACATCTGGGTGAATTGCTCAACGGTATAACAGGGTCACTCGTTACCCCACGATTGTTTTAGTTTCCAATTTTTTTTTTTCTAGTTACTCGAAACACTTTGAATACGCACCGATATTTTCCTCAGACAAAAGATTGGTACAATTTTTCTTTTCGTTAACAAAGTTACTTTACGCCGGCCATAATAACAGCGCTATCCTATTCACCATGCATTCAAACAAAAATTCATTAACATACTTCAACTTATGCACTTTCAAAAAAAAACTAACTGGAATTCAATCGGACCAATATTTTTTGTGATAACAATTTCCAAAATTCGCCTATTTTCGATATTCATGAGATTGCTCAGAATTTTTCGAGCGATCGAGAATAAAGAAGCGAAAACGCAAGACGGATCGAACTCGAGACGCGAACGAAGAGGAAGCGAAGGATGGAAGGAGGATGTCGATATGCTTGTCCACAGCTCCGCTTTACTTGGAATTCCAAGATGCAGAAACGCATGCTCCGACAAAAAGCCGGCTCTTCTCTCTCTCTCTCTCTCTCTCTCGTGATTTTGCCGATGGTCTTGGCCGGTGCTGCTGCTGCCGCGCGGTGAGGCAGCGACCGAGAGAGGCTTCGCGCCGGGCGGTGAACACACGCGTGACCTTGAATTCCTTACGCGCGCATCGCGGGCGAAGGAACATCGAGATGGCCACTCGTACGCACATATTCGCCAAACCCAACAGTCTCACGGTACTACGACCCCTCTTCTCCCCCACCCCCTCCGCCGTTCCCACTTGCCCCGCCATTTTCTCATTCCCTCACTTTGCCTGGTATAGATGACCCTCGTGCAGCATCTATTGATAATCGCAAAATCGTGGAAGATATGCGAATACCAGTTGTCAACGAAACAACTTATTCATTTGACAAAAAAATGTATTTCATAATTTACAAACACATATTTTTACATTACGTTGACTTACATCGACATACTTGTATTATCCACGTTTGTAACGATGGAATTTTGCTCGTTTTCAAAATAATAATAATAATAATAACAACAAAGGTAGATATTTATCTTCTTCGTAGCAATCAGTGATCATAACAATAATAAAAAAAACAATAATATTAATAATAATAATAATAATAATAATAATAATAATAATAATAATAATAATAATAATAATGAATGAAAATTGATATGGAAAGTGAAATAAACCGAATGTCGTGTTTACGTCAGTAAAGCCAGAAGGATCGAACAAATATTGCAGAAACTAGAATTTGCCAACGTAAGCACATACACACACACACACACACACACGGAAACACAAATAAATGGTAACAACGAAATTGCAGTTATGCGAAAACTTTGTGATAACCGACGGGGCACGGACCAAAGTTTCGCATTCATAAAGACCCCCTCGGAGTGGACATAAAACACGTTACGGTATATCTATAGACGAATACACACACACACGCACACACAGACACACACATATATATTCGTGTAATACGCGAGAGAGTACAAGCACGAACGGCTAATTTTGCAGATTTAATTAAAAACTCGTGATTAATACGAAATCCAATAATGAATTGTGTGAGAGTGGTATGGAAACGGCGTCAAATGGAAAATCTCGAGTGTCGGTTGAGCCGTCCTTAGCCGGCGCCTCCGCCCCGTGCGCTCTCTCTCACTCTCTCTGTCTCTCTTGCGTTTCGGAGCAGCCGCCACACTCTCACCTTCATTATCCACGTGTGTTGTTCGTGTACCTCGCATCACCATCGATTCTCTCAATCCGCGAGTCTCCGCACAACTTCCGATCGACTGTTAAGGGGTCATGACACCGTGCAATTTATGAAAAATCGATTTAATGTATACATAAATTTAAAAAAAAATTCTGATAGTAATACGTGTGAGAAGATTCATGTTCCAATCGAGCGTAAGATCTTTGGCGTATATATTGCATCGATTTTTTAAATAAAAATGTATCATTATTATTATCAATTTTTTTTTGAGACTCAAACGATGTTTGATTCAGAATTTTTAAAAAATTCTAAACCCCCGTGCTATATTCCATCTGTTATTGTTGTCCCCAAGAAAAATGTTCAATTTCCGATTCGCAGATGCATCGTGGCACCAAAAAGAAAAACATGTATAATATATTCTTAATCAAATGATACCCAGTTCGAATTATTAGTATAATAATTCCCGAAACCGTCAATCAATTCTACGCGAAAATTGGTAAAGAACCAAAAAAAAAAGGATGGACAATCAATGCCCACTTCGATAATGGTCACGGTGTCATGCTGCCTTAACAGGTCGGGGGAGGAAGAAGGGTACGTACATACAATGTCGTTGTAGACAACAAAGACAAAAGATCGTTGAAGCCGGAAGGTTGTTGGGTTGGGTCTGTTAATATGTACGTGTGTGCCGATCAACTTCATCAAACCGGTAGCACGCATTCTCGTACACGTCGTGGTCCTCTCTTCATCCACACGAGGGGCAGAAGGGGTGGGCATGGGATTTAGAGGAGCGAATAGAGAATTATCTCCGTGTTCATACGTCTGCATTTATGTCTGTCCGCTCCGTGCAGACATATATATATATATATATATGCGCATACGTGTGGGAATGTAACCGCGCGGAGTGAAGTGCGCCAGCGCACAGATCGGGACAAGTGCGTATATCGGAGAGGAGGGGTGGAGGGAGGAGAGGGGGTGGGGTGGTCCGACGAGTGTAGTTTCATGGAGTTTGGTTTCTAGCGCGGGTAGTGGGATGGCATCTTGACTCCTAGTAGTCGAGTGTGGCAAGCAATGGCCGGCCGGATCGATGTCTCGGCAACTTCCCACCCTCGACAGAGAGAACCGACGCGCGCGAGCGGTCTCTCTTTTCTCCCCGCGAATCCCATTGCCTCTACCCCCTCCCCCACGCCCTTGCCGCTCCCGCCGCTCTTGCCCTTTCCCTTCATCGCGCCCTACCGCCACTTCCACCTCGTCCTTTTCGTCCTCTCTGCTTTCGTCGCTCTCTCGCAACTCTCACTCCGCACATGTATCAAGGTGGTCCTTAATGGGGGTGTTGACGAATTTCGACAAGTGCACCCACCAGATGGGTTCGAAATAAATAAATAAAAATATGTGCGAAACCCGAGCACTTTCGTTCAATGAGAAGACGTGACTGTAAACTCGTTTTATTTCCCATTTGAATAACATGGGATTTTCGAACTAATTCGGTAATTATTTTTTCGCGTTGTCCCTGAGCACGTGAAAAATTCTTTATTTGCACGAATCTGTTGTCAATGGGTATAATTACTTGTGCATTTTTTTACAAGACCTCACCTGTGTAGTTTCGATAACGGCGAACCGATTGACGATGATAACAGCTGATAAACGATTTCAACTGCAAATTGACATCAGTTTGTGTTCAAGTCTTGTGAAAAAATGTACGAGTAGTTATACCCAATAACAATAAATTCGTGTCGATAAAGAATTTTTCACGTGCCCAGGAACAACACGAAAAAATAATTACCGAATTAGTCCGTAAATCCCATGTTATTCAAATGGGAAACAAAACGAGGTTACAGCCACGTCTTCTCATTGGACTACAGTGCTGGGGTTTCGCACAGATTTTTGTTTATTCATTTCGAACCTATCTGGGGGGGTGCACTTGTCGAAATTCGTCAACACCCCCATTGAGGACCACCCTAACATATATACATACACACCCGTCTATCCACCGCGTTCTCTCTGGCCGACAGCCTCGCCCCCCTCCCCAAACCGTTAGCGCTTCGCCCGGGCGGGGGAGGCCCACTCCCTTCCCTCCCGCTGCCTTTCACCCGCCATATACATGTATATATCACTGTCTCGAGCCATCGCCACTCGCTTGGCTTCTCACTCGCTCCCCTCGTCCTGCCTACTATGTTACTACGTGGGAGCTACTACTCACCCAACTAAATCCCCGAGCTGCTTACCGCTAGCGACTCTGTTTACAATGGCGATGCACTACCCCCCATTATCCCCGGCTCGTACTTAACCTCTTCGCGGTGAAAGAGACACGGCTCGCACATCATACCCGTGGAGGAGGACGATGTGGGGGAGGAGGGGGAGGGGGGAGAAGGGCATTGTGACGCCAATGAGTCGACGAGCCACGATTTGTGTACGTGTAACCTACCGGGCGCACTCCGGGGATCGTTTAGTAGAATTTCTCATGAACGTCTCGAATATACATATATATATCAGGGTGGCTTGAAAAAAAAAAAAAAATTCTTCAATTTTCGCTGCCCTCATTCGCTTCGAAGTATCTTGCGTCCGTAGAATCCTGCATAAAGATGAGCCCGATCAGACCATTTTAGGGGTGGCCCCGATTTTTCAAAGTTTTCACGTCCGAATAACACGGGGCCATGATTTTTTTTAACGAATGAACGTGAATCGTGAATTATCGTTCGAGTGAAAAAAAAAATGTATCATCCACAAAATCATTGAAATTAATAATATTCGTCTGTGATAAAATGTTGTTAATTTTCTCTTATCTTATATTGTTATTTGATTTTCGTGATTCGGAGTGACTCCGATACAACGAACTTATTTGTTATTCATCGTGTCAAAGCTCATTTTGATCCCACGATTCACGTTCATTCGATTGAAATCGAAAATGAATTATTCCGTCGTGTTATTCGAAGTTTGAAAAATCGGGGCCAACCGTAAAAATGATCCGATCGGGCTCATCTTTCTGCAGGATTCTGCGGATGCAAGATACTTTGAAGCGAATGAGGGCCGCGAAAATTGTCGAATTTTTTTTTTTTTTCGAGCCACCCTAATATATATATATGTATACGATTGTGAAGTGGCTATATATAAAGGATAGTCTATCAATGAATATACATATATGATGCTTCGTTAGAGCCCGCAGCCACGTTTTATTTTTGTCTTTTTGTCGTGTTTTATTTTTTTCATTTCTTTTTTCACGGCAGAACGAGGGAGCAAAACTGTCGGAGAGATGCGCTCGATACTTTCATCTCAGTCTCATTCTCCGGTCCCCATTTCCGCGAACCTGTTCACGAGCCATGGCGCACCAACGGTCGGGCCGTCGAACGAGAAGGGCGTCACTGATTTCCAGACGGTTCTCGAGCTATGGGGCTGCTGCACAAGGCGTCCTTGTCACTTTTCGGATGTATTCAGTGACGAATATATATAGATATATGCATATAAATCTTTTCGTTTATCTTTCTTTTCTTCTGAAAAAACGTTTTATCGACGAACCGTCGATAATTCAGGAATGTTTTTTCAATCCTTTCGATTATCTATTCAATAGTATTCAAATGCAACGAAAAACAAATAAAATTATATTTCTCCGTTTGATAATTGCATTTGGAAAACAATTCTGTAACGATATAATTATGATAAAAAAATCTTCAACGCGTCGAGGATAAGAAAAATGTATATTTTCTCCACGCAAAACAAAAAAAGTGAATCTATTTTATTTTCTGCGATCACTAAATCGCCGAGTCATTTAGGAGTACCGACGAAGCTGAAAATGAGAAAAAAAGAGAGAGAGAGAACGAGAGAAAAAGCGCAGGAGGGGAAGGGCAATCGTGAAATCAAAAGTTTTGTATAGCAACGTTTCTTCCCAGTTCTTTCGACGGCTTCGTTGGCCTGACCGCGTCGAACTTTCGCGTGGTGCTGGGTTGAAAAGTTGACGACAAGTTTGACAAAGCGAAGATAGTCGCGAAACTCCCGGGTTAGATACATATACGAAATGATTTCTCGTTTGACCCACGTGTATACGAAGTTCTGAGGAAATATAACAATAAATATAAAGTTTCATTTTTGTATTTATTTCTTATTTTATTCGAACCTCTGGTTACTACCCCTTTTTCGGCGCCCAGCCATTTTACATGGGGCTATATAGGTCATTGGTGACTCAGGTGTTGACCAGAGGGTCAATTTCATTTATTTATTTTCAGCATTTAAAAAAAATAAAAAAAAATAAAAAAAATGATACCGAGCCAGAATAAGCTGCGTGATCGTTGATATCCTACATCGTGACAAACCTTTCGTTACATCTATTCCAGCGTCACGTGTGTGTGTGTGTTACCCGACATTCTAAAAAAAAATCACTGCGGGACAAGGTGTGTCCCTGCAGTGTGGTTGGAGAGAGCGTGTCGTTGAGTCAGGTCAGTTGAGCTCTAAGCTTACACGTTACACGGTACTCGGTATGCAAAGAAACTGCGGCTAAAAGTAAAAGGCGGAGAGGAGTAGCGCCGCAAGGTTCTCATCGTTCCCGTTGCAAGAACTCGAAACTACGAACACAAATACCCGAAGAAAGAGAGAAAGAGATCGAAAGAGAGGGACTGTACACGCATCGATATACATACGTTCCATAACACACACACACACACACACGCATAAGTACTACCAACAACACAAGTATTACCCTCCTCCCGATGGCTCGGCGAGAACGCGAGCGAATAACACATCGGTTGGAAATACGAGGAAGCAAAGTCCTTCGACTCTTGGGACACACACAGTGGAGTTTGCCGGTTAGATTCTCGAGTCGTTGAAAGTAGAGAATCGGGGGAGAGATAGCGGCGGAGCTACTTGCCCGGCCAGACGGAGATGGTGAGGTTGAAAGAGAAAGAAAGAAAAGAAAAGAGAAGAAGGAGGGGGAGGGGGGGGGGCAAGCGAGAGCAGAAGGTGGCCCGAAGTAGGGGAATGAAAAAGCATAACCCACGCGAGACTCGAGAGGCGAATCGAGTCCGGACCGTATAGCCGTTGGGAAGTAGGAGGGGGGCACCTGTTACGACTCTCGCAAGTGCGCGCGAGTACCGCGCCGAGAGCGGCCCGGCGAACGAGTCGAGTCAGTCGAGACGTGTTGTTTCCCCCCTCCCCTGCCGCCGCCGCTACGGCCGACCCGACGTCCTCCCCCCCCCCCCCACTCCGAACGATCCATAGAACCGCGCTTCTACACTAGACCCTCCGCTCGCTCGCTGTGTGCTCCGCTCTTCGTGCACGGCGTGCCGTTACCGATGAAATTTATACAGCCACTGAGGCCTGTGGCAACCGGTTTTCAAACCGTCGTGTATATGTACATATATACACATATACACACCTTGATACACATTCACGGGTAGAGGTTACATATTAAACTACACAATCAATAAAACCGTTCAAGTGTGTATATATATATATGTGTATATTCATCGGGGAAAGATTGTTTCACCGTGAAGCGAGGAAAGTCGCGTCGTTAGGCGACGATGAGCCAAATGATAACGATGGCGAGTTCATTCTCGACTTTCTCTCTCCGCGTCTCTTCCGCCCCGCCCTGCTCGTCGTCGACCCTCCTCGGGAAGTTTGGCGAATTTGATAAACCCGACGACGATGGGGAACCGACACACGAAGGAGAGGGGCGGGGGGGACTCGCTTTCCAATCGTTTCAACAATTTAGATTACTCGAACGCTTATCAGTGACGTATCGTTTCGTCGAAATAACGAGTTTTATTTCGCATATACATGCCGAGCATCGTTGAAATTGGTATAGCTCGTTTTTTCTGGCATCGAGAAAATATGTGAATGTATATATTAGTTGCAAATAATTCAATATATTAATAATAAACAAGAAAAATCTGCTCAATATGCTTTCTTCGTCAGAGGGGTGCGTAGTTTACTTGAAAAATTGTGAAAACAAAATGGCGGAAGTACGGCATCATAAAGTAAGCATATCGAACAAATTTTTCCACTCGTTGATATTTCAGCTATGATAACATTTCATGGTGAGTATACAATTTCGAAGAAATTGAAATTCCACAAGCATGAGTAAATATTGAAATATGATAGGGGACACTTCAAAAACATTTTTTTTTTTTTTCAAATTATTTGGAACCTATGTATGTGGGAGTTTACGCAATTTCAATTGAAAAATGACCCTCGCTCAGGACCACTCAAATATATATATATGTATATATTGGCGGGGGAAAAAAACACGACGGTCGATGGGAGGGAAAGGAGGGGAAAGGAGAGAGGGAGAATGTGTCGCGGTTAGGAAAATATAGGGGTCAGCATCGGCGATGCTGAATAAGCGGAACGGCCCAGCCCGCACGTTGTTCACGTGTGTATATACATACACACACACACACACACATATATATTTATATATTTATGGACTATAATGGTCATATAGTGTCCCTACAGTGTACAACGTCAGACACACCCGGGCAAAAGACGCGTTGAGCGTGAATTACGTAAGGCCATGGAAACGAGAACTCGTTGAAATATCGTGCGACAGGCGAGTGTATCGGTGCTAGAGAGAGAGAAGGGTGTCGCGCCCCTCTCTCCTCTCTCTCTCTCTCTCACTCTCCATCGTGATCGCACTGTATGTGCCTTCACGGGCACATCGTGCAAAGAGTTAATGCCAAACCGAAACACGAGCATACATCGTATGCGCATTTACGCTATACAGCTGGACGAGAGCGAAACCGAACGCGGAAAGGTTTGCGTTTGAGGAGAGTGGAGCAAGTTGTTCGGGGGCCGCAGGGAGAGGGAAGCGCGGACGGGCGGGAAGGGGAGGCGCGGCGTCGTGTATGGCGCTGCTTACCTCTGCTCGCTCTCTCTCTCTCTCTCGCTCTCGTGGGACTACGACGCTGCGAATGAAATGGCAATAATTCCCGGAGAGAACGCGAACGGATGAGGACCACTCGAAGAAAAACAATGAGTCTTCTCGGTTTCGACCGCTTCTCCTCCCCTCACCGAACCCCACTTTTACCGTTGTCGGGCTATCCTATCGTGTCGCTTGATTTCTCATCGTGTTTGCGTTAAATTTGGCGAAAGTTGAGGATGGCAAACTCTTGCCGAGTTGGAGGGGGGGGGGGCGAGATACTATGCCACGCCAGCGGATCTCTCAAACGATATATGTATATAATGCGTGAGCGTGTGTGAGTGAATATAAGTGTGGTACGCGTGTTTGTGATACGCCGAAACGGTTCGGCCGTGGAATGGGTGACTCGTCGAGACTTCTGAAATAATCAGACTTTAGACGATGTTGAGAGAGTCAACTGACGCGGGATTTGCCCTTTTGCCTCGATTATTATTATTATCATTATTTATTTTTTTCGTGGACGTTGTAGATAAATATTTTTAGAATGATTTTTTGTGAAAGATTTTTTTTCTATCGCAATGCTATTTTTGTCGATCGTCGTGACGATAATACGGGGTCTGTTTTATTTTCGATTGAGTTATCTTTAAAAAAATTTTGAGGACGACCAACGGTTTGACGGCGATTGTGATTTTTTTTCCTCTTTTTTTCAAATATAAAATAATGATTGTATAGTGAGATAGAATGATTAGATAATATTTTCGAACTTTAACAAAAATTTTGTTACACAATAAGTAGCGAAAAATAAGTTTCTATCAATTAATGTCAATATTTGAAAAAAATACTGACAAGTCCGAAAATCCGTTTTTAATGGAACGAATGATTTTGCGAGACGGAATTATTCGAAATGTACAATATTGCACGAATGTACGAGCGATCCTGAACAAACTAGTTTTTTTTCATATTTTAAACGAATTTTCGACATGAAAATCGTGTCAACGTGTGGCAACTACCGTGCTGTTAATATTTACGTTTCGAATTTGCGAAAAGTTAGAGAAAAGTTAGTGGGGGTTGGTGGTTGTGGGTCGAGAGAAGTACAATATCTCTCGTGGGCTGGTGGCCGAAGGCTCGCGCCTCGTGGCTCGCAGCGCCAGGCGAACGAGAAGCGCGGGTGCGCGCGCGCGCCCGCGTCCTTTGTGAGGCCACGACGCGACGAGTCTCATCGCGCGCTCGCGCGCACACACCACGCACGAGATGTGCTTTCAGCACAAACTTTATACGCTCCTACACGATTCAACGGAGTTTCGCGGCTGTTACTGCCACTCCATCCATTCGCCGCACATCCTCTCTCTCCGACGAGATTTCCGCGTTTCACATCGGATTACCATTCTGCCATACTGTATCGCTTCAACCGTTATTATCATGTTTCTCGTCTTCTCACGATGACAATATGTAACTTGTTAATTTTTTTAAATAATTTTGAACAAGTTGATATTGGGTTTTTTTTTTAAATTCAATTTAAATCTTCGTCTGTACACTGAGGCTTTTAGGGAGCAAGCGAAAATGTCAGGTGAAATATGTCCTGAAGTAGCGATGGGAGAGGCTTGGCTCTCTTTTATCGCTTCAACTATTATTATCATATGTTTCTCGTCTTCTCACGATGACAATATGTAACTTGTTCATTTTTCAAATAATTTTGAACAAGTCGATTTTGGTTTTTTTTTTTTTTTTTTTTTTTTTTTTCAAAATCAATTTAAATCTTCGTCTATACACTCACCCTTTTAGGGAACAAGCGAAAATGTCAGGTAAAATATGGATATGAAAACTTTGACAAAATTAATAACGAGAAGATTTTGTTGTTTCAAGATCACTCGAAGTCCGAAAAATTAACAAAAAATCATAAAGTGTCATAAAAATCATCAATCACCAAATGATCAATCAATGTTTATTAATTTTCTTTTCTCATAATATTATTCAATTTTTCGTGACTTCGAGTGATCCACAAAATCACAAAATCGAACAATTTTGTCTTCAAAGACACCGTAATGTACATAAATGAAGCCAACAACTGTGTCAACGTTTTTCTTGCCACATTATTACGCGCGTGATTGTGATACAATTTTTTTATTTTGTTTTTTCATTTCGTTTCTGTGTTTTCAAGAATTTGCCAGACTCGGCGACGTCAGCTCGACCGTCAATTGCGAAAGAGAATTATGTGCAACGACGGGGAGTGTCGAGTCAGCGAGAAACATGTAGCGTTATGTGGTTTGTGTATGCCCGGGTGTGCATGTGGTAAATAATCGTAGCGGAGCATGTGAGAGAAGCGCACACGCGTGTGTGCAGGCGACAAGTAAATCGTCGGGGGTCGGGTGTGTAATGTCTGACGAATCGCGAGGAGGACGCGACCGGGTTGCGGTTCTGCAAGTTGGGTTCTCTCGGCGAAGCCGCTTCGTGCGGCAAGCAGATGTGGGAGGGGGAGGGGGAGGATGAGGAGGAGAAGGAGGAGGGGGGTCGTCTCACTCGCTTCCATCGAGATACTCTCTGTGGCTCGCCCGAGTATTTCCGTCTACGGACAACAAAAGGAGGGTCGTCCCTGTATACACGAAGCTTTTCGGTCTTTTTTTTCCATTAATTTTTTTTTTCCGTTCGCTCAGTCTCTCTCGTTCTCTCTGTGCGAGCGTCGCTCGTCTGTTTTTCTCGTCCGGGCGGCATATTCGTACACCACACTGTTATATATATATGTATATATTAGGGTGTGCCGAAAAAAAAATTTCTTCGATTTTCGCGGCCCTCATTCGCTTCGAAGTATCTTGCATCCGTGGAATTCTGCATGAAGATGAGCCCGATCGGACCATTTTAGGGGTGGCCCCGATTTTTCAGAGTTTTCACGTCCGAATAACACCGGGCCATGATTTTTTTTATCGAATGAACGTGAATCGTGAATTATCGTTCGAGTGAACAAAAAAAATGTATCAACCACAAAATCATTGAAATTAATAATATTAGTCTGTGATAAAATGTTGTTAATTTTCTCTTATCTTATATTGTTATTTAATTTTCGTGACTCGGAGTGACTCCGATACAACGAAATCATAAATGCCGGGAGAAAAATCACGCGACCGGGCGGATAAGGAAATCCATAATATGCCCCGTGTCTCTGTCTCTTTTTATTGCGCTTTGCTTGTAGTCTGCCTGCACGGTCGACCTTTGACCTTTGTCCTCGGTTACCTCCCCCCCTCCCCCCGCTGCTTCTCCACGAACGACGTTGTTACCGACTGGTCCTTGCGTGTTCGATACAGTCGATAAACAGAGAACGACCTACAAAGCCAATGTCAGAGAAAAAAGAAGAAAGAGAATAAAAATAAATTTGTCTCGCGATCGTAAGAATGACGAATAAATTTAAAAAAAAAAACCGCACTTGGTCGGTTATTGCCTTTCGATTCGTTTTTCAGCTGTTTGATACACAGTCACATTAACATGAACTCATAAACTGTAAAAAAACTGTTTTTTTTTTTAAATTAATTAATTTATCAAACGATCAATAAAACACATGGAGCAATAAACACATTTTTCTCAAACTTGTAGATTTTGAAGAAGAAAACAAAAATTTCATCATTTTTCCAAATGTTTGGCTTCAAGTTCCGCTCGGGGTCATTTTGACCCCTAGTGACCTCGAAGGGTTAACACGAACTTATGAACCTAAAAAAAATGTATTAATTCGTTAATCAATCGATCGAATAAAACACATAAAGCAATAAATTCCATTTTCTTTGACTCAATAGATTTTCGAGAGAAAATAAAAAATGTTGTTACGAATGAATAATTGCAAAATTGCGTCGAGATGAATGAAATAAATCGAACATTCGATATTATCATCGAATCTCGAATAACCAAGGTGACCCCCTTCATCCTATCCAGACGTAGTACCAAAATTTTGTGGTCTACCTGCGGGAGCGGTTTCTAGACAACGTTTGACACAAACCGTATCTCGTCGTTTTTCTCTCTCTCACCGACGTTCGGCAAAACCTTGCACCGCCATACGAGAAAGCACTGCCACGTCTCCCCCACCCCCTTCGCCGTCCGCGCATACGCACGTAATTGGGTTAGAGTGACCGCGAGGCAGCGAGCAATCGAGAAACCGACCGAGGCAAAGCCAGAGAGACAACCAGACAGGAGAGAGACGAGTCGGGGCCGAAACGTTTGTGTTGCAGTTCACCATTTGAACCTGCTCTTTATCTCGATCACCGTCTCGTTCGATTAATCAACCGGCTGTCATTGCGACGCCGCTGCTCGCTGGAGTGACGTTAACCCTATCAGTCTATCGCCGTGTCCATTCGACTCATGCCCAAAATTGTTCAAAGTTCCCCCATTTTCCACGAGTTCGTTTGTTCATTATTATTTTTATTGTGAATGAATTTCGGAAACTTCGTATTTTCAAAATTTTATCGCAAGGTGGAAATCCTGAACTTCATTCATGAATTTTTCCGGATTTTTAGCATTGCAATTTGTATTTTTAAAAAATGTTTTTTTTTAAAGCCTTTGGTCGATTCGACACCACGATGCACTTAAGTGGTGCGAAAAACCACTTAAGAGCGTTGCATGATAGAGTTAATTTACAGCCTAACGAAACACCTTCGATTACAAACACATACGTTCTTTTTCGATCATCGAGATAATTTAAAACAATTGATATACAAACAGATTTTGAAAAACAATAACGACATCGAACGAAAATGAATCAATTAACGAGAACATTTTTTTTAACCCCACAAGTGCGATATATACCCAAATAAAACTTGTCAACAAAAACAATCGTTACATAATAAAAAAAAATGAATGAAAAATAAATTATTCAAACATATATCTACAATTAAAATGATTAATGAATGATCATAATTGTTATTCACACGTAATCGACGTGTGATTTCGATACGTCGTTCATACATAATCAATTCAAGATACGAAACAAAGGTAGCGGAAAATTTGCTTTTTTTATTTTTTATTTTTCGGTTTCGTAAAATTTCCATCGTAATTCAAGCGGCACGAGTCTCGTATGGACACGAGAGCGATGGCCGAATGAACGTTCGTGTCGGGTTTTAGCATTGAGTTTCCGTCGACTGCCATCGCTGCGACGACGGCTGCTGCTGCTGCAACGCTGTGATAAACGAATCACCCGGTGTATACCACCACCGCGATGCCCCGCTCGAATTATGTTCTTCGTGGCCCACTACACACGCCACGTACAGAAGAGGTTAGGGTTGGAGGGGAACCCACTCACTCTTTCTCTCTCTCTCTCTTACTCTCTCTGCGTGTTCCGCGTTATTCGGCGACTACGAGAAGGTGCCGAGTGGGTTTTCTCGGGTGCTTCGCCCGTGTGTACGAGAGGTTTCGGTATCCCCCATGAATTATTCAGACTCGATCCGACGGGATTCCCTTCTCCACGCGCCCCAAACACCGACAACGCTTTTATGTGCCGAGTTAGTTACATGGACGAACCATGTTTGTGTGTGTCTGTGTGTGGGTGTTCATGTTATCTCGCGAATTTGCTCTGGTCGAGATGCACAACTATGCAGAAGTGCAGACGGTACATTCGCTGCACTGTATGTGTGTGTGTGTGTGTGGATGTGTGTGTGTACACGTATCACGGCGTAACCGGTATGAGCGTATGAGGACGTATTTTATCGTGTACAGGAGCATCGATGATATGCCCTTCTGCATATAACTTTGTCTAATTATTGTCGGGAGTATGTGTTGTAGCGTTGTAGCGTGTAGAATGAGGCATGGCCCATACGGGATTGTGCCTCGTTGGCTCGTATGTATATATATGTGTATAGGACGGTTAGTGGTCGACGTGTTATGCTTGTTTAACGCTTTGGGTTAGGCACTCCCCCCCCCTCCGAGCCCGTGGGGCGCTTTATAGGGTCGAAGTAATGTAGAAAGTATCTGTAGGTTTTTTTTTCGTTTTTTTTAAAGCCATGCTTGGAAATTGGGTTTAGCAAAGTTTATTTATTTCTACTGATGATATGTACATATGGGATATTCCGTGTCAAATTAGAAGGTCAAAACTCTGACCCCTCAGCGTTTTAGGATTTCATGATTTCTTACTGGCGCTCATTCCAGAGTCGAAAGACCACTGAATTTTTTTCGAAATTTTTGGAGCTTCTCACGATTCTTAAAAAAATTAACGATCAGGAAAAGTGTACTTGGATATGATAAAAAATGTTAAACTTGATTTTTTTTTTCAATTCCAGCATTTCAGGATAAGATCTTAATTGCAACTGTTTTTTTTCTTCTTTGCTTCTTAAATAAAAATAATTACAAATTATTATTATTATTATTATTTACGAGAAAGGTAGCACTTCACCTTAACCCCAGAACTCATGACTTTGATTTAGCTGATTTCTTTCATTTTTCAGTCTTCAAATGGGATTTTACGTCAACTCTTATCAATTAAATCAAATTTCCGCTACACCATCCTCTTCCTTATGGAAAACCCTAGAAAACAATGTGTGAGAAATTCTCTTTATCATCCCAGAACTGGTCATACGATCAAGAAAAGCGTGAGGTGCGTTCGGACCCCAGTCGTGGTCGTTTAAAGGTAGAACGATAAAGTCATGAGTTGTAGGGTTGAACAAAAAAGTACAGTTGTGTGAAAAACGAAATTTAAAATCGTAGGACTTCCTAATTGTACTACGTTGAATGGAATGTTAAAGGTTAAAGGGGGACAGACAAAGACGGAGAGAGAGCGAGTCTTGGGATTTATCCAGCGTGTCTGTCGGTGATCTGCTTGACTGAATTTGACGAAAATTCTGTAGACACACGAGTGACATAATACGACGCGCCGGAGGGGAGAGGACACGAATGAGATAGCGACGACGACGAGTAATGGAGAAAGAAGATGGACGCGAGCGAATGGTATTATTATCGAGGGTTCCGTGCAAATGGCGGTCGTTGGTACAACGTGGCCGTTGGGTATTCGTTCGATAAACGATCATCACCCGTGAGAGAGAGAGAGAGAGAGAGAGAGAGAGAGAGAAAGAGAGAGCACGCTGTCACGCTTGGTTTATCGAGTTGAAAAAGCTTTTGCTACGAGGCAAATGGATTTTGGCTAATTTGTAATTATATCTTGTCAATTATCGATGAACGAATATCGAATTGTCACAGAACGTTGTTAATTGCGATTAGATTCGGGGGAGGGGGAGTACATTTTGTAATGCAATAATGAGAACGACGGTTTTGGGCGGTGTGAGGATTCCGATCGCGATATGTGGGTCGGGGAGGGAGGCAGAAGGGGGAAGGGAGGGGGGGAGAACAAACCATGAGGATAATCAATGGTTAATCGTTATTGACACGACGCAGCACGTTTGTCGTTGCGTCGACAAACGTGACATTTTTCGTATTCACGATACACATTTTTTTCGTAGTTCGTGAGAATTAAAAAAAAAAAAAAGGAAAAAAATACGCCAATGGCAAATGACAATGGATGATAATATTCGTCGCCAAAGCGTTGTTGATTGATACGAAGTAATCTTGATAATTATGGCAATGTAATAATGCGAATATACCGGAAAGCCTGTAATTTCGAAATTTCACAACTATTCAATCATTTTTGTGAAATTTTTCGTTCAAATAAATTTGAAACATTTCATTCCACCTGCGTCAAAATTTTACCGGGGGTTTTTTTTTTGCGATTTCAAAGAGATCCAAAATTGGATAATCACGAGTAATAAGAAAATTTTTCGATTTAACAAAATGTTTTTAGCAAGAAAAATAATCACATTTTAAAAAAAAAATGAAATAAAAATGCGGTTTTCACACTTCCTGGTCATCAGGAGTCATAATTACCTGAGAAATAATTTGAGGGTTTAATTATCAGTAAGGATTTGGCCCATCGCTAACAATTACGGATAAAATCATAACAATAATCATTTCCTAATAAATCGTTATCGCAAAGATTGTCTCGTTCGTCATCGGTATATCGATTGCCTGAATTATCGTTATTACGAATAATCCGTGTCGATCGATCGGAGGTTAACAAACCCGATGACTCGACATTGCTTCTCTCTCTCTCTCTCCTGTGTGTGTGTGTGTGTGTGTGTGTGCTGTAACTCATCTCGACGGTATGCTCGTTGAGAGTAGCAGCAGGTGCGACGCCACAGCAACGAATATAGCTTACTCTCTCTCTCTCTCTCTAGCGAGACAGTGACAACGAAAATAAATTATGGTAAATTTTCATCGAAGCGACGGTTCTCGAGACGAGTCACCCCGCGCGTCGTACACAAAAGTCGTTCGAAATCGCGTGACGACACGACGTCGAGCTTCGACGACGAACTTTATTTTTTTGTTTCCTCTCACGAGATTGCAAACGCCACAATCGGAAATTTTTGCAACCGGAACGAACGTACCACGAGCGTTCATCTTTTAGCTCGCGTAATTTTCCAACGCAATTAGAGCGACGAGCGACACGAGAGGACATGTCGTATCTGTCACGGAACGGGCAACTCGTGGTCGGTATATACCCGTATTTAAGCATGTATGACACATGTGTCGAAGTATCAAGAAAAATTCTAAATATTTTTCTACAGTCAGTCAGTTTTAAAGATTTCGAAATAACATAAAAAATTTCAAAACGATTGTTCGTCCCGTTTGGAAGTTCATAGCTTTATGAAATTTTACATGTTCTCATGGAAAATGAGGCTATTGAGAGTATGATTGACGATAAACTGATAGAACTGTCATCAAAAAAAATTTGGAAAAATTTCAGTGTAGAATAAAGATTGATTAATGTCCAAAAAAAAATTCAGATCGATCGTCTTTCTGGTTCTCGAGAAATGCACGCAAAAGTATGGAAAATTAGTCCACTTTAAAGTTTTTCGGATACAAGATGAAACATGATGGAAGATGTAATAACATATATTTGACGATATTCGATGATTATGAATTTCTCTAGCCTTCACAAAGCAGTTATAATCGAGATTTCTCAGATCGTCGTGCTTTTGGCTGGGTTTGTATGTGTCATACATCCTTAAAGTGATGCGTAACGTTGCCATCTCCGTCCGTGAGGGCGAGAGAGACACTGCTATCGGCGCCCGCGGCAGAGCGAGGGAGACAGCGCGATAAACGTTACGCTTCAATCTCGAGGGGATCCCGAAACGTTTAGCGTCCGCAACGAGCCCGAGAGAGATAGCGCCATGGGCGCTCGCGGCCGACCGACAGAGAACGAGGTCCAAACGTTTGGGATCCTCTTATAATATCTTTCGTATACGTTCTTCACGCGAATTTGAATGACAATAATAATGATGATCATGATAATAATAACAATAATAATCTGGCTCGCACCATCGTGGTGCCATCTAACGGCAGTAAACTCGTTTCGAAATCCGCGCATTCTCCCGTTTCACGAAAACTTTCGTTGCTCTTGACGCCAACACTCGATAACCATCAACTCGGCGTTTATAGAACGAAAAAAAATGAAAGAAAAAAACAACCAAACAATCATTAAGCTTAATCGCGACGCGAATCTTAAAATAAAAATAATTGTCGAATATTTCCGAAAGTGTGAGTGAACGTTGGCATTGTTACAACAGATTTTGAGGTGGGGGGGGGGGGTCTGACAAAATCACGAGGATAATCGTAAACGCGAACTGATTCGGCGTTTACGCGCCAACCGCCAAAGGAAAGTGCGAGCAAGTGTCCGGGAAGAGGAGAGGGGAAGGGAGGGGGGTTAACGCCGGTCAGTAAGATCCCCCAGTCTCTTTGCTCGATAAAAAAAATTCGTATCTCCCGCGCTATCGCTCGCATTCGCACAAAGCGACACAACCACAAGCCGTTTAACATACATCCTCCATAATCACATATATATCTATACACACACACACACACAGAGACATTTCGGCCATGCACGTGCCGGTTTGGCTTACGCGGGCACGCATGGACGACGAGAACTCGGCGATGCGGCCCGCGGAATTTTCTCCGAAACTCGTTCGGTGCGCGCGTCTCTCCCTCTGTGCGTGTCTATGCGGGTCCGAAGAGATGCGCGCCCGCGCTTGTACGCATGCACCGCTCTGCACGCCAGCCTCCCCCCTCCCCCTCCGCGGCCGCCCCTCCAACACCCCGCGCGACGTTCCGACGCACACGCTTCGGCTTGCTGCGTCCCGTCGCACCGGACGAACGGTTACATCTTTTTTCAATATATCAATTTTTATCATTATCATTATTATTCAGCAATTATGTATTTACGTATTGGCGAAAACGGTTTTGCACCAAACGCGTTGTTTGTAATGTCGTATAAACTGACCTGTCGGTGACCACGTAAGCGCGTTCCTTTATTCCTCTCGTCGTTCGTTTTCTTCTCTTTCGTTCTTTTTTTTTTTTTTTTGTAATTTTTCGTTTCGTTTTGTTTCCAACGCACACGTCCAAATGGCTGTACCGGCTATATATTCATATGTACATGTATATGTAGCACCCGGCGACACACTGGCTAATCACAATATCTCACTCTCACAACGGCTCGTTGGCCGAGCGCGTTTATTCGTCGTCGCTCTATCCTCGCGTACTGTGAATGCGGTTAATATAACCCGAGACCGCGCCGCGCGGCGTTACACGTCTCCTCTCCTCGGTATCTCTCTGTTCACACGGGCAAACGGTTATTGGTAACGTCGTCGTCCGGTTCAATCGTGAAATAGTATATTTCGGGGCCTAAACCCGCGGCCTCCCTCGCAACGATGAGATGTGGGCCCTGGGGTCCCGCGCGCGCCCGCCCGACGCCCCACGCACGCGAATATATATTCTCTCCTCGATCCCAAGCCGCGGCAAAAAAAAATGAAAATAAAAAAATAACACAGGCGCTCGACACAATCGCAAGGACTACGCTCGCGACACTCGACCCCTCACTGGACGAAAATGGCGGCCCCCCCGGCCGGCCGAGCGCGACTCGCGCGCGCCCCCCGATCTTTTCCGTCGTTCCACGAATAATCACGAATTTTCACGAGCACACGCGACGTACGTTCCCGAATGTGTGATACATTCAATTTTTTTGATTTTTTTTATATAACTTGTAGGTTTTTGTCTTTTGAATTTTTATCGAAATTATTTTTTATTTTTTTATAAGGTTTATGGTGTTTCGTTTAGTTTTTTTTAAAACTTTTTTTTTCGTTTACTTTTCAATCGATGATGATGAGGTTTTGCAGAATGTGAGATTTGATCAGCGAAAATTAAGAAGAGACGTGGGTTCTTTTTTTTTGACGATGGGATTTATTTGTTCGTATGGCCAATCGATATTTCGATGCTGTGATTGGCTACTGGATTTTTCTCGCTGTGGGATTATTTTTTTTTTTTGTCACATATTTCGTTTTGGATGTGTATGGAGCTCGTTCTTTGATATGTCATGTCCGTGTGTGTGTGTGTGTTGGTTTTTTCGGTAGTCCAGATAGAAAAATTTTCGGACATTGTTTATTTTTATTGTCGACGACTTTTCACGTTGGTTCATCTCAAAATAAGCTCGTTGATTGGCCGGATCGCTGGCAGCGCGTCACACAACGCTTGCTATTGGTCAATACATTCTCGATCGCGATGGCGCGAAACTTTACAAAATGAAAAAAAAAATAACAAATTAAAAAAATAAATAAATAAATAAAGTTATCCGGGCAGTTTGCGTTATTTCCATAGACTGGTGTACGTCTGCGACGATGGACAATTTACTGATTTATTTGAATTCGACCGTTGTCGCGGCGTGCAATTATTTCTCATGAGTGCGAGAAAGATGACGCCATTGACACCCGCTGCGGAGCGAGAGAGAACGAGCGAGAAAGATTTCCCATCATCTTGAGAAACGTGATTTCGGACCCGCGGCGCATCCTAGCACAATCCGTTGGAACTAAAATCCGTGGATCTAGGCGGACCCATCCACAACGGAGACGGAGTAGTTCTCGTCGTACGTGCGATTGTGTGGGTTATGGAATTTAGAGGCATGCGTTGGTGTTGGTGGGTCGAGAGTAGGGGGGAGGGGGCGGACTGGTTCGCGCAGAGAGCTGCCATTCGATTATTGTTCGTGTGTCTCTCCCTGTTTACGAACGTGCAGTATCAGCTGGCGTGAAATGGACGGAACTCGGTTCGGTTGTGGCACGCGCAGCATATTTTATTGACCATTCACCAACGTAACATCGACGTACAAACGTCTCTTTGTGTCTGAGAAACAAAATTATTTTCCCGTATAATTATTGACGAAACAACGAAAATGTCGGACGTCAAGAGTCTGGAACATCCAACGTTGAAGGTGAATATTGAAAAATACGATGGAACAGAAAAAAAAATTGGATAAAAAAAAAATTGAAAAAAAATATAATACCGATGCGCATTTTACAAAGAAACGACGTATCCCTCCCGCAGTCGTGTTGGCACGAAAAATATTGAACGAGCCTTTGTTCGACTTTCAAACGATTTTTTTTTTTTTTAGATTTTTTCTTTCTCTCCTTTTTTCCTCACGTCCTTCGCCCTGTCGCGATATTTTGGGAAGGTTGTGATTGTTTTTTTTTTTTTGCTCGTCGATTATTCGTGTTATGAATATGCGTTCGAAATTTGTTACGGTTTCTCGGTTTTTCCTTGAGAAGCCATTACGAGGTTCAACATTTTTTTTCTTTTTTTTTTCTTTCTAAATACGTATTACGATTGGGCTACGTATTAATTTATTTAATATTACTCGATGAATATTCGTCATGTGTTATGCAATTACTCCGATATTCGGTCGTGACTGATACATTAAAAGAAAATAAAAAATAAAAAATTAAAAAAAAAAAAATCTTTCAATTATTGTAACATCTTGTCTTGTACTACCATATGGGTTTTGTTGGAAAAATCCCTGAGCCACGAATCGACGCTTCGAAGAAGCCCATGGAAATGATTTGTTTCTCAGGTGCCGTACGAGCTGCTCAACAAAAAATTCAGATCCGCTCAAAAGGCGTTGGACAGAGAGGTGTCGCACGTTCAGGCGGCGGCCAACGAGCTGGAAAAGGGTTTGAAAACCAACGGCACTCGAGTAGCCACCGGCGAAATAACGCGACTGTTGGGCGGCGTAGTGGCCAGACTTCAGGTTCTGAAGCGCAAGGCAGAAGAGTCCATAGCCGAGGAGCTTCAGGCCGGAATGGTTTGCAAGAGGCGTCTCTATCATCTCAAGGAACACACCAGCATGTCTCCCAGCACGGTCAATCAGTGGAGAAGACAGCGATTGGACAGAATGTTGATAGAATATTTTTTGCGAAAAGGATATTACAAAACCGCCAACAAATTGGCGGACAGCGTTGAACTCAGAGATCTGACGAATATTGGTAAACATTTTTGTTGTCCATTCCATTTGTTTCGTACAGAAATATTTTTTTTCAAACAAAAATTATATTAATAATGTATTATGATAAAATTTCACAAATATATTTCAGATGTCTTCATGGTGTCGAGAGAGGTTGAAAAATCGTTGGCTAATCACGAAACTTCGAGATGTTTGGGCTGGTGTCACGACAATCGTTCGAAATTACGAAAATTGGGCAGCACCATGGAATTCAATCTGCGAGTTCAAGAATTCATCGAACTCGTTAGATCCGATCGTCGTTTGGATGCTGTCAGACACGCGAGAAAATGTTTTGCCAATTACGACGATTATCAGCTTCACGAGATACAGAGCTGCATGGGACAACTCGCATTTCCGGCTAACGCCTATCTCAGCCCGTACAAAGATCTGCTCGATGAGAAACGGTAAATTATTACCCACTTTTTTTTTCTTTGTTATTTTTCAATCTTCGAACATTAAATCCACCGGCTTCATTCATATTAATCAAACGAATCATCGAGTCAAACTCCCAGTATCAATGGAACTCAGATATTTTATCTTCACGATTGTTGGTTGTGTCATTATTTTCTTAAATCAAATTAAATTTTTTTTTTTTCATGATCACGGTTTTCAAACGCATAAAAAAGAAATTTCTAATAAAAATCCTACTTTGAATTATAATAATCGATAATGATAATAATAAAATGAAATGAAAATTCAATAATTAATGATACATCATTTGCGAATAGTTGATTGGCTCGTTAGATATTCTTTGAAAAATATTTTCGTTATAAAGGGGCTAGAACTTATTTTCTAACCTCTATCAAATTATTTTGCCAACGTTTTAAAATAACGAGGAAATAATCTCCATCATTACGTACTGCGGTTGTTATTTAACCGTTTGTCTGTAGACATGGGTCACTCATGCCTTGCCCAAACCTTCTCCTACTGCTTCTCTTCACGTTTTTATTTGTCAACATGATTATATTGTGTGAGCAAATGATTACTTCAGAAATATAATGATTCATCCTTATTCCAGGATAGTCGATAAGATTTCACGAACGTTTGGAATTTTTTTAAGCACTTTCTAAAGCGTCAGGCACAAGTGACCCATGTGCAAAGACCTAATTGAATTTATTTTCCAAAATCTTCATTGTGAACGTATAATTGATTGGATTTACATCGCGTTTAAAATATAGCTGGGACAGACTGATAGAGCAATTTCGTCACGAGAATTATCGGCTCTTTCAATTAGCGAGCCAGAGCGTGTTCACGGTCGCGCTTCAAGCCGGTTTATCGGCTCTGAAGACTCCTCAGTGTTACAGCAAGGACGGAAAAAATCCAAGCTGTCCGGTTTGCAATGAGGCGCTTAACGAATTGGCGGCTCCGTTGCCTTTCGCACACTGCTCGCAATCCAGACTCGTGTGCAGCATAAGTGGCAAAGCTCTCAACGAGTACAATCATCCGATGATGATGCCGAATGGATACGTCTACGGCGAACAGGTCATTTTACCGATCAAATTGTTTCTCCACTTCACTCAAAACTTCTTACGACTTTTATTTGTGTTTCGTGAAAATATATTTTTTTTCTTCTTATTTTCGGTTAATTTAATCGTGTTTCTAATGTTGCCAGGCCCTGGAAAAAATGGCTCTGGAGTACAACGGTGCGGTTATCTGCCCGAAGACCAAAGAAGCATTCCCATTCAGGAAAATTGAGAAAGTTTATGTTATGTAAGATGTTTGTGATTAAGAAAAATGAAAAAACAAAAAAAAAATAACTATTATAATAATAATACAATGTTTTGACTTTACTTAAGAATTATAATGTACTCTCTACGCGTAATTTGAATTTGGCAATATGTTACTAACACCTAAATAATAAATATATTTTCAGGAAATAAACAAAAAATAATAATAATAATAATAATAATCGTGCTTAACCATATTCCATGCATTTTTTTTGGGGTTGGCGAATGAATGAAGGAAGAAGAAGGCGTTGGCGAATGAAGGATTATCGTCATTATTTTTTTTGTTTTCGGTGGGTTCATTAAGATCGATTTATTCAACGTTTTATCATTAAAATAACACTAGACCTACGATCTAAGGTGTGTTGGTTCGTCAACGATGCATATTATTTCGCATTTTACAATATACTCTTGCTCCGTGTCATATATTTCGAAATACGTCGACAATTTTTTTTTATCAATTTTTTTTTTACATCTTGTGGACGAGACGCAACGATTCGCAGACTCACGAAATTCAACGAGAAATATATATAATCATTCAGTTTCTCGCTGCTTCGTCAATGTGCCAGGCTCGGCTTTCCATTTTTATTATTACTATTATTTATTTTTACTCAAAATCTTTTTCTCATAGTCATCGATTTGATGAATTTGTTTATTTCATTTTGAGTCATAGATTGAATGGAGGACACCTGTCTCAATGGTTTCTTTTTTCATTCTTTTTCTTCTTGTTTTCATCATTTGTACGACGCGCACCAAACAATTGGCAACCGAACGCGTTTTACAGTTGCAATCGATAATACAAAAATATTCCATCTCTACTATAACATCATTTCCACGTTCGACGATTCTTTTTTATTATAATTTTTTTCTTCTTTTCTTAATTTTTATTTTTTTTTTCAAATTTTTTTCTTTTCTTTACATCTTCTCCTGAATCAGTGGATCGATTGAATTTTCAATTACGATTATTGTCGGTATTGCTTGATACGAGGATTGTCCATATTTCAATTGTGACTCAGTTTATAAAATAATCGTCTAGATTACTGTGTGTGTTTGTGTGTGAGTGTGTTTTTGTGTCTGCATAAACATTATAAACGTGAAAATAATAATTATTTGACATCAGATAATTTACACAGCGATAAGTGTAGACACGACGATGATAAAAAAAAATTAAACGCGGTGGGTTAGTTCGTCGACAATGATTGCAGAGATCCGTAGATCGTCGATCAATGCTACATAAGGGGTCCAGTAGAACAATACTTATCACTAATAATATATTAAAAATGGAAGTCTGCATGGTTTTTTTCCTCCTTTTTTCCCCAATAATATAGATTTCGGTATATATGTATATATATAATTTTTTTTTTCAAAGCAGTTAGATTGCATTATTTTGTTGTTGCAGCGTTGATTCCTGTTAGTCGCGAGTAAGATCAATTTCTTTGCGGCAAAACTTACATAAATTCGTTTAAATATGTATATAAAATTACAAAAGTAAAATTCTCAATTACGTTCATCGCGGGTCGACGCTTGTTCACGTTCGAATCATGAACGTGGTATTCAAAACTCGAAGCGAGTGACGTTAACGTGTTTAAAAAATGATAACGATAATAATAATTGTAATGAAGATGAAATAGAAAGGCTACGAGCAGCCTTGAACATTTATGGAGTCATAGAGAGTTCTTGTATGTGTTTACAATTATTTGAGAGAAGTTTCTTACGATTAATTGTGGGCGATTAGACGCGACCGTGAGATGACAGTTGAGTCGTCGGTCGTTGATCTAATTCCGTGATAATACGATGAAAAAAAACTGATACTTTTGATTATCTTCATAGAGAAACGTGCGAAATTTCGATAATCCGTGAAACAAAGCTCGACAATTTGTTTACATCAAATTTGACGATTTGTTTATTTGTTAAAATCCATCGCATCATCGTCGACAAAGCGATTATGTCAAGAGTCCGGCCCTAATTTTTGTTTTGTTGTGATTTTTATTGTGGTATGTAAAAAAGTTTGCGTGAAAAACAAATTCGACTGAAATTTCGTTCGTTTTTGTGAACAATTTGATTGTGTAATCAGCGATATTGATAACTCAATCGTACGACAATAGTCGTGAATGAAATATTTCCATGTGAATAAAACGACCATTTAATTTTGTGAAATACTAATCGCAGTGTGAATGGCTTAATTGTATCTTCGAAATACGTAGGGCCTGTTATTATATTCTTTTTCCATTAAAATGATTACGATAAATTCGGACAAATAAAAGAAATTTTACATGCATCCCGATTCGTCAGCTCAAGGATAAAAATTATACCTCACCAGTAGTCCAAGCTCGATATAAATTAATAGCAACTTGTATAAAAATGTCCTCATGTGCTTCGACGTGAATGAAAACAAAATTCCAGTCGATTCTCAAATGTAAAAGAAAAAAAAATCTCACTCAATTTCTTTCGAATCCAAAACACGACTTGACAAAATCATTGTCATACGACTTGAGATTTTTTTCTTTTTGATCAAACTATTAAAAAAAAAAAGAAACAAATAATAATTCGAAAGATAACGCAAGAATTCGAATAAAATCAAATAATTTATACAACGATAAAAACTTCACGGTATAAAATTGTACAACTCTGCTAAACCTTCGTGGGTCGTACACATGTAACACTAACGAAATGCCCTGTTAACCATTACGCCACGCACAAACATTATTCTCATCGGCTTGGTCAGCGGACCCGTCGCACAATTTCTATACTTTGAACTCGGACCGAGTGAGTAACGCTTAATCACTATATATATATAAATGTGTTTGTGTACGTGTATATATACTTGCTATATATATATATATATTCATATATATATATATATAGTTTCATTAGTCATGTGCTTAACAAAGCGGCTCCGATCTTCCTCACGCGCGAGTGAGTCAATTGATAATTTTATTTTCTTTTCTTTTTTTTTTTCAATTTAACGTTAAGGCGATTTGGTCCGATCTCATTTATTTATTTTTTCGCGGTTGGAACTGTAACGAATTCCATGAAAAACGAGGCTGCATTTACGAAAAACAAAATAACAATCACAATAAATAATATTGAAGTACTTCATTGTCTGATGATTGTGTCAAATCGAAATCTATAATTTTTACTTTTTTTTTTTAATCAACTAATTTTTTGAAAAATTAGTTGATTAAAAAAATAATTTTTTCAAATAATTTTTTTTTCTCCTATTATTTTGTTGTTCGTAAATGTGAAGCCACGAGACAAATTCATGGAACACACGGTATTCGAAAGGCATTTCCGGTTGTACAGCCTTATAGCTGTTGGCATTATTCCGATCTTTTTTCCTGTCGATCTACGTTTATCGATTAAAACAACTGCTGAACAGACGGCGAACGATCCTCGCTCCTTCCAAACAGCCGTTCTCCGTCTATCATATATATACATACATATATATATATATTTTTTTTTTCAACATCTTTATCAACTTTATCAACAAAACTTCTTTTTTCGAACCTGCGTTTCATCCAAAATTGAATCGGTAAATTATTTTGCAGAAAAATAATCAAATTTACAAATACCGATGGACATATGATTATTTTCTTTTCATCACACGTATTACGAGCGTTTATGAGAGGGCAGAAAATGAATAAAATTATCCGACAGCACAGTGTTGGAAAAAGTTAATTCATAGCTCGACCACGATGGAATAACGAATATCTAATTTTAATTGCGTGACAACGGAGAACGCCTCGTTCGGAGAGATAAAGGCTGTTCACCTTCGCTACATAATTCTCTTTCCCGGAGGGGCGGGGGAGGGGGCGGAGAGGGGGATCGTTCAATCGTTCGCATTTTCCTCAACGTCGGAGCAACGTGTAGCGTTAACAATTTTTTTTTTCATTTTTCTTAATCATTACGTTCTCTCTTAACTCGACCGATAATATTCTACATTGTGGACTTTGTTGAGCGTTGGTTTTTTTTTTGTTGTCCCATCTCGTTTCAGAGTCATCGAGGCAATTCAAACGAAGACTCGTCGAACGTTCGAGTCGTCTATCGGCTTATGCGAATAATTCATGAATTGATTATCACGTTTTTTTTTATCTCGCGCAAACGCGACGCGACAAAAATTCATCAACAAGGTTTAGCGTAGCGTGTTAAATTAGTTTTTCCACCCGGTTGAACGTTTCAACGTTCTACGTCGAGATATTCGGAATCTCACGTATTTCGTGGCATCGTCGATCAAGCGTTGTTTCAAGCTTACCAGTCGTCGGTGACCATTTTATTGTTTTTTTTTTATTCTTCTTTCTTTTGTTTATCGATATTTTTTTTCATTTTTCACGCATTATCGTCGAGTTCGCGTTGGATCAACCGAATATGGAAGACGTTACTATCAATGGCATCACCCTGGCGAACATTAATCCGGAAAAGATACCCGTGATCAAAAATGCCGCACCGAACATTCCGGCGATCGAAGCGTAACGTGGCTCTACCATACTGCAAATAATATTTTATTATATATAATATATACATATATTTTTTTCATTATCATTATTATTTAAAAATTTTCCATTCGACAAATAATTGATACGAGAAATTTTACCAATCCTCAGCAACTTACTTTGCGTTCGATACAGTACAAATGGAATACCATTTTCAATTCGATTTTATGTTTTACACAATTATTATGTTTATGTTTTTATTTGAAAAATTGAATTATTAAAAAAAATTATTTTCATTAATTTTGGTTGTAATTTTTTTTTTAATCAAATAAATAAAACAATTTTGCAACAAGTGATGACAAAATTTCAACTATATTTTTCATATCTACGAAAATATGAAATTTTGGAGATTTTTCATGAATTTATAATTATCGTAGCACTTTGAAATTTTTTTTTTTCATGTTAGATTTAAATTTTGCAAAACGACATTTTTACGACTCGAGATGAAAATCTAATCGATAAGGCCCAACTGTAATGTAGTTTCGAACGACGACGAAACGTGTTAATCGACTATTTCGAATGATGCAATAACGAGTTTATAATATATGGTAATAAGAATACGAAACTCACGTGGGACAGTAAACCATAGCCAGTGACGAAAAGTAACCGCTTGTGAGGCCCATCGTAACGGCTATCGCCAGATATATCCAATCGTTGTCGATGAATACGGGCAATGTTCTGTCCTGTTTCTCCAATTGATAATTGCACACGAGAAACAGCGGCAAGTACAGCAGTCGCAGGAGTACCGGCACGACGAGATATTTTTTGCTGGGCTGGTTTCGATATAATAATCAAATTTACTTGGATTAATTGATGTTATTTTTCAATGCCATTTAATCTATTCTACTCATTTATTCGCCTTTCCGACATTAAACTGAATTTCAAAAAAATTACTGTGTTTTGCTTTCTTCTTTTATCCATCATTTCCACAAAATTTAATATTTTTCAATGATTTTTGGACGAATATACTCTGTAATATCTACACGAAGATGTCCATATGATACAGGACGAAAAAAAAATAATTTACTAATTTTTATTGACGATCAAAGAACTTGTTCCATAATACTTTAATTAAATTGCATGGATATTATGGCACAAACTTTAAGTCGATGTAACTTCGCGAAAAAAAAAAAATTTCTCAATGATACTTATCACAAACCTTCGGAAGAATTTTCGCAACATGCTCGAGTGGTTGAAATAAATTTTAGCTCAAATTCTGATTTTAAATGAAGTGCCAAAGAGAAAAAACAAAAAAGTGTCGATTTCGTTTCACAATAGTCTGCCTCGACGGTACTTGCAATATTCTTTCACGTTACGGTTGCCTCGCGATTAGTGCTCATGATTGTAAACAAAAAAAAACCGACTCACCCACTTGTAGCACGAAGCCGCCAAACTTCCGCACATGGCGGTTATGTTGAACGTCAAGAAACACATTACGTCCGAGTAATATTTCGTTGGAACGATGAACTCGTCGTTCGAAATTCTTATACCCGCGTGTACACCGGGAAATATCGACAGGGTGACGAAAAATATCATGAAAACGTTGAAACATTGCGGTGAGCATTGTTTAAAAATTTTCCAGTAAGGCGGACGATTGCTCACACCCTGAAATTTACTCGTCGTCTGACGTTTGTTCTTCTCTTTTTCGTGAACCAACTCGTGATATCTGTAGAATCTCTGGCGACAAATTGAACACACAAAGTTTTGTTAAATGGATTGCGAAAACGAAAAAAAAAATTTTTTTTAAATAATTTTCTTTGAATAAAAAAATTCATTCTTTCTTTAAATAAAAAAATTAATTTTCTCTTCAAATAAAAAAAATCATTGTTTCTTTGAATGAAACAATTCATTTTTTCTTTACATAAAAAAATTCATTTAAAAAAAAAATAATAATCATAATGAGGAATTACTCACGTTTATTGGCAGTGCAAAGTAGGTATCGAAGCAGGCGAGAAGGATGAATAGAGCAGTTATGAAATAGTAAATAGCCGCTGTCCGAGTATTCGGAGACATTATTTTAGCCACGGTGCTTATCACGGCCGTTATCACACCGCTGATGTTCTGCAATTACGTGAAAAAGATAAGACAAAATAAATTTATTGATTATTTTGTGTCGTATTGCAAGAACGATAATTAATAAACGTTGCTCACCGAACCCAGGATAATCGCTCCGGTATACTTTCCCGGTAATTTGGCGGCCATTCCGAATACCGAATTCTGATAGATGCCATTAGCAGCTGAAATATGACATTTTTGTTTGGACAAAGACTTTTTTTCATTTTTTCTTGTCGTGATTAACGTTGTAATCATTGTTGACAATCAATCGAACTTACTGTTCAGAATAACGACGGACACCATCGTCATCCAGAAAAATACCGATGCCCAACTTGAACTGTCGGCCATTGCGAGAACGATCGTAAAAATTATCACGACTCCTTGAACGAACAGACCCCAAACTATTCGCGTCGTCAAATTACCTCTGAAACATTTGTTCAAAAGAAAAAAAAAAGAAAAAAAAAGAATTTCGATTTTAAATCTTTTCTTTTAATATAATTTTACAAAATAAATTTTTTCAAAAATAAAAAAATCATCAAAAGTGATTTTAAAAAAATATTGAAGAACTCACCCAAACTGAACAAAAATGTTAATCCAGTTGAAACACAAATTCGGAATTTGCGCGGCAAATCCAATGTCCGCGAGAAAATTCGTCGTGTCAATTTTTTCGCCTGTGTACTCCTCGGAGAGTTTGAAGTCGGTAAAGTACTGCGAAAATTTGAATAAACATTTTTTTTTCTTATTCAAAGGTTTTTTTTTCGGTTGCTTCAATCCATTAATCATAGTCTACTGATTTTACAAATATCTTTCGAAAAACAATGAAGGTCGACGGTCAACGTCGGTGAATTGTCATTCATTAAGGACGGCAGAAATAAAAAGAGAAATAGAGAGACGAACACGCAGAAAGAGTTTCTTAACGTTCAAATGAGCCACTTACCTCCCTCGCCGTTATAAATAGGTTCCAAGGCATCAAAGCGCCGATTCCGTGGAGCAACATTATGAAGAAAACGACGTTCATCCTTTGACAAAAAAATTTCTTGCCATTATTCAATAGTTAAAAAAGTAAAAAATAAATTTTAATTTTTTTAGGTGATTGAACAATTTAGGAACTGATTCTTCATTCTTTGTAACTTTCGAGAGAGTAAATATACAAAAGTATGTAGTTAAATTGTCATTAGGAACTTTGAAAAATTGACTGTGTTATGGTCACTTTTGTGACTAAGTGAGCGCATTGGCTGAACCCGCGCTACGCACCCAATTAGCATCAAAAGTGAGCAGGAAAAAAACGGCAAACTATCTCTAAACGCTCCAGAAGAATCACAAGCATCTCTGTAAGGAGCAGGGATCGATGATGATTGGGCAGAAACAAATTTATTTATGAAAAACTTAATATCAGCGCGAAACTCAGTTTACCTCAGCGAAAACTTTGAACGCGTTTATCTCGAAACGACTTTTATAAAACGGTAGGAAGTGTATGTTGAAAACCATTCGGTCGATTTTATTCAAATTTACAGGGGATCTTTAAAAAAGGATTTTGTAGCGCACGATGAGACGGATTTTTGTTAAAAAAATGTTTTCCTCTCCTTATTTGTTTAAAAAAAAATCAAACGCTTCTCATTTGCACAAAAAAAAATATTGGATCTGGTCATGCACTAGATTGACTCGTCTAGAATGTTTATCAATGGTATTTAATTTTTTTTTCGTTTGTTCTTCATTTGAAAAATATGAGAGCAACGTCAATAAATAACGGAAATAATAAAAAGAAATATCCTATAAAATCATCTATAGAAATATATATAAAATCATATCTTCATTCATCTAGCTATAATTGTTTCTTCCTTCAATGATTACAACTTTTCTCGTTTTGTTTTTAAGGTGTATATGGGCCTCTAAATAAAATTAAATGTGCTGTACGAGAATTTATTTTTCGCACCTGTCTTTCGGTGGATTCAGTTCCAAGTGCGCTCGATCCATGGTTACTCCTTTGAAGTTCAATTCGTCTTCCGGTCTTCCGGTACCCTCCCAGCCGGGCGATAACCGAACTGGTTCCGATCCTGATGATTCAACGTTGGCCACAGATGATAATTTATTTTTATTACCGTTATTTTTATTATTGTTATTATTATTATTGTTGTTATTGTTATATTGTCAGGGATATTGAAGGGTGATTAGCACCGAAATGAGAAACGAATTCCCATTGAAACGAACGCGTGATGTGGTCAAAATGGCCGATGGCCACGTCGCTGTGCGGTGGTCACGCGTTCACCAAACGGTATGCGACGAATCTTTGGAATGCGGTTGAGGCACTTTTTTTTCTTCTTCTTCATATCTTTTTGATACGAAACGAATTTCTATGAAGTGATTTCAAATAGTTGGCAAAATAATAGATAGATCTGAAGATAACATTTCTAGTCACAGAATAACGGCTTTAATTATAAAAAAATAAATATGTATACATGTATATATTTTTTTTTATCTAGAAAACTTTTTTTTTTTAAGTTCGAATACAGACTTGTGTGGGCGTAGCATCGGCCCACCAGTGGCTGATGGTAATGAATAATGCAGATGTGTCGAAATTAAATTCTTTCCAAATGAATAAGTTATCGCCATGAATTATAATAATCAATATTATCATATTATCATGAAGAAAAAAAAATACATGTTTCCATCTTTGTTCAGAGATGGTTTTACTGTCAAAAAAATAATTGGTACAAGCCTTGCAGTCTGTCTTTATCATCAATAGCCTAATACCATCGATTCCATTGATTAACTTTTTCCTCTTCAATGATTCTTTCAACTTCGTTCATGGATATGAATTTTTCCACCATAAACGTCAATTTATTCAATTTACCGAGGTTGATCAATATTTAGTGTCGGTCAAAATTAAAAAAAAAAAAAAAAAAAAAAAAAAACTCAATCTAATTTTTCGTGAATTCGATTGACGAAAGTCGGATTCGTTTTACGATTGACAAAGCGGAGCGATTCGCACAGCCATAATTATGATTGATGATGCTCGTACAATTTATACGATATTTCAAGGGTCCGAGGGTCAAACGATACGTGGCTCGAACTTATTAATCATGAGATACATTCGTGCCGGATAAGTTTTCAGGGAGATGCAAGCGCGCCAGCGTTAATGTCAAAAAGTTAGAGCGAGCGGGGGAGGACAAACAACAATTCAAAGAGACCCCAATCCAAATCAATTTAAATATTCAATGAACAGAACAATCTCAGCCCGGATGAATCCAATCCCACTTGGCGTGTCCACACGCTTTTGCCGGCTCATTCCATTGGGACCCAATGAAATTTGCGCCGACTCTGGGCAACTAATTTTTCTCACCATGCTCGGAGTTATTTTTAATTTATTTTTTCATTTTTTTCCAATCCAATGAAAAACAATTATTTGCAAAAGAACCCAAAAAAAACCAAAAATTTGAACAAATGCAATTACCGGAGGAGGATTGCGTCTGAAATGTGCTATAGTCTTTAATTTCACTGTGGTTGGATTCTGAAACAGTAGTATAGGTTCACAAGTTTGAGCGTGGAACAATGGGTCAATGCTGTGGGACCTCTGAATCATTTTTAAACGTCGTATTATATATTCGGAGACATGCATTGGCGGAGCTTATTTTGCCGCGTCGTCGTGGATGATCCTGGTAAGACAATCTCCTCCGTTCAACGATAATACGCAAGCTGTGTCGTCCAGCGGTGCAGATTTGGTTACGAACATGTGATACGGCGAGACTATCCTCGTTACGAAAGACTGATAAACTGTCGATTCGTGACTAAATGGTCGACTCGATTTTCCTTCTTCGGATTATTCGTACGAATGTCCTTGCATTCTTGCAAATCATAATAATCATCGTCTTCAGAAATAATAAATATTTCCACTCGAGCGAATTGGACAATCGAAATAATTTGAAAAAATAATAAAACCACAAAAAAAATGTTTAAAAAAAAATTCAGCGACTCGGCTACTTGAACCAAGTTTAGCAATTTTTTGATGGGCCTTTAACATTGTTTTTCTCTTGTTCCAGGGCGTATCATAAAGTTCTTAAAATATTCTTAGACTGTAAATAATCACAGTCTAAAAAAATCATGGTCAATACTGCAAAATTCCAGCGCTCTTTGCAAATGACTTTTCAGGATAATAGGAAGATCAAAAAATGAGAAGTCTCTGCGAGATGCTGCGGAGCCACATTCGTGAGTCGAGCGGATCGTTCTATTATTATCTCACAGCGATCGACGAGACAAAAATGTCGGGGTCAAAAACATTGATAAAGAGTTATCATCGGCGATTAGATAATAATGCAGTTTCTCAAACTCACCAATGTACGAACAAGGAAAAAAAACCAAAAAAAAAACCGAAAAAGATTAAACGCGACTGGAATTGCGATAGTCTGGTGTCCGCGATGCTGGACGTTCACCGTGATGAAATTTCGGTACTGCGTTGGGCCGAAAGGAAGGGTTGGGAAAAAAAAAGAAAAAGAAGAAGAAGAACCGAGGATGAGAAGAGAAGGAATGGCATCTCATATTCCGTGTGGAGTTTGCAGCAGCAGCATCCACTGCGACCGGTTCGTCTCGACAGGCCACGAGGTTTGCAAAAGGACGCAAAAAAAAAGAATACAAAAAAAAAAACAAAGCAGCAACAATACGAAAAAAAAAAAATGAGAAACGAACGTAAGTATGAAAAATGTAAGCCCATACCTTTCGGAACTATGCGGGCAGCTCCATTCAAATCTTTCAGGAGGGTCTGTTCCTCCGCCCCCGCGCCGAATTCCTTCTTCGTGTACGTGCCCGCCATTTCTTCGGCTCACGTATTTTTTATATATCCGCACGTGGTTTATCCCTATCCAACGTTTCGATAGATTCGCGCGATCAATTCGCACTCGTCATTACTTAACTTATTAACGTCGATGTTTGATTAACTCGTGATTTTTTTATTTATCTATTATTGTTCAACGGAGTCACAGTCTAAGCGGTGTAAAAATAATTTTAGTTTGTCATTTTTTTTATTCTTTTTCTTTTCTTTTTTTCGCGGGCGCAATGCTTCGTTGCGAAGAACCCAACGTAACGCACGATGGGCGGATGGATTATGAGCTTATCGAGATTTTATCATCGCTTTACGACGATTCCTTTTTTTTACGGTCAAATCTTTATTCATTTGGTTTGTTTTTTGTCGTTAAATCTCGAAATTTTGTTATCGTTATAGGCGAGGACGTGAGGACGAACGCGCGGTCGAGTGCGATACGTACATGACGATTGTCCACGCTTACGTCGACTGACGAGTTACGACGAGTCGAGAGTCGAGAGGTGACGAGATTGTCCTCTCTCTGCCTCTATCTCTCTCTTTCTCTCTCTCTCTCTCGTATTGCTTGGAGTCGTAAGCAAGATGCAAACGCTTCTGCTAGAGCGAGTCTAAACCATTTTTTGTCCCCCACTTGAGCGATCTTTTTTTTTCTCTTCAGGTTACCGACCGAGGTTAAAGGTTGAACGGGATACGAGTACGTGGATTGACAGTGAGACACGTTTTCTCGTTTCGGAATTCTTTCTTCGACGCGCCATCGAGCGGGGGACCGTCGAACTGTGGTCACGTTGATGCGAGCGACGAAGTTTTTGAGTGCGAGAGAGAGGGCTAAGTGCTGTTGAAGATTGAAGAATCAATTTTTAAAAAACTCGACGTTGTTACCTGCAGAAGCTCATCAACTAATAAAATTATTTTGATTTTTCGATTTCAGATGATCCAGTGATGAGTTGTCTTATCTCTCCCGTTTGCGTTGATGTTACGTTTAAAAAATCCCGCCCAAGTACGTTGCTAACTTCACGTTGCGATCGCTACCCCCTCTTCGTGATCGCCCGCATACGTCGCGCCACCTGCAGCGACCTGTTGGAAATAATTTGTTTTTTTTGTTGTTGTTATTTTCACGTTTCGAGAGGATGGTTTATCAACCCGACGCTTCGTGCTTCTTTATTGCTTCCAATCGTTCGTGGTTCGTCGCACAGCTGAGTGAGAACGGCGCTGTTGTACGGCGTGAACACAACCACCGGAAATATCGTCGTGTGTCGCGTTGGCCGAGTGGGGATAACGTTCTCGCTACTATAATATATCGTTATACGTGAAGCAACATTTTTCCCCGAATCTCGTAAAAAATTTCACGGATTACGAATTGTCGAAATTTGGCGATTTTAACGAGTGATTGTTGAAAACAAAACGTCAAGATGGTGTTGGCCGACCTAGGACGTAAAATTACGTCCGCTTTACGGTCACTCAGCAATGCGACTGTCATCAACGAGGAGGTACGCCAAATTTCGGGGCACGACTTGTAAACAGATGGAATTTTCACTTTTCATCTTTTTCCGTTGTCACGAATATTTTTTCGTCGTTTTTTATGTTTTTATTTTTAAATAATTTGGCCTAACCTCTTTTGCCTCGACATCGCCGACTCCAAAAATGAAAAAAATAATTATGACCAGATTATGCATCGCTCCAAAATGCATGACCTGCAAAATTATCACACGCCGTAGCAGTTTTTCATCTCCCAACCATTTCTGGATTTCCTTTTTTTTTTTTTCGACAGGTGTTGAACTCCATGCTGAAGGAAATATGCGCGGCGTTGCTAGAAGCCGACGTCAATATACGTTTGGTCAAGAAACTTCGTGAAAATGTGCGACAAGTCATTGATTTTGACGACATGGCCGGAGGCCTCAACAAGAGGCGGATGATACAGACCGCCGTCTTCAAGGAACTCGTCAAAGTGCGTTTGAGAAATTATTCTACGGTCGGTGGAAATTCGTCGTAACAATTGATTTCACGCTCGTTGTATTTTATTTATCGTCACAGCTGATAGATCCCGGCGTTAAGGCTTATCAGCCGGTGAAAGGACGACCGAACGTAATTATGTTCGTCGGTCTTCAAGGATCCGGTAAAACCACCACTTGTACCAAATTGGCTTATCACTATTTGAAAAAGAATTGGAAGGCTTGCCTGGTCTGCGCCGATACGTTTCGAGCCGGTGCCTACGATCAGATCAAACAAAACGCCACCAAAGCCAGAATACCGTTCTACGGAAGGTGAGGGAGAGAGAACGCTTGCGCATCATTCTGAACATTCCGCGAAATCTTTTTGAATCACATTGAAAATATTGGAAAATTAATATTCGTTTGAATATTCGATTCTGTCTGATCGTCTATCGTTGCACTTTCAGTTACACAGAAGTTGATCCCGTGGTTATAGCTCAGGAAGGTGTAGAAATGTTCAAAAAAGAGGGATACGAAATAATAATCGTGGACACGAGCGGACGGCACAAACAGGAGGAATCTTTGTTCGAAGAAATGTTGCAAGTTTCCAATGCCGTGGTAAGAAAATCTCTCCGATGTTTCTTTGAAAAAATCATCAAACACGTATGACAAGACCGAGATAACGATAATAGTAATGCTAATAATTTCAGCAACCAGACAACATTATATTCGTAATGGATGCAACAATAGGTCAAGCTTGCGAGGCACAGGCCAAAGCTTTCAAAGAACGTGTCAATGTCGGTTCTATTATTATAACGAAGTTAGACGGTCATGCTAAGGGCGGTGGAGCATTATCGGCGTGAGTATTGCAATTTCCATGATGCAAACATAAAAAAAAATAAAAAAATAAAAAAATAAATAATATTTTGAATTAATAAAAATTATATGGATAAATGATTAGGAAACATTTTTTATTTCAGTGTCGCGGCTACACAGAGTCCAGCCATATTTATCGGTACCGGTGAACACATAGACGATTTGGAACCTTTCAAGACAAAACCGTTTATCAGTAAATTATTGGGAATGGGTGACATAGAGGGCCTCATCGACAAAGTTAACGAATTAAATTTAGACGACAACGAAGAATTGTTGGAAAAAATAAAACACGGACAATTTACGTTGCGAGACATGTACGAACAGTTTCAGAATATCATGAAGATGGGTCCGATTTCTCAAATTATGGTAATAACAAATTTTCGACTTGTTCATTCAATTTGTCCGATTGTTGTAATGCAAACGATGGAAAAAAAAAGTTTGTCGATGTCATATCTAATTGTGCGATGTTAAATGTCGCCAGGGCATGATTCCGGGATTCAGCCAGGACTTTATGTCGAAAGGCACGGAACAAGATTCGATGGCAAGACTGAAGCGTCTCATGACCATCATGGACAGCATGAACGACGCGGAACTGGACAGCAGAGACGGTGCCAAGCTGTTCAGCAAACAGCCTAGCCGGGTTGTCAGATTGGCACGTGGTTCCGGTGTGACAGAGGCCGAAGTCAAGGAAATGATATCGCAGTACACGAAATTCGCGGCTGTGGTCAAGAAGATGGGTGGAATAAAGGGTTTGTTCAAGGGCGGTGACGCTATGAAGAACGTCAATCCAACGCAAATGGCTAAATTGAATCAACAAATGGCCAAGATGATGGATCCGCGAGTTCTACAACAAATGGGTAAGCTGTCGTGAGGGTTACGTCTCTTCGAAAAACCATTTGTCCATCGTAAACTCAAAATTTGAAAATATTTATATTCTACAAGATCACAAAATATACACCATGGAAAAAAATAACACTGAAAAAAGAAAAAAAATGCCATCCTAAATTTCGGAAAAGCCACTTTCTTTTTTTAATGACTGCATAATTACAAAAAAAAATATTTGCAAATGCTCATAAATGATTTCTAATGTTGCAAACATTTTTATTTATTTTTTACGTCTGATGAAATGAGGTAAAATTTAACGTGACATGGTAAACGATGTGATCAACACCGCATTGCTGATGAAGAAATAAAAAATAATAATATTATACTTTTTTTTTCGACAGGTGGAATGTCCGGTCTGCAGAACATGATGAAGCAATTGCAACAGGGAGCAGCTGGTGGATTGGGCAATCTGATGGGCGGTTTCGGTGGCAAATCTTGAGAGGAGGCTCCTGGCAGTACGACAGCTGCCGTTAATCATTCACACACTCAACAAAACAGACGACAACACAGCCGAATATAAAACAATTAATCGTCACCGAGTTTTCGTCGCCGCGCCATTATTTTCATAATTACAGTTGCATCGTTCTGAGACACGAAGTATCGAGATCTTCATCGACGAAACGGATTTCATCCGCATCAATTATTATCTTCCACCACGTTTCTGTTTACAATTCAACATTTTTTCATCAATTATTCGCATAGAACGCGAGAAAATCATGGTCCATGTTTTTTTTTTCCCGAAAAAATTATCGCGATCGCGACAGCAAGCGTCATCGGAATTCGATTGCGAGGATCGTGCTCGGGTCGATGATGAGTTTATCGTCGGAAACTTTGGTGGCTCCTACGTACGAATTAATTCTGTCGAGGCAACAGTCGAAGAAAAGTTCTTCGATGGTCATATATACTTAGATTTATCGATGATCAACCAACATTGTACGTATTCACGCGTTTACGTTGATTTTTGTAAATAAATTATTATATAATAAAACAATTACGTGACGGACAGTTCAACGCGATATAAAATCAATTGATTTTTCATTGAATCGATTACCCGAAAAAATTATTAATGAAGGAACAGTGTTCGCGCATGAATAAACGTACAACCGCAAAATATTTTTACATTTGGTAATTGATTACCAAATTTTATTCGTTCTACGGAACAGTTTCGTGCCCCGTTGAAAAAAAAAAAAAATGTTTACACGGCTTCTACAAATTGGCCCAATATGAACCGTAAAAATGATTATTTGTCGATCAAATAATTAAACGCACGCACATACACAAAATTCTATGAGCAAACGGAAATGTCGATGAGTATTTTTAGTCTCTGGTTGAAAACAAAAGAAAAATATATAATTAAATATACAATTCATAACATGGCAATCGAACCAACAGTTCTTTTTGTTTTTTAACTCTTTTTTTTAAAATAAATTAATCGCAATGATAAATGAGTTATCGAATAACGATGGGTTCATAAATAAACTATCGATTACAAATTCGCAGACTTTGAACAAATATAACAATTTTTGCCGTTGTCGGATAATTCGTCTGTTTGCATATGAGAACTCGAACGTCAATCGTTCAACTGAAAATCCGTTTGTATCGTCGAAAATTTATTATGCGCGATTCGCGCGACTGTGAGAACAGTTCGAGAGGCTTGATTGAAGAAAGAAAAAAAAAAGATTCAGGTATCGGATTCGACTTGACGTTGAACCTGAGGTTCCACTTCCACCACTGTAGTTGCCACTGTTTCCAAAAGCCCTCGATTCTGCTGTTGATTCTTTATCGGCGAGGTCAAATCGATTTCCGTAATGCTCTGCGGTAATTTCCTCTCAATTATATTAGTTTTAATAGCGTCTTCGATTTCAACACCATTATCGCAATTATCATCTTCCCGTGCGATTCCCAAAGACGTTTCCACCGAAATATCACGTGAAATCGTACGATCGTCTGTGGAATCCCGCGAAAAATTTTTTCCCAACGACAATTTCGTCGCTTGTTTCGTCAAAACGATCTGTTGACTCTTGTCCGAATTATTGGCAATCGTCGACGATCCGGTGTTTCTCTTAGCAAGAATTATTTTCGTGTACTTAATTGTCGGTTGATTGGTTCTCGCAGCATTTTTCATTGGCAACAAACCACCACCGACGTTCCAATTGTTTCCCAACGAAATTGTTTTGTTATTTTCCATTCGCGAGTGCAAAATCCCCGAAGCAACGTTGCCACGTTGTCCGATATCGTTTGTGATCACCGTTCCCACGTTTCCCGTGGCAATTTGATTGCATTGAACTCGATGCTTGTCCGGCTGTTGCTTGTTGCTTATGAGCACGACTTTAGTCGTCGATCCCAATCTCTTCGGCTTCGTTTCCACCGGATCGACGATTCGCGGGTTCGAGCAATACAACTGTCCGATCGGCACTTGCTCGCGACCTATCATGTTCAAATTATCACCGTCCTTGGCGAATATTATCGGAATGTCCAAAATATTACCGAGATCGTCGTCGACAACGTCGTTCACGAGATTTTGGTTTCTCAACGATTGCAAAGTTTGCGTCAATTTGCAACGTTGCGATTTTTGCAAATTATTGTTGTTCATAGTTATCTTCGGAACTGCATTGTTTGTGCATCTCGATTGATTGGTTTTCGAACGACCGGTTAGTGGCATTATCGTCGTTGACGATTTCGTCACGAATGGCATCGACAACGACGATTTCGTCGCGGTTGTCGCGTCGTTTTTCACACTTTCCAACGTATTCGCGATCATTTCCAATTCCGTCGATGATATTTCGTTGAGCGACGGCTTTTTCGGGGAGCACGATAATGAAGAATCAACGATTTTCGTGGAATCACCGGTTCCATCGATGCCTGCAATGCTGCTGTCCGTCACTACAAAATATACAGACACACTTTTTGCTAAGATACTCCCGATAACAATCATCATTATCGTACGATCGAATTACATCGACAATTGCGTCCGTAAATCGGGCTCACGCGATAACACATTCGATTACTTGAAAAGCAAAAAAAAAAAAATGATAAAAGATTATCACAAATGCATCGAAAATGTCTCGAATAAGGATGCAGGAATAGGATTTGAAAAAAAAATTCGTTACTGTAAAAGAAGAAATGAAGCTTTCAATATTTATTCGAACATAAAATATAAAAATTATGACGATTATGCTTACAAAAAATACGCAAAACGCAATAATCGACAAACAAATCTTGTGCCAACACAAACGTTTGTTGAATTAATTTTATCTCATGATCCATTTTTACCTTCTCACAATAAAGTACAAATAATAGCCCCGTTCTTTTTTTTCGTTTTCCCGATACTCAAACTTCCGTTTATATTCATCTGCATGAAATAACTCGCGATTTGATTGTTTTTCCTGACAATACCAATTCTCGTATCCCCCCGCAAAAAAATGTTTATAAATATTATACATATATTTATAAAACCAATTTGAAACTTTTACCAATGGCTTTCCTAATAATAATGACAATGATAAAAATAATCGTCATAATAGTACAATTATTATGAAATTCTATCAACAAAATTGAATTTGGAAAAATGAAAAAAAATTTAAAATTTACAAAAAAATTTCATTCGTGCGTTCGTCGAGAAGGATCCATCACGTATTAAAATATGAATTTATGTACATGTGATGCATACGTGATTATCATCGACCTGCAATTCGTCTCGATCGAATCGCCACGAACGTTAATTTTCAATGATCAAAAAATTTTCACTCTGGAAATGCTCACGTTTCCAATAATATCACTGTCACGCGCAACAGTTCATGGTTCAATACAGTCGTACACGAATCATTGCCATCAACGACGTGCACGTAAAAATTATCGAATAAAAAAAAACAATCGTAATTACGAAAATTAGGATTTCTGAAGTAAAAACGAAACGAAAGAAATATTGCTTCGAAATTATTTTCAGTTCACGAATGAAATGTAAATTTTGATATTCTCGTGGCAAATATTGACGATGTAAAGTCGTTGGCAGAGATATTGATCCAAGATTTTTCCCATTTATTCATCGTTCGTTACTATCCTGATTAGGCAATGATATTCTACCTTTTGCGGGGGCCGTCGCGGTTATCGTTACGGCAGGTCCGCCGCTGCTATTGCTGCTGCTGTTGCTGGTTGTCGTGCTGTTGCTCATGCTTGTCGTCAGCAGAACGCTGCCGCACGATGACGCAATTCCACGTCCCGAAGCAATTGCATTTGTAACCGTTCCTATTGAGCTCTTGCCACTTTGTAACAATGCCGTCAACGCTCCGCTCGTGATCGATGTCGCGGCGGATTTGTTGTGCGAGGCTACGAAATTAGTAACAATGATTGGAAATTAGAAAAAAAAAAATCAAACGAAAATCATTAATTTCGTATTTTGATTTTACTTCTTCAAACGGGTATAGTTTAGCGATCGCACACTTTAGCGATCGCAAATTTTGACATTTTCGTCTAAATTGTTGTTCAGAAATAGATTTGTACCCACGGTTAAGTTGATTTTGCATTTGAGCCAAATCCATTGAGAAGTTTGAATTTTATGATATTTTGAATTTTTCGAAAAATCAGAGGATGTCTGATTTGATTCAGAAAATATTTGAATTCAGAGGAAGCAAATAGCAATTTTTTCAACTTGCATCTTGTTATCGTAATGGTTTACCTAAGCTACTGGCGCTCAATGAAATTTGATTAGCCGACGTGTTCAAAACGTTGAAATTCTTGACATCCGCGTTCTTGTCCGGCAAACTCACGTTCACGGAATTAGCGGTAGTCGATAATTTGGAAAAACGTTTGGTCCAACTGTTCGGCATGCTCGTAGACACGACAGTTTTTATTTTCGTCGATTGTGCGACGTTGGTTTGCACGATTTTCGGAATCTTCGGTCCAAGAGTAATCGGCGAACGACAATCGATGTTAGTTTTTACATTCGTGAGAGCGTTCTGACTGGCAATCGTGGGTGCCAATCTTATGGGTCCGATGGGCGCGAGACTGGCGAGCGAGCCGATGTTCAAGGTGATTCCACCGTTGCTCGTTGAACTCCCATGCTGTTGAATATACATAGAAAAAAAAAACAATTAAATAAAATGAAAAAAAAGGTCATTCATTGTATCATCGTACAAAATAATAGAATTATCATTCTATGATTATGTATTATTTTATAATAAACTATCGATAATTTTCCAATTGAAAAAATTTAATTATTGACAATAGTTAGGTAGACCATGAGCCTGATTCCCAAGGCCTATGAAAGAACGACAAAAAGTGATTATATCAAGGATTTCCATTTTTGCCTTCCAGAGGTACGAAAAAAAAAAAAAAAAAAGAAAAAAAAAGATTGTTACGACAAAAGCCGGACAACGCAGAACGATTATCAAACCTACCTGAGCCATGTGTTTGTTGGAAACTCCGCGATCCGAAAGATTATTCTTTCGATTAGCATTCGTCGCTCGAGATTTTCTTTTCGGCACGATCGGTGTCTGATTATTATTGTTCATCGAAACACCGGTGTTGCAACTGATTCCAGTCGACGGTGTTGGATTGCATTGCGCCGCCAGATTCACGAGTCTCGAAGCAACGGCCATGGGACAGTGATTTCCCGCCGTTGTCACCGGAGTTACAGGACGTGATTTTTTCACGCTCGGCGACACGTTCATCTCGCTATCGACCGAACTGCTCGTCGAATTTTTACGTTTTCGAGTTTCTTTCTTCGCGGTTTTTTCCTTGATCGCGGAATTCGACGACGCAATGGGAAAAGAACGCGGCGGCAACGGATGCGGTTGAAGCAATATACACGCGATGAAATCGCCAATTTCCTCGAGCACGCAACGATCGACCATGCTCTGGGTTATTCCGTCGGACAATTTTTTCGACGTTGAAATACGCAGATGATCGTCAGCCGTGCCCACGATCACCAGACTCGTTTCCACCAACATTTTTTCACGAATATTTTCCAAATCGTCCGGCCTCACGAGACTCGCGTTTTCGCCTATCGCGAACATCACCGGACATCTTATGTCCATTAGAGTGTCGTCTGGTGTACCGCGTTTGCCTTCGACCGTTGTGAATGGAAATCCAAAACACACGACCGCGGTAACGTGTTCCATTTGGGCTATCTGTTGAAAACATTTTTTTTTTTCTGAATTAAATAATTCACAAAATCAAAACGAGAACTTGACCTTCAAATAAATAGTCGAAAAAAATGGTTTATACATTTTTTTTAATAAAAAAAAAAATTGGGGGAACCGATCGAGACACACGAACCTGACAAGCCAGAGCAGATCCGCTATTGAAACCCACGAGAATTATGGGACGACCTGGACAATCGGCTCGTACGTCCTGAATTTTCGATCTGGTCGCTTGAACTAGTTGTTCCGTGCACGCTATCAATGTCATTCTACTCGTCGCCAATGCGACGTGCGTGTGAACGTTAACGACCGTTCCGAGTGATCCCAATTGCGAGATCCATTTTTGCTGTCGCGACGAAACGTTGGCTCCTATGCTCGACGGTGCTACTATCAGTATCGGATTGCCGGGTAATTTTTTCTAGAAATTGTTATTTTTTTTTCAACACCGAGTTAATCGCGAATTTCTTCGACGGTCGAGGGCAGAGCCCGTGACGTTTTATGTAAACGGCCGTTTTTTTTTTTTAAAGAAAAGTCTCGTTAAAATTGGATAGAACATAGCAAAATATTGTATTTTTGATTCAGGTAAGAAATATTATATTTTTATTTTTTAAAAATTTAAACAAAACATTAATTTTTAAGTTATACGACATTAAAAATTCATAAACATCTTAAACAGAATCTTGTTGCTGTTTTAACAAAATAAAACAAAGAGAACTGTTTATTATTAGCTTGAAAGAAAATACGATCGTGTACCTGGGGTATAATATTTTGCTATATCCTTTATCCTGTTTCAACAAGACTTTTCATTATTCGCAAAAAATTTGCGAAAAAACGGCGTTTCACAAGAGCCTAAACTTTCAACGATTATTATGATTTGGTGATGAATTTACCGGTCTGTTGGAATTGAGACAAGTGGCACATGGATCCCACGGTCGTTTCAAGAGCGAACTCAAAGTCTCCCAGCTTATAGATCCGGCTTTGCCGTTAATATTCGGTTGCGTCGCGATCATTCGATCGATCAATTGTGGAATTTTCAGTCTAAGTGTCTGCAATATATCGAGATAAATCGCGAGATAATCGCGTGGCAGATTATCGAACAGAAGCGCGTGAAGCCATTGAATGATTTTCCAATCCCATCCGGTCGATGCCAGAGTCTCTCGAAATCTTTTTGCCGCCGTGTCGCCCGAAGTTCGTCGAAATATCGGCTCCGACCAGGAATTGGATTTCGCGAGTCTGGCCAATCTCTCGGCCGACAATACTCTCAAAACTCGGGTGAACACTCGATGATGAACGGGTAACCAAAGTATTTTGTTCATTTTATCTTCCCAATCGTCGTTGTCGTCGTCCGGACGCACGAAATTGGCTAGCCTCTGAAACTCTTCCATTTGGTGATGAGTTTTGGTTAAATCGAATGGCGTGGATTTCTCTTCAGGTTCGATCTTTTCGATGTCAACATCCACATCCTTGTTTGCTTTGTCTCTGCACAATGAAGAAAATAGCGAATAATATAAAAACGAACTTTTCAAATTTCTGCAAACATTTAAACGATAATACAATAACTTCTGGCTTACCCTGTCGTATCAGGGACTTTGGTAAAAAATAGTTTCTTCACTGGTTTAACATAGATGTTGTCGGGTTTCCAGTTCCACGCTTTGGCATAGCAATGATCCTTGACAACGGCGTGTATATCCAGATCAGAAAAACCGGCGATTTCGTGCAAAAACGTACTGAGTCCATTGGCATTGTCATCCGAGTACTCTCCGCTCGGACTTGCCGGCAATGCTGGGTTCGAGGATACAGGCATCGTAGCTGCCGTTGATATCATTTTCATCGAATTATCACGACCATTCCCTCGTGTCCCACAAACATCCGCCATACCGAGCGCTTCTTCTTGCCGTTGCAAAACTCTTCACAAAGATTCATCGAAGACTTTGCGGATATCAAAACTTCATCAATTTACATTGTTACATAATTATCGTCGCTCGAACGTTCACGAATGTTCACACGTTGCCACTCGTTCAGACATTCGTGTCGAGTTTTTCCGAATCCATTTTTTTCAGGTTATGTTTTTTTTGTACAACGCACATATCAGTGAGAACTAATGGCCGAATGAAAAAAGAAAATGAAATTCAATATCGCATTGGTTTGTGCGAAACGTTGGTCGTCGTTTATTCGCCTCGATTGTAATTATTGAACAATGGCGTGTGTTACTGTCTTCGAGCATCTTATTACGGCCATCTTTGAATTCATGAGTAAACAATGGAGTTATCGTTGTTTGCTTATCATTGCAAAAATCCGTGAAACGTACGCACGGTAAGTTACTTCACATGGCTCGATTAGTGGCCAATTATAGCGAGTAGGATTATGACGGATCGATGTACGATAAATTTCGCGAAATTCGTACGATCAACGTGTGTCAGTCTCAACCTTCATGGAAAAATAAGGAACGTCTCGAGCCTGCGTTGTCGCAGTCCGCGTTTAATCCGTGTTAGCAGCAATTTTAGCACCGAGTGACGAATCGTCCATAGACCAAACGGTTAATGACGTACTTCACTGAAAGTGAACAGATTTTTGTTGCAGGCACATGGTTAGTTCATCAAAACTTCTTTGGGGGTGCTCGCATGCGTGCGATAAGAGACGTCTGCTGATTCGGTTATTATCGTTGGCATTGCCTAATATTTTTTCTTTTTTACGTGAGTGACCGTGACTCCGAATTCACTAAAGAGTATTCACTGCGATTTTGAGTCATTACTATCTCTGGGAAATCAAAATTTATCAAGGAATCCTATGATGTACCTTCAAAACAATTGTCCTTTTGTCAAGTTTTGAGGTTATATGCAGTAGTCGACGCATAGCCCAGCGGCCATCTTTTATTGCATCCGATGCTAGCGCCGCAGTTGGGAAGTTCCCGTACCGCTTTGCTTCCGGCAGATAATTCCACAGATTCAATGACGTTGGTTTGGTCTCATCCTGTCAATCCTTCATGGCTTAAGATGATGTTCTCTAGCTTTCTCGTTCGTCCCATCTCCGCCATGAGTGCAGCAGAGAAAGCGCTATCGACGCTCGCTGCGGAGCGAGAGAGAACGACCGATAAAGATGGCACATCATCTCAACGGATGTTTAAAAAAAATGGCGATATCCAGTGGTTGTTCGAGTGTCCTCAAGTTGTTGAATTACGTTCAACGAGTACGACCGAGTTTCAATAATTTGTGGTTCAACGTAACCGATCGACAATATTTATGTCTTCGATTATCATTAATCGGCACGTACAACATGTATTCGAGCGACATAAAAGCGGACATTGGCGCGTTAAATGACACAACCGTCGCGAAACCCAAAAAGAAGAAGGTATTTATACCGAGAGTAACACTACTGACTGAGAACGGCGATATGTCGATCGTGACACTCGAGATGGCCGGTAAAATAGCAAAACGGCGAAATTTGAAGCTCGTAAAAATTTTGGACTTCGATTCGAAGACCGAAAGACCAATATACAAACTCATGTCCACCAAAGCGTTCATTCAGGAAGACAGTGTCAGAAAAGAAATGAAAAAAATGGAAAAACAATCGTCGCTGAAACCGGAAAAATTGTTGGCCGTGACGACTAAAATAAATGACAACGATCTGCAAACCAAATTCAAAAGCATCATCAGATTTTTGTCCAAAAAACACGAAGTCAGATTTGTTATCAATTACGATGGGAATGAACAGAAGTGTGTAAGTCATTTGAGATATCGAAAAAACATGGAACATGTTCAAAGACGTTTGTACGGAGAGAACAACCAAAAGCTCATTGAAGAGCGTCTGTTGGCCTCTTTCGTGTGTCATTTTAATTGAATCGGTCGAATTTCATTTTTCAGGAAGGAATTTTCACTCAATTAGAAACTGTACTTAAGGATGTACCTGTGACAATTAAGAAAATTAAGTCGCACGACAGATTAAAGATTCATTTGTGTCCAAAACTGGAAGAAACGATTCGGGACGATTCTGAAATCGGAGCAAAGGAGACAAAGAAAGAAACGCCAGTTGCCGACGCATCCTAACGTTAACGTCGCGTGACTTTTAGCTCTTGTGCATCCTTCATCGATGGGGATTGGAAAGATTGCGATGGAATCATTGTTGTAAATACTATTCCAGACCTGATAAATTTAATTAGCTCTTCCAACATCAGAAGACTTACATTGCGTTTGTTTTTCTTTTTTTTTCTTCATTATACAATAACAGTCATTGTTAATTCGAGTCGTTCGCTGTACATAAATAATGTTTCAACCTTGACAATGGCTGAAAATCCTTCGTCACCCACGAATATAACTAATAAAATTATGTTCCTATGAAAACTTTGTATACATACACCGAGATGTACATTTCTTAACGCTGATGGAATAGTCTGAAAGTTTAGGATCAACCCCCAAAGTGCAATTACAAAAAATACTTTAAATCAGGGCGATACATCTCAACGTTAGAATAAAAGTTTTGCGATACATTGAGTCTTCAAAACAACCGAAGGATGCATCACTTTTTTTACACAGGATGTTCATCGATGACTTTTACTTCGAAGACAATTAAAGAAAAAAAAAAAAATAACAATAATAATTCTACACAGATACGTCCAGTTGGGTATAATGGAATTTTTCTTTATGTCAATACGATATCGAACCCTCGGAAGGATATCTAATATTTTCTAAATCTACAATACGTCAAAACCCCGCGAAACGGTAGAATTCCGGACGACTCGTACCGGCGCGTTATCACGAAGATTCATGTGTGCGTCACACCGTGGATTGGATTACTAAATTTTTCGGACAATAATCAAACGTGGTATACTTGTTGTTTCAGTGCCGGATTAGCCATACAGCAGACGTAGGCTCCGCGCGCCCAGACAGAATAAACATCAGAATTCAAATATCCCGCGCGTTTGCCCGGGATAATCGAATGTTCGCTTTTTCGACTTTGAAGCGTAAAAAAAAGTTATCAAGGAACATTATGGGACAAAATCGTCTGAATAACTTCTCCTTAACGACCATTGAATGTGATTCACTTCGTTATAGATAAATTTTGTGATTTTATTTTATATTCTGAATCAAACCGAGGGGTCTCCTCATAACATTTGCTATGAGCTCCCTGCTGGCTCAATCCGTCACTGTTATTATTCATATCAATTTCAGGGACAGGGAAACGTGGAACATTTTTGAAATTCAACCAATTTCTTGCAGCTTTTGCGATGATTATCGCGATGTTGAATCTCGCTGTTTCTCGTGCGATGCCGAAGAGATTCCCCGCACGAGGCGTTGCATCGTGACCACGGTGACCATTCGTTCGATTCGCAATTTTTTCCACGATCGCGATAACGCTTGCGTCGTCTTGCCATTTCCGTAGCTTCGTCGCGACATACCGGATGTTATAATCATCGAATCTCTAACGTTGTAGTTTTCTCCCAATGGAGAATGTGCAAAAACCAACAACAACAAAAAAAAAAAACTACTCACTGCAATGCGGAAGTCTCATACAACGACGCTTGCGTATTAATTTTGTCGGACACCTTCTACCGCCATTCTGCGGTCTCATCTGCAAATCGATATCAATTCAAGTAATCAATTCCTTCAAAATTTCATTAGACCCAAAATTATATTATTGTACAAAATTTACCAGAATACTTCGAGATTGGTACGTGTAGTCGCGACAATCGTCACATCTCGACCATTCGGACCAATCGGTGTATCGACAATTAACCTTTTTACCACCGTCGGAAATTTGTCGAGTAATTTGATTGACCGCTGCCAAACCGTTGAAAGGATCGTTACCTTCGGACCCTGAAGAAATCAATTCTACATTACACGTGTGACCGGACGAATATGACAAAAATACGTCCATCAATATTAATTCATCGTGATACGAAAAAAAAAAAAAAATCTGCGATCTTTGAATAATGAGTAGGAACGTGAAGCTTGATCACATTTAGCTCGTTTGATCTTGGATCTTCGTTGATCTTGCGGTATGTGGTAGCTCAGCACGCTACTGATGGAAACTTTGAAATTTTTCATCGCCGCCATCTCTCCTTAACGTTTCAAGCGTTTAGCAAGCGTGAGGGGTGAAATTATCATTGACGGTCAGTTAATTATAGATTTAAAAAAAAAATGATAACCGCTATTTACGAAATTCGTGGGTAATAAAAACAAAAATTGTTATGGAACTCACTCGCATCCTCCAGGCAAACTTTTTTGCATTCCTGAATAGTTGCAAAATTGTTTCTGTTGGATCTACATCCTGTCCAAACGAATGATTTGCAAGTATTGGTTTTTTTGTCGAAGTAGTTTCTGCGATAATGTCCTCTGCAGGCTCCTGTGATGAGGGGCTCGTTGCATATGTCTGAAAACACGTGATAAATTTTTCCAAGTGAATCATCACATTCAATGTTCATAAAGGTGATGTTATTTGGAAGATTTTGTCCGATAATGTTCCTTGAGGCCTTTTTTCGAAAAACGATTTTCGACAAAAGATCAGAAAAAAATAATCAATTGATCCCGCTGATCGATGTATTTTCGAGAATATTTTCGTGAAACGAATTTTTATCCTGCATAATTGCCACAAGGGATTGTTACCAATCGCGTCGATCTTGGAATAACCGCACGAGGCTATATCCGCGGTACAATTATGAGCCTCCGTTCTGCAATCCTCGGGTCCCACGTACGAATCGTTTATGGGATATCGCGTTCTCGAGGACACTCCAGGACCGCAGGACGAACTGCAGGGCGACCACTCGGACCAATGGGCGTACATGTCAGAATGGCACTTCTGCGCAATTGAAAAATAAAACGAGTGTTGTAATTTTTTTTCCATTACACATTATTTTTAATGAGTAATGTAATTTTTTTCCCCATTGAAAAAGTTCATCGACAAGAATATTCGAGGTGACATTGAATTATTCTAGAATATCTCGCTTAGGCGATAGATTTGTTCCACACAAAATCGCATATTAAAAAAAATCTGCAAATACTTTAATAATCACAAAAATAATTGCTCACCAATGGGGTTGAGTATTATTTCAAATTCGGTTAAAGTAGTTGCACCAACTTTCAACATATTTATCTCTTCCATACATCTATTATCATAAACATATTAGCATTATTTTAGCATGTGCTTGGTTTTCAATGATACTTGACCTATTTCGTGAAGAAGCGATGATACACGTCTGTGTCTGATGGATTTAGGTACTGCGAGAAATGGTGCAGGCATACTATATAGCACGATCGAATAATATGGCAATAGGAAGAATATAAAAAAAAGAAAACGTTACGGTTAATTATCGTTAGTCATTCATGATATTTGCATTTTTTTTTCGCGTTAAGATCAATCGAAAATCGTGACGTACAAAGTGAACTTTTTGTTGTTGTTGTTGTTGTTGGATTAAGTGATTTGTTATATGAATTCAATACGTGTCAGATCGGGCTTTCCGTACCTGCATCCATTCCTCGGTTACCTCCATCAACAATGGACTTGACACATAAGCCGCGGCCTCCTCATCGGACTCTTCGTTATCATCCTCATCATCGCCATCATTTTGGCCCTCGTCATCGTCATCGTCCTCCGGCTTCACAACGTTATTCGCCAAATTCGTTTTTTTTTCTTTTCTTTTCATTCATCTTAAAACTAACCCTGGCGAAATCTTTCACCAACTCGACTGTCCTTTTTTATTTGTCTCAAAATAAAATTATGCAATTTCAAAAATAATTCAATTTATCTTATTTTCTGAGCGACGGAACAAAAAGTGAAAATATCGGATCGCAACGTGAAATTTTTCATAAGACGTTCTTTCATTGGAATTTCCGGATTTTTAAAAATTCCAAATAAGAGGAATATTGAATTTTGATTTCTTTTTTCGCCAGAATTTTATTGATTTCTAATTTTATTGATCGTCTAATAAGGAAGATCTTTTAAATTCGTTGGGCTTACCTTCTCCATTTCGGAATTCGAACACGAATTCGGACATATCACAGTATCCTGAAGATTCGGTGCGTCCGGTAATATTCGACATTTCTTGTGAAACTTTCGGTACATGAATTTACGCGTACGTTTTTGATGTCCATCGTCGCAAGGTTCTGCGCACGGGCTCCAATCCGACCATTCGGTCAGTGTGCACTCTTCGGAATCCAGTGTCAACTGATTACCATTTTCCAAGCTGAAAAAAAAAACAACAAAAAATTACAATTTAATCGATAATTTTTCATGAACAATTGACGCATCGATCGAATCACGTTTACTCACCAGTTTGGATGAGCGGTACAAGGTTTGCGATCGGTCAATAGTTCGGTACAATTATTCGCGAGTGCCGCAGTCTGATTGAGATAGCTTCGCTGTTTGAGTTGAGTGCACGTTGGTGGACATTCGGACCAATCGGACCATTGAGTCGTTCGGCAGGCTTCTGAAGGCGTCAATGAAAAAATCGTTGAGTTAGAAATCAATTAATCGTTCATGATGTACCTACCGTTACATATTTTCATTGACTACAATCACGACACGAAATATTTTACATCAACACGAAATACCAATTTTCAGCGTTATAATTTAATATTGAAAATTTATGAAAAAATAATCGAATTGAATTACGCACGACAAGCTCGGCTGTACAATAAATTACGCGCTACGGTCACGGGTAGAGGTCGAAGATCAGAACGACCGAAATTCAGAACGCTCAATGCTTCGAAGAGACAGAGTTAAGAACTTGTGTATATAGGTATAGTTTCGTAGATCGTTCGACTTGATGCAATGTTGTGGGTTTTTCAACCCAATTAACAGACAAAGATTTTCAATTAGCACGGAAATCCTTTAGATGGCGTTGATAACACTATAAAAATTTCGAGGGTGTGTAACCCTTTGAATTGTCGCAAGAAAAAAATTAAAACAATAAAAAATCAATACATTTTTGGCTTTCCGTGCGAACACTGGCTAAACAGCGCTAGATGAACTAAAAATTCTCATGAACATTGTTGTAGAGAATTCAATTTTCTACAAAAAAGTTTCAGACGACATCTATCCAGCATCGATAGTTTACCCGTGGGAAAGCTCAAAAGTTGGACAATGTGGGAAAACGCCCGACTGGTAGACGTTCAGAATTCCGTACGTTCGAAACTTTGGCGTTCTAAATCTTGATGGTTCTGAATTTCGACCCGTGCCCACAGTCACTAATCATTCTAAATAATAAACTGAAAGAAACCTATAACAAATTTTAGCATCTTTCGAACGAAAGATTCATTGCATAGTTTCAATTTGATTTGTGTAAAACTTACATTTAAAAAAACTCTTCATGAAAAAGAAAAAAACTGTGCATTAAAAATACTGCACAAAAAATACATATATTTTTTTTTGCCATCGAATAAATCGCGGGCGGTGCGTGGTGAACATAAAAAACAATCGTCGGGACAATGAAGTTCGAAACATCATAAAAATTGTCATCCCCCATTCACAACAAACGATACAACGACGAAGCAACGAAAATAAAGCAATACTTGCTATGCTTATGCCGTTTTGGAGAATCTTCACCACCTTCGTTCGTGGTTGGAGCCACAGTATCCCCACATTCTTTCTCATACAGTCTCTGCCGATTGAGATGGAGCTTGGCCATGGGTTTCATGTCCTGTCCCGAAGGATCGTAAAACGGTGCTCTGGTGTCGTTCGGATTGCTCGTCGTGATCACCCTGATCGGTTCGTGTTCATCCATCGGTGAATCCGGTGACTGTGACAGAAATGCGTAGAAAAGTCGATAAAAGCTTTTCAAGGCTTCCGAGAAAAAAAAAGAAAAAAAAGGAAACGAGAGCACATTACAAACCGAACAAATTTTTGCGGTGTTCATTTTTCTACTAATATTTTCTATACGTTCAATCCTTGTGTTTAAATGATGATGAAAATAAATCGGATTAACAAATCAATGGAAGTCACATTGGTCTTGGAAAAAAAAAATAATTTTTTTTTAAATAAAAAAAAACGAATTTTTTAAGTTTTCACGCGTTTTGATACTGACCGTGTAAGTGATACCGTCGTCGGTACCCGCATCGATCGGATACAGATTGAGCTCTTTGTGCTCGATCCACGAACAATTTTGAAGACACAGTTCCAGTCCGGACACCCCGACTATCCAATCCGGCGAAGGTACTGCACCCCAAAAGTTTCAAAGTACTCGTCAATAAATCGATTTCTTCAAAAAAGTTCATATTCATTGAAAAATTTTAATTCATTTTTTATTCCCGTACCAATCATGGAAACCAATGACATCAAGTGGTGCTGTCGATCGACGCGAAAAACTGCGAACGTTTTTCCCGTGACGTTTGGATAAGTTATGCCTCTGGCCTTGATTATCGTCCGGATGTTCGCGCTCTAAAGATCCCACAGAGAAAAATGCATTCAGCCTCTCACCAGTTTCCACAGTTTACCAAAATTCGTCGTCGAATATTTCGTCGGTCGAATGATCAATTTTTCAAAATAATTCCGGTAGATTTTTTAAATTTACTTTTTCACTTAAAATCGTTTAGAATCAAACTGTTACAATGAATATAAATTATATAAAACGTCGTTGGACTGTCATATCAATTTTCATCGTTATTTTCGGTGAATTATAATTTTCGACAGTCACGAAAAACATAGCAATGAAAAACTTAGCCTAATTATATAAATATATATATTTTTATCGGTTCATCGTTATGGACATTCGTACTTGACGCTTCAATTCGGATTCCAAAATTCTCGTCGAACCAAGTTCGGCAACGTGTTGCAATCCCTTGCTGGCAAGTTCGTTGATTTCCCAAAATCGATAATCAACGGTATGAGAAGCTCCGATCACGTCTGAGAAGCGTATGAGCCAACCCTTGCTCGGAAAATCCTGTAATCAATTAATGAACGACGCTATGGAACAATTACGTCATCGTGATAGATGTCTTAGCCAACGCCTGTCACGTTATAAGCGCAATGCGCTCTATATATTATATATACATCGCTGGAAAGTGCATTGGCGATAATATTCTCGTCCCGATGTAACTTAAATTGGAGAGAGGAGAAATACCGACGAACCTTGGGGTGGGTATTCCTCGACCATAGTCCTTCGAACGTCACTTCGTACTTGGCTTCGTCACACGCGCAACATTCATCGAGGACCTCTCCAGGATTGTCCTGCACCGCTTTTGGATTCTGACAAATCGTTCTCACCAGCGAACCTTCGTCGATGTACCAGTTCTCCTCATTCTCCACAACCGTAGCTCTGTCGTGGGAAGCATATTATCAAAGTTGCAATAACTTCAAATGAAACTCATTCAAAGTACATTAAACGATACACGAAAAATTACGAAGGGGTCAAAATTAGGAAGGGGTCAAAATTCAGAACGGCTGAAATTCATAACGGCCAAAATACAGAACGGCCAAAATTGAGAACGGCCGAAATTCAGAACGGCCCAAATTCAGAACTGCGCAATGCTTCGAATGTGCAGAATTTCAAAACTGACAGTTAAATTATTCTTTCCCCACTTCACACACAGATTGTCTGTTCACCTGATAACCACGCAACTGCTACCTTCGGGCGGACTTGTCCAGAATACCGTAACGTCCTCTTTTGGTATTTGGTTTCTCTCGGTCACTGCGCTCGGGCACTTTTCCGAAAATTGAGTGAGCAACTCGTCGGCGAGGTCGAAGCTTCCGGCCTCTATCGAATCATCTTTGGTCTCGGCGGTCAGGAGAAATCTCGTGAATTTCAGAGGTCCGTACTTGGTCTTTTCACCCTCGATCGACACTGAAATCATTCCTCAGTACCTTATCAATAATGCAGTTATGGGTGTGTGACGTTCTGGCATATTTTTCGGTATTATAGAATTTTTATTACAAACAAGCGCAACGATTCTCCATGAAGTACTTATGAAGTACATACTTATGAAGTACTTATGAAGTACTTATTTATTACATTCTTTAAATTATTATTATTTTTTGATTCCTAAAATTGACCGAAACTAATTTTATAAAAAATGTTAACCGACAATTTTCCGATGGAATAAGTTCGCACGTTAATCGGACAAACAGTCGTTGTTTTTCCTCGTGCGTGGCGACGTATCCGACTCCACAGGGTCGTGTCTGCCAGCTGTTCGCCGTATATACGGCTTCTTTGGTGCCGCGTAGGTCTTCGTGGGCTTCCGCGACACCAACCTTGTGACCGCTTCAACCTCAGTGAAAAATTAAGCGAACGCAGCATTGCTTTTACCCCGAATCCTCATTTATCGATGAAGCTTCTTGCCTGAACCTGAGGAAAGCCTATTGTTCGGGCATTTGGAGTTGGATCTTCCGGAATTCTTTCAGTTACTTTTTTTAGGTTTATTGCAATGAAACTTGGTGATTACATTCATTGATACTATTAGATGATGCAGGCATTGGTTTTTGTCACAAAATATTGAATCCTTGAGATAAAATAGTGAAATTATTTTTTTTTCTACTTTATTACTTTTTTAAAGTCTTATTATTTCCCTGAAAATAGTAATTTTCAACTTGGTAAAAATATTCTAGTTCAGACGGTAGCGAGATGTGGTCTCAATAGGCCTTCAAAATTGGAAGTCCAAATTTGAAGTTTTAGACAGATTATTGTCAACACTATAAACGTCATGAAAATGCAAAAATTGAAAAATCGAAAGAAAAAAATTGAAAAACAGCCATCCCAACCCTTAATGTACATTCACAACATCAACGATACGTCGAGTCACTTGTTCCGGGGACGCCATAACGACGGGGATTCCCAGGCTGCTGCCAGCTCGTCGCGGTGCCAATCAACTCGACGTTTTTAATTCCCAGTGAATGTCTCGCTCGTTCATGTGTTTTGCGTGCCAACGCAGAACACAGCCTTGTACAACCACGACGATCAACACCAAAATGGTCTCCAAACCGGTGCTCATCATTACCATAAAACACTAATGTGCGTCATTAACTTTGGGAACAATTAATTTCATATCAAATATAAAACGATGAATGTTCAATGGCTTGTCCAAAGAAAAAAATATATTTTTCTTTATCGAAGAAAAATTGCATCTGTCGATCTCACTGTTCATACATTTTGTTTATGCTTCGCAATTTTTCAATCAATCGCATTAATCAACATCTGCAGATTTTCGAGATTTTGAAAAAGAATTATTACATTAAAAAAAAATTAAAATAGGTAATGATAAATATTATTTACATATAAAATTATTATAAACCGTATCACTTACTATAATTTGCAAATATAAAATATTAATTAACTATACTTTGGTCAAAATAATTAATTTTGTTTTTCAGAAGCCTTGCCAATGGCGATCGTATTTGTTCAAAAATTAATAACAATGTGGTAACAATAAAACAACAACAAAAAAAAATATATTCATCAGAAGTTTGCTGTTAGTTATGACCACTGGCTGTTTAAAAAATTGGATACTCGTAGGTCTCTGTTACCTTGAACCGAATTACAAACTGAATCAAACGAACCCATTGCCCCAATTAATGATGAAAAAATAATAATAATAATAATAATGAAACGAGAATGCTCTGATTTATTGCGTCATCGAAGTGACCCCCAACTGTCACCCCAGCAAGTATCTTCGAATATGAAAAAGCACGTTCAGTCGGTATATGTCGGTGTGTGTCGTCATTATTAATTAAAAAACTGTGCCCGATGAAACATGTGCGTAGCGTCGAGCGTTTACACATGTCGCGCACAAGCGACAAACGCCGGAGCTCTGGAAGCTCGACGTACAGCTTTTCCCATAACCCTGAATTAAAGGGATTAGTCATGAAATACGTATTCAACTGCAGCCTTCGCAAGTATATCGGGTTTCGGAATGACCGTTCTCCGGTTTGAAGCTACGGACATTACCGAACTGCTCGACGCATTTTAACGCAACGAACGAGATAAATTTTCTACACAAACTTACGACGGATGATTTTTTTTACATACACACACACACACACACACACACACACACACACACACACACACACACACACACACACACACACACACATAAACACGCATACATACACGTTCTGTGTATTGAGATTAAGGGAGACCTCTACTTTTCTCGAAGTGTCAAGACTATATATATATATATGTTAAAATTGAACAAAAAATTTGCAAAATTTACCAAGTTATTGTATTATAATCACCGACTCATCGTCGCCGCTATCACCTGCTCTACTCGAAACGCTTTTTTTTCTTTCGAAACAGCGTTCAAGTTTTGTATTATTGCAAATTGTTTTTTATTTTTTTTTATTTTGCAACCCGTGTTCACGATATTTGAAAAACCAGATCACCTATTGACTTAAAACGTTAACAGCATGCAGAAAATATATACATTTTCTCATACGTTGACAAACGGAAAAAGTGATACGTCACATATTTTTTTGTTTCAATTAAAAAAACAAATTCGGTCAATTTTTCGTGAAAAATCGATCATTCGTCAAAAATCGATACAGTGAATAAACGGCCATTACCACTATTACTACTAGCACTAGTGATAATGAAATGAGGACAGAAAAAAATACCGACAAATTGCAATGAGAGGCTGTAGAGAAGCGATTCGATAGATTTGTCGGGAACAAGCATCGATTCGAGGGGTTTTCACTTCTGGCGTTGTACGTCGATTCACGATGACGGAAATGAAGTGAAAAGCAAACCGCCATCGCGAACGCGAGGTTGCGTCTCAATCGAGTCATCTCCGGATTCGTTATTGGAACTTTAGTGTACATAACAGTCGCAAAGTAAATAATTCATTTGGAAACAATGGGATCTAATTTGAGTAAATCGAAGATGTGTCTGTTGAGAAGGATAATATAAGTTTGATTGGAGTCTGACGTGAGATTGAAAGTGAAAACGTTACGAAGAGTTAAATCGAACACAAAGATATTCAAAAGCTCAATTAAATTTTGAGCAAAGGTCCAAATTCGGAACGATCAATGTTCAGAACGACCAGAATTCATAATTAGCGTGAAAAAACTTTCAAATGGCGTCGATAATTCAAACAATAAAAAATCGATGCATTTTCATCTTCCGGTCCGAACGCTGGCTAAACAACGCTAGATAGACCAAAAGTTTATATGAACAATATTGTAGAGAATTAAATTTCCTACAAAAAAGTTCAAGACGGCATTCATCCAGCATCGACAGTTTACCCGTGGAAATTCTCGAAAGTTGGACAATGTGGGAAACCGTCCAACTGGTAGACGTTCGGAATTCTGTACGTTCGAAACTTTGGCATTCAAAGTAATGCCCGTTCTGAATTTCGGTAGTTCTAAATTTTGACCCATTCCCCTAATTTTGCGGTAGGATCACCGCATTCCGTCAGCTTTGATTGGATTTTTTGTTTTTCCAGCTGATATAATCGAATTTCGATGGCACGTAGGGTCATTCGTGAGAGATAGATAGATAGATAGCCCGAGTTTAATTACCGAGCAGCGACTGCGATCGATTTGGCGGAAGCGGCGTTCCGTGAAGATTGGACAAAATGGAGTAGCGAAGGCGAAGTCTGTACCGTCGGACCGAAGTGAAAAAAAAACCGACTTATAGGATACCGGTTGGTGAAACGTGCGGTTGACGTTCATTGGACTTTTAGCTTGGAAGTGTTTTCACTTCCATAACCCGGAGAAACTTGCGAGATTGCGATCTGTACGCGCGAATGTGTTGATTTTTAGAAGCCGAAGAGTGTTCAACAAAACCATCCTTATTGCTAGTGGACCCCGGAAATAAGAAATTACATTAACTATTTGCCATTCGCTGATAGCCCGGCTAATGGAACGCCGGAGAAACCAGCTGCAGAGCTTTTTCCGTGAAATTACTTTTCACATTAAAGCTCGCAATTTATCTACAGAGCACGTTCAAGTTTGTCCTTTATCTGGATAATTGTACGAAGCGATTGTCATTGAACTAAACTTATGGGACTTGGTTCAGTACTCCTTGTAAAAAAGCATACTGATAGTTTTTTAGAAAAAAATATTGGATAGATGTTCAGCTTCGAATCAAAGAAAAATATTTGAAATTTGGTTCGTTGAATCGAGGGACTACATCCACCTGTTTTAATTTATTGTGAAATAGTAATCAACGTAAATCGTTCACAATATTGTTACAGAAATGAAAAAATATTTATTCTCGTATGATAATTTATCATGGTTATTTGTTTGAAAAAGTATTTAAAATACACTTTCATTGAATGGATATCCATACCTGTTTCGGCTATAGATATTTTATAACCGGATTTGATCTAGCTGCACCACAGATAAAGTTGATTATGGAAGTTAGCTGGAAGCTAGGTTCAAGCGAGTTTGCCCCGAACAGATTTCCAAGCGGGTTAGCGAGTTAATTAATTTTCTCGTCAATTATTTCACTTCGAAACGATTCCGCGAGCCGTTTGTTAATCCGCCTCTATACGTTTGTGTTGCCAGCGGAGACGGTGGAAAATATGCAAATCCGCGAAATGATTAGTCCCACGAGCAATAATAAAAAACACGACTTTAAATGGAAAATTAATTAAGCTCCTGCACTTAATTTTTTACTTTTTATTCCGTATTATATTTTCACTTAATTTTTTATCATTCCAATTTGATCTTTGCCTCTTCACCAACGTTACAAACACGAATCAGTGTTGAAATTCAGAATTGCAAAAGTTGGTGGTTATTTATTTATTAATATACATATTAATAAAAATATTTATTAATGTTTTTTCACTTTAAAATTGAATCATGAAAACTCACCCATATATTTGACACCGGGCATGTATTGATCGACGATTTCGGTGCGATTGAGAGTGGCAATGACGATTCCAAACTTTCCTTCCAGTTGAAGTGGCGGCATCGAGATTCCATCGATCTTTCGATTGCATTTTATCGAGCTCGCTGTTGTTCCCCAACCGACAAGCAAAAACGCGATGCAGTGCCACGTGTGCGAGATCATCTGAAAAGACAATACACGTTGCGCGTACACGCGTGATTTCGATATTCAATTAATTTTATCGGTTGATTACGCGAAACGGTGTAATTATCGGAATTTCAGTTTGTTCTTTTTATTCATTTGGACTTTTCGCTGATTAATACTGTTCGAGTGAAACACGTGATTTGCGTTTGACGCGAATATGCGAAAACACGTGACGATCGAGATGTCGAACCCAGTGCACATTACTGAGCCTCGTCACGTGTCCGGAACAACATCGTCGTTGTGCAATGTCAATCAATCGGATTTGCTGGAACGAATTATAAACGATAACGAGTTGACTGTTCGATTTGTAATCAATTATGTTCAAGCCTCCATTCGGTTGGAAATTTAATTTCCAACCCTCGGTGATGTGTTTAGTTACATTTAATCTACACGATAGAATCCGAGTCGACATTTTCACCTTATAATTCAACTCATTCCACTTTGCAAAGAGTGACATTATTTTCTATTTCGTTATTTCATCTTCGTTCCACCTTCCAAGGTTGAAAAATGGAAAATAACTGCAAGTTTTTCGGGTGGAATGAATTTAAAACGTACAAGAGAGTTGCTCATAGCTTTATCCTACTTTCAACCTGCTTCGGCCTAGAAGACATGACGAAATAGGTTGAAATAAGGGTGAATAGGTTGAAATAAGGTAAAATAAGGTAAGAAATAATTCGCAATTTCGGCTTTCTAGGGTGTCTAAGGGAATCTCTATGGTGTCAGACAGTTTGCAATAATGTTTGCATATTGGAGCAAGTTGGATTATTTTTGTTCGCAAGCTCGATGGCCGGCGTCATTGCCGGTAGGGAATAGCTTTTTGCATAGCACGTGGCGGATTTTGTGCATCGATGCTTCTTGACTTGACTGTGAGCGTGCATTATTTACACCGCCATGAACAACACATATCCATAGTGCTTGCTACGTCTCTCCATCAACGAGTAAATGCCACGTGCTCGCTCCGAGCTTATAGTACACCGAGCATTCTGTTGCAGAGGACACAGCGATATATATATACAACGCAATCACCTACTCGACATTTTACTCGGTTTGGCGTACTGCCATAGGCGTTCAACGTTCACAAACTGATCGCTAGTAGCACCGAACCGAACGCACATAGTTTTGCAGCATCCAAATTACATTTGTTTGTTTGATCGATTGTTCAAGTTTTTTCTCGATTCATTACTGTTGCAAACGTTTGAGGAAAAAAACTATTTTTTTTTTTTTTTCATTGCCAGTTTTTCGAAAATTTTTGATAAATTTTGTATTATCATGGTTTTCCACGATTCTCGGGTAGATTTATGGTGTGGTGATAATGAACCAACGTTGAGGGGAGAATTGACTTTTTTGGGGCATTTTCACGTGTATATTTCGGGGATTTTTTTTTCTCAAAAGAACCGAAATAATTTGACCGTCGTTCGTTTTTCAAACAGAACGAAATTATCATTATGTACTATGTTATGTTTTCACATAACAGAACGTATGTAGGGATGCTGGAGGGCATATTTGTGGATCAATCGTTGCTCAAAAAACACTCGACGAATGAAATTGCAGGGTTCATGGATTTTTCGAAGAATTTTTAAAGTTTTCAATGTGCTGGCTAGATCCTCGGAGATTACGGAAAATCCGTGGAAAAGCGAATATGCCCCAAGCTTTTCACCAACAGACGAGAGGATCTTTCTTCGTACAATTTTGAGCCCCTCGTTGAGTTCACTCGGGATTCTGGGGTCAGAAAAAAAACCAATTGGACTTTGGAGTTTACGCGAGCTTGCGGTTATATACCACGAGGAAAGGTATATAACGAATCCGTGTACCACCAGGATGTGATATTGGGCCGTGAATCCTTCATCCACCCTTGCAATAATATCCGCAGGAAGATTGCTCGAATGCTTGCTTGACCCGACCCTAAGCCAACCGGAATCCTCCGTGTGTGTGTACACAACGTGCCCCCTGCTTCGACTTCTCGCCCTCGAGTTGAACCCAATAAAGCTCCCACTGCCATTTCACAACTCGGAAAACATTTGTGAAAGCGAATGGTGAAAAGAAGGAATGAAAATCTTTTAGAAACGTGCTCGCACATCGGTTCACGAGCTTTTCCAGCTTACGAAAGCACCGACAAAAGTTTGCTCTTCGAGCTTTGAGCCCGGAGAGTGAAAATAAATTTTATCCTTCGTGAAAGTTCAAGTTGGCTTGAATACCGAAAATTTTGGTACTTATAGTATGAAAGAAAAATAGTGAAAATAATGATATTTTTGTCGGTGTTGTCCTATATGTGCTTTGGGGTGTGTTGAAAAGGAGCAAGGTTTTTCGATTTTTATGGCAACTTCTACATTCGAAGAAGATACTATCAGGAGATATCTGTCAAAATGTAAGTCCAATCGGAATATATTTAAAGGTTCCGCTTCAACGAATTTTGATTTTGGCTTTGATTAACACGATAACATTTTTTTCTTCGGTTGCAATTTTTTTTTCTGGTAAATGAAGAACTCTGGGGTTGGAAACTAAGTGCGAAAGTAAGCACCTCGAATTTGATCCTTTCGCTTCATGTTGTTAGCAAAAATGTAATATTTACAATTTTTTGTAATCATTGCTTACAAGTAGTTGTTACATTTTTGTCGATGAACTGTTACACGAGCTGACGCAAGTACGAGTGAATCGACGAATTGAGAAAAAAAAGCTAGCCCCGAAATGCAAACAATAATACAACTCACTCAAATAAAAATCATACCGAAGCTATATACTCACTTTTGATTATGTTAATTTTTCTGAAACCGTGAAACAATGTACTTCCAGCGTGATAGTTTCATGTGAGACCGACACACACACAAATACACACATACACGAAGACGCACACACACACTCACGTCACGTGTTCCATCAACTAACGAAATACTCAAACACGTCTGATCTGTACGCGGTGTTTTCATCGACTGCTCTCTGTCTGCGTCCGGAGACCACTAACCACTGGTCCGGACGCTCACCAACACGTTCCGTCACTACTGGAAACACTGTGTGGGTCGCGCACGCGTTTTCGTCACTCACCAATCTCCCACGACGTTGTGGCAAACTTTTACTAATTTTTACGCCGTCCAACTAAATGCTTGAAATTCGCGGAAGCCAATTAACGAAATTAGCATTTTTCACGAGAAATTCATTTGAACGGAGAATTACAATTATTCACGTTTCGTAGAAAAAAAACGTTTTGAACGGAATTTCGGTATTAAAACGTCAACAATTTCGCCTTACTACAAAAAATTCAAATTATTAAAGAATAACAATTGTTCATCATTGACACGAAAGAAAAATAAAAAGTTCTGGATACGAGTCATAAAAAAAAATTGTCAAAAGAAAAAAAGTTTTTTAAAAATTGGATACGAGTCATTCACGTGAAAAAAATGAGATTTCGATATTAAAACGAAAACAATTTGGCCTTTTCCACAGAAAATTCACATAAAAAAATAAATAACAATTATCCATCTTTAATACGAAAGAAAAATTTGTATACGACTCATCAACGCGAAAAGCATAACATTTCGATATCAAAACGTAAAAAAACGATGTACAGTAGAATATATATATATATATAATATATAGATACAACGCGAAATATATAATAAAACGGTGGAAACAACGAAAAAAAAAAATGTACGTCCGTTAATTAAATCGACCTCGCGGTGGCAGTGGAATTGTTTTATTTACGCGTCCACATTACGACGTAGCCTTTGGTAATTATTACTTTGTCGAAACTTCCCACCCCCGTCCGTTAATCCTCGCCGAGACTTCTTCAGGGAATAATCCATCGTTAAATCGAACAAATTACAAAACAAATAACAAAATATCAAACGATTGTCCGATTGAACGTCACGCATCTACAATTGGTCCATCATATGCGAAAAAAAGTGCTAGCACTTGTTTCGCCGTGACTCACTTTTTTTTTTCGTGTTCACGCGACCGAAGCTCGAACGTCGACCGCTGTCAAGCACAAAATCGCAGTTAACAACGCGGCCGAAGTCAAACTCTTTGCCTCCCCCCTCCCAACGTCAGACAGACGAGATAGGGGAGAATAGACCAAAATTATCCAAAAGTATGTCGAAGTGAGTGTGGACAGATTTCCGGGGGTTATTTTTTTCACACAGAATGTCGTCGCCGAAAGTGAGGAACAAATCGGTCGAAATAATCGGTAAGTCAATTGGACACTTTTTTTGAGCGTTCACAATTTCTTCTCGTTTGATCAACCGTTTCTCGAGCGTTACATTCGTCGTCAGGAAATTCGGAAAAGGAACCGGAAAAATGTGGAATCGAGAGAGCATCGAGATTGCCAAAATTGGCAAGGTCGTCCACGGTTTCCGGTCGAAAAACCAAGATTCTCGGAAACGTGAGCCACATCGGACGTCCGAGCGTGGTTCAGACGCATGAGAATCCACGATTGTTCACCAACCCGGCTTCGGACGTTACGAACGTCGATGGAGCTTCACCCATCAACTCCGGACGACGTGCGACATCGAGAAGCGCGACTTCCACTTCTCATCCACCGACATCGTTGAACTCTAACAAAACGAAGGCGTCGATAACCCCGGTAGGAAATTCCGCTGTGATGAAGAAACAAATGGAAAGTCAATTTGCGATGAAGAAAAAACGTTATGCGACGTTGAAGAAGGAACTGACGGAAAGACAGGTTCGGTTTCGTTGGTGGTGATCACTTACATCTGCGTTTCATACTTACATATATTTTTAAAAATATTTATCATATCCATAAGTTCACACACACGCGTATATGTATTTATATATATATATATATATATATATATATATATATATATATATATATATATATATATATATATATATATATATATATATATATATATATATATATATGTACATATATTGTTATCATTATTATTCGAAAAAAATTAAGAACTTTCTTTCCCACAAAAATAATTGAAAACTGACGAAAAAAATTATTGTTGATTTTTTTAAAAATATTTTTTTTATTGTAAAACAAAAAAGATTCCCATTTTGAGTGACCTTGATACTATGTATTGCACTTACATTTAATTCCCGAAATTTTTTCATTCACCCGAAATATTAATTGCAACTGAAAAAAAAAAAAACAAACTTATTGCATCAACCCTCAGTCTGGAAACCTGGGTCGTTTTTATCAGATATTTATATTTTTATCTGTTATATTTTGTATAAAAATATATTCACAAAACTGTATTTTTCACAATTTTATCATTGAGACTTCAAATTCAAGGCTCGAAGAACCTTCCTGAATTTTTTTCAGTTTTTTTTTGCAGCACTTTGACAGTTTAAAAAACGTCGTGACCCACGTTTCCAGTCTGAAGGTGCCAAAAAAAAAAAACGTTTCCAGACTGAGGGTTAATTATTTTCTTTTTTTATTTTTAGAAAAGCGCATCAGACTTGTACGTGGAAATGTCGCAGCTTCGCGATAAATTGATAGCGAGCGGTGCCAAAGATCCGGGAAAGATCGAGACGATTAATCTCGCGGGTTCCCCACTTCAGCCGTGCACCCCGCGATTCACCGCGGATTCCCACGCTCTTCGAGGAAGCGGAGAACAGGTGTTTGCTCCAAATTCGGCGGTCACGAGCGAACTTGTAACGTCGCTGGAGACGAAACTTCGCCAACTACCCGATCAACGTTCAGCTTTGTGCGAAGAATTATCGCGCAAACGTTCGGAAATTCTTCAGCATCTCGCGCAATTGTCCCAAAAAAAAGACGAAACGAACGTCGAAAGCGAAATCGCGAAAACAATCGAGATTTATGAAAAAGAAAGCTCGGAGCTTGCAACGCGAGTCGAAGAAACCAAAAAAATGGAGAACGACACGACGAACGAAATAATCGAAAAGATTTCCATGATCTGGCACGAAGTTGAAGTATCGCGAGGTCGAATACGAGAATTGGAAATTACGAGCGAAGAAATTGCGAGAGAATTGCGGGTCAAGGTCGAGTCCGCCGAGAACGAGAAAAAAATAAAAACCGACCAATTGGAAATAATGGAAGAACGCAAACGAACGTTGGAGATGGAATTGGAAAAGTCCAAGGTCAAGATTCGGACGATGGAGGCGCGAGCGAGCGAGGACGAAACGAAAATTGCCGGTTTGCTGACGAACGTGAAAAATTTGGAGTCGCTGGTGAAACAGAAGGAATGCGGTGGCGAACAACGTTTGAAGGAGATGCAGAAGAGTTTGAGGAACAGCGAAATTTTGTTGGCTAAAACGGAGAGGCAGCGTGACAACTTCGAGTCGAGGTTCATGGATCATTTTTTTTTCTTGTTAACACAACAGTTATATCATTGAACGTTGACTCGTATTGAAAAATAATAAGAATAGAGTAAAATTTCATGAGTATTATTTTTTTCGTCACAGAATGAATGAATTGAAAAAAGATTTGGCATCGAAGGAAAGCGAGGCTGAGGCCAAGATAAAGGAAATGTCGAAAAAGCTCGAAGCTGCAACCGCCAAGTTCGATAAAACTATCGAAGAGTAAGCTGTTTTTTTTTTTTTAATTAACAAACGAAATAATTTGTAAACCGATTGAATTGTTGATTCGGATTTTTTTTACGTAGCTACAAAAGACAAAAGGGAAATTTTGCTTGTGGGGAATCAATGATGGAAGATCAATTAGCCGAACGAGACGAAAAGATTGCGACGCTTCAGCGCAAGAACGATGATATAATCAGGGTGATTCGTCATGAACTCCTGGCCGATGGAAGTGACGTGGTTAGTAAAACAATTATTGTCGGGTGAAAGTGGCAGAATTTTCAAAGAAACGAGCCAAACAAGGCTAAAAAATAAAAAAATAAAACTCAAAAACAATTATTGCGATTATTCGACACCCAGCTCTTATGATATTTATTCAAAAAAATTGCAGCCTCTTCCTCTTCTGGTTTTTTCAATTTCGTTAAAATATTATCATCAAGTCCCATTTATAGGTAAACGTGTAATGATCAGTAATACTACTACTGTCTGAATATATTTTTAACACGACTCGTTAAATCAGGACATATCAAACTATTCGAAAAATAACTCATGTACTTGGTAAAATTGTGGATTTGTTGTCAGAGGTATCATCTTTTATGCTGCCATCGACTCAAATGTTTTTTTTTCCATTAATTTCTAGACTCACATCGAAATTGCTTGTCCTAATAATTCGCAATAAATTAATAAATTAATAAAAAATATAAATTTTCGTTCGATCGATTAACGAATAATTGTTAAATAATTGTAACCTGATTGTTTGTCCAATGACAAAATTCAATCGATTATCCAGAAGATCGAGGGCGACGGCAATTCTCACGAAACAATTGTATCGGCTCTGGTAAAGAAGATGCAAACTCTTCGTGCGAATCTCAAGATAACGTGGGTGGCACACTAATTTTTTTTCCATCATCACATTTGTTATCAGAATTTTCACATTTTGTATTCAATTCTTTTACTTTAATTTTCTGTCAATCGCAGCCGGGACAGAAACGAGAATTTTCAGGCAGAATTGTTGGAGTTACATTCGCGAATGGAGGTACAATCGAACGAAAGTGGTAAAGGAAAATCTTTCTGGACCAGTCAAGTCAATGACCTTCGACAGGAGATTTTGGATCTTCGGTGCAGAATCGGTGAATTGACTCGTTGCAACGAAGAACTCGAGGTTCAATTGAATCGTAAACAACTCGAGTTTGAGGAACAGGAACGGGCGATGCGTGAACAAAGTCGAATTCTCAAAGTCAGGGACGAAGTCATCGGTCTTTTGAAAGAAAAACCAGATGTTCGAATGAGCTGCGAAGGAGGACACCTAGCTGTGGCGAAGAAGAAGAACTCACGTGATCGTGAACAGGTTTGTATGAGGAGGTCTAGTGTATGAGGAGTGGAAAGTATTTTTTTTCATTCAAATGGAAAGCGTTTGAAATTTTCGTGTGTTTTTTTTACGATTTTTCATCAGTTTTTTTGCAATGAGAAGAAATACTTTTTTTCAACGAAAAACCGTCTTGTCTTACATTCTAAAATTCTTTTTTTTTAAAGATCATTTGCTCAAAACTCAGCTAATTTTTTGCGAATTTCTCGATGAGAATTCACATGACTACATACTTTTTTATAGTTACTTTTTTGAAAAATGAAAAGAAAAAAAAAATTGGATTCTAGTACATGATTAATTGTTCGAATTTTAAAAAGAAATCAAATTTATTAAAAAATTTAAAATAACTGCAGGTTTTCAGGGTGAATTGAAATTGAAACGCGAATCATTACACGAAACATAATCATTGCTCATAACTTTATCCAACTTTCAACATCCTTCACCCAAAAACGACGTTGAAATAAGTAAAAATAAGGATGAAAAATGTCGACTCGGGACCATTAACGTTCTCAAAAAACTTAATTTTTCAATCATAAACCCTAACGCACAGGTCGACAGACAAATTGCCGAAAAAACCGAAAATCTTCAACAGCTTTATTCCACCCTCGAGGCGAAACAGATGCAGATAACACGTTTGGAACAGCTCGTGCAAAAGATGGAACTTCAACAGGACAGAGCGCAGGAGCAACGTACCAGACTCGAGAAGAAGATAGGCCAACTACAATTCGCGATGCATTACAAAACGAAGAATCAACGGTACGTCCCAGAACCGATAAATCCCGTTAAATCGACAAAATCATCGAGCGCACCTGTTCGCGATAATTCGAACGATGAAAAAAATTTCCCAATCCCAAAAAAATTACAAACAAAATCGTGTCAACCGCGATCTTACTCGAGGCCACCGATTTCCCGTACGACCGAGCCTTCGCATCCGCAAATTCAACGTTCAAAAACTTTAAATTCCATACAATTGAAACCCCGAACAATCGCGAACAACGATTACGCTTATCGAGTGTTGGACGAAGTCGCGCGTACTCTGAGACGCGAAAGAGCTTACGATTGTCAAAAAAGATTGTCCCGTGAGAATCGATACTCGAGAAACGATCGCGCAACCGATTTTGCGGACGACGCGAAAGATTTCGATGATTCGCGCGTGTCGAAAGACGTTTTGCACGAGTCGTTGTACAATTGGATCGTGCAACCTTGGATGTTGAACGGGGAATTCGCGGATTCGTCGAATCGCTGGCCGAAAATTTATAAAACGAGTTCCGAAATTTCCGTCAATGCCGATCACCGAGTTTCGGCACCTCGCACGAGGGTCGAAATCGCGAACGATTGTAGCAGGGAGTCCAGGTGCGGTAGTCCCGAATGTCGACGAAAATCCGTACCAGATTGGAATTTTTCGGCCGGTCCGTCCAGAGTTCAAACTAGTCCTCACGAATATACAGCCTCGCATTCACGAAGAAAAAGATCGCAGATCGATGCATAAAAAACAAAAAAAAAAATTAGTTTACACATGACGGAATGGATTGCAAATGATAATGTGCAATTGTTCGACGAACACAATTTTCGTGACCCAATGGCGATGTGAATATATTTTTTTCATTAGAACGCATATTAATTGTTTTTTTTTTTTTCAACTTTCTTCGTTCAGTCGGATTCGATAAAATTGCAAGTCAAACTGAGCAACGTAACTTTTCATTGCATTAGAAAAAAAAAATTTTAAAACTAATCTTTATTTTTGATAAAGTTCAAAGTAAATTATTTTTTTCGTTTTTATTCGGTTTTGATGGTTTGGAGTGAAATTGAATCAGAGATAATATTGGCTTTTCCCATCGCCATTGACAAATTCGAAACGCAAAAAAAGAAAAAAAATGGTTTTTTTTATTTCTAATCTCTCGTGTGGTCTGCTTTAACAGGCTAGGTACTCCCTGCTGCATCGTCTTCGTCACGCCTCTTTTTTTTCCGTTGTTTTTTTTTTTTTTTTAACCCTCGATCACAAGAGGTTCCTTACAGAGTGCCTAGCCGTTGAAACAGACCTACTCAATTTTTTTCAATTTTCGTTAGTTCACTTCTCACAAATTCTTGTCTCTCTTTTGTATGTTCTAGGAGTAGAGGGTTCAGCATCCTGTAAGGAATTTTCTAATCGTCCCACGACAATCGGAAACAATCTTTGTCCTCGTCTTTGTACATTTATTTATATAGATATGTATTTTTTTTTTGTCTTTTTATTGTGGCTTGTGAACCATAGAAAATTTGTTGGTCTGTCACGTGTTCCTGGTGCCTTGTCTTGTTCTTTTTTCATCTCCCTCACTTTTTCCGTGGTTCATCACTCACGTTTTTTTTAATTCATGATGTATTTGAAAAAAGAAATTTCGAAATCGTGTCGACGCATCATCGCAATGTGTTGCGACGATGGGACCGAGCTTCTGACGCGAACAAGTCGATGCATTTTTTTATATACGTTGTATTTGTATTGTCCTATTTTTTTTTTTTTTTTTTTTATAATGAAATTGTGAAATAAAAGTATGTACAGCATCATGCGTAAGTGTCATAGGTTATTATCATGGTAGTTCCTATTTGTGAGGAGGTAATTGATTCCTAATGTCTGACTAGTTGACTCTGGCACATAGTCGCATTTTTTAAAAGAATTGTATGCCTCGAGAGACACTGGCTATATTTTAACTCGTTTTAAATTCATTTTTTATAATCTCCAAATTTGATAATGTCACAAAATAGTGTAACGTTGGAAACTTTGCGAAACAGAATTATTTACATGGTGAAAAGAAAATAATTTCATACGAGTCATCAATCGTTCTCGTCGCTGCTTCCGGAATAAGCTCCTACGAGAGCCAGTCCGAAACCCTGTGGCTTATCGCTACAAGGAACTGCGTTACTGCTAGCTGGTGCAGCATCGTTCTCGGCGGTCCTGTTTGGCTCGACGGTGGCGCTTTTCGAATTAACCTTAACCCCTATTATCGTCTTTTTCTTCACAAGATTGGTCAGTGCAGCTCGCGGCAACGTCGCCGACGTGCCTTTGGTCCACGACGGAGCCCCTGACCCTGAAGCAGCTGCTGTTGCGTTTGTTGCATCGGAGCTTTTGTCTTGCACGGAACCTTCGACGGATGAACTTTCCGCAGGGTTACTTGTTTTCAAAACTTTTCGACGCGGATCTGAGGTATCGTCGTTGGGTAATTCGATAATTTCTTCTTCGACGACAGTTCCCTTAGAGTGTTTTCTCTTGAATATCGTTTTTACGTACTCTTCGTCGAGCTCTTCTTGTTCCTTGATAGTCCGTTGTCTGGCAGCTTCGTCGTCGAACCGCTCGAGCATTCGATCGTAGTCCACGGTTTGCTGTCTCCTGTTAAGATCCTTCAGTTCCTCCAAGGACTCCAGTAATTCCAGTTCTTGCTTGGACTGTTGCGTTCTCTTTTCCAATAATTTCATGGGATTCGTCGCCTCCTCTTCCTTCTCTTCGTCCTCCTCCCTCTGCGCCTGTTCTTCGGCCAATTTCAGGGCCATGAAATTTCTGGTCGCTCCCGCTTCTATCTCGTAGTCTGTGTTTTTCGGATCCGTCTTGAATGATATTTCCTGGAGGCACCTTGTACACTTTATGTAGAATCTGTATATTCTTATGCCCAGGTAGTCGTCGCCCTCGACGTCTTCTTTGCGGGCGTTGAATTTTTTTCCCTTGTAAATGTACTCGCCGCAAGTTTCGCAACGCATGTTGAAGGGCGCCATCAAGCGAACGGTGTATTGACGATTGCGGGCCAATTTCATGCGAGGGATTTTGCTGGGATCGAAATCCGGGGGATAATATTTCTGTGAGAAACGAACATTTTGAGGTTAGAACATTGATCGTTATGATTACGAATGAATAACGTATTACGCGGATTTTTTTATTGTTTGTACTCACGTTTAACACTTTACGTTCCGACATTGTGGCTTCTCGTTGAGTTTATCGTAAAAGAGATTGTTTTCTATTTTCTCTCCTCAAACAACAAAATGTGTGGAGTTGTTGTGGTAAGGTTAGGTTTCCCGTGGCGTTCCAGGCTGCACACAGCTGGCACAGCTTCACACTGATCTATATTGCTCTATATACTGTGCATGAAGCATAGCAGGAGACAGAACTATCTGACGATAAGTGGGAAATTGTCGATAGGTTGGGTTTTACGGTTTGGGAGTATTGTCGTTCGTCGACGCGATATCTGGCAGAGAGGCACCGAAACTCGAGCGTATACAGTAACGAGAAAAAAATTCGATGCAGTTTAAATCGACGTTGATCGATACATCGATTCGACTAATCATCTCGCAGAAGGATAATTGGCGCAAGGCGCAGACGCGGATCAGGGACGTTGAGACAATAACGTTTCCGTTTCGAAGAGGATTGCAATTTTCGGAGCTTGTTAAACTCGTTCATTATAAATTCATATCTCGAATGCAAGGAGGACGCAAATCCGATGGTTTTTAGTATTTTTACATTCTCGCACAAATGTTTAAATTCGAAAAAACGTCAACCGGATGTTTGGGGGTGTCTGCGCGCGCAGACCGGGCCGTTGTACGTTATTAACGGCCATCAGCGGCAGTACGTAGCGTCGGTCCCCGATGGATGGGTAATTGTTTCGAAAGTTTTTGGTTGAATAATGAAAGGTAATTACGAAATAATAGGTCGACGTTAATTATGAACATCCGAACTAACTTTTAACAACATTTTTGGGTCTGCGGATGCAAATAATGCGCTTGATGCGTCGGATTGAAAAATTGGCATAGCCGTGATCAAAATGGGGGGTGGGCGATTGACCAAACGGCAACCGACGCCATTGACGCATCTGACTGTCTCGTCGCCTTCGACAATTAAATCATTTAATCAATCATTGACTTTTTATAATTAAATCATTAGATCAATCACTGACTTTTCATAATTAAATTATTCGATCAATCATTGACTTTTCATAATTAAATCATTCGCTTTCATGTTCGATGATCGTGTCGGTAATAAATTGTATTTATTTATTTATTTTTTTTTTTACAACGCAAAATAGTCAAAATTCGTCGTAACGGTCGCGCGACTGACGCGCGGGGGGCTTCGTGCGACCGTACAATTCGTCGCGTCGGGCTGAACAATTGAAAATTATCAATTGAGAGAAATGACATTGTTCGAAAATAAAGTTTGATCTGTGAATAGGAATAATCGAGCTTACGATTGAGGTTATTTTTGACTGTTGAAAATGTTGAGTTCATTGAAATATCGTTGATCGAATAAAATCAGTGTCGACGTCGAGACTCTCGAGTGAATGGAACTACGTGCGTGGGGTGCAATGGATCAGCCGGACTCTGCTTTGGATTACAGGTAAGGACGATTTGATCGTAAGATTCGGATTTTTTCGTCATTCCCGTGGTGTAGGGTAGTCGCCAAATTGCAAATTTTTTAATTTTTAATGAATCCATTGTTCATTCGTTTTTTTTCCCTCTTTTGTTACAGTGTTTGTGTTTGTGTTTGTGATTGTGTTTGTGTTTCTGTTTGAGTTTGTGTTTGTGTTTGTGTTTGTGTTTGTGTTTGTGATTGTGATTGTGTTTGTGTTTGTGTTTGTGTTTGTGTTTGTGTTCGTGTTTGTGTGTGAAATGGAGCAGTCATTGACGTTGGATCGTCGTCCTTTGAATCGTCCGGTCGGTAGTTCATCGAAGCAAAAATCCACAACTCTCATCATCGGTCGGTAAGTAGATTTTCTTATCCCTCCGGTGCTGCCTTCGTGCTCGGTAGCATCGGTTGTACTTAACAATTTGCTTGCAACAATCTTACAAGACAATTTCTTCACCGACCGTCGATAAGACCGTTAAGATGTACAGTCCGTGATGAAAAAAAATTGTTCGTGCATGTTCTTGCCAACATTTGATACGGCAGATTCAAATTTTTCGTCGTCGTAGTTCTGCGAGTGCCGCTGAGCTACATAAAGTTAGCCGTTCGATGTAACCAATTTAATTTCCAAAAATTTGTTTATTTACTTATTTTAAAAACTTGTTGGACTATGGAGAGCTTTCTCTGTATTGCGATTTCGACTATTCAGACTTTTTACTGTGTATGCGACCGTGTGTGAGATGGTACATGATACATTCAATTGTTATCATTCTCGAGCCACGGCGAGCATGTGATTTCCGAGCGTTTCCATGTATCGAAGTGACGTAAGAGACGCGCCAGGGGGACCACGAGAAATCCACACGGAGTAAAATATTCCAAGTGTCGTTGGGCGTCCGAGTGATAAGTCCGTGGAACGCAAACGAGCTTCTTCGCCCCGGGCTGGTTGTATATTTTGATTGCTCATGCTGTCTCGTTCTCGTGCTTCTCGGTGCATAGCGATCGGGTTCTCTTGCCCGGTGGAAGATCCATGCGCGTCGGCGTTTCGCGTCCGTACAGTCTATCTTCAACGGTGGGCGCTTTATACACGCCGCAGTTCGATAACGCGGAGGGGTGATACCGACACGACTGAGAAAAAAAAAGGAAGTGAAAGGAACATGAGAACCGCTCGGAGCGTATCGGTATATCACGCTGAGAATCAAACCCACGACTGTGAGCCATATGCAAAAATCCTCCATCAAGGTCGTCATTGACCTTCGTTCATCGTACAGCTGGGGTGCATTTGTATTAATTTCATCCGAATAGCCATTCAATTATGCGTCATTCGATTAATCTTCTATGTTCTATTGAAAAGCTCAATAGTCGACAGAGTATCGATTTAGAAGTTCTTCCGAAGTTATGGAAATTCTATTATCTTCTTTAATCGGTCCATCATTGTTGCTGATTGTGAGATTTGCGAGTGAAACAATAAAGTCGATCCCTACAATGCGTCCAATCTCGTCCAAAATGGCTGAAATTTGGTCCGGCGGGGGGGGGGGGGTGGGGGGGGAGTTCCAGAGTTCGTGGCCCGCGAAAGGACCTCCAGCCTTGTTTCCGCACTATACAACCGGTATTGTAAAACTGCCGGTCAAGGAGAGTGAGACGATCCTTCATGGGTGAAGAAAGAGAACGACGAACGGTGTGAGCAGGAGTGCGAAAACATTTTCTTTATTTTATTTTTTTTTTCGACAACAGCAACAGCAGCGGTACCGGGTCGTTAGTGGATTCCTGGTAAGGATTTAATTTATTCGAACGTTCGGGATCGTGCCAAGGAACCACCGACTCTACCGAACTCTCTGTGGTCCCAAACGCCGCGACTTGATTTCGCGAGCATGCGCGGGTCGAATCGCACGACCAGACCCTTCTACAACTTATACTCGTTGCAATGCTTGATATCTCGCTGCATACAGTGGAAATCGGTACAGAGTTATTCACAGACTTGTGCTCTCGATTGACAACGAATTATGAAATAAAAACGGTGTAATGTGTGAACATATAACTCATATACGTGGAATTATTTAGGTGTAGTAAGTTCGGACGTGTGAGGAATGTTTAATCCAATCTGTTGTCGAGCACATTAACGATAAGCGATTGCTTTCAATCTCACTCGACTTCTGCTGTTTCGAATTCTTCTGTCGCAATCTGTCGGAATTATTAGGTGTTGGGATTTTCTTAATCCAAATCCAAACAACACCACTCATGAATAAGTTAACGTTTATTGAAGATCATTCTCAGGAACGTCCGATCTTTTCCAACCTCTTGAGGAGTCTCTTTCTTCTTCTGGAGAGAAGACTGACAAAAATGTTTTCGTTTTGATTTTTCTGCACATTGTGTTATGGTGGTATGTTATTTTTCTTCGAAGCGTCCATCATCGGTTCCCAGACTTCGTCGGAGTCTGCCAGAGCACATGTATGTATATATATATATATATATATATATATATATATATATATATATATATATACATATCCTCAGAGGATCCTTTATCCTTCCTTTGAACTACGTCATCGTCGTCGCAACGTCTACGTATTTGCAATGCCACTTATGACTCTCGCGTCAGTGTTCGCCGTCTGCAGGTCTCGTTAATTGTTCAAGACTGAGTTGAGAGGGAACTCCATTAACGAGAGAAGAACAATCGAAAAAGAAAAGTGCGAAGATGATGCTAGTGCGTTGATGCCACCGCTGAACCTGAACTTGTCTCTGATTCTGATTTCGACTCTGTCTTCGATTCTGGTTGATTGTCTTCCTCGCTCTGATGTATAAAAAGATCTCAAACGAAAGAAGAGGGAAAGAGAGAGAGAGAGTAAGTGAGTGACTGAGGAAAGCTCGGATAACAGAGATATCTCAAAAAAACCTAAAGATCTTGCAGGAGAAGGAAAGTTGTCGGAGGCGGCAGTCGAGCCACACGAAGAAGAATGGCAAAAAGAAAGAAAATAATAAACGGATCAGCGATGGGGGATAAGAGTTTGGGAAAGAGTTTGCCAACGGTCCACGAGGCCCTCCATGGCTTTCCTTCATCCTCGATCGTCATCGTTAGCAAGCGCGCGGGGTATATAATCCTAAAAAAAAAAAAAAAACGAAGCATCGGGATGTCAGACCGGTGTTGGTGCCGGAGGGGCCCGAAGAGTATAGAGGGGAAAGGTTGCCGGTTCATTAATACTCTCTTGGCAACGCTCTTGCCGAGCCGGCCGACGCCCCTCCATCGAGAATTCTCGCGATTCATTGAGTACGTCTCGTATGCGAGAAATCCTCCCCCCCCCCTTTACTTTCGAGGCTCTCGGGGCCTCAGTCGGCAGGAACACCGAGACTACGTGATTTCAGCCGGCCCCGACGACAACGAAGAAGAACAAGACGAAGAAAACGACGAAGATGAAGAAAACGAGAGAAAAAGGAATGAAGAGACGAGGAAGAGGAAGAGAAGGACAAGAAGTACAAAACAGCAAAAGAATTTCGCGAACGTAACGTGTGTTCTCCCACGAATAAGCGGTTGTTGCGCGCGATGCCTTCGTTTCATCTCACTCGTGATCGAGCGAAGGGTGGAGATGGCGGCCTTCAACTTACAGCCCAAGGTTTTGACGCATGTGTGTTCCACACCGCTGCCTCGTACCCTTATATTAACAGGTTGCGAGAGAGTGTGTGCTTGCCGGTGGGGCTACGCTCCCGTCCTTTGCACGCCTTTCGCGCCCTATCGTGAACGAAAAATAAAAAGTTTCACCCGATTGGCATACAATAAACTCATGGGCCGCGCAGCGCACACACGCGGGAATCGCGGTCGCGCTCGCCGATAAAAGAAGCGCACAGGACCGAAAGCGAATAATAAGAGATTCACGAATAATGGCGTGCATCTCACGGTGCTCCCGAGTGTTCTGGGGGCCCAGACGCCGATCGCGAATTCTGCGGGTAGGGGCGCTATTATGCTCGTGCCCTCTGCCTCGTGGATGCGCCGAATCTCGTTCCACTACCGGACCATGGGAGTTTACCAGAGTTACCTGTATGCACTGTGCATACAGACTATACATTGACCATACATTGCAGTGTGGTGCTCGCGAAACTAACAAATTGTGGATACAACACACATTTAACCACTGATCGGTGCATCGCGGTATTGGCAAAGGTACCGCATATTTGCACGTTTTTCCATTGATCTCTCAAGCACCTGACGATTTGGCCACTTTCATGGTGAAATGTTTTACCTCGAACGACCTCAAAGCACGTGGCCTACCGGTAATTTCGCTCATGGGCTTCGGGCAATTACTCGCCAGGGGCAGCGAACTAATTCTCGCCTCCAACTGACCATTGGGCTAGTTACTGTGAGCGGTTGGAACAACCAGCTGTGAGTTTAACTGACCGTTCAGTCGGGCCTGGCTGAACAGGTGCTTTGCCGCTCGATTAGCCGGTCTTACCAATTGAACAATGTAACGAAATGCCTGGAGAACAACTAATACGACGTTCGAGGCATGATCAACCAGAGAACTCTGACAGAAATCATTCCAATTTTCTTTGGTATTCCAATTGAGCGTGTTAAGCAAATAAGAATTTCTTAGCCTCTCTTCAACATCCTTTTGCAGTCCGAAAAGGCTCGACGCATGAGAAAAATTGGCAGTACAATTTCAATCTCCATTAGTAAACTCTTTACGCCCCGTGTAATCATCGATTGTCATCCTTCACCAGGACGCGAGGACGTCTCGAGCAGCATCGCATTAATGAACGTCATCAGGGAGTAGCGAAGGTGATCTCCGAGAGGAATTAAGAAGTACGGGGTCTGGCTGTGCGTGAGAATGATGAACAAACGTTCGTTGAAACTCATTGTGGATTTCAGATCACGAGGCGTCGCGATGGGAATCCAGACATCAGCCGTTGAACATTAGTGTGGCGAACGCGGGTGGCGGAACTATATAGACGCCGGGCGTTCGCCACGAGGTTCGACGTTGTTTTCTCCGTGGGCTTCTCATTCTTCGCCCGTTTCCCCGCTCGTCCGTATCACCGCTGGTGGCGACGACCCGCGCTCATTCGTAAGCCTCACCCGCGGGCTTCCGCTGGACAAGCAATTCCATCACGAACCTCGTGCCCAACCGAAAAAAAAACATTCTGGATTCAATCTTTCGTACGTCCTCAACGATCATTCCTTTTCTTTGTCTTCACCATCTTTTTTTTTTTTCGTTCATTGTCAAGGCTATTCGCGTTAGTTCGTATATACATATAATATCCCAGTGAGTAGTCTATTCTGTGGAATTTAACCGTTAGACAGTTGCTACGTGGCTCGCACACTGTAAACGTCGTCGAATGAACTCGAAACCTCGTGGATGTCGAATCATATTTGCAATCAGATGCCGATCAACCATGCTTGCCGATCCTCGAGAGATAATGCCACTTTAGGATTCTAAAATAATGGGGGAAGAAAATTAGGCGCAGATGATCATTTAGGGTTTCAGAAATGAGGTACACTAATTGTAAGTTTTATAAGGGGCAGACACGCTCAATAATAACTGTATTACATCGTGTGGTGATTACCATTGGACCGTTACCTCATATATTCTTACATTTAAACTACGCCACCCACACACAATTCGCCACTAAAATATTTTTCGTGGAAAAATATCGCCTCGCCACGTAATCGAATATAATTCACGATAATCATAAAACAATAAAACCAACGCGGAAGAACGTTTGAGTAAAGCAAAAGGTATACCACGTATAGATAATACGTCGATGCTTTAAATCTCTCGTGTAGCTGTATAAGAGCTTACACCGGTTTCCACAGTTCAGCGATCCTGATGTCGTCCCAGCCGCAGCAACGATCTCTCCCGCGTTCTATAATTAGATATCACCCGGGCTTCGAGGATCCTGAGATGGTACCCGACGAGCAAACCGGCGATCACTATACCTGTTACCGCTCGGAATTCAATCCAACAGAGCGCGCATGTGGGCAATTGCGATCGAACAAGTTGAACGCGTTCAATGAACGATTGCGGGCACGAGTATTATATACCATTTGAACACACACACACACACACACACGATAAAAGATTGAGTTCTTTTAAACGGGAAAATCGTGGAAACGAGAGAATGGAGGTTATGATTGTAATTTTCAACCGGCCGTTCGACGAATACCGGGGGGGGGGGATTTTGTGGGGGTTCGTTGTTGGGATGCCAGGGGGTCTAATATACTCGAACAACGGGGTTAACATTTAATTCGCGTCTGGCACGTCGCTCGTGGGTCTCGGAGTTGGATGTGGAGACCGCGTCGGGCCGCGGGATCCTGCCCCTTTAACCACCTCAATTTCCGCAAGTTAAAGGGCCCCCGATGTCGGCGTCTCGATCAGAGAACGAACCGGCTTTACACGGCTGCCAGACTCCGTTCGCTCATAAGTTTTTTTTTCGAGCTCCGGCTCTCTCGCTCTTTCTCTTTCTTTCGCTCTCTCTCTCTTTCTCTCTCTCTGTTGTTATACGCGATGCGATGTAGTTTGGCCATAGCGGAATGAGAGAGGACCCTGGCACAGGTTATCTGGAATCTGGCGGCGCGGAAAGGCAGCCTATAGGGTGCCCGGACGATCCCGCCCAACCTCTTCGCCATCGTACGACGAATGAACGAGCCTCGGACTCTCCACGCGTCCTTGAAATTCTTCGCTGCTTCCCGTTTCCCGTCTGCGCAATCAGACGGTCACGATTATGCCGATATAGAAACATTTACATTATTATTATTATTAATATTATTATTTAGTTGGTTGTCGATGACAATAATAGCTTTAACATGAGAAATCATTTTCCAACGTGTTAAAAAATGTGTAAAAAAAAAACAAATGTGCGAATTAAATTGTTAATAAAAATTAAGCATTTCCAAAATGTATAGTTTTTTTTAACAAAGAATGCTAATTGGCTGGCTTGATTCTTTTCACCCCGGTCTACTCTAATCGGCTGTAAAATTCATTATAGCATGTGGTTAACACCAATCACACTGTATATGTATGATATTGTGCGTGTGTGTGTGTGTGTGTGTGTGCGCGGGTTGCAACGGAGTTGCTCCGGAATCCAGCTACGGGGTCTGGAAGCCATCGTCTCGAATTCTGGTCAATCTAGTTACCACTCGAGCAATTCTTATTAGGTGCTGGTTAGTCGGAACCGGCTGTGGGATGACATTGGCTTCTGAGAATCGTACCGGGGTTCCAGCTTGCACAGGACTCACATCGAGATCTGGGAGTCCTTCGATTTTGTTTTTGCATTCCCAGTTTCGTCATGTTTTCGCACATCTTTATATTTTTCACCACTCTATTCGAGCAAAGTGTTCTTCGCGACATGGTCGATGGGATTTTTTCGGCAATTGCAATGATTGAAATGAATGCCATCGAGTTAGGACGATAAATCGGTGATCATTGTGCATTCCCATCCAGTCCGGAAGACTTCGAAGACGATCGTCGAGTCTGTGCGGACTTGCGTGGAGCTTCGGTCCTACGGTAGTCGTCGGTATCTGCGGATCTGACAACGCGGGAGGAGCTGAGAGACCGCAGTCCCAGCGTCTGGCTCGGCGAACGCTTTGGAATCCCATCGCGTCGAGCTGGAGAATTCCCGGGCGTACCTGGACGACGAACGAGCTCGACTGTCGTTGGAGCTCGAAAACTCGCTCGTGGTAACGGGTGATACGGGCAATGGCCGAAATTCAGAACGATCGAAAATTCGGGAAGCTCGATGCTTCGACGGGACTCGAACGAAAAAAAGTTCAGAATGCCGAAGTTTACGAACGGAAAAAGGCTCGAATTGCATTCTGTTGAAAGCGGAATTTCCCGAATGTCCACGACACCGATCAGTCAAGGTTTCGAACGGCAGGATGACGAATTTAAAAGAGTACAAGTGCGTTTAAACAGTAATTAACTAAAATTACTACTAGACTGAAAAAAAAATCAAAACTCAACTCGTCTGTTTCGTTGTCAGTGAGAACCAGGATGGCTAGTACCTAGTACTACCATACTTAACCCTGGGACTCCACATTTCACGTACGACACGAAACGCCACTGTGGGGTTATGCTAACCCCAATACTTAAAGACAATACACCATATCGGTAATTCTTATCGCTTTATCAATGATGTACTCAAATTGAATTGATTTCTTCTTGTCAAATGCACGATGAACTCAAAAATCTCAGTTCGAGCCCGTTAAGTCGTTTAAGTCGTTTAAGGAGGCGGTTGCCTGTTATTCGAGGATTTCCAGGTGATTTTTTTTTGTTATAACTCCGACAATCATGTGAATAGGTCAATAGTTTTCGCAGAGATTATTCTCAAGACTGTAAGCTTCACGAAAATGGAAAAAATGAAACAATCGAACAAACAGGCAATTCTACGTTTGATGAGAGCTTCAGATCGATTGAGAGTTCAATAGACATATTTCTCGTTCGTCGATAATTAAAATGATGGAAGAACAGTTGATCGAACGAGACGCCATGGTTAACTGATCTCGTACACGCGAGAGCACTTATCGAGATACTTCGGTAATGAAGAAGGGTCGATTCCGTGCCTCCGAAAAGTGACGCCAGGGTAACAGAGCGGCCCCGCGAGTGTCCGTCCGTCCACGGTACCCTGTTTTGTGTTTCATCCCCTTTCGATCCTCCTCATTATTCGCCGCTGCAACAATGTAACGTTGACATCGTGTATACAAGATACCGACGAAATTAATCGCGATACCTTTGACCCCACCCCACCGACGCTCAAAATTTCGCGCGGTCCATTGAGACGCCACCCGCTGCAGTGAAACCCAATGAGGGTCGAAAGAGGTTGTCACAACGCGGTGGCCCGCTCATCCGAAATCCACCGCGACTTTTATAACCGCGAGCCACACGCGAAAAGGGTGAGGCCGCAAAATGATGATGACGATCAAGGTTGAAGGAAGTGAAGTTGAAAAAAAATTGAAAAGGGGAAAAAAAGGAAGTCTGCACGCAACTACTGGTCTAAACAAATTGGTAGCGCGGCTACTGGCTTCGGCGACGAACGAAATTCGAGTGGCCGAGTTTTCGTGGTACGATGAAGACTGGATCATCGGGTCAATGAAAAAATTAGCTAGAATAATTTTTTTTCATACTTCAAGAATAATTTTTTTCATATTTTTTAATTCTAGCTCATTTACAAATGAGCTAGAATGATTTTTTTACATACGCGATTATGTATTGCCTGATTAAACTCCACTTTTAAATAACTATCGTCACAACAAAGGGTTTGAAAAAAATACCCGCAGTTTTGTGTAAAATAATTCGTAAAAGTGGGAAAAATCTAAGAAGCTTTTGTACGTCGTTCGATTGAGGAAAAGAAGATGTAGAAAACCTGGAGGTATGTGAGCAGTAGACATGGATTTGGGAGTAGGAAAACGTGAAAGTATAATCGAAAAATACACAAAGGAATGAGAATAGCGAATGAAAGAATCGAAAGATTTGTTGAACGCGATCGGTATGGAAGATCACAGGGTGGGAAAATAACGAAGTGGATGGAGAACGGAAGAAGAACGTCAAAAGAAGTTGGCGTTGAAGGCCACCGTGGAACGTAGAGGATCTCCAGTGTCACACAGGTCGCCGACGCCCGGACCCGGAGGCCAGAGAGACCGGCTCGTGTTTCGCTTTTCGGGTTTCCGAGAAACGTTTTTCGAGAGAAAGACCGAGACCGACGGAGAAGGAGAGCAGCGTGTATACGGTGTGCTTTTGCCGATGGCGTATTATAGGTCCAAGACGTTGCGAAAAGAAGAAGAAGACGAAGAAGGAAAAAAACAAACGAAGACCATGGATAAAAGATAAAGAGGAAGACGAGGATGAAGCGTGATGCGAGGAGTAAGAGCCGAAGGATAAGAAACGTACATTGTTTTCAGCATCCAGAACGGACAATGAAGACTCCCGCTTCTTTTGGACTCCACGAAGCGGGACTCTTTCTATCCCGCTCTATGACTATGATCTCTCGCTCATCATCGTGTCCTTAAACAACCATTTTTTTCAGGTGTTTTGTTTTGTTTTGTTTTTTTTTCAAATTTTTTCAACGTCGTCTTCCACCGATATCCGATTTCCGTCGATTCGTGGTGGCAAAACGCTTCTTCGTCGCGTTGGCGAAACGCACATTGGCCCGACAGCCAACCCCCGGGCGAGGAAAGCAAAAATAATAATTCGTCGGTCGGTGTAAAATATTCTTCGACAATGGAACGTCGAGATGAATGAGATTTGATGGTTCGACGCTGGTGTGGTGTGGAGGGGGAACGGACGCGACGAAGATGAAGTTGCGTGTGCTTACGGAGCGGTAACCAACCGTCTGGATGATGTTGAAGTGTTGTGAGGCTCCCCTGATTATGTTTCACAACTTCTCTTTGAAGCTTCACGAAGCACAAAAGAAGAACCGTATATGGGTATGTGCATTGTAATGATGAAGTTCATTAGGAGAGCCGGGCGGTGTTGAACCCCTGTGTCAACGGTTATTTTCGAAGAGCGACGTTTTTGCTCGTGCTGAAATCACCTTAATCAATCACACAATAGACATTTTTACACGTGCTAATTATTTTACGGTAACGAAGTGTGAGTTCGGGTTTTTCAACATTTTTTTTTGTCTAAAAATATTTACACGCACGTCGACAAATCTATCGTTTGAACTACGATCGTGTTGTTGAAAAAAATAAATCTAATACGATTGATAAAAATAGTCGCTGAGTTTCATTGCAACATGCCATCGCGACGACGCCATGTGGGCGGTAGCCAAGAATAGTTAAACCTTATGAGACGATTATTTTATTCGGTCGCTACGTGTTTTCTGACAAATAACAACCCGACTGGTCTCAGAAATAGAATATAAAAGTGTTGAAATAGAATAGAAAAAAAAGTTATGATTTTTTGGTGAGAAAGTTAAAGATCAGTTAAAGATCAAGAAAAAATCCTGAAAATTGTCGCAAAACTCGTTGACATCGGAAAGTTTTTCAACGTCGAGATTCTGTAATTACATCTGGGATATTGCAAAAAATCAACAAATACAGTTGACGATGATGCAATAAAATATAATATTTTTCTTCTTTTTATGTCATCATTTTTATCTGCAAGTTCTTGAATGGTAGAATAGAATGTTCATTAAGCTGTTTATAAAAAATTATAACCCTTCAGATTAATTTGTTATTGAGAATCATTGAGAGATCATCCAAATAGTGATGTCTAAATTGTATAAGCGACTAATTAACGCAGCCCCACGACTTTTTTTTACAATTTTCCCTAAATTTTCCAAAACGTTTTATCGACGATTTTTCCCGGAACCGGACCACCAGAGTTCGCGAAGGAGGAGAACATCGGTGATTTACGTCGGGTTCTCGTGATGCATGAGGTACCGTAAAATGACTTCTGGACTGAGCTACCCATACCTCCCGATGTTACATACCCACGCAACTAGGTACAAGTACCTGTGTGCTGCACAGTGAGACTATCGGCACATGAATAATTTAACCGAACAGCAGAATGCAGTATGCAGTCGCGAGCCATTCGATGGCCATTCGACATTAACCGAGCCACAGCAGTCTCATTCGCGGCCGAGCGGAAATACTGGTTTGCTTTACGACATCGCGGAACGATTCTCCGATTGGTCCGCGACATCTCGGAATTTTTGAATTCGGGTTCACGCGTGCTTGAAGTATATTTCGAATTTTTCCGATTGAATGCCCATTCACTTTATGGACTGTCACGGCAAGTCATGTTTCATTAATTGGAAGAAAAAAAAATTATGGAACCTACTTGATTGCAGGATAATCAATGGTGTTACGTGTCAAAATATTCCGTAATGAACGTTTCTGTATTGACTCGTTGAAGACTATGCTTAACCCGAGCATCGGGCAAAGTTTCGCTGATGCGAACAACTTCTTGTGTTCCAAGCGTACTTCAACAGGCGCGCCTGTACTTATGTCTCGCTTTCCATCGTAATACGAATACCCTATCAATATCGCGAGTCGTGGTGGCGTCTCTGTGTCGAGTATTTATGGTACTGAATGGGTTGTGCCACGCGGCAAAAGTTGCGATTCGAAACCTGGGTATTGTTGATATCAAAACATTAAAAAGGGACACTGGGCTCGCGAACTCCACTCAACAAAAACCGTTCCCAGCGTTATTTTTCATTCAGCGAATTAAATCTTGCGCCAAATATCAATTTAACATGTTTTCTAAATAATCTTAATAATTGTTGTCTTCTATTTAATATTTCAAAGTTATCAAAACACGATGGAAAAACAAAATTTACGAAATCTGACTTTTTTTACAAAAAAAAAATCGTGAAAAAATTAATTTTTGCCATATGATAATAAAATCTTACGCCGTTTTGCTCATGAGATATTATATTATTGAGAAAAAAATAAGTAGAGCTTTTATAGAATTTGAAAAAAAAATTATATTTATTTCGAAGTTTGGACTCAAGACTTTTGTTCGATGTCGAAAAATGGAAGTGGTCCGTTTAAATGGACAAGATAATGTTGAAAAATGGTATTTCTATTGCCTAATAGCAATGAAGTCACCACAGCCAAGAGCGAACATGTTCATCGTTGAATAAACATGAAACGACTTTGTATTTACAACAAAATTTCAATTATATGAAACCTAGAAGAAAATAACTATGTGTTCACATTAATTCACACAATACTGCAGTACGAGGCCGGAAGGCGTTGCGAGTGGATTGTCGCTATGCGAAGGACTGGTTGCGGCGTTACAATCGTATTGTAATATAGTACACAATGCGTTACACGATTTTCCGCATAGCCGAGTGTTGAAGGTAAGGGTTAATAAGCCGAAGGCGCGTTGCGCACGCACGTACGTATAGTATTTAAATATCGGTAACTGGAATACTCCTCGCGTTTGTGGCTCTTGGTATTCGTACTCGTAATACGTCCTGGCCACAACCGAGGTACGAACCTGAGGTCCCCTTTAGTTATCGTCGTCGTCGTCGTCGTCGTTGTCGTCGTCGACGGCGAAGAATTCGAGTTCTCCACGTGCGTTAAGCGTTAACCCACGAGCAAAACAAGTCGTTTTTTGCAATGGTGTTTGCCCTCGACAATGCGCGGTTCGAACTGTTTTACACACACCGCGAACCGCGACTTGTACGGTGAATTCTGCGTCGCGGTACAATCGTTACGGTAACGCTAACCCCCGCCCCACGAAACCGTCAATAATCACGTTGAATCGGTACCTCGTGATATGTTGTAGTCTCAGTCGACAATAATCTCACTGAAATAAAGAGCTGTGGCGGAAATTTAAAGGAAATTTAAAATTTCGAAGACTTCAATAAGGTTGATGCCAAATACTTTAATAAGGATTGATCAGCATGTAGGTGCATCTCGCAAGAGGCGTTTGCATGGACGTTGGTCCATCGGCTTTTGGAGTACGGTCTTGCCCTTTTCTCTTGAAACAAAGCCGAATTCCATTGGTGGAGGCTTGTAACGTTGGTGTTCCAGATTTAGATCCTCAGACTTTCAGTACCCTCAATACCCTCAACAAGGTTCTGATCGTCGCCCACTAATTTGGCCACAGTAGTTGACACCAGTGTCACACTTGGAACGCTGCGAGACGAAGATTTATTTGCGATAACCCAAATTATCCATTGAATTAGTAGAATATATATCGTTTAAGAAGATTATATAAGGTCAGATTTAATTTAGCGAATGGCGATTGTGATAAGTTGAAGTATCGACGTCGTATCGAAAATAAAAATGATTGGAAGGTAAATGAAAACAGTCGAGTTTCCAGAACTGCGCGTGTGAAATTGTAGTGTGAAGAATGTGGTTGCGTATTTGGAAAGGGGGTTGAGCCTTAAATCATGAGACCCCCGAAGGCAACCAGCATTCGGCATTCAAGGGCATTGAAGAGCAATAGGTTCGAGATGCGAAAACGAAAACTCTGAAACTTTTTCTCCCGGGTCATATATCATGACACTGAAGCAAAAGAGCGGGTTCGAAGGTCGACTATCGTTTACGATCGTTTCTGGCGGCTAGCGACCAAACATCTCGTGCATCCATAAAGTATCGTCTACGCGTTTGCGCAGTTTTTTTTAACACGACTATCCGTGACATGCAAAATTCTCTTGAGCCGCCTGCAAAAGCAATCATGCTGATGAAACAGGTGCACCAATTCACGTTACCCTAAGTTGATGTGATCCATATCTCGCTCGTTTCGTCTTCGCCATGAGAGCGTGAGAGAGACGGCGCTATCGGCGATCGCTGACGGTGAGAGAGAGACGGAACAACGGCGATGTGGCACATAACCTTAAACCTCACCGCAATTTCTCGGGTTTCCTGAAGTATGAGAATTTAAGAAATTAGCAGGTAACTAGCCACGCTTCCTACGGAGGTCGGAACCACTTCCTCGTGAACCGTGGACGAAAAAAATGCGACCTATGGGCCATCCCGGAATTGAAAGGAGCTCAAAAGGGTGACCGCAAATGTGAATTTATAAGGAAATCCTTCCAGCGAGACTTGTGACCGACCGGAGGAACGAACGAAGACGATCGCTGTCTTCCGAACACTTGTCCGTCTGTCAAGTCTTGCGTTGAGCTCCTTCCTCGATGACCGCTACATGATAAAGCGTTCGAGACTTCCGGGCATTCGTTCGTCGCTTAAAATAACAGTCCTTTGCGAACAGTGATGAGCATAATTGTCGATTGATGGATATTTGGAAATAGTTTTAGAATGTAAGATGAGTAGAAAGCTTTTTTTTCGAGGGAGTTGTTGTTCAACAAGAGTAGAGGGTGATGGGGTAGATTCTACCACGGGGTATATTCAACCGTAGGACTTAGGAGTCGGAGTTTTGAATTTGGTCCACAAATCCTTGAGATATGTTGTAGAGGGTCCAGCCCTGGAAATAGCGCGAAAGCTTCAGTTGCAGTTGACTTGGTTTTGTCATTGCAGTTGACGCGGTTGACTTAGCAGAACTTTTTTCATTTCTGAAAATTTTCCTTATTCTATGCTTCGATTTCATAGAACTGCTTTCTGCTTTGCAATCCCTTTTCACTCTATTTGATGAGTTCTATAATGTTTTTCTCCCCAAATATCAACTACCACGAGTTCTTATCACTTTTATTACAAGAATTGCGAATGGGGCACATTCGACCAAAAAGGTTGGAGTACATTCGACGATTTTAGAGGGCAAATTGACTCCGGATGTACCCCACATGGTAGTGTGGGGTACGATTACGTTTCATTCAATCAAAAAACGTAAAAAATTCTTTTTTTTTTCAATTTTTATATAACTTTCTGATTCATCATATTTTTTTCTGATAGCTGAAATGCGGAACTACTAAAGAACATTTTAAAAATTGCGATTTTTCAATTTACAGTGAGGTTTCGACTCCAATTTGTCAAATTTGGTTGAATATATCCGATCTCCCTCTACCTCGTAACCCTTTTTCTTACTCCGCCTTCTTTCTGTATGACGACTGGCAAGAAAACGCCATATGGCTCTCGGTGCACCAGTCTTACCGCAGACCAAAAGGGAAGCAACGATGCTATCGAGAAACGGGACATCCGAAAAGACAAAGGGCCGGAACACTTCCTCCCGTGCTCTCGAGCGTTTTACAGTCACGCGACAGGCGAATGTTATTACGATTATATTTGACGTGTTGTCGTTTTTTTTTCTTTTTTTTTGTTACGTTCAAATAAACAGCATTGGAAAATCTCCGAGAATTTCGACATCTGGTTTTTCCATGTCGAAGTAAATGTGTGGTTTGGGTGAAGTTGCCGAAATGTGAAAGAAGCAGGAACGTTTTTTTTTTCTTTTTTCGGCATAAGCCTTGGTGGATGAGAGTGGGCCACGAGCGATCATTGTGAGCAGGATTATTTTAGACCCTTGTGGCCCACTCGGGGGGGCCTCGAAACTTGGCGTCGTTTTATGGTCCGTCCGTGCCCTTGTGAGGTCTTGTTCATCTTGCTTTGTTCATGCGACTTTGAAAAACAAGCGAATTCCCGGAAAATTACGGTTCGGGTCTCAACGACATGTTTAAAGTACCGTTCGGTTTTTTTTTCGATCCCAGAACTATCTTGTTCGGCTCTATGGAGGCCTTTACCACCTTGGAAATATTTCCCAAACGACATTTTTTTTTCCCGTCTTCTCTTTCTGGTGCTGTTTTCTTTAATTCGTTAAAAACATGAGTGGGTAGGGACGAAAATACAAGTTTTACATAACCAACATAATAAATAACAAATACTTCACATACATGACCTCAAAATGAACTAAGCAATATGAAAAAATGTTAAAATGAAAAAATTGACATAAGACAGGATCATCGAACATAACCATTGACACATACACACAAAAACGAACACAAATAAGAACACTAGAGTTAACCACTCACTAACAACCACGGAAAAAAAAATGTTCATAATTTTCGTCACGAAATATATTTTTTTTCATTCAAGAAATGAGAAACTTTATTTTTTATTTTTTGTGTAATCAATATAAAAAAATATAATAGTATAGAAAGTGAAAAAATCTGAAGAGGGTCCAGATCTGATATCTTTGTTCAACCCTTTACTACCCAAACAGCTAAAAATCTTACCTTTCGATCTAACGACTGATGCAACAGAAAAAAATGATTCCAAAGTCTCTGCCTATAGATACAAATCATTTTCTCAAATATTACCCACAAAAAAACCAAAAAAAAAAATCGTAGTATTCATCTTCAATTCCATCAACGAAAATCACAACAATAATTTTTGGAATAATAACAGAAAGCAATTGCGAAAATTTCCCACCGAACGAGCCATCGAAGTTTCGTACGGTGACGAAATTTTTTCGAAACGGATGTACAATACGGTACAATACAGCATACAGAACCTGCGGCACATACATAGCTACCTGTAAATGTTTGAGACGATCGTCCGGAAAGAATTTCAATGGACTGTCTCGTACGGATTTATAAGCTCTTATTTCCCGAAAAATTCTCCCATGCCTGTGAACGTCCAACCTGACAGATTCTCAAATCGCGTGGTCTCACGGACGAAGACGAAGACGAAGACGAAGCGGAAACCGTCGAGGCACTGATTTTTCTATAGTCTTCCAAGTGGGGTCTACTTGTGGGCCGGAATCCATAGCAGTTTTCATTTGCCCCACAGCAATAGAGAACACCCTACCCCTCTTCGTTCTCGTTTGTGTATACCTTTGACTATATATATATATATATACATATATACATTATATATTCGGACAAGCATATACACCGAAATCGCAGCTTCATTGAAGTCCCGTGAAGCATGCACACGAATGAAGTCCGTGAAGTTACGTGGGAATCTCGTCTTCCCCTTCTAACTGGTCCTCCGTCAGTTCGTTATTGGCCTGAGAATTTCACCCAGGGACCACATGGTGTGTCTCCACGGTCGAATCTCACCGCGCCAAGGTTTCACGTCGTCCCAAAATGTAATTCGATATTAATTTTTTTTTTTTTGGCAACCATCGTGATTCATAAGCTTTTATATCGTGAAAAAAAAATATATATGTATTATATACATACTTTATTTCTTCTTCTTCCATTCACCGTTAATATCTGAGAATTTGTTGGTTCTCAATGAAATTTTACGAACGACAACAAATACGCGACAAATTTCCGTTGGCAAACTCACCTTCCTTTTATTTTCGTTTGTTTTTTTTTCCGTTCGAGACACATGAACTCTCATATGCGCCCGTTAAATTTAGCATATAATGACGTCGACGTTGATTGGGGCGGATGTGCGGCTGCCGCGCCCACGGTCTTTGCCCAATGACTTTGCGGTTTACTGTACTCATGTGCCGCTTCACGATACAGGGATGTTTCGACTGTTTTGTTTATCGAGACGCGATGAACTGGGGGAAAAGAAAAAAAATATCTTCAATCGTGTCATGTTTGAAAGCATTTGATGTGACAACGTCGAATCAGTAAAGTTGATCAGTGTTCATGTGAACATGCGTTGATGAAGGGTCGTAAAATGAATTTTATCGTTTTGACATTTACGAATTTATGAAACTGCGAACAATTCGTAAACGTCGTGACAAAATTCTAGGTTTTCGTACGTTCCAAAAGTGTCGTGGTGATGCAGCAGCTTGAGGGGGGGGGGGTTAGTTTGCTCGAATTAGTTGATATTCTGGATCTCAATCTCATGGGAAAAACTTGTTTCGTTGGGGAACTCGAGGGTCAGGCTGTAGGGTCGTCTCGCTTGTTTATAAAACACCCTTGTCGTTCACGTTTTTTTTTCTTTCTTTTTTCAAATTCTAAACAGTGGCTGTCAGGAGGGTTGGAGGCTGAGTCGCAGTCTCAAGCTTGATATATACTTCTCAGGAAAAAAAAAGTTCCTCGCTCGTCTACGACACAAGCATAGATGCTCGACGATTATGCGTGTGTATGAGGAGGGATATGAAGGTTGAAAAACATATGTGAACGACTCAACTATCGCAATAATATTTACCATAGCTGCTTCGTTTAGCGTGGGTTTGGGCAATGTTTGGGCTACTTCTAGTCTATAGCCAACAGAGCTGGAGTTAAAAAAAAAATAAATGATATACAGAAGATTGCGGGGCAAAACGGTACACCTGTTTCGAGCCACGAATATCGCTGAATCGCTACCCAATCGCATTGTCGTGTTTGAGACTATGAAAATATAGATAAGCAATTGAGAAAAATTAACAAAAATTTCCATGATGTTTTGCGATTATTTTTTCCGTCTTTCAATTTTTGCATTTTCGTAAAGTTTATAGTCTTGAGAATAATCTGTGGAAAAATGTAACAAACGTATACACAACATTTTAGGAGTTATTGAGACTTGAAGAAGCACGAGCAATGCTATGGAGACTGCACGAAAAATTTAAAACCCGTTTTTCTTGAAATTGCATTTTTGGAACTTAGGGCTAAGATATTTACAAGGTAACTCAAGCACTTCAACGGGAAAAAAACGACTAATTTCTCAATGTTTTCCTCCTCATGGCCAATGAACTCAAAACAAAACTTGTCATCACGTTCTCGTTGTCACGCAAAACTCGATGCCTCATTCTCCCATCTGTGAAATCCTGAATTTATGCGGGCAAAATGGCAACGCTTCGAAAAATCATTATCATTGCCATCTGCGACATATGCGTTCACATGGGCCGAAAAGTCCAATCGGGAAGTAAATCGTCGACAGTCATTGGTACATCGCTAACCCGTATCCGTTTGTATCTGGTGCGACCGAAAGATCCGAGGCAACGGGGAGACAAAATTCCCACAAGATCCACATAGGGTCACGAGTCACGAACGAACCCCCCCATGAATCGGATAATAGAGAAGGAGCAGGTATACTATATATATATATACATATATACAGTACGCGATGCGGTTGGTGCGAGTTCTCATCTCTCACCTGGACTTTGCAGAGTGTTTTCTTGTGGGATAGGTACGCGGTTCGCATCCCGATTATTTGGCGTCCACGGTGTACGTGCGCCCATACCCGGTTAGCCAGACGGGGTGATGGACAGGGTGGTCCCACTCGAACGAGTCTCCGGTAATTGCACATGAAGGTAGATCGAGGCCATCAGCCATCGTCCTGTACGCATCGGGGGCAGATGTGTGTTGGCCGCGTCGCTTCTCCGTCGTTCCTAATGGCGACTCGGCCAGTTACGTTAGAACTCACCGAGGTGACGATCATTCAGTTTTTTTTTTTTTTCAGGTAGCACTGGGCCACGTTTCCCTTGACGGAACACGGGGTGTCACCGAATGCATTAGCCACGAGAATTTTTCACGTGTTTCAGGAGTTTCGAAGCTGTGTCATCCGTTGCACTTGGGGAATGAGTCAATCGGACATTAGCACCATCTGCCATTGTCCTAACGCTCTTACCCCCTTTCCCCTCCTTCGACGCCTTTACTTTAGGTAACAGTGAACTTGGCTGTCACTCTGTAGAAGAGTTAATTCGACACCCGATGTCCAATGATGATCGTCCTATAGATAACGGGTTAAGGGACCATCCTGCGTTAATATGGCTAGTTTTTTTATTGATTTCGGGGAGCAAAAAAAAGGCATTAGTTTGAACGGAAGGGTGGGGTAACTATTAGGAAGCATATATACGTTTGAAGAGTATGCAAGTACATTTTAGGCGAAATATTAGGTTTACTATTGTTTGACGCAATTATGGGGAATGTCGTCACCGATAATATATATATAGCTAATATGTTTTTTGGTCTCTTTTGGGACCTTTGGTATCCCAAGTAAAAAATATGTATAGACTATTTATGGGATTCGGCTTCCATAGTCTGAATACAGCGAATCTCTGATAATTTTTCAGGCCGAAAGACTGCACTGTCTTTTCATGCATGGGTACTGAAAAATTAGTACCAGTTGAATTCATAACTAAATTCAACTGACTTTAAATGGTATTAAATATGAATGAAAAATAGGGTGTTTCTCATTTATTCGCAACAACACTATCGTTTATATACACTGTCGTATATATATATAATTTTATTGGACTCGGAATGCTCGGATGAACAGATTTGAACCGTCAATTTCTCAGGGACATTGGTCCTTGCACTCTCGCTCGACTTACGATCCGAATCGAATGACAATCTCTTTTTCGTGAGAGTTTCGAAAATTTGTACTCTATCACAGCTGCGGAGGTTCGTGAATGACTCGATCTCTTCGACGACCCAAGTGTTTCACGATGGTAAGAATTCAAGAAGAAAACGTTGCCGGACACGAGAAACGAGTTGTGACACATCAGGGCCATTGGACGAGATAAAGTTTCTCGGGGTTCTCCGGGTGTTGGTTCACAATTCAAATCGTGTTCCATTGAGACAATTGGCAATTTTCGACGCCGAATATCCGTCGGAAGCGGCATTGCGCCCACACGGCCGCTCACTTGGCAAATTGGATCCCAGACGATAAATTGTTGAACGTTTGAGTCGGCCTGTACACGTACATACGTTCCTCGGATCTCGGTACTTGGCCGAGCCATGTGTCTCGGTACGTCCGTGGTAAGTGTATACGCGCACAGGCGTGCGCGGTCACTTCATCGACATAAGGACCGCCACGCAGTAACATTACATTCGGTCGCAGACGAATTCATTGGGTACGACCGGGCGTCTTCCGTTCACAGGCACAACAGTTGTGCGGTCAGTTCAAGCTACTATGGACGGTACGCACGCGGGTCGATGCGGTCACCGGGACATTACTTCGCACAAGGACGGCTGCGACTGCGACGAAATCTGATGTCGAGAGCCTGAAGATCGGAGCTTTCGCGATCGTTCGGTCCGGAGAAATAAAAGAAATGCTTAACCTCTAAATTCTAAAAAAAAAAAAAAAAATAATCCTTTTGCCATTGATATTACAATAGTGAGATGTGGTCTCGATACGCTCTCTAAATGCTCAAACCAAGTCAATGTAAGGCTAATTGGCTGCTGAGATATCTTTGCCTTAAATAGCAAAAGAGGCAGTTTCGAGAAAAACGCGTTCGACATTTTTCGTGCAGTCTCGATAGAATTGTTTCTTGCTTCTTCAAAATCACAATAACTCAGACAACTTGGAGAATACGTTAATAATGTTTCGAAGAGATTATTCTCAAGACTATAAACACTTTATGACAATGTTAAAATTAAGAAATCAAAAAAAATACGCAACTCTCTTCTTAAATTAAATAAAATGAATAAAAATATATATATTTTCTTTTTTTTACTCTTCAAAGTTCACGGAACACAAACAAACAAAATCTAACATAGATGAGACCGTATAAAATTGCATTTTCACCTCACATTATGTAAATATTTCCGAAATTATTTTAGTCTGATACGTGAAATTTAATCTGTATATATAAAAATATTGAGATAACGAAAAAAAAATCGTTGCTGCACGTAATTATCAGGAATACCGCGAATATAATCAAAATATTGAAAAATATGTACATAATCGTCATCGACGGTTGTTTCAACGCGATTGGTCATTTGGGTTGGAGTTTGGAAATTCAATGGTCCGTTTCGAGACCATATCGGGGGGCGATTCCGTACGGTAGTGGTTCGAAGCGAAATTACCGAGAACTCGTTGAACCCGATGACCCCCGCGAAGAAGATGATGGCCCACCGCAATCAAGTACACGGCTGTACAAAGTTTTCCCTGCCCTCGAAGGATATAACCGACTGTTACCTCCACGCGTGGTCCATGAGCCGAGCGTTCTTTCCGTGTGGGTAACAAGAGAGAGAGAGAGAGAGAGGGAGAGAGAGAGAGAGAGAGCAATAACGCGGTCCAGCGAGGAGACGAAGGGATTGAACCAGAGGAGGACACGAGATGAGGCTCGACGTTTGTAATTCGTGCGGATGTTCGGGCATCACGAGAACGAGAGTGAGAGAGAGAGAGAAAGATGAACGCCGAGACTTGTTGGGAGTAAAAACAAGAGAGGAAGTCCAGAGAGAAAGATAGAGAGAGAGAGAGAGAGAGAGAGTTACGTAGGGCGTAGGAAAGAATAAGGATGCAAATGATATAAAGGGCGTGCGAGAAAGAGACCGGTGATCTCGCCTGGGGGGTCTTTGGACTTGAACGACCAGCTCCCAGCTCGAAAGTGAACGAAAAGAGAGAGATAGAGAGAGAGAGAGAGAGAGAGAAGAACGAAAGCTCGGACCCACACGGACGGGATAATGGAACACCTTTTCGACCAAGAACAACGGGCTCCCAAACGAAATTACACAATTTTTTAGATGACGATGGAATCCACGGAATATCAATCGTGTTCAATCTATCTGCGAAAAAAATCTCGAGTTCGACGAGAACGATTGTGGATTTGACGAATTAAAATATAATTCATGATTTTTTTTGCCGGTCGAAGGACCTTAAATGAAATTTGCTTCACAGATGCCAAAATATTGCTACAATATAATACTGCATGTATATGATGATAAATCATCTGAAATGAAAACGTTTGAAATGTCTCATCACACGTAAAATACCGCTACAACATTTCTGCAATAACTTTTTGTTGTATTTTAAATTTTTTATTTAAACTTCAGCTACAGGGGCATACAGGATTTTTTATTATTTCATTTAAAAAATTGATCCTGGGATACTCTCGAAATACTCCTGGACAAAAGGTATTTATTCTGAAAAGCGAAGAATGAATGTCTCGAATCAGGGTTGATTTTCCCCAGGGGCTTTTCAACCCCCGTGTGCTGGCTAAGGGTTAAACAAGAACAAACAACAATAGTTTGAATTTTATTTTTAAGCTCTTCCAAATCTGTATTCCACATTGTTCGGGACCAGTGCATCACATTCTCACGTATTCGGCGAAGGTATGCAGTGCCGAAGGGACATGCGGGCAATCGTTCGGCCTTGCGCGCATATAGGGATTCGGCAAAATTCACAAGTCGATGCGCGTGAGAGATATAAGCAGCGGCAGCAGCAGCAGCAACAGCGGCAGCATCAGCAACGGTGGCATCCAGAATCCCACGGGAACCCGAATATAATGACCATGGACCGAAATCTGCGGTCGTCTGGCCAATGCTGGCGCTACCGACGCGCTTACACACACACACACAGACACACACACAGAGTTTGGTCCGAAGGGCCCTCCGGTATTTGCGGTTCGAAATTGCATTTCGCACGAACTTTTATACAGGCATACACGTAAATTATTCGTTCGTTGTCCGCTATACTCGCGTAAAAACTAATCGCAAGAGATTTTCGTATGCGCAGTGGGTTCTCGTGCCGATTATGGTGTGCCGCCATTGTTGGTTATACGGGATTTCGAAATTTTCGTACGAATAATTTACTCGTTCGTATACAAGCGTTTCGCTAATACTTAAACATTTGTTCTTGTTTCAAAACGTGTCTTTTAGGGTGTGTTGGAAATAAGACAAAGTTTTTCAATTCTTCCCGCAGTTCCTTTGCATTGGATACTATCTGGAAACGTCTGTTCAAATTTGACCCTAATCGAACAATATTTAGTAGTTCTGCTATCATAAATTCGATTTTTTACCTTTGATTGATACGTGAAAGCTTTTTTTTTGTTTTGGTTGCTATTTATGTTTCTGGCAAATAAAAAATTTCGGGGGTGGAAAGTAAATGCAGTACTTGGTATTGAGGTTACCGGATATGGAGTTATTCTTTTGTTTTGCAATAAAAACAAACGGTGAAGTTTGTGATAATAATTTTTTTCGTCAGATTTCAATGATTTTTGTTGAGAACATTTAGTCAATTGTTTGAATCGATGACCTTGTAATTTCAAAAAGAATAACCTTGGAAAAAAAGACGAAAAACAATCCTTATCTATTACATTCCATCCGTTAAAAATAGGCGAGATATTGAAGGTCATGGAGTTAGTTGGGGACATCCTGTACACGCTGTAAATATATGTTTACATCGTTCGAATTCGTGAAAATAATTCGTAAATCGATTACTTCGCGTCGATGAATGAAAACGCCACCCACAACGAATAGCCATCACCGGTTAATGCTTAATAGATTGTAAACCGCAACGGATAGAAGTTGAGTGCAGAGACCAATGACACAGCGAATGAGTCATTGGCCGGGGGGGGGGGGGGGGGGCAGGCTGCCTAAAATGCGATACGGTTCAATGTGGGCTCAGGGCACCCCTATATGGTCGTCCACCAAACTCATTTACGCCACAACGGTTTACCTAAGTTCACTAATGAAAAAAAATTAATTAAAAAAAAACAAAAAAAAAAAACAAAAAACAAACCACGAAAAACCATTGTCCTCACCGATGGTCACATCAAGTTAGGTTCCTTGACATTGTCAGTCACCAGTGCACGCGTATATACTTACACTTGTATACCAAATGAAAAGCAACTCGCGCAGAATCTTTAGTATCTTTTTTTTTCATTATTATTTTTAATTCTCATTTCCGCAACATACATTGCGTCTCGTTGCCGATGCAAAACGCGTTCGCAGACTTCGACGATAAACCCAAGAGACGTTGCGCTCTCGTTTTCGCATAACAGGCGGTTACATCCTGTGTGCATGATATTTTTATGAAGACCTTCCGAGAATTGGTGACACTGCGTGGGGGCCCGAACAGCTGAGTCTCCCGCACACTGATAAGATATATATTTCGTACGTCAGAGCAGCTTCTGAAGTCTCGAATATTATTTCTGTGTGGTAAAATTGTGTGAGTAAGGTTGAATTTGCCCATCGGAATCTCCAGTACCCAACGTGCCCTAACGAAAAAGAAAAATAAATTGTTACATCTAGGCGTATGGGGCGTTCCATGGCAAATCGGACGGTCGGAATCCTGACCCTTGAAATAGTTTCCCTTGGGCTTTTTAAAACAGACTGTAACAACATTAGTGATATTATTATTATTATTATTATTATTATCATTATTTTTATTGATTGGTTGAAGAGTAAACAATCGTGAACAAGAACGTTATACTTTTTATTCAAGACGGAAATAAACAAATAGTTGCAATTAAAATCCGACTCTGAAAAGTTGGCAATCTTTATTTTTTTCAAATTCTGCAAAAATCCAGGAGTGTTTTTGGGGTCGAACGAAAACCGAAATAAAATCATGAACTCAATCTGTAGGGGGCAGGGTTCTGGATGTCGGATTTGACATGGAATGCCCCATACATAAAAGCCAAATACCACTGACTAACTGATCTATCACATTATTTCCAGAACGGCAATAGCTAGAAAGCTGACATTTTGGATGGATGTTCACGTCATAAAGTAAATGCTAACAAAGAAATTATTTCAGATTCGACCGACCGGAAGTGCCTTAAAACTATTTGTATCGCTTGAAAAAATCGATAAACCGGAGGTGGCACTAGATATTGTTTCAAGGTATCGATTTTATAGGGTTTCAGGCATTTTAAATCGAATGCAATAAGTCCGAAGTCGACAGGACGAAACCTTCTCGAGATTTTTTTTTTTCATATTTCCTAACTGAAAATTTGGTAAATTAGATAACTCATGCTCCTGGTAAAAAAAAATCGTCCAAAATGCCGGGATCATACATTATATTCCGAATCCTGGCATTTTGTACGACATCTAATCTCAAACATCTAATCGGATGAAGAAAGTATTAAAAATGTAGCTAAACAAATTAACAACACGGTCGTCCTCGACCCAGGCTTAAAAATAACATAATTCATTACTTTGGCCGAAGAAAAATTTGTAACAATCATCATACATACCATTTTGATATCTCAAGGAACATATTGTTTGTTTATGAAAACCACCCTCTAAATGTAGACGCACAAGGGCAGGACCGCAGTTGGTTTAAAAAAAAACCTACGCAGCAGTGTGTCGCTGCAATTATTGTCAACTGTAAAAACCGAGACGTCTCGGCAAAGAAACGACCACGACGACGTCCTGGGTGGGCCTGATGCTGAAACACACGTGAACACTTGTCGCTTTTGCCTCTGGCGCGTCCCATTGATGCTTTTTTTTCCTTTTCCTTTTTTTTTCATAACTGTATACACTATGTATACACTCAAGAAAAGCCCAGAATTCATGAAGTATCAAAAAAAAAAAAAAAAAAAAAAAAAAATTGTCGTCTCATGTTAAAACTGTATCGAAACTTATATTTTAATTTTGGTGTATGAGTAATATCCAAAATGTTACGATATCGTACGTGCTGATCTTCGAAGCACGCCCAAATACTCATCTCAATGAGAAATCGAAACTAAATGCGACTATCAAATCTTCCACATCTCTTCGGCTGATTATAAGAATTCTATCAATCTCATCAATCAACAGAACAATATCCCAACAATCAATTGAAGCGAAAGAACGATAAAATATCGAAAAAGAGATCATCATCTCCCCTAAAAAGCTTTGGATTTTTTTTTCTGAAAAAAATATCGACATGATATTTCGATATTTATTTTAAAAAAATGAAATATCGATGTAACATCGAAAAAAAATCATCATCTCCCACGAAAACTGTATCAAAACTTCAATTTCAATTGTAATTCACGAAGAATATAAAAAATGTCACAATATCGAAGGTACGGGTGCCCAAAGCATGACCAAAATATGCGAAGGGCAGTTAGCCACGAGTCGTTGAGTTTTCGGGGTTTGCGCGACGCGTGGCCATAGTCGTTTCGTCGATTATCGTATATATTTACGAATAATTACGGTAATTCAATTAAAACACCGTTGAATATCGCACGGGAAGTGACATCTGGCGCGTGCGCGCGCAAGACGTTTCATCGTATGAACGAAAGACGAAGACAGACGTAGGCCAAAGAATTCGTTGGCCATCGCATAAGTTGCACCGCGCACGCGTAAAACACGTGCCTCGTGCCACACCGTTGGGTTTTGCTACGTTTCGTAACGATACACTCGATCGTGAATACAACCGTGTGGTATACACAATCGTATTCGTTTGGGTCATTATGCACCCCAAGTCGAGTAGGCAAACTGTGCGACGTCGCTGTTTGACGCCGCGAAACGAACGCCTCATGTCGAGAAGACGGTTGACGTCGTAGCTCTCCATCGTCAACCACATCAAGAGGGGGGGTTATGCTTCAGAAACGTACGAAAAACCGTTCGACAGAATGTCGTCTCTTGTATTTCGGATCGTCGAGAGGGGTGTCGCAGCTAAATGGGACGCCGAACGAGCAGTCCAGGACGAAACTAACGCACTTACCCTTCGCGTCGTACCGTGAAGTTGACCGTCTTCGTACCGGTCCGGTCCTAAGGGTATAACGGTCAATAACGCCATGAGGAATTTCGAAATAAATAATGACTGAAATACTGAGATAGAACGGAATCATCATTCTGTATGGAATGCTCCATAGTTTTTGTTATAATTATTCTTAGATCATGGAAATAGAATTAAATTTAAAAAAAACAGTAAAATCATTGTAACTTCAAATGTTATTTAGCAGGGAAGATGGATTACTGAATATTTTTGATTACTATGATTTTTTGAGCTTGAAAATAGAATGAGATGAATAATCCAGTAAACATCATTGGAACTTAAATTTCTGTTGACAACTCGACACGTAATGGAAAAGGATTCCTGAATATTTTTAATTACAATGATTTTTGGAGCTCAAAGATAAAATAAAATAGAACAAATAAGTGACTTGGATTCTTACTCAGTATTGGAGAAGGATTACTAAATATTTTTAATTACAATGATTCAAAATGCTTGAGAATAAAAAATAAAATAGATAAATCGCAAAATTATCACACCTTGAATTTTCTAATTATTATTGGAAAAGGCGATGTACTAAATAAGTATCTAAAATTACTATGATTTTAAAACCTTAAAAATGTAATGGAATTCATAAACCAGTAAAATCATTACAACTTAAATTCCCATAGGGCAGAATGTTGCAATTTTGGATGAAATTGCAATCTTGGATGACAATATTTGCAAGAAAATTCAATTTTCGTCATCGAACATATTTTTAATTTTTTTTTTTAACAACCGATATAGAGAAGCATTGATGACGATGTACTCCATTGCCAGCTTGATGATGCGTGCGAGATGGTGGCAAGGGGCGAGAGGATAGTACGGTGAGAGTTTGGGCCAAGTGCAACGGATAAATGAAAAAAAATTCGTTCGTCGTGTGAGAATGTCGTTGATGCAAAGGGCGCAGGGGGGAGGGGCTTTACGAAATTCCGTGGGTTTGTGCACCGTCGAGCAAGCCGAACAATGGTTCTGGGTGAGAGCTCAAGTCGAGTAGGTAAATTCACACACATACGTACGATGTTACGGTTAGATCGGGATGTAGGTTTTGGGCCGGTGTTGGAACGCAAAGAGGGCGACACAGAGAGAGAGAGAGAACCCCGTCGTCTGTGTGCGCAACCGGTGGCGATGAACAACAAAAAGTCGCTCGTCGAAGCGAATTTTTCGCGGCACAATGGATCCGGAAAAATCAATAAACATTTTTTTTCGACGACGCTAAACGATCATTCACGTGAAACGTCCGGAAGTTCCGATGGAACGTTACACCGTACACGGTGGACACACGTGCGACATAGATAGATGGTATTAGTCGTTATTCTGAGCCCCGAAGGAGGGTGATTTCGTACGGGGCGGGGTTGGCTCTATCGTGACCTACGTGCCAACGGATCGTGGGACTCGAGATTTTATCTTCGTTGTGTTATTTTTATTGCGTTACAAATTACAACCTATGATTATCTCGTTCGAATGATTGATTGAGCGTTGGTTGACGTTCGTTTGGAAACTATTAACGTTTATTCTTTGTTCGATAGTTTTACAATGAATTAGACAAAAGGTTCAAAATGAAAAAAATGTTCGAGTGTCAAGTGGTTTTATTTGTGGCGCATAGGGTTCCGTACTTTATTTTTTTTCTATTTTCCCGCAACGCGCAAGTTCACTAGTTTTCAAAACGAGCTGCGGCTAGGAGGGGAGGGTTGGAATTCTCAGTTTTCGCAGATTTTTCAGAATATGTATCTTTTTAAACATGCTATTTTAAACAATTAAGAAAAAAAATGTCGAGTACCTAATTCGCCCAATTCTAATTTTGCTGCAATTATCGTATGATTATTTTGAAAGGGTTGACCAGTGCTCGATATACGGGTTAACGAGATGAATTCTACATATGTAACTACTATTAGTAAAAAAAATCTGAGCATATTACGTACACATTGCTCCAAGTAAAAAATTTCATACCACTGAAAATATAATTTTCGACACGCTAAAAGAAAACAAATCTAAAAAAATTCAAAATAAAAACAAACATTAACTTTTTTCACTAAAATTGCCATAACTTTCTTTACCCTCCAAGATTTTCAATAAATTCAAAGTCAACTCGACATATTTTATATTGAGAAAACCGCTGGGGTGAAATCTATACATCCAGTGTGACTAAAAAGGGTTAATGGAAAAAATAAATCGTAAAAAAAATTGGCCACAGCCCGGGAGTGAGTATAGCTGCCTGGGTATCAAGACGAACGCTTCGGTCGTTGAGTTTCACTTACGTTCTTACTTAACAATTAAATGTGTGTGGGGGTGGGGATGGCAGGGGTGCGCTCGAGTATAGAGGAGAATCCAAGTGGTGGTGGAGAGAGACTTGGAGAGGGAACGTGCATTGCGCGCGTGCCGGCACACCTGCCCGAGCTCAAGAAGCACGAAGCTACACACCTCCCTTCTTGTACTCCCTTCTTGTAAGTGAGGGTTGGGGCTCGGTCGAATTGCGATATATCGCGCTGCTGTCGCTTGCTTGGACCCTGAAGAGGCCGGGACGGAGCACCTGGCTGCGGGGCCCGCGGTAACGGCCGCAATAATATTTTCGGGGGCGCAAAGCGTGAACGGCTCGAGGGCGAGGCTCACATCTACGAAGGAAAAGGTGAAGAAAAGAAAAAGGGAGAGGTGTACACGTCAGCGAATGTAGAATCGAGCGATGAAAGAACCGAGGGCTGCTGCTACTGCTGCTGCTGCGACTGCTGCTAACATGACGTTGGGGTGAAACGGTCGTAGCCTCGCGAAGAAACGAGTAAATAGGTGTGCACGGTCGCTGTGCGAGACGATTCGGAGTCATTAAACAGCTCGCACACCGCGCCGAGGAGTGACGCAGTCGTGACGACACCTGGCACACGCGCACGCGCACAACGAGATCCGTAAGATGGAAGCAAGACGATGCGAACAAGGACCGAAGAGAGCTTGCTGATCCGCATCGGGGACCGCCTTGCAACTTGGGTGCAGCTGTGTGACATCGAGCTATATGGTCGCGTGCTACCGAAATGTAATTGAACCTCTTCGTCAATTACTCTGTTACCATCAATATACGAATTCTGTATATAAATATATGTGTGAATTGGGCGTACACCATTTTTTTCTTTTTTGTCGTTATTTTTTCTTAAAGTTTTGTTGAGAAGAAGAGAAAACTATTTTTTACTTTCTTTTCAAATTGTGGAACGAGAAACATTTTATCGGGCCCCCCTGGAAAAAGCGTCATTTCGTGCCTGCGAGGCGGACGCAAAGTGACCGTTTTCAGTCCGGAGCTTCATACACATGAAATAAATGTTTTTAAGTGGGTGAAAAAAGTATCGTTTACATCACGCTCGTGAAAATCGCCTTTTTTGCATCCTTGATACACGATTATACTATTTTCATCGAGGTTAAAAAATGGATAGAGTTGCCTATTATTCGGGAATTTTCACGTGAATTTTTAGGAATTGTTTTGAAGCAAATTTTTGGGATTTTTGAAATGGAACTGAGTGATACGATGGCGATGAATTATATTTATTTAGTATCCTGTAAATGAAAAATTTCAATAAGAATTTACAGCATGCTTGATAAATATAATTAATCGCTATGTTATCATCGATAAATGACCAAATATTTCCAAAAAACCAAAAAACACAAGGCCTAATTGTCTCATATGAAAAAAAAGTAGCAGACGATAGCGAGGTACTAATTAATCGAAAAATATTAACCAATCAACTTAAAAATTACTACGAGGCTTGCGGTCGAAGTTGTAAAGTTCATAAAATCGTGACCACACGATCACTCATGAGTTCCTTCCTTCGAAAAGTCACCCCGAGCGTCGTCGACGTTGCACCAGACGTTTCTCATATAGCGTATCAGGACAATGTCCGCGAACAAAAGTCGAGGCCCGTGCCCCAAAGAATAATGGTATGGATGACTACTTGGACTCTCGCGCGTGAGTAGACTCAAGGGACCAGAATCAAAACGTCGGCAGCTGACGAATTTTTATATTCAAGATTTAAAAAAAAAATAGAAAAGAAAGTCTTTGAGGAGGCTGAACTTCGGCAGAAAAGAAGTGTTCCCTGAACGGCACGAGTGTGCGAAGGATCCCCTCGTGAATTCGAGTCGTTGAGGAACTCTCTGTAACGCCGTGACTCCACGTAATAACTTTTCCATCACCGAAAATAATTCGTCACAGTTCGGAGCCCGTACGCATCGCGATTATAATTACAATCGTTTGTTCGACAAATATAATACTGACGATAATATTAAATATTAATATCATATTTAATAATAAATATAAATTAGCCGAATATGAAATATAATGATAATAAGTGAAAAATAATGTTGCGTAACGAATGTAATTTATCGCGTTTGAAAATATTGCAATTAATTTGATATCAGAAAAATGTAGCAACTATATACATGAAAGTGTTTAACGATCATATTTCAATAATTCGTCTGATCATAATTTTTTTTTTCAATCAACGACGATCAATTGAGAATTAAGGTTGAAGAGTTATCAAAATAATGAATTATTCATTTATTTATTTATTTATTTATTTATTTATTTATTTATTTATTTATTTATTTATTTATTTATTTATTTATTTATTTATTTATTTATTTATTTATTTATTTATTTATTTATTTATTTATTTATTTATTTATTTATTTATTTACTTTACTTATTTATTTATTTATTTTAAGTATTTTTTCTGCACATGAAGACGCTTATAAAAGCGAGACCTCTGCAAATTGTGAAGAAATAGTTTTCCGACCTCTCTTATGTAATACCAAATAAATAAAACGATGAAAAACCCGATAACGTCGTAGCAAGGACCACCTGGATGTGCGTTATGTATTATTATACATATTGTAATGTACGTGATACAACGCACGATGCAACCCCAAATAATTTCTCAACAGTCGGTAAGTGATAAAAAAAAAAAATTCTATAAAAAAAAGAAAGAAAGAAAGAAAAGGCAGCAGCGTCGATAGGGCAAAAGACGTTAGACGTTACGGGTCGCGAGCACCCAAGAGAGATCCCTTAGCATGACAATGCCACATCTGCTTGGCACGAGCTTCGAGGTCGTTCGCAAGGGAGGAAAGGCTGGAAATCTCTTTGCCCCCTCCCCTCTCATGTGTGTGTGTGTGTGTGTGTGTGTGTGTGTGTGCCCCGTGCCCTTATTCCCTTCTTTCGTCGCTTTCGTTATAATCTTCCACGTCATAACGAAGCAAAAAAGTCTTTCGTGGCTCGTCCTGGTTCTCTCAATATTTTCCGAGCTTCCACCTGGACGACATCAACGATCCGATTCGACGTGCCAGCGCTTCTTCCCTAATTCCTCGACTATCCCAAAATCACATTTCTTCTTTAAACTATTACCGTCACCACAATTCTTCTTCAACCACTTTGACCTCATGAACCAATTTCTTACCCAGCTTATGCATATTTTTTACCGGTAAATTTATAACTCTTGCATTGTGGGAAACGATATCAATTCCTTCGAGTTAGGCCGTCGTGCTCTCTCTCTCTCTCTATCGCACCGCAGCGAGCGTCGATAATGCTGTCCCTCTCGCGCTCACGGCGGAGATAGAGCAAGTGAAATTTTTAAGCACGTCACCTCAAACTGAGCATCCATACATTAGGGAATATAATAATATTTTATCGTTGAAGTGTGCGAAAATTCATAGACACGCACTAACGAACATCATTAATTGTTACTAAATTTCGTGAATATAGAACAACGCGTTCGAATTTTCGGTAATTTTATTGTTATCGTTACAGCATTTGGAGCAACTTCAAAGCCGCCTTTCGACGATTCAATTTTTTGAACTTGACGAAAGTTCTAACTTTTGCACGCAGGTTTAGATTGCTTTGAAATTTGTATAACATATTAGTATGACTTATCGTGTGAACCACAGAAACGAAAATTTCAATAACACAAAAAAATGTAAAAAATAAAATACCAACAGAAAATTGAGTAAAAAAATGTTAAGTCGGGAATTTTTGTTATATATATTTTTTTGATAATATTTCTTGGTTCAATTTATAAGAATGTGTGCAATTTTTCTTTCAGACCGGAAGTTTTTCTGAATTTTTAAAATTTATGCGAAATTTTTTTAATTTTTGTAAATTTACTTTTATTCCATCTTCGTTATTACTAACAACAAGAATTATCCAGCGCGAAGTGTTCACTTAACTGTTTATCGAATTTTCCATTTGTAATGTTGATTCACGTGATTGATGTACTTGTGGATGTCCTGCTTATGATCGGAGGAAAAAGGGGTGGGGGGGTAGTAGTCGTAATTCGAACAGGGGGTTATTAGCCGTGCGAGACGGACGAGATTAGCGTGTCGGTGGTTATGCGCATTAGCTCAACGTGCCCGTAAACTATAGCTCACAAAACTGATAACGCCATTCTCGTGGTTTCATCGGTGTCGTTCGCGTCGCGTAATTATATATCGAGCAAATCGACACAGCTGGGACACAGGCTCGCACACATCAGGCTAAAAAATAATTGTACGGCTACTCAATTTTCCCACAGATAATTATTTTCTGTCGATTAGTGAACAACATTTGTGCAAACTGTCCTGTCCAATTATCTCACTCGAGCAATTTTAACGTTATCCACGTTCGAATCTTACGAACGACGATGTATTAATAAATGTTCACACGACACGAAACTGCAACGGTTGAGTTTGACGAGTGTGATGCAATGGATTGGAAACACGGACGATTTGTTTAAAATGCGAAAACTCGAAGAAACTATTTTCGAATTTGACTCTAAATTAGAAAAATGAGATTGTAAGACAATTCAATAAATGGTAATGACTTTCACTAGGGGCTTTCATTTGACCCCTAAGATACTCCTGATTTCTTTCAGAATTGTTCGATCCCCTTTGAATAAATAAAAACTTCCCCCCACGTAAAATAATGATATCAACAACCCCCCCCCCCCCCCACGTACAATAATGAGTCAATCATAATGATATTAAAAACAATAATAAAATCAATAATTGTGTTACGGTTTGTTCTAAAAAGCTCAAGAGAAACTATCGTTATCATTATTATTGTTATATCGTTTTGTTTATTGTAAATTGGAGACAAACTATTAGCAATAATAATTAGTTAATAAAACAAAATATATAAAAAATCGATAATGCTTTTTATTCGAAAAGAAAAGGAAGAATAAATAGTTAGAATTGAGATTCCACTCTGAAATGTTCGCAAATTTAATTTTTCACCCACTGGGATCAAAAATAAAATTTTTTGATCACGTTCAAGAACGCTTTTCCTTATTTGATGGTAGTCTTATTATTTTTTTAAGGGTCGTAGGTGGATCCGGTAATTCTGAAAAAAATCATGGGTGTTTTTAGGATCAAACAAAAGCCAGACAAAAAAAATAATGAACCAAATCGATAGCTGTAACCGTTTTGATCGTCCGATTTTACATGGAGTGCCCCGTGTATACGTATATAAATAAAATGACCATAATAAAGAATCGTACATTCCAACAAGTCCACCAGATTCGATTGGATCGGGTTTGAGGGTGAAAATTTCGCCGTGTGAGTGTCCGTCGAGGGTAATAATAGTATTTCGTATGTAATACACCATCTTCTTCGTGTTTGCGTGAATTAATCAGTCATTGTTGGTCGAGTCACGTGGAATTTCACGCGGCGAGTGTCGAGACGTGTGTTAATTCGTACGTGGCGATTATCGCGGCTGTGTTAGAACGTCGGTGCGACGATGATATAAAGATTGAAGAAGGGTGCGAAGGGCCACAGCTGGGTCAGCAGGATCGCACAGGTGATGCCTGATGTATCGTTGGAACAATAATTAATCAAACGCGAGCCATATGGCAGCGGCAGCAACGAGCTCGATACACGCGGACCGTATATATATACATATAGTCACCCGTTATTATTTCGCGAGACGTCCGACACAATGAACGACGGTGCGAATCTGTCGCTCGGATTTTTTTCGGGTTTTTTTTTTTTTCGTTTCTTCGCGGAGGCTACTGCAATTGCAATTTCGCATCATTGAGAGTTAATCGTCCGCGTTCTGGCCTTGAGGGAGTGGAATGCAAACGGCCATACAATATATATTATAATCGAAAGCATTTTATAATGAATGATTGCGATGCTCGGATTGGGATTATTGAATGTAATTAATTATGATTAATCAAGAGTCACACTATTGTCGATATGTGGCGGGTTATTTAAGGGATTATGACTAAAATGATTAGTTATAATCGTTAAACTAGTACTATATATTGTTAATAATTAATATATGATATATTTTTAGGATTCCGTATAAGTCTAGGGAATCTTGTGTACATATGATGACGTTTGGCGAACGGACGTAGATTGATGATGCAAAAAGAGAAATTATGAGATTTTTGGAATTTTTTTTTTTACGTCCCTTCCACAGACTAACAAGTGTAGTCAAAATGTTTGTTTTTTTACGTAGCACATGGGGTGTCTCTGAATAGGTCTTTTGAGATGCAATTGATAATGTTCTAGGACCTTTTGATTTCAACTCCCTCCTCCATCTAATTTGTAAACTATCGATGCAAAAAATCTGAAAAAATTCCAGAATGTAGCTTACAATTGTCACTTTCAATGGAAATTTCACCGAACACTTTGGCAAAGTTAGGTCTTATGAATAATTCAAAAGTAACTTGTTCTTTTGATAAGTCGTCACAGAAACGCGTGAACTTTTACAGAACTTACACCTTTCGTCAATATGAAATAGACTTTTAATATGTCATGTGAAAATTTGAACAGAATATTAGTGAGACGTCAACAGAATTCTATACAAGTTTCGTTTTTTATAACCAACTGTTTGCCAAATAATAATTTACATTTTAACATAAACGATTTTTCAATTTACATTTTAATTAATACCAACGCTATATCGCGACCACATTAATGTCGTTAATAACGCATTATTGATCGCATAATTCCGAGTCCACGAAAATATAATAAAAAAAAATTATCATCGTCCGAATGTATGCACCCTGTACACGATCCAGTCGTAATTATTTTTTTTTGTTTTATTTCTTTATTCCTTTTTCTATCGCTCCTCCCGTCATTTAGCTTTGGTGCGCGCCACACCACAAAGAATCTCATATACGTTCGAACTCTGAAACCCGACTGTGCGAGATAGTTAGCATTTCAACGACAAGAGATTTACCATAAACGTTACGCGCATTCTAATTATTCGAGTTTTCGAAGGGACTCACGACGGGCTTCGGAGACCTCCGAGATACATTACCGGGAACTCTCTCGAACGTATTATACACCGAGGAAGATTCGTGTGTACCGTCGCGCATACCTCTCCGGGGCTTTGCCGACTTCGCGTCAGGGCCGTGGAACGAGCGGAAACAGGGCGCGGCCCCCCCTCCTGTGAAAAAAAGAACAACAACAACAACGACGATTCAAAACTCTAATATCAGGCACAGGGGTCGAAAATTTCGAACAACAATGTTCGGAACGGCTAAAATTCAGAAGGCGTGTGATGCTTCGAACGCCGATGTTTCGAACCGACAGAATTTCGAACGGCCTACCAGTCGCCGCAGTTTCCTACATTGCCCGACTTCCGAGCTTCCCCACGCGTAAACTATCGATGTTGGATAGATGCCGTCGGGGACTTTTTTGTAGAAAATTCAATTCTCTACAACATTATTCATGTGAACTTTTGGTCTATCGAGCGTTGTTCATTCAGCGTTTAGGCGGGAAGGTAAAAACAATTAAAAAATCTGTGCATTTTTGCCTTCGAGTTCAAACGCTGTATAAATAACGCTAGATAGACTAAAAGTTCATATAAACAATGTTTTGGAGAATTGAATTTCGTATAAAAAAGTCCGCGGCGGCATATATCTCACTTTGATAATTTACGCGTGGGAAAGCTCGAAAGTCGGGAAATGTTGAAAGCCGCGCTGTTCGAAGCATTGAGCGTTCTGAATTTTGGTCGTTCTGCATTTCGATCCCTACCAAATGTCAGTCGGGAAAAAAATCCTGGATTCTACGATTCACAGAAGGCTTCCGACTGGTTTCGCCTCGAAAGTGGGTGACATGTGATGACAATTGGAATTTTTAGTACCTGCTCGTACGACACGTTACACACATAAGTCTGACAACTTTATCAACCCTCCTTCTTCATTTTTTTGCAAGCTTTGCAACAGATTGCACGATGGACTATCCTCGATTGTAACGTAAGCTCGCGCATGCAGATTAACCTGGCGAATACGCGACGTATATCGTCGTGGAATTTGCCGGCCGATGCACTTTTTGTTCCCCTTCCCCCGTGTGATTCACATGGTTAATTCGTGTCGTAAGCGGCTTTCGATTGAACAAACAAAATGTGAACACACTGCAAATACGTCGCAACATTGATCATCACACCATTCAAATTCCCGGAAGTACAACTGCAAACTTGCGTGATTGCTCCTGTTTCGACAAAACTTCTCAGAAGGATCATTTTAAAAACTCTAAACTTCACAAAAAACTAAAAATCAAAAATTAAAAAAAAAAAATTCCCAAAAACTTCAACTTCATCCCCTTCTAGCAGGCTAGAGACTATTATTATTCTTTATAAAAAAGGTTTTGAAAAACTTTTGGACAAGCTCGAAAAACGAATGACTCTTTGATGCACCTGCTGCAGGTTGGTGCAACAAGTGTTGCTCGCTTCGTGAGACGTGATGTGGCAACAACCTTGAGAATAATCGGGCGAAACGGCCGCTTTCAGACTATATATAGATATATATATATGAGGGTGGATCTCAATGAGGGTGTTGACGAATTTCGACAAGTGCCAGAAACCAGATAAGTTTGAAATAAATAAATGAAAATATGTGCGAATTTCCAGCCCTGTGATCCAATGAGAAGACGTGGCTGTAAGTTCGTTTTATTTCCCATTTGAATAACATGGCATTTACCGACCAATTCCCTAATTATTTTTTCGAGTTGTCCCTAAGCACGCGAAAAATTCTTCATTCACGTGAATCTATTGTTAATGGGTATAACTACTCGTGCATTTTTTTACAAGATCTCACCTGTATATTATCGATAACGGCGAACCGATGAACGATGATAACAACTGATAAACGATTTCGACACAAATTGACATTTATTTGTATTTATGTCTTGTAAAAAAATGTACGAGTAGTTATACCCATTAACAATAGATTTATGTGAATAAAGCATTTTTTGCGTGCTCAGGGACAGCTCGAAAAAATAATTACCGAATTAGTTTGAAAATCCCATGTTATTCAAATGGGAAACAAAACGAGCTTACAGCCACGTCTTCTCATTGGACTACGGTGCTGGGGTTTCGCACATATATTTATTTATTTACTCCGAGCCTATCTGGGGGGTGCATATCTCGAAATTCGTCACCACTCTCTTTAAGATCCACCCTAACATATATATCGTTGTATATAAATATACACCCGGGAAGGACGTAAAAATGTCATGATAGAGAATAGCAAGAGCCAGGGGCTCAACAATTATTTCAAACCTTGACAATGGAACAACCGTGTCGTGGTATAACAAGCCTCAACCCGACACCGACCTCTAATCATCTCCGCAGAATTTACTGGCCACGAGTAAAACAACGATGAAGAAAAAAATATGCAAAAAAAAAACAAAGATTATATAAAAAAAAGAAGTCTCTCCGCTGCTGGAGAGTTGCTGCTTCGTTGGACCATGGGGGTTGTACAAACGAGTCGTGCCTCGACTATTCAGCTTCGACCCGGTCCTCCCGAGCTCTGTGATCAGTCGGGGAGTGGTTGGAAGGTACCCTGGTCGAACAGTTTTCGTATCGTTGCAAGTGCGCGCCATCTATGGCCACTAACGCACATCCACGGACAGTCACAATCGAGTTGATGTAACGGAAAGGGTGTAAATTAATTATACGCTTGCCTACGTTTTGTTCCAAACGATTGTCTCAACATTAGACAAATTTATGTACATCACGTCATCGCCTTAACTACCATGGAATTCTAGACCCTTCTCAAGGTAATTTAATCTCTAACGAAACGACGACATTTTTTAGTAGCGTAGTGAATTATCGTCATCAATTATCGTCACGAGACTGAAAAATCGTCACTTTTACATGATAAATAATAATTTTTACAAGATTTTTATAATTAAATTCATGATTAGTTAAAAAAAATAATAATCGTTCATCATGTTGTTCACCTTCAGGCCTCTTCGGATTTCTTTATTTTTTTATCCTTCTACGTACAGATCGTTTACATGTTTGAAGAAAAAAATTGCAAAGAAAAAAAATTATGAAAACTATTTTGTATAATCAATGTTTTTCTGTTTGTTCGCTTGTTCAAATCGATAATTATGATTCTAATGCCCATAACTCTATCGTCCTTACAATGCTTTTATCCATAACATTTGAACATGTTTGAATCTCTGGTCTCGTGTCATTGAATAAAGAAAGAAATGAATAAATCTGAAGAGGCCCTACAACAAGGAGCGAAACGTAATTCAAGTCACAACAACAAAATTACCTGATCGTCCGTTGCAAAAGCCCAACACCATGATCATTCGCAGCAACTAAAGCAAATCAACGATAATTTATTATTATGGTTAATTTTTCGATAAAAAAATATTTTTGTCGTTAATTAACGTAAATTTCAAGATCTTCGGACAGTGATTGCAATTAACTCAGTTCTGTGGCCGAGAGTTTTATGCCGCAAGTCGGATGGTCTAGCCCGAAGGGAGTCACGGTTAGGGAACACTCGTGGTACGTATGAAAGCCGAAAGGACGGGAAAATGAGGCTCGAGGTGAGGAAGTAGGAGTAAACCGTCGAGATACACAACCTTCGGGGGCTCGAAAATGAAGGTTGAAAAAATCAACGACGTATGAAGAAAACCGGGAACGTCTGACGTGTATATCGGGGGGCGGGGGAAGGAGGAGGGAAGGAGGGGGGCAATAGGTCAAAGCAAAAGAGAACAACTGGTTGCACCGGATCCGACGACGTACCACTCATGAGCCCGTTCATACTTGTGCTTCTAGGGTTTGTACTTTTTTTTAATCTCCATCTTCGTAACTTCGCAATACTCGAGACAGGTGCAATTCACAATCCCAAACGCGAATTCATCACGGGTTGCTGATTTCGCATGTCTTTCGAGCCTTGCGGTGTGTCACTGCGAACCTGACGTTGACGTTTACATGGTACTGCAATATGCAGGAAGAGTCATTTCCTCCTTGATGTCACAACAATTATTATCCGTGATATTTAAAAATAATCAATTATTTTATTTATTTATTGATATATCAGATTTATGATTAATATAACATGAATTACGGGGTCTTGGAAATTCCATCATTTTCTTTCGGTAGTTAAAGCTATGAAAGTGAATTTTTCAAATGTCTAATCACTATCAAAAAATTTGATAGTGAAAAAAAAAAGAAATTGACCTTCATTTGACCTTGGACTCCTCGACTGACCTGCAGGAAAATTATACCCGTTACATCCCACTCGACGAATTCTAAAACCTTCTGTCCGAATCATTTATTCTCGAAAATGCTTCGTTTCCAAGTTATTCGCGTTTGTCAACTTGAATACCTCGCCGCAAGTTTTGATTTGAATTAACGCGAAAATCTTTCACATGGCACCGATAACACCCTAAAAATTTCAAGGATGTGCAACCCTTTGAATTGTTCAAAGAAAACAATCAAAACAATAAAAAATCAATGCATTTTCATCTTCCCGCGTGAACGCTGGCTAAACAACGCTATATGGACCAAAAGTTCACATAACCAATATTCTAGAGAATTTAATTTCCTAAAAAAAAGTTCCGGACGGTATCTATCCAACATCGATAGTTTACGCGTGGAAAAGCTCGAAAGTCGGTCAATGTGGAAAACCGCCCAACTAGATAGGCGTTCGGAATTCCGTTTGTTCGAAGCATCTTGGACGTTCTAAATTCGCCCCGATCGTGCACCGAACTTGCACGACGACTTCACTGATCAATATCTGCAAGATAGCATAATACCTCGTAACGGTCGCCATGATGCCACACGAATTCGCGAGAAAATGGCCGACAAATTTTATCGTTTCGAATCGACGATAAAGTGAACTGTAATACCGGTCGAGGAAATGAATAAACTCGAAGGTTGATAGTCACAGTGTTATAAGCATGTGGAATGAAGATATCAGCTGGTGCTTGCGGGCACAGGTCCTTCGGGAGGGACGAGTGAGCGCTAAAACGTGAGGAATGCGGTCTCCTCGGCAGTCGCGAGCGAACAGGTATCACACGGAGTGTGGTTGGAGTCTTGGAGTGTGGTGCTGCTGCTGCTGCTGCTGCTGTTGCTGCTGCTGCTGCCGCTGGTGCTGCTGCCGCTGCCTGGGTGTCATCCGGTTCTCCCCCGCTGCAGTCGCTTCGTCTGATCCTGACACGTCGTCGCGTCTGCGCCTTAGTCGCTTCGTCGCTCATTGTCGTATTTTATGGTCCTAGGTCAAGAACCATAGGACAACGTAGACACAAATATATATGTATGTATATATATATGTATCTCAAAATGCTTCGTAGTCGAATGAAATAATGAGAGGTTATACGGTTATAAAAATCGATAGAACAAATTCACATTGTTGTAAAAAAAACAACTTTTTTAAACTTTATTCATGGTAGTTATTAAAAATAAGAAATGCCAAAAATGCAACATGGGTAAAATATAGATGTCTCATATTTTACCCATGTTGCATTTTTGGTGTTTCTTATTTTTAATTACTTCTGTAAATAAAGTTTTCAAAAAAGTTGTTTTTTCTTTTTCAACAATGTGAATTTTTTCTATAGAATTCTGTAACATTATAACCTCCAATTATTTCATTCGAATGTAAAGGCTGTCCCAAGTAAATGAATAAAAAAATTAAAGAACTGTCTATGGTTGAATTGAGATTTTTTAAATGCCCGGGTTTTTAAGACACATCTTCAATTCTTACTTCGATTTGATAATAACTGCATTAAATCGCGAGATAGTTCGAGAGGAGCTACATCATGAACTATTTCGCAAGTTCGACTATTGAAAGGTTCTGCTCTATCGAATAATGATCGTTTCTCGTACAATTCGAATGGTCGACATTGAAATTTCAATGTGACGTCGAGCGTGGAAAAGAAAAATGTCCGTCGTGGTTTGGGTCGAGACGAATAACGTCCGTCCAGCTACCCATGTGAGTTCTTCATCCAACGCCATGGTCGCCGCAACAACAAAGTTGTTGCGTTGCGTTTCGACGAACTAGAAGCCCTTAGTCGATCCCTGCGGACCGACGCAACGCCGACGAAAGGTTAGGGTCAAAAAAGAAAAAAAAAAGAAAAAAACACCCATAAATGTACCCCACCCACGAGACACGAAGGATGCGATGGAACGAGAGTGACGCAACCGCCACGTAGTCTCGAACTGTTGCTTCTATACAACATTTGGATCTACTCGTTATATTATTACAAGCCCGTGGGTCAAGTGGTTTTCTCACTCTGAACCTTATAATTCCCCCTCTTCCTCTTTTTTTCCCTTTTTTTTTTTCATCGTCGGTTTGTCCCGCATACGTGGAAAAGTCGGTGCCACGCCATCGTCTGTCCGGTGGTAGTCGTCATCGTCGCCTGCACGCTCGGGGCCCCCTCATCGAACCGCGTAGTCCGACTTATATGCGGGAGGAGTCCGAGTAAATCCGGGGACGACTCACGCTCGCCAACGATATATATCACAACCGTGCGTGACTCCCTAACGTAAGATGTTTTCTTCCAACCGCAGTGGTTTACCAACCGTACAACAGGACGCAAGTTCTCCCGGCAGCATTATCTCAGCTCGAACGCCAGACTTTTATCGTCCGACGAATAAGGTACAAACGAAGCTTTCAAATATTTTCCAACCCGGTCAGTATGAACAATTATTCACCGATTATTTCGAAAATTAATGAAAATGACAATCAATAAAAATGCAATACAATAGAATACAATACAATAAAATGAAAATGACAATTGTGTTTTTGTTTTCATTGATTCGCAAGATGGACGATGTCGTATGGGAACAGCTGATTTAATTGGCCCATTGGATCGTCCAATCGTTGATCACACGAATTCTGAAGTGAAAATTTATGAAAGCTGTTGTGGACAACGATGAATCATACCTCTGTGTTGTTCACCCAGCTTGTTCTGTCGTATTGATGTTGTAGATAAGCTATCGATGTGAAGTACGAAATTATTTTTTGTGGTTCGTATTTTACTTAAAAATTTTATAGATGCTTGAGAGATATTAGGATGAGTTGGGCGAGAGGGAAATGTCCTTACTGGTACGAGGAACGAAGAGGACGCAACTGGCAGATAACAGTGTTGAATGAAATTCTTGGTACACTGAAATCTGTCCTGACGATTGAGTTAATTGTTAGTTGAATGTTGTATGGGGCTTATGTATCGACGCTTCTGTTAAACCAAATAAAAAGAACGATTATCATTTCTAAGACCCATCTACGTACATTATCCCATGTTGATCCTCGAAAAATTTGCCACGTCTTGATATCGAGCACGATCAAACATTCAGAACGCGTAATGCTTCGAACGATTTTCGACTTCCGAGCTTTCCCACGCGCAAGCCATCAATGTTAGATATATGCCGTCAGGGACTTTTTTGTAGGAAATTCAATTCTCTGCAACATTGTTCATGTGAACTTATGGTCTATGTAGCGTTGATTAGCCAGCGTTCAGGCGGAAATATAAAAATGCATTGATTTTTTATCGTTTCAATTGTTTTCTCGCAACGATTCAAAGGGTTACATTGTGAAATTTCTACGGTGTTATCATCGCCATTTGAAAGATTTTCGCGCTGATTAAAAACTTTTATCTGTTAATTTGGTTAAAAAATTAACAGATCCTGATCCGAAAAAACCTCGGAGGCGGTACCCAACTATACCTATATATTCGTGCTTAGAAGATCCGTTTATACGTTCTCGCCGTTCTGAACATTGATCGTTCTGAATTTCGGTCGTTGCCCGTCGAAACAGCGGTTTGAATCGCGCGTAAAAAGAATGCTATTAGGCGGACCGAAATGAGAAAGAGCGTGAAAGAAAGAGACGGAGTATGGGAAAGGGCGCAGCGAGAGCGCCGACAATGCGGGAGGTACCCGATCCCGCAGGCATTCCATCAAGATGCTATCGAGGGCGGAGGGCGAGGAGGCGAGCCAGTCTGGCCAGCAATATTAAAGGATATTGTGCACCGCTCGGACTGTGCAGTCGTACATGCAGCCCGGAAAAGGAAGAGAGAGCCGTTGAGCAAGGGAACGTGATAGCGAGAGAGAGAGAGAGAGAAAGAGACAGAGAAAGTGAGCGAGGAAGCGACAGAGCGAAAGATCGAAAAAGAGGGAGCGAGAAGACAGCGTGCGACAGAGAGGGGGACAGCGAAGAGCGAGAAAGCGAGAGAGTTAGAATATATATATATATTCATATACTCACATTCATAAATTCATATACTCACTAAGACTATGCATTCATCAGCTAAATATTCCGACTTAATTTCGGTCCATTTCCCACTCCATTTGCCACTTATGAGTCTGCACAGTCCATTCTTTTACTTTTCAATACTTGCATCAGACTACTTTGTTGTAATTTTTAATTTATCAAATTATTTTTTTTCAACAATTCAAATATATTCATATATATATTTTAAATTGAATTTTATTAAAAATATTGTTCTTTCCCGGTCATCGTAGCAAAGAACACCGGAAGAAGGAAATAGTGTGATTCCTATCAAGCGTGAACAAACGCGTGATTAAAAGAGTTACGGGGTGTAACTATGTACAGGTGCACACTCTAACCACGGAATGATGAAGAATGTACGCGTAGTTAAAAATTTGTGAACTCTGAATGATTATAGTTTGGATCATGAGCTTTTTTACACATATAAGAGAAGACACACACGAATGCAATTGATTCCTTTTGTCACACATTGTTACAAATGTAGACTGTCTGCTTTGGTCTGCTTCTTGCGAGACGGTCCTCTGCGTCGAAATTTAGAACGATCAAAATTCCGAACGTCCAAAATGCCTCGAACACGCAGAACTCCTAATTGAAAACTTTTCTTTCCTTTTAAATTCGGTCCACAAAACCGACAACATTGAACGGTGTGCCCCGACGTACATGGTCTCGGGGTAGTCGAACGATGTACACGACTATACATGTATCTATATGCATGTTCTCATATTTGTCCGTTCCAAGCATTGTGGATTCCAAATTTCACTAGTTCCGAACATTGTTCATTCTGAATTTCCACGGAAACCCGATTTACGAACGAAAAAACGGTCTCCTCGTAAGCGCATGAAAAAACTTCGGCCATCGAATTATTTCTTCATTCGTTCGGTATGGGTTATAATGTGTGTGTGTGTGTGTAACAAAAGTTCGCCACAGAAAGTTGGCGAGGCGCGCGGTTTCGGTTCGTCGTGTTTGGGTCTCGGGCACATTCACGAGGAGGATCGGGCGGGCTGCGAGTTGGAATGCGGTTTCACAGGGCCACGCGGCATAGGGTTGCGCGGCGGTCCTGTGGTTGTGACGCGGCTCTCGGCTTTCCGAAGGTGCGCTCTCGGTGGTGGTGATATGGCGGCGGCAGCACCAGCAGCAGCAGCAGCAGCAGCGCGGTAGGTTCGGCGGTGCGTTGCCTCTCGCGCAAGGAATAAGGTACCCCCCCCTGAACGAGAGAGAGAGAGAGAGAGAAGAGAGAAAGAGATACCGCAGGCGCTGTCCAAACGTGAGAGCGCATGAGACGAGTGGGGGTCTGCCTTTCGGTACTTACACTCGAAAGGAGAGTCTCTGTTTCTAACCCAGCCCTTTATTCTCGCTGTCCATTCTTGGTGCGCGGCCCTTTCACGACGAATAGGTGCTCCCCCAGACAGCTTGTATGTATATATGCACATTCCTGACACACATAACACATCCACACACATAATACAGCCACGCACATTTGCACCGAGGATGTGTTGAAAAAAGGCAAAGCTCTTCGATCCTCATGGTGGCTCTTACGAATGAAGTACAGATACTGTCGGGAAACTTTTATCAAAATTTGACCACAATCAAACTGTATTCAGAGGTTTCGCTTTTACCGATTTCATTTTGCCTTCGATCATCACGTGAACAATTTTTTGGCTATTTTAGTTGCTATTTTTTTTTTTTTTCGGTAAATAAAAAATTCTGGGGTTGGAAAGTAGATGCAATACATCGTTTCAAGGTCATTTAAAATAAGAATATTTATTGTTTTACAATAAAATAAAAATAGTTGACAATTTTTTTGTCAGTTTTCAATGATTTCTGGTGAAAAGAAAGCTGTGAACTTTTTTTCCAATTTGGAAAATAAAAAATATGCCGATTTCAAATGAGCTTGATACCATGTATTGCACTTACTTTCCATTCCCGGAATCTTTGGGTTACCTAAAAAATTAATTGCAACTGAAGAACAAAAAAGTTTTATTCGTTAATCAAAAACAAAAATCGAATTCGTGAAAGCGGAACTTCTAAATATATTCCGACTGGCTCAAAATTTTGGGAGAAGTCATCTCATAATATTTACTTCAAAAGTTCAAGGCGCCGTAAGAATCGAAAAACTTTGCAATTTTTCAACACACTCCAATGTATACAAGTACACACACACACACACCCGCAGATGCGCGCACGAGTGCAGACACGTGGAGGCGTACGAAGTTCACGGTGTGAGAGTACCTACATACGTAGAGTCGGCAAAGGGATTGAACGGGACCTTCATCGCCTGCTTGCAAGAGGCCCGGCCAGATCCCACAAAGTTTTTTCCAGGCAAAAAGCGACCGAGCTTCGCACATGCGCACGATAGTCTATATATGTTGGGAGAAGGGCGCGCGCGGGTGCGCCGTTGGCCCAGCAGCATCGAAAGCCGAAGAAGAGGATCATCGAAGAAGAAGGTCGCCATAGGACGAAGAATCGAGCGAATAAAAGTGTTTGCCCCGTTGTGTGTCTCTTCGCTATTCTCTCCAATCCAATGGGCCCTTTTTGCTCTCTCTCTCTCTCTCTCTGTCTTGCAAGGGCCATGCCGGTACATCCATGAATCCTCGATTTGACTGCACGGTCGTTCACAACACGTATCGAAAGTTCTTATCTTCATCGATCGAACCCGTATGTACATACAACGCACACGCGCATATATATTGTATGATGCATATATATATAAATATGGGCTGTGGGTTTATTATTCCAATGAAATTCCCACGATTGTTCTCGACGATATAAGATACGACGTGTGTGTGTGTGTGTGTGTGTACCGGCGATAGAAAAAGATGAAAGGAAAATTGGCTGTACGAAAGAGCGCGCAATTACTTTTCGTATCACACCCGGATGTAAACAGTGGTGTTGCACTGAGCGCGCGTAGGGCGATTCGCGGTACGGGAACGTCACGAGAGACCGATTGCGATACGGGGGGCAAGTATAGTTACTCGCTGTACGTGGGTTCAAAGTGAGGTTTTTTTTTCATTTCCTTTTTTTTTGTGCGGGCGGTCGAAACTGAGAAACAGACCGCGTGCGAGAAAGAGGTCACGCTTATCAAATATTGTGCGAATAATATAATCATCTCGTGTACTATCGTTTTTTCTTGGTCGTTACGATAACAACATTTCCATTATGAACGTTAATTTTTTTATATCTCCGCTGTTCTGCATATTATGTGGATGCCCTTCTGCAAGATAGATCGTTCCGTTCGTTCGAGTCACCAGCGAAGCCATATTCGGCAATTGGAATTGAAATTTGTGGGATATTCGGTGATAATCGATGTGGGATTTGGAATTGGGAATAAGTCGGGCGCTTGCCTGTTTTTTTTTTTTTTTTAATTTAAAATATCGTTCACTATACGTGAGGAATTTGGTCGACATATATTTTTCGTAGAGGATACAATAATCATGGATTACGAGACACAGTTGAAATGCAACAAATTTGGGGTCCTTACTCCAGAATTTCATTTGCTGCTCCTTCATAATATTGAGAGAATTGTAGATGAGCGTTAAGCCACGAAAGATGAATTCTCGTGTTAACAATGACCATATTTACCGACTGATCTGAGCCGCAACCACACGCGAGAATGGCTCGCCCCACGATCTGACAGTGACAATCTTCGTTGCGACGCGATGGTAAAACGCCGGAAAAAATCGTGAGAAGCGGCGTACAGAGGGTCTAAACCCCAGCGAAAGAGGGTTGTCTCGGATGTAAGGACCGGTGAAGAAGATTAGGCGCAAGCATGTTGAAGGGTTTTTCGGGATATCGCGTGCGAAGCCCGTTGGCCATTCGAGAAGCCGCGTTTTCAAACCGACACCGCCGATTTTTCGTCCAGACGCTGTGTGCCACACGGCTTCTGGACCACCGGCGCTTTTGGCCATCGCCTGAAGAACACTCTCTTTCATCCGAGAGCGGCGATTCTTCACACGGTTCCCGCCTTCCATCTCCCTTTTCTTCTCTTCCTCTGTCCCACCATTTCTCCGTGGTCTCCCTCTTTTCTTCTCTTCGCAGCTCCTCCATTCTTCCCCCTCTTATTCTCCATACCCCTCTCTGTCACCGTTCCACTCTCCCTTTTTCTCCCTCTGTCGCTGATTTCTCCTGCTCTCTCTCTCCTCCTCCCTCCGTCGCTGATCCGTCTCTTTCTCTTCCTCACCCTCTTCTTCTCTCTCATTCCTTCTGTCCCCTCCTCTTTCTCACTTCCTTTCCTTCTCTCGCTCGGTTCCTCTCATTTTATCAACACTGTTTCGCCCTATCTTCTCCCTTCCTTCTTTTCCGCGCTTTCGTTCTCTCTCTTCTCCCCCTTCCCTTCTTTTCACGCTACCCGAGTGTGTGTCAGCTCGATCACATCCTTTCCGCAGGGCATCAACGGATAGATGCGGGGATTTCTGTTTCGTACCCGACAACAATCTTCAGGCAACAAAACGCCCGTGAATACTCGTCGTTTGCCAAAACGCACAGTCTGTCCCCAGGCATGGTCCGTACTTACTTCAGTGTGATCTTTCACCGTGCCGGCTTGTAACCAGTCCGTGTCATCACGGTCGATCGTGTCACAAGGACGGTGGGAGATCAGACTGGAGGAAGTACGGACCATGGTCTATTCGCATCAAAGATTGCCACCAGGGATGGACATCCATTCAATGAAAATTTATTTTAAACACTTTTTCAAACAAATAAGTATGATTAATTATCATGCGAGAATCAATATTTTCACAACTCCGTAATAATTGTGACTAATTCACGTAAATTATTATTTTACAATTAATTGAAATATTTAATGAATTCGGTAAAATTAATGATCATTGGGTTGGAAAAGTATTTGAAATACATTTTCATTGAATGAATGCCCATCCCTGATTGCCACCATAAGGAACCTACGTCACTGTCACACCATGCGTCTAAGACGACCCAAAAAACAACAAACAACAAACACAACGAAATTAGCTGGTGGACATCCCACAGCACGAAATTCCATGCACTTATTTGGCCGTGATCGGAATTTCGATATCCATTTGTGATACCATTTTTTTTTATTGCAGAAAACCTATAATTTCGAAATAATTTGGCAACGTTTGATCTTTAATAATTTTGTCTCGACATTTAGTTACATCTGACGACAGCCAATTCCGGGTTGACAAAGTAATCGTTGTTTCCAAACAATTTGTTCATTCAACTTTATATGTCCTGATACATGTTACAAGGGAATGTGTATGGTCGTTCTTAATTGGTGCGATTTCGACCGTCCCATCGCTATTCCATCGAATGTTTCATGACATTATTTTCCAGCGTCCAAATCGCACAACCACGAGGCTTCCCCCGAAGTTCCTGCAGTGTGGGAGGAATTTGCGGGCCAACTCGCACACCACTACCTCCAAGACCTACAATATAGATACATACACATGAAGCCTCATCTCTTCATCGCGCAATAAAATTCCATTGGGCACACACACACACACACGTAGTACCCCCAAGTCCCGGAGCCTTTGAGTTTACTCAGTCAATTATCGAGAGGCCACGAAAGTTCTCGTTCCCATAGCAATATTTTCGCCGGGTGTGCATACTTTAGATGATGAACGAGACTCGACGGCGAGAACACGAGAGAGTTCATTCGACTCCCCCGAAATGAGCAAGCGACCAAAATAACGTCGTCGTCGTCGTCGTCGTAATTGCTTAATCCGTCGTCGTCATCGCTGTCGTCGTCGTCGTCATTCATTGTCTGCGCGTGAGGGTTGAAGGTGAGAGAGGAAAGAGCGAGGGAGAGTGCGCGATCTTGGACGGAGAAAATCATCCCGCAGACGCGTTTTCGTCTCGCCAACTCGTGAACGCGCGTAACACACCACGCCTAACAGCGATGCAGCACATAATGCGCCGAGGATGACGATAATTCAGCGAGAGTCGGTCATGTGCAGGACTATTACACGGGCGTACTTGGCACGGTACGGAGTCAGTCGGTGTAAGCATACACGTGGAAGCCAAACTTGTTTTCTCTTTCTTTTTTCGGTTTAAGACCCCATAAAACACAGCGGAGACGCGAGAAGTTTCGCAGACTTCGAACGCAGATGGAACAATAGAACGAAATGCGCGCAGGCGCAGTGGCCGCGGGTCCTTCGCGCCAACAAACCGAGCCCCGAGCCAATGAATCCGCTGGCCTTTTCCCAGACCCGTGGACTCTCGACGGGCCAACCAAGCGCGAGCTCCACTCTGCGGTTGTCATCCTCGCGTTAACTTCTTCCCGTCATTTTTGTCGTTGTCGTCGTCTCGACGTTCTCTTGTCTGCCTAACGAATTTCTCATTCTCTCACACCTTCACATTGTAGAACTTATAACCGACCTACTGGTCCCGGCTGATGGTGAAAAATCCATTTTATCAGTCGCATGACTCATCCCAAGTGGAAAAAAAAATATTCAAACAATTGATAGATTATATTCAGAACTGGGCATATGTTTTTTATATGCAAACTATACATAATCTGCATAGATACCAAAAGTATCTATGGTATCTATGCAGATTGTGTATAGTTTGCATATAAAAAAACATATGGCCACTTCTATATATAATCTATCAATTGTTTATATATTTTTTTTCCACTTGGGATTCGTCGAACTGGACGACTAGCCAAAAGACAATCATGTTGTCTTCCTGCACATCTAGGCTGATGACGAATCGGGGATAGCATGATTGTCCGATAACCGAGCTACACACGGAAGAGGAATAAGATTAGGAGCTTTAGATATTGTGATTGCAGGAAGAAAAAAAATACTTCGCCTGAGAGGGGATAAGGTGGTTTAGGTTAGCTGCGATGATGACGGGTGGTGAATCGACAGGGTATGCCAAATTATCTAGTTAACAGATAAGATGTTGGTAGGTGGAACGAGAGGTGGCGAGCGCCACCGCAGCATCATCGGCAGAATTATGATGGGAACGAGAGGGTGAAGAGGATCGAGGCGGCGTTGGTCCGATAGATCGTCCAAATTGCTCGCCAACCAGCCATTTATTTTACGTTCGGTATCTCAGCCGTGGGCTCGCCCGCGACGAGCTGACGAGATATCCCATCCGATCTTCGGCTTTCACAATGGCCTCTCCGCTTCGAGTTGGAGAGTTTGGGAGGATCTCGGCGCCTCTCGATATCCCTCTCTCTATCTATCTCTGTCTTTCTCTCTTTCTCTATCGCTCTCTCTCTCTCTCCGCTTCGTTTCGATTTTTGGCAGGCCTTGGACCGACTCGAGGTCTCTTGGTACGATCCCACATGCCGCTGGTATCTTCCCGACAGTCATTGGCCACTCGAGAAATCATACGCTGTGTCTCCGAGCTCGTCCATCATAACAATTTCTTTTCCATGGTTACTCGGGCTGACCCATCGTTGCAACTTTATAATCGCAAAATTTTACGGTAAATTCGCAATGTATGAATCCATAATTACAATTTATATAACACGATTTACACACAAAAAAAAGAGTCAGATTCACACCGAAGGTCCGATTATGACTGTAAATGTCTAGTCGAGTGTACGTTATGTACACGCAATTAGTTGTGTGAACGTGAAGCATCTCCCCAGCCTCCGGGCTTCTTCTTTTGCTTTCCGTTGATTCGTGTTCGCCAACAACTCTTCGCAAATCTTCTTGATAAACCTTGTACTCAAAGTTGTGAGGTTCAATCGTCATATTAACCCGCCGAGTACACACTGGGTCGAGTTGAACCATACTTCGCACTTTGATCGAAACAAATTTTTTTTACAAAATTTATCTTTTGGGTCTACGATGATATTTACACTTCTAAACTACATAATGACGTTCTAAGGTGGTAAGAGCACATCCCGAAATTTTTCCAGATGAATTGGACTCATATATTTAGAATGGTGACTCATCAAAATCGGACAGGGTCATTTCGACCCATTGGGCTCTTGGGATGATCGGAAAAATCTAGAATTTGAAGAATATTTTACTAGAAATATAACACGCATTTTTAAAACTCGATGAATATTCGCCTCAATGTAACAATCGACATTTTAATAATTGCACTGAAGTTTCATAATTTATCTCATAACTATTTTTGATTAATTAATAATTCATTTCTTCGGTAATCCGGTAATTTTTATTTTTACATTTTTTTTTCCTTTTGATCGTTTTAAATGTACGTCTCATTATTTACCATTCGAGGTTTCTCATGAGCTATCCCAGATATCTCAGTGACAGAAGCCGCGCTGTTTGTTCTGCACCCATTTCAAATATTGTTCGTCCCGTTCCGGTTCACCGGTGATTAGGAAATCCAGGAATGCGCGTTTAAAATATTTATACAAGCCCGGTGCGACCTTCTTCGGGTTTCTTGCGATTTCGTGCATGTGCACGTATGGTCGTTCATCGGCTTCCCTGAAATCCCGACCCCGCGGACTCCTCGCCCGGTTCGACGATGCAGAACGATACGGGCTACGACGATCGGGAAACCTCGTGGTTCCCGTCTTGTCTAGACCGTGAGAGAATTGTTTTTCACGACCGAGGCTTCACGACGAAATCGATGCCCGGCGAAGACCCAAAACAAACTGAAAATTGGTCCTCTGTACATATTACATGTAGATACGTGGCCAGTCTCAAAATTTTTTTAATTATCCACACAGCTTGACGTCTTCTAGGGGGTCAACTTTCGAACAAACAATGTTCTGAACGAACACTCCCCAAATGACGTTGATAACATCATACGAATTTCAAGGGTGTGTAACCCATTGAAATTGATCGGAGAAAACAATCGAAACAATTTGAACATCGATGCATTTTTATCTTGCCATCGGAAACCTGGCCAAACAAGGCTATGTAAATGAAAAATGCACATGAACGATGTTGTAACAAATTTGATTTTCCACAAAAAAGTCCCCGAGGACTTTTAAAAAAAAATAACAACTTTTTCGAACAATTGGAACATGAAAAAAAAATTAAAACTGTTCGATAAATGAAAACGTAAATATTTTGAGTAAGATGAGGGATGACCAAGCATGTGCGTTATGAATTCTGAGGATCACCATAATGCAAGGCGGCGTCGACGCACGATCGACCTGCAGCTTCAGCACCAGAACAAACGCAGCAGCAGCAGCAGCAGCAGCAGCAATCGTCGTAGCAAGACCAACGCTGAGAGACTCTGTTCCCCAGAAGCACACGTGTCCAGACTCACAAAAATGCAACCCGACTCCTTTTTTATCGACAGAAGTGAAAAAAACAAAACAAAAAAAAAATAATAAAAAAGTAAATAAAGTCAATGGCGCAACGCCCATATTGTAGCTTTGTGCGGTACACATGTCACTGGTGGCGAATAAGCATGTACGTTCATTATATTAATTCGCGCGAGGATATGAGGGCCGCAAGAAATCGAGAAAGGAAACCGTAGCCCGCGACCGTATTTCCTCCCGCTGCTTGACACTTTTTTTGTTTTTTTTTTTTTTTTTTTTCGTTCACGGCCTATCTTTCAACTGGTGAATGAACGACACGAAGCTCACTCGAGCTTTCAGTCAATGGAAACCGGCGCGCCAATTTCTTCGTCACGACGATTCATGAATTTCTTATATTTTTGTTAATCGTGTATGGGGCGTTCCGAGTGAAACGATTGTTTGTAATGTGATTGATAAAAATGTTTTGTAATAAATTATTATGAAACATGATTGAATAATTATTATTTTCGGTTTTTTTTTTCGACTCCGAATAGATTCTAATTTTGTTTCAAAGGATCGGTTTTGTGTAAATTAAAAAAAAACACAACTTTTTTCAAAATTTTGATTTTTAAAAAATAAATTTTGTGTTATGAACGAGTAATTTATTTTTTTCAATTTGGGAGTGGGAATTGGTTCGCTTGTGTTTGAAAAAAAAAAAAAAAATTGTTCATATCTCCAAAAGTTTAATTTCGAGTTATCGCGGACTGATGGATGAAGAGAGATGAAGGTCCAGTTGTAATTATCTCAGACGTGTTGGTGTGTGAATGCTCGAACCGGTCGGCGGTACAAAGGAATCTGTGCCGAGACCGCGCGCGTGCAATTAAATTGTTTGCGAGAGCAAAAAGTCTGTGGGTGGGAAAAGACCGGGCGCGGCTAGAGGATCGATGGGCCATATAGAGAAGAGAAAGAACCGCGAATATTTTCGACCGAGTAACGACCGCGAGTCTGTCTTTCGCCCAGAAAGTGTACAATATTTTTTAAAAAGATACATGACAACGCCTATTTTTCCGTTTTTATAACTTAAAAAAAAATTCTTCTGTACTGGAATCAAGTTTTTAAAATACGACCGACCATACCACTCAACTTCACAGCGTTATCGGTCCATATCTCTATGTCGATGAATCAATCCCAATCAAAGCACGTCAATAGAGCCCTTCCCCATCAACCAATTAACATAAAGAATAACATTCGCTCAACCTCATCACCGATAAAATTTTATTCCAACCGATAACATAAATTCCACGAAAAAAAAAATCGCCTCCTCATCACACTACTGCCAATCAATAACCTCAATCATTCCCACATCCAATCGCACATGACGAGAAAAAAAAACCGCATTCGCAAAAATTGTGGAATCGATTCGCAAAATCAAGTAAAAAAAAATCATTCGTTCACGGAAATAACGACGTAGTCGATGATTTAATTATTCTCATTAATCCCGAAACCCGTTGGAATGATCGCTGCTGAATAATGTTATTGCGAAACGATGAATGGGATTGGGTCGAACAAACGCGAATGTATTATTAGCGACCGGACGTACGTCCGAGACCTTATCGGTCTTACGCGTTGGTCGGTTTGGGGTTAATTTCTGACAGGAGAAGTCGCGCTGCGCGACGTTTTTTTTTTTTTTGCAAAGCTTTTTTATTTTTATTTTTTTCTATTTTTTTTTATTACATTTGCGCAATGTGGCGGCTCGATGCGGTCGGTTCACGGTGTGACTCTCGATCTCATCCGACTGCAGCAGCACCGTGCATGCGCCCGGAGTAGCGCTGCGTTAGAAAGCACGATGCTGCGGCGAAGAGTGCGTGTGAACGAGGAGGGGGTGGGGGAGAGAAAGAGAAAGAGCGAGAGAGAGAGAGAGAGAGGTAGCGAGAACGGGAGAAGCGAAAGGATTGGAAGGGGCTTCATTCATAAATGCTCTCGGCCGAGGCGTCAATGGATGCGCCTGTAACCGAGCGAGACAGTGCCCCCCCCCCCCCCCGCCTCCTCCTCCTTCTACTCGTCCTCCCCCGCCACGCCGCGGGCTCGGCTAACCGGCGCGTCGCTTCGCTGCGCTGTCGTTGTCGCTGCCTATATCCGCTCTCCAAAGTCGTATGTTCTTCCTCCTTCGCTCGTTCCATCGTTCTCACACTCAAAATTTTCAATACCTCACCCCCGCCCTCAACGTTTTTTCGTTCTCGTCGCTTTCTCCGGGCTTCTCTCATTTCACCATTTCCAAAATGTCTTTTGTCAACAATTTTTGATTGTTTTAATTCGGAAAAAATTCACGAACGTTCTTCTCCAATTTTTATTTAATTTTCATTTTTTTATATGTATAATCGAATTTTTGAAGTCTCAATTATAAAATTTTGGAAAATGCGTATTTTTAATTTATTATTTGTGCAAAATATAATGAAAATAGAAATATCGGATGAAAACTATCTAGATTTTCGGACTAAAGGTCAACCCTGGCTGGTTCGATGGCAAACTTCGGAAGGCTGTCGGCAGGGTTAAGAATTGGGATGGGGGCCAAAATAAGAACTACCCTGTATTGTATTGTATACACAGGGTGGTTCTTATTTTGGCCTTTCTAATTTTATTTTGGCGCTTTCGGAGAATAATATGATTCGAAATGAATTAAAAATGATATCCTCAGAATTTGAGGTTTCTATCACAATTCTTAATTCGGCCGTCAGCCTCCCCAAGTTCGCCATTGAAGTTGTTCGTGATTCTACGACAGCACTGCTCGTGCTTCTTCAACCCTTCAACCAACTACGGGGGTCGTTTTCGATCTTTGGGTCCTTCGGGTTCTTTTAGTCACGTACCGTCATATTTCAATTGAAAAAACTACATAAAAAAATAATTCTTTCCGAAATATTACAATTGGAACTTCAAGCTGAAGGTTGAAAGAACTTCCAGCAATTTTTTCAAAATTTTTAAAACACTTTTACTTGTCAAAAAAGGGTCCAAAAAACCCCGGACGAAAACGACCCCCCGTAGTGAATTGAATGGTGACGAAAAAACCTAGCTAAAGGGTTAAATCTCCACAAATTCAACAATTTTGTGATACGTTAATAATTTTCAGATGGATTATAATCCAAACTACAAACGTTACGAAACTGCAAAAATTGAAAAATCGAACAAACAAAAAAATTCAAAAAAAATTACAGGTAACTCCCATTAATTGTGAGCAGTTTTATTCTGGGTTTATTACTCGGTTTGTTGGTTTTCCTCGCTGACCGTTGTTACGACCGTGCCGAGTTCTCGGTGCCCGGAATACGGCACGCGGGTTATATACATACATCACGCGCCTGCGGACCTCGCGGACCCCGCAGGAACGTCGAGGGTCCCGCGGTCCTGTGATGTCGCTGTGGCCGTCCTGCCCTGCCCCGCCCTGCCGATGGAATTTCGTCGTAAAAAACCGGACCCCACGAATCGCGATTATTCGTTGAATCCATAATAACGCGGCATTTTATTCGTCACAAAAGTCACTATACACATATATATATATATTTTTTATTGCCTCTCCGTTTACGTGGATCGTTTCACCGACAAACATTGTTATTGTGGACACAATTCCGATTGAAATGCCATGGGAAAACTCGTTTCTCGAACTGTTAGTTTTGTTATTTCATCGTTTTTCCAGTTGGATTGAAATTCGTGATGGGCCGCACATTTTTCGTCGTTAATTCATATGCACTGGGTCTAAATGACCCTGTATGACTTTGATGAGTCACCATCCTAAATACATGAGTCCAATGGAGCTGAGAAAATTGACAGCTATATTTTAAATATCGTACAATGTGATGATTGTAGTTTAAGGGGGGGGTAAGGTTAATTCGATACAAAAAAAAACATATTTTCGTTAATTTTTTTTGACGACACAGTTGATATATATTCATTTCTATAATAACTGCATGATAGAGTAACGTTTGAAGAATATTCTGTGAAATTTTCATTAATTTTTATGAAGAAATGAGCCATTGACAGCGAATCTTCGCGGACGTCTGAAAAAAAAAAGTTTCATTGCGGTGCCCCTCATAACTCATCACTGGATCATCCGAAATAAAAAAACCAAAATGATTTCATTAGTTGATAAGTTTCTGCAGGTAACACCGTCGAGATATTTTGAAAAAATAGATTTTTCAATTTTTTACAGCACTTGGAAGTCGAAATACTGATTTTTCGTCAAATTTTTTTTCAGTATTTCGACTTCCAAGTGCTGTAAAAAATTGAAAAATCTATTTTTAAAAAATATCTCGACGGTGTTACCTGCAGAAACTCATCAACTAATGAAATTATTTTGGTTTTTTTATTTCGGATGATCCAGTGATGAGTTATGAGGGGCACCGCAATGAAACTTTTTTTTTTCAGACGTCCGCGAAGATTCGCTGTCAATGGCTCATTTCTTCATAAAAATTAATGAAAATTTCACACAATATTCTTCAAACGTTACTCTATCATGCAGTAATTATATAAATAAATATATATCAACTGTGTCGTCAAAAAAAATTAACGAAAATATGTTTTTTCTTTTATCGAATTAACCTTACCCCCCCCTTAAAGGTGTAAATATTGTCATAGACTGAAAAAAAATAATCTTAAAAAAATTGCTTCTGAAGATTTGATTCGATCAAAGTCGATGCATGGGTCAAATTGACCCAGTGCGTACTTGACGGGTTGAAGAAACATTTTCATTCGCTCTGCTCCCACGCAATTTCTGCACAATTTGACCAAACGGATTGCGTAACGCTCCACACAGATTCATTCATTCATTCGTTCATTCGTTGACCGTGTGGCACGTTCTAATCGCCGAAAAAAATAAATAAATAAAAAAAACTCAATCCTCGACGTTCGAACGTGCGAGAATTTGCTCGAAGTCGAATATCGTTTCGGCTCACGAGTGAGCGAGCTTACAAAAGATTCGGACCTTGCCCGTTGGCAACACACGGTTATTTCATGTTCATGAACATCATACACAGGACATTATTCTTGCTTGGGTTACACGCGTGTGTGTGCGTGTGTATGTGTGTGGGTGGGTTTCTAGCACAGAGTTCGGCCTTCGCACGCACTACAATTTTGTTGTCATGACAATTCCAGCCGGAGAAGGTGGAACGCCATCGGAAGCTCCAAGCCCGGGTCTAAAAAAAAATTGGACACATTCATAATTGCATAATGAAAAAAATATTATTATAATAAAAATTCGAAACTTTACATTTTTTACTCAATTTTTTGTCGGTATTTTATTTTTTATATATTTTTTGTAACATTGACATTTTTTTTTCCACAAAAAAAAGCGATCTGCATCTTCGTTGGAACTTTCACAAGGTTCAAAAAATCGAAACGTGGAAAAACGGCTTTAAAGTTGGCTTTGAAAATTTATAATCATCGAATATCGCCAAATATATGTCATTACATCTTGAATCATATTTTTTTCACCTTTTTTTAAACTCCAACATTGAATATTGAATATCGAATATCGATCGATCTGCATTTTTTGTGGACATTTATCAATCTGTATTCCACTCACTGGATTCTCTTTTGATTGAAAAAAAAACACCCAATTTCCAAGCGTTTATCAGATTTTTTGCAATATACATATTTCCCATAAAAACACATGTCAAATTTCATACAGCTATAACTATCGAACGAGTCGGTTGATCGTTTTGAAATTTTGAAGTTTCAAATTTTTTCGGAATAATAAAAGCCAGAGGGTGTGAATATTTCAGAATTTTCTTGATATTTTTTCCACGAACATGTGTCATGCATGCTTAAACCGGCACAGAACAGAAACGAGACGGTCGACAATTGTGTCCCCCGCGCGACGATCGTCCACGATAAGTGCAAGCCGCGAAAAACGACACGCCGGATGTGACATCATTCTCGCGAGCTTATGTTGTGACCGCGAGCAACACTCTCGAATAATGAACAAAGAAAGAATGAATGAACGGTCGAAGGTGGAGTGAGAAATGAAAAAAAGAAAAAAAAAGAGAGAGAAAAAAAAAAAAGATTATTCGCGCTGTGTTTCATCGCATATTGCTATCACTACAGCGCACTCCCTGCTCGGCATGTTTTTACGATCCATAATCGTAATAACATGCGTGTGATTAATTTGAATATCATTGACAGAGACGTGACCCGAAGGCTTGTCCCATTCACTCACTTTATTTTTCACCTCCTGTAACGCTTTGCGTAATAAAAATGGATATTGTATATTTTATCGTCGTCGTTGAAAATGTCTGTGTGGATGAAAAAAAAAAAATAATAATAATAAAATTCGTTTCGATTTTATTACCAATTGTAATACAGAGGCCGGCTTCCGGATAAAAATAATTGTCGTTGTAGCGATTCTCGATTGAAATTTCCATTTCATGAATTTTAATTTTTAATTTTTTTTTTACTTCTTTTCTTTTTTGCCTCCTTCTTCCATTGTCGGCCTCGAAACATTATCGCGACTTCTGAGCAATGTAAATCATTACGAATAATCGCAACAATTATGGATAGATTGGGAACTTTGAATATCTTTTGTGTAACTCAGACGGATAAGTATGTTGTGTCATGCGGTTTTTAAGTGGCGTCAACGTGCAAAGTGATAACCCAAACGTCCGGTAATATGCCGGGACATTAATCTTTCTTATTGTAACATTAATGACCCGTCATTAATTCGTAAACGAATTACCGTTTGATCAGTTAATTAGGTGGACACGAGAAATGTCGACACATAAAACTTTGTCGTAACGTTGACACACAAATTGAACTTCAAATTTTACTTGATTAGTGTATCGAACATAAAAAAATATAGAAAAATAAAATACCGACAGAAATCCGAAAAAAAACATGTCAAGTTTCGAATTTTTATTGTAAGATTTTTTTTAGTAATACTGTTGGTTCACACTGAAGATACATTCATCGTGCAATTATAGATATATTTATTTTTTTTCAGACACCCACATCAATTTATACCGCGATAAGAAAAATTACAGGCAAGGTTAAAAATTGAGCTAGGGACCTCAAATTTCGACAATATATTTTTTTTAGTCATTTCAAACAATTCAATCGTCTGGAATTTTCCAAATTTAATTTGAAAAAAAATCAACATGAGGACCACCCTGATATACATGAATATATATGTCCAAAATATTCACGAACTTTGACTGGGGGCTCGACATTTTTTGTGGTCTTCTTCTTGTGATTTTACGACCCTGCGCCGAGCCTGTGACCAACCTCTTCGAATGGCCCTCACGATACTTCAACGGTCTTGCACCTCGTACCCATATTCCATTCGTGGGAAATATATACATATACATATATAAACACATGTAACGTACGTACATATAAAACGCACGAGGTTTTGCACGAACTTTCGTACGACGTTGGCAAGACAACGTGCGACCGTAACTTCGCTTCGAGCGATAGCACAAGGCGGGACGATATTCGCGTGCGAGTGTGCGATATATAGGTGTGTACCCTATAAATGCGTTATATACAGTGTTACGATGTAGTACTCGCAATTCGACATCGTACACTCCCCCAACCGCGATGGACGACAGTCGACCGTATACACGAAGAAGGTGGATCTCGAGATTCGATATGGCACAACGGCAAACCGGTACAAGGTACCGTCCGCATCGTGAACTCACGTTCGAACAAAAGAACCTTAAAAATGGGCCTCGAAAGAATTAATGTTACGAATTCAATTTGTTTTGTTCTGTTCCGAGTGAATGAATTTTTTTTTTACTTTCTCATCAAAATTACCCTTTAGCTGGATATTGATAAGTGTTTTGTTTCATTCCTCCCCCCCTTCTTTTATTTCATGAGTATCGAAGACTACAAGGCTTAAGCTTTCGAATCAGCGGGAGATCATCTGAATCCAACCATTTTTCGCAGAGATTCAGCTGTTTGAACTTTTGACAAATTTTCGCTTTTTTTAATGATCCTTTAAAGAGGCTGAGTCACCTTAAAAACTGGAATTTTTTTTATCGTGACATGATTAATCCAAGTTTTATATCGATTTTATCCTTATCAAATACGAACAAAATGAGATGTCAGAATTGAAAATTCATTGAGTCGTCTGGAATAAAAAGCTCCGACAAGTGAAAAATTTTGTGATAAATCTTACAGCGTTCAGATGCTTTATATGATTATGAATAAAATTAAAATTATACCTTAGTAAAGGTATTTTATAAGGGTAGAATCGATTTTGAATTCAGATTGATCATATCACAAAAAAAAATCCAATTTTTTAGGTGACTCAGCCCCCTTAATGTTTTTAAGGATTATATATAAATCCACGGATAAGACTGGATAGTAGAACTCATGCATAGCAATATAACAAGTTTAGAACAAAATCTTATCGAACCGACGTCATCTTCGTTACGCTTTTGATGGGACGGACGTTTCCTTTCCTTTAATTGCATATATACATAGATATTAGATATACATACTCATATATATATATACGCTGAAGCGAGCAAAAAGCATAGCCGCATATCGATGGCGCCAAGTCGGGCACTGATTTAGTCCAACCCGTTCTATCTACCGCCTTGATATCCCGTTCACTCGATAACATATTCCGGATAGCACCAATGCCTTCACGCTCTTATACTACTGATATATTTTTTCATTCTCCAGCTAAGCAATTAACGCATTCAACGCAAATTTATCGATAGCTCGATTTCACCCGCGATTCGAAAAATCTCCAATTCCTACGTAAAAATTCTCTCGTCGGAATCTTATCGCATTGTTTATCGAGTAGGAAATATTATTTTTTTGTTGGTAAAAAAAAGTCACGACCGGCACGTGTCGGTTTCGTCGTTTGTTAAGAGCGTGCTGTATTGACGTGCCAAATAAATGTCGTGTAAAGTTATGTTGCTTGATGCCCCCTCCCCCCCGTTATGTTCACGTCCAAGTGCAACACGACACTACGCCTGGTCACATATTTCGAACGCAACACCGGCATACGATATTCAATTCCAGGTAATGCGTCGGGTAGGGGATCGGAATTCAGAACGAATGTTCAATTTTCAGAACTACCAAAATTCAGAACGAATGCTCAATTTTCAGAACTACCAAAATTCAGAACGAATGCTCAATTTTCAGAACTACCAAAATCCAGAACGAATGTTCAATTTCCAGAACTACCAAAATTCAGAACGAATGTTCAATTTCTAGAACTACCAAAATTCAGAACGAATGTTCAATTTTAAGAACTACCAAAATTCGGAACGAATGTTGAGACTTCGTGCTCGAGGCACACCATTCAAAGTTGTGGGTTGTCTTAACCAAATTAACCGACAAAATTTCTCAATTACCACGGAAATCTTTTAAATATATAGCGTTGACAACACCATACAAATTTTAAGGATGTGTAACCTGTTGAATTGAAAGCTGGCTAAACAACGCTACATAGACCAAAAAATCACATGAACAATGTTGAAGAGAAGTAAATTTTCTAAAAAAAACTCCACGGCCACATATATCTAACACTGATAGTCTACACTTGGGAAAGCTCGGAAGTCAATTATCAATGATACGACCGTCGATTCATTATTTCCGCAACCATTTTTTTTCATGAATCAACGCACAGTGACGAAGTGAAATTACAAAACGAGCACAAACTTCCGGCTGTGCGATTGATCGATTAACAAACAATCGTGAATAAATCTGTCGGGATATTGAACCGAACGATAATGTCATCGTCGTGTAATCCGTTCCAGTGAGCTTTCGTCGGGACGAGTTGAATGAAAATTAAACAAACAATGAAAACGTACGAAGTAGTACGAGAAACCGTTGGATCGGATTCAACGCGATAGATTGTCATTCACATTCGATGTAGTAACGTTCGTACTACGGCAACTTGAGGCTATATGAATGTGATTGTCGTTCGAGCGCAGCAGTCACCGGTGTTGCCGGTCAGTGCATCGTGAACACGTTGAGTTGAGAATCGAAATCGAAGCCGTTGCGTCAGTGGGACGCACGGCTGTGATGTTCGTTCGATTTTCATTGATATGATGGGCAGACATGGAGGCGCCGCAGTCTTGAAGATTTAACGACTGTGTCACGTAGCAGCGACGAGTTGGACACGGAAGCAACAAAGTGCAAGGGTCAGAATTAACGAATCTATTTTTATTTATTCTTTTCCTTTGTCGTTGGCCGATCGTCTTTGATTAAACCATGGGCGACCCAACTTTGGGTAAAAAAATGAAGATACAGTTTATTTTCTCTACATTTCATATAATTGAAGGTTAGTTCGAATTTAGTTATAGATAGAAAGTCTTTTGATGTTTATTTAGTAGTGAATATGTCCTCCCTTGGCTTTAATGACTGCACGAACTCGTCTTTTCATGGGATCAGTGAATTTCTGGCAGCTTTGCTTAATCTTCTCATCCCTGTATCACACCTGAATCACGGCTTCTATCATTTTAGTTTTTGTCGTGCAGTCCACTTTTTGTAATCTGGCGTTGCACATGGCCCACAGATTCTCGATAGGATCAAGATCCGGTGAGTTTCCAGGCCAATCCAGAAGGGTAACCCCCTTATCCCTGAAATATGTCAGCATAATCTTGGAAACGTGGCATGAAACTGAGTCTAGCTGAAAAGTGGATTCATCGACAGCTTGAACTTTCTTCGAGTTCAGTGATTGAATTCGACTCCAACATTCCAGCACCAATTTTCCAGCACCCATATACGAAAAGACAGTCCAACATTACCATCTCAAAATCATAAGTAATTCGCTGTATTCACTAATTCACTAATTCGCTGTGTTTTAAATTCGTTTATTCCAACCAATCACAGATAACCGTTGAAACAATCGAACCGACGTCATTTCGTCGGGTCATTAAACAGAATCCAAAGGTTATTGTGGCGAAAATCGCCAAACTCACGTGGAGATAATGATCTCGCGGTGTTGAGAAAATAAAAACTCGAACGGAGAACAAAGGCGGTGATCGGCAATAGCTGTGTGTCTTCTTTCACATCGAAGTATCTCGTCGATTTGCCGGCGTTTGGCCTTTGGCCGGACCCGATCGTGGCCCTGACGAGTTCTCGGAATCTAAACCTAACCCGAAAATTCAAACTCGCGTCTAGGATGGGAGAATCGGAGACGACGAACCTATATAACCGCGTTTGCTGTACGAACGGATATAAACGAACGGCGGTGAGCCTTTCGCTCGGTTTACCCAGTCATGGCAGCCCATCGTCGTAGAACGAGAACCCGACTCGGTTATTCGTTGGCGAGCGGGTATATCGAAACAGGCGGATCACGTTTTGAATGAAACAGCAAGAAGATTCCGTTCGAACGTCCTGATCCAACGTGGCTGCTCTTTTGTTCGGTGCGTCGAGTTTTTGATGTTGGAGACTAGAGCAAAGGAGTGCGAACAAGAGGCTAAAAAATTCGCAAAAGTCTGTAAAATGAGCACCACTGAACTTCGATGGGGACCGAGATGAAGTTAGCGCCCATGGAGACTGAAGTAACTCAGAGAGGCTGAAACGCTCGCTTCACTTCGGTTCCAAATACTATTTATATAAAAAATTAAAAAATGTAGTATAAATGCTATTTTAAAAAAGTAAAAAAAACGCAACGCAAGTTGGGCAATTCTTCTTTCTTCATTTATTACTTATCATTGATATTCTTTAGAAAAAAAAAAAACAAAAAAAGCAGTGCGGAAATTCTCGTTTCTTGATTCATAACTTAGTATCGATAATCTAAAAATTTAAAAAAAATCCTTCTACGGCGAACTGGAAAAATCGACGCTAAAAAAAAGGAATTCGTTCGAAATGAACAGCATCGTATTCTATAAAATCGGACATTACACTATTTCGTGCAAAACATGCTGTTGGTCCGTTGAAAACCGTTTAAAACACACATTGCGTGCAGAATGACTCGATACCCGGAATTTCGAGACGTGGAATTTTCATTGCGGACCACGACGACGCCGATAAACACGTATCGTCGAGTTCAAGACTGTCAAATTATTCGGGAGAAAGGAAGACAGAGAGAGAGAGAGAGAGAGAGAGATGGATGTAAACGCGAATGCATGCATTTGATAGGCTGCAATGCCGCCTCAACTATATAGTTGAGGCTCGCCGAGAGTCCCCGATGGCGTACGAAGAGGACGCGCGCCCGCGAGCGTGCAAGTTCTCTACCACAACGTTTGCGGAGAGCTCGTTGCAGACCGGAGCGCGTGATGCGTTGTCCGAAAACGAGATTCCGCGGAGCACGCCCGGTCTGCATCCCAAACAGGCCCACCAAAAACTCATTTGCTTCACAGCATCATTTAGACACGAGAGAACGCGCGGCGCAGGCTTTGATGACGTTTCCTCCCCTCTCTCACTCTCTCTTTCTCTCCTTGTCCGTCTCCACCGCATTCTCATTCCATCTCTATCGCTCTTACGATACGCACTTGTTGCATTTTTTCAACGCAGCCTCATTCGCGGATTTCGGCCATCGGGTTTGCACACAAACTTATTTCTTTCAACACTCGCGCACCAATTGCAAGCTCCTATAAGTCGAAAAATTGATGAGAACGGTATAACCGGACTCTCACTCTCATCCGTCTCATCGTCGACCAATTTCTTTGGAAATTATTCGTCGAATAACATCGTGGAATGATAATCCACGATAAAATCGTGAAGGCGGAACCCCTAATCATTGTCCGATTGGGCTGAAATTTTGTCAGACGTCTTTTGATAGCATTTTCTCCGAATACAGGAACTGCCAGAAGAATCGAAAAACTTTGACTTTTTTTTCAACACACCCCGATACAGAATGCATCAGAAATAACCGAATCGAGACTCGACCGTGTAAGAGCCGCCCTCCAGACGCACGATTTTAATCAAACGAATTCACAGAAGTCAACGTGCGTGTGTGCGTTCGCCAAAAAAGATTTCTTCGAGTTGTCGATAACGACCTCGTTTCGTTCGGTACTCACACACGCAAAAGTTTTATCGACTCAATATTTTCGTTGAATTCTGAACGTGAATACGTCGTAACTGCGTTATTCGTATATTCGTTTGATCAAATCGCTGTCACGAGCCATTTTATTATTTTTTTTTCATTAAATAAACATAGAATTACTTTCTATTTATTTTCATGATTATTCGTTTATTTTTATTTCTATTAATTTCCATACTTATTCATTCATTCTCATTAATTTTTACAACTAAATTCAACAAACTTTCAATAACACGAAACATAGAGAGACCAAAAAAAAAAAACATCTGTGAGTACAAATTAATTCGCAAAATACCGCAAGTGTCGAAATTAAATTGAAACAAAGTAACTCGCGACCCCTGTAGAGCAAGAGAGCACGTGTTTCCGCATTTTTAATTAAACCAACGACGACGGAATGTTAGAATTCGAGCGTTTGGAATTCCTCGTGACCGGCCGCCGGGGCGGTCGACGACACGCGTAAAAAAACACGACCAAACGACTTGGCGAACGAACGAAACCTCACAATTAAAGCGTACGAAAGATCGAGCGAGTAATCAATAGAAGGAAAGAACCAAGTTCTATATAATCGCGAAACAAGATGGAGAAGATCATCGACGAGTGTATCTGTAGATACGTAGTTTGTGTCAGTGAGGGAGCAGTCGGTATTGGATTCGCGGTGACATTCCGGTCTCGGACCAAATGTGGCCACGCACGGTCGTCTCGTGGATCGCGGACTCTTACTTCTTCAACCGATCGATCGGGGGACTTCGTATATATATATGTGTGTATTGGTGGGGCGGTGGCGCGGACTCGACGTTTCGACTTCACAAAATCAATTACGAGTCTTTATCTGTTACCGGGAACCCACCGATGTTTCTACCGATAGGTTTTTCGTGGGAGGGAGGGGGGGGGGGAGTCAATCGATCGTCATCGTCGCCAATAAAAGTCTGTATTATCGATCCCATGATTTTTCGAACCAGCTACGATCGTTCTCATTTGTCACCTGGTCTCGTTACGATAACTCGAAACCAAATTCGAGTTAACAATTTGGAACTGTCGAATTGATCGAACTAACAAAAAAAGAAAGAAAAATAAACCGTTACTTGGTTCAGATAAATTAAATGATAACTTTGTAAAATTGTAATTGTTTCAGTTGTACGAAATTTGTTGAGGTAAAAATTAGGTTATTGTTCGACAATAGAGTTGCCAAGCATTTGCAAATATGAAAAGAGCCATGAAACGTGTGGATCGTTTGATTTATATAGTGAAGGAGCTTATCACAAATTTATCGATGAAAAAAGTTATGACGCATAGAATGGGGATTGTCAATTGGAGAAGCTGGTGTTACTTTCGCCTTTTCGAAACGTAGCTATGAGTCAAACGAAACAGAGTGCGAATTCATGTGAAAACAGCGAATTTATTATGATTTTTGAGATGGTAACGTGCATGTTATTTCGTATATGGGTGCTGGAAAATTGGTACCAGTTGAAGACACGATAAACCGTGAGAAATACAAGTCGATGTTGGAGTCGAATTTAAACACTGAACGCGAAGAAAGTTCAAGCTGTCGATGGACCCACTTTTCAGCAAGACTCAGTTTCATGCCCCGTTACCAAGATCATGCTGAAATATTTCAGGTAGAAGGGGGTTACCCTTCTGGATTGGCCTGGAAACTCACCGGATCTTGATCCTATCGAGAATCTGTGGGCCATGTGCAACGCCAGATTACAAAAAATGGACTGCACGACAAAAACTAAAATGATAGAAGCCGTGATTCAGGTGTGATACGGGGATGAGAAGATTAAGCGAAGCTGCCAGAAATTCATTGATCCCATGCCAAGACGAGTTCATGCGGTCATCAAAGCCAGGGGAGGACATATTCATTATTAATTAAACAAAATGACTTTCTGTCTGTAACTACATTCAACGAACTTTCAATTACATGAAACGTAGGGAGAAAAAAACTGTCGGTTCATATTAATTCGCACAATACTGAACTCACCCGAGAAGAGTTTGAGCACGAGGGACAAAGTGTCTGAGAGTAGCCAGCATTATCCGTAAGCTGTGGCCAGAGCCTTTCCAAACGGATATGCCAACTGAATATGCCAAGCACCAGGTTCCCTTCGGAGACTACTGAAATGACACACCTGTCTCGAGATCAGTAACTTCGTAGACACTCTCATAGCCGATGCCCACTACAAACAGTCGGTGATTCAGAAAAATAGGATGCCTTCACGGTTCGAGGGTCGCGCGGCGACAACAATCCGAAAACTGCATTGTTCCACCGAAACTCCATACATACTTCAACGTTACGTTTTCCGACCATTTTTACGTACGACTTGGCCCAGCGGTAAGTCCGTAATTTCGTGTAATTGGCAAATTCTCCGTGTAAGAACGATGCTGCCGATTGGTAGCCAGAACCCTCGAAGACGACAGCTTTTCACGAACTCCACGGAGACTCGGACGATGATATATCTCTCGGGGAGCAACCTTCGACGGGAAACCGATGGAAAGAAAGGAAAAGACAAACGTCTGTACCTACGTACGTTTCACGAAGCCCATGAGAAATAAAAAGACCATACAGCCAAGCTTAAAGACACTTCTCACAACGGGTAATATTTTACCTGAAGTGGTTATGACGCACTCCCGTCGCGGCTTGGCCATCTTCGTCGCGCTAAGCTCCCTCGAGGGTCGGACTGTCCGGTCGGTCTACCTATAGGCTCTTGGAGAAAGTTCCACCGAAGTAAATAATACATTTTTCAAAGTTCAAACCTTAAATCTTTTTCGTGAACTTTGGAAAATGGACTTTCCGCGTTCTCGAGTTCGAATAAGTTTTTTTTTTTCATTTCAACAACCCTCGACGTTTTCAGTATTTTTTTGTGTCAAAAAAACCTACTTTTTGGTTGAGGCGAGGAAACTTTACATCCTTTTTATCGTCACGTGACCGGTTTCACAAGTAATCATCAATTCTTCAATGAAACAAAAATTCTTATCTTTAAAAAAAAAAATCGTGTCTATCGAAATAAATATAAAAATCCATTGTAACCTTTCCACCCTGAGCGATTGCTCGCAGGATAAGGTCCTCGGTGGAAATTCATAACTATCAATGTTCAGAACCACCGAAATTTAGAATCTGCAAAACTCCAAAATCAATGAAATCTTTTCTTTCCGTCCGAACGCTAGCTAAACAACGCTATATAGACCAAAATTTCATATAAACGATATTACAGACAATGAAATTCCCTACAGAAAAGTCCCTGACGGCATACATCTGACATTGATAGTTTCCCCGTGGCGAAAGCTCGAAAGTCGAACAATGTGGAAAACCTCAAGACTGCCAGACGTTCGGAATCCCATGCGTTCCAAGCATCATAGCGTTCGAAGCACTGCGCGTTCCGCACTTCTAAATTTCGAGCCCCTCTTCCTAGACAATGACGCGGATAATTGCAACGTAAAGTTCTCGGGAACACGTTGTAAGTTACGAACCAGCGACAGACAGGTGGAAGACAACGAGAAAACGATGGTCACGAAGGTTGTGAGAGATAGTGTCCGGCGCGTGCGACCGCGCGCAAAACGCGAAGCTCGCGGAGTCCGTGCGGAGGAGGGGAGGGAGGAGGAGGGGGGCGTCCGAGGGCTCGCGCGTTCGTACGCGTTTCGAGGCAGTTTCCCACCCTTGAGACCTAAAGACCCGTCGGAGATCGTCCTCTCATGACCAAATACAGAGGCTTGAAAACCTTTGCGGAAAGAGGACCCGGTCCCACCGGCCGCATACGCAGTCGCGACGTTGTGTTGCCGGTACATATTATACCCACCCGTCACCCACTTTTTTGTCAAGCCCCCCAAGCCCCACGGCCTTCTCCGGACCGCTACACGCACTCTGAGATACGCACTTGCGTCCCAGAACATTGCCCATAGTGGTGGCCTATACGTATAGCGTTGCAGCTCGATGACGAGGACCGAAGGCTGACTCTTCAGCATCGACGATATGTGCGCGATGGGGACATTACGGCCATCACCTTATCCTCATCGCTCAGTCTCGAAGTCGATATTGCGCCCGTGGAAAAAAAACAAAACCAGTTCACGTAAGATTGAAAAGAAGAAAAAAATTTAATTACTCATAGTTTTTGTCGAATTGAAGGGAGACTTACTTGTTTTAGGATTTTTTTCCTTTCGATTTTTCGGAATCTTTGCATTTTCGTGAAGTCTGTGGTGTTGAGAATAGTTGCAAAATTTTTGGAGTTATTGAGATTTGAAGAAGCGGAAGAAATGGCTGTCGAGAATCAACGAAACAACTTTAAGGTCGTAGTCTGATAACTTGGTTTGAAAAAATTAACTTTTTTTTACATTTTTTATAAGTACTGTATATTTAGTAACGTTGTGTTATGCTTCTTAACTAACTGTATATCTAGAATATACTGTATACACATTTTAGACCGAAATTTCGAAACTGTGAAAATTTTAGACCGAAATTGAAAAATTCGAAACTTTGCGTTTCGAAGAAAAAACTAAGTGCTTCTTTCTCGGAAGGGCATTTTGGCAACTAAGGGCCGAGACATCTCAGCAACCAATTGAACGATTGACTTTAAATTTGGAAGGCCTATCGAGACCAATAGTCTTAACTAGAATATGTTTAGATGACTCTTAGAAATTCGCGAAAAGAAGAGATTGATTGAAACGATGAGTTTTTGATGCTTCATGTACATGACTCCAAATACTCTGCCTAGAGATCCACTACTTTTTTATCTTCCGGACCAACGAAGAGTGAATTAAAAACCCATTTTTCAAAACGGTACAATTACGTTTGTAAGTTCTGAAAATAATAATAATAATAATAATAATAATAATAATAATAATAATAATAATAATAATAATAATAATAATAATAATAATAATAATGTTGAGCACGTGCATAATCGAATAACCGTACTCGTCGAAGCACCCGTACGTACATTTCGCACCGATGATTTCGCAAAACGTGAACCCGCTTGATGTGCCAAAATTCGTTTGGCAAATTAACGAAAACCGTGACCCCGCGCCCGGAGCATCGAAGAAAGTTGTACGAGACAACAAAGGCGCACTGAAAAAGTCCCCGGCCAAAAAAAAAAGGAATCACAATTTTTTTAACCCACAAATGTATACACATATGTACACGCGCATGCGCACACACATGCACGGAAACACATACGCGTTAGGTTATGATTGCTCGCGATAACGGAACCCCGGCAATCGGTCGAAAGAGTTCGGTGTGTTCGGGGCTTTCGCCGCGCACATTCGTGTCAGTTTCGACGTTCAACGTTGTGGAAAGTGTCGAGAATTTACGGTTACACGTGAGGCCGACAGGTGATACTTAAATTCGCGAAAAGTTACATTCGTCAAAAGTACCTACGTGACATTGTAACGAGAATATACGAAAACGTCATCGGAGTCGAAATTTTCGACGTTTAATTCAACTTACTTTACCTTGCAAATTCGAATTGAAAGATGAAGTGAGGCTGAAAGATCTTGTCACCTTCGTTTCAATCTCAATATAGTTGAGAAATATAGTTTTTCACCTTCGTTTCACCTTCCGAAGTAGGGCGACATTTTTTTCCCATTATTTTACCTTCGTTTCGACTTCGAAACTTGAAAAATAAAAAATAATTCTGAAATATCGGTGTCATGGTTAAATGAATTCAAAACGCACATAAATAATTGGTTATAAGTTGATCCTACTTTCAACCAACTTCACCCCGAAAGTGATGTCGACATAATTCGAAATAAAGGTGAAAATTTCGACTCGGCCCAGTGACGAACGTTCCATGGCTTTTTCCGTTTTACTGCATTGCCGTGGTTAACGCATGGGGAAGAGGGTAGCGGGGCGAGTACATTTTATGGGGTGCTTATGCAGAGTCGCGTAAGCTTCGCCGATAATTTTCTCGTCGATATTTTGCGCTAGTACCGATACTCGCAATCGCAGCCTATTACGAACTCGCTTCTTACGACTTTCCAACAACCGACCGACGCGTTGGATCTTCGGTTGCGAAGATCATACGCGTATATGTGAAACCCACATACCCGGAGAAATGTTCGTCAACCTCAGACGACCCGCTTCATGAGCCACAAACCACCGATGGTTTGTAATCTTGCGACTGTAAATTCGAATTTGCATGAAATTTCACTGTTGCATCATTGGCGCTACTGCAACCAGTTGAAATTCGGTGATGTAGCGATAGAAAGAATGAAAATTGAACTTACCTATAAAATAGGTACACTGTATAGTTTATGTATTGTCTATATATCAACTATATATGCAAAAAAAAAAATGATGTATAGTTTGTACATAATTTTTTTTACTTAGGAGGGTTTCATAACCATTCTCACTAAAATTCTTTGCGACTTCTTGTAACACGTATCAAGAGCTATTTCATGTTGACGAAAGAGGCAATCTCTGGTAAATTGTATGTTTTCGTGTAACGATTTATTTTAAAAAACGAGTTATTTAAAAATTTTTTCATAAACATTTCCTGGTATAGTACTTAGTGTTTGTTGTAATTTTTTCAGCATGTTTGCATCCGTAGGTGAGAAATTAGTGGGAGGGAAAGGGGGGGGGGGCTCTGATAATGACTTTGAAAGCAAATATATATCTCACGACTGAACGCCCAAAATCAAAAGGTCCCGAAACATTATTTGTTGCATTTTAGGAGACCTATTCGAAGAAACCTCACTCAATGGAGTGAGTAAAGAAAAAAAATAGAGGGGCGGCAATGATAGAGAAAACTATAATATAATCGATACAATCAATATAATCAATATAATTAATATAATCAATATGATCAATATAATCAATATAATATAATTTTCCTGGTTCGTTCTCAGAATGAATTTTTCAAAAACGTGATTTAAGTTAGACACAAACGTATCAGTCGCGTCTGTGCCTGGCGCCAGTAGAAATCCGTGCGTATCTGCGAGATATATACAGTTACTGACATAACTACAAGATATATTCTGCGGTCTCCGTCGCTGATTATTCCGCAATCATGTAGGTTCATCGATCGTCCAGTGGTATCGCTATTCCGTTGACTCCCCTTCGTGCTGACGCCGACAAGTGTCAAACAAAGTTGTTGTGTAATAAATCCATCGGACTGTAAAGCGAGTGCAATGTACGTAGAGAATTTATGGCCATTATGGTTTGTCTAATCCACGAGATGGCCCGAACCTAATTCATTCGTTTCTACCTGTTGCTGCTACAAGCTCATAAAACTGTGTAAGCCAGGAAAAACCCATAATATCAGGGGCGTACATAACCAAACCCTGTCACACCCTTAACCAGTATTACGGTGTTTGTAACGTACATTACACCGAAACATTGACGTTCGATGTGGGGGACTGCGACCTTGGAGTCGTACGGTTTGGCGCAGTACCTACGAATAAAAGACGGAAGCTAAAATGTAACTATTTATGAATTACAGCTCCATCAGACATCGAGGCTGAGTTCAATATCGTAAAGTACTCGTAAAATGTAAAAATTTTAAATTAGTTTCAGACGTAATTTCTGCATGAAGCAGAAATGTTTATTTTTCACCTCTCCAGTCATCATTAGCTTTAAAGACTGAAAAAAAACAGTTTTTTACGTTTCTATGTTTATTCGTGATTTGACCGCCCTCACTCCTCCCACTTTCGTCAAACTCCAAATGAATCCGAAGCTAATCAAACTTTTATCCAATTTTCTCAGAACATGAAAATAAAACCGATTCTAATAATTCGCAAATGTTTGTGATCGATATATAGCTCCAATGTGGTAGGCGTTTGACGCAAGCGCACCACCGTAGTAAATTCATCCTGCAGTATATATAGGGTTGGAATGCATTTGTGTAGCCCTTCGGGCTATAATCCGATTTTTTATATTCAATCGTTACACCCGGCTTATGCAGTTCATAAAAGCGTAACGAGAGCATCCTCTCGTGCATAACGAGTGAGGAATAAAATACTTTACGCCGCGTCGAGCATAATTTTATCAAAAAGCTTTGAGGTGCGCTCGAGAGTAGGTTTGTAAAACTCGTATAACTCGTGGGCAACGCTAAAGTCATACACCGACTGCGTCGTTGCATCTATACAGACACGTACCGGACACGCGAGTGCTGTGTTGTATGCACAGACGTCCCGACGTTTTTAATTTCGATAAATCTTTCGTGGTTTGCTACACGTTTTTCTATGTATTCGCCGCTGCGTTGTAATTAATTAGGAGCGAACTTAGCGCCCGTCTAGTTTACATCGGGCGCCATGAGGCAGGAATAATGTACTGGGGAGTGTTGGCCGAGCGTTCGCGTGTTCATCGCATTCGTCGCTCTGCTGTAACGCGATTATAATTAATCATTAACAACCATTTTTACAAGTTAAAACTATATTTAAATTGCGTAATTTTTTTTTCTTTCAGAATATCAATAAATATATTTTTTTTGTCAAATTAACAAATTTACCATCGAACAATTTTGTTTTATTACAATTTTATTTTATTTTATTAGTTAATGACGAGCTCTTCAAATTTAATTAATTTATCAGTATGCGATCTGATCTTATAATTGATTAACTTTGTGTTTCCGATTGTAACTCGTTACCAATACCGTGAAAATAGGCAGAGAACTTTAAAATTATAAATGTCATATCAAATGTTAAATGAATCAATGAAAAAAAATATAATAAATTTTAATTTGACATTCGAAAATGAATGATTCATTCAACTGTTTATTGGATGTGACAGCTATCGATTCGTTGGTGTGAGTAATTGAATCGCAGGTTTGGCAAACAAAACAACGTAAACAGTCAAGTTTCGTTAATCATTCGAACCATCATTCGTGCGACATTCGTGAAAACTGTGCCGGATACGCAACGAATCGATAATATCTGATCGTAAAAGATGTCGAGCGAAAATTAAAAATTCAATAAAACACGAATAACGCAAGAGCTTCGTATAATCGTCGAAAGATATGCGAAAAACACGAACTCATCAAACGCGTTATAGTTCATAAAGTACACACGAGTCGTGAAAACCACGAGATATCCGATACGTCCGTGCCTACAATCGTAAAAATAAAATAAAAAAAAGTCGTTCACACTATTCGGACTTATTTTCGCACTCCAAAACTGGCCAAGCATGTAACACGTTTGCGTCGGTTGTAAAATAAAAATGCCTCTTAATCTCCGAACTGTCGTTATCGTAAAAGCGCGTCCGCTGAGTACTGAACAGATATTATATATGTATACTCACAACGATCGGGTAACTGCTCGAAGAACGAACCAACGAAAAAAAAAAAAAAACACATACATATCATATACATTTTTATTCTTTTTGTTTCTTATTCATGTTACACACCTAGACGCGGTGATGGTTGTCGAATGTTCAAAGTTCGATTGACCAGAAATTTTTATTGTTCGTGCGTTTCAGCGACGCACCGAGACGAGACGGACCGAAAAACGTCGGACTTGCATAACCGAGTGAATTACGACCGAGAGCGAGTATCTCACGACGAATTTACGGTCGTTTTGAGAATCGCCGGTCTGCCGATCGACCGACGAACGAGACTGGTAACCACGAGAATTTCAAAAACTACAGTAAAACCTCTCGGTGGTCCAAAATGGAGGATATTAATGGACGTGATTGTACTATTGCTAGGTCGATCTATTGACCGGTAACAAAACAGTTTGATGTTTTCGTGATAGTGTCCATTCCGCACATTTTGGACATTCTATATAAATGCGAGTTCGAGTTCCATTGAAATATATTTTACTGTATACAACATCGATAGAAACAAAGTGGAACACGCGGAATTTTCAATACACGTGTACGCAGAAACAGGCACAACACGCGTCGACCGAAAGAGTATATCAACACGCGAACCATCCAACCAAAAGCGTGCAGGAAATTGTTAAAAAAAAAAAAAAAGGCAATCCATTGAGGACCGCGTCGAGAGTCAGAAAAAAATAGCGGTATCGGCAATGATACTGCCGATGTTGAGCGCTGTTATTAGACCGAATGCGAACACCGGAATGATGTGCTCGGTTTCGACTCCCCGATCTCCATATTCTCGCGGTGGCACAATAACCGAAACGATCCCGAAGAGAGACACGACCGTTCGAGGGGGGCGTTGATTTTCGTATAACCGATTGCGGTTCACGTTACTGTATCACATTTTATTGGATTTCATATGCGTAATAACCGACACAGGTCTTTGAAATGACGATGATTTATATGTTACGTTACACGCTGTTTCGTTCTAGCTGGCTAATCAATAGCCGGGAGAGTCGTTCGTTTCACGTTTTAACGAGTTTAGCCGAGAGCGATTTCGTGCAACAAACTCATCGTCTTGCGGTCATGGTATCGCGAATCAACGAGACCATTATTTCGTTTCATTATTACTCTTCCTTTTTTGTTTCAGTCAACAATTAATTTCTAACGTATTATTAGTATTTAATGATTAATGGCGAACCGTGAAATTTGTTCGTTAGGCAAAAATAGTTTGCTGGGATATTCTGCGGAATTTCCGGTTGGCACTGGCATCTTTTTTTCCGTGCCAGTGATAGGGTCATTATCGTACTAACATGATCTCTTCAATTTCTTATAGTACGCATCAATGGCTGGTTGACCTTGAAAAGTAAATTTGCTTTCGAAAAAGCGTTATTTTTAAATTTTTCATGAATCTATCTTTGCTGCAGTGTTTTGTTATGATTTTCAATGAAAGTACTAATAAAAAAGTACATTCTGAATTTTATTTCAGATTGATTTCACCAAAAGTTTAGAACTCAAAAGGACACACTCTGATAACGACTTTCAAAGCGAATATCTCGTGACTGAAACGTTAAAATCAAAGGGTCCTGAAACATCTTTTGTTGCACTTTAGGAGACCTATTCAGAGACACCCCACTGAATGGGGTAAGTGAAAAACGAAATGTCGAGTACAATTTTCAATCTATGACAAGGGGTTCAAAAAAAATTTTTTTTTTTTCAAAAATCATACAATTTTTTTTTTGGGCCATCAATCTACATCGTTATACCAAACTTTAGCCTGATAGGTATTTAAATGAAAGAATGGAAGGGCTGTGATCCACAAACAGACGGACGGACGGACGGAGAGACCGAAACCATAAAGATTCCTAATTGACTATATTTGGAACCCCAAAAATAACCCCAATTGGTTCGCAAATTCGTTCAATTGTCATTTAATCACAAAATTATGTAACTAAAAAGTTACACAGAACGATTATTTAATTCGAAATAAAGTTTTACGGAGCATCGTCATCGTCATAGTTAATTAAAACGAAACGACCCGCGAATGTGTGTATTACGAGCGGAAGCAGCCAAGTACACGAGGTCAGAGGTCACACGCTGATAGTGACGTCACGAGAGAGCGGGTGAGATTGTTAACCATTGGTTTATCGCGGCGTAATCGCGGGACCGAAAATCCGGCTGCAAGCTCCTCATTTAAACGCCAAATCACCTGATAAGTCCAAGTCTGATTGAGATAATCGACATGTGCTCCCCAGAATTGTCCCCCCTCCTCCCCGATTGATTGGCCAATATGTGTGTCAATGTACTGTGATGCCCGTGGCCTCCACGCGAATTACACTGACGCGTATTATTACGATCACGAACAGCGTGTTATCGCGAGACCGCGTGATCGCATTTTATCATTAAAAAATCCGATGATTTTAGCTGTCGCTAACTTCCCAATCGCGTTATCGTTTCGAACGATATTTGATTATCTGAAAATATTTGACGAACTAAACAGAACCATCGATCGAATTAATCGATAATAATTTCATCATAGTTCTTGACGAATATTTTTTTACGTCAAAAACTCTACCATGAATTATTTTTGGTGCATGAAATTTGTCGGATTTTTTTATCGAACATGATATCCACCGTTGAATTGTCTTGCTTGCATGTCAGGATAGTATACTAACTTATATAATGCTTGATTAGGCGGTTGAGAGCTTACGTCACGATATTCTCAAGAAATGACGATATAAATATCTTGATATTCGTAATATAACTTTTAAAAAATTACACGAGATCGAAAAATGCAGTCTCCGTAACAATTAACAGCGATATACATGAATAGCAGAAAAGCACGGAAAAAAAAACGTTTAGTCTAAAACATTGGAATTGCAATAATAAATAAATAAATAAATGAATAAATAAATAAATAAATAAATAAATAAATAAATAAATAAATAAATAAATAAATAAATAAATAAATAAATAAATATAATTAGGAGAGGCCCCAGATCAAATGCTATATATAGCCAACTAAAACCAAATATACGATCGACCGTCATTAAAGTTCCAATCATCCCAACCATTCATACCTTCGGACATAGCAAATCGACACAATTATAATGCTCAATAATAAAACGTTGTGAAATCTAAATTTTTATGATGATCGACATCACGAAATTTTTTTTTTTAAATATCTAATCACATCAAAACCTGGGGTCGTGAATCAACGATGAATATTAATTAACGACGCCATTCAAATTATTCAAATTATTTCGCTTTTCCACCCATAATATAAGTCGTCAATGAGAGATCGTAAAAAAAACATAAAGAAGAAAAAAATCAACCCACAAGATATCATTTGTCGTTGGACGTGTCCATTTACGTTCTCCGACCGAGATCTTGTAGATCACTCGGTCACAGACACACACACACAGCGATATATAACTTTTCCCGTCGTTTATTACGATCGTCGTGGGATTGTGATTTTTTTTTTCAAACCTCAATGTCAACTTTTCTCGCCGGATCTCTGAACCTCGACAAACCATATACCGGGTGTCAATTGTTTTCGGAGGTTATCGTCGTCGTCGAAGATTCAATCAATATGAAACTCTTGTTTTTTATTTATTTATTTATTTATTTATTTATTCAAAAGACGTTGAAAAAATTACGAGACTAATGGTAAAAGATCACACGACGCATAACGAAACGTACACCCTCGATACGAATAAAGACGCTGAAGGAAACTTTGCCAAGCGTATCGGAACGAACGTATAGTGACCGCAGCAACGTGTGTATGTATGTTTGTGTGTGTGTGTGTAGGTATGTAACAGCGTGGGTCTACACGCGGAACGCACATCCATCCAGCAGAACGCTTCACGCTCCAGCGGAATTAAATACGAGAGAGCGTAAAAGTCCACGATGTGCGACTACCCCCGCTTCTCTCGCACCCGTTTTACTATACATATCAGAAGCAATTTAAATAACATATATTGTTTTTTCCATTTCATCCGACAAACCTACTACTCCTCTTTCTTCGAGAAGTGAGTAGAACGGTGAACGTTATACCGCTATAGATTTACATTGCCATTCTGTGGCAATGTAATATACTTGTCGATTTTCTGTGAGAGCTACCTGTTGTTCGGCCATTTTCACGTGGATTTTCAAAATTTTTTACAGAAAACGTTTTTTTATTTATTGCGATGTCTATCAATTCAATTTTTGTCGTGCATTCCATATTTTTTTTCCAATTTGGCATTGCCCACAGATTCTCGATAGGATCAACATCCGGTAAGTTTCCAGGCCAATCCAGAAGCGTTAACCCCTTCTCCTCAAAATAATAAATGAAAACCACGTGCAGTCTAACAAGAATTAAAAAAAAAATTCACTGTGCTTGCATTAATAATCGCACAATACTGCACTCTCACTATCTCAGGATCCACTTATGTAGTTTAAAAGTCCAAATATTATCATAAAATTAAAAAATAAATTCTGCGAAAAAAAAAAATTTGTTTTCGATCAAATTCGAGATATGGGTCAAATTGACCCAGTAGCCCAGCGTACCAGTCATATTAACCTGTACTTTTCATTGTCCCTTTTGTTTTAATTGACGCGGTGACTACGTCCAAGAACAAAAGCGACGTTTGTGCGTCTCACATCACTCTGTCTCGCTCACGGTGCAAGTTGCAGTTGCGATAAGAATATTTTTTCTTTTTTTTTTTTTGTGCATACAGGCGCCCATATATGAGTCGCAGTCATTAAAATATACCATATACGTTACGGTGTGTATGTGTGTGTGTGTGTGTTTGTGTCGTTATATAGTTTCGTGCATATGAGTGTGCCATATAGTTTAAAATCGCGTGGTTTGAGAATCGAGGACGTGGATCGCACGCGACGGTACCTCAACCCGCGGCGATCCACATCCGGTCAGGGGTCTGGGGATCCGTGCGTGCGTACGCATGGCGGCGCGGGTGCCGAGAGACGTCGAATACCGCACGGTGCACCGTACAATCAACCCCATCGTCTTTCTCTCTGTTTTTTTTTTTTTTTCGTCTCGTCGTCGTACTACACGATACGCTATACTACTACTACTACTACTACTCGCGGTAGTAGTAACCTGCGTAGTACGGAACGGCCTCCGACGTTCATCACTCTCCCTCTCCCTCTGTTTCTCTCTCTCACTCTTCCACTTGTATGCGTTCCGCAACAGACGCGAATGTCTCGTTGCATCAACCGCATTCGCGCACTCGAGCGTTAACGCCGTGAAACTCTGCAGCAACGCGGTGTCGTTCACGCGCGCGCGAGCGTTCCTCCGACGCGATATGATATAATTTTTTTTTTCGACCTCGTCGCGCACTCACAACCACCCTATTGCGGTTGTGCGAAGAGTGCCTGAGGTATACGTACATCGGTGTGTTGAAACAAGGCAAAAATGTTCGATTCTTCTGGCATTACCTACATTTTAAGCAGATACTATCAGAAGACGTCGATCAAAAGTTTTCGATTTTGATGAACACGTAAACATTTTTTTTTTCAGTTGCAATTTGTTTTTCGGTAAACGAACATTTTTTTAAATAAGAAATCAAGTGTGATGCATAGTAAGGTTTTTAAAATCACTTACAATGGGGATACTTTTTGCTTCACAATATAAAAGGAAAGGTAACCATTTTTTAATGTCAATTTTCAATTATTTTCGTTGAAAATAAAATTGTTTTTGCAAATTGCAAAACAAAAAATATCTCCATTTCAAGTGACTTGTTTCAAAACACCCTAATGTACATGGTCGTATGAACATTTTTGTCTTTCTTCACAAGTCACCAGTCTAGTTTCAAAATGCGTTTGATTTTTTTTCTATTTGTTTTTATTTTTATATTTTTTGCAATTTTGTTTTGTTATAAAAAAATATCAGTGGTATGTTAGTAAAAGAAAAAAAACAAGCCGTTTTCAATGATTTATATACAGCGTACATTACGAAAAATGACAATTTTCTGAATTCACGATACCCTCAAAAATGCACTTCTGCATTCTCATAGAGATTGCTGTGCGTTAGTGAAATATATATATTTTATTATTTTTTCCGCATTTTTATTATCAACTCGTTCGGAATGTGCCGACAGGTGCAGAATATCCATCTCAGGGAAGATGATGCTTGACGCCCGTGTGTATATGTGTGTGTTCAATGACGATGCAATATTCAAACGTCTGTAGCTCAAAAGCAGTTTGAGCAGAGTCCTGAACCTTCATGAACATTTCAATCCATACAATTTATCTGTCGACTGTATTTTTTGATCATAATTATATTATTAAGTGAAGTTGGGTCCAGATGAAGGGAAGGTAAGATGGACGGGCGACGAGACAAACTAGGATGAGTTAAATTGGGGACAAGTCAAACTGGGATGAGTCAAATTGGGGGAGAAATCAAACTGGACCGAGTCAAATTGGGGACAAATCAAACTGGGACGACTCAAATCGGGGACAAGTCAAACTGTCGTTATGTTGACCAATATCTCTCGGCTGTCCCGCTGCTCCACAGTAGCTCGATCATTATGAAGGTCCATTACGACTGGGCGACGCGATTGAGACCTTGGTTCTTGCGGGATGATCTCCATCAACCACGCCAACGACCACGAACCACGATTACTCAACGCGTCCGTTCTTGACCATCGATGCGTGTAATTATTGCCCACTTTTCATATTGTTTCAATCTTTGGCTGCCAAATTGCAAGTTTCAACTTCCAGCTTGTTTCCATATTTGAACATCGACCAGTGAGGGTGTCGAATTTCAATTTATTCTCAAATTTTCAAGTGCAAGTGAATTTCCGCTAAATTTAATACCAACATTAATTACCAAACTATTAATTTATGCGTATCCTCGAAATTGAGCACGTCTTAAATGTTTTAGATAATCGAAAAATAGAAAATAACATATAAAGAAACATTGAAATCGCTAGTCCAATATTAATGAATTGCCTTCTTGCATATTTAAAGAAAAAAATTCTTTTAAACATTCTTTTATGGTCAAAAATGAGAAATGGATGTCGATGATGATTCATCGGAGTCTCAGGCCGGCGTGGAAACTGCTGCATCATCGGAGTTGGCTCCTCGCGAGGCTGCGCCGATCCTTCGTCGCATCGACGATTCCTCCTATTGTCCTACAACAACGTTGGACTTCAATGGGCTCTCGCCGCTTCACGATCATTCACGCGAACCGGATGAACCTCGCCCCCCCCCCCCCTCGCCGTCCTCCCTCACTCCCCCATTCGTCTATTTTCAAACGTAACCATAGAAAAACTCGAGAACCACGGTGGGGAAAGAGAAAAAAAACTAAAGCATTCCTTCGTCATCCACGCGAGATTCCCAAAACGTTTTTCAACCGTCGCCCCATGACAATAGAAAATTCCACTTGTCGCGTATTCGAAATAAAATTATTCACCTAACCGCAATCAATGATCTATAATATATTCCACCTTATTATATGGTCAACCACTTTGATTATGATTAATATTGTTATTTATTCATTTATTTAAAATGTATTATCAGGGCTTTGCACTTTAACGATAACTTTCTGTATAAAAATTGATAACTATTGAACGAATCAACCGTTTTGGATGAAAATTTAATATATATTTTCGAGAGAACAAAAAAAATCTTCATTAGCTTAATTGCCATTTCGAATGGCCTCTAATCTCAATGATCTTCGTATTCGACAATTGTGGGAGAAAGAGAGAGAGAGAGACGCGACTGCTTATAAAACTGCGAAATTTTTTCGTCGTCAAACCCGATGTCTAAAAATAGGATATATCTTATCTGCATGCCAGATGACGATAGTGTATCGTTTGAAAATTCAACTCTAACACGTAGTCACCGTATGTTACGCGTTGAATATTATATATACACGATGGAAAAAAAAAGTTCATGAATATTTCTCGCTCGGCTCGTTCTGTCAACATTTTCAATAGAACTAACTATAACCCCTATGACCAAAGTAGTTAACAATGTTGTGTTCTACACAATATCGTATAATCTTTTGTCATATATACATGTATATCCGGATCTCATCAATGCGAATGATGAAATAAAGAATATACGAAATAATACGTTACTCGAATGTTTGTTTTTTTCAACCTATAGCTAGCTTTTTTGCAAATTGAGTAATACGTGGGTAGCCGATCAATTTGTTATACGTCATCAACGTACATATAAAAAATTGATAAACACTAATCGTCGAAAAATCGTGTGTTTACAACATTAATATCGTGCATATTGGCATTTCACTGCAATATCCATACAATCAACGACAATAGCTCTGTCTATGTGTTAAGAGGATCCAAAAAAAGTTTGGAGCTCGTTCTCTGTCGCTCCGCCGCGAGCGCCCATGAGGCTGTCTCTCTCGCACTCGTTGCGGAAGCGGAAGGTTCGAGACCCCCCTAACCCTATCTATCCCCGTCGTCGGATCACTCGTCATTTTTTCGTTTACTCATTGTATACCAAAAATGTTCTAAAAACTTCGAAATATCGTATAAACAATCTTACTTCACGATGCAATCATTATTTTACACAAATGAGAAAAAAAAGTCTTCATAAAAAAATTCAAAATGGCCGTCAAAACGTGGTTGGCGCACAGAATGATAAAAATTTGGGAAAACACTTCTTACCCCACGGGATCAACCATCAAACATCATACCATTGATGTGAACAAACAAAAAAGAAAACAAAAAACAAATAAAGTTATCAAACTATCAACAATATAACATAATCGTCCCTCACATTCACCGTGACAATAATACATTTGTCCGAAAAGAGTCGAGGAATGTGTTCGAAACGATGTCCAAAATGAAAGAAAAAAATTCGTCTACCTTGTTTGAGAACCTCATCTCTCCCCCCCCCCCCCGCCCCTCTCCTTCCTCGAGACCTCGCTGTATCTCGAAATAATGGTACTTATACATCGTCATTCACATCGTGAATGACGCCGGCAAGGGACGTCTCGCACACCGCATGTGGACCGCGTGTGTTACGACGTGCTCGAGAGTCCGAGTCGAACAGAGCCGGTGCGAAGAAACTTGGCCTGGCAATCCTGCGTGAGAGTCCACGTTACACGATGCGACTTCCCCCTCCTCCCGTGCCTCCACATCGTCGCGCGCCGATTACCTTGGCCGCCGGGTGGTGCGCGCGGCGTCGGCGGGGCGGCTGGTCTGGCGAGGCTCGACGGTGGGGGACTGGCCGGGCCGGCGGAGGAGCGGGGGAGCGAAGGCGAAGAACCGGCGCCCCGAAAACGGCCGAAGTCAGGCGGCACAGGCTTCGGCCGTGGCCCGAGAGCATCTCCGGCAAAGCCCGTCGGAGCCTGTTCCCCCCCGAGCGCGATGGTGGGGGAACTCGGAATCGCGTCACGTGGCAGCGGTGGCGCCGCGTTGGTGGGGGTGTCGGCTCGACCGGCTTGACTAACCGTCTGTTCAACTTTGTGCTTCGAACGACGAGCTACGACGCGGTTATTCTGACCTGGTAAGCTGCCAGTGTCGGATCGTGAGAAAGGGAAAAAGGTTTATATCGCTCTGTTCCCCGTGCAACAAAATCCCTTTCCCCCCCAACCCCACCCACCCCGACCCACGCCGCTCGTAAACAAAAGTTTTAAACAATCGGAACAAAAGATTTTGTCGCACAAACTCAACACCGACGAGTCAACGCGAACCAACGGAATAACCACGAACACACGAAAAAAAAAAATCCACGTGGATATTAAACTCGAAGCACGATAAAAATAAACGAACTTATTATTATTTCTTTGTTCACAATTCTGATACGAGCTTTCACGAATTTTCACGGCACAACGCGGTTCGTTGGAAATCTTGTCGAAAACGTTTCGTAAATGTCGTTACATCTTGCCAGTCCTTAACCTCTGGATTCGCGATCGCGATAAATTAACTAAAAACAATCCGAAGAAGATAAGAAAAGAAAAATCAATCAATCGAAACACGCACACGAACGAACGAAGCTTGAACAACGCAACCGCCAACAACCTCTCCAAAGGATCCAAATTATTACGCTTATTTATTTAAACAAAAAAAAAAAAAAGAAACGAAATAAATTTTATCATCGTTTAACGATAATTACGATGATTAAAACGACAACATAAACAACAAACAAAAAATAAACGTTACGAAACTGTAATTTATTCGTCTAGTGATTAATATTATATAACCATACTGTAATATAACGAAAATTGATTAAACAAACAAACAACGCAACATTAACGATAAACATCGTCGTCTGTAAACTTAACTCGAGAGTTAATTCGCACGACATCGACCGGAGCTATAACCCGAGGGGATAAAACCACCCACATCGTACACGTGCTATTTTCGTGTCGATTTAAAAAACAAGAAAAAGTGTTTGTGAACGAGGTTCAATCCTCAAAAAAAAAAAAAAATCCTCCCCATAAATAACGTTATAAACGTTCGTTACATATATATTTTATTAATTTTCGCTGTCGTGCGTGAACCAGTACCTGCAAAGATAAACGTTCGGAGCGAGAGGTGAGTGCCCCGGGTCGACGACCAGAGCTTTCTGTTTTCATTTTTTTTCTCTCTCTTACCCCCATTTGTGAAAGGAAAGAGACAGAAAGGAAAAAAATATAAACAAATAGGATCCACACGAAGGAAATAACAAGACGAAGAGACAGTGAGAGAGAGAGAGAGAGATAGAAAAAAAAATAGTGTGCGGTGCGCGCTGTGTCCCAACGACCTTCGAACAGTGTCGAAGTTTGTAAAGCTTTTCTTTGTCATTGGTAAAACTCTGATAATCATAACGATATTAATCGCGAGTGCACTGAAACGGAGTCCCGGCGACTCGTTCAGTTGAAAAAAAAAGAAAGAGAGAGAGACTCATCCGACCGACCACGTGGACCAACTGACGATCTACAAAAAAAAAAAAAGATCTTTCAAAAGAAAAAATTCAAGATCGCTTTTCGTTCGAAAGACATATATACATATATATCTTCGAAAAAGTCGTGCTCGGTTGTTCGTTTATCTCGTGTTTTCTTTTTTTTATTGTTTTTTAAATCGTATCGTCGAATCGTTACATCGACGTGATCATGGATCTTCTGTGTTGCGAAACAACGGAGAACGAGCGTCGAGCTTATCCGGATCCGGCTTTGTTGGGGGACGACAGAGTTTTGCAAAATTTGTTGAAGAACGAGGAACGTTACGCACCGAGCAGTTCGTATTTCGAATGCGTTCAGCGTGACTTGTCGCCGCTCATGCGCAAGATCGTCGCCGAGTGGATGTTGGAGGTGAGTAATTCTACGGGTTCGTGAAGAACGGAGCCTGAAACCCACATTTCCGGTCCACGTGTTGGCATCATCCCCCCCCCCCCCCCCCCACCTTCCCACTGTCCATCCGTGAGTCGCATCGTCGTGTGTGCGCGCATCGTCCGTCCATGTGAAGCTGCTTCTCGTCCTCGTCATACACGTTCGACATTTATTGCACAATATTGTCATTGTGATTGTGTGTAATAATGTTTTATCGTTTATGGAACTGTATTGAAAATAATTTTTTTATCGTTCCATGAGCTATATTGCGCAATATTATCTTTCTAACCTCAAAATTATTGGATGAAAAAAAAAAATGTTTTCTAAAAAAGTTATTAGTCGATCGTATGTGGGATCTATATTGCGCAATATTATTGTCAATGATATTGAAATCGTCTCAAAATAAATCGACAAATAAGCTTTTCAGCTTATCTTGGATCTTTATTATTATTATTATTATTATTATTTTTAAATTTAATTTTGATGACCCGGATTGATTATATCACCAAATTCCCGTTCTCATCTTATCCAAATCACAAAACCGATCCCACAATCGAATTATTATCATTATTATTATTTTTTTTCGTTTGAAATTTCTAATTTTATTCAATTTCACCGAGATCAAACTGTTTTGATCTCGGCGAACGTGCATTGTCCGGGAATTACTTCTGCGTACCTAACTTTTGATGATGCGAATTCAATTATTTAATTATTATTTCAAACGAACGAACGCAGCAGAATTGACCAAACTTTTGCGAAAAGTATGTGAATGAAATTTTTTTTTTTTTACAGCGAAACTTTTATTTCTTTCTGTTTCTTTCGAATAGTCTGGTCGAGGCTTTTTTTTCTTATTCTAATTCTCCCGTCCGTGTTGGAGTTCTCAAATGCTAGACAACCTGTTGCTTCGGAATCAGCCGGCTCGGTTGACGCCTCCTTTTCCACAGTCGCGTTACGAGAGACCCTCGGGCATCCGGCAAATGTGTTCTGTGCACACACACACACACAGACAAACACACACACACACACACACACACACACACACACATATATATATATATATATATAGCCCATGCATGTACAGTGCGATGAACGTGCGGTGTATGGTATAGTTTGGGACTAACCGGTCGCATACTTGGCCGGAGGAGGTCTCCTCCGCCCATAATGTCCGTGGCGATCGGGAACAATCTTATTACACCGCACGGAATCGACAAAGCTTGCGGGTAGGGGGTCGCAAAAATCGCAGAACGCCGCGATACTTTTCGAACGTACGGAATTTCGAACGGCCTAACGGTCGTGCAATTTTCCACGTTGCCGGACTTTCGAGCTTTCACCGCGCGCAAACTATCGATGTTATGTGGATGCCGTCCAGAACTTTTTTGTAGGAAATTCAATTCTCCGAAACATTGTTCATGTGAACTTTTGGTCTATGTGGCGCTGTTTCGCTGGCGTTCGAACGGAAAGACAAAAATGCATAGATTTTTTAAAAATTATTGTTTCACACTCGTGAAATTTAGATGGTGTTGTACGGCAACTATACCTATGTATGTGTGTATATATATGTATATTCGTGTTTTGAGTTTTTTGACCCTTCGAAGCATTGCCGCGTTCTAAATTTTTTCGTCGTTTTTTTTTAGTTTTTGTAGACGAAGAAAAGAAACATTCGACGCACCGGTTTCGTCCGTGGGACGCGTCGGTTTAATCGTTATCGTCGTTAACAATTGGCGTCGACGGTCCCCCCCCCCCCACCCCCCGTTGTGGGTTTCGACAACGTTCTTATCACAACCACAAGAATTTCCGTGGATGGACGATTAAACACGCTTGTTTTACGATAAACGTTGGAATGAAATTTCGGAACGATGAAGATGATGAATTCTCATTTATTTTTCATTTTTTTTTTTTTTTTCAATATATTTCTATAATTTTTGTTTTCGTTTTAGTTAATTTTTTTCTATTTCTTTTATTTTTCACGTAATTGTTGCATCGTGTGCGTAGAATGGCGTCGATGAAGAAGAAGAGTTTAAAACTTGAGCTACCGCGATTTTTTTTTTTTTGTCGATCTTAGTGTCGGTGTGAGTCTCGTCCGTGATAAACAGAGTGTAAGTTCACGTGTAGGCCACTCGAAGACGATGACGTAGCGGCTGTCCTGTCGAAACGTTGGTCGTCCGCACGATATATAGTTAAGACGATGTTCTGCTATCTTTTTCGCTCGTACGAATTCGGCCACAAGTGCGAGTGAGACAGCGCTATAGGCGCTCGCTGCGGAGCGACAAAAACGGAGATAGTTTGTGTAGTCCCATCGGTCTTAACACACGCATTCTTACTCGCTATCGGTTCGATTGAGTAACATCTCGTCCGGTTGTGTTACAATGTGATCGTACGGTCAATCCGGTGGAGTACATTGACGAAACTTCGTGGTCACGCGCATGCTCTCCTCATCGCCTACGAAGACTTTAAAAGATTCGGACGTGCGGTACCAACCTTTCTCGCTCGTTCTTGATCGGCCATGAGTGCGAGAGAGACAGCGCTATCGGCGCTCGCTGCGGAGCGAGAGAGAGACAACGAGCGAGAAAGACGAGTAAACTCAATTTTTGAGAAAGAAGTCTTTTTGTTTCTTCAATTTGGAAAAATATTTTTTTCGTCACAGCATACGTGTTTCTTGGATCGGGTGATCGCAGTTTCGTGCCCGCACGCCAGAGGGCAGCAGACCCTCGAGCGTTTCTGATTTGATAGTCTCGTCGTTTCCGGCTACCGTGACTGCTTGAAAAAAAGTTTTGAAGAGCATTGTTAATTAGTATATTATTCGAATATTCCATTCCTATTATAATGAATGAATTATTATTTGTTTCTTAATATTACAAAAATGAATTAATCACAGATTATTTAATAAAAAATTATGAATCCATTTTTTTACATATGATCAAAATTTATTATCTTATTATTGCAATTAATACACTTTAATTAGACTAGAATTAAAGTTTCTGAAAACTCTTTTCAGTAATTTTTTTTTCACTTCGTTGCTATACTTGTTTCACTTTTTCATGAAAATTACGATCGATACGAACATATGTATTTGGAAAATTAAAGATTTAAAGTGCAAAAGTTTACAGACGCATGTCTATTCGAGGTTGAAAATTTTCAATTACCGTGGATTCTATCTTTGGTGTTTGGTTGGAACGCAACAAAAAAAAAACTCATGACGTCATCCCGCGACGTAAAAGTTACGGATCCAAACTTTCTCACGGACTTTTGTCGCGCGCACACACGCGGGGGACTTCCGCACGCATAATATACATATGATAAATACAGGTACGCCGCGCACGCGTGTGTGCACACGAAGCGCCCCCTACATCGTTGTCATTGTACACGGGTCGCGAAGCATGCATACATACACACGTGGGTTATGTGTAGTATGTAAAAAATAACTTGAAAAAAAAAAAAAAAAACGATAAGCTCACACGAATGAGGGTGTTGGCGGTTTATATACGTTTTTCCGGGGAAAAATTCTTGGAACGGATAAGAAACAAGAAGCAACATCGTCGCAGTAAGTTCTGAGACCTCTGTGTGTGTATGTATGTGTGTGTGTGTGTGTATATATATATATATATATATATATGTGTGACAAGGTGTCTTTGTTGAGTCGAGTCAGCGCAGCTCAGCGAAAGATAGTCGAGACGGAAATTCTTGGTTCTCTCGTACGACGTGGCCCCCACGTGTTGGCTGGCCAGTCGTTGGCTCCCTCGTTCTGTATACATATATATAAACCCTCAAACTTTGTCGAAACTATAATTATATTTGATTATAATTTTTTTTAGATAAAAATAATATTCAATTTTTGTAAAATAATTTTATCATGATTATTACAATTTTATTATTGTTATATTTAAAAATTTTTAAAATAATTTTTAACAAATTTTATATTCTATATTTTTTTTTTAAATGCGAAATCGTTGACTTGAACTAAATTCAAATTCTCCATTTTTCAACAATCATTTGCAACAACCGTAATAATTATTAACAATTTGAAAATATTTTTCATTGAATTTTTGTAATAATTATTCGAGGTATTTAATTTTTGTTTTTCAAGTTCAAGTCATTGGCAGACACACTCACATAGACATGGGTTTCCGTTTGATGGATTAGATTGGGATTTTGCTCGTGGTGTGCAAAAAAAGTCCGTTTCTCTGTTGAGCGACTGTGGTGTGGGTGGCCAACGATTATACGGGTGAGCTCACGCTCGTCTCACTCGGTAGCGCTCATGAACGAGAGAACGATATACATAGTAGTAAAGGTGCGGTTACACACCTAACAGAGCGAGGCCAACCACCGTCAGCATCAGCTACGACGACGACGGCGACGACTACGCGAGACGTCGCCAGCGTGTAAAAGAAGAGAGCTTTTCGCGTTCCATTGGTTCGCGAATGTATAGCTATACAACATGAGGCAACTACGGGGGCAATCAGCCCGTGCCAGACTTCCTTCACTGCCGGCTATGGTAATGCGAAACGTCCCCCCTCCCCCTCCCCCATCGCGTCTTCAGACGTCGTTTCCGGATCGACAGCCATCGCAAACTCGTCGAGTTAAACGAAAATCGAAAAAAATAAATAAAAATTTAAAAAAAACGAGGGAATAATTAATTGTTAGCAATTGACAGCGAGAGAAACGATCGTTCACAGTGGGGACGGAAAGTTGTCGACAAAGTTCCAAAATGCAAGAACTTGGAGCGATGAACTTGTCCGGAATTCGTGTACGTGTATATATTTATATATATATAACTAGAGGACAGTTGTCTCAAGACCCTCGGAGGAAGGAGAAGAGAAGGGGGTCTCGAGCCAACCAGCTTTAACCACGGTCGACCGATGTGAAAGTGGCAACGGTCCACCGTGTGAGACTCGAAGACACAAGATTTAACCCTCCGTCTCTGTACACTGACCATTTTTTGGAACAAATGAAAATTTCCGACAAGATATGTACATCTCTCGAACATTTAAGGCACTGTGAAACTTTTCTATCTTCGCCGTGAGTGCGAGAGAGATAGCGCTATTGGGGCTCGCTGCCGAGCGAGAGAGAACGAGCGAGAAGAAAGTTTTTCGCATTAATCTTAAGTATTTATAGCGACATCAATTTTTATTAGATTACTGGAAGAAAACTATTGTTACATAAAATAGAATCCGTAAAAAGTATTTCAGAGTTTTTTTTCAAATTTTTTGGATGTTTTTTGCATGAATAAAAAAATATATGCATCGACAGGACGTTTTTGGGGTTCAGTGTACAGTGTTCCGGGTGTACCCAAAAAGACTGCACAGATTTTGCGCCTTGGTTTATTTGCACTTATCTTATATCTATATGTAGAGTATATTTCGAACAAATGAAGAAAGAAAAACATTTTCATACATCATACATTAGATCAGTGGTTCATTAACTTGGCATAAGATCTCCAGCGCCCCCTGGCGGTTTAGTTTCGAGCGGAGTTACATAATTATCCAATATTCGGGCTTGAAACCGAGGCACTCGGACGGGGCTGGATTTGACTTTGACTCGACCGTGATGACGATGATCAGTTCGATTATCGTGTGTGATTTTTCCCGAGAAAATGAAAAATGTCTTTGACGCGTTTGGAATTTTTTTAACGACGCCAGCGAAGTAAGAGCGCCCGAATTCACGTACTGGGAGTAGTGTGAGGGCTAACCAATGAAATCCGGCCAACCAGCCCCCCCCTCCCCCGCGTCACTTACGGTCGTACCTTCGTACGGCGTGTTCGTGCGCCGAGCGAGTTTCGGGCTTCTTCGGGTCACAACGCGGAATATCACACGTACAGCCGACGAAACCCGAAGGTCCGCCGAGTCACATGAACACAGAGTGGGGAAAGGCACGATGTTGGTGGTGGTGAGCGGCGGGGGCTCGATTTCTCGATTCCTACCCGTGTTCTCGAAACTGACGATTCACACGAATCGCTCGACCACGCGAATAACAATTCGAAATTTAACCAATAAAAAAATACGTCATTTGCTTTGTTTGTTTTTTTTTTTCATCATCGTGCAAGCAGAACGGAAAAAAAACTATCCGTCGTATCGAAAATCCGAAGAATCGATTGTTTTTTTCTTTCTCTTCGCGGAACTCAATGTACCGGGTGACGAAAATTCGACCGACGAAACCCCGCTTGGGTGTCATCTTCTTGCAGCTTATTTCGCACGTTTGATACTCCAGCGCCGCGAGTGACGATATTCGAAAACGAGAAACAGTAAAAAAGAACCTTTTTCCGACATTGGAAAAGGTTTTTTTTTTTTTTTGGTCTTCGGACGTGTTCTCTCATCAACGTCGGGGACTTGGGTCTCGCCGTCTCTCGGTATTTTTGCACGGACACATTGTAATAGTAAACGTCTCGCAAGCTCTTGCCCCCCCCCCTTCCTCCCCCGGTCGACTCGCATCGCTCCCCCGTCCTGTGCCTCCGCGTAGCCGGTTCTCGCGGTTTGTAAGAGTGACCTTGGCATGCGCGTACTACCGTGTATATATATATATATATGTATATCTATATACATGTATATCCACAATTCGCGAGGCTCTATCTCACATCGGCGAAGACGTCGAGTGTATCGAGCCATATATACACGCAAAACGTGACTCGACTCTTCGAGCAAACTTTCTCTCCCCATCTCTCTCTCTCTCTCTCTCTCTCTCTCTCTCTCTCTCTCTCTCTCTCTCTCTTTCTTTCTTTCTCTCACTCTCTCTTCCTCACTCACTCTCTCACTCTCTCTTTATCTATCTTCGTCTCTCGAGTTTATTGGCTTCAATTCTTGACGTTCCGGGGGCAGACAGTCGCGCGCGCGCTCACCGGAGTTATTAATTTTTACAAAGGACATTCCTTCTCGCACTCGTCGCCGTCACTCTTTCACCTACAAAAAAAAAACGTATAGTACGTGCACCACCATCGACAAACCTATCGCTAAGATAAATATAAGAATGAGCAAATATTCATCCGTGCATTTGTGATCTGCGGACACAGAAAAAAAAAAAAGAGTTTCGTAATATTCGCGCTGCTTCTGCGAACCGGCTTTCCCTCTCTCTCTCCTTACTCTGTCCTTTCTCCTCATTTTTTTTCTTCTTTCTTTCTTTCACCTCCACAACGGACCGTATAGCTTCATCGTTTTTTAAATGGATAAATGGTTGTGCAATCTGTTTCTCACGTTATTATCACATCGGGGGACTTGAAATATATGTAACTATTGGTGCGGAGGCGCGCAAGTATGACACGGCGCACTGTATATCTCGCCTTGTCTTATCGATCATGCGCGGCGCGGTCGGGTTCGGGACAGCTGATAGCGGGCCTGTGGGGTGGTAAGCCGTCTTTCGCCCGAGCCCACGGGGGGACGACAATGTACCCACGTAATGGGTTACAGTGGGGTCTGGCATTCCGCGAGCCTAGGCGTCGCGTTGGCAATCATCTGCTTATCTCTGCGCGTGTGTACACGTGTGTGTGTGTGTGTGTGTGTGTGTGTGTGTGTGTGTGTGTGTGTGTGGGTGTGGGTGTGCTGTGTGTGTGAGTATTCGGGGTGTGTTGAAAAAAAAGTCAAGGTCTTTCGATTCTCATGGCGCCTCTTACATTCGATTCAGATAATATCGGAAGACATCTGGCGAAATTTCAGCCCGATCGAACTTTATTCAGAGGTTCCGCTTTCACGAATTTCATTTTGCCTTTGATTAACTTTTTTTGTTTATTTTTATCATTTGCAATTTTTTCGTTTCTGGTAAATGCAACAATTTTGGGGATGAAAAGTGAGTACGAAACATAGTGACAAGGTCACTTCAAATAGGGATATTTTTTGTGCGACTTTTTTTTCTTTTTTTATATTGAAATTGCAAGACAAAAAAATATTTCCACTTTGAGTGATATTCGCCAATTAAATGTGATTTAAACTATGCAGTTTAGAATTTCACGAGTAAAAAAAACGACAAAAAAACAAACGCCATTGATTCCATTGAATAGTAAAATTAGAAAATTATCTAAATGGCGATTATTTAAGATTTATGAGATTATTCAACGAGTTTAATCAATTTCATCAACCAATTTCGTTAATCAATTTTCCTTCTCTAACAATTGCAAGAGTGTTTGGTAGTTTTTGATTGTCGTGACGAAAGTGTGCGATAGAGTTAACATTCGTGAACTATACCACGAAGGTGGCCTCGGTGGCTTCGAAACACTGAGGTTGTGCTAATTGGCGACGGGCGTATATTTTCGTTGTGCTCGTAATTACAAAGGGTCGTGTAAAGGGTATGCGTAAGGGTATTTATTGTGAGGATGGAAAGGGACACACGATAGAGAACGAAGATCGCGACAGGGCAATTGAGTGAGAGGCGAGGGGGGGGGGGGGGGGTGAAGCGAGGTGAGCCGGCTCGGTCACGCTCATTACCCACCCTTTTATTATTTAACTACACCCTCACGTTCGTCTACTCGCAATAATCATTATAAACCCGTCCTATGCTATTGAATTATTCTACAATAACGCTGATATATACGAAGTTTGGTGTGCGTGGGCCCGACAACGTCAGACCGCAGGCTTACGGTCCAATGAATATATAAATACATATCTATATGTATATATATGATAAATATATATATATAGATACACAGACGTATGTTCAAACCTTTTCGATGAACAATCGTTGAATTGCCATACAACGAGGTTGTTGATGCATCGCCACGTGTCCACACCTGCACCTCACGTATTTCAATGCGATGGCCATGGTGTTGCCCCTTTTTTATATCATAGTCATTTCCTCGTGGTCACGTGGCTCTTTGCCACAATGTTCGATAGGTAATTGCCCGTTGAGAACGTAAAATAATAATTATTTGAAAAACAAGATAATTATTATTATAATTATTATTACAAAAATATTTACCCCATTGAGTATTTAGTCACACTTCAGTAAAATTACGGTTTAGTCACACTCGATGAAAATTCATCTCCGGAACTTTGAATTCCAATGGAAAAACATTTTTTCAATGAAAAGAAATGAAGGATTTGAAAAAAAAAAAATTCTAAGCATATGTGAAACGTTTTTTCTACAGATACAAATTTTTATAATACCTAGTCAAAGTTTAATTTTAAATATGGTGAAAAAATATATTTTTTATATAATTGCTACGACTCTGAAAATTTTTGAGATATTTATTTTTGAAAATTCAAAGTTAACGTGACATATTTTTGGATTCAATAACCGCTGTGATGAAATTCATCCAGTGTGATTGAAAAGGGTTTGATGATGGAAAATAATGATACAATGATAATGATGATGAAATAAAAATAATTAAAAATGGCGCAGCGCGGGCGTGACGACGACGTGCCGGCAGGGATTCGCGCCGAACCTGCACTTATCGCCTCCGGGAATATAATATGTACAAGCCTGTACTTTGAATGCACCGCGTACACGCGGCTTCGCGTACCACCGCATGTGGTACGTGCTAGCCGGTATAACACCGTGTCCAGAGCGTATATACACGTATACTCGCATATATATACATGTACGTATATATATGTAGGTATATATGTATATACTGCACACGTGTATACCCTACAGTCTCGCCGTGAGTTGTAACAAACAGCTCGGCCCTCAAGTGTTCACCGTCAGTTAAGAATAAGGTGAAGAAGTCTGTGCGAGACGGAGAATGAGAATCCGTGAATGACGAAGAGAGAATGAAATACATTTTGCCAGACATACGACTTTACGGGGTTTATACTCTTCGTGAGCGGAACCAGCCTCTCTCTTTCTTTCCTGAGCAATCTTCTTCAAGGATTTATTGCCGCTCTCTTCGACTCTCTTTACTTTGTACTGTATCCATGGTTCTGCCCTGATCCCAGGCGAGCCATGACTATTGTTACATTTTTTTCCCGTTTTTTTTTTTTTCATTTTTTTTTCTCACGAGGATCGTACGCTTTTGTGGACAAAGTTTTTCGGTACTAGGTGTAAAATAAATGGTTTTCACTTCGAAATCGCGTGTGGTACGAAACTTTATTTTATGCAGTACATTGTGAAAAAACGGAAGTTGTCACGTTTTCGGATAATCCGTTTCAGCTGGAGCTTCTTTTTAGCAGGCTTTGGATGCAACGCTTTTACAACGACTTTTGCAAACATTTTTTGTCGAGATTTGAGCTCCGGCTTGTAAACATGAATTGTTCGTGACTTGACCAAACTTTTTTTCCACCGTTTTTGTTATTTGTTTATTAGGACATTTTGTTAAACCTTCAGCTGGCACACTGCAAGGTGTATAGCATAAACGAGATACGGGGGTCTTTTCGACCCCGAGTGATCTATGTCTACAGAGTAGAAATGCCAAAAACAATTATTTGGTTATTGTTATTATTATTATTAATGTTGATTTTTTGTTTTCACCCTTTTTTAGTATTTCGTTATTTGACGAATTTTTTGTTTCTCTTGTCGTTTCATGTTCAGGTGTGCGAGGAAGAAAAGTGTCAGGAAGAAGTTTTCCCATTGTCGATGAATTATCTCGACAGATTTTTGTCAATCTGTCCGATAAGAAAGTCGCAGCTACAATTACTGGGCACGGCGTGTCTCCTTCTGGCTTCGAAGTTACGGGAGCCCAGTCCGCTCACCGTCGAATTGCTCGTCTACTACACGGACAATTCCATCACCCTCGACGATCTATGGGTAAGTTTCACAAGTTTCCGTTTTCCCCGTTCGACGACGACAAATACTCGTCACTCCATTTTTCATTTAAAAATTCAATTCGACGTTTCGACAGTTCGAAGGATTGCACACCCTTGAAATTTATTTGAAAAAACGTCATGACCCACGTTTCCATGCTAAAGGTGCAAAAAAAAAAAAAAACTTTCTAGACTAAAGGTTAATTCTACCAACTTGATCGTTCCGAATTTCGACCTCTTATCCGAATACGTTGACACATGAAATGCCAATTTTGTGAGTCACCGTTTCGCGCGACGTCGTGAAAAACTTTCTTCGAGTACTCGGCTCGGCACTTGGATTACCGGTCGGTAAATCGTGGAGAGTTTCTTTGCGGGGGGCGTTGGGGGGCGGGGGGGGGGGGGGGGTTATCGACGAGGACGCCGACGACGAGAACCGGTAGGTCGCCATATAAATGCGTCTCGTCGTGAATGTTCATGTGTGTGCATACATATGTATAAAAGTAATGTAAAAATATATTTTTATCGATTTTTTAATCGAGTTTTTTTTTTTATCGACGTGTCGTCGTCGTGGCTTGCGCACGTTGTCCCAAAACCGGAGCCGTTTGGAATTTCGGTGTGAGGAAATAAAAATGGAGCGTATAAGAGCGATCGACAAAAAAAGAAAAATGTTCGATGTTAAAATTGCGTTTAGGTAACAGACGTAAAACCGAAATTTTGATCGCGTATGGAAATTACATTGTAATGGCCGGAACGAAAGTCGTATGTACGTGCTTGATATTAATCTTCATGAATTTCGCAGTTTTGTGAAAATATGTAATTCGAGTTTATTTTATGTGTGTATGTGTGTGTGTGTGTGTATATTGAGCGAACGGAATATTGTGGGATCGCGAGTGGAACGTGAAACCAAAACAGTTTGTTAGTCAAACGACTGGTCGACTCCGAACATGCGTGAATTATTCGTGAAATTGACTGGCACGTGGGACCGGTGACACCTAGACGAGGTGTGAGGAGAGCGACAGCGACAGATACAAAAGGGCAATAGAGAAAAACATGCAAAATATAAAATAAAGATACTGAACAATCAGGTTCATTAGCTTTTGGCCGTTTCGTGGAACAACCAAAATAATCGACAGGTCATTAAAAAAAATTAACTTAAGTAGTAAAAACAAAATGATGATCGTAATGATGATAATAATGATGATAAGAATAATAACGATAGATAACAGACATAGATAACAGCTGAGATACCTCAGCGAAGCATTATTCAACATGTGGCGATGACGTTGGAATGGTGTGATGTCGAGAGGTCCGATTATAAAATGTTGGCTTGCGCAAATAGCGGATCACCAAAGTCGTTACCCAATATCAAATAAACGTAGCACAAAAAAAGTAGTTTTTCACCCCAGGAAAAATATTTATAATTGTCACGATTTGTTATTTTTATTATTTAAATATTTTTTTTCGAATTGAAACAAACAGTGACTTGAATTATGTTTAAATCCTTTTTATTTATTTATTTATTCATTTATTCATTGTAAATCAGTCGCATTTATCATAATTGTTAGTTCTTATATTTGTTTGATCTTATATAATTTTTTCATTACTGTTAAAGGAAAAATTGAAATTAAATTTAAAAATCGTGATGAAGCTTAATCGTGTTTGTGAAAAAAAGAACATTCGACTAGTTAATATCCGGTATTTCGAGTTAAAATCGTCGAAAAAAGTTTTACCATGTAAGTGTCAAAGTCAAAAGTTCATTCGTGTGTCACCTGCGATTAGCGGATACACACCAACTGCAATAAATTCCATCGCCAATGGGGCGCCCGCTGACTTTAGCCAACGTTTTGCACCTTTCGGTGCAATTGGGATACGCGTCGAGGAGGGTTGTGTGTGCGCATTAACGACGGGGGGTGCAAGGTGTGGGTCGCAATCGGCGAGAACCCCCTGCAATGTGCGACACCCGGGGACTGGACTGTGTGCAAGCCTTTCGCAGTGACCTGTTGAGTGCGATAAATCCGAGGGAGACTCGAAAAATTCGTTGATTATCGTTGATTCGCAGATTTTAAGGGTCGATAGGATTTTTTTGTTGTCGGGACCTCGTGGAATGTTTCGAGGCTTGTAACTTTTGCGATAAAACGTTTCACCTAAATGCAACGTGCGGAAATGCGACAAGCCAGATTACCAGCTAAAAAAGCAGCTTGTAGGGGTTGATTTTACAATCGTGGAAACCGGGGCAATTTGAATCAGTCGTTAGAAAAAAAAATGAAAAAAAAATTCACACAACATTTTCTTTCACGAAGCATGAATTTGTATTCACACAACTGTCATCGATGAGAATCGAATTTTTTTTCGCTGACTCGGAGAATGAATCGATGCATTGCTTTTATTGAAAACTTTTATCAATGATGCTACATTAAAAAAAAAAGTATCACAATATCATTTCAAAAATAAAAAGATGGCAGATGCAATACAATGCAATGGAAAAAAGGATTTTTCTGAATAAACAAAAGTAAACATATTTTTTTATTTTTTCAATTGTCACGTTTAATAATAAATCTGTATTTCATTCGCATAAAAACTGATATGAAATTTCAAGTATTATAATCAAAATTTATTTGTGGACAACACCTTTTTTTCGAGAGTACAATACAATCATTGTTGTGACGGGGAAAATAATGATAATGATAATAATATAAAAACTATAATAACAATGATAATAAAAAAAACTCAACAACAACAACAATAATAATAAAATCTATAATAACAATAACAATAATAAAACTAACAATTCAGGGAAGAAGAATTAGTTTAATGAAAAATTGTTTCACGCAGCCCCCCCCCCCCCCAACTCTCTTCGTTTGTAAAACGGTAGGGTAGTTCGGGTTGTGCCAAATGCCAAATTTGTGGGGATATAAAGATTATCGGGTATATCAGATCACGTGCGTAAGGTACAGCTAGTCGGTGGACAGGGTGGCGGAAGGGAGTGGTGTGGGGGGAGGGTGGGTGTTGCAATAATGCCTGTCAGAGTAGTTATAGCGAAGAGCGGGGTTATCGAGGAGGCCGGGTGTAGAAATGCCACGTGTTATTTTCCGTATTAAAAAGTGTGTGTGTGTGTGTAAGTGTGTGTGTGATCCGCTGCTGGCTCGCGCTGATCCCCAGAAGCAACAAGCGGCGTCGTCGCACCGGTAAAGCAGGTGAGAGAGCCAGGTGGTGGCCCTGGAACGAAGGGTGCGCGGGTTTTATGCACCGGGCCCGTGCCCCGATGCATCAGCTGCTGCTGTTGCTCCTCCTGCTGCTGCTGCTGCTGCATCTTTCCCGGAGTCGTGGGTCGACCCCATTGCGCGTCTTTACAATGCTCCCACCCCTTCGTCTCTTCGTGCCTTCCTTCCTTCCTCCCGGTTGCGAAGAAAGAACCGGAGGAAGTACGACAATTCACGTGCAAGGGTGCGGAGGGGGAGACGAGCCGCAAGAAAGCCGGGGCCCGGTACAATTGCATTTGCGATGACGAACGAGCGGCGTTAGGTGGCAGGGGGGGGGCTCGAAGGCTCGAAGCGTGCCGACGACGGTCTCCGCGTCATCGACCGAATTCACGATCATTGTTCGAGGAGTCTGTACGGTTTTGGGGTCTCGACAGCTGCATGAACCACCCAGCGAAATGCAAATCACATCTTGGGTTAAGAGTTCGTGGATTTTTGAATATCAACTTGAGGAAATGAAATTTTTGGGGGGTTTTTTTTTTGGAAATAAAAATTGATAAAAATGTCCGTGGGTTCTTATTTCACAATGTACTGATAGAAATGTATTTGTTTTTCAATTTTGGAAATAGAAACTACTTGTGATAATAAAGTACATCTACTTGTGATAATAAACATGAAAATTGAGATTAAAAGTCGTGACAAAAAAAATCAAAATAATAATAATAATAAATTAATTGAAAAAAAAATAATAAAAAACCGAAAGTCATGAAAATCAGGATTAAAAATTGAGACCAATAAAAAAAAAAAGGAAATTCTGTAGAAGATGAAGGAATTACATAAAACTATCGAGAGATCCGTCAGTCGACGTGTCGAAAATTTTTGTCGACTCGAGAAAAGTCAAAGAGGATGAACAGCGATAAGACGTTTCGAGCAGGTGTGTGTCATCATCATCACCATCGATACGGGGGCACGTACCACAAGTTTTTTACGACGTAGGCCCGCATATCGTTCGCGAGTAAAGCATCTTACGGAGTTGGACACGCGGCATCGCGGTCGAAGGGCAGGGGGGGGGGGGGAACTCGAGGCAGCTGGTTATTCGTCGCACCGGGTCGTCCCGGTAAACCCGATGTGCCAGATGAAGACTCGGGGCGTCGTGTCGAGAAACGAAAGACAACGCAAATCGAGAAACACACAAATGAGAGAACGAAGAAGGAGGGACAAAAAAAAGGAAACAAAAAAGAAAACCGAAGGATAAAAATGCATTTGAGTGGACAACGCGGGTCTGGGACTCACAGTGATGGGGCATGGTCGATGATGCACCTGCCTCGCGCAATTAAAGACGGTTCACCACGTGAGTCACGTGCAAGTTCATCAGGTTGTGTTGAAAAAAAGGCAAGGTTCTTCGATTCTCATGGCCACTCCTACATGCGAAGCAGATACCATCGGGAGACATCTGTCAAAATTTCAGCACAATCGGACTGTGTTTAGAGGTTCCGCTTTCGCAAATTCATTTTCGCCTTTGATTAACACGTGAACGATTTTTTATTTTCAGTTGCAATTATTTTTTTCAGGTAAACGAAACATTTTGAGGATGATGAATAAACGCGATATACAGCATTAGGGTCACTCGAAATGAGGATATTTTTTGTATTTCAATAACAAAAAAGTTGTAAACTTTTTTTATCAGTTTCCAATGATTTTTTTTTTTTTTTGAGATCGTTGTTGAATTTTTTTTCAAATTGTAAGACAAAAAATATTTCCATTTTTAGTGACCTTGATACTACCTATCGCACTCAATTTCCATCCTCAGAATTTTTAGTTTGACGGGAAAATTAATTGCAACTGAAAAAAAAAAATTTTTTACGTGCTAATCAAAGGCATAATTGAATTCGTGAAAGCGGGACCTCTTAATGCTGACCGATTGTGCTGAAATTTTGACAGATGTATCCCGACAGTATCCGCTTCGAATGTAGAAACTGCCGAAAGAATCGAAAAACTTTTGGCTTTTTTTTAAGGCCGATGGACCTACATTTCTCTCTCCCTCTCTCTCGCTCTGCAGCGAGCGCCGATAACGCTGTTTCTCTCGCACTCGGAAATGTGGTCCGTCACCTCAACGCACCCCAATGTTCATCGGGAAGCAGCTCGCGGACGCGCCACTCACTCTAATTTGCTTGAAGAACGAAAAAAAAAAAATAAGAAAACAAAAAAATAATGATAATGATGAAAAAAAATAATGAAAAAGGAAGTAAAGAAGAGACCGGGTGCCTCACGCACTTCGCTTTCCACCTGCTCGCTTCCTGTCCCGTAGCCCAACACCATTCCCCGTTTCCCCGCCCGCAACGTTTCTCAAACGCCCACTTTTACTCCTTCGTCACGTTCGCTCGCGGATTCTCGTACTACGTCCGGTACGAACGGGGAGCCATATTTCGGACTTTTGCGGATAATGCAATAACCCCCACATTCAATGACACACCATTGCGGAATAATAATCGCCGCCGTATGTCGCGATCGATTGACGTCCGGCCGGTTCTGTTGATACGATTGAAACGCGTTCGAAGAAAAATACTTTGGCCCAAAAATCTTTAATCTTTCGAGGGAACACGGGGTCATAATGACCCCAGCCATGTTTAAACTAACGCCCGGTTAACAGTATCGTTTCGAACGGCTCACAAAAATTCAGGATATTATTTCGAACCTTTTGGAATGAGAAAATCAAGGAAAATCTTTTTTATCGAATTTTCAAAATGGCGAAAAAAAAATCATCACAGTCAATACGTCAAAAATCTCATTTTTTTACGTTGAAAAAATCATATCTTTTACCATTCTTGAGTTTTCAATTTTTTCATTTATTTTTGAAAATTTGTTTGGCTCGAAGTTGTGCTTGGGGTCTTTCTGACCCCTAGTGACCTCGAAGGGTACGAAGAAAAAAAGAAAATAATCATCTTTTTTCTTTTAGACCTTGTTATTACATTTATTCTTTATGATTACTTTTGTTTCTTTTCTTTCTAATTTTCTCTTCGGTCGTCTGATTATTATGTCGATGTAGAAGCATTGGTGGTAGTTAAACGTTCGGGGAATGTGTGGTTTGTTGTCGAATTTAGTCAGACGTGAACCAGGCGCCGTGTGCCAACTGTTGTCGGGTTTGCTTCGATTGTACGGAAAAAAAAAAGATTGCTTGCGAGGCGTATTGATGATACAGGTGGTTGAACCGTGTTGCCGATCGCGTCGAGTACGTATCGAGCGCCGCACATGCGCAGAAGCCCGCGTCACGTTATTATGATCGCGACTTCTTATGGCAAACACGAAATTTGTGTCTATCGAAAAAAAAAAAAAAAAAAAAAAAACACGAAGATGGAAATCAACGAAAGATTATTAATTTTGTTATTATTATTATTACTATTATTGAAGAGATTAAGTTTTAAAAACGTAATACAGTGAAAGAGAACGATGAAGACGAATGTAGTAGTGGGGATGTTAAGTTTATCGTGAAGCAACTCTACCATTATACTTAATACTTGATACATAACTCGACCCAAAGCGAGGACATTTCGTATAGAAACGTTTGGAGCGGTCGGGCTTTGCTCGAGGCCGCCGCGTTTGTTAACCGTCGAGAAAAAAAAAAGTTCACCAACGGTTTTCGCAAAAAGGATCTCTCCGTGTGGCCCGTGTGTGGACCTTGTGAAATTTGGGACGCGCTACGTCACTGAATATCACAACACGAAGACGTTGTAATCGCTTGCGTATATATATATAGTCAATGTGGTGAAATCGATTGATAGCAAAACCTCGCACGATCTCACGGTTTCGTACGAAACTCCAAAAAGCCAATGCCCATTTTTTAACCCTTTCTAGTCACTCTTCAGCCAAATTAACATTCAGTCATGCCGAATGAAATTCACCTCGTAAAATTTGAATCGCAATGAAAAAAATTTGTTGCAATCAACTAAATGATCCTTTTTTAAATCCTGAGAACATTTCGAAACGTTATTCACAATTACAAATTTTGATAACAGCCGGAATGTAATTTTGTCATATGCTAAAAAAAATATCTTAAAAGTAAAGAAATTGAAAAGAAAAACTTTTTTTCTCCCAAAATTGCTGCAATTTTTTTCAACATTTTAGAAACTTCGAAAAATATCAAGTTATATCAACGTTAAGACATTTTAGATTGAAGGAAAGGGGGGGGGGGGATTTTACTAAGTGTGACTAAAAAGGTTTAACAATAATTTTCAATAGTGTATTTTCTTTTATTTTTTTTTACATTTTAACGTTTTCGATTGGATTCCATGACCGGAAATTATTTTTGGATGAACGCTGATGATAATAAAAATGAAATTTTTGCGTGTATGAGATTGACCGATGAGAATATTGTTGGGCAAGGTTGAGGTTGAGGTTTTTGAGAAGATACGGAAGATGTTTCGTGAATGCCCGTGATTGAATTTTCCGACTCGGTTCGGCGCCGACGATTTTTCGTCGTTTACGCCCTCCCGTGGTCGTCACTCTGTTGATCGTCATTGAAAAAAATAGTTCGGCCATGAGGCGCCGTAGATATAGCGCGGATAGGCCATTCGTTATTTCGTTCGTTCCCTCGTTCCATCGCCAACCCGACGGAGAGACCCACACGCGAAGAATTGATTATGGGTGGGGGCGGTGACCGCGACTCGAGGCCGTCGAGCAACACGTTCGCCCGTTCTGCGTCTTTAACTTTGCGAATGTGTTAGTGTTATATCTAACGAACGAACGAACGAACGCGAACTCTCCGAGCTTTCTAACTTTTCAACGATCCGAGGGTTTGCGCATGCGCGCACGTGTGCGTGAGAGAGAGAGAGAGAGGAGAGAGAAAGAGAGCATGCGAGGACGACGATGATGATTCGGGCTCGATGGCCGAATGCGGATGTGACGTAGGAAGCGAAGGCTCGGTAAAGATCGAATGTCTTCATAGTCGTGCGTTTTAGGAGACCGAGGGCTTGTCATATATCGCGCTTCTTCTTGCTGTAACGACGATCATACGTAAATAGGTGTGTATGATCGTCGTTATGTATGTCGTGGTAGTGCCCATCGTGGCACACACGTGGCGACACAGTCAAATGTGCTTCCCGTGTATATAATGGGGACGTATGGATGTGATTCGGTTTCGTGCGACGTAGCGATGAAAGATTACGAGCCTCCGAAATTAAAATATCTTTTCGCGTCGTATGTATGTATATGTATATATGTGCGTTGCGGAATTTTTGGAACCGTGGCAGTTCGACTCCGGGAGGTCTTACTTTTTTTCCAGTCTCACTCTTGGAACTGTTGCAGTTCGACTTTGGGCAGTCTTACTTTGCCCAGTCTTACTTTTTTCAGTCTTATTTTTCCTAGCGCAACTTTTCCCAGTCTAACCTCTCAGTCTAACTTTTTCCAGTCTAATGCGTCATATCGAAGGCCAAAGACGACCTTTTGGGTTCAGACTTGTAAACATAAGTCTGAAAAAGTATAACATTATAGAAACACCACCGTCCAGAATTTTTTTCGTAACTTTGAACGTATTATATATTTTTCTTCCTCACATATTTACTGTTGGTTGTCAAACATTAGCGAGCGTCACAACGGGTCAAGCCGGAAGCGGTCAGACTGTGTGTGTGTGCGTGTTTTTTTTAATCGGTATCACGACGCGAAACATGTGTGAATGAAGATTTCTCATGGCCAGTTGAATGATTTAACGTTATTTTTCATTATGAATTTTCGTGATACTTGTAAGCTACGATAATTCAAATTATCGCGTCACAAAGTTAACAAACATACGAACCGGAATTGCTAATTATCAAAATAAATTTTCAATAAATCTTAGTAAGCGTTTCGAGAAGAAAAATTCATAAATATATATATATATATATATATATATATATATATATATATATATATATATATATATATATATACACATGGAAAATATATAGAAAATATAGAATATTTTATAGAAAAATAAACATTGAATGGGATGGATTTTTTTATCTTTCTCTCTTACTCTGTTTTGTGAAAATGAAAGACCGAGCGTCGGGACTGAATATTGTTGTTCAGAACCCCGAAGAAAAACCTATTCGGGTTCCGAAAACGTTCGTCTCGCGGTTGACAGATGTTTCGTGGAGAATCTGGGTGCACAAGGTCGTACATAACGAAATTCCTGGAAGCATCTAGGATCAAAAGACCACGCGGACACTACTCGAAAATCTTGAGTTTCTCTCGGGTTCGAGAATGTTTCGTGGGTTGCCCGTACGGCCCGTGTACGGCGCCACTGTGAAACCACTCGGAACGGAAGTATAATACAGTTTTGCATAGCATCATCGTTCAACCGAGAGTTCAGCCCAGAGTACCTAATCTTCGAAATACACCTGATTCGACGGTGCCGGCTAAACGAGAGACGTTTACCTGTGCGAAGACACATCTCGTTCTTTTTTTTCTCTTTTTCTTTTTTTGCCACTTCAATTGTTTCTCTCGATGCACTTTTCGGTCGAATTGCATCAAACTTCGTAAAGCCTTCTTTCGTACGAAAATAATTTGTTCGACAAAATGAATTAAAAAAAAAAAAAAAAAAAAAACCAACACAAAAATCGCCTAATCGATGAAAATCAAATGTTATAACGATATTAATAATTATTGCAATATTCTTGGTGCCCAATAAATTTAAAAAATTATTTCTAACAAACTATCATCTTCGCAAAACACCTAATATTTAACATAAATGTAATAAAACATAATATATTTATAAAAAAAACAACAACAAAACGACACTGTGTTTAAAATATCGATAAAACGAAATGTTAAATGTTTATCGAAAGATTTTTTTAAAATTCATTACGATCTAAAATTCGAATTAAAATTTCACCGTGCAATATATTTCGTTCGCGTTTACTTTTTTTTCTTCCTTTTTTTTTTCTTTTCTCCATCCCTCGAAAAATTCCGTGATGCGACGGTGAGGGACCGGATTTTCGGTTAACCGAGGAGAGCAGATGTTCCGGGTATAAGAAAGTTTCCTGGAAGTGCCACACCCGAAAGTATGGGAAATGTGCAAAGTATACAAAGCGGGTAGTGACGACGGGGCGGAGGAGAGGGGGAGGGGGTACAGGTATAAAAATGCTTGCACACAGTAAGCACCGTGACCGAGAAGGTGTGTGTGTGTGTGTGTGTGTGGATCGAGAGCGGAGGCGTCGGACTCGGCGCAGCGCCTTCGGCTGCTGGACCCTGGACCGCGTCGTCCTCGTCTCACGCTGGTGGGTCGCTTCTCACCGTTTGCAACCCAACAACCCAACCGTCTCTCGCACACCCGCGCGCAAGCCCCCATACACAGGGTTGGGAATGAGAGAGAATCGTCGTACAGTCCCCGCCAATGCGCCTTGAAGACCTTATATACAGATTTTCGCAGATTTTCAAAAATACTTTTCTAGACGCGGTTGAAAAAAAAACAATGACCCATATGATTAACAACATTTTTTTACAGATCATTCATGCGCATGGTTGAGTATATGTAAAATAAAAAATCAGAAATATTAGCAAATGGCGGAGATATTGCATAATGAAACAATGTATTTTTTTTGCGCCTGCGTTTATGGTGAAAATTATCGGCATCGATGTGGGTGTCTGAAAAAAAAAATGAACATATTTATAATTGCATGATGAATGTATCTTCAGTGTGAATCAACAATATATTGAAAAAAATTATTGCAATAAAAATTCGAAACTTAAATTTTTTTGACTCAATTTTCTGTCGGTATTTATTTTTAAATTATTTTTTTTGTGTCATTGAAATTTTTGTTTCTGTGGTTTACGCGATAGGTGATGATACTAAGAATATGTTGTGAAAAATTGAAAACGATGTGAACCTTCGTTCGGAAGTTAGAAATTTCACAAGGTGCGAAAGAGTGAATCGTGGGAAAATGGCTATGAAGTTAGCTTCGAAGTCGATATCTATGCTACGCTCCAAATGCTGTCACATTAACAATTTCTGAGATTTTTCAATTCCGTAAAGCTTAAGACATTCCCAACCATTCAGGCTAATGGAATCGAAAATTAAAAAAAAAAAAAAGAAAAATTTTGAGACCTTAAGGCCTCAAATATAAGGCCTTAAATTCTCGGCGCTGGCCCGACGGTCATTCTTATTTTTTGTTGTCCTTATTTTTTCTCTCTTCATTCTGGTTTTTCTCTTTATTTTTTTTTTTTTTTAATTTTTTATTCACCAACTATGCCGCCCTCGAACTATATAGCCTCTCGGAACCAGCTCTCTTTTTCTCTCTCTCTCTCTCTCTCATCTCCTTCTCATACTTTATTTTTCGTTGGAATGGTAAACACCTTGCTCAGAGGCGCCGCCCTACGTGCTCTTCTGCGCTCTCTCTTCATCTCTCTCTCTCTCTCCATAAAGCAATCTATGTAGCTATCTATCTCTCTCTCTCTCTCGCTCTCGCTCCCGCGACTCTCGTCCACCGAGAGTCCTCATACGGTTCTCTCGCTTTTCGCGATAGCCGTTTCTCATTCTTTCACGCAGTTCCTTTGAGTCGGTGGAGGTTCCTCTTCTTCTTCTTCTTCGTCTTCTTCTTCTTCCCCATTCCTACGTCCCTCGCGCACATAATCCAAACCCGGCACAGGTATACCTGAGAGCTAGGCCGTTAGTTGCCGAACGGTTGGCCAGGGTCGAGAGACTGTGTGTGTGTGAGAGAGAGAGAAAGAGTGAGTGTGTGAGCGAGTGAATGAGCGAGTAAGCCTTCTGCGGGATAACATAAGTCCAGCCGAACCAATTCCATCGATTTTGCTCGCTGCCGGATCCAATAAATCTAACCTCGCTTCTTCGAATTCATCACCCGATACCTCACTAAAAATACCCACGGTTAATCACCATGATGAAATTTTCATCCCAAGAAAAAAAATTGTGACCACAAAAAAAAAATAAACGCAATGAACAAGTGTAGAGAATAAACAAACGATTTTTATCAATTCGATTGAACCACTGACGAAAAATCGTTGAAATGTAATTTTTGTAAAATAATGTTAATAAAATATAATTACATATTTATTATTCATTATATTGATATAATTATAAATAATTATATTATTATAACGCTCAGGGACGAAGTAGAGCGTTGTCGCGCGGATGTTGTCACCGCTTATGATTCCGTGTGGATTTATGCGTCTTCTTTCGGATTATCCAAAACGGGTCGGCAGTGATTCACTTTCGTGTTATTGCGTTACCGAATCGTCCGACTCTTCGTGTCTAGCTTCTTTGGGTTTTCTCCCGTCTTCGCATACCATTCCAGTCGTCATCCACACGATTACCGCGTCGCTCTTCGTGGCTTTGTCCAACCTACACGCTGTGCAACGTAACAGACGAAGAGCCATGCTTCTCTCGGGGGGCGAGAGGGAGGGGGGGAAGTCGTCTCGTGTCCGTCGCCCACGTGTCTACGGTACACTCGGTGAGCAGCGCCATCAGCGGTGCGCTCGAACAAGGCCGTGTGATCTCGTTCCAATTTTCCACCCCAAAAACTACTCGAATGATCACATATTTATTATTTTTCTTTCTTGTTCATCATTAATTTGGATAATAATGATAATAATAATAATAATAATAATAATAAGAACAATAACAATATTGTTACGAATTGCCTTGATTTTGACCTCTAGTGTCCTCGAAGGGTTAAAGCTCTGGCAATAATGACTACCAAAAAAGTTTAAAAAAACTGTATATTGCCAAGAAAATTAATTTTTACTACCAGTATCAAATGATAAAAATGATTCTAGGCGTTTAATGACAATTAAGGTAACATTTCAGAAAGAATAATCATTTTTGCTTCACAATTGGGGGGGGGGGGGGTTAGAAAATGTGAGTTACATTTTTTTTCTCGGTTTACGCGGTAGAACCGAAAAAAAAGCGGATGCAACGTGTTCGGAAGTACAGAGGAGTGCAGTTGTATCAGATTTTACCGGATAACGTCCACGGCCGGTGAGGAGAACTGCGTGCGAAACTGTACGAGCGAGTGGTACCACGAGCGCGTTGGGAGGGGGAAGGAGCCCTTTTCCTTTTCTCGAGCTTGCAAACTTGTCTACCTCTCTCCACTAGACATACTTACTTCGTACCACGTTTTACAGCTCATTTAATTATTCCACAAGGCGTCTACAAATTTACTACGAGGTCATTCGGGTTCCAGTGCTGGTCATACATATAATTATATAATTATATACGTATATATGTTATACGTTTTGCATACTATATGAATTTATTGCCAAAAATGAGGATTACAAAAATTTCCTTGACGACTTTTTTTTCTTCTGTTTTCTATTTTTCTGGAAACTTTGGCGATTACGACTAAATTCTTTTGGCCACATTCTTAAATCTTCTGTATATATTCTTCAATTCTTTCATTTTATGATGAATTTCTTATTAAAATAATTCAATTTTGAGAAAAAAGTTTTTTAAAAAATACAAAAAATTTTCAAACTTTATTTCCGCAGATACAAAATTGCAATTCAAAATCATGATTCAAAAAGATTTTGTTTTCTAGCCAGTAATTAGTTTTAAAATTATTAATAAAAAAACAATTTACGTAGTTTGAAATTGAGTCCCCCCTTTCCCTGTCAATATATAAATATACAGTAACACCGTAACCGTATTTCTCGGTAGCGGTGTATGTGTACCCGGGTAGTGTCGAGACGCGAAGAAATTGTGATTCGCCATACGCGTGAAAGATCGTGTGGTATATAGTAAGGTATAGTAAATGAGAGTGCGTAAACGATGTAGAGTCGTTTCTTCGGGCCTCGGTGAATGAAACAATGAAAGGCTTCGAAGAGAGACGAGACGATGGCATCGCGACTCCGTCACGCTCGGAACAACGGTGCCTCGTCGCCGGTGGCTTCGCGCAGGTATCTACCCACCTACTTACCTACCCACCTACCCACCTACCTACAATCTACCTACCTCTCCAGCCACGGTACGATGCGTATACGCACGCTCAACGCAACGATCGTCTCAACTCTCGCCGACGATCTTATCCGCGATGGGGGATGAGGCCACTGGATATCAGGGTGGTCCTTAATGGGGGTGTTGACGAATTTTGACAAGTGCACCCCCCAAATAGGTTCGAAATAAATCAATGAAAATATGTGCAAAACCCCAGCACTGTGGTCCAATGAGAAGACGTGGCTGTAAGCTTGTTTTGTTTCCCATTTGAATAACATAGGATTTTCGGATTAATTCGGGAATTATTTTTTCGTGTTGTCCCTAAGCACGCAAAAAATTCTCTATTCACATGAATCTATTGTTAATGGGTATAACTACTTGTACATTTTTTTACAAGACATTAACACAAATAAATTTCAATTTGTGTTGAAATCGTTTATCAGTTGTTATCATCGTTCATCGGTTCGCTGTTATCGATAATATACAAGTGAGGTCTTGTAAAAAAATGTACGAGTAGTTATACCCATTAACAATAGATTTATGTGAATGAAGGATTTTTTGCGTGCTTATGGACAACTCGAAAAAATAATTACCGAATTAGTCTGAAAATCCCATGTTCTTCAAATGGGAAACAAAACGAGCTTACAGCGACGTCTTCTCATCGGACCACAGTGCTGGGGTTTTGCACATATTTTTATTGATTTGATTCGAAGCTATCTGGGGGGTGCACTTGTCGAAATTTGTCAACACCCCCATTAAGGACCACCCTACTCGGTATATATGTATATAAAGTTCTTACGGCGTTCTGCGCACCGCCCGTAACGAAAATCGCGACCGCTAACGCGCGGCTCGTTATAATTTCCGCCATTCTACGTCCCAATAAGCAACGCATGAGCTAGTCCAAAGTACGAATATAACTTAATTATTTTTACTTTTATTCTTCGTTACTATTCATTTTAGTTAATTGTGTGTGTGTGCGCTTTTTTCTTCTTGTTACAGACGTGGGAGCAACTTGTGGTTTCGAAACTCAAGTGGGAATTGTCGGCTGTGACACCGGGCGACTTTCTTCTTCACATACTGAGTCGTCTTCCGGTCGATCCTCGGGCATGGGACTCCCTCATGGTCAGAAGACACGCCCAAACTTTCATCGCTCTCAGCGCGAGAGGTAAATATAAATTATATCACTTTTAATTCTGGTTTTTTTTTTTTCAATGCGAAAAATCTTTTACTTATTGTCGATAACTTTGAAATTAATTTGATATTGTAAAATCATCGTTAACGTTTGGTTCACAACGATTGGTTGGCATCAAAACGAACAACGTTTGCGAGATATGAGAAAAAGTTTCTCGAACGTTGCAATTTCGAAGGATTAAAAAAAAGCTCGATGTGAAAAAAATTATTTGAAGCTATGAAACTTGCAGTGTTTTAGTTTAATTAAATTTTCACTACCGACCTTCAGAATCTAACTGAATTACAATTTACATTATTTGAATAAGATTTTAATAATCGTAAATCCTCTTGAAAAATATGTATTTCATGCTCCGACTGATTTTGGGTTCAAGGTAAAACTTTTTCCGCGTCACCTCGAAACACTTTTAAACGTTATCAATAACATCTCGATTATTCAAGGCTCGACTCATTGATTTGTTTATTCGATCCAAGGCAACGGAGTGAACGACGAAGACGAATTTTCAAAATTCCATTGTTTACCCAGTTGTATCATCGTGGCAGTTATATTATATGTGTATCAATCGTGCTGTATTTTAAATAATAATTTTTGTCAACTCGTTTGTGTTTCAGAGTACAAATTTTCGATGTACACGCCGAGCATGATCGCAGCGGCAAGTGTGGCAGCGGCTCTTCACGGTCTCGATTGGACGGGCAAGAGCGGCTACGGACTTTCCGGTCTTCTCAACGAGCTCACTCGCATAACTGCGATAGAACAGGTTGGTTTCAATAAATAAAATAAATAAAATAAATAAAATAAATAAAATAAATAAAATAAATAAAATAAATAAAATAAATAAAATAAATAAAATAAATAAAATAAATAAAATAAATAAAATAAATAAAATAAATAAAATAAATAAAATAAATAAAATAAATAAAATAAATAAAATAAATAAAATAAATTCATCGTTAAGAAATTAAATCTGCAAGATATTTCGTTAATTATCGTCAAACGTGAATCGTGAATATTTCAGTAAATTTACTGACGCTCAATAGCGCAATTTTTTTGCCTCGTTTTTCCGCTGAAAAAAAATTAATTCGAGCACCCTGATGCATAACGCTTTCCAAGGTTAACGTCAACGTTTTTATTTTTCATTTTTTTATCACTGCAATTTTCGATTCGTAGCGTTATGTGCATTAACGGAATTTGCGGTACGAATGGGCCACGTTGAAAGAAAAAAAAATGCACAGCATTTCTTTGATATCGTTATGGCGAGGATTCTTCGACATCCGCAGGAAGTACCGGACCCCATTCTTGAGGTCCACTCGGGACGTATCGCAAAAAGCGTACGTCTGTGAATGGGAGGGGAACGAGGGAGCGAGAGAGAGATAGAGGGAGAATAAAAAAGTGAGAAAGCGAAAAAAAAACGGCAGCAGGTGCCGGACACATGTTTTAGCAAGAAAGTAGTCGTCCAAAGCCGGATAACTCATACACGTATACCCGACTAATACAACGATAGGTCAGATGCATGACTTCGGGGCATAAATAAACTGTATGAATGGGCCTCTGCATGGGGTCCATGCCCCGTAAGCGCAATATTTTTCATCGTTCGGGGCGCCCGCGCATCTGCAAAACTGTGAACAGGACGAATTCATTCTGAATTATGCCGTCGACTTTCTTCGTTCATTCATAAACGAAATCATCGTGGTCGTTCGTTTCGCGACAGATCAACGATTATCTCGTGATAAAATTTAATAGAGTCATCTTGAAATAAAAATAAAAAATAAATTAAATAAACAACTCATTTCAAACTTTTAATGTTGGATATTGTGAATTTTAAATACGTTATTGTCGTTGAATGGTTAATAATAAATAATAAATAATAAATAATAATGTTCTAATGACTTATTAATTTATTTTTTTTCGTTTGTTTTTAGGATTATCTGCAAGGATGTTTGGAACAGATCGAGGAGATGGTTTCACAAGCGCGAACCGGTGGCAATCATCAGGTGGCCGGGTCAAACAGCGCTAACGCGCCACAGAGGCCGCTGGGGGAACAGAACACGAGCCAGGACAAGATAATGGAGCATGAGAAAGCGGGCACACCCACCGACGTGAGGGATGTTCATTTCTGAACCTGGCTCGGTGAACTCAAGATTGAAGAAATTTTGCAGAATCCGTGGGAGACGGAATCAACTCGATCGTACGGGATTGCGGAATAGAAGAAAGAAAGAAGAAGAAAGAAGAAGAAGAGAAGAAGAAGAAAAAGAAGAAGAAGAAGAAGAAGAAGAGGGAAAATAAAGACGACGATCACGTCATCGGTACGAGGAGCTCGCGCGAAACGTCAGCCTTGAACTGGTAAAACTTTGATGGTTCATGGCTCCGAACCGCGTTTTTGTCACGAACGTGCTTGGGGAACGTATACCAACAACTAAATACCGAACGATAAAACATTTTCGGTCAAAACGTACGCGAGAGACCATCTTCGACGATATTTCACACGTCGACCGTGTTTATAACGCGAATTTTTGACAATCAAAACGACAATAATCGCGAATGTGAGGGAGACGTGCTGGGGGAAGGCAATGCAATACGCTTTACGCATTATTGTTTAAGTAAACTTAAGAGTTTTATTTTTATTATTTTTTTTGTTTGTTTTCTTTCAAGCTGGCGATACTATTAACGTTTACGAAAAAAGAAATTAAAATGCACAACACAATCTGAACAGCTGAACGAGATAAAAAAAATTTAAAAAAACAAGAAGAAAAAAAAATGAAGAAGATGAATAATAATAAAATATAGTCATATCGAGTCATTTAGCGTCTGTACATACGTGAGTTTACGAAGAATCAATGGACATAAATATATATATATATATATAAAGTTTCGATATTCACTTATCGCAACCTAATGTTTACCTAGTTCGAGCATTTGAGCATTTTTTTTTCTGCTAGCGGGCACACAGTCTCCGCTCGACGCTTTGTATATTCCATTCGGTTCCTGCAGCGATCGAGCAACGGCCCGAGAATGTCCACGTGGCAAAGAGAGAGAGACGGAGAGCGCGCGTGTGTGTGTGTGTGTGTGTGTGTGTGTGTGTGTGTGAGAGAGAAAGAGAGAGAAGTGGGAGCAAGAGCGAACGCGAGTAATGAGAAGAAGCGCATGCGTGTCAATGTTATTAAAAATAATAAAAAAATCGAGAGAGACCGAAAAATGGATTTGAAAACGTGAGATAACTCAAAAGAAAATCGATCGAAGAATTATTAAAAAAAAAAAAAAACGAAATTTTTTTTTTTAAGTGTACATTTATTTTTTGCCGTTTTGCGAGAACAGAAAAGTTTTCTTTGCAGTTATTTTTCTTTTGTTTTTACTATTACGTTTACATAATATATTTTTGAAGAATGGAAAAAAAAGAAAGAAAGAAAGTTAAACATTAATGGAGTGGCGAAATACGTTTCGGTGGATATTTTTTTATGTCCGTTTGTAAATACATAGGAGTTTTTTTTTTTTTTTTTTTTAAAGACCCGTTCGAATAGATTTAAGAATTACTCGTTTTATGAATATATTATTATATAATGGCCGCGCGCTAAGTTAATAGATCACGAAACATATATTGAGAAGACTGTGTTTGCGTTGAACGTGCGCGAGTGTGTGTGCGTGTGTGTATGTGTGTGTGTGAAAGATTGAGAAGAAGAAACGCAGAGTTGAAAATGAAGGAATAATAACGTAAACCGGCGAAGATCTGAAGGAATATTTTGTTGGGCAGAAACTAAAAACCGAATAAACATTGTTACGATCAAACGAAAAAAAAACTGGTTAGTACTTAAAGAAATGGGGGGGGGGGGGGGATAATGAAAAAAAATGAATAAATAAATAAGTACGTAGAAAAGAAAGTATGAATGTAGTGAAGAAAAATAAAAATAAAAAGAGAGCAAGATCCGTAAAACTGGCAATGCCGTGAGCCACAGAAAATTGAAAACGTAATATTGTCCGAGCTCTCACGTGTCTACGATTCGTGACGCCGGAGAGACAGCCCCATTGCCACAACAAAATAGTTACTTTATCACGTCATCAGCCAAATTGTAGTACAATTGTGAAAGAAGAAAAAAAAACGAATTGATAAATATAAATAATATTGGGAATCGAGCGAGAAACGCACTGCAGATACAATTTTTTTTAAAAATAAATAAACTCGAGCATCTTGTACGATGCCGTGTTGTTGTCGTATGATAATTTCCACATCGTGTGCTTGAAGATAACTCCCAATAGAGTTGTTTTCGATGAAAGTAACGAATCAACAGCTCAACGAATCAACGGCCCTCGAAAAAATAAAAATAAAATAATGGAAATAAAAAGAAGGAAGAAAAAAAAACGTTCAAGCGCTGGATAGTACGTAAGTGTGCGTGCGTGTGTTTTGATATAAAGTTTGAATGGGATCCGAGTCTTCGGCACGTATTTTTTTCACGAATTTTTGTTCGCAGTGCTGAAAAAAAACAAAAATGTTGAAGAAAAATAAATAAAAATTGTAACTTCCGTTAGTACGATGTATGATATAGTTCAAAGAAAAGTGCCTTGTTACTGGGAAGTTAGCGAGTCCTCGATTAAGCCTGACGATTTACTTTATCACAGCGTATCTTATTTTTTAACGATTATTTTATGCGGATGGCATGAACCGCGATTGTAAAAAAAAAAAAATAGATATATACGCGTATATGTCTGACAAAACGAGCCCATATCGTTCTGTTGTAACGCGAATGCACGAAACTACGCCTAACGTTCCGATATCTTTTTATTTTCTTTCCATTTTTATTTTTTTAAATATATATTTTTCGTTCACATTTTTTATTATTCTTTTGTCACGCTTGTTTTCGTCTGCGACGTTGAACGAGCGATGTGAAAATAAAAGGAAA